>CM024240.1:40176332-41596123 GCA_013421045.1 Propylea japonica
CCCCCGCGTTGCCACGTCTAAAAGTTGAGAATGGAATCCTAGCATTTTTTTATTTGGAATGAGTTGTGAGCGGAATAGCCGACTTTGGCCAATTCACAATAATGGACGTAACCGTAAGAATCCCGCAACTCGTGCGTAAAAATCAAAGAGGAAACTACAAAATTCATACCAAAATCTTCACAATAGGTTCAACTTTGCTTTTGACTCCCATAAGTCGAATGCATTTCTATTCTTATTCCTTATGATTTCTGTTGTTTAATCCTTACATTTTATGTATAAGTAAATTCACGGTTAAGTTATGTCCATTGTAAATTGGCTATTAGTTCGAAAGTGGAGTAATATGAATAAGCTCACCTCAACTTCTACAATTTAAATACTCCTAATGTTCAAGCAAATTTCCACACCACTATCGAAGTATTGCTTTAGGCGCGTTACATTTTTTTTGTCCTAGTGGGTTGTTCGCCAGGAGCCCTACTTTCCCACATTCAACCACTTATAGTAAGTGCTCGAAATGTCCGCCGTCTGCATCCAAACAGGCACGAGCTCTCCTTACAATGGAATGTCTCACTCTCTCAAGGAGATCTGGATGGTCCTGTATGTGACGAGCCGCACTTGCCACACGCGATCTTAGATCGTCCACATTATCAACCGCACTGCTGTATACCAGTTGTTTCATAAAACCCCACAGAAAAAAATCACATGGATTCAAGTCTGGTGATCTTGCAGGCCATGATACTGGGCCGTACCGCCCTATCCATCTTCCACTGAAATTCTCATTGAGCCATTCTGTCACTGCTCTAGAACTATGGGGAGGAGCGCCATCTTGTTGTAACCACAAATTTTGCCTAACGAGAAGTGGCACGTCCTCCAATAAGTCGTCCAGATCATTTTGCAGGAAATGCAGGTACTCAGCAGCCGTCAACCTCCTCGATAATTCCTGTGGTCCTACCAGTTGGTTGTCTACAATGCCTGCCCACATATTAACACCGAATCGATGTTGGTGGTCGATTTCTCTTGTTGCCTTAGGGTTTTCTACAGCCCAGATATGAGTGTTGTGGCTGTTAAAAATGCCTTCTCTCGTGAATCCTGCTTCATCGGTGAACAGAACACCTCAAGAAATCACTATTCTCAAAATGCTTTCGCAAAAGCCATTGAGAAATTGAATTCTTTTTGGTAGGTCTGCTGGCAATAAAGCCTGTACTTTTTGGACGTGGTAGGGGTACAAACCGTGGTCCCTCAAGCTGCGATCTACTGTAGATTGCGATACGTCGTATCGCAATGCTAGACGTCGCGTACTTGTATCGGGATGTTGTTGGACTTCGTCTAAAATATGGTCCACTGTCGCATCCATCGCCCTAGATCGAGCCCTGCCATTATCCAACAAGTTGGAAGAAAGCGTTCCATGGTCACGCAATCTTTGTACGATCCGAACAAAAGTTCCTGCATTTGGGATCCTTCTATTTGGAAACTGTCCCATAGGCTTCTTTAGCTCTTGTTGCTATTTTTCCGTTCGTAAAATAGCATTCTAGCATATCGACCATTTCCTGGTTAGAATACATCGTGCTCATTAAACTTAGTTAATCCAATAATTCAATTGAAAATCATGTTACCATGAAATATGAATTTCGAATTTCAATTGTTTTCTAATCATTCTATGCGCATGACCGACCAACATAGAAGATTCGCGAATAATCAGTTTTTACAAACCTTCAAATTTATAATTATTTTACGATTTTCATTTTATTATGCCTTATAATATAAACATAATAAGAAGTATCATCTGAAATGTAGAGTTTCGGATAACAAATCATTAACCGAATTTTGACCGTCAATATTCTATGACTGAACATAGTTCTTAGCTTCTCCTTCACCATTTTCTAGGTTAACTGTTACGTTAGCGTTCCAGTAGCATTGAAATATTAAAAATGTTTTATTAAAATCATCAGAGAATACTGAAAATGGTTTTCACGGATCTGCAAAAGGCTTTCATAATTGAATCGTACTTCAAAAATGGGGAGAGAATAAAAGGCGAATGGAAATATTCTGTCGATAAATATCTAAGCGACTTCAGGATCGAGTATCCTAATGTTGCTCGGGATTATCAAAATTTCAGAAGCACTGTTTCGCGATGTGTTAGCATTTTCCGTGAAACAGTTAGTGCTCAAAGAAAAAAGGAAGTGGACTACCAAAGAAGAGAACCCCAGAACTAATCAGCAATACTGAAAACGTCATGACAGAAACCCCACGAACCTCCATTCGAGTTTTATCTCAACAGGCTGGAGCTTCCGTTGGTACATGTCACACGATTTTGAAAGAAGACAACAATTTATTTCCTTATAGATTAACGTGCTTTCAAAAATTGAAGAAGTTGATTACCCTCGTAGGATGGCTTTCTGCCAGTGGTTTCTCAACCGATAACTCCATAACTTGGACCAATTTTTTTTTTCTGATGAAGCCTGGTTCCATCTCTCGGGATATGTCACCTCTCAAAATATGAGGATGTGGAGCAGCCAAAAACCAGAAAATTTTTACATTGAGGCACTACTTTCATTCCCAAAAAATTGGAGTTTTGTGTGCAATCAGTCAAAGACGAATTGTGGGGACTATTTTTCATTTTGAATAATGTATTTGGATTTGTGAAAAGAAGATGTGAGAATTGTTTGAAGCAAAGAGGACATTTTCAGCATCTACTTTAAGTGAAGTCTGAATCCTGAAAGTCATTGTAAAGAAATCATGTTTTTCGGTTTATTTCAGTTCAGTTAAGCTTTTTTATGATGTAATGGTCTCATCAATTCAACATTCATTGGGAATTAAAGATATTGAGGTTCCCACTGTGATTTATTTATATTATTGAATACAACCTATTTGCATAATTCGGAGTACCAAAAATAACGTGCGTTCAAAAAAATTCGTTGTCAAGTAGGCTGTGGATTCTATTTTTCCATTATAAAACCTTAGGAAAAATGGAATCCACAGCTTACTCGACAACAAATTTTTTGAACGCACGATGTTAGACCTCAGCTCAAGATTCAGGTCTTCGACAAATGAGAATCTACATGTTTAAAACTTGAGCAACCGTTTGGCCTCCTGTAATCAAATTCAATTATAAACATTCTTTTTGCATGTAGGAAGAAATTATTATTCAATTTGTTTATAACATTTTCTGAAAAAGTGCTTTTTCATACAAAATTGCGATATACATAGAGGTAAATGTCATCAAGATTTACATTTTCAGAACATGGAGTGATTCAAGTGAAGAATTACTTACAGACACAGAATATTTATTAATTTATTTCTAAAATCCACAGCCTACTTGACCACGAATTTTTCTGAACGCATGTTATATCATATCTTGAATGATGTCTAATTTTGAGGCAGTACTTTTTCCAGAAGAGTTTTTTCAAGTTAGTCTCATAATGAAATGACATCAATGGAGATTTGAAAATCTTTCTTGACTTTTGCCACCAAACATTGCTGTATTTCTTCTTCAGGCAATTCAAGTTTATACCAAAACATACCCTTCATACTGAAATAACATATTATTTTGTGATTGAATACTTATATTTATCCACATTCGTTCAATTTATCCAATTTGGCATAATTGTTTTAATATGGAAAAAAGAGAGAATTCAATGTTTTAAAAGAAATAAAATTATGTGATTTTTGTTATTTATATCGAATACTACTAGTTTTTTCATGATAAAATCAAGGTGAAACAATTTTATCATGAAATTCAAAAAAACTTTGGTTCAATGGAAAAAAATTATATTTATTCTTTCTTCTTTCACAGTACATCAGTAGTAGAACTGAATATAAACATGAAGAAAGTAGCTGAGAGTTAACTCTGTAGAATGAAACAACTATGTCAGAAGTTTATACCTAGTAAAAATTATAATAAAGAAATAATTGCTACAAAGCGATGAAGAATAATTGGATTAATTAAGGAGATAACTACAGTGCAGGTGTAGGTACATGATAGAACAAACTTGATCATTGAATACAGAAAAATCCAGGAAGCAGCCCACTTTAAAGTCATAACATTCCTTCGAATCCACATTTTCATAGTTGGAAAATTATTGGGGCTGTTTCCATATCTTGTTTAGTTCTTACTGACGTTTCGGCAAGCATTCGTCTGATATCTTCAGGGTAATTGCAACCCAATACAACAATAAACAGTTTTGTTAATTTTCTGCCTTTCCATTGCCTATTTTGTTGACAATGGGATAGTTGTCACGATCTAACTAAACGCTCACGTCTTGAAGTTATTTGTTTTGAATCCATACAATTCCAGTGATGTATTCATCAGGTTTTCCAAACTACGATTATCATCACCAAGACGAAATAAGAAGTTTCTCCAAAATAGGCTTCCATCCCAAAACATATCTCTGTGATACAGTGGTGATTCGGTCCTGAATCCATTCATGAAGCTTCCTTTTCAATTTCGAGCTAATTTGTGTAATATCTAGGCACTTATGTTAGGCAAATTTTCCATGCTTTATTCAATCCGTGCAAGTATTCTCAGTTCTCACTACCTCGCTTTTGAGAAAAATTGATTAACTTCTCACTTTTCCATGATAATGGGGATTCTTACTGGTTTGAATGCAATCTTTCTGCTGGCCCAAATTTCTTTAAATTATGTACAGAACTTTGATAGTATTATTTATCTTGAAGTATTCTTCAAATGAGCTATGCGCTTTCATAACATAAAAACCCAGCAGTCCCAGAAAACAATCATGACATAACCTTAAAACCACGGAGCCACAGATCAGGATCACAGACTATACAAGTGTACATAGAATTAGCATATTGTGTGTTGTTTGATTTCGAAGAGTTATTTCTTTCTGTAGTTTATGTTCGTCAATTTGGCAACGTTTGTACGTTCATAGATGAATAAGGTAAATCTGTTTTATTTATTTATGAAAATGAAAGTTTGAATGGGTTATGTCTGAATCTGGTAATTCTTGGAGAAAATGAAATAAACAAAGAAAATTAATAATTACAAATTGAAGATGAATCTCAGAACTAATATGGGTGATAGCTAAATGAATTCCTCATTCTCGAAAATAAAACCAAGAGAAGAATATTCAACTTTTATCGCCCACGAAATTTGGAATACCTACCTAACTTGTTTATTATTGTACTTATACAACTTTTTTCACCAACTGGAATGTAAAGAGCGGTAAAGGGTAAGTTGACGCTTGTTTTCGTAACAGAGTTGCTCATTTCGAAGATTTGAATGGATATCTTAGGCATGGGAAAACTTCAGTGTTCAGGTTTCCAGGGGCGGCATAGCCTATTATGAAAATTTATAATGCCTATATCTTTTTATTTAGGCCGTATCGGAAAAAATGGTATGGGAAAAAAATGTTTCTTTTGGCTTCAGGAATCTTGTGTTAAATATTCTGCAAGGTCAAAGACTCACCCTGTATAATCGGTGTCCCAGGTGGTGGCCTATTAGTTATTATGGAAACTATTGATGTAAAGATTTCAAAATTTTGTGGATAGATATTGGCCCATGTGTAGGTACATTTTTAAAATAATTTCATATATCCAGTGTTGCCGGATGTCGACAATTTGGCAACACTTTGTTATTTAAATGGGACATCCGGTATTTCTATTTTTTTTTTATGATACTGTACAAAATATTAAATCATTCACTCTTACTTTTCCATCCATTCTTTAACGGTTTTTGAGTTATTAATTATTTTTCGAAATTTTAGATCAAGTTGGCGTATTACGAAAATGACTCTATTTCGCCCAATATTTGAGATTTAGTCAGAAATTTTGCATGTCGTTGATTTGATCTGATCTGTGTCACTGTTTTTTGAATTATGGTTGTCAATAATACAGTACGGACCAAAAAAAATCATCATTTGCCACTTACAAAATTGTAAAAAAGTCTATTTTTTCAAATTAGACCCCTAGTGTATTTTTCAATTTTTGGAATCATACAACACACTCTACAATTTTTCTATTCACGTCCCTATACCTATCTCAACGATTTTGTAGCTTGGCAATGATGATTTTTTTTGTTCAATACTGTATAACTGACAACTATAATTCAAAGCAGTGACATAGATCAGATCAATATCTAACGACTCGCAAAATTTCTCACTTAAATCTCAATTATTGAGCGAACTAAAGTCATTTTCGTATACGCCAGTTTGATCTGAAATTTCGAAGAAAATTAATAACTAAAAAACCGTAAAGATAGGGATGGAAAAGTCAGGTGAATAGATTCAATATTTTATGGAGTACATAAAAAAATAGAGATACCGGATGTCCCATTCAAATAACAAAGTTGTTGCCAAATTGTCGTGCCCGGCAACACTGGAAATGTGAAATTATTTTAAAAATGTACCTTACATGACCAAATATCTATCCACAAATTTGAAATCTTTACCATCAATGTTTTTCATATAATCTAATAGGCCACTCACCTTGGGACACCATATATGTATGTATTTCTTCTATTGAAATAATTATCATAATATATTATATTCCGTTCGAATGTTTTCATATTTCTGTCCCTAAATACATTTAAAATGAACTAAATATCTCTCAGCTAATTAAAATTGTTCTTTAGTAAATAGATTGAAAAATGATTGTTGTCATATCCAATTGGTTGTTATCATCATTCAGCTTTAAATTCAAGTGATTATAATAACCAATTGTATATGACAACAAACAATTTTATAACGACTTTACTCAGAATGAAAACGTTGCGATGTTATTTGAATTCCGCCATATCACCAGTAAGTTAATGCATCCAAACGCGGGATGTCTCTGATGATTGTGAAACCACTTCTAAGTACGTGCGTTCGGCATCTAGAGAGTCCATCTATCTATGGCTATATCTAACCCATTCTTTTCAAGCTTAAAAAACTGTGAATTTGGTTATTTTCAGAATCAGTACCAAGTTTTATTTAACAATCAATCGGGTGAAATTGAAAATAGATAAAGAATGGTGCTTATCAGAAGATGATAAATGACCCTGATATTTTTCAGTAACTCAACCGAAAAAATTAATTTAACAGAATTTTTTATTGCCTTTTTGAACTTGTTAAGAATCCTCGATACTTGAGAAAAATTAAATTTATGGGGATGGTTGTTTGTCCACCGGGTTGTCTCTGCGCCGCAGGTATTGCGCAATCTGGAAATTTACTCCAAAAGCTAGGCAACATTCACGATCAACCATATTAAAACGACAAAGATTATATTTTCACATAAGTATTTTCATTCGCAATTGTTTCATCTGGTCTGTTTTTATTGTTTTTTTTAGTTTAAAAACTTATGTTTTCTCCAATTCAATCGGAGTGAAAAAAACAAGGAATTCGACTTTCACCACCGGCATGAGAAATTTATCTGTGTGATAATGATTTGTATCCGTCGCGGAAGTAGAACGAGTGATTAAAAGAGATTAAACAGAAAACTTTTGCAATCCCTCAGTATTCGAAGGAATCATCTCTATGAATAATGCGATTAGTTTTTTAGTGGGAAGAGAAACAAGATTCTTAAACCTAATAAATCTGGCTTGAGAAAATATATCCCCTCAAGGATTAATTTGAAAAATGAACGCAACTAATGAGAGAGGAGCGAGTAATTTCGAAACTTTTCATAATTCGACGATTTATAACGAAAGCAATAACCTCTAATAAAAAATGAGACCTGGTAATCACAAAACTGAGAGTTTGAAAGAGTCCTTTCGTTCTGTTCAGATTTCCAAAATTTGTCTAATGTTCTTTCTGAATTTAGCATCAGTTATTTATGCGGAAATAACAGACCAATATAAACATAAGTCAATTAATGATAATGTTAGTTTGAACTGCATCAAAAATTCATACATTATAAATTATTGAATAACGGTTGCTTAATTTCAATTTCAATCTCACCTTTGTGTACTTAAGTTCATAACCATAGATTCTATTTTCTGTTTGTTTATCTCTTGTTATATCAACTGTTTTGATGTGATGATGTATGATGTAGGTAATTAGAAAAAAAAATAAAACATGAAACCAATTTTATTGCTAGGTGAATATTGTTTATGTTTTCTTTTCCAGATATTGTGTTCAAAATCAGAAAATTTTGGTATTCACAATCGTGAAATTAATAATTGAGGGTGGTTCCAGATAGCTGACATGGAAGACACAATACCTTCACATTATTTATCAAATCACAAGAATTCAGAGACATTGTAACACTGTTGACAAACAGTAGCGGTATAATTCGTTGACAATTTCATGAATTAAATTCATAGGCAGAATTGTGTAACATGAAAGAGGTCTAAGAAAGGCAATTCAATAGTTCTAATAAATGTAGACTAACCAATGTTGATACTGAATAAAATTCAGTTCAAAATAGAAAACTATTTTATTTTTGAAAACATCTCTGAGCCAGAGTTGACCATACAAACGAAGGCAGGAGTATGGTCGATTGGTCTCACAGAATTATTGACCCAGGATTTTCATCAAGACCGCTCCTGGCTCGAAATTCGAAAATTACAAGGTGTCTGTAAACAAATGCGATGGACTTTGGAAGATCATTCCGCGATGAAAATAAGCAGGGGTAATTCATATACATTTTTTCGAAATAGATCCTCCTGCCAAATTTTTTTTTCAGCTTCTTAAAACACACCGAGTCATGAAACTATAAATAATATGAAGCACTTATTAGATGTTACTCACAGAAATTTTTCAGATTTCATAACTTTATTATTAAGGGTTGAAAATAACACCCCCCATGATTTTCGTTCAAAAACTATTTTCGTGGAATAGCTTTCCGAGAAATAAAATTCTCTTATGGTTTCCCATTCAATTCTGGAGAAAAAAGTCTCTTGACAGTGCAAGAGACTTTTCTTTCTAGAAATGAATGGAAAACCATTTTTTTCTCGAAAATCTATCCCATCAATATTTGAAGGAAAATCACAAGAGGTTATTTTTTTTACCACTAATAATAAAGTTATGGGATTCAAAAAAGTGTGAGTAACATCTACTGAATGAATCATATTATGTATAGTTTCATGACTCAGTGTTTTTCAGGACAGGATTTGAAACTGTCAACTCGTCATCGCTTTCCAAATGCTGGGAAGGGAGGTCGATTTCGAAAAACATTTATATGAACTACCCCTGCTTATTTTCCCTCACAGTTTATCCTGTTTTAAATTTAAAAAATTAGTAATTGAGTAATGTAGGTTGAATCTTTTCATTCGATGCAGTTCAATAACATGAAAAACAATGTTCAATGCAATGTCACAATTGACAGTTCGAATAATAATCGAAATTGAATTAATATGAGAACTGTAGCGCTTTTACGATATCCCGAGGCTACATGGTCTGCAATAACATGAATATTTCAAACACTAATGTGCCATGAATAAATAAAATATGAAAAATACATATTTTGTGGAATATGGGTTCTCCTGATAATCATCCGTTTTAATTGAAATAGTTGATATCATATTTCATTCTGTTGGAATGATTATTAGTTCCGATTAGCCAAGATAATTGTAACGATAAACAATAGATCTCCCCTGATTTCGAACAGATGTAACTGAACGGAATGGGCAAAAATCGATGTCTACTGAAGGGATTTCGAAAACTATAGCAGCTAGAAGAAAACTGATAACACATTTTCGGGATTCTTTTTCCTGAATACTACGAATCTGAAAACAGATGCTGCCTATCTTTCATAAATTTCGAGATATGAACGAAAATTGAAAAATCATCATTATCAATAATGCTGAAAACTCGCTTGTTTGATCTCGTATTGAAAATCCGTTGTATCATTCTATAGGCACTTTTTTGAGGGGAATTCAACTATGATATGATTGATTACTTAAGTCTAGCCATTTTCGGGAAAAGAGCAGAATTTTCGAGTTTTTTGAATGTAATCTAGTCGACAATTTCATCATCTGGTCACAAAATTTTTGCTCATTTAAAAAATGTGCCACATTTCAATAAACATTCGAATATAACATGGAAAAAATTGAAAAAAATGCAATGTTTTTACCTGATGTTCAGTTCAGTGTGATATTCTAAGAAGTCTGGCATCACCATAGCAACCGTTGAAAATGCATAGGTCGTGAACTGTACATAATTCTGTGAACTCGAACTTCTATGATAGAAATCATCGAATATCGAATACATATTTCTTCTAAGCATTGATATGTTTGAATGAAGAATAAAAGACTTTCATGTAATTATTGATGAACAAATATCTCTCTTATTCTTAAGGTTCAAGAAAAAAATTTTAAATATGGGTAATAATGAAAATATACCATTGTTAATTATAATAATGATTTCCATAGAAGTATCCTATTAGGGATAAGAAACTGATGGAATATTTTTTCTGTTTTCTAGGAAAACAATAACAAATTAACCATAGATTCTTTCAAACAATTGAGTTGTATTCATTCAGCAATCGGTTGTTCCAATCATAAAGGCTCAAAAAATAATGCATATTCAACGGTCGCTGTGGTAACGCCAGCCTTCTTATAATTCCACAGTGAACTGAAGTTCGGGGTTGTTTAATTTTTTCTCATGTGATATTGATGTAAATGCAGACATATGATACATTTTCGAAATCAGCAAAGACTTGTAAATAGATGATGGAACTTTCTAATATAGTTTACATCTAACAAATCGAAAATCCTCATTCCTTGTAAATTGCTGGACTAAAAAAATCAATCAATCATATTATATCTGAATCCTCCTCAAAAAGTGCCTGTAAAAGCAAGCGAGTTATTCAGCATTTTTGAAAAAGACAATTTTTCAATTCTCATTTATATCCCAAAATCTGTCAAATATAGGTAGGATCTGTTTTTATATTCGGATCAGTAAGGAAAAAAGAGCCCGAAAATATGTTATTAGATTTCTTCTTCTAGCCGCTATAGTTCTCGAGATCACTTCAGTAGACAACAAATTTTGCTCAACCTAAACAGGTTGAGCCGAATCCGGCACTTTTGAATGGAAAGTCCTAATTCTTACAAAGATGGACAAAAACTGATGTCGGCATTCGAATGCTAATTCTCATGAAAAACACAATATTGAAAACCGCTCGCGAATATCCATTTCATAGTCACCAGGTATTTCTCGGAACTGTCTTTTTTCCAAATAATGCAATTTTTTTTTGTTAACATAATTTCGGAAACTTTTCACTTGGAATCAAAAGATTTTAATAATGTTTACGGTAGTTCCAAATTGCATCAGATTTTTTCATGTAATTTTTACATTAATTGGAACACCTTCTTAATTTTTGTACATTTCAATAGAGCAATGCTCGAGATATTCAGCTTTCATACTCTTATGCATAACAAAACAATGTTTATGACAGTTGATAAATTTTCAGTAGGTATTCTTTCACGTTGTGCTATTGGATCAAGTGGATATTTTGAGCACTTTAAATAAATAAAGCTCTATCGAAAGGAGCAAAATGTATAGGGTTTCCTATTTTAATGAAAAAATATCATACGAAAATCTGAAATGTCGACTTGTGAAAAACACAATTTAACTCTTTGAATTATATGAAAAGAATCCGGAGGTTCACAGAAATTGAAAATTTTATTCAGAAGGAAGTTTTATCAGTATTTTGAAAATGCACCCTCGAGAAATACCCAGCAAATATGAAACGGCCTCAAAAATTCACGTACGGTTTTCACTATCGCGTTTTTTTATGAAAAAGTTGGTCCTCAGATATAGACAGCTTTAGTCTATAGTTACAAAGAGGAATTATCATTCAGGAGTGTCAAATTCGGCCCACTCTGTATAGTTGTGTATTTTAAAAAAAAAACCGATTTTCTATCTTCCTCAGAATTTTTCATGAATATTTAAATAATAACAAGACTCCACCCGAATGATTTTTAAAAAAGCGCCAGTAAATGGAAGTACGAAAATCGTGAATTTTTTTTCATTCCGGTTATTCTGTCTCCAGTACGAGGATTTATTGATATCTAGTTACCCTAGCCAGTGTCAGTGAAAAGTTTGACGTCAAAAAAGTAGACCATACTTAAGCGTTAAATTAAAAAAAAACATCCACCAAAATCTAAAAATCGAAAAATTGGAGTACCGAGCTATCATCAAGACTACCTGTATTTGAAAGGGTTAATAGGTGAGCAGATTAATACATGATCAAAACCCTTGGTGATCGAATGTCCTTAGTATGCAGCCTGAAATATTGTACTGCAAGCTTAAAAAGAGGTAAATTCTCCATTGAAGATGATGACCAATCGGGAAGTCCAAATTCTGTGTCACTCCCCAAAAATTATCAAGCAGTTAGTGACATGATTTTCATCAGACCGTAGAATTAGTCTGAAATCATATATAGTTCGTTTCAAAATGATTGTCATCAGAGCAAGCCATGAAAGTCCAGTCCAGCCATGAAAGTCCAGAGTTAGTAAAAAGTCACTAAAAATTTCTGTGGGTTCATCAGAGTCAGAGAAGCGAAATAAATAAATATAACCTAGAAATATATTTAATACAATATTTTTATTTTTCAAATCAAATTTTTGATCTTGAGAATGTTCCTGATTCTAAAATACCATAAGGATTGTGTAAATCTCTATACCTTTATATATAGGTATTCGTATTTACCATCAATTGCAGCTTGAGAGCGAAGAATAGGTATAGCCTATAAGCTTATGAATATCATGAAAAATAAACAGTCATTTATTATTTCAGTCAAGTTCAATCAATAGGATTTAGGATCTATTACTATATCGCTGACTCAATAAATAAAACTATAAACCATCGAAGTACTCTAATGAGATGTCATTCATATAATTCACCCATGAAGATTGATTCTCTTTTGAAGATAATTAAGATGAATGTATTTTTTTCTCTGACAAACTTATTCCTAATTATAACTAAAAATGTTTTTGTTCTGCTCAAATTTAACTGCGGTAGCCAAACTGGTGAAACGAAACAGAAAGAACTTGTTGATACTTTGAAATGTGTGGCCCAGTTCGTTAATTGGTTATACATAATAAGATAAAAACACAAATAAGAGAATCTATTCAGTAGGTACGTTAATTGTACTTTATTTTATAACTTGAATAAATTTATCACCGATTCTGACTGTTTCAGTAAGAGAAAGATTTTATTGAATAGCCAAAAAAATGAACAGAGTGTATGTGGCAAAGGTGTTAAAAATAAATGAAGTGAAAAAATGTAGACCACAAGATGTTATCACAGATTAAATAATGATTTCATTCATGTATATGCTTTGGCGACGTTTGATATGAATAATTCAGTATCTGTTTGTTGATCCATCATATCAATTAAGTACTATTTCTTTAGATCCCCAATAGGTGACACACTGTTTGCCCTCAGTCGAGAATAGAAAAATGGTGAATATTTTGGCTTTTATTGGAAACGATTGTCAATTTAGCCTTATTTAGGTCTTGTCGGTGTCGTTAAAGATAAAAGTTGATTAATTTCCTTTGAGTGTTTGGAATTTAGAGAAAGCAAAAGTTTTAGCATAAAATCTTCGTTTCGATCCTTACCGTATAGGTAAGCAACAAACTTATTCAACATTTCTTAAAACTGACAATTTACAGTGAAAAACTGAAATAAGCTTCTGTACAAAATTAAGAAAATTTATTCAGAGCAATATTCAAAAATTTTATTGTTAATTATAGACAGAAATATTTTATGCAGTCATAGACTCATTGAAAATAATTACCTATTAAAAGTACAGTGGAATACTTATAGTAGAAAAATTGATTGTAAGAGCGAAACAGACTTTGACTGGAAACTGGTGCCTTTTGAATCATCAGACAAGGGTTTAATCAAACTAAGAAGTTTGGTTTTAGTGAAACTCTCATCAAAAGGAATATTATGTTCTTGTAGCCATTGCTGAATTACTTCTTTACAAGAAGCAGTCATAGGTATTTTACTCTGATTGAATGACATGGTGCATTATCCATGACAATGACACACTTTGTATCAAATAACTGCAAAGAAGGTATTAATTGTTCAGTAATCCATTTATCAAATAGTTCCCCATTCGTTGTCTTATGGTAATCCTTATCGTTAATACCACTCTCAAGAATTGGATCAGATCCAGGTAAAAATCCATTAGTTGTGCCAGCATTCAAAATTGTGTACCTCTTGTTTTCACCCTTTAATATACTTGGCAAACCTTTAGGACTATTTTCTAATGTCCAATGGCAGATTTGACTGCCATTTCTTACTCTATTCATGATATTTTTATGTTTATCAAGAACAATTTTCCTTCGATCAACTTTCTTGTACTTGTAAACCATTTTTTTGATTATTCTATATAGTGTTGACTTAGAATGATCGAAATGCAGGTGCTCTTTAGCCAGTTCAAAAATGATATCAAAACTGTTATACCTACTCATTGTTTTTGATTTTAGAAAAATGAAGTCGTTTAATGTCTCTTTGAAGGTATAATCATGTGAAATAGGTTTCCTTCCAGTGCTAACTCCTGGCTCTACCGACTTGCCTTCTACTTTTTTCTCCAAAATTCTTCGGACTATTCTAGGAGAAATCTGAAATTTATAAATTCATTAATTAATCAGAAAACAAATTGTACATGATCGTTTACCAGAAAAACGAACGCAACGCGATTGATACTATCAGAAGTATCTGCTGAATCCCTAAAGAACTCGCAGTAACATCGATACACTGCCTCGCGTTCCCTTGCAGTAAGGTGAAAGGTATCTAGTTGTATTCCGGCCATTTTCAATTCACTAATCAAATCAAAGTAGATCTAAGAGATATTTAAATCCACTTGTCGATTAAATCAAGAATATTCTCAAATAAATTCGAAATATCTTCAATAGGTTAACTCAAACTTGAAAAAGTCATATGTCAGTGATATTTTCAACACCAACCTAATATCGGCAAATCGAAATTCACCGAACGGACCGATACCAACATATTTTCGATTTTTTACAGCCGCCCGAGATGCCAATCATTTTGAAACGAACTATATATATTCGACCTTTATTGTGAATGTCATTCAAAATTCTCTGAAAATTTAAGTCAGGATGACACGGATGGATGAGCACTACTGTGCAAGCGCAAAATTTTTAAGATCAATTCGACATTAACATAACCTTTGATTTGGTTTGGTAGTTTGCGCAGTCTGGACTTTTCCTCCGGGTCAAGTGCGTGAAAGCCTACTATGTTAGCTTCAAACTTTTTCTCACACTCACAGTATAGGTACAGGGTTTTCCTTTTAAGTTGGCCTATTAGACGTTTTTGGAGAATGAGTGGATATTTCGTTTTGAAATTTTAGGTGGAGGCTTGAAGGTGAAGGAACTCTTTGCCTAAAATATTTTCAAGTCGACAGTGTTGCCACGTCTATCTCAAACACATATCCACTTTCTTATTTCAAATGGAACTACATATATTTTCTTTTATGTGTCGATTCAATACTAAATTCTCAGTATAACATACTGAAAACAATTTCTCTACCATGCACTGTTGCCAAGTTATGCACAAAGTCTTGAAATTTTTTACATCTGCATTGCCAGTTTGGAAATGCAATATCTCGATTATTTTCCATGCGAACGGAACCAAAATCAGCAGTCTCATAGTAAAGAAATCGTGCATTCATGTGGTACATTAAGTATTTTAATACATCGTAAGGTTTTTCGAAAATATTGCTTCGAAAATGTGGAACTCAAAATTGAAATATTTCGAGATTTTCAAATGGCAACCCCACATTTATTTTACAGCATTTCATTCTATATGAAAAATGATAGGCAGTCTCTTTTTACATTAATTATTTAGTTTGGACAGTTTTTGAATGAGATGAAATTTGGACAGTTTTTGAATGAGATGAAAAATACTGAAATTCTTCAGTATTTATAGTCATGATCTATGGACATTATGCTGTGTGATTATAAAGTGAATTATCGGAATGAATTCTATGGTTGAGATTATGAACATTGGACCAGGATTACAAAAAGCCAAAACAGTTTTCGGAATTTCCTTCCATTCATTCTTGATAAATGTGGATAACGATTGTTGAAGGTCCTACAGGTCCTTTCAATGATTTTTTGGCATTCCCCGTGAATGGTGAAACAACCTTAATCGTGTTTGAATAACATGGGAAAACTTTTTCTATGACATCCGTGATCATCGAACACTCTTTATGATTTCAACCATAGAATATATTTCAATAATTTACCTCATAATCATAGAGCCATTTCATCGTGAACACGACCGTAGATCATGGCTACAAATACTGAAGAATTTCAGTTTTTTTCATCTCATTCGAAAACTATCCAAAATAAATAATTAGTGTGAAAAGAGACTGCCATTCATTTTTCATTTCGAATCGAATGCTGTAAAATAAATATGGGATTGCCATTTGAAAATCTCGAAATATTTCAATTTTAAGTTCCACATTTTTGGAGCAATATCTTCGAAAAACCTCAAGACGTATTGAAATACAGAATGTACCACATGAATGCACGATTTCTTTACTATGAGACTGCTGAGTTTGGTTCCGTTCGAAGAGAAAATAATTGAGATATTGCATTTCCAAACTGGCAATGCAGTAGTCGAAATTTTCAAGAATTTGTGCATAACTTGGCAACAGTGCATAATAAGGAAATTTTTTTCAGTATGTTATACTGAGGATTTGATATTGAATCGATACATATATAAAAATATAGGTAGTTCCATTTGAAATAAGAAAGTAGATATGTGTTTGGGATAGACGTGGCAACACTGTCGACTTGAAAATATTTTAGGCGATGAGTTTTTTTACCCTCGAGGCTTCACCTAAAATTTCAGAACGAAATATCCACTAGTTCTCCAGAAACGTCTAATATGCCAACTTAAAAGGAAAACCCTGTATATTTTATAAGTAGATATATGTCTGAAACGTATATCTGAAACACTGAATATTTCAAACGAACGCGTTCATTATATAGTTGACGTCAATTTGGACATGAGAAAGGTTTCTGCAGATTGGATCCCCAAATATTTGAATGTGGACAAAAAGCGTACAAGGGTAGAAAAATCGTGTTCGATCTCTGCTCGATTTGAAAACGATGTAGGCTTTTTAAGAAAAAAGTGTTATTATGGATGAGACTTGGGTACATTTCTATGATCCACAAACAAAGCAACATTCACTGACCCCTCAACGGGAGAAAATTGAAGAAAAAAGACGCTGAAAGCCATCCGAAGTTGTTTTGTTTTTGCAGGACGTCGCTTCAGCATACAAATCTCATGTTGCCATAAAAAAATTCGCGATTAGTGTTAGAATTACCGGAACACCCCCCTTATTCAACAGATTTGGCCATGTCAAATTATCATCCCTTTTTTCAATTGGAAAAATTATTGAAGGGTCGTAAATTTTCTTCCAAGGAGGAGGTAATAAAAACTTTAGATGTCCAGTTCACAGAACAAGAAGAAACATTTTATGGAAGGGTCTACAGACGTTGCACCTTCGCTCTAATGTATGTATTCAATTAAGAGGAGAATATGTATAATATATATAAAATATTCTGACATCAAACATTTTTTTGGTTTAAGGGTAGGTTAAGAATTTCTAATATATCCTCGAATATTCAAGAACGGACTCTCTAGGTATATGGACCATCGAAACAGCAATATGTTCCACTTGCCCTCAACGGCGTATACTTCAGAAACCGCCTGTTTTCTTGGTCCTAACGAATGCGAATTTTCCTCGAGTGAGTATTTCAACGAAGGACATTCGAATGTCCTTCGTTTTGTTCTGTTTCGGATTAATCAGTTCGATTCATACCTGCTTCGACTCGACCCTTGGGAATGACCCTAGGGATTTCGGTAGAAAATTGTGAAGGGATTTCGTTGAGTAGGAGTTTTCATCAGAATGTTTTCCGGCCTACCACTTGAAGAATAAATGCAGGATTAGTAAGGATCAAGTATTGCTGAAATTCAGGTCCACCCAAGATACTCCTTTTTGTCCTCGGGTCTGTGCCTATCGTTTCCTTTCTGTTC
The DNA here is from genome assembly GCA_013421045.1 of Propylea japonica. Taxonomy (NCBI): domain Eukaryota; kingdom Metazoa; phylum Arthropoda; class Insecta; order Coleoptera; family Coccinellidae; genus Propylea; species Propylea japonica. The sequence goes on from CM024240.1 coordinate 40,194,293, forward strand.
TTAACCGAATACGTTAGTTTGTTAGAACATCAGATAAAAAATGGAAGAAAGTTGCCGATATAATGTTGTTGTTCTGAAATTAGGAACTGAGAGATCTACAGTTGCTCCGCAAATATAGACTTAATTTTTTCTACAGCAAAGATCCAAATGCAATATTAATAAAAAAATTTGCACGATCGGAATTTCATTCTGGAAATTATTCGAAGAATCAAATATATGAGAAATCAATAATTAAAAAACAATTATTCCTATGGTTCTGATGATGCGATTGTCTTGAATTTGGCATTAAATTTCAGTACTTATATAAATCTTCATACACAAAAAAAATTTCACTCGAATCGGATATCTTTTCATAGAAATATAAGAATTCTTCTTTTCAAAATTCCAATTGAATTTTATATGGTTTTGTTAACGGTATCACCACAAAATTTCGCATGAACCTTATTATGAGTACATTGCAAACTTTCATTTCGATTGGTTTCGTTTTCTGTTAACATTTTGCATGAGGCTTTTTATAAGGAGCTTGCATGTGGTCGCGAAATTTTCTTTCGTTTGGTTCTGTTTCGTCTGAGATATTCAGGAACAAAAATTTTGAATGGCCATAATTTATGGAACACTCTGTATGATTTTGCTAGTTAACGAACTCAATCGCGGAATTTGGGAACCGAATTCTCCCTGAAAATCTTGATTCTCTAGGACAATCCCTTCGTAAGTTAACGGCAGACGGCCCAACAGACAGAATTCTATTCTTTGAGAACACTGTTGGCAAAACGATATAGCACTCGTTTAAGTGAAACGAGCTTTCAAAAAAAATATGCCAGTTTGTCTCGGAATATCATATGGAATATAAGTAATACGAAAGAAATTAAAATTAATTTTTATATGATGTCTTGGTTCTGAGATTTAAGAAGCGAGAGATATACTTTTGCTTCGCTATTATGGACATAGATTTTTCTGAAGAAAGTATTCGACTGCAATATCAATAAAATAAAAATATTAGCCTTCGAAAATTGTTTGTCCTAGAAAGAGAAGAAAGTACTCAATAAAACCTCAAAAAAGCTGTACATTTTTAAATGTACTACATAACATTAACAACAACTTGAAATTGAATTGAAATTATATTATCATGAATTTTCAATTCTTTATTGCCTACTTCAATTTATTGTTCAAACGCTGAAATTTGGTGTCTACTTTAACTTTCGTGGTCCCTAAATCATATCAGATTTTACCTGATTTCAATTCATTCTGATCTGGACTTGGTTTACTTATTTCTTGTTTTTTGTTTTGGGCATATTTCAGAATATTATTGGCAGCTCTTCACTTAAAAGTAAATTTTTTGAGATCGAATATATGACATTTCGCTATTTCCATGAATGAATGAATGAAAAGGTTTTCGGTTCAACATTGAATTAGTAGTGATCATAATGTTTTGAAAATAGGTGCCTATATTACTTTTCGCGATTTCAGTACCTTCTTTATATGAAAACATTGATGGGCAAAACATATGATCATTAATTATTTTCTCAGTCTTTTGACCCCTAATTCTTTTTTCGACTATTAACTAAATAAGACGATGAAACGTAGACTTTGGGGAAAGCCGGTCTCAATGCAATGAAAGGCTCGCGGCTACACTCAGTGAAGAAGGGAGTGAGTTATATATGTATGGAATGTAATGGGCGCCAGGTAGAGTAATGCCTGCCTACTTACTGCCTACTCCTCTACCAGAGTAACAGTTAACAAAAATCCCTCAAAATTCAAGTCACAATAATTTATTACCAAAACGAAAATATATGTGCAGTGGTTGATACAATACGGATAAAGATTTTCCCCCAAGGGGTAGTCAGAAGGAAAACTTACTAATACACTAAATTAAATGAGAACGAATCATCTAAGCTAACAAAATAAAACCGCCTAATCAGCTTACATTCAACTCAACGTTCTGGTCCAGATTGTCAATAACTACTTCAAATTAAACAATGGTTCCTGAAGGGAATTCCGATCAATTATCCTATAATAAAATCCTGAAGGGATACACGAGCACCTTTGGGTGGTACCCAACGCAATTTATGAAGTGCACCTCACTATAATTGCTCACAATGATATATAAAATTACCTTACAGAATAATATCACAAATTATCAAAATAAAAGACCAATAATTTACAACGTTAAAGCCAGTGCTACACACTGGTTACCTTCACAAACTACTCCAGAACGTAGATAGCTCCAACCCATAACGCCAGGTACATAGATACCTCCAAGATAACAGGCAAGTGGATGCCAATTGATACCCCTCACTGAAAGGTTCGTGGGTGCCTCTAACTGACAGGTACATAGATAATTCAGGCAAGTAGACATGCCAGGCACGTGGACCCTCCGTTGTTCGAGGGAAATAGGTTCAACCTCCAATTCAGTCGAATATTTTCTTCAAATATAATATTCGCTGTACAACAACCTAGAGTTGCAAGATAGATTCCGTACGGACTCCATGTGGAAAAGTCTGTATTTCCCAAAATATTCCAAAATACTTCTCAGGGAACAATGACACTCGAAGATATAATCCCTCACAACGAGGATGAATCTAGATTAAAAATTCTCTACGAAAATGTCTAAACCCTCCACACGACCTCCGCACAACAAAATGCCGGCCTGACAGTCGCATAGAAATTTTCCGGATACTCAAAGTTCACAGAGCCTATCAGTTGTCATAGCGAAAAAGAAGAAAACACATCAAAACCAAAATAATACAAAGGAATCATCACGGTACTGACAATCTACGCAGCCTACACCAGAGAAGGGCCTCTGTAAATCCACCTCTATAATTCTTCCACGATTTTCCGAAGTACTTTACCGAGGCCAAATAATTCCAACCACTGCTTTTGAACTACAAAATGACAACTACAAAATGACAACAACCACTAACCTCACAATTTAAATAATAAACAAACCGTTTTCTGATGGAAAACAATTCGAAAAGTTAGGTAAACGAAGTTAATCTAACTAATAACCCTCGAAAAAGATTCAGTAAATTTGGCAAAACCACACTTTTTGATAAATTCAAAATAACAACGTTACAACGAAGAGAATACTATTTTCTTCTTATATAATTTCTGTATGATCAATGAAATATCACTTCCTTTTGGATCAGCTGAAAATCTCTTCTAACAATAATATTTTATAAATACATCATTTATGACATGTTTGAAAAAAATTTAACGATTAATGATATTTCGAATATAAACATTCAAGAAGGACAGAAAACAGATGTGAGTAATTAGAAAGAATCTACCAAATATGCCTGACTGGAATGGGAATTTAGAATTCATTAAACTTTCTTGATTGGTACCTCTTATCAATTGCTGAACATTAATTGGTTTCATTAAACTAAATCAGAACATGGCTTTATATGAACATATTTGCCGAAATAGTTCATTGTCTATTCATCATCTGAATGGACTGAATGTATCCTCCCATATATACTAATTATTTTCTAGATAGTTCAAAATTTTCATTACCTTTGAATTCCGCTCTCTTCGTATGAACTTTGTGAAAAAGGTTCCGTGGCTTCATAAATCTGAAGACAAAGCAATACCATTCAGAATTATTCTGTGGAGGTCCTGAATAAATTATTCTCGTGTAATTCAATCATTTGCATTATTCGCTATTACGATTTAGGTGAAATATTCGTCAAAGTCCTTATTAACTATACAATTTTCTGCGAATTCTTGCTACGCATTTTCTGAATGACATACCTTTGATATTTCTTCTCACAATAATACTAGAATTCATTCGGAATAAACCTTCGTGAAATTGGATAGTTACCTAACCCGATTTGCATAGCCGCAAGGTGATAATAACTCTTCATCAATTCAGTCTTCATCGCTCTACGGACTCTTAGAAGGAACCAATCAAAAATTAAATTATACAATAAATGTTTTATTACCTACTACTACACTTAATATCTGAATATTTTGTACCTAATAATGAGAATCCAATACCGGAAAATATTATAGTAACGAAAAGAAACCTTGTAATCAGCAGAGTTTAAGTACAATCTACGCATCGGAGTAAAATCGACTCTTAAAGTAGCTCAAGGAAATCCAAAGCACGACGAACTGAAATTTTCTGGACACGTATAAATGTAAATCATCGTGTTTTTCCTTGCGACGAGTACGACAAATTTTCTGATACGAAAACCTTCGGAGCTGAAATTTTCAACATAACGTCACTATAACTAACTACATACGAGAGTTTTATTCTGTGAAACTTTTTAACGAAAATCATTCTGCGTATGGAGTGCTCACCGTTCTGAATTCAGGATCTTTTCAAAATCATGCTGCAAGATTCAGGATGTCATTGCTTGTATACAATTAAGATGGGTTTTTCCTATAACAAAATTTCCTATGCTTGCTCCACTTTGACAGATCACCCTTAAAAGGTTGTTATACCAAGAAATAACTCTAATATCTTTGAACTCGTACCCTAATCCCCGACAAGTAGATTTCGTTCATGTATTTTGGCTGTTGGTGGTTATTTTCAGCATTTATTTCAAATCGTATCACGTTTCAGATATTAAATGTTATCAACTTAATTCATAACAAAAACTACAAAAAATTTCTATTATTATTATCATTTTCAAATAAAACAAGGTTTTTGAGTAATTATTTTATTTGCCATGACAGTTCATCTTGAAAAAAGGTTTTAATATGAAATGAAGCAAGGGTTGCTGAAATCACTTCCGTATAATTTGACAGAAATATTAAAAAAATATCCATGATAAGTTTTGCGAGTTCATGAAAATTGTAGAAATTTAAGTATTTATATGCTTCACTATTGTCGTAGACTTGCGAAACAAAATCAATCTGAAAATGTCGATATATTATTATGACGTCCTTATGTCTTTCCATGATACATGTCGGACAACGAAACATAATAGTCGGACATAACATAATAATACTGGTGCTTTACATATTGATCAACTAGCAATCAAAATCCCCCGAATAGAACTATTCTGTGTCAAATCTTGATTTAATCTACTGAAATATGCCAAATATTCCCTGTATAGTCGTTCATTTCTTGGTTGCCAGCACTGCACAGGGTGACCAGAATTGGTGTTCCCGGAACTACAACTCCTTATGAGATAAAAAAGAATGAATGGCACATTACGGCCATCTTTATTCGAGAAATTTGTTTTCCGTCAACCGTATTGCTATCGTCTTTTATTTTCTAGTTATAAGCCAAAATTGACATTTGGACAATTTCCACTTTGGTCATCAACTCCGTTCCTTTTTGTGCTCAGGCCCCGCAAAAATTGTATGGCCTACGCTCTTCAAAATGTACCATTTTTTTCAATACTCACCCTACTGAAAATTCTGGGCCACCCCTACTCCCTTCAAGCGTCTTCACTGATCTTAGAGGAATATATATATGACATGTTATATTTTTTTGAAAATAGAAAAAAACGGTGAATATGTTTAAGTGAAAAATAAATTATTTTTTCTACAATAAAAAACAAAAGTTTATGTAATAAATCAGGAAGAAAACTTCCAGAAAATTTTGATTGAGCTACTGGATTCCTAAACAAAATTGGCTGTATAATGTTTGTGTGACTGAAATATTTTCACTAGTGATTTCACTAGAGGTAAAATCATTCCTCAAAAATTTTTATAGCTCAGGAATATTTTGAAAATTATCTCGAATCGAACATTAATTGTCTATTTAGGTGTATCGGATACTAAAAGAAGAGTGATAAAATAAATGTGAAAATTCGTGCTCAAAATGAATAAATCCTGAAATTATGTCACCGACCAAGAATCAAAAGAGGGAGATCAAACAATGTATTATAGAATTTTTACCCGGGCCCGTATTCCGGACAAACGATCTTTCAATTCATGTATGCTTTCCAACGGTTTGGTATTCTCTACAAGCGAACTTCGGCAAACATTTTCACATTTTCAACGCAAGTTATTACAGCGAGAGCTTTGTATCGCTCCTTTTGCAGGAACGTGTGCGTGTTTGGCGTGTTTGTTTACATTATCAACCTGACAAAATATTAAAACGGGTGACGAATAGGTGCTGTTGATGTTGATTGAAGTGCAATTATTTCAGTCGTAGGATTCATTTTCTCACAAAAGTTGAAACGAACTGCCGGCTCATGAGGTTCTGTGTGACATTCAAGTGACACTGGTCACACTTATGATTTCATATTTTGATTCATTCATTTGAACAGAAAAAATATATTTCATTTGCAAAATTTGTCTTTAAAAGTTTACATGACGTGTCAGAAAAAAAAACTTCTTCCAAAACCACTACATAAAATTAGTATAGTTAAAGTCAATAAATTTGCATTTGCATATATGCGATAAAATAACAAGAATTATTTTGTCAAAGCTCAAACATTGAGCTTCCTGGCATAGAAGCAATCCATCTCAAGCTACAAATCAACGATCTCTGCATAAACTCAACTTGCTTTTACCCCCTTGATGCAGATTTGGAAAAAACAGTCAACTCATCTAAAATTTTGACTATCTGTACACTTTGAGTAATTTTACTGAAATCAGTCGGCCGATCGCTCGTATTCCTGATACTCGTAATTACTCGAGCTCCCTCATGCAATTCGTTGCAGATTCAAATCTGTATCAGTTAATAAAAGAACCAACCAGATAATGGCATCACAACCCAACATCTATCTTGGACCTCGTGTTTACTAACGACGAGGACCTCATTTCTGATCCGGAAATATTTTCCCTAATCGGTATATCGGATCACGTGGTCATTGCTGCTTCTATACAGCTCAATACAAAACAAACCTGATGTAATAGACGTCTGTACCGTCACTGATTTTGTTTCAGTATCGGCTGGACTTTAAGAAATAAACTGGCAGATGACCCAAAGAGTTATGACAGAAATTCTATGATACATTAAATGACTCCATTTCTAGACACTCTCACCATAAATTCTACCGTATATATCCGTTAAACCATGGATGAACGCAGACTTAATGTCGTTAATTGTACACAAAAAATAACTTTGTCGTAGATATAAAAAATCTAAATGTATGGACGACTATCGAACTCATCGTCATTTCTCCAAGTTCCCTCTGACTCAATCCGAAGATCCAGACGTGAAAACGAAGAGCTCATTGCTAGTTCACACAATCCTGAAAAACTGTACAAATATATCAGGTCGAATCTCAGTACCAAAGTAAGTACTCCAGTTTTGCGAAATAACGATGGTAACTTGTGTTCTCCTGAATATCAGACTGCCGAAGTATTAGTGGATGCTTTTTCAACAAGATTTCATGGATAATGTTTTATTTACTCTCCAAAAAGTAATGAAGCACATAGGAATTCTGAAGGTTGATTCTGTGCCTGGTTTGGATGGATTGAGCTCATCCTTCTTGAAAAGTAATGCTGAGAGTTTGTGCTTTCCTCTATCGCTGATTATGTCTGCATCTTTCAATAATTCTCGATTACCCCTCGCATGGAAAACAGCATCGGTGACAGCTATTTTCAAGAAAGGCGACAAACAATGCGCGTCCAACTGCCGTTCAATCAGTCTCCTCTCGGTACCAACCAAAATCATGGAGGTAATAATTGCTGACAAAATGACCGCTTTTCTTACCACTAACCGTGTGATACCATCTCAACAACATGGCTTTGTGAAGGGAAAATCTACTACAAAGAATCTGCTTTCTTGTTTAAACCACTGGACCGAGGCTAAAGATAAGAATATTCCAACTGATATACTGTACCATGATTTTGAAAAACCTTCGATAAAGTTCCAACCTGAAGATTAATGTGCTGGAGATTTTCGGAATTCGGGAAAAACTGAAGTTTTCTATAGACAAATAACGGGTGATCCATTTCGAGGTTCCCCACTTTTATAAAGAAAAAAACACAGAAAATTAAAATTTAACGGGAAATGTTTATTATTATTCGAAAGAACCTTCTTTGGCTATTATTTTTTGAAGATTATCTCTTTCAAATATTGGCCGCGGCTACGTCTCAGATGGTCCATCCGTTGAGTATAATTTTCGATGACTCGTTCGAGCATTTCGACTGGTAACTGGCGAATGACACGCGTGATGTTTTGCTCCAAGGCCTGAATCGAAGCGAGTTTATCTGTATAGACTTTAGACTTTACGTATAAAATGTCACGGTGTGATATCACACAATCTTAGTAGCCAATCGACCGGCCCATTACGTGAAATTATCTGTTCACTGAAATGCTCTCTCAATAAATCCATTGATTCGTGCGATGTGTGGGAAGTGGCACCGTCTTGTTGAAACCAAATGTCGCTGAGATCACGAGCTTCAATTTCAGGCATCAAATAGTCGGTTATAAAGGCACTATAACGGTCGAATCGACTCTTCACGGTCTTCGTGTACACTCTCAGCTACGGCCGTTATATTTTCTTCACTGCGTGCTGGACGTGGTCTATTCGGTCGAACATTATCCAATAATGAATGCTGGGTCTCAAGATGGGTGATGGTGTTGCGAATAGTACGGTCAGTAGGCCGATTATGTCGACCATAAGTTGAGCGAAGCGCGCGAAACACATTCTTTACAGAACGTGAATTTTCGTGATAAAGTTGAACGATTTGTAAACTTTGTTCAGGCTTAAGTCTTTCCATGACGAAATGCCAAACAATACTGAACAAAAATAATATGACAGCTTGACACGACTCACGCGTGATCTTTAAAAAAAGGCTATTGAAAAAAGTACCTCTAGTTGGATCACTCGTTAGAAGTCAAAGTGAAAGTAGTTCAGTCATTTCCATACGATAGAGCAGTTACTAATGGTGTAACTCAGAGATCAGAGATCCGTCTTGGGTCCACTGTTCTTTTTGGTCTACGTTAGTGATTTGGCTCAGTACAAACAAAACACATTTATGGACACTCGCTAACAAATCATGCCTCTCTGCAAGAAGACCTGTGCAATGTGTCTAAGTGGTGCGGTGATTGGCTCATCCCAATAAATGTGGACAAAAACCACTGGACCAAAACCTGCTGGAGAATGTCCAACGTAGGGCGACTCGTATGACCTTTCCCATGAGACCACCCTCGTACGCCCAGAGACTTCAGTCGGCTCACTTGTCAAAATTCCAGCAACGAAGACCACGAGGAGATCTTATCCTATCGTACAGCATTCTTAAACATACTTATACTAACCCTCAGACCCTTGTTTACACTGAACATATATGATAGATTCCATGGGCACCAACTCAAACTGGGGAGGGAACGAGACAGAAATAGTCCGGTCAATTTAGACAATTGAAATAAAGAAAATTCCGACAAAGCCAATTTTTGTAGAGACCTTAGGTTTACCACAAGGAATAAAGTCTCAAAAGTCTCCATCAGTCCCATGTGAGCTTAGGGACTTATTCGGGGTCAAAGGTCAAAATTTTAGGTTTTTTGGATTTTTCTCGAAAACGTAAGTTTTATCGAAAAGTACCCCGAGCAAAGTTGTAGATCTTAAAATTCTCTATAAAAATGGTTCCCATGATTTTTTCTCTAAGACCCACTATTTCCCAGATATTGCGCTTGTAAGAATCAAGTTCTACATAATATGCACACATTTCCACACCACCTGTGAGGTAGTGTAATCGGCGCATTTTTATTAACGTGGTATCCCCGGTAGGCCTATTCCACGAACCTTTATGACGTTATTTTCAGGAACAATAATTATTTAATAGTATGAAGATTATTGATATGGGTTACTGAGTTTAACTGTCGTTCTAACTTTTTTTTATTACTTTAATCTGACTCATACTCTTCATATTCAACTTCAACAATCATGTTTTCTTCAATTTCTTCTTGTTCTTCTTCTTCTTCTCCTTCCTGTTGATGAACGCTTAGAAATTGTTCAAATGAAGATGAATCAGTTGTCTCTTCATCAAAATCACATGAATCTTCCTCTCTTGTATTTAATTGAACATTTGAGCAAGAGACACCTTGGCAATTGGTACACGCTGGAGAACACTGCAATCCTACTTTTTTACAGCCACATTTGGCACTACAACCTTTCTTGCAATTGCAAAAAATAGTGTTAAGAAGTTTTTCTGGAGCAGGGGGCAGTAAAGTTCGAATCGGTTCCAAAGTATTATTTATCAATTTCCAACCCCAGTCAGTCAGTATACTCGAAACAAATGTTGAGTAGCAGATGCCGATGTTGGAGGAAGACGTTGTGTGGGATCGAGAAGAAACCTTTAACGTAATTTTTGAAAAATATGTTCAGTATTTACGTAGGGGAAAGGCAGGCAAGATGGCATAATAGGGCCAATGGCATACCATATTTACTGAGAATCCACTGCGAGTGGAATCCTAGAACTCAGTGCAAATGTTCGAATTAGTTGGCAACAGTGTACGAACGTTGTTTCAAAGGGATCCGTTAAGTTAGTTGATGACTTAGTCGTGAAAAGTGGTATGAGCGTCTACAACTTCGACGTAAGCTCTCTCTTCTCGTCTATATTACTGTGAGTACAGATTATTTCACAAACTTTTTTTATCCGAGTAGAATTGTACCTTTATTGTGATCCTTTTCATGTATTTACCTTGACAAAAAGATGTCACAGAACGTTGATTTAATATTCGTTTTTTTGACACTGGTTAGGGCAAGTTGACATACATAGAGGCTGGGTAAAATGGCATGGTACTTTTTTATTAACAATAAATATTTTTTCAGATAGTCTTCAATTATCGAAGGAAAACCAACAGAGGAGAGTGGGTGATGAGAATAATATGTAAGAGCTTTGGAAGCATAAGAAAAAAACAAATGGGATAGGCCCTTGTTAGTAAAACATTCAATGTACCTTTTTTTATTTGTATGAATATGATTTTTTTTGTTATATAAATATAAAAAATAAATTTCTATTTCTTGTATGATATGTTATTTATTAGAAGTTTTTTTTTCACTACAAAATATATCATATTATTGATATGCCATCTTGCCCGACACTGTGAGGCTAAATGGTTTTTCGGATGTACAGATTATCGCGAATTTTTTTTGTCTATAATTTTTTTTATTCTATCTTTCTTCAAAATTGATAGCTTACTTGATTGACTAAGATTCAACTAATGCTGTGCTCAATTTTTTTTCCTTATAAGAGATATCGATTTTCAAAAGATGTATGCCATCTTGCCTGCCTCTCCCCTAGACATTTTGGTCATACAGTTACGTAGTATTTGATGGCTACAGTGACACAACAAAGAACATAAAAGCTGCAGAACAACGTCGTCGTGCTACAAAAACATCCTCAGGTACCGACATAATGTTTGACGAATTTATGACAGTTCCAGTTAATCAACAACATTTTTTTGCAAACATAATAATAATCTCGTTTTATTTCTATGTTGAGTAACAAATTAACAGCTGAAAATATTGCCGAGAAACAAGCTCCTAATGACGCCGATGTCCTCATAATTGAAACAGCAATAGAACATTTAATGCAAGAAATACAGCTACTGTAGTGGGTGAAGATGTTGATTTATTAGTACTACTCACTGCAAGGACTCCATCTGATAAAATTATTTACTTTTTAAAACCTGGGAAGGCGCAGCAAAGGACAGAAATAATTCTTCAAAAGTTTATCCGAAATGCCAAAACTTTATTTTATTTCTACATGCGATAACCGGATGCGATACTACGTCAGCAATGTTTAGAAGGGGCAAAAATTCAGTATTAAAATTATTTGAAAAAAATGATTTGATTGACTGCGCAAAAGTATTTACAGAAATTAATTCTTCACCTCAAATACTAATTACTAAAGGAATTCGGTTTCTTCTTGCGGTTTATATGGAGCTCCAAAAAAATTGATTGCATAGATACGTACAGATATTTAACATTCGTAAAAAATACACGAAACAAAAGCAAGTACAGCTATCTTGTCTTCCTCCAACATGGCATCTGCTACTCAACATTTGTTTCGAGTAACTATCAAGTTCAGACATGGCAAGGCAATGAACTGAACCCTGAAGACTGGGGTTGGAAATTGATAATAATACTTTGGAACCGATTCGAACTTTACTGCCCCCTGCTCCAGAAAACTTCTTAACACTATTTTTTGCAATTGCAAGAAAGGTTGTAGTGCCAAATGTGGCTGTAAAAAAGTGGATTGCAGTGTTCTCCAGCGTGTACCAATTGCCAAGGTGTCTCTTGCTCAAATGTTCAATTAAATACAAGAGAGGAAGATTCATGTGATTTTGATGAAGAGACAACTGATTCATCTTCATTTGAACAATTTCTAAGCGTTCATCAACAGGAAGGAGAAGAGAAGAAGAACAAAAGAAATTGAAGAAAACATGATTGTTGAAGTTGAATATGAAGAGTATGAGTCAGATTAAAGTAATAAAAAAAAGTTAGAACGACAGTTAAACTCAGTAACCCATATTAATAATCTTCATACTATTAAATACTTATTGTTCCTGAAAATAACTTCATAAAGGTTCGTGGAATAGGCCTACCGGGGATACCACGTTAAAAAAAATGCACCGAGTACACTAAGATCTACAACACTTTGCTCCGGGGTACTTTTTCGATAAAACTTACCGTTTTCGAGAAAAATCCAAAAACCTAAATTTTGACCTTTGACCCCGAATAAGTCCCTAAGCTCACATGGGACTGATGGGGACTTTTGAGACTTTATTCCTTGTGGTAAACCTAAGGTCTCTACAAAAATTTGGCTTTGTCGGAATTTTCTTTATTTGATCACTATTTTTATGTCTAAAATGACCGGACTAAAAATACATTTTCTTTCGAATCGAATATTTGAACTCTGGAATGCTTTGGACGATGAGGTGGTCAGTGCGAGATCAGTGAATGTACCTATTCAAAAATAGACTTGATATTTCATTCTGGCGCTCTCTAGTTCTTCTCCACTTGGTACAACCTCTAGAAAGCTTGTATTGTCCATAAAGATCACCACGCCCTCCACATAGATCAGAAAAAGCAACGACTATGACCGACCCCTGCGGTACTCTCACAATCCACAATCTAATGGTTCCGTGCCAATGTGAACCCGTTTGAATCTGTTCTCCAGAAGGCTTGCAATTATATAATATATTCCCCCCTTGAGTTTTTTCAGAAGCATTCGGTGGTTAAAGCTAACGAAATCGAATCTTTACTCAAATCGCATATTGTTTTTAGCTGGGATAGAGCGGTATTAATGAGGGTCTACCATGTGTGACAATGGCCGACAACTTTGGCACGCTTGAATTCAAATCCTAAATTTCGCCCTTCTACAATTTCACACCTTTCACCGAAACATTTCTCCCTAATTAAATGAACCTTAGCCTACTATTCAGAGTCACTCGATTTTCCCTACAATACAATTTCAAATTTACCCAACAGGTTATTGTTTCGCTTAATGTACTGGATCAAAAAACTGGTGGCTTTCAGTATTCCTTTTTGTGGAATCACTTTTTCAGGAATGGTATTGAAACAAATCTAGGAAGTCGGGACCCTTCGTACGGTTTTCAGTTTTTATTTTTTTCTGTTCGTACTTTTCATTTGAAGAATCAAGTAATCGTATGAAGTATTAGTATTATATATATATATATGTATTGTTTATTAAGGGGATTAGACTGGTTATTACGAGTAAAGTGTTTTTTGACCTTGGTCAAAAAAACAAAAAAGAGAAAACCACTTTACTCTTAATAACCCAGTCTAATCTCCCTTAATAAACAATACATATATAAATAAAACAAGACTGTAAAAAACAATTAGTATATATATATATATCTGAAATTGATAAAAAAAAATATCAGGCGATTTTATCCGATATGCAATGCACAATAATGTATTCAACATAATCTTAAATTTGTACGAATCTGCCCCACAAGTGGGGTACTTTCATACAGTAACAGGGGTACTTCAGACACACTGTGGGGTAGTATAGTACGAACGATTAAAACTGCTAATAAACCCTAAATTTTTTATTCAGTAATTAAGTCGATAACATGAAATCAACAGAAATAAATAAAATAAATAGTCTTCTTCTTATCACAACAAAAATATACTTCTTTGAAAAAATAAAAATATATTACATGCCCAATATGGGCATAACAAAAATCCTATCTCCATAACAAATGTAAAAGACATTCTGACTAGTGAACATTAAAATTAAACAAATCGACTGGAAATGTGAATAGTCTCGAAGTTCGAGAAGTAGAAACTGATGGTGGCTTGGGGTCGGGAAGGATCATTTCTATATCACTGATATAAACATCGTGCATGTCTTCAACATCTGGAAAACGAAGGTCCACGATAAACCTGATTTCTTTCTTAAGTAAGAGACTTTAAATTCTGTTTGACTATAGTGACTCATAACTTTGCCTACATAATAAATAATTGATTTTTTCTTCGGGAATTTAACTAAATAAACGAATCGTCTTTAATATTTTCTGGCATCACATCATTCTTCAAGTCTTTTTTGTCTATTTCAAAGTTATCACAATCAGTCTCATATTCATCGGTCGAACTATCGTGCAGGCTTATATCGGAGTCTTCAGATTCTGATACATCACTTTCCAAGTTTTTAGCCTTCTTGTGTTTTCTTTGTGGTTCAGCAATATTAAGAGACGTTTCATCTGCTTGGCCCTAGCTCTTTTCTCTTGTTCCAACTTCTTAAGTTGTATATCAGTATAAATGCGTGATTTTCCTCGGCGTCTTCCCTTATGTGTTTTTTGTTTCTCTCGCAGCAGTCGGATATGGTCGAACTGCTTCTGGTGTTAGAAGAGTTTTTTTTGTTGCAATTTGCTGAACTGATTGCCTGGCTGGAAATACTCTTTCATGAGTATGTGTGTCAGAACTCTGCAGTTCATAAATAGCATTTACATTGGGTGAATTATTATTTTGAGATCTAGATTCTTGCATAACCTCCATAAAATCTTGTAGTGAGGAAGAAGAGTTTCTGCAGAAATCATCCACAATGGTTTGTGGTGTAGGCCTTAACAATCTCAGAATTGCTCTGATTAGGGCTTTTATTGTCTGATGTATACACACACGTTGAAGGCCAATTCATTGAAGGGCCATATTTCTGGTTACTGAACCCACTGATGATTTTTTTTGTTACCTAAATGATTCGAAAAATGCGATTTTTACAAGTGCCGGTATATATATATCGTCAATGCTTTGGCAGGGTTCATTATATGCCAATTATTGAAGGCAGTTTTTAGTTTTGATTTAAATGGCCCGTAAACACTAACATCGAGTGGCTGCAATCGATGAGAGGTATGTGGTGGAAATGATAAATAAACAATGCCATTTTCTTTCGCATAGTTAATCGCTTCCAGTGTAATATGGCTCTCGTGATTGTCACACAATAATAATATGGGATTGTTTTGTGTGCAGAGATGAATATATCTCCATTAATCCATCCGCTCCTATTAGCAGCGCCAAGACTGCCAACAGGCGCACCTTCGAGAAATGATCCTTATAATGAACCCGTGGAAATACGAAAAGTGGTGGGATGGTATTTCCACTGGCCGATATAATCCCTCCAAAAGTAACAAGTTCGCTCCTTTCTCCGGATACAATTTTTCCGACTTGCTTTAGACTTTTTGGAGCCAAGACTTTTGGAGTACTCAGTACTGTCGATACGCCTGATTCGTCAAAATTGAATATTCTTTCAGCCGATAGCGAATATCTTAAAAAAATGGACTTCAAATTATTGAAGAATTCAGTCACAGCTGTTCTGTTAAAGGCAAAAGACCTGGCCACGCTTGTGTTCTCTGGTTTTCGTAAACTAAGGTGTGGATTTCTATTACGGAATCCATACATCCAATCTTTCCAGCCATTTTATTCTCTTTGCTTTGGCTGGATATTTAATCTTCAGAGACTCAGCATACTCATACGCCAGCTTCCTAACCTGAATTATAGTAAGTCCATAGTGCATCTTATACATTTAGTGATGTATTCATTCAATAATTTTTCTTCCTCCGATGAAAATACTTGGACGCTGTGTATTCAGAAGTAAAATTGTTTATTCGTCTCATCATTGCCAATACTTTTCTTAATTTTTTTAACTCTGCTTTCGAGTGTGGACAATTTCAAGTTATACTTATCAGCAGCATTTCTATATGATAATAGTCCTTGTAGTACATCGTCAATTGCGGACTGCATGGAAACTTCATCCACTGCTTGGCTGCGAGTATTTTTTGGTTTGTAATTCGTACCATATGTCTGTAAATAATAATACATTGCACTGCAATATCGAATTGATGTGAGTTCTAACAAATATATGAAAGAAAAGAACACAACAAATAGGTATTCTTCTGTTGTCAAAGTTGGGGCACACTTCGTACATGTACGAATGTGCCCCACAAGAATGTGTCCGAAAGTACCCCAGTAACCCAAAATATTTAAAACACCCTCTTTTTTTCATAATGAGTAAACTTGTTATTTTTGTTCCTGCAAACATGCCTTAAAAATATTCACTATTTGATGAAACAATACTGAGTATGAAAACTCAACAGATACGAACATTATCGTTAACGAAAACATCGATAAAAATTTACTTACCGAGTGCAAAAACACAAAGTTCCTCTTCAGTTCACTATCACTAGTGCGACTGGCGCGCAATAACACTGGCATAATGGGGGTCAATTTGCCTATGCGCAGGCGCAGAGCCATCATCATATGCGTTTTCGTCTCTGTTTTATCAGGAATGTATGAATGTGCCCCGCGTACGAAGGGTGCCGACTTTCCCCTATATTAGGTACTTAAACTTGATTGGCGAACCTAAAACAATCACTAATGGATCATTCTTGAATTTTAGCAGCATTGCCAGATGTTTTCATGTATTCCATCGAATACATTACAAGAAACCAGTACCTAGTTCATTTTCTGAAACTATTAAAATCGATGTATATGAAAATATCACTTTTCGAGAATACTGGCCCTAATAACGAACACGTATTGGAACTCATTAACCAAGTGGTAGTAGATCGAAACATGCGAGGAACGGAAATCCTACATTAATTTTCTGAAAAAAAAACTGAAAAAGGTGCAAAAAATATTTTATAGGGTGAAACCGAAGTGGAAAATTGGGAAGACCTATAATGATTCATTTCAATTCCTGAATACCTGAACTGAATTCTTTTCAACAAGAGATTGCTAAAGGAAACGAAATTAGTTCTAGCAGAAGAGTTAACGAAGGATAATTATGATCAAATTATGAGGCAAAGACTCGGACAAAGAAGAAAATGGGCTGAAAGGAGTCATGGTCTTAGGTTGTGCGAATTTAAATTTGGTTGTCTCGTAAAAAACATAGAATCAATTACCTTCGATGATTGAAGAAGTTTGTATTGTACCCGGCCGTTAAAATAAGTATAGTTCTCGAAGGAATGACCATTTTTCTACTCGTTACTCATTTTCCTAGGAAACAAATGTCATCTGTGCATGTTGTACAATATTGCGCATGATGGCGGAAAGTGTTGATGACGTGATGGATCAGTGCTCTGATATGAGTGCTGATTCTGAAGTGAAAAATACCCCGAAAATTATCAAATTCTTCAAGTGTTGCTCAAAAAAAAACGTGCTCGACGCTTATATGCAAAAACTGTAGTGGTGCATATCACGATTCTTGTGCGAAGAAACTGGTAAACAAAACGGGCCTGGTATTGCTGGACGGAACGTATGTGAAATGCTGTGAGGTGGAGGATCTTACATACAATCTCAACACAGGCCGGGAAACTGGAATCGAACTCAATTCAAATCAACCAATAAATATTCAACTGAAGGAGGAAAATACTAAAATGAGGTATGAAAACCAAATACTTAGAGCTGAAATTGATCATTTGAAATATTTGTTACCGAATACAAACAAAACAAAGAATGTCTTATAAATGAAATGAATAATAAGAACTTAATTCTTAAAGAAAATCATAAATTTTTAATGGAAAGAATTACACAAATGCAAATGGAAGCCCCAAAGAATGATAAGAATAGAAAACAAGAAAAAAACAACCACAATGTAAACAATGAAAAAAAACACGATATTCAATTATTACAAACTCCAATAATTCTGAAAGATGATAAGCTGGATAACCAGATGTCAAATGGTAGCAAGAAGAATATTATGACATATAGCAGCATAATGAGTAAAGTACCCGCTCAACAGGTGGCGTCTACATCCTCTTTGCAGACCACTATAAAAGAAACAGTTAATGACAGTCGACAACATAAACAATCAAATTCAAATGTAAACAAACAACAACCAGTAGAAAATAAACAGGATAATCAGAATAATCAAATACAGGAAAACGAATTTAAAAAGGTTACATATAAAAAGAGGAGACCCAAGAAAAATTTAGGAACTGCTGAAATTAGTGAAGATGAGACTAAAAATGGATTTTCAGGTGGAGAAAGAAAAGTTTGGCTCTACATATACAGAGTAAATAGAGTGACCACAGAAAATCAAATACTAGAGTATATTACAAATAAACCTGTATTTGACAGAAGTACAACAAACGTTGAAGAAATTCCAAGCAGTGTCGACCAATTGAAGAGATTCCTTGTAACTGCCCCACTAGTTAAAAAGGACTAATGTACCAACCTGAATTCTGGCCCAAAAATGTCGGTGTAAAAAGATTGACTTCGAAAAAAACAAGCAATTTTTAAGTGAAAGGAGAGTGGAAATTTTCAGCAAGGTGTCCAAGAGTCCTAAATCTAAGTGGAAATGATAAGACAGTGGAGGAAACCAAACAGAGAAAAGAAGAAACTATTAGTGCCATTCATCAAAATGTTCAATCGATTGGAAATGTTGTGGACCGCATTCAGTATTTCATTCGTGGTGAAGCAGGATGTAAATTCTTTATGGTGACCGAGCATTGGAAAACTGTGGAGCAGCTGGAATCAATATCAATCAATAACTTTGATCTTGCAGGACATTGGTGCAGGGGAGAAAACCAACATGGAGGGGCTGCAGTTTATGTTCGGCAGGGAGTGAAGCATAGGCACAGAAGAGAACTCAGTGAGTGTTCAGTGCAGGGTGAAATGGAGTGTGCAGTGGTAGAATGTGAGCTTTACAAGAAAAAATTATATTAGTTTCTATCTATAGGCCATGCAATGGAGATAAGGAAGTGTTTTTTGATCTTCTAGAAAGTTTGCTTCTTATTTTACACAAAGAAAACAAATTATAATAATAGGTGGCGACTTCAACATAGAACTCAGAAGAGAAAACAAGTTCAGGAACGAATTACTATCACTTTTGGACTCTTTTCATTAGTACAACATATTTCTGAGATACTAGAGTAACCCATAATACAAACAGTTGCATTGATAATATTTTCTCAAATTTAACAGAACCTGTGAATAGCTCCATCATTTTCATCATATATCCGATCACAGTGCGCAGAATATCTTTCAAGGTCCATTTTGGTGAATGTTCAAAGTATAAACAGATTAGGCTATATTCAAATGAAGCAAAACAGGACTTTTTAAATGAGTTAGGTAACCAGAATTGGTTGAGTGTTTTCAATTTTGAAACTTATAATGTAAATGGGCAATGGAGCTGTTTTTTCGAATTGTTCTCACAACTTTTTGAAAAGCATTTTCCTAAAAAAAAATAATATTGAAAAAACAAAAATTAAAAGAAATTTTTTACAAGGACCCAAAAATTTTACAATGCAAAAATTATTTAGATGTGTTACTATGTTTGAGTAGTCATGATGTAAAATATAAAACTCTGTACAAAGAAGAAAAAAGGAAATATGATCAAATCTTAATTCATTCAAGGAAACAGCATTACAATAACAAAATACTTCCTTCTGATAACAAAAGTAAAAGCATGTGGAATATTTGTAATCAAATTCAAGGAAAAATATATACTGACGCTGAATGTCAAATACCCGGTTCAGCAGAGTCTATTTCTAAAGCATACAATGAATTTTTATCCAACATGGTTCCAAGTTTACTGCAAAATTGTAACAGTTCAAACTTTGACTGCAATGTTAAGACAGATACATCAATGTACTTGAAACCCTTCTTACCATCAGAAATTTTAGCTTATGTAGTAAACTAAAAATAAATTCAGTAGTGGCTTTGATGAAATTCCCATCAACATTGTGAAGCTTAGCATAGGTTGTGGTAAAGGATGTGCTATGCTACATCATTAATAATTCTCTCAAATTGGAATATTTCCTGAACAACTGAAAATATCAATGATAATACCAATTTTCAAGTCTGGAGATCCAGAAAAATTAGAAATTATAGACCAATTAGTCTCTCAAACAGCTTCTCTAAAATCTTTGAATTAGCCATGGCCACTCGTCTTCTTGCATATTTCAGTGATTGTAACCTTTTTAGTCCCACTCAGCATGGATACCTGGGAGGTAGATCAGCTCAAAGTGCGATTTTTCAGTTCACAACAAACATTTTGAAGTTCTGGAAGAAAATAAACTTGTAGCTGGCCTATTCATTGATCTATCAAAGGCATTTGACTGTCTCAATAGGGAATATATAATAAAGAAATTAGAACACTATGGAATAGTAGGTAGTGCTTAGAGCTGGCTTGCTTCCTATCTATCCAACAGGTGGCAATGTGTAAAAATAACTAAATGTGGTGAAACTAGCGTTTCTGAGTGGCTAGAGAATGAATTTGGTGTTCTCCAAGGTAGCATCTTAGGGGTGATACTTTTTTTGATATACATAAATGACCTGAGCGAAGTAAAAAAAGAAATAGAAGACTCAGAAGTAATAAATTTTGCAGATGACACTAATCTTCTAGTGGCAGGACAGAACACTGATAGCTTGAAGGAAAGATGTAGTTTATTGTACAAATGTGTAGATGATTGGTTTTGTAGAAATGATCTCATCATAAACACCAGTAAAACAAAGGTCGCTGTATTCAGAGCAAGTAACTCAAAAGAAAAACCTTCAGAAATATGTCTTAACAACCATATTACTAATACAGTACAAAGTGCAAAGTTTTTAGGCATTATAATTGATGAATTTCTGAAGTGGACTACTCATATTGAATATCTATTGAAAAAACTGAATAGGGTGATCTTTGCATTCAGAATTGTTAGCATGTACCTAGATGAAAATGTGAAAAAAGTTCTGTATTATGCTAATTATGAATCGTTGATAAGATATGGTATTATATTTTGGGGTGCTAGTACATCAGTGCAATCTATATTCGTTAGTCAAAAAAGAATAATCAGAATATTGTTGAATATGGGATACCGCGATTCCTGCAGAGGCAAACTCAGGTCGTTAGGAATACTGACAGTTTGTGGTCTCTATCTGCATGAATGCCTTCTATACCTACATAGAAACAAAACAGAATTTCTCAGAAATAACACCAATCTTACATACAATACAAGAACGGCCAATATCAATTATCCGCAGCACAAGTTGACTATAACTGAGAAAAATCCATCTTACATGTGTATCAAAATCTTCAATAATTTGCCACATCACTTGAAAATAATAGAAAATCCGAAACTTTTCAAAACAAAAACCAAGAAATTTTTAATCAATCTTGAGTCGTATAATTTAGGGGATTACTTCATGTAGTTTTTGATTGTTGTATAATATTCATTGACACTGTTTCATTTCATGCTTTTTTATGTAAAAATTCGATTTGAAATAAAGAATATATCTATCTATCTATCTATCTATCTATCTATCTATCTATAAAGCTTTATTCGGTTGCCGAATATACAGGGTGTTTCATCATAAACTGGACATCGCTAGAACCATATTTCAAAACCATATTCAAAATGGCGTCAAATGGTGAAGACGAGTTAAATCGTCTTCAGTCCGAAAAGGCGAAAATCAGCGTTATTAAAGAAGAATTTGCAGTCATTGCAACAGAAAAGTTCTAGATTGTGTAAAGTGTCTAAAGTGTGGTGAAAATTTCCACCAATCATGTTTACTTCAAGCTGCTAATAAGAAATCAACTTCCTGCATTCATGAAAGTGGATCGCGAAAGGAAAATATTTCTGAAGGGGATCAGGCAGTGGTTGAATGGCAAACGGAGAATCAAGTTCTTAAAGCTGAGAATAATCTACTGAGAGAACTTTTGGAGGAAGTAAAGAGTAAGAATAAAATACTGCTACAAAATAATGAATTGTTAATTGAAAAAATAACATCATAACATTTCAAATAATCGGGCAGATAATACTATCCATGCGCGTGCTCAACCAGAGAAAAGGACAACATCAAACGCGTCGGCATCTCAGCTGTCAGCTGTCGATCCGGTGACGGACATTTCTGGAGCACAGAATTCAACAAAGCAGATCACTAAAGATAAGAGCGGAAACATAACCTCTGCAGCTGAATGGAATGTTCTAACCTCTATGGAGGTAAATAAAAATATCGAAGGAAAAAATCTTGATGATAATAATAAACCCAATAGAAGTGAAAATAGGGAAGAAGCATGGAGAACGGTGCAATCACGCAGGAATAAAACCAGACCACAACCAGTTTATTGCACGGGTGCTAATGTGGAGAAAGATTCAGTAGTTCTTGGGGCCCAGAGGAGACGTTGGTTGTACGTTGGAAGAATTGCTGGTAAGGATGTTCTGCCTGAAGATATAAGACAGTATTTGCAGGATGTAAACGGATATGAAAAAGTTGAAATAAAGAAATTAGATTCAAAAGGACAAAATTCTTCCTTTTCAGTGGGAGCACCAAATGAAGAAGTATACAATATCATCAACAATAAAGATTTCTGGCCTGAAGGTGTCACTATTAGAGAATTTAACTTCAGGAATTTTTTTCAGAGGGAGAACATAACAAGACTGAAAAAATAACATATAAGCCAACTAGTAAGTTGAAGATCCTGCATCAGAATATTCGGTCAATATCAACTTCTTACCTTGGACTGCAGGAGTTAATGAGAACATGTGATCCAGATATTGTTGGAGTCACAGAACATTGGCAAAGTCGAGAACAGATCAAGATGTATGGTTTGGAGGGGTATGAGTTAGTGTCCAGCTACTGTAGGGAGTTTGGTCATCATGGTAGGTCTGCCTTGTTCGCCAAGAGAGCCTATGTTTTTTCGGAAAGAATGTTCTGCTGCTCAATTCACTAGTAATAAGCAAACGATTATTGCACTTTGTGTTTATAGATCAAATTCTTTACCACACGCAGATTTAGAAATTTTTTTTGAAAAATTTTCAGCTATATTTGAAATTTGTATTAGAGAAAAAGCAAAACTAATTGTGTTAGGAGATTTCAATATTGATTTTCTGTCGGATACAAAAGAGGCTCATGTATTTTCGAGTCTCTTAGAAGCCTATGGAATCATACGTACTGTTGATGAACCTACACGTGTTGGTGTTTCTTCCTCAACTTGTCTTGACAATGTTCTTACAAACATGACTGAATGGACATTTCGAGTCTAAAGTTATTGAGTCTCACTTATCGGATCATACAGCTCAGTTTGTTGAGTTTAAGGGGTCTCTTGATAAAAAACTCCGGTGTACGAATTCATTAGAGACTATTGTGATATGGCTTTTGACAAATTCTTATCTGAATTATCACAGAAATCGTGGGATGCAATATATGATATCCATCACACTAATGTTAATGAAATGTGGGATTGCTTTCAACAACAGTTTTTGTCATTGTTTGAATACCATTTTCCAAAAAGGAAGATACTTGTTTCAAGGAAGATGGAATACTATAGAGAGTCTGAAGATGTGAAAAAGATAAAGAAAACTCTTGATGCTCTTTATGTTGCAGTGAAATATCGACCTGAATTGAAAGGACTCTACAAGGAAACCAAGAAAAAATATGACAAAGCATTGTCGGACGCTAGACAAAATCACTATGGCAAAATAATATCGGAAGCCAAAAATAAAACAAAGATGGTTTGGATACCACTGGTTATGGGTCCCTGGTTGCAGGGAAACCCATGATGGATGGGCATCCCGAACAAGTAGTTAATGGTCTCAACACATATTTTGCTAATATTGCACCAAATATCACTGCTGCTATGCCACATTCAGGGGGTGGTCCCACTTGTGAAATCAAGAAGGTAGAGAACTCGTTTTATATGTTTGACATCACAGAGGCGGAGATTAGGTCTACAATCCTAAAGCTCAATAACAAATCATCTACTGGATATGACGACGTTCCAATCAAAGTGATAAAGAAGGCTTTGAATTTCATAATTGAGCCTTTAAGGTACATTATGAACTGTTCATTCAAGGAAGGCATTTTCCCTGACAGCTTGAAGGTAAATATTGTTAAACCGTTGTTCAAGAAAGGAGATCCAAATGATTATGGCAACTACAGGCCAATCAGTCTTATAACAGCATTCGCTAAAATCTTCGAAAAAGTACTAGCTGAAAGACTTTTAAGCTTTATGAAAAAATTTAAGATCATAACGAAACATCAACATGGTTTCACCAAAGGTCGCAGTACCCAATCAGCTATTTTTGACCTCACATGGGCAATTGTGACGGCACTGGAGAAAGGAGAGATTCCAGCTGCTCTGTTTGTGGACTTATCTAAGGCTTTCGACTGTGTGGACCATGGTCGTTCACTGTACAAATTGGAGAGATATGGGATAAGAGACAAGCAGTTAAGGCTCTTCAAAAGCTATCTATCAAACAGAAAGCAAAGAGTATCTATTAGCTGCAACAACGAAACTTACATTTCAGCTGAGCAAACAATCAATATGGGGGTACCCCAGGGCAGCATTCTGGGGCCGCTTCTCTTTGTATTGTATATTAACGACTTGCCAGGAATATGTGATGTCCCACTCGAAGAACCTTTTATGTAAGCGGACGACACAACAGTTTTGATGTCTTCGTTGTGTGTCCAGTCTGCTACTAATGACGTCTCACGGATGATTTCCAAATTGGAAAAATGGTGCCTACAGAACAGATTAGTTCTCAATGCATCAAAAACTGAATGTGTCATTTATACAACTGACAGACACAATCTGGATATCCTCGTGAGATTGACTACAGTGGAATTACCATACAGATAAGAAATTCTGCTAAGACGCTTGGGATCTGGGTGGATCAGTACCTGAAGTGGAGGATACATGTTGACAGTCTGATACCTAAGCTAAGTAGTGTTATATATAAATTGAATGTATTAAAGCACCAGGTGCACTCTAATGTTTTGAAGACCTTATATTTTGCGAACTTTCAATCACTATTGAGCTATGGAGTTATTTTCTGGGGCAGCAGCTCGTACATGAATCGGCTATAAGTGATTCCGAAGTATGCTCTAAGGACTATATTGGGAATGAAGTTTAGACAGTCCTGCCGAGGTATGTTCAGTGAAGCGAATATCCTTACTCTGCCTGGCCTGTATATATATAGGGTTCTGATATTTTTCCATAAAAACCAGGAGCTATTCGTTGAATATAAAAATGACAACAACACTAGGAGAATAAACTCTGTATTCTATCCGACTCATAGTTTAACTATGACCCAGAAAACTACATTTTATTGCTGTATGAAGTTTTTTAACTGCCTTCCAATGAATATCAGGAAGGAGAGAATTTTGTAGTCTTTAAAAGAACTATATTGTCCTTAATTTTGAAAAGAACCATATAGCATCGAAGAATTTTGTTCAACATGTAACAGAGTGAAATGAATATGTTTGGTATACAGGTGACTGGTGACGTAAGGGACAACGGCTAACTGGAGATAGAGGACCTCAAACTGAATGAGGATTGGGGGTTTAAATGTCCTATAAGGCTATTAGTTTCAGAGATACAGGGTTTTTTTGCAAAAGTGCTAAAACTATAAATTCCCATATCTTCGTCGATATGGCAAATTTTTCGCTGATATTTGGCAAGCTTGTTAACTAAACAAATTCTCCATCAGATCGAGAAGAAAAATTCCCAAAAATTGCAGGTCCGTATTCAAAAATTTCAATTTCCGTGTCAGGTGAGAAATATCACTCGGTATATGAGATAAAAAAAATTTAATTGCAGAATTGGAATCTTCAAGAAACACTGAGTAAAAATCTGTTTTTAGTTTGAATGGCACAAATTTTTCATAGTTTTTATGATATGTGAAAGTCGAATATTACAATTTATTCATATTGAATTCAATAAACATACTATTCCTGATAGAAAAAACACTGAATTTGAGATGCTTAAATAATCCTGACGCATTTTGAATATTCCTTCACATCTTGAACTCCTTTTTTATCAATATTATAAGAAAAATTGAAAAAACAATAGAAATACAAAGAGAGGAACAGTAGCACATATGATTCATAAAAAATCAAATAAACAAATGCTCAATATGCTAGAGCCATTCCTCTCACACACTTAATGACTCTTTTGAACAATTGAAGTACTTTTCATATCCACAAGATGAAAAATTATACTCTTGATAGAACAGAAACACTCGAGAAAAGTTTGACTTTCTTCTCAAACCCCTGAACAATAATCATCTGGTACTTATGTTTTCAACAAAATTTATTCTTCAATGAAATAATGTATGAATTTTGAGGACTTACTTTCCTCTAATATGTACTTAGGTATAGCAACTTCATCTTCTTTTGAGAAGCATATGAATTTCTTTAATGCAAACAGAATATTAGGGAAACAAGTGATTTTTTAGATAAGAGGTTTATTATTCATTATAAATAAAATACATCCTACTACACAGAGTAGGCTTATTTCAAAAAATGACGTTTATATTCATACATTCATTGATTGTGTATTATTGGGAATTGTGTCGTTTGTTTATCTACTGAAAAATGCCTTCAATATTCACGAATGAAGAATATGTAGATGATACTTGTTTTTGGATTGCGCAAAATGAACGGATATAATATTTGGTCTCAGAATAATCCTCATCTCAAAAGAGAAAGAAATCATTAGAGTTCAAGAGAGCCAATAAATGCGTTGAAGCAAATTGCTCTGATTTCGAGCATTTGCTTAGTTGTTTTCTCATGAATCATTGCATTATTTAATAAAAGAATAAATTTTGTTGAAAGAATAAGTATCAGATGGATTATTGTTCAGGCGTTCTGAGAAGAAAGTCCAACTTTTCTCGAGCTGAAATCTAGTGCTACTGTTCTATCAAGGGTAATTTTTCATCTTGTGGATATGAAACGTACTTCAATTGTTCAAAAGAGCAAATAAGTGTGTGAGGGGAATGGCTCTCGCATATCAAGCATTTGTTTATTTGATTTTTTTATGAACCATAATATGTGCTACTGTTAATCTTTTTGTGTTTGTATTGTTTTTTGAGTTTTTCTTATGATATTGATAGAAAATTTAATGAAATAGTATTTCAAGATGTGGAGGAATATTCAAAATGCGTCAGGATTATTTAAGCATCTCAAATTCAGTGTTTTTTTCTCTCAGGAATAGTGTGTTGCTTGAATTCAATATGAAAAAATTGTAATATTCGACTTTCAACATATCATAAAAACTTTAAAAAATTTGTGCCATCAAAACTAAAACAGATTTTTACTCAGTGTTTTTTGCAGATTCCAATTTCCCAATTTAATTTTTTTTATTTCATATACCGAGTGATATTTCTCACCTGACAAGAAATTGAAATTTTTGAATACGGACCTGCAATTTTTGGGAATTTTTCTTGTCTATCTGATGGAGAAATTTATATTACAAGCTTGCCAAATATCAGCGAAAAATTTGCCATATTGACGAAGATATGGGAGTTTATAGTTTAAGCACTTTTGCAAAAAACACCCTGTATCTCTGAAACTAATAGCCTTATAGGACATTTAAACCCCCAATCCTCATTCAGTTTGAGGTCCTCTATCTCCAGTTAGCCGTTGTCCCATACGTCACCAGTACCCTGTATATTGTGTATTTAGATTAAGTTGAAATTTTGTATGTGACGTATTTTCTTTTCACTTGTATCTTTGTTGAGCTATGGTGATGTGAAAATAAAGTTATCTATCTATCTATCTATCTATTTGGCTTATACAATATATCCCGTTTTCGAAGCATAAGCGAGATACAGGGTATCAAACGTCATTTTTGAGCAAGATTCTTACGAGTGTGGTCAGTTATGTACAACACTTGAAGTAACGGTTTTTTCCTAATCTCAGTAACTCCAAAAAAAATTTAACAAAATGGCGGAAGAAAATGTTCCAAATTTTTTTTACGGTTGTAAAATTGACTTTTCAGTTTATGACGAAACACCCTGTGAATATTTTCAAAGTGTTAGAAGATAACACGGTTGCAAAACTGAAAAATGACATTCAGATTCCATTCGATGTTATTCTTTGCTTAAGCACAATCGTACCAACTTAAGACAGGGATCTAAATAAGAAGATCAGTTTTCAGAATATGAAGAAAAAAGTGGACAAAAAACTTTTCAAATTCACGAATTATAAGTAAAATTCATTGAAATTTCCCTAAAAATGATAAAAATATTTTCATTTATTCGAAGTTTTTCAATGAACCTTCAATAATTTATTCTGTATCAACAAATAAATGCTTTTCACTTACATCCATACTATACAATTTCATTGATATATTTTAGAATCAACAAACAAAGACATCGGATAAATTTCATTTGAAATTGTTAGTTAATTGCATTTTCAATGAAAATTGCGATTAATTGCATTATTCCAATCATTCTCTGGAGTTTCTAACACTTCCATCCCGCAAATGCAATGGAAATGCTCCGCAGTGACGTCACATCTCGATGCGCGTCGGCATACCGGTGTAAGTGTATTTTGGTTGGAGTCTGTGTGGTAGTCATCAACTAGGTTGACAACACCAGTTGGAATTCTACCTTGTAGGGTGAACATCGCATGGCGTATTCAATATTTGTCGTAAATATTCAAAGAAAGGCAGTAATATTTAACTAGACAATATGAGCATTATTCCAAACATTCAAGTTTGGGTAGATTTCTTTGATTGTTTGAAAGATCTAACCGAATTATAATATGTAAAGTGAAATCCGAGATTTATAAATAAAACCCTGAGCAGATGCTCTGAGCGAAAATTCATTGGTGGAGCAATAATGCTTTCACCTCAAAATTTTGTATGGTACTCAAGATTCATGCTAACTAACTGAATGCGAAAAGACTTATATTATGGAAATTATTCATATTTATCATTTAGAACACCTTGTATGATTTGGCTGATTAACGAACTTAATTGTTGCATTTGGGAACCGAACTCACCCTGAAAATCTCAAGTATCAAGGACAATCCCTTCGAAAGTTATCGTGTTTACGGCCCTACAAGCCGAATTGAATTTGACCACGGATTCATCATCAGGGAGAAGAACCATATCGTTTGTGACCAATTTCGGCTCAAAATCCGAAAAGTTCTCTCATTGAACCGAAATGGGAAATTCTTTTATTCTAAGGAGTGTGCTGCACCTCATCGTCGCATATATCGTTTATAATAACATGTAATGAAAGATTTTTCTCCATGTTTCGGAATTTTCTCCGAATCAGCCGACTATCCGACGGAAACCTCCGCTAAAATGATGTTTTCAACTTGGTTGACAACTACTATTTTCACTTTCATTTGGTTTACAACCTAGTTGACAATATAGTCTTCTACTCTGATCGTCTGTAGGTCACTTAAGTGATTTTCGGTCATTCGAGCAACGTGACCTGCCCATCTAAGGCGGGACTTACCGATTATTACGGATATGCTATTATTACACTTGGCTCTTTGAAGGATCTCATCGTTGGATATCTTATGAAACCATTTAACATACATGATTTGTCGTAACTGTGTTTGTTGGAGGCGATACAGAGCCCTAACATGTCGTCTGTAAAGAACCCAAGTCTCACAGCTGTAGGTTGAAGATGGAATTACAATTGCTCTGTACACCACAACTTTGGTGTAAATACAGGGTCTTTATAAATGATTGTTACATCGTAGGTTGCTCTGGAAACTTTTTATCATTTGGTTTCTTATGCAAAGTTTAGAAATTTATAATTCGACTCACATTATTCGATTTCTTCCCCAATGACCAGCATAATCTCACAGTATCGTTTGTTCAAATTGAAGTTTACATCAGAATATTAATATCCATAATAGATCAACGCCAACTGCGCTGTTATTATCATTTATAGAGACCCTGTAGATAGGTCATGGTTATCGAATACCTTAGATCTGAGTTTCCAAAAGGATAAAGAAGCATTTTAGAACTATGTTGGATCTCCTCGTTTATATTACCGCTGCTGTTAACGATACTACCAATATAATTGAAAAGCTCTACAGTTTCTAAGGCTTCGCCTGGAATTCTGATAGGTAGTTGCTCTCGTGCAGGTGGAGGAGACATTGTCTTGGTTTTATTGATGTTCATTTTGGGACCTGAAGCATCGTGAGCCCATGTTTCAGTTTCAAGCGATACAATATAGTATTTCTGTCGACTGTAAAATAAAAGGTGATTTTAATGTGTACAAAATTGAACATTAATGGCCCATTTATTATTCAATTCATGCCAATTTAATGTGCAATTGTTTTGAGCAACTGAACATAAAGTATTCAGAAAAACGAGTAATGTCATAACTCCACTGGAATATAGAAACATGGAAACTCATACAATGTCACATGTATGTCTTGTGCAAAATGAAAATGATTTTCAATCAAGCACTTACTACTCTCAATGTCCAAACTTTTTCACTACCACTTGACAATCCTTGAATTGAGCCTATCCCGGCGGCACCCCTAATTCGTAGGATTTTTATAATTGAATGATAGTAAACAGGTATTATTGAAAGTGTATCTTTTTCAAACTCTATGCACTATTTACAGTTTATTCAAATACCAATCGAAGTATTCGGTTATACATTCACTTTTTCTTTAAGATTCTGAACTTCTCGTCTCTTTCGAAGGATTTCTGTACTTTATTACTCAAATCTCTTTCTCTGTCACTTCGTTTGAAAGTTGCGTTCCACAAATTCCAAACTTACCGACAATTATGGTTCGCTTTCTCTCTAGAAACAAGCACAAAAATATAGCCAAAACATATTCGCAATAATAACTCGTCATAGTAATAAACTTAATCTACTCGACCAATCTCAAATTCAGAGATATTTTTGATTTCATAAACTTTTCAATGAAAAATCAGATCAAGAAGTGATGAACCCTGATACTCTTGAAAAGCAAAAAAAGCTTCTGGAATGAATAATATTGAAAGTTGATCCAAAGAACGCCATGAACTCTAACATGTCTGTGTAACTCAGTTTACGATGTAGTATAAATGTAATGGTATAGCATTATATCCAATGTAACCGAATTATCTGTTGTCTTATTCAAATTCCATCCGTTCCATTCCTATTTCACATTTTTCAATATCATGTTAGTGATCACAATGGGCTCAATTTGTTTTATTAAATGAATTTGAGTTTCAATAATACGTCAAAAATGCTTCGTGAACTCTAACGCAGTATAGGTTAAGATATCTGTTCTAGTCAGTTTGAAAGATATTAACTCTGAAACGTTCTTCGCGGAAGCTATTTGGAATATCTATTACGAATATTTCCCTTTGGTATTATGTCCTCAAACATTCTGATTGATGAAAACCTTCGGGCCGTATAAAATTCGGACACTTGAGGGTATATTCCATTATTCACATTCAGATTCTGGGCACGCGATTGGTTCAATGCTAATAAACTTCTTCTTAATGCCAACAAAACGCAGGCGATTTCGTTTACGTTGAGAGTCTGAATGGAAGACCGAATCCAGACTCAGTGAGATTTCTTGGGGTTCAGCTGGATCAAAAGCTGAGATGGGATTACCACATTGAGGAGGTGTGTGGCAAGCTGAGAAGTACAGTGTTTCTCTTGAGAGGTCTCTCACAGTGTGTCTCAATCAAGATTTTACTGACTGCATATCATGCTGTTTCATTCTGTAATGTCATATGGGATTATGGCATGGGGTGAAGCAGCAACATCAAATAGAGTATTTGCCCTACAACGCAAAGCAATCAGGATAATTGCAGGACTGGGTTACCGTGATGACTGTCGAGAGAGTTTTCGTAGACTTGAGGTACTTACATTTCCCTCGGTTTTCATACTAAACAGCCTGATTCATGTTAAGAAGAATGAAAAGAATTTTATCTGTCACGGAGACATTCATGATCACCTTACAAGGGGTAGAAGTGACTTGGTGGCTGCCCATTGCAGACTTACAAAAAGCCAAAAAGACAGAATACATAGCCATTAAACTGTTCAATAGGCTTCCAATGGGAATCAGACGATTACCGCTTCACAAATTCAGGAGGACAGTCAGGAAACAACTAGTGGATGCCGCGGTGTATAGCACTGAGGAGTATCTGCGATCTGATTTTTGACGATGTGTAAAATTAAGTGTATTCATAACACGAATAAATTATTAATATTATTATTATTAGATTTTTTTCGAGAGCCCCATAAAGCGCATAAATAAATGAAAAAATAAGAGCGTCTCTTCATGATGAGTTGAGATAAGAATATCGATAAGAATTCTGGAAATATCGATTAATTTTATAACTAATCACTCAGAAGTACCTGCCGTCATAACTGGGGTTTTCTAGGAAATACCTCATATGACCTTGTCAAATTTTGGAGAATTAGCGGTGACTTCACAAACAACATGGCTTCATAAATTTTAACCTAGAGACTCTGTGTTATTTTACAATAGCGATGGATTAAAAGTGAGCAAAATACTTTTTTAAACAAAAATCAATAATACAAGGATGTAATATTATCAAGAACATACACATACAGCTCTTTTGTCCTATTCAGACTCATCAATAGGGCAATAGCTTTGAATGATATGAGGCACTCTAGGAAAACATTTCACTATCTGACGTTTAGCCTCTGGTGAAAGAATGACACCTTATGTTCTAATATACGAATAACCTCTTTGAATGTAGTATATAAACGATTTTTTCTATGAACGTACTCGAACGAATGGTAGACTGCTGTCTGCATTTATTCAACCTACTGTCGACGACGTATAATTAACTCCTTGTAGTTGTAGTTGTTTTTTTTATTTTTTTTTTTTATTTCTTAATCTCGGAAGAACATACTATGGAAGAATTCATTTGTACAATTGAAAAATTGGAGCTATCCAAAGTCTTCCAACACCTGAAATATACCATGAACAAAAGACATCGCATCAACAACCACATACAATTTCTCCAACAATGCAAAAAGAATAATGTCACACCGAAATTTCTGAACTTCAAAATACCATCAAATTACAACAAGAACCAAATACAGTCAACGCTACTTAGGAAAGAAATAAGAAGACAATATAAACAATCAGGAATCGTCGACAGTAAACTCAAATTCTTTCACCATTACCTACAAAAATGTCTACATACCATAGAATACCAGTTATTAATCGATAAAATAGAAGAAGATGTATTCTATTCAAACTGGGAAGCAGATAGAAGGAGAAGAACCAAACTCAGAAAACTAATCGAAGAAAAAGAAAAGAACACACCCAGGCAGAGACAATTAGGAAACCACCAAGTAAATTCGGATACAACAAACCCCCATGAATTTTACACCAAATTCACGAACCTCTCAAAAATAACACCGAACGAAGAAGAAATGAGAGTGATGAACCTGGGACACAAATTCGCACCAGTTCCTAAAAAAATGGATGTTCACAAGACTGCAGTTGACCTTGAAGTTCGAATAAGAAAAAACCCAGACTACAAAAAATTACACATACATACATACAAATTTGACAGAAGACCTCATATTTTATAAAAATGAAAAGGTATTGTATTAACAATAAACAACTAACAACAACTATAAAAACAATACGAGAGAAAATAAATGACAACAACCTTATTTTAACCAAAGCTGACAGAAACGCAGGACTAGTATTGTTAGAAAAGAATATGTACATCGAGAAAACACTCAACTTTTACAACGAAATTAATATAATACAATGTAAGAATAACCCCTTACAAAAATATTCCACCAAAGTTAACAATACATTAAAAACAACTCTTCCAACATTGAAAAATTCAACGAAACAATTCAACATTAAAAGAAAAGAACCCACAACTACCAAAAATGTACAGCACAATTAAACTTCACAAACCAGACAAGAGCATAAGACCAATAACATCGGCAATATCGTCCCCATGTCACAAAATCTCAAAATTTATTAACAACTTCTTTAGTAAAAAACTGGAATACAGATCAGATAATTCTATAAAAAATTCTCTGGAATTGATAAAAGAAATACAATCCCTCGAATTAAAATCCGATAAAACATACATGATTTTATCCTTTGATATAGTCAACCTCTATACCAATATCCCCATTAATGAATCCATCAATTTACTTAGAGAACAATTAATAACACATCGGAACAACAATGACAGTTTAAATTTGGAAACTGAGGATATAGAAAATATAACAAAACTTGGTCAACAATTACCGAACAAAACTTTTTCATAT
Organism: Propylea japonica; assembly: GCA_013421045.1. Classification (NCBI taxonomy): domain Eukaryota; kingdom Metazoa; phylum Arthropoda; class Insecta; order Coleoptera; family Coccinellidae; genus Propylea; species Propylea japonica. The sequence goes on from CM024240.1 coordinate 40,228,635, forward strand.
TTGAGAAAATATATAAGGTGCCTAAGCCAAATATTGCCATGTTCCTAATACTGCCACCCGATTCAAAATCCTGACATCGGTACTCTGGCGGCCTGTATCTGTACTAAATCATTCAACGTGTTGAGTTCAACCAATCCAACGCAATAGAAGAGGGCGCAGTCTCCCCACAGCGTCTGATTGAGAACGGCTGTTTGTTCTTAACCTCGTAATAAAAATTTTCACGTGTTTTCGTGTCCGCATCAGCTTGCCAGTGGAGATTAATAGTGCTAAAAGTTACATAAGGTAAGTCCAGAAGCACATGTTCTGTTTTTGTAGGGTTTTTATGTTTAATATAAAGGTGTTTCTTGAAATCGGCAGTTCTTCAGAAGATTCACGGGTGCCTAGTATTGCCATCCATGAATGGACCAAATATTGCCATGGCAATATTTGAGACATAAAATATTTTTTGGCTCATGTTGATAAATTCATGATAATTAATCAATACGTGATCAATAATTATTATTTTCATCCAAAGAAGCAAATAGATTGCAGTAACTTAATGATGGCAATATTAGGCACCTGCACATTTTTCCAATAGTTCTAATGCATTATTGCTCTTCGACGCTGTAGCTCTAATAAATATTTTTTCACAGATGCCAAAAAAGAAAAAGTTGGTCTGCCAGTTACGCCTAACATAGTAAGAAGAAGTGTATTTTCGTACGCTAGGGAACGCAATATTCCTAACCCATTTTTTTCACATCAAAACTGGCCGGCGAAAAAGGGAGCAAAGCGTGTTCACTTGGTGGCACCCGAACATGGTGAAAATGTCACCATAGTTGCATGTGGCAATGCATTAGGACAAGCAATTCCGCCAATGATCCTTTTCAGAGGACAACGTTGTAAGCCTGAATGGGGTGATCATTTACCTCCTGGGTCCAAGATTACCATGACAGCGAAAGGAAGCATGACCAACGAAGCTTTCATATCCTGGCTTGATCATTTCGCCATATTTAAAAACCCTGGACCAACACTCCTCATTTTTGATGGGGCCAAGTCACACCTCGATGTATCTATTGTTGAAGCCGCATAAAGGCATGAAATAGCTTTATTCTGCTTGCCGAGTAACACAACTCATGAGCTCCAACCCATGGATAAGGCTGTTTTTCGGAGCTTCGAAGCATTTTGGGACCAAGAAGTATTGAACTTTTTAGTAACACAACCTGGAAAAGCTTTAACTAAAACAAGGTTTGGCGAAATATTCACAACTGTGTGGTTGAAAGCAATGTCGCCATCCAATATCATTTCTGGATTTAGAAGCACAGGAATCAGCTTTTGCACCCAGCATCGTGACAAAAATAGATGAAAATAAAAATGAATCAAGAATAAACGAAGAAACAAGTCCCATTTCCGGACCAAGCGGAGTAAATTCTTCAAAAACCAAAATGGTTTATTTGGAAAATGACTCATCAGAATCGGAAGGTTCCCTCCATGAAGACACTTATACGGAGAGTGAGAACGAACCGCTGGTAAAATACATTTCTGCCTCCATGAAAAAAATTCCGGAGAAAAAAGCTCCTTGTGATGCTTTTGACACTTCGTTCACAGGCATGGGTCTCTTGGTAACTCCTGAAATAAAGGTTGCACAAGCAAAAAAAAAGCCTGCTATTAATTCAAGGGCCCAGGAAGTAACCAGAGATTTATTTGCTTCCAAAAAAGAAATTACACAAGCGAAACCTGTTCCCAAGAAAGGCTCACAAACAAAATCTGCCCTAAAAAAAGCAGCGGAAGCTAAATCTGCTCCGAAAAAAGTACTTCAAGAAAAATCTGAGACGAGGAACTCGTCACTTCTGACCGAGTCTTGGTTCTGCTTCCTATGCAGTATGGAAAGGCAGGTGGACATGAGGATGTGCTCCATTTGCAAGGTATATGTTCATGAAGAATGTGTCGGCCTCACCAAGGCCGACAAAGAGGTATTTATTTGCCCGAATTGTTAATTTTTTTTGTTAAGAATTTACCTTCTTATATTGTTGGTTTTTTTGAAGAATCTATTTTTATTATGCAAAATATCATGAGAATATAAATGAAATTAAAGTTTTGTTATGAAATTATGATTTTTTTATTTATCATATGCTTATTACAGTGTTCATATCCATGTCCCCATTATTGCCCCTACATGGCAATAATTGGGGCGCATGTTCCAAATATTGCCATTTTACAATGTTTTTGAAAATGTCTCTTAAAAACAATAATTATGATAATAAAAAATTTGATATGCCTTTCTGGCTAGGAAACATGTAGTAGAATGATTTCCATAAGTTACATGTTGATCTAGCTGAAAATATTGAAACAAAAAATTAAAATTCCTTAGGGTGGCAATATTTGGCTTTATTATGAAAGACGGATTACCCATGGGCCTACCATCTAGCGGACTTATAGCGGATACTTATGTAGATCACGTAGAAAACAAATAATGCTCCTACCACATAGCGAAAACATAGTAATCTGGAAAAGATACATAGACGACATCTTTTGACATATGGTCAGGAACAAATACAGATCTTGAAGAATTCTACCAAGAAATCAACTCCAGACATAAAATTAAATTCACCATAGAACACGCTATGGCAAATTCACTGAATTTCTTAGATCTGAGCATAACACTAAAAGATGATAATGTTTTTTTTTCGAAATCTACAGGAAGCCAACACAAACTAACACCATCATTCCCTTTAGCTCATACCACGCACCCACAATGAAGAGAGCCGCATTTAGATTTTTATTTCATAGACTTTTTAACACCCCTTTAACACCAGAAAATTATAGGAAAGAACTAGATATAATATACCAAGTAGGCAGGGAAAATGAATATTCTGAATCATATATAGACGAAATTCTAAAATCAACGAAAAGAAAAATAATTCTAGATAAGATCTACCCCCACACACCCATCAGGAAATATTTCATATCAACACCATATTACAAAGAACTACATGAAAAACTAAAACATACTTCAGAGAAATACAATTATACACTAACAAATAAACGACACAGAACAATAGTGGATATACTGATCAATAATAAAATGAAATCTAAATTTGAACAATCCAGCGGAGTCTATGAAATAACATGCACAAACTGCCCTTCATTTTACATAGAAATGACAACTCGTAATGTAGAAAAAAGATTCAAAGAACACAAAAGAAATCAACCCCGTTCCACTTTAGGCACACATTTAAACGATACCGGACATCATATCTCATTAGATAATCTGAAAATGCTTCATAAAGAAAATAATTACCATAAAATTATATTACTCGAACAACTAGAAATTTTAAAAAATAGAGACAACCAATTTTTACTTAATGATAATATAGAATTCGACAGAAGAAGCATTTTCAAACTCATAGATTCCTAAAAAACAACAATAAATATAAAATTCAAAAATTCCCGCCACCAATATCCTATAGTTCCATATTCAGTTGACATTCCCACAAGAAAGATATATTAGTAGTAAAGGTTGACTAGATTTTTTTTTAAATTTGAACAATTCTGACAGAGGAGGACCACTTTTAATGTTTTTAAACAGTTTGTGTTCATTTTAATTCAAGACAGTAAGTTGCATACTCTCCCCTAAATAAATACATGTACTACATTTGTATACTTTCAGCTGGCCTGATGATGGAATAATTCCGAAATCGATAGCCGAAGATTTTAATAAACAATAATAGTGTGTTTTATTTTATATTTTTTATTTCTTAACTCCTTGTAGGTTCCTTCAACGTTGACGAGGCTAGCTCCAAATTAAGAGTATGATGTTTGCTAATTTTTGTCGATTATTATTATCCTTTTCAGAGAATAATATTGATCGATTGAAATCAACCACTATTGAACTCATACTTGGAGCTACTCTTGTCCTCGCCACGGCAAAATGCAAGGAAGTGGTATCAAACAGAGCCTTTTCGTCTTTATTAAGACTCATCAGCACAGGATAGCACTGGATGATACAGAATATATCTTGGAACTTAAAACAAAATGGCACCTTCTTTCAGGTATATGAATATACCGAAGACGCCATCCAGGAACAACGTTCTTCCGTAGCATGAACCTTGAAAGAAGTAGCGACATGTTTAGCATTTGTCGCATTGACCGAAGAGTAGTTGCAGTTGGCAAATTTTACGTCCTCACTCCACGACGCGAAGCGCTCAGGGGCAAGGACGAGATCAGCTCGAAGTATAAGTTTAATATTGATTGATTTCAATCGATTAATATTATCCTCTGCATTCATCATTGTTGTCTTAATGGTGATGTTACGCGTTAAACCTTTGCTTATCACTTACTACGGTCTCAACTGACGTTACCCTGAGAGCTTCGCGTCGTGGACCGAGGACGTAAAATTTGCGAACTGCAAGTACGCTTCTGTCAATGTGACAAATAGTAAACATGTCACTGCTTCGTTAAAGGTTGCTACGGAAGAAGGTTATTCGTATGAATTTAGAGAATGCGCCTCCGGTATCTAATCTCTTCCATCATTCAGAGCTATCCTGTGCTGATGAATCGTAATAAGGACAAAGCTAAACAAACAAAGTGTAATATTGGTTGATTTCAATCGATTAATATTATTCTATGCATTCAATATTTTTGTATTGATGTTGATGTTATGCGTTAATTCTCTGCTTGTTATTATCTTCTTTTATATTACATATTCATATGCCTACGTATCTGCATTGAAATTTTCATTATCCGCTGTATATTATTTGTACGAATCTTCGTGCAGAATTCGAGAAGGTCGGTACGACCGGTAGACAACCAGTTAAAGATTTTCCATTAAAAATGTTGAAATCTCAGAAATATATTCTGGTGAAATTCAGAATGTTTACAAGGATCATAGGTTTTGTAGGCTCCTTCAGAAATCCTCATTTTGAGATCGCAAAATTATCTCCCGAAGACTTAAATATTTATTTAACACAGCGGATTGAATGTGGATATTACATCCTTACTAAAGCCTCATAAATGCTAATGTATATATATGATTTCTGAAAGCTTTTGTCCGTTTATCGGCATCATAAATGCTTATCTCCATTATTGATTTTGTGAAAATGTCGATAAATTGCTATGGATAAAACAGGAGCAGGATTAACAACTTTATGAAATTTCTCTTTATTTACTGAACGAATAAACATAAAATTATTTCGAGTATTTCCTGATATAAATTATTCATTCGTATTAGCTTTATCCTAAACAAAACAAAGGAAATACGGTTAGTCAAGCTTTCCGAGAAAATTTGAAAATGCCCTGTCATTAGTGCACTGAAACTAATTTGTAACTTTGCAACCCTATTCGTAAAAAAGCAGGAATAGAAAATAAAATTCAATTTCAACCCTTTCATTCTCTACGGTTTCAACAATTACTATAGAGGAGTAACCAACTTTGAACTCCACATTTCTCTCCAAGCTTACATTATGAGAACAAATCCAATTTTAATTGTTGCTCGGTTAAAGACAAAGTATGGTGCTTGAAGTTGAAAAACAGGCGCTCAGAGATCAAAGTGCATGCTTACTCTAGACATCGATGTTAGGATTTGCCAGGCCACAGGTTGTCTTTGTTCTCCAACTGATTATATTTCGAGTGGAGTTGCTGTTTCATTCATTCTATTCTCATCCTGTTTCGTATTATGGCGAGCGCGTAGGTTCTTCTTGAGTTGTCATGTATGGTTTTATGCATATAAACGCATCAAAGCATATACGAATGAATTATTGACTTGATTATATCGCAGGGAGATTGCTTTCAATCTCAACGTATTGATTCGTTTATTCTACGCAATAATGACTGAATTTTAATCAATACCCACCAAATTTTATAGAAAGAACAATTTCCAATTCAGAATGAAAAATATCTAATCAAAATTCTAATGATGATCAGGTACAAACAGAAAAGCGTCAGAAAACAACCAAATTTGTTGAACGTCATTCCTTATATTCCTGGCCTTTCAAAGAAAAATGAGAAGAATTGGTTCCAAATTCAGCATAAAAACTGTTTTCAAAACACAAAATGATTTGAGATCCATCCTAACCAGAACGAAACCAATGAATGAGACACAAAAATCAAAAAATGTGTTTACAATATTCCCTGTATATGTGGAAAATCTTATACAGGAGATACATCAAGACCTTTATCGGTAAAAAAACGGGAACATAAGAATAATATCAAAAATAGCGACATTACAAGATCACAAATCGCTGATCATGTATGTTCAAATAGCGGAGATCATAATGATAAACTAACACAAAGATCCTAATGACGGAACCTGATAATGATAAAAGAAAAATTAAGGAATCCACATGTATTTTGTTGGATGAAGTAGATAATTTGGCCAATTGTTCTGTTGGAATAGATCGTATTTGGATTTATTTATTGGAGAAAAAATTACATCAGGAAATTTCAAAATTAAATAAATCAACATCTCTAATCTCTATATATTGACAACTTTCAATGTCAATCAGATTGCAAATGAAAAAAATACAATTCTGAAGATTTCACGAGTTTGTCTGAAGAAGGTGTCTGATATAGACACCGAAATGTTACATTATTTTTTTCATTTATTTCCTTTTTCAGTTTTACTGTAAGGCAACAATTTTTTCAAGACCAATTTGCTCCTGACAAATAAGATTCTCGCAGGAGCACTTAATCTTAATTGAAATATTTTTTACTTATTTCTGTTTCAGAGATTAGGAGTGAAAACCTATAAAGTTTTTAAGAAATGCAGAATCCTTCCAGAATATTTTTCAATCGATATCTGAATAGAAATTGTCTAAAAATAGAATTATGCTATCACGTCTCAGAGCTGTGCCAAAGCTTTGCGCCTTGCTCGAAGCACTTTTGCGCTTGTAAACACTAGATTGAATCGGTGCTTAGTGCTTGGTGCTTCGAAATTTTTTCGAGAAATCTTCTGAGAACCGTAAAAAGCTTCTGAATACTAAAAAGTGCTCTCAAACACTGCAAAGAGCTGATGAGTACCGCTGAATGCTCCTAAACACCGCAGAGCTCCAAAGCAGTTTCAGTAACTATTGAGCACTGAACCCCTCATGTACTTTTTGAAACATAAGAACGTCGGGCATCAGGAGGAACGTGATTGACGGTTTAAGGAGTTTTCTAAAAAGCTTTGAACTCCACATTTCTCTCGAACCTTACATTAGGAAAAAATATAAATTTTTATTTTTGCACGTTCGAAATTGAAAAACAGGTGCTCGGAGATCAAAGTGCATACTTACTCTAGACATCGATGTTAGGATTTGCCAGGCCACAGGTTGTCTTTGGTCTTCAAAACTGATTTTATTGTCTCCATTGTTTCATTTATTCTATTCTGATCCTGTTTCGTATTATGGCGAGCGCGTAGGTTCTTCTTGAGTTGTGATGTATGGTTTTATGCATATAAATGCACCAAAGCATATACGAATGAATGATTAACTTAATTATATTGCAGGGAAATTGTTTTCAATCTTAAGTCCTCATCTATGTATTTTGCAAAATTATGACTGAATAGAAATAGTCTGAATCAGAATTATACTTCCAAGTCTCAGAGCCTTTCGTTTTGTTCGAAGCATTTCTTTAGTCGTCAGCACTAGACTTAAACGGTTGCTTGATATTTGGTGTTCTTTTATCAAATGCTTTCGAGTACCACAAAATGCATTCGAACACCACAAAGTGCTCTCGAGCACCTCTAAGTTCTCCCGAGCGCCGCAGAGCTTCGAAGAAGGAATTATCAAGCACTGGACCCCTCTTATACTGTTCGAAACTAAAGGCGTCGGGATTTCGCGTGATAAAAAAACTGATTTTATTCATTATTATGACTACCGAATTGATTGTTTGTAGCATAATTACTCTGGTGTTACAATTGAAATGACATTCGGATGGTCTTGGTATATAGACGTATATAGTTTTTCAACAGTAAATACAACATTGTGCAGGGTGACTAAATTTGGTGATCCCTGAACTACAATTTTTTAAACCTATGAAATAGAACAAAAAGAAGGACACATTACGGTAATCTTTTTTCGAGAAACTCTTCTGGGCGTCAAACGCATTGTTCTATCGTCTTTTGTTTTCGAGTTATAAGTCAAAATTAACATTTCGGCAATATCAATTTTAGTCATTGTAGATGTTTGTGCTAGAAACTCGAAACAGAAATATTATCCAGACTATTTTTCTGAAAGGAATCCAGTGGCTTAATGTAATTTTTGCTATGGGGTTTCCTTCCTGTTTCATTACATGAAATTTTGTTTTGTTTCATGGAAACAATATATGTATTATTTTTTCGTTTCCAAAATGAATAACATTTCATATATCGCTCTTAGGACAGTAGCGACGCTTGGGAGGGCAAGGGTTGACCCAAGCCCAGCTCACTGAATTTGTATTGCCTATGTTCAACAAAAATGTACCAAATCATTAATCACTACTCCCACTAAAAAAATGTGGGCTACCCCAGCCCTCCCATTAGCGTCGCCACTAAGAGCGATATATGACATGTTAAATATTTTTGAAACTAGGAAAAAACGGTGATCATTTTTGAGTGAATTTGTTTTTGTTTTTATAGGAGGAAACGAAATTAGATTAAACCACTGGATTCCTATCAAAAAAATGTCGGTATAATGTTTGTGTTTCAAGTTTATAGCACAGAGAAAACCGAAGATAATGACCAAAATTGAAATTTCCGAAATGTCAATGTCGAAAACAAATGACGATAGAGAATACGGTTGTTCTCGGAAATATAGGTCTCCAATTTGCCATTCATTTTTCTTTATATCGTAGGGTTGGAAATTCTGGCCACCCTGTACATAATATTAAAGTTTCCTTCAAATGTCCTAGAATAACAGAAATATTATTTTATGCGAAGAATGAAAAAAAGTATATTTTCAAAATTTATTAATAGAATCTGCATATAAAACAGTGAAAATAATTTCATTACAATAAATTAATGCAAATTAATTCTCAGTAGAGAGTTTTATCTCACTTATTTTCAACGATAGATATAAAATTTTGATATGATATAATCATATACATTTTTCGTTTCAAAATAATCATTGCTTAACTCGAAGAATTTACAAAACATTGGAATTCTTAGACTTTTGTACAAGATATGTTGGAAAGTTGCCAAAGTTTTGCAGGTTCGAAGTCTAGATTTTAACAAGAGAATGAATGAGTCTTCATGTGCCTTCATTCAAGAGTAATTCATAATTCAGATCGCACTATACAGGTTGATTCAGAATGGGGTTTTGTGAATTCAGGATCTTTATCCTGAGATGTTTTGATGATAAACGGTTTTTAAATTTATGGGTCTTTGACGCATTGTTTCTGAGATTCGAATTCAAAGGCAAAATTCTTTTTTCGAAAGTATTTTCGAAAACGTAAACGATTTTCTTTGCGTTTTGATAGGTGATGAATTACCATTTAAATATAATTTTCTCAATATGTACAGAATTATTTTTAATAATCACTATACAGACTTTTCTGTCCGAATGAATTAGATCAAAAATTTTAAACACCTCCTTTCTTAATTTAGAATTTATGGGAAACTCTATACGATTTTTTTTCAAGATTCTAGAACGATCCCCTCCGAAGTTATTTGTCATGAGGGAATCAAAACCATTGGTTTGAGGTCATTTATGTCCCAAAATTAAAAAATTACAGACATTTTCGCAAAACGATTCAGCACTCGTGCAACTAGAACGAGCGCTCAAAAATTGTGTACGGTATCGAAAATATCTTTGACACCTTTAATTCAAGAAACAACGCGTCAGAGATCCATAGTTGATAGAAACTTTATATCATAAAATCATCTCACGATTAACATCCCGAATATACGGAACCTTGTTCTGAAATACCCTATATAGTTATGTTTTTTCTCAGTTTGAGGTTCGATTACTGTGATTTAAATTGATCAAATTTCTGCATAGCATCAGCTGGCGAGAGAGAATCTACATTTTGAAGCATAGCGTTTCGATGTTTCTATGCGAAAGAATGACACTAAAGAAGAATTTGGACGCCGTAGCTACAGCTAACACTAGAGTTACTTGTAAAGTCACAGCTACGTATGGTTACCATTGTCATTTGTAGGGCAATTTCGATCCTTTGTGAAGACGTAAACAACTACAAAAAACCCTCACTTTTCTTGCATTCCCGTTTTCAATTTACTCCTTAATTTGTAAGTGAAAACTAATTTACCTAAGTCATGGTTTATTTTCAATGAGTTGGGGCGACCACTGGTAAAGAGAATAAAATATGTCATTGTCTTCCGCTGCCTTTCATGAACATGAAGCGAAATGGTTTCCATTTTGCCATTGAATGAACATAATAAATTATATTAGTATGAATAATAATAATGAAGAGTCCAAGGCTGAACGTGAACTGGAATGTTCTTTTTTTGCCTGTAGAATAAATAGAAATAAATACTTCACCAATAGCTCTCCTCCAGAGAAACGTGAGCAGGGTTAGCAAGACATCATTAACACCTCATAGTTTCCTAGCAGGCTTCATAGGAATGTGCGAAATCAAGTAGCTGCACATAACAATAATCTACAGGTATGAAAATCCACATTTGAAACATACGATATACAATGCATCAGACAGAGAATTCTTCCGTCTAGTTGCACAGATGAATAGTCGAGACAATGACGTGCTGTAACACACTGAATTCCGTTTTCTTATTGCAATATTCTAGTCTTGTCTCTCTCTTATCTTTGAGAGGGGCGTAATTCATTCAGTATGGTAGGCAACCGTAAATACTTGAATCGAGTATTACGGGCAGCTAGACAAATTAAATAATTCTATACGTGTACTGCAGGTTCCCTACCATACTGCGATAAGAGAGACAAGACTAGATTATTGCAATAAGACAACGAAATTCATTCAGTTACAGCACTTGATTATCTCGACTATTCATCAGTGCAACTGGAAGGAAGAATTCTCTGCCTGATGCACTGAATGTCGTATGTTTTCGATGTGAATTTCCAAATCTGTATAATAGGCTGTAGATACAGAGACAATATTTTCCACTGAAAAAAAAAGGTATAACACTACAGAAGCACTTCGACTGCAAAGCTGCGACTTCACGATTAATCTTTAACACTGTAACTTTTGGAAGTGAACTGAAAATACTCAAGATAATTTGAAAATCGAAGATGAATCGATAAATGTTCAGAATGAATATAATACTTCTGGAGATATTCAAATTTGAAGTATCCTTTTCGTGCATAAAACTCGAATATTCCTTATACAATGTTATATGAGTTGAATATTTACTCAGAAAGAGAGGTTTCTGTGGAACAGTGAAAAAATCGAAACATCAGTGCGACGCCATGTCGAATAAATAACTGTGCTCTCGGGATGACTGCAGTCGTAGTGGTATGAGTCGGAGTTCTCAGTCTGCCGGTCCGCGATGTGAATTATTCGCATTCTAATCATGAATTGCGTTAGACCATATTAGTTTGAAAAATTGATTACATTCTCAATTAGTCGATTATGTGTCAAAGGAATGCATTCGTCCAATTAATGCAACAAATGAATTTACGTCATAACACCCCGATTACACTCAGCTCACTTTCACGGCATGTAGCAGGGAATTCGGCAGGGAAGTGGACAGCGGCTGAATGTAATCACTATACTTCCCTGCTGCATGCCGTGAATCCTCGTGCTGCCTCCTGCTCCCCGAATTGGAGGTTTTTCGGACGGAAGTCAAAGGGACTGGCAATACGGGCGCAGTGAGTGATTACATTCAGCTAGGTTGCTGTGGCTGCGCTAACAAAAGATCGCCCTGCGCTCTAACGAAATTTAATAATTTTTACGAAAATATTGTTTTTATTATTATCGAAAAAAAGTCCACGATGGAATGGGGTTATGAAAATGAAAAAACTATGAATTGCTCTTTGCTCTTTAAAATACATTTTCCTGTTTTTTTTTATTCAATTTTAATTTTTAAAGTGTGAATTATATTTACGTTTTTGTATCTGTATTTGTTACCTTGATAAGATCACTGAGAACAATGTCGATAGCTCTGCACACTTCAGGGAATTATTGAGATAATGGATTCTGAAACTTTGAATAGATAGTGTAAACTTATCCCTTGTGGTCAAAAGTCGCAGAGTTATCGCCCATCAAAATTTAGGGGGAATTGCAATTCTCAATCTCGTATCTCCTTTTTTTATCATCGGTTGAATTTTTTTCAACAGAAATTCAAAATCTGCAGGTGACATTTTGCGAAAATTGATGAATTCTCAGATCCTTCTTAAGTCATTTCATTCAAAAAAACTTTCCATTCCATTCCTGTATACGAAACATTGAATAATTGTAGATTGTAGTCACAAATTGGAATAATATAATAATATTTAGAACTATTTTTGTTTGAATAGATAAAAAAACGGCAAATTGATACTGAGGGACTAACTTTTTTTTTCTCGACATGTTTTCAAGACATCCACATATTTATATAAAATATAAATCAACGAGACAAAGCGCTGAGGCTGGAATTTTTTCGTCCGTCATTGCCGAACCGTGGTCACGAGAGCAATGCTACGGCTGAGTGTAAATGCATACTGCCTTCGAAACTGCTGCAGAAGTATTTCGGGAATTATTGCCGACAAACAAGTGGCAGTGAGGAGGGCTGAGTGCAATCGAGGCTTAAGTATTAAGAACTCAGAAGTCAAAGATCGGCAAATTTATATTAAATGTTCAAATGAAACCACTTTGTTGAGCCAAACAAGAATCAAATATTGAGATAATCTTTTATTTCTGAGCTAAGCATATCGGACTATTTGCAATTGTAGCAATTATGTTCATTTCAGAACCAAACATTAGGATAATGAAATGGTAATTTAACGGTCAATCAATTCAGGAGATTATAAATTCATCTATTTCTGCCTTTGGAAATAGGACTATACACTCAAGTTCCAATATTTCAAAAATAATAAAAAAATTGATACTTGTAGAGGTTTACTACAGTGTGGTCATCGCAGAACTATTAAACCCATAAAAACCATAAGTGAAAATCGTCTGAAAGTGAGATAGATGTGTGTGCTGCCTTTGAAACCAGTGAACCTTGTACAAGTAATCGAAATGCCTAACGAGTTGATATGAGCGGAAAAAGTGTATTTTGAAAAGAACTGATTATCGATGTTATAAGGCGAAAGCAACTTGAAAGATTTTTTAAGAAGATCATATCAAAAGAATGGAATTTTGAGAAACATTGTTGGAAAAAAATGAGAAAAGTTCAGTTTCGAGCAATGTCTTATTCACTGATGATTGAAAAGAAAACATAAGAAACATCAGTAGTGACATATTGGCCTGAAAAGTATAACTATCTGAGTATTTCTGTTCATACATAGTATTCTAAAAAAATTAATAATTGGACAGGAATACTGTGAAACTATATCATTAGGCCATTTTTCATTATCGGTAACTTTAATGTTTGGAGCTTTTAGAGAATGGAATATTTAGACTGTCCGGCAGCTACAATTGTGTTCGATCGTAACAACAGGGTGGCTATCTAAATCGCAATGCACAAATAAATAGTCGAACGTGACCCTAAAGCTCTCCAGATTTTCTTTCAATAATTTTTTCTGGGGAGATATTGAAAAATTGGTTTATGGGCATGAAATTGATATAATGACAAATCTTGTTGAATCCAGCCCAGAAAAATTAGTGGTGATAAAGAAGAAGTCTAGCCCCTAGAAATTGCTCAATAGCTTAAAATCGTATTATTTCCTTCTGGAGGTCTTGAGTCACGAGTATCTGAGTTTGCAACGGTTTTTAGGTTGTGCTTCGATTTGAGAGCCCAAAAACCGCGATTTTCGCCATGTTTCAGTACATACAAAACAACAAAATTGTCGCGTTAAAATTCAAACGGAATCGATACAATTTTATCGTCTGAATGTTTTCTCATGAATTGGATATAAGTGATTTACGCAGTACCTTATTGACCTAGAATGCGAATATTTTGGCAGAATGAGAGACCCGGTGCATCCTCACTACGATTGCGAAAAAATAAATTATTCGATATGACATCGTAAAAATGTTTCGATTTTTTCACTGTTTCGCAGAAACCTGTGCGTCCTCAGTTTAACACGGTTCTCTGTCTTTCCGAGTCACTTTTCCGAACATCTATAGGTGTTTACCTATCCTATTTTGACTGCAGTTAAGTATTATAGTTTTTTGATAACCTCTTCAATAGCAGAAACTGCCGTTGGTTATAACTGGTATGAAGAATAATGAATTCAATTTCATTGAAATTCGGCGACTAAAATTATAGACAGTCAGCAAAACGAAAAAAACAATTTCAGCTCTGAATTTATACCTGTGATCTACAGTCATTCACTTGAATAATACTACTTTCAATCTATTTATTTCGCAATATAATCCTGACAACTTGTTAGGAAACTATCAGCGGACTGCTTTAACGACAGTTCAAAGTCTGTGTAAAACAGGATGATTTTGAGTTTGATAGTGAATTAAAACTTTGTGTGTGCGCGTTCAGGGCTATTGGAAAACTTTAAGATTATCGTGAGAACAAGTTTTTAAGATTATATGTTTTTGACTGAACTCTTTCTGAATGCGATATTCTGCTTTTCTAATTGCAAAGTTCTGCGTTTCTTTATAATTTCCTATAGTTTTGAAAACATTGAAACCAAAAGTTAAGAATCACATCAACCGATAGAAAGCAACAAACATTTGACTCCTACTTCGTAAATAACTTTATTTTTGCTGATTTGATTTCTATCGATTAACGTAATTTACTACCTACTTGCAATTTCGATATTTTCACTTGCCTTTAATGCAATGAATTCTTATGTAGTCTAAACCTTTTCCAATTGTAATTCGGAAAACGTAAAATGTAATTCAGAATAGTGAGCTGATATTCAGAATAGGGAATTCGAATTTCAGAATAAGAACTTGATGTTCAGAAACGGTACTTTGAAATTCAGAATAGGAATATTTAACTCTGAAGAAAAATGTAATTCAGAAATTGGATATTGTAATTCAGAATTGATTATATATGTTTCAGAATCAATAAATAGGTATAAAAGTTTTATCTGTAATTAGCCTTCATTATTCATGTAATTGAAATCGAGACATGATTTAATTCAAAACGGGTGGCGCAAGATAATAATATAATTATTATCTCGTGGGCATTGTCGACTCTCGAAGAACGTCGATACTTTCAAATATGCACTCTGTTTACTACCTATGTAATACACTCTTGAATCAAAATCTTCTGAAATACAGTGGTAGAGTCACATGTTTTAGGTCGAATTCAAAACAACTTTTTAAAACAAAGTCGACGTTTTGTCGATATGTTTCGACTTCGTCAGGACTGAAATGGAATAGCAATAGTATTCTACTATTGCAAAAAATATAATTATAGCACAAATATAACCCAACAGGATAGCTTTGTCTCCCCTAGTTCTGACAGTTGTTCAAAATAAAATACATGGGACATATAATATGAGCAAGCAATAATGCACTTTGTCCCATAACTTAAATCAAGATATTTGTCAAACAATTAAAAGATCCAAAAAATGAACGAACAGCATTCAGAAGCGTATACAATATTACATATGGATGACGTTCAATTTGAATTGAAATTAAATGATTGTTAGATCGATTTAATCCCTGGGTATTATTATAGCCTTCATTAGGATATATGTGGACGATTTGTTTTTGATCGTGCGTTCTGAGCAAGTTGATACCTTGTTAAAAACATTCAATGCATTCCATTCTAGCATACAGTTCACTGTAGAACGTGAGACAGACAGTGAATTATCGTTCCTAGATGTAAAGGTTGGCGGGAGAGCTGACAGAACTTTGAGCATACGGTACATGAAACCTTCAATGTCAGGAAGATTTCAGTAATGAAAAAATCATTATAAAGGCTTTCTATCTGAACAGCAGCGAATTTCTCGAAGAAAATTTGATGGAAACGAAACAAATTGTAAAACTTATTGGTTATCCCACTTCTGTTGTCAATAAAGTAATTAATGAATACAAACCTGCATCTAGTTGTGATAGGAGAACCACAGTACCTATGCTTTTATTATCATTCCAGATTCCTCTCCATACCGAAGTTGTCCTCAAAGATAGCGAACTCGATAAGTAGAGTCTCCAAAAATACAAGACTGGTATTCTACAATCTAAAGAGTGTCAAATCACTATTTTCAAGCTTGAAAGATAACACAAAAACCCTTGATCGTTCCAATATTTTTTACAAAATTCCTTGCACAGATTGTGATAGATAGTATACAGGATAAACGAAACAATTACATTGAAATAGAGTGAAACCACACAAAAATGATTGCTGCGAAAAATTTAGAGATAAAGATGGTATAACTGCCCTAGCTGTGCACTCTTTCAGTTCAGGACACCAATTCAACTTTCAGGAGGTTTTGGTTTTGGATGAGGAAAAGAATTGGATGAAGAGAAATTTCAGTGAAATGGTATATATCAACTTAAACAATACTGTGAATCATAAAAGTGATACCCAGGGATTAAATATATCTTACAATCATTTAATTTTCCTGTTCAAACAATTCAAATACCGCTGAAGTGAAATACTATTGTTAATCGTTAGATCAATTGTGTTGTACGTTCAATATTGTTATTGTACGTCAACCATATGTATTGTTGTCCGCTTCTGTATGCTGTTTGTTTATTTTTTGGATCTTTCAATTGTTTGACAAAGATCTTGATTTTAGTTATGAGACAAGGTGCTTATTGCTTTTTTATATTATATGTTACATGTATTTCATTTTTAACAACTGACAGAATTAGGTGAGACGTAGCTGTTCTGTTGGGTTATATTTGTGCTTCTAATCTACTATTCCTATTCTATTTCATTCCTGAGGAAGTCGAAATATATCGACGAAACGTCAACTTAGTTTTAAAAAGTTGTTTCGAATTAGTCCTAAAACCTGTGATCTTTTGAAATAGAATTTTTTTTTCTGAATTCAATTTGCCTTTCTAAATTACAACTTTGTTGTCTTGAATTCCAACTTCCTGATCTGAATTACAATATCATTAATTAACTATCCTCTAGTTCAGTTTTTATTTTCTGACTTCTATTCTGAAAAACATTGTGAACGGGAAATTCTTGATAATGGTTCATCGGTTGAAAGATTATTCGACCTGTTTCCATTATCTTGGATTGTTCTATCCAACGTTTCGGCAGCCGTCTTCAGGGTAATCGCAAAATTAATGTTTGGGAAACAGCCCAAATAATCTTTCAACTGAAAAACATGTTTCCTTTCCTGAAATTGAACTATGATTTCACGAATTGCTACTGTAGAAGGTGTAGAAAACTCTCAAAAAGCATTCATTAACTATCTAACTCAATTTGCATTAACTGACCCAACTTTCAAAACACGCCCTTAGTTCGAACCTGCAACCATGGCTCCATGACCTATGTACATCTCCATTCACAGAATGATATAAACTTGCCTAATTATATATCACAATTACTGATTCGCATCAGCTAAACCTAACTAGAACTCCGAATGAACTTCAAATTACAGTTCCATTAGGTACACATGACGTCTGTGCATGACGCTTGATATCGTCTATGGTGCAAACGCTGACCTTGTTTTCCGTTAGATCCAATGGAAACTTGAAGGTGATATTATCCTTAGAGAAGACCGCCACTGGGTCTGATAAACTAGCAATCTCACGCTCTCGTTCACGTTTCTCCAGCTCTCTCAGATTCAGAGATCTTCGCCTCATGCAGGAATATACGACGTATATCACAGAAAAAGAAAGGAGCACCAGAAAACACAGCACACCTAGCAACACCGAGGAAACCTTGTTCCCCAAAACACTTTGTTTGTTTTCACTCTCGCTTTCCGCGACTCCGCAACCCATTAAATCTACCAACCGCAAATTTGATAGCTTGGTACCTTGCAGGTGCTTCGGAAATTCACAAGAGGAGTTCATGAATAGATTAGTCCTGTTGACACGTGATAAAATTGAGGTTATGTGGCATAGATCGCAAGACCACGGGTTTGACGAGAGGTTCACACTTTTCAGAGTTTCTAATTTCACTATAATACGGTCACTTAATCCTTTTAGTTTGTTATATGATATATCTAAGTCCTTTATTTGTTGTGGAAGCATTTCTGTTGTCAGTTCAGTTAAATTATTGAAGGACACGTTGAGTTTCCGGATTGCGCTAGGAAGAAAATTATCTGGCAGTTCCTTTATACCCATTTGAGCAATATGTAAATCAGTCACTTTATACAGAGTCTGCAGGACATCTCTTATGACTAAGAGGTTGAAGTTGTTACCTCCCATGGTTAATTTCTGCAAAGTACTAGCCACATGTTGCATGGCCAAAGGTTCAAGCTTATCCAGCTTGTTGTAGCTTATATCCAATTCTTGCAGAGATGTGAGGTTCTTGAATGATGTGTTTGTGATCTTCGCCAGTCTGTTTCTGGCCACATTCAGATATTTCATCTGAGTTTGGTGAACGAACGTATTTTCTAGGATAACAGGAAATTGGTTTCCGTCAAGTTTTAGGCTGTGTAGTTTGTGTAGGTCGGTGAATTCGTCCGCTTCGAGGAATTGCATTCGGTTGTTGCCGAGGTCGAGATGGTTCAAATAAGGCAGCAAGTGGTAAATTTGGGTGTTTATCCTACGCAGCCCGCAACTTCGGCAGTCGAGGTTTCGAACTTCCTGCAACATGGATAAATGTTAGTGGGGGCGGTTCCTTATAGGGTAATTTAAAGATAACATCATGTTAATGGCAAATAGAATAGGGAGAATTGTTAAGATAAGAAGTAAATTATTTCTTGATCTTGATTCACTTTCTTATGGTTATATATTGCTTTAATCTATTTCTGGTCCATTTCGAATTCATTATGAGAATGACTGTGAATCTTGAGGAAATCGTAATAATAATCATAATAATTGTAATAATTTTTGTTATGAATTACACAAAATAACTAATTGAAAGTTAACAGTTTTTGGCCTTTCATTCGTTCATACAGTGGAAAAGTCGAAGTTTCATCGCAGTAGGTATTGAGAATATATTTTGAAATTAATATTCACTTTCATAGGAAGCTTGTTCGTGGAATAGCTCGGGCCTTAACTTATGCATTAAAATGTTTATTTTAAAATTTTAAGAGGAAGGATGTCTAGAATAACGAAGTGGAACTGAAGGATGGGAAAACCTAATTGAAGAGCGATCAAAATATTTAAATTTAC
Source organism: Propylea japonica (assembly GCA_013421045.1). Classification (NCBI taxonomy): domain Eukaryota; kingdom Metazoa; phylum Arthropoda; class Insecta; order Coleoptera; family Coccinellidae; genus Propylea; species Propylea japonica. The sequence goes on from CM024240.1 coordinate 40,247,850, forward strand.
CTTAACTTGACAATATACGCTCAACGGAAGAATATGCATAATAGTTTACCAATTCAGCGGCGAAGAAAATCAACTTTGAAACTTGAAGAGATAGTTTTTCTCTGAAAAAGTACAAAGAGTCTCTTTTCGGACGTACAAATTTAATATTTCAAATGAACAAATGCTTCGCTATAGTCGTATTAACGAACGAAAAAGTAGTAAACTCATAAGATAGTTTATATGTGAATACTTTTGATAGGTAGGTATACTTTTGAATTGTGTTCATTTCAATTGCTCAACTTGAATAAAATTTTCTGACATTTTATTTTCACATTTCATGGTTGTCACTACTACCCTAGACAACACAGAACCTTGTCTTCGACTTGAGTAGCTATCTGGGTAGGTTGTGCTATTTTTTCCTCAAAAGAATAGCTGGCGGCCGAGATGATTTCTTATTGACATTTGCTAATTTTTAATAGGAGGAAAGTCTGTCACAACTCTTTGTCGATGATGGTAAATTTAATAGAGATCATAGGTCGTTGCTAGACGAATTGGGTGATTTTCGTCTAATTTCACTTGACGCCCCGGAAACTATTGAAGCTGTGCGCGAACTGACATCGACAAATTCTTTTTCGACTTGCCATTGGACTCAAACAATCTAGAGTAGGCTTATCACCGAAAAACTTCATTTTTATTCATGTATGTGAGAAATGAATCGTAAGATCCACCTTTTTTACACTCGTTGAAGCAATCGAAGTGTATATACATGTATTGCATGTATTGGTTAAAGAGACGTCAATCAGCAGTGGAACCACAAGCGCTCGACTCGACAGTAATCCCTTTACCCCTCCTTCCGACGACCCTTCTTCAAGACGAGTCGGGTAAAATCGGTACCACGTGCGATCAACAAGGTCTCTTTTGTTGTTGGAACAAACGTCCACTGTCGGGTACAATCAGTTTGCCGACAACACTCGTGTAAGTTGTATAAAAGTTTTTTCATTGAACTGCTGCCAGTGCTGCCACTCCAACTTTTATGTGATCGGTAGATTTCGTCGTCAAAAATCGGTAGATTCCGATCAGTTGAATAATTTTGGTTTGAACTAAGTTTAAATCTTAAATTTTATTGCTCTTCATTTTCAAAATAAAAAAAATGGCGGAGCAATGTAATACACCAAATATTTTTATACTTATCAGAAATTTTCACCCTTCAAACTTCGACTGATCTATATTTGCATTACTTTCTACTTAAAGACTAAAATGCGCGCCCCACCTGAGCTTTGTCTGGGGGTAGTTCCAAAATGGAAAAACCCAATTTTGCGAATACCCAGAATTACCCCACAGCGGAAGAAACTTTATGCGTATCCGTATACCAAACCGTGTTTGGGTTTTTCCAGGATCGTTTTGCACCTACAAACAACATGGCTAGGTAACAACAGGTTCATTTGCCTAACACCTGTAATATAAACACCTCCCAAATGGGATCTCTGCAGGTACAGGGATAAGGACTAGGAAAGGTATATTCAATGGCTACGCTTCTAAATACAAATTCTTTTTATTGGTGAGATACTGAGATGTTATGAAAATCGAATAAAAGTTTTTGGAAAAATGATTTTTATTGTAGTTTTGTATATAAAAAGACTGAAACACATAATTCCTCAACCGGCTCAACCAATACTTTAAGGATTTTTCAACGATTATACAAATTTGGGCCTTAACGGCAATGAAATTTTATAGCCATGACAAATTTCCCTCTTTTAAACTTTGATATTCGAAATTCCCAGCAGCACTAATTGCTGTAAACAATCAACAAAACCTCAAAAAGTGACAGATATCAGTCAACGTTTTTGGGACAGACGATATTTCCTTGTCGAGATAACGAACTTAGCCGAGCGCTTGTCGAGATATCCTTCTCGAGTATTGTTGGTACCGAATTCTCTTCGACTCGACAGTGACGTACCCGACTTCGATGTCGGGATCGATACGCTGTCGAGCGCTTGTGGTTCCACCACAGATTATCAAACGTGTTTCGACAATTGGTTCAAACTGTCGTCTACATGGAAAGTATCCGATGAAACTGGATGTAGTTGTAAACGATGAATGCAGAATTTTTGCAAAACAGTAGGAAAGTCTGGAACATCATGTGACAGAATGTCAGCAAATTTGTTCGAAACGACAAGAGTGCTATAGGAAATCATCAAAGATGAAGATATTTCATACCTGAAACCACTACCGTTTCTGGAACTGGACGACGAGCTTTAGGCCGAGTACCGTGACTTGATCAGGGTATCAGGGGCAGAATAGACCTACTTCAGGTCGCAGTGCACATAGGGCAAAAGCTATAGTGATTGACACCTTAAAGACATGTATACTTTCAGCAGGCGAAGTCGATTTCTTATTTTACTGTAACAACATGGGTATTATTACGGAACTATAGTTGAATGTTGCCATTTTGGTATTACTTTCAACAAATATCGATTGAATATTTGAGGAGACACCAATTTCGTTGAAATCACATATTTGATAGTCATTGACATACTTCGATAGTAATTGAGACCCAGTATGATAGTCATTGAAATAATTTCATTTCACTTTCGCATCAGTTTTGGTTATGATATCATCCTGCTTTTTCTCACTCATACATTCTCATTATATGGGTCATTGGTACATTTATACTTAAAATGGTGGAGAAATAAGAAGGTTCAGACAATTTTATTCCATATAAACTAAGAAATTACAAAAAGTATAAGTGATCTCCACATATATACCGATGTAATGAACTATTGGTGCTATCTAGGGTTTTTCACCTGTGTCCTCATATTTCATAATGTTTTATTTGTATATGAGTTATCATTCTGAAAACGGCATCATTCGATATTTGGCGCGAGATTTTGCAGTAGTGTCAATAAGTGTAATATTATGTTTACTTAAGGTTCCAAGGAAAATTTAATTGAAGTTAGTAAACCCTTCAATTTATTTATTCGTGTCAGAAGCATCATAAGTTATATAATGTATACTAAAGCTAAACATTTCTTGCCCAGAATCGGGCGACGTCAATTGCGTTCGGCTTCGCTGCCACAAGGTCCTCTATGGTACATCTAGCAGGTCACAGTGGGCAAGTGTACATATGTTGCGTGGTTTGCAGTTCTCCACAATCGCATAGACTGGAGTCCACAGGGTAGCCCCAATGATTTATATATTAGGGTAAAGCCTATGTCAATCACCGTTCTATGTAATATTTTAGAGTTATTGACATATGGTTTTAACTTAATATATTTACCATTGAAAGGTTTATTACATCAATTAAATATTCCTTGGAATCTTCCGAACAATAGAAAACTCCTAACGAATATGAATCATAAAAAATCGGAAAATATACTCAATTGTACGCAGTCGCTCTCCTCAAGCAAACTCTTACATATATATGAATATCTAATGATGCCGTTTTCAAGATGATAACATGAAGAAATTGAACTTCACCCAAATAGAAATAAAAATTCTGAAATAGGTAGAGACAGATAAAAAAACCTTAGATAGCACCAATAGTTCATTACATCGGTATATATGTGCAAAGTGTCAATCACTATCAGGGTGTCAACAACTGAACCTCTCACCCAATACTTGTCTGACTAAATATTGAACTTTGAATGACTAATCCGTTGAAATCCCTATATCTCGATTATTTGAAATGTCACCAGCTTTGACGAGTTATATTTCAGTAGATATGAGAATATATCATATTATCATTTTGATGATAGTTGAACAATAGCGATTAACCATTATTATCTAGGGCTCAAAACTCGCGAATCTTCGTTTCTATTTCCGTTGTTTGAATCGATTTAACTGAATTAATAATCTTCGCAAGACGAAGAAGCCAGTTAGCTTCAGCAAGCTGAGTATGCCGAACAACTTCAACTTCTCAACTATCTTCAGATAGTTCTAAATGAGTTCCGTCCGCACGTCTGTTGAGCTAACTTAACATACTAGAAATTCAATTATAAATAACGCATACTGTTATAATTGTGTCAACACATGAAATTTAACCGTAGCTTAGTGAGAAAGCGTCATAAAAATAAATACTCGTAGTTCGGTGGAATGTTGGATAATGGAATATGTATTTATATTTTTTCTATTAATATTTACACTGTTTGATGAATGGTTCGAGGCTGCTATACCGTTGAATTGATCAACATCATTTATGGTGTGTCATGAATACAGAATTTTTCAGATGATAGTTTAATTTCGTATGAAAATTGAAATAGCCCTCACTTGGAGTCTGCGCACCCGATTATTCTGGAGAAACGATATTTCCATTTTAAATATCCGAGAAGCCAGGACTTTTATTCTATTCATTCATGAAAACCACTTTTCAATTACAATCTTAAAACGAACCTGAAAATTTGAAGTTTTGAATGCGTTGCTTCCGGATGTAATGTCTTCAATTCGAAACCCTGGAATTTTGTAAGGTAGAGTTGAACAGGAAAGTTGAATTCGTAAATGGAAATATTGCAACCAGTAGCTCTTGAGTTATCAGCTTCTTCTGTTCAAAATTTATTGTAAGTAGGAAAAACCAGGGTTGGTGTGACAGGGACGAGTTGTGACGAAGTCTTTTTTTCTCAATTAATCGATGTCTGAACACTCTGAACCGTCTATAGTAATTACGGACTTATTCTGACGGTGGCTTTAATCCTTATCATACCGCTTGTGCTTGGACGATAAACGTGTTTTTGAGGTTCCTTAGGAAATATAAGTGAAGTCGATCATTTTATCGTTGAGAGATTCTTGCAGCAGCTGGAATATTTATCGTAGCGTTAAAATACCAAATCAGGTATGCTCTTTCTGACACAGGTATAAGAAATGATTTGGGTATTCATTAAAATGAAGATAAAAAAGTGGTCAAGCTGAAATGTACTTTAGGGTAGGGTGTGACTGTCAATTCGGAAAATGTATTCAATGGAGACGTATCTGTGAACGAAGATGATCCAGAAAAGACAGCCAAAAAGTAAAAACCAACCGAGCATCCCTTAAAATTCAACATCCAAAACATATTCCTTTTTATTAACACAGAGTGTAGATTGAGAACCTGAAAATTCACCAGGACCTTCTGGTGTCACCCCATATTTTTTTTCGGGAGATTCAAGACCAACACTAAAGAACAGAAAACGACTAGCTAAACAGAAAAGGCGAAAACCTCGATAAGCCATATGGACAGACACTCAAAAGCAAAACAGAAGATGAAAGTTAATAATATAGAAATTGTACATAAATGGATTTTTCCGCCGACCTCGAAGTAAAAGGTGCTTTTAATGTGTACGAAATTGAGCATTAATGACCCATTTTAATGCTCAATTTTTAGCCATTTTAATGTGCAATCCTCATGGCAACCGTACACAAAGTATTCAGAAGCACTACGAGAAATGTCAAAACTCTACTGGAACATAGAAATTCCATTACGTCAAATGTATGTTTTGTGCGAATTGAGAATGTATTTCAATCAAGAATTTATACACTATTCATGTTGAGATCGTCGGAAATGGATTTTATTTTACTATTCGCTCGACATATTTCACCCTACTAGGGAATTTTCAGGAGCTCTGTAATTTGGGAATTAGTTTTTACAATATACTTGAACGGCTCTCTACACTCTAAAAAAATCCCGGTGTAAATGCTAATACTAAACTATCAAGCATATTTTTCCTTTTTTATATCACAATTTTATCATTTTTATCGAAATTATGAGAATATAGTGTTAAGTGGTGTGATTCATGAAACACATTATCCCAAACAGAAACAAAATCAAGAATTAATAGAAAAATATTTGAAAACACACTGTGTTTATCAAGCTTTAACACCAATCTTACAAATAAATTGCTCCATAAAGCAGAAAATCATCTCTTGGGTGAAAATATACACTGCATGTTGGAAGTTACAAATAGTAATTTCACAGAAATGATCAGGTGTTACTTCTGAAGCTTGTAGAAACAAAAAAAGCACCTGGAAGTGTTTTTCAGCCAAATCATGTTTCAAAATTTACACCAACTGAATCAAAATAAGCACCAAAAATATGAAAAACCCATACGTTTACTTTAGTTTGTCTTCAGTATTTTTACATGGTTGCCAGATATTGCCAAATTATGAGTATGGTCATACAGTTAAAACCATGGTGTCTGATGAACTGATTATTCCAATCGAATACCTTTGGCAACAATGTTAATAGCAATAGTTCCAATTCTTGGCGGCTCTACAAAGAGTCCTCGGCATGGCCAAAACAGGACTTGCCAATGGTTTCACCTTCTTATCTATTTCTGTGTCTTGTATGTGCCTTTGTGATAATGAATCGAAAGTGTGAAATTGATTGAGGCGAAGAAAGTGAAATGAGTGAAAATTTGTTTTGGATATAGAGAAAAGTTCATTTTGCCTGATGATTCGAGGACAAAATCTGATCTTTTTTCAAGCTAGTTGAAGATCCTTCCCTTAGAGTATTTTTGGGAGATACCTCTACTGTCAACCCCTCACTTGGTCTACCATCAGGTACATATCTATCTGTTCATTATATATTTATCAGTGTAAAGACAATATATTTTATCAACAGGAAAATGTTTTTGTTTTGGCAACAAATATTGTTGTAATCTTTCATTGTGAATGAAAATTGAATTGTTTTAAGAACCTGCACAGCAAACGAATACACTAAAAGATTTTTAATGAATAACAATTGCAGAACAAAAGATTAACATAGGAAGAAAGTACTTAGCTACATAATAATTAATAATTTATGGTTCATGATGCATTATTTTAGCTTCGAAAGAACCTATGTATTAAATATCTGATATTCAAATCGCTGAATAGCATTTCTTAATTTCAGATATAAATTTGTCATTTCTCATCTCAACTATAGTCCGTTCACGAAAGGTTGAGCCGTCGGTTGGCCATGACAATTTGGCATATTTCACTGTGTATATTAAAATGTTAGGTTATGTTTGTTATTTTCTTGTCATATTGATACGCATATGTCAATATTACAAGAAAGATTATAAATCGCGGATTTCTTACAATGTCAATTCACATCTGAAAATTGACAAATTGATAACGCAATTTAGACAGTTCTAAATATCGAACGACAGAAGATTGAAATTTTACGTTACAAATTCACAACCTGACTCGAATAAAAATATCATTGTTTGAAAAATGGAAACTAATGGTATATTAAAATGAATTCGAGAATAATGTAAAACATGTTGTGGTTATGTTGGACCTTAATAATGGGGAATAAAAGAAGAAATCAAACCCATATGAACGTTGACGACGTTTCAGGCTTAATCAATCCCACCATTTGGAGAATTCGAGAATTATCAGTCGATAGAAGTGCGAATGAACAGAATCAAGTCAATTGAAGAAAACGTTCTGAAGCAAACATTATGTGTAAAATGAAAACATTGTACCTATATATTTATGCTCAAAACGAATCAAGATATATATAGAGTAATAAATGTGGATGCTTTGCTGAAGTGCAACCCACATCTTCATAACATCTTTAGAAAATCAGTTATCTTTATGATTGTTGATAATGTGTAAATATGGACTTGAGAATATCCTATGGATGAGGAGCTTGAAAGGATTAATTTGTATTAATTTATCCTCCTGAACCCAGAGTTTTTCAATTTACACTTATTCGAGGATTTGATGAATTAACTCATCTATACAGTAATGATACCTGTAAATGCAAATGTGCTTTGAGCTAAAAATAATGTTAAATTTCATATCTTCAATAGTTCAATAAAAATCATGTTCAATAATATCTGACAATGAAGTTATTAAATAATATTAATTGAGTTGAACTAAAATCAATAGTTTACAATGAAGTAGGTACCTACCTAATGTTGAAAAATATTAAATTGAAGGTAACAATAAAAAAATTCAAAATAGATCATATGCAATTGTTAATAATTGAAGAAGTTTTCGATTTACAATTTAACAAGTGTTTAGTTAATTTACTCAATATAGTTATGATGCTTTTAAATGAAGAAGAAGAACTTTGAGTTGAATCCTTTATTATATCAACAATTATTTCTATCAATATTTATAAAATATTTCATGTAACATTCGTATTCGTAACTTCAGGTAATAGAATTGCAATTTTAAAGAATTATAACAGGAAATAAAAAACAACAGAGCTATCAATCAACACTATCCATATACAATACAATGAATCAAGGTAGAATTAAATTATTAATGCATTTGAACAGAAATATTGGAAAAGAATTGGAGAAAATATACGATCGAAATTTGTACTGGATATAAGGATTTGAACAATTCAAGTGAAAATCTACCCAAAACAAATGTAAGAAAAAATAATAATTATTATCATAAAACTCCGAAATTTTGTTGTCCATGCTGCCATATCATGAATTCTTTTTCATCTTTTTCTCCACTAATCTTCTGATTATAGGTAACAATGTTCATATGGAGGTATATAGATTATTTACCACCAAATTCAAAGTTTCAAAATCCAATTATGTTGCATAAAACAATAAAATTGCTTACATATTTCACCATCTTCAATTGCAGTAACAACCTAGACAGAGAAAGAAATTAAATTTATTGATCTTGCAATCAAATGGTTATCGACCACAGTAACGACCTACAATTCAGAAAGTATTCATTAATGAAAGTATGATTCCAAGTTCATTGTTTTACAAGTAAATATAGTATTCACAATAATGAATTATTACTTTGCAGGATAAGGACAGAGCAAAATTATCAATTCTCAAAATTCATTCAGCGACAAGATGTACAAATCCATCCAATACTCATCATCAATCATATATGTATAACACATCTATTTGATGGATTTACATCTCAAACCTCTAATTTGTAGGTGCCTGATGAAGCAGACGAGAGCCTGTGAAACGCTGTTGAATATATTCTGAGAATTCGTAATTCTTTGTCCATATCCAGCAAAATAACTGATTATTCTGGACACTAATACTAAGAACATAAAAGTATTATCATTTGGGATATTTCCATCATCAATAACTCCTCATGAACGCTCATATAAAATCTTTGATAAAGCTGGAATTAGTTGATTAACAACCCAATTTTGAAAAATTTCACTTGTCATGGTCTTGTGATAGTCACGGTCATTATATTTTGAATCTAACATCAAGTCACATCCTTCCAAAAACCCAAAATTACTTCCTGCAAGCAACACCGTGAATCGCTTGCCTTCATTTTTTAATGTCGATGGATTCGACTTCATATCAGATTCGTGTGTCCATCGACGAATAGATGAACCTGATATTTTCTACAGATTTAAATTGTAAAAATGTTCGCAGGAAAGTAATTCTGGCTGCAACAACATGCTTCTGTTCACATAAAATTTTGCGTTCATTAACTTTTTTGTATTTATACCCCATTGACTTTATAATTTTGAAGAGTTTTGTACGTCCTTCGTTATACTCCAAATGTTCCCTAGCATAAGTCAGTAGTGCGTTGATCGAAAAGTATTCATTTTTCAAATTAAAATTCCAAATATGTCGTTGCAGATCTTTTCTAAATATATAATCGTCTACTGTGGATGTCTTCTTGGGTCTTCCAATAGAACGAAACTCTTTGTCATCATCTTCATTAATAACTCTTCTAATTGAAGTCATGTGCATCTAAAATACAATTTCCATTAATATAAAATATCTTATATTCTTCTAACTTACGTTGAAAATGTTCGCAACTTTCGTTATGATCGTCGATTCCAATATGTTGGTGTGTGAAGCATAAGCTGTTTTCAATTCCAAATAACACCGCTTCACACACTGCCTCATTTCAACGGAAATTCTTCCTGGCATTTTGATTATAGAATGAGAATGTGTAACTGCGGCAAACTGTTATATAAGATTATAAGAATAATAAACAATAGTGTAACCTCACTTTGTTTTACTGCGAACCAGAGTTCTCGTCGGACGAGGCCGGTTACATTCGGCAACGTTGAATTTATTTTACGTTGTGACAGCAAATACTGCCAACTTCAGATAATTAAAAAAACGCCTACTATGTGCTCAACCTTTCGTGAACGGACTATAAGTCAGTGCTGAATAGCACCGAACAGGTTATTGCAACCTCACTAAGCTAGTGCAAATTAAGACTGAAACGGTGCGATTTCACACCGAAACCGATCTAACTCGTATATTATTTCACACTAATAAATTGTGAAAAATAACTGAGTCAGTGTCAAAACACACTGGATGATCATTTGAGATCACACCGCTCTAGTGTGATTTAACACCAAACAAGTGCAAAGTCGCAAAGAACCGAATGAAAATCACACTCGCTTCAGTGTCAAAGTTGATTTATTTATATGAAAAAAGCAACTCTTTTGAAATCATGAAACACACCAGAAAATTTTTGAACGTCGGTGTTATTTTAGAAGGTGCGAAATAACACCAAAAAATCAGGACCTCTGAGGAAATACGGCTGGTGTCAGCGGGTGTTGGTTGGTGTTCAGAAATTTCTTAGAGTGTACTTACTCGTTCAAATCTACAGATACTATTGTTCAGCATATATCTTCTGTTAATCTAAGTTAAAATAAATTTTATAGATTTTACAATTACAACCTGTTAATTCCTAAATTATATAATACAACTTTCTTCGGTTTTTTTTTAAACTATGGCATCGAATATTTTCCTTTCGACGATCCTGACGATTTGACCTAACGTCAAATTTGACAATCGTTAATTTTCTGGAGGAATTGTGATTCTTGAGCCTGTTTCTAGTTTAATTGTGAGTTTTCTGCTTAATAATATACAATAAAATGGTATCGTGCAATGTTAGACTTTCTTCGAGCAGAGAGTGACAGATAAGAAAAAATCAGAGGAAAAACATATCACAGATAGGGATGATTATTGAACAGATCCGCATTCGAAATTTTTGCTAGTCTGTCTTGGTAATCTGATATCTTTTTATATGTGTATATTATCGCCTGAAGAAAAATTGCTTATTTGATATTCATTTGACCTTATTTGAACAGTATTCCTAAAGATCCAACACGTCGTAATATTTGGGTGAAATTTGTAAACAGAAAAACCTGGAAACTCAGTTAAACCCTGAACTTTCTGCCATATTGTTCCCCGACTTAGCCCAGCCCAGTGGTACTATTTTTCCTTACATCAATTGTATGCCATAGCGTCTCTTCCCTATTTTATCCTTAGAACATAAATACATGGAACGGCAATTGCGGTGCTACGGATACATTTGTTTTGGTTCATACACTCGTCGCTCTCTGTTTGAAGCGACACTGAGGCAGTGGCGTAACAGAATTTTATACTGTAAGCTCGAAACTTCGAAAATAAATATATATATTATATCCTGAGGTTGGAAATTAGCCATTAATATTCAAAGATAGTTTATATTGTGATTTATTCGTGAAAATTATTCCGTGTATTGCAATAAGAATGTTCATTTTTCACTTAAGTGATTTGGTAATTGTATAATCCGGAAAATTTATATATACCTAATAATAATATGCTAATTATGTTCCAAGGATAGGTCCAGAAAGCATTACTTACAAAAAATTAGTTTGAATTTTATTTCATCTCATTTCTACCAAACAAACATTTACTGTTAGCCGGGCCGCACACCAAAGAAACATGAAACAGTTTCCATTGATAAAATGAGACTCGAGGTGTTTTTATGAATGTAAATGTTCCATGTTTCTTGCTTCGCGTTTCATGTTTCTTTGGTGTGCGGCCCGGCTAACAGTAAATGAGAAACAACATAATTTATTAAATTGAACATGGTGTGGAAGAAGAAACACATTAGGAACATATTATATATTATATCTATTGATTAACAAATATAATTGTTTTAGTTAATCTACTCCTCAATCTATTTGAGTCCAACCTTTTACTTCCCCGATTTTTCAATTCATGGTGAATTCTCAAATTGAAATATTCTTCTAATACTGCCTTTGCTAATGCAGGACCATGATTCCTTTCTGGTTCATCATCATACAGGTGTGTACTAAATACCTCGAACAAATTTGTATCAACACTTTTCAAGGTGGTGAGGACTAAACGGGGCAACAAATTCGAATATTTTTTGTCAATATTTGAAAAACTTTTTCCGCCCACCTAAATGTTTTTTCAGCTTCTCTACAAATATTTACAACAAAATGTGAGGCATTAGATAGACCTTCCAAGGTCTTTCTCAACAGCAGTTTTGACTCTTTGCTGTTAGATTGCAGTATTGATATACAAATCTGACAATTGATTTTTTTAACGATTTTTCTCAACACAAATCCTGCAATATACACCACAACATCCTCTGTATATTCACTCAGATGCCAATTTTTGGAATTTACAGCATATATATGGTCCCCTACAGCAGGCGTTTCAAAAATTTGAGGGCTATTGTCCGAATGATTAGTACTATCGTCGAGGGGCAGTAAAATGGTATTATCGATGCTTGTAATATTAGCAGAGCTTGAAGCTTTCACGTGATTGTGTAACAGCAGTCTTTTGAAAGCAGCCTCGAACTGTCTTGCACTCGGATTATTATTAAATCCACCTCTACTTCTTATTGAGCTGAAAAAGATCTCTAAATGGTCCTGGGATAGCTTATATGTCAATAAGAAATCTAGAGGTGGATTCTGGCAATCAATAAAATCTTCGTAAATACCATTCAGGCTGGCTATATTGATAAGAAATCCTAAAAATCCCGTCTTAACATCAGTATTTATCAAATTTTTCCCATTGGCTAACTTCAGATTAGTAATATAACTGTAAGACTTATTCAAAAAAGAAAAAATGAAATTGTGCGTATTTGAAGAAAGAGCTTTACCATAAATTGATTTAGAATATAAATTTCTGCAATTAAAGATGTCGAATAAATTATTGAATATTTCGCAGAAGTTTGCGGTACTTTTTGAATGAAAAAAGGTGGAGATTTTTAAATCTCTTTCAAGGTAAGTTAGAGCATCTGATACACTTTTACTCAGTGTCTGTGTGGCCAACTTCACCTTCATTTTCTCTTTTGCATAATTGATGTGTCTAAGTCTAATCTTGGTAGCTGCATGAAGTCCTTGGTTATTCTGGAAGTTAACAAGATTTTCTAAATGCCTCCATTCTATCTGGCCCTTTTGGTCATCAATGAAAGTTTTTTTAGACCCAAGCGTGTTTCTGACCAATTTGATCATATGGCTTGGATCTAATATAAAATAAATCTGACGGTGATCATTTTCAGGTGGGTAGGAAAAATAGGTTTTCAGAGAACTCGGATTGGAAAAGTCTGCTCCTAGAATCTCGGCCATTTTTAAATTTGATGATAAGCCATCAAAGGTTATAGTTGCTACTCTAAGTCCTGTATTTTCTATTTGTTCAAGTAACTTAAGCAAAATAGAAGCTTTATCTTCGGCAACCACACCGTTGGTGAAAAAATATGCTACAGGTACCTTATAGTTTTCATTTAAAAAAACAATCATGAAAACTAAAACTTCCCTGGCTTCTTCTATCTCATGATCTTGCTTCCCGATGTAACCTTTAAAGTCACAAATCCCTTTAAATTTGCCTTCGTTCCACTCTATCATTTTTCTTATGGAAATCTCGTCCATCAGGAGAGCACCAACCAAGTCTTTTTTATTATTTTTTGCTTTAGTTACTCTATCCTTTATGCCTTTCAGAGCTAATTTGTTGAAACCTGGCCACCATCCAATTTATTGTACCATGTTCGCATGGTACGAGGTGCAGGCAAAGTATTATTGAAGGTGTTTCTCACATATGAATAAGCTCGAGGAGAATAATAATGAAGTGTGAGAGTTGGACATTGCACAGACATCTCAAGAAATCTTGAAATTACGATTATCACATTAAACATTCAATAAAACCCATCACATACCTAATTAATCAAATTGCAAAATAACAGTTGTACATTGCACAGAGATCTCAAGAAATCTTGAATTACAATTATCACATTAAACCTATCACATACATATTAATACAATTGATAATCACAGTTGGACATTGCACACAGATCCAAACAAATCTTAATATTAAAATTAAGATTATCACATTAAACGTTAAATTAAACATTTTGTGGAAAAGTTTTATGGGTTTTCACTCCCAGTCTCTGGAACAGAATTAATTAAATTTTATTTGAATAGTGGAAGTGCTCCTGCGAGATCTTTTTGAACTAATTTGTCAGGAGCAGATCAGTTCTGAAAAAATGTTGCCTAACAATAAACCAGAAATGAAAAAGGAATATGTACAATACAATATGTGACGTTTCAGAATCTATATCAGCTTAGTTCATCAGACTAAAAGGAATAAATCTTAAGAACCGCTTTTAGTTTTTTGTCTATTGGCGTGTGAAAACCCATTAAAGTTTTCCACAAAATGACGAATCCTCCCAGATGAAGTTTCAATAGATATTCAATTAAACGTATCAAATACATATAAATCAAATTAAAAATCAGTTGGACATTGCACAGAGATCTTAAGATATCTAGTATTTCCTTACATTTAATGCACTCTCCATATCTCTATCTACCGAAAAATTCTGATGAATATTTTTGGTCAGTTCTCGTAAATTACTTATAGATGATTTAAGTCGGTTCACCTGTCTTTGTAAGAGTATATTTCTGCTCCTTAAATTGGCTGTAGTTCTTTGAGCCAACTTTAAAAATTTTTTCTCAGCATAGGGTTCTTCAAATGATGGTCTGAATAATCCCCAATATATCGAGGATTTGAGAGAAACCGCTTCTTTCTATAAAGAAAAAATTTAAAGAAGGAGTATTGTTTTTTGTTTAATATCTTACTTCATTTTGGCTATTTTTCGTTCTCCTGAGAATGAAGTGGCACTCGAACTGATTGATTCACATTTTGAAGGAGAGGTTAGAGTTAATGTTTTTTCTGAATCATCATTATCATCATCGGAACCAGTATTATAATCATTGGTGGGTGAAGTATCAAACCGCCGGTGCTTTCTAGCTGGAGATTGAAACACAAAATCCAATTCGGATTCCGGTGAATTCTGTCTCTCGGCAGCTTCATCCTTTCCTAAGGAGGCCCTACAAATTTGTTTAGATTATATAGGTACACATGCTTAGTCTGAATATGAGTGCTCAGCGTGCACTTCTTGCTCCCTCTTGAAGAACAGAGCATAATAAAAGAAGTGCACGCCGAGCAGAATATTTAGACTAAGCAACAGTTACACATAATCTGGGAAACCATCATAGATCTATAATTACTATTATTCTTATTAGGTCTATGGAAACCATTTTGTTGCAAAGAGGTTATGAATATGACAAATTGTGAGGAAAGTTTTTGTGTTGAACTTACGAAGTTAGTTCCAAAGGCAAACTTCCTGGATAAGATTCTTTCTTAGGTTTATTTCCTGAAGCAACCTTCAGAAAAATGAGTAGAACAAAGATAATATATTTTGTCTTCCAAAGCGGCTCCTCCCAAGAAATTCTCTTCAACCATTTTTCCCGTTCTCCTTTATCGGCAGGCAGTCTTGAAACACATTTTATTTTCAGTATTCACATTAAGTGTAGATATAGGTATATTAATACCCAACGCTATTAACAAAAACATTCTGCACGCCTATGCATGGTACTCACCTGTGAAGACTAACCTCACCTCCCACAAAATAAGTGAAACCGCAGTAAAAGCACTTGTTAGGCATTGTTTTTCACTTCTTAAACTTATGAATCGATATAACAAGATAATAACACCCTTGAATAATCCAAATTTAGCGAAACAACGTGGTCGACAAGCGAGAAAGAATTGACATCATTGACAGATGGTAAACATTTGTAATCTTTTGCACATTGCCACATCGACAAATTATCTGAATTTTCAGGAAAATTTTTATCTTGATCGTGGTTTTTTTTTTAATTTAGGTGGAAATCGATATTTATCCAACGAAAATTGAAATACCCGTATTCAAATTCTTCAAATATCAGAAAATCAATACTGTATTTCGACAGTTTGATTTTTGAAATATCTCATTTATACGTAATGAAATTGATGTGGCAACGTTACGAATTTTGCTAGCTCAATTGTGATTGGCGACACTAGGCCTCTATCTCTCTCTAGTGATTGAACAACAACAATTTGTTTATTTGCCATTCCATCTCTTAATGTTCTAAGATTTTATCTCGATGGTTACAAACAACAAAACAAACATAAATTGACATTATATGACATTAAATACATATGACATATAGCGGTGCGTTCCGACTTCCGTAAGCGGTTCAAGCTACAATAAACATTTAAAATGGGGTGGTAGTTTCAGATGGAATTCAATTTGGGTATTCAACAGTTTTTCTTTTAGTTATTTTTCGATTTTCCGCTATTTCGTAAATTTTCATTAGATCGAACTTATTTCCCTCATCTAAATTTTGTAAAAGCGTGACATTTTCTTCCCTACTAAATTAATGCCAGTTTTCTTAAGGTGTTTTCCAAAGGCACTCTTGTCGTTGATGTTTTCATGTGTTCTGTCACTTTAATGCCAATGGCTCTAAATGTTGTTCCTTTGTTAAACTATCGAACGTTTTTACAATTAAACTTGTATACCTCATTCTTTTCTAGTATCGGGGTTTTATCTTTGCAGTTCAACAACTGGCTGTATAGATTGTTGGCCTTGAAAACAAGTTCTTAGCATTTTTCTTGAAAATTTTGGCAACAGCATAGCATATGTTCCCGCAGAATGGTAATGAAAATCCACCGATGCAGCTGGATCATTTATCCTATTGTGAAACTTGATGAACTTTTTCATTAAGTGTTTTTCAATCAAATCTGAGCTCTAACCGTTTACCTCTGCAATGTAATTTTGATTATTTTTATCTTTTTGTCAAACTTATATAAGCATTCAAAGCGGAATTTTTTCGACATTTTGGGTGGTTAGAATACTTGTTGATAATGGCTATGGTTTGGGAGTCCTATTGTTTTCTATGGTCAGTGTGAGGTCTAATAAATTGATCTGTTTAAAGCCTTTTTTCAAGGTAAACTGGATGTTCTTGTGGAATGGGTTGAATAGCTCCAACAGAACCCATTGTCTGTGCCGCCTGTGAATATAATCAGAATATCGTCCACATATCGGTAATACCTAGAGATGTGACGGATTATTGGTGTTTTTAGATTGAATAAGATCTTTTCTGTGTTATTCATAAAACGTTTCTAAAAAAAGGGATGATGGCGGCGCTTACATTGGCAATCCTTCTTCCAGTCTGTATACTTGGTTGTTAAATTGGCAGAAGTTCTGTTGCAGTGATAATCTAACATAAGCATATATATTGTCCTTCTTAGAGTCGGGGTTGATATCTTTTTTGTATCAGTTCTTCTTATGTAATGCGATGCATTCCTTAGGTGAGATCGATGTGTACAGATTTTTTTGTATTGAGGGAGATTATTTTAGCATCGTCTGCTATTTCTGAATTCTTTAATGATTCCGCTAACTGACAGCTGTTCTGTATGCTGTACGTGGGCTTGAATTCAGTTGATTCCTTCAATGCATCATTCACAAAATTGATTATTTTGTAAGCAGGCGTGTCTATATAGCTTACAGCCGGTCTATTCGTATGCTGACTTCATGAAGTTTTGTCTGGCCGTATAATTTGGGAACTCTCTGGATTGGGAGATCAACCTTTTAATTTTCCAAATGTGTTCTCGAATTCTTTAGAGACCTTGAAGTTCTTCATTTCATTAGTTAGTTTAGATGTAGGGTTGATATTCAGTTTCACAAAGCCATTCTCATTCATATACTCCCCAAATTAATATATGTAGAGACTCTTTTCCAATATCACCACGCAGGAACCTTTTTCTGCCTTCACTATAACTAGATCATTAGTTCTGAAGTCAGTGAACCAGTTGTTCTAGATGTGCTCATGAAGAATGTAGGTATGAGAGTCCATATTTGTGTGCAATCTGACGATAATATGTGGAGAAGAAAAGTTTTTACAACCATCTTCATAAGCGTCACAACCAGCCCCTTGTTACGGCAGGTTCTTACATTTGAAGGTATCTTTTGATATTCTGAATAGACTTGTTTGTACAGCTCTAAATTATTCTTTTTTTATTTATTTATTATATAATTGATTAGAGTTGAGGGCGAACCTATAAAATCGGTAATTTACAAAAAAAAAAAAAGCATACAATTGGCAACGTGAAGCGCGTTAGAAATAAATTACAAAATAAGAAAGAACAGAAGGAAAACTACAGAAGGTTGTAACCTGTCAAAGCGGTGACGAAGAAAACAGCATCCGACGTTCCACCATCATGTACACCTCCACCTGTTTTAACTGTTTTGAATCCATTTACTGAGGATGACCGAACCACCATGCCAGGTAGCCGATTCCCGGAGTAGAAAATACGGTTGGGTAGAAAATTTTGACGTTGAGATGTTCTGAAGTGCTCACGTTTCAATTTTAAGATATGTCCTTTCAGGTTATTTGTGTTCAGAGTGAAAATATTTCGAATGCTGTCACCGAAGTGTCCCAACATTGCTCGGAATGAGAAGATCAAATCACCGCGCATGCGCCTCTCCTCAAAACTGGTCGAACCCATGGCAGAAAGTCGCTGCTCGTAGGGGGGCCTATGAAAGCCATGGTGGATGCGAGTGGCCCATCTCTGCGTGGACTGAAGAATATCGGTGGCTCCTCTCGTGGCGCACCACCAGACCGGACCAGCATACTCCATAATGGGTCGAACGTAGGTTTTATAGATGGCTCCGAAGGTACGGTCGTCACAACCCCTGAAGGATCTATAGAACATATAGGTTAGCTGCCTGGCTTTGGAGGAGATATGTTCAATATGTGCTAACCAACTGAGGTCCTCCGAGATGGTAACACCGAGGTCAACAATCTGAGAAACCGGAACCAAAACTTCTCCACCGATATTATAACTTACCGAGGATTGTTTTTGCCAATGTGCAGTACGTGGCACTTATTTATATTGAGGAGAAGCAACCAAGTGTTACACCAGTCTCTCAATCTATCCAAGTCCTCCTGAAGTGTGGAAGAATTAGATGATGGGTTATTGTATATCTTAACATCGTCAGCGAAGAGTGAAGTGGAAGACTTGAATTGAAGCGGAATGTCGGAGGTATAAAGAAGAAAAGAAGTGGACTTAGAACTGATCCTTGGGGGACACCAGACAATACTGGCCAGACGAGGAGCACCAACACGCACGCGATAAGAGCGATTAGATAAGAATGCGCGAATCCAGTCGAGTAGCCTACCTCTTATTCCCATGTGCTCCAGCTTAATTAACAAACGTTCAGATGGGACCCTATCGAACGCTCTTGAGAAATCCAGGAATATGAGATCCACAGGATATAGCCTCGTCCAATGCCTTGGTCCAGTCAGACACGCACGATAAAAGATTTGTGGTAGTGGAACGCCCTGGGACAAATCCATGCTGTTGGTCAGGTATAAGTCCATTGGAAAAAGAAAACTTTAGGAGTTGAACTGTTATTATTCTTTCTAATACTTTTGAAATTGGTTCTATTCTATATTTTTCTTTGGTTAGATATTTAAAGTAAATAATACATATATGCAAATTTTATAGTTTCATTATAATAATAGAAATGTCCAAATGAATTATGGGTGAAATCAAACCCAACAACAGAATTATTTATAAACTCGTATTTTCATTGGTGAGGGTAGGTAAATGGTTGGAGATCACTTCTGGCTGAAGATTCGAGTGTAACAGAAATTTTGACCAAACTGAAGCACGTCGTTTTTCAAGGAACATACACACATTGCAATTGTTCTATTTCTTACTTTTGTCTTACTATGTTGCATTGAACAAAAAACTGATAAAACTATCGTTATATGAAGGTGGAATTCTAAACATTTAGAATGTATGTGAACGTCTTATGTTGATACTATGAAATCTATTGTTCTGAGAAACATTATTCTATTATGGATTCAACCTATGAATTCAATTCATTTTCCAAACAGGCAAAGTCAATGCGCATCAAGTCACTTTGAATTAGTTATAACTTCTACGAGAGTAAATCTAAGTTGAGAGTAAATCTAAGTTGAGAGTAAATCTAAGTCACAAACGACACCCCACAACTCGACTGAATAAAATTCTAAGGCAAAATTATGCATTCAATATGGAACATCTGTATATGCTAATCAACGTCTTTACTTCCCACACAAAATTCAGGATATTTCCAATCCATATATCAATGCAACCAACTCAGCAAAATGGAAATCCAATTATAAATAACCCATATTGTTGTGATCGTGTCAATCCAACCAGATTTCTCGGATGAAAGATGTATTCAAATTGGGAATTCGTGCCCGGTAAGATGTGGAAGAATGGAAATTAAAAAGAAGCAGAAATAATTCTGGCCAAACTTTAGCTATCTTATTTATTTAACTATCATTATATGAAGTATTACAGGGATTGCTGTGCACACCAGAGAATAAATAATAAAAAATAATAAATTCATTATATGAATGTTGAAATTGGGACATTTCCAATGTATGTGAACGCTTTTGTTGATACTATGGAATCCTTTGTTGTAAAAATATTATTCCATTGTGAATTCAATTCATGAATGCAGCACCTTTGTCCAAAACGGAAACGCGCCCTGCAAATGATCTTCTGTGAAAGTGTCGCAAGTTATTGTATTTAGGAATAGCCAATACGCCAGGGCCTATTGCACTTTTCTTTTTGCACTTGACTTTTCTTATATCGATTGAAATATAATCTGGAAGGATTCTGCATATCTTAATTTTTTTTTCTCTTTGAAAAAAATTACTTTTCTTTTGGCACTTGACCGTACTTAGACATTTACAGGGAACAATTTATTTGGTTATTATTAATATATTGATAACAGCTTTCACCACTTTATGGACCGTTCGACATACTGTGCTTTCATCAACACCATGCATTGATGCTAATACGCTGTGGTACTAAGAACCATTAACAAGCCAATGTAGAGCATCGAGAAAATGATTCCTGCCATTTCTATTTCATTTGTTCTCCTCTCAAAAAGTTTGTAGATCATAAGAAACGATTCTTGGATGAAAATTCATCATTTTATTCGAAATTTTCCCGTACTTTGAATCCTTCTCGTTTTCTGGAAATATTTCAGCCATTTCTACTGCTTTAATATAAAATTTCACGGATTATATTGCAGATATCATAATTTGCAAAGATCCTCTATTTATTCTCATCCAATTTGACAAATTTTTCCTCTCAGAACTTTAATTTGAAAAGATCAACTTACAACTGAAGTTATTTGCACTTGACTTTTCATATGCAAAGAAACCCATCTGAAATGTGTAAAGTGAAAAGTTGCAAGAATTTTGGTGCAATAATGAGTCTAACTATATAACCCATATTGTGGTAATCGTGTCAAGCCGCAGAGATCATTATTGTTTTAAAATTGCAACAAAAAAAGTATTGGAAATGTTTCCTATTGTACAGAAATGGAATTATTATTGAATTTGAATTTTTTTCGAAATTTAATTGATTGAAAATTATTGAAATTTAAATGGAAAAAACGTTTCTTTTTCCAATCCATATATCAGTACCACGAACTCATAATGGAAATCCAATTATAAATCACTTATATTGTTGTAATCGTGTCAATCTAATCAGAAATGGATGTGTAAATTGAAGGGGAGCAAATGTTCTGGCCAAATTATCATATTCATATAACTATCATTATACAGGGTGTTTCGAAAAATGGTGATCCCCTCTCTAGGATAGAAAGAGAACCAAAAAAAATTGAGTTTTGTTCAGTAAAAAATTTTCGTAGCGCCATCCGTATTTACGATAGAGGGCGCTTTTTACACGGATCGTACCAACTAGTATTGAACATACCTTTTTAAATATTAGATTTATTGAGCAAAATTAAAAATGAACTCAAACATCTTTCAATTTTACACCAAAAAGGTACTCTTGAAGAAACTCGATAATGTGTATCGTTTTCGAAATATGTATTTAGATTTGAAAATTATGAGGTAACACCCGATGCCTGTAACGGTTGGGAGTCAGCTATGAGGTGTAAATAGCGCCCTCTATCTTGAATACGGATGGGGCTACGAATTTTTTTTACCACCGAAGCTCCAATTATTTTTCGGTTTTCTATCTAGCCTAGACAGGGGATTACCTTTTTTTGAAACACCCTATATGAAGATGGAATTCTGGACATTTAGACTGTATGTAAACGGTTTCTGTTGATACTATGAAAAACTTTTTTTTGAAAAACATTATTCCATTATGAATTCAATTAATGAAATATTTTGTCCAAAACGAAAACGCGCCCAAATGACCAGTTTTTAAAGTGTCACAAAATATTTTATTTAGGATTAGCCAATAGGCCGGCGCCTATACTACACCGAAATATTATATGCAAGTTTTCACCTTGTATTCGGTCAAATTGGCAAAGTGAAAATTGATTAATTTTGATTTATTTCAATCACTATGATAGTAACCTGAAAGTTTCAAAAAAATTTATTGACGTGACATTCCGTTATTTTTGCGGATTTCACTAATCCAGTTATATAGCAAAAGAAATAAAAAAAATTACAAGAAACTTGCTCTTCTTGAAAAAATAAGGAAACGAAAATCAATTCATTTCCCGAAGTTCAGTGAGAACAAATACAGAAATACAGAAAGGAAAGGAATGAAAAAAAGTCCATGAGCCCAATCGCTGGGATTGGCAGGCCGAGACCGTACTTGGACATTTACAAGAAAATTTATTGAGTTCGTTATTAATAGTAGACAGTCAGCATACCGTCGTTCCCAACATTATATTGACAACTAACAGCAATCCCCTTTTTATGGACTGTTCGACTGTCCTTTCATCAAAATCATGCATTGATTATACGCCGTGTTACTGAAAATCATTTCCGAGCCAATATAGAGGTACCTAAGCAATTGATGCTTGATTCCTGCCATTTCTATTTTTATTTTGTTTTTTATGAAAATGTTTGCATTTTTGTTTTAAGAAGCGATTTTTTGAATGACAATTCATCATTTCTTTCGAAATTTCTCCGCATTCTGTATATTTTTCTGGGAATATTTTCAGCCTATTCTGAGTTTTTCATCTGAAAAGTAAAAGTGCAAAGCGAAAAGTCGCAAATATTTAGGTGCAATAGGCCAGAGTCAGGCCATATTTAGTCATCTTGAATTGATTATAAGCTTAAGTTTCATAAGATTAAATCGAAGTCATAAGTACATGACTCTCTCCAACTCGAATGAATAAAATTCTTCGGAAATATAGAACATCTGTATATGCTAATCGACTTTTTAACTTCCCCCCAAAATTCAGGATATTTCCAATCCATATATCAGTGCCACCAACTCAGCAGAATGGAAATCCAATTATAAATAACCCATATTGTTGTAATCGTGTCAATCCAACCAGAAATCTTTCCGTACCGCGGATGAAAGATGTATTCAAATTGGGAATTCGTGCCCGGTAGGATGTGGAAAGATGGAAATTGATGAGGGAATCCATTTGTTCGTAAAAGTTCCCTTGAGAATCAGACCGATGAACACAAAAGAGATGTGGGAAATTGGTGCCCTAGGAGGGTATTTCCGACTACTCCGGATGTGGAGAAGGAAAGCCCATATGTATATCGATCTTGACTATACATATATTCTAATCATTTTATCTTGGACATTCGTGTTTCAGACGAAAATGGATTGATGCAAAAGAACTTAAGAAGAATTCAGACTTGCATTCGACTTGGCGTAAAAATATCATTTGAAAAAAGTTCCGAGCAAGAGCTTTCGAGCGTTCGTTCATTAGTGGATCAATGAAGCTTTGACCTTGAAATTTCGTGAAGGATTCGAGATTGATACTGAATAAATGCAAAATCTCACTCAGCACGATCGGAATAATAATATGTTGATCATTCAAAAACAGAAATATGTAAACACTTGACAATTAATAGTTATTTAATCAACTAGGTTGTTAAAGACAGCGACTAATGGTCAAGATATTTTAACGCGGAACGAGTTTTTAGTTCGAGACCATTAGTCGCTCGATTAATAAACGAGGTAATTACAAGATTTTTCCGATGATCTCATTATGAATTGTGAACGAATTATTGATTGAAGAACATTCTCATTTTTCATGAGACTTACATTTGACATAATAAAATTTCTATGTATCTATGTTCCAGTAGTTTTGACATTTCTCGTAGTGCTTCTGAATACGTTGTGTACGGTTGCCATGGGGATTGGACATTAAATTAGCATAAAATGAGCATTTAAATGATGCATTTATGATCAATTTCGTACACATCATCCCTTATTTTGAGATCGGCGGAAAATAATTATATTTCATGGTTCTGATGATGCGATCCCCATTAAATTTTTGATATTTGCATTCAGTGAGACGTTTGAAGCTCTCATTTTTTGACATTTGACAAGTAGAAACTACCCCATGGATAAAAATGGAACGATACACGCTTCAAGAACGCACTTAAATAATTAAAATCCACTATAAAAATGGTGAAAATTCGGCAGAGACGGTTCGTGAAACTGGAACATTCTTGGGTCGTCGTGAAGCAATAAAGAAATTGGTGGAAAAATTCGAGCTGTTGGGACAAGTTAGTGATGTGAAGAATAAAACCCGTGCACGTCGCTCAAGAACAGAAGAGAATATTGCTGCCGTAGCCGAAAGCTTTGAAGAAAAACCAGTTTTGTTCGTTCCTCGTGGTTTTTTGGAATTAGGCATTCCACAAACATCATTTCACTGTATTCTGCAAAAAGATTTGGGTCTTAAGGCTTAGAAAATTCAGTGAACACAAGAACTCAAGCCGGCCGATTATCAACATTTATCTATTGAAAAGTGAAAAGTTTCCGGACCGTGTTATCTCTAGGAGAGGTGATCACAATTGGCCTCCTAGTTCTTGTGACCTAACACCTCACGACTTCTTCCTTTGGGGCCACGTGAAAGAAAAGGTCTACGCCAATAGCCCAGCGTTGATTCAAGACCTCAAAGATGGTGTTCGTGAGGCTATCGAGGACATAGGGCAGCCACTTACCATAACGATTTGGTTATGGAAAATTTCATTGAAAGCTTGGTCGTGGTGATGTTATTTTTCACTATTAACGGCATAGCTCTTTCTTTATAATGAAATAAACATCCGATCATTTATATTGAAAAGTGGCATTTTTCATTGAATATTAAAATAACACCTCTCATTGGAAATACCTCTACCTATTCAAATAATACGTGCACAGAAGCTTTAATTCCAAATATGTGTTTTTCCATATTTTATTCGTTTTCTCACGAGTTATGATAAAAGTATGGAAATCGATATTCACATCCCTATATTAGGTTCGTTATAATCCTGAGTAATTTTTGTTCAATCTGTAATTATTGTAAGCAGCTCTAGAAAGAAACTATAATGCTCGAACCGTTAAGTTTACCCAACTTTATACATTAATCACTAAAGTTGGCAAATGGAAGATAATAGAGGGATTAAATTTCCTACTGTTTCCGAATATGAAGCTTATTTCACGATATACATAGAGTTGTTTAGTTCATCCCTTCAGAACACTCAATACACCCAAATCCCTTCTTTGTTGGTTACTTCATTAATATCATATGTCACAAGAAAACTTCGTTTGATTCGTTACCAAGAAAGTTGGGTTGTAAAATAGGAATTCACAATATAATCTTTATACCCTCACGAGGGGACCGATGCAGGCATGTATAATTTTCATTAGACGAATACTCGGAAAATTAATAGTTCTTATAGAGGTTTAAAAAAAATCAATAGAACCTTTTGAATTTCAGATAATTTTTTGGTCAAAAGCATTGAAGTTATTGTGTCACATGATTTGAAAAAAAATGACTGCTCAAAAATGGATGAATACAGCGAATTTTGTACGTTTTCGAAGATCACGAGAAAACAACTGAGAGTTCTATAAAAATGTCAAAAATACTCGTGTCTCTGATGATATTTCAACAAACATTTTTAGGGACGCATTTGATATAGCAGGAAATCGATTCTTAGAAATGCGGTATTTTTCTCGAAGCTTGGAAGACCTATATAGTTATTCCAATTGGAAAAGTACACATTGCTAGAAACTGCGAAGAATTTAGACTTTCGCAAAATGACAATCTACAAAAAAGTTTTAGAATTAGTATTTAACGAGCAATTGATGGCATATTTGACTGAACATAATGTTGGTTCTCCTGATGATCAATCTGGCTTTAGAGCTAAGCATTCTTGTGAAAGTAAAATTGTTGATATTCGTTATAGATAGTTGAAAGAACTATTGTTTCAGTAGAGTTCATCAATTTCCGAAACAATTGATAGAAACCTGTTAAAAAATTTAATCAAGGGTACTGTTTTGGAGTGGTTCACATCATATTTGACTGACAGGTCATACAGGGTGAAGTTCATACATAGGTTATCTTCTAGTTAAAAAAATGTATATGCTGTATCTCAGAGTAAAACGCCAGTGGGTGATATTGTTTTTGGTTTATTTGAATGATATAAAAAGAAATCTTAAAAACTGCGAATTAAGACTATTCGTTGATGATACAATGCTTTACATAGTGGGCAACGATATCAACGTTCTGTATTCGTAACCGAATGAAGATGTTGAATTACAAGGACTGTATTCAATCATGTACTGGATAACGACTTTGTGCCAACAAAAAAATTACAGAAAAGTTCAAATACATCTAAAGGATAGGTGATATGTTTGAAATGAAAACAAGAATTCTCCTGTTCCAATCAATTGTTTTATCACATCTAGATGTCTTTCTTATTCAATTGAAAATCGAATGTCATCATGATTACAAACACTAAGTCCTTATATAGGAATGAAAAAGTTTCTCAAATGTAATAGTAGGGCAGCAACCAGGTCAGTGTTAAATTCACTGAACTTGTTGACTGTCAGACAGAGAATCAGTTTCAAAACATTAAACCTCATATAAACATAAAATTTTACCAGATTATTGATCTCAGGGAATTAGATATGTGCCTTAGGTCAGTCAGAATAATACCATAAATCAAAAAAACTTTTTTGCTGATACATTCAGTATAGTATCGACAATGGGTTTCACTTTGATTAAAAGTTTGATATGCTAAAATAAATTGCCTGATGTGTGAAAAATGTAACAAATATGTAAACTGCAGGAAACTGTTATTATCATATGCTATTGAGCTCTATTTTTTTAAATTGTTGTCAGTTTTATTATTTCGTGTCTGTTACTAGTGATTTTCAGTGAATAAAAAAAATGTCTATCTATCTAAGTATTGTTATGATGATAAGGCTCCATTCGAAATCATTATTATAATTCTTATTTCGTTTTTATTTCATTCCTAGCGCTAAATATAATTGATGGAAAAGATATATAATAAATTTCTGAAAAAGTGAAACCCTAACATTTAAATATGAAATGAAATATGGAAAGTAATTTTCCACACCCTTCATGAATGAATTGAAATCACGATAAACCAAATATAATATAATTTCATCCTGAAATTTTAATCAATCAGAGAAGAAAAATAGTGCGCAGATAGGGTTATGGAATTAAACATTTCGATATGAGGAGCAGCTCACAATGTCGGTTTTAATGACTGAGTTCTGAATAAATAAAATCTACGACACGGGAGTTCGTATGTTGATCTTGGTAACAATAAAATGCGTGAAGTCTAGAGCAACACTTTTCCAGTACCTAATTTTCGGCTGCTATTGTAAGCTGTTCCACCAATGTAGGGGCCCTTCGAAGGTTTACAGTTATACAGGGCATTTAATTCGTCGGGCTGCCAGTGATACTCCATTCGAGAAAAATAATAACGTTATCCGCAGTTGATCTCAATCATTTCGTTAGAAATGCAGCAAGTAAATCTTTTGACCATAACACCATTACAAGATTACCACTGTTCGATTGGACAACAAAGTTTTCTCTCTGGTGCATAGAATACCTATATGAGTTTTTGATGTGCATTTCCATACCGGTATGTATTATGGTGAAAATAAGCAAGGATTCTCGAAGTTGATTTAAATTCGCCTATTATGCCGACATAATTTTTATTATTTGTAGCTAAACTCACATACTTTGATTGTGAATTTAAAATTATTACTTTGAAGTTCAAGTTCTGGATTGAGTTATACATGATTTCAATTATTCGAAATGTTCTGAAGAATATAACCAATGTCACGTCACTAATTCACATTTAGAACCAAGTGCACAATGAAGATTTAACCTTGATTCTTGTCTTCCGAACAACAGCGCCTCTTTCAGCTCTGTGCTAGTGCGGTGAGGTTTTATGGAGTTGTAATGTACCCAACTAGGGTAGGTTCGGCCAATCGCCTATACCGTAGAGGGATGGTGGAATGATACACTTAGACTCATCAAAGGTGTTTAATTAATTGGACATTTCACTGAATGACCATAGTAACATGTAATCGGACTCTCCTCTAAACAATTGATACTTGTTTATTTATACAATCCAATTGTTAGTGTTTATACTTAATATTAAACATAGTCGGCAATGGTTAAACATTCAAAGATTACGCTACGCGTCATTTCAATAACATTTTAGGACGATGCGAGGTTGGACTCGCCTTGCCGTCTCACGTATGGTAATTATACAGGCTGTGTGTACTGACACATACTACAGAGTGAATAGTGCGATGGGGTCCGTAAGACCACGTTGTGAAACTAAATATACCTTGCTCGAATGCTTATAAACGACAATGAAACAACAACGTAAAAGGAAAATATGTTCATCATAACAATTCTTTCGATGGAAAAATATAATTTTTTGTATGAAATAGAATATTTTCAATTTTTGGAACAAAATAAGTGTTTTTGTTCTATGCTGTTTTATAGAATAGTGAATATAAGAAATCTCAGTCTGAATAGGTATATATTATTATTACTCCATTATTTTGAGTAGGTACGATCGCTACACAGCTCAACAATGAGATTTGAACATGAAGGTTCATCGTGATTTTTGCTGGTATATTTTGACTTTTCACTCTTACATCTTGGGCATTCAGCACAACGCTGTCGATTTACTTTTTTTCGGTCGCCTCCGCGTTGCAGTCGTTTAAATAGTTTTCAAATTAGAAATAATTTGTCTTGAATCATATCAACCTGAAAATGGACTACAAAATTTCGACTAACTATAATTCAATGCAGTAGAAGCAATTTAAATACCAACTATATATTTATATATTTCAGAATTTTACATCAGTCAATACTAACTATTATGATTTGAATTTTTATGGGGTCTGTGAGACCCAACCGCACTAACGCAGGGTTAAATACGTTATTGAATTTATTAACCGTCGATACAGAAAGCATTTTTATGTTGCCCTCACTGAGCAAACCTTATACCCTTCTGCCATCACCAAACTCATCAAGGGAGACTTCAAAAAAACCAAACATATTATTTTCGTGCTTTCAACTTTCCTCCCTCTAGCATCGTAAAACTGGAGGCTGCTGGATGATTTATTATCTGATAACCGTTTCGGTTCGAAACCATGATCGATCACCTACGCGAAGTTTGATCTACAATATTTATTCTTTTTTTTTTATTTTCCTAAGGGAGGCTGCAGGAACGAAACACGATATGGAAGTTCTCATCTGCCGATGAAATTGGTTTTGCAGGAGGTGATTGGGTGTATCGGAAATGTTTCCAACAAATATTAATTAAGAAAAATTACAGACTAGGTGCGAACTTCGAATCTGGTAATTCATTATATCGTAGAAGCAAGGTTGCTTGAGTGAATATAATTCAGTGAAAAACCCATTCGGAAAATACGATTCGTGTGAAATTAATCTGAATGAAAAACTTTAAGAAAGCCCTGAGCAAGTGCTTTGGAGCGCTCTTTCATTGGTAGAGTAATGAGGCTACTACCTCAAAATTGTGTATGGGTTTTGCGATTGATACCTAATACATTAATGCAAAATCTCAGCACAATCGAAATAATATTCTGGAAATTATTCAGAAATTCAAATATGTTCAAACTTGACAATTAACAAAATGGAATTCTATTGTTCTGATGAAGCGATCCTCTTGAAATGTCCTTGAACATTCAATATGTCTATCTTCATACACAAAATGAATTTCACTCAAATCGGATATCTTGTTATGAAAATATGAAGTTTCTTCTTTTCAATATTTCAACTGAATTTTCCATGGTTCTGTTCACACTATGGCCGCAAAATTTTGGATGAGGTTTATTATGACCATCTTGCATTTGGCGCAAAATTTAATTTTGATTGATTTTGTTTTGTCTGAGATATTGAGGAACAAGAATTTTGAATGACCATATTATATAGATTACTTTATATGATTTGGCTGGTCAACGAACTTAACCGAGGCATTCGAGAATTTGGGATTGTCTCTAGGACAATCCCTTCGAAATCATAGTGCTAAAGGACGGACGGACGGCCCCAGGGACAAAATTGAATTTGACCACGAATTCATCATCAGGTATTCGAACCCTTTCTTTCAAGACCATATTCGGCACAAAACCAGAAAATTACAGACATTTGGGCAAAACGATATAGTACTCGTTCATGTAGAACGAGCGCTCAAAAAGGAGATTGACTTATTATGGTTTGGTTAGATACTTGTTCCTCTGAATTATTTCTGTATTTTTCCTTGAAAAGACAACACAAAGAATTTTTTTTATACACCTTTCAGGAGAATTTTCCCTATTACTTCAGAAAAAATTTGCAATTCAATTCTACCCAGATAACAAAAATATTCAAGGTGGCTCATTTGAATTAAAAACAATTACTTTCGTGAAAACGTTTCCAATCACTATAGAATAAGAAATAACCGGGTGGTTTGTCTGAGATGGGACACTCTGTATATCGTTAGGTTACTGTGATGGTCGATGCCAGGCTAAAGATTGAAATGTAATATTTTATTGAAAATTTGGTTCCTTATTTAGCTAGCACTACTCTATCGCTCTAAAATTGGACATCAGAAAGATGAGCTTTCATGAGTTATTTTAAGTTGATATTCAGCTTTAAATTCCACAGTTTTAAACGATAGGAGATGATCATCTGGTGTTATGGTTATTACTTGTATTAGTAACTGCACATATAAAATTATTAAAAATCTGTTCCTAGAGCACCATACCGGGATTCATGAACCCTTCTGGTTGAAAAGCAGCTTCATTGAAAGATCGAAGAGATTTGAGCAAAAGAGATTATATAGAGTGTTTGTAAAATCACGCGACAAAATTCAGGATGCGATTGATCGTGTGAAATAAGGGGTGTTTCCAAATTTTCTTCGCCCACCAGTTTTCAAGATATTACCTTTAAAAGGTATTGACAAAAATTGAGTTTCATTTTTTTTCTCTCAGACTTCAGTCACGCTAGAAACTTGAAATTCTGGTTATTTCTAGCATTTATTCTACGTATTTTCTGTTTTCCACTCAATTCATTCAATAAATCAAAGATTTCGTTAATTTTTTTTCCGTTGTTGGTTTTGAAGAAAATTATTAAAAGAAGAAAAAAAATCAATGGAACAAAGATTCTGAGTACAAATTTCATTTCAGAAATCATCGGTTCAAAAAAAAATTTCGATTTAAGAAGAGTGAGGGTTATCCACTTCAATAAAATGTAACACGAATATCAAAAAATTAATCTTGAAGAGTTCTTTCCGAGTGCAAGATTATTACAGAATTTCAAGTTTCTAGCTCCATTTTAGTCACCACCCTGAAGGTGATACTTGGAAAGGAGAGGGAGGAGAAAATGTTGTTATAGAAAAAACACATCTTGATTTCATAGGAGTAATAATCCTGAATTTCGTCGCATGAACTTACTAACATACTGTATTTGGCTATAGTTTGTGGTAGAGATGTGATATTTATAATAGTGATTACTTTCTCTCGACTTATACTTTGTTATTTTTCAAATGGTTTTTGCAGGATATTCAACCAAGTCAGATTGAACAGTTCTCGGTATGAATTCATCGCTCGCAATGAAAGAAACTGCGAAGATATTATTCGCTATATTTGTTTTATGGCTATACTGATATCGATTTGTTGAGATATAGGTACATAATATATGTTATTTTCATGAAAACAATCCTAAAGATATAACTTTTCGTATATAATAGTGTTTTATGCACAATACTTCACTAATTTACATAAAAAATATAAGTTTCCATTGTTTATAAATTCTTGTAATAATCATAATATATAATTACATTTTATATTGAAATTTTTGACGAAGTGCCCATTCAGTGTCCATTTGAATGGATAAAGTCTACTTTCAAATTCATATAATGATTAGTGAAGAATTCATTAATGGAATCCTATTAAGAAATTCTTCAATATGAATTAGAAGGTTATCTCATTAGAGCAAACCTTCTACGCTGTAAGATCTAATGAATAAACTAAACTTTATATTCCACTCACCGGGATGTCCTTGAAAGCTTCCGGGTCTAACTCTTCGAAAGGATTCCCGCTAAGTTTCAACACGTGCAGTTTACCAAGTTTCATAAACATCCTAGGCACTAGTTCCACTAATGAATTAAACCTTAAGGACAATATCCGTAACTCCGTTAAATGCTTAAACACACCACTCTGCAGATTCGATATCCGATTGTGGTCGAGATTCAGCTCCACTAAGTTCACCAGACCTCGAAAGTTGTGGTCGAACACCGAGGTTAAGTTGTTGAACATGAAGTCTAGAACTTTGATGCTGGGCACGCCCCAGAAAGAGTGCATACCTAATTGTTTTAACTGGGATTTTCTGATGATCAGTTCGTCTAGGTGTTTAAGGTGTTGAAAGACAGGAGAAATGGTAAGCGAGTTGAGTGTTTCTTCTGGGTCTATCTCCAGGATTTCGACGTCGAGATCTAGTTCTTTCGTTGGCAGTTGAGTCATTCCTCCTTTGCGACAGGATGTTCTGTG
Source organism: Propylea japonica (assembly GCA_013421045.1). Taxonomy (NCBI): domain Eukaryota; kingdom Metazoa; phylum Arthropoda; class Insecta; order Coleoptera; family Coccinellidae; genus Propylea; species Propylea japonica. The sequence continues at coordinate 40,280,702 of CM024240.1, forward strand.
CTTTCCTCTCTGGTCTTTCTCGCAAGTACAGTGGGATGGACACAAGGCGCTTATTGTTGTACAGATCCAAAGTAAAATCAACCACGTGCATGCATGTTGCCAACTAATTAGCATCCTGTAAAGAAAAGAAATGTCAGTCAACTATTTCATAAGAATATTTGTAGTCGTTATTCACTGCTCTCAGATGCCTCATGGGTTTTGCTATTATGTTATTTTGTTAAAACTGATATTTCTTCTGTGTTATAAAGTTTCGAGACTAACCAGTATGGAAAGAAATAGAGAACTTTTATAATAGAATATACAATCAACAATGAGAGCAGAGAATAATATTAATTGATCAAAATCAACCAATAGCAACCTCATACTTCGGAACTAATTCTGTCAATGTCCAAAAAAATATGCAAGGTGGTAATACCAAACAGAGCATGCATAGATAGCTATTTCGCCCTATTTGGGACTCTTCAGTATGGAGGAGTTTTGTCTGAATGGCATTCTAGGTTCCCTTATTTCAGACGGAGCTCTTCCATACTGAAGAGCCCCAAATAGGTCGAAATATCTATCTATGGATGCTTTGCTTGATAAAACCTGATTGCATGTTTCTTTAGGCGTCTGAGTTTGATATTAGTTGATTTCAATCAATCAATATTATTCTCTGCTCTTATTCATTGGGTATATTTACTACCTGCTTCCCTATTTACGCACTAGCTATCATTTTCGTATCTATTAAGGAGGGCGTCCACCTATCGGCAGCGAACGAAGCGGACGAAGCGGATTTTAGAATTCTTTGTATAGAATCCGATTCGTTCGGCGCGGGTAGGTGGACGCGTTTCCATTAGTTTCTATACAAAGAATTCGCGAATCCGCTTCGTCCGCTCCTTCCGCTTCGTTCGCTGCCGATAGGTGGACGCTGTACTTTAGTACCACGTCTAGTATGACGAATATCGACCGAAGTTATGTTCCGCCTATTTGGATTGTCCGTCAGTTTGAATGATAAAACTGATAAACATCTCGCTACTTCGTTCAAGGTTCATGCATCGAAGGTAGTTGTTCGTGAGGATCCCAGGAGGCGGCCTTTTGTTTCTGTTATTCTCAGAAATAAGCAGAAGGTTGTTGATTTCCATGAACATAAAGGAAACATTCATAAGAGTAAACATATTAATATAGCATGAAGCGACGGTAACCACTCTATATTTCCTGAACAGGAGTCTACAACTGGTCAATTGCTCAACGCCAGCTATCGCGCCTATTGCACTTTTTTGTTTTAGGAATTAGGAAAACCCCTAAGTCTTCCGATGACGTGCTCTACAGCATGGTGCCATAATTCATCCGTCCATGGCATACGTGAGGAGCGATTCTTTTCAACCCTAGATAACGGGACTTGTTTCAAAACACGTCATTGCGGGACTATCGTGAATTTTACGACGGTCGTGAAAACATTCATTTTACGGAAAATCTTCAGAGAAGAACTCACGAAAAGTGCTCAAAATTCTTTATTAGAAAATGTGGAACCAAAATATAACACAAAAGTTTGAATTTATATTCATCATCGCTGCATTTTTTGCAAATGTCTCCGCGGTGCACCCCACATATCGGATGTCCACATTGTCCACAATAACTTTTAGTTTTTTCACTAGGCAATAAAAACAAGTTTTACGCTTCTTTTTCTGAGAAATTGCAGTTTTTGAATCATTTTGAATATTCAGAATTAGACCAATATCTTGGCGGATATCTCGCCTTAAAGTTGGAGTCGATAACCTTCGTCTCATCCATGGCTCAGCAAAGCGACGACTCAAATTTATCATATACTGGTATCGTGAAAGAGGTTTCCCTTCCCTCCTCAAAGTATTTGTTGAATAAAACACAAGGGAGTTGATGCAGGCCATACTTATTTATATTTATATTTATTTCCTCCTCAATTTTTCGAATTTCTTATTCTAATTCTGCCTGAGATAAAGGCTGTTTTGAAGCCATTCTGCTGAAACGACATATCTACAAAATGTTATACGTGAAAAATTATAAATAATAACTTACATTTCTCCTGATTATAAAATTGATGTTCACAAATATGATATCAGAAAAAAACTCGCGCGAAAACTAACCAACATAAATACGGGACTATCGTAAAATTAACGAATACTGGGTCAAAATCTGCAATTCAACTGGAAATAATGCGATGTTTTCTACACTAAAGCTTAGCTGTCAACAAAATACTGAGAGTTTTGCCCCGTTACGGTATCCGGAAGCAAACGAAATATCACGACAAATATTGACCAACGTAAATTTTACGAATGTCCCGTTATCTAGGGTTAAGTAAGATTGATATACAGAATGTTCGTGCAGAATTTCAAGAGGATCATTTTTTCATCGGAACCATAGAATTTGAATTTTTTAATTGTCAGGTTTTTACATATTTCAGTTCTTGAATAATCTTCAGAATATCATTCGGATCGCATTTATATATTTAGTATAAATCTCAAGTCCTATACAAAATTTTGACGTAAAAGCTTTATTGCTCTACCAATGAACGAGCACCCAGAATCACCCGCTTTGGGTTTTCTTAATTTTTTTCTTATAAAACATAGATAATGATTCAGGGCTCTGAAGTTTTCGATCGAACTCTAATTGATAAGCATTCAAATCATTTGTCGTTCACTTCTGAAGATCATTTATTCAACATCTTCCCATTCGTTTCCTCAGTAATATTTTTCATAATATTTCAGATTCTTTTTCATTCCATATTATAATATTTAACGATGACACAAAGAACGGGAGGTGCCAAAACTGAGTTACTTTCAACAGGACCTTCCTCAATTTCATTATCGGGTGTTCTATTATTGTCTGCAGCCGAAGAACGTGACTTTCTGAATGAACAATGTCCTGGGGATTGAATTGGAGGGAGAGTCCCTTTGTAATTTGAACATCTCAATAATTGAAATTCGTTCAGAAACTCTGCCAGTTGAGATCATTCTACCATCATTAACTACGTGTTTTATCACAACGAAAACAATTTCAAAACATTTCGACATTTCCATTAGGGGTTAACCTTGAAAATATCTGTTAATCGATTTCAATGCAATGTTATTGGAATTTCTTGGGAGGGTTGCAAATTCGTTTGAAAGCTTCATCGTAAATCAGCTGATCTCGCAAACCTAGTTTTGCCATATAATTGATTTCTAGGTTAGTAAATAATAAATAACTGATTGTGTTATTTCGTTACAATTCTCTCTACTTTGTATAGGCATTTTCGGAAACCTACTTGGGTTCACTCGATCCGTATCCGTAACCGTTATTTAACCTTATAGAAGTGAACAAGGGTTAAAGATCCAGTGAACCATAGTAAGTTTCCGAAAACGCACTGTTAATCTAAGCAAAGCTCAAATCCTTAAGGGCCATTCGCATCATTCGCTTAAGCGAAGAATAAATCCTTAAATGACGTTTATCGAAAAAATAAACGTCACATAGGCATATTAAAGTGACACATAAAAGCTAAGCCACAACGGTACGGACGGCCCTAAGTGACTTTTTCCGTTGATCTCAATACAGTAGGTGATTTTAGTGTGTACGAAATTGATCATTAATAACCCATTTTAATGCTCAATTTTTTCTATTTTAATGTGCAATCCTCATGACAACCGTTCACAAAATATTCAAAAGCACTACGAGAAATGTCAAAACTCTACTGGAACATAGATACATAGAAGTTTTATTATGTCAAATGTGAGTCTTGTGCAAAATGAGAACGTATTCCAATCAAAAGTTTATACAGATTCATATTGAAATCGTCGGAATCTTGTAATCAACTCGGTTATCAATCGACCGATTAATGGTTTCGAATTATTAACGCGTGAGCATAAGTCGCTGTCTTTAATATCCTAGTTTATTAAATAACTATTATTTCTTTGATACAACGTCATCAATGCTCTATGCACCGTTCTTCTAAACTACACTCAAGTCCTGAAATGACGTTTTATAAAAAGAATAAACATCACTCAAGGCCTAAAGCTTTGCTTAGACTTAGACGAAAGGTGTATACGGGCATTAAGAACTTAAGCGTTGCTTAGACGAACAGTGCATACGGGCATCAGGTAATCTAAAATACTTTCATACATCATTAGTTTAAAAATTTTTAAATATGGTAACGGTAAACCTAGTATGGTAAATGTGAAAATTGTTGTATAATATGCTAGTTCATAGTTATTTCTGATTAAAATTTCAAATTTTCGATTCACTTGATGCAACTTCACTTTTCGTCCCATTGTTTTTTTCTGAACAACTCTTTTGGGGATATTTTGTTCTATAAACCTTGCACTGGCAATTGTAGACACAACAAAAAAAGAATTATCCAATTTGATACAGTCGTTGAGATATGGCATTTTGACGGTACCTAACCATAGATCCTATTTTTTTAACATCTATAATAATCTAGAATCAGTTTCGTGAAAATACTTGAAGTTATCTTACTGTCAAAGTGTCGTATAGTTATGAGCTAGTACAAGTAGGGTTTAATATATAATATCAAAATTTGTCTTCCTGAGTCTCCTCAGATCGGGGAGTTTACACTCTAAAAAAATCCCGGTGTTCAGCTGGTGTTTGAAAATTTCTTAGAGTGTAGGTCTGCCTCATACCTATGATTATTTTTACATTTGATGCGCTTCGAAACACTGTTAAAGATATAGATAAGTATGCTATTTTGCATATCATATTCCATACAGAAATTGTTCAATTCACTTGTGAAATGGGCTACACGTGTAATAATTGCGACTATTTCCCTCGTCGTAATTTTCACCAATCATAAATGGTTTCTGGGTGGAAAAAGTGTTTGAAATTGGCTGTCAGCAGTTGATCCAAGTTTACCCGCACAATACTTGCCAAAGTTTCATCTATACATAATGTATGCAAATGCCATTCGGGCATCTAAATTTTTTTTTTTTCTTCCACTTTTGAATAGGACTATGTTCTGTGTTTTATGCTTTTTGCCTGTTATTAGCTCGTTTTTGTGTTTCGGCCATTTGGCCAGTATTCTATCCGGTATTCTTTCCACGTGGTCTGACGACATCCTTCAGCTCCAGTTCCTCCCTTATAACTGAACTCCTCACATGGTCTCTTCGTGTTACCCCTTTGATAGATCTCAAGATCCTCATTTCCGTTGTTCTCGCCATTCTTTTTGTTGTCGACGTCTTTGCCCTCGTTTCGGCGGCGTATGTGAGTATTGGTCTCACACACTTAATATATGCGAGTTTTCGCATTGTGACTCATGGATTTGTTGGTTCAGAGTAAATCTCTCAGGCAGCCTCCGTTCTTTGCTGCTTTTTACTCCTATGTTCGGACTTCTTCTACGACGTATCGTTCACTGGATACTGTCACTGTTAGGTAGTTGAATCTTGACATTTACTCTAAAATTTTCCGTTGATCACTATCTTACATCAGATTGGCTTTGTGGCGATAACCTTGGTCGTGGATTTTACACTCGAGACAATCATATTCAGTTCTTCTGCAGCTTTTTTGAACTCGAATACAAGGCGCTGAAAGCCCTCTTTATCTTGAGCTGTTAGAATGGCGGCGTCTGCATAGCACATAATATTCAAGGAGCGGCTTCCCGTCTGACAGCCTGCTCGTATCATCTTCACTCTTTCAACAATTCGGTCCATTACAAGATTGAAAAGTAGTGGACTCAGTGGCAGTCCTTTGTTAAGTCGACAAAGCATGTGAACATGGGTTTGTTGAACTCGATTGATTTATCTATCATTGTTGTTCCTCAGATATGTTTACTTGGCTGGAAATTTTATTAGTCAATATCTTAGTGAACAGTTTATGAGTGGAGTCCAGTAAAGTAATATTTCTATAATTATCAGGGTCCTTATTTTGCCCGCTAGTTTTGTTATTTCTCTTCCTCTTTCATCATTTCTTTCGTAATATTATCCGTTCCGGGTGATTTACGGTTTTTGAGTTGTTGTACGGTTGTCTAAACTTCTTCCATAGTAACAGTGTCCCCTTCGTCATGTGTTTTTTGATAATCTTGTAGTTATTCCTCTCTGTCGTCAGCAATTGCTATATAGATTCTGATAGTACTCGTATGTTGTCCAAGCTTCTGCTGTTATATTTTTCACCTGCTCTTCCTCAGTTACACGCTTCTTCCTTTTTCTAAGCATGTTCAAAATTCTTTTCTGGCATCTAAATAAATCATGTTTCATCTCGACAGAAAACCGGTCCGAATATTCTTTCTTCAGTTTTTTAATACCAACATTCATTCTATCCCTTATTACCTTTTCATTCTTATTTCTAGAATTATAATTCAAATTTAACTATTCTGATGAATTTTGGTTAATTTATTCATTAATAAGGTTGAGTGTCCTACTCAAATCAACTGCATATGAAAACTGAAAACGTCAGTGGGGAAATACCGATTTAACCAAAGATCTAGCAGCCTAGTGGTAAGAGTTATTGGCTTTCTGCATTCGAATCACGACTGAGTTTTGAATTGCTTGAATTACTATGGTACTTGTTCGATAAAAGAAACACTTAATGTGTTGTATTCATTTGTATTTAATGATGGCAACATTTTCGGCAGCATTGTTTACAGTATCTTCTCTACAGGCGTGCAGAAATAAACAAAAAATTTTTGGAAAATTTATTAGTTCAAAGAAATTTTCAGTATGTGCACTTTGTCACTGTACCTGATGAAATTTGTCACCGAATGAAAGTTGACCATTTCAGTTTCGTTCATGCACAACTTTCGACCCCTTCTAAACCCCTCAGGTGAAAAAGTAGAATGTGTGAAAAAATTGCGTTGGAAGAAATCTTTTTTGAATTGAAACATTTCATCGAAAAATTTCAACTTCAGTAGAAACGTACAAATGATATAACCACTTAAGATCATAACTGAAGCGCAGTGTTTCACACATTCTAATTTTTCACATGAGGGAGTTGAAAGGGGTTGAATATTGTGCATGAACAAGAATGTAATAATGGTCGATTTTCATTCGGTGAAAATTTTCATCATGTACTTTCGTTTCGAAATAAATAAGCCATGAAAAAGTGCACATACTGAAAACTCCTTTGAACTAACTAATTTTGCAAAAAAAATATTTTCTTGACAATTTCTGTACTCTTGTAAAGAATGAATGAAAAGCTTCCGAAAAGACTGGTACCTACATCAATTTATCTATTCAAAATATTTAGAGGGTTGATTGCGCTGGCACAGGGTGCAACAAAAATGCATAAAAATTTGGTGAAAGGCAAACAAAAATTGATATGTTCAGGATTCCGTTGCCAAATATTTTTCTTATGAGAAAATAAATTAATTTTTCCATAAATTTGACGCGCACTGTATAACTCCAGAAAATTTTCACCAAACTTAAATTCTACACTAGCCACTTCTCCTACTGCTGCTGAATATTTAGCTGTTGAACGAAAAATATTGGTTTGAATTCGGATGAATTGGGTTATTACCTATAAATCTATTTCATAGGATCGAAGTAAAATTCCTATTTCAGCTGTTGGCGTGCTTATTCTTGGCGGTTACTTCCATACTGGCGAGAAGTGTTAGACTTTTAAATTATTATTCGGTTGGCAATTATGAAGTTAGGGAGAATAGGAACCTTTCAGATGAATATGCACGAGAGTACGGAAATGAGTTATCCTCCTGTTAGCGGACGACTATTAAATTAACCTTCTCTTTGTTATACGCCGGCTAGCAGAAATTTATCCTCTAGTTAGCAGCCCTAATAGTAAACATTTTGAGCATTTATACGATTTATTCAGTATTTGGACAAATTATGTGCATTTGTTTTCCTCCCGGAGTGGGATTTATTGAAACAAAAATTTTCACATCACAGTTCCTAACTCCTTACAAATTTCTATTCGTAATGAAAAAGTTAACAATGCTTTTTGCAGAGTAGATGGGACAAATAATTCCAAATAATTCGAAAATAACTCGAGTTCTAATAATGACTTTCGCATAATTTCGAAACTCGAAAAAGGATTTGCAGCTTGATTTTTCAAATGTCATCATTTCTGTGCAACTTGTAGTTCATTTTTGACAGAAGCCATCGACTCAATTCAAATTCATTGATTTGATTGCCCAATCAAGCTTTGTGAAACCCACGGTCAGTGTTACAAATCTAAATGGCGAATCCGCAGTCAAATTCAATTCTGTTCGTGGTGCCGTCAGCCCGGCCGCTAGCACGATAACTTTCAAAAGTATTGTCCTAGAGAATTGGGATTTTCAGGGTGAGTTCGGTTCCCAAATGCCGCGGTTGAGTTCGTTAACCAGCCAAATCGTTCAGGGTATTCTCTATAATAGGCAATTGAAAATTTTTATTTCTCAGTATTTCAGACAAAGCGGAACCAAACGAGGTGAAATTTTGCGGCCGCATGCAAGATGCCTATAGTAAGCCTCTTGCAAAATTTTGTGGCCATAGTATTAGAAGAACCCATAGACAATTCAATTGGAATATTGAAAAGAAGAATCTTTATATTTTCATAACAAGATATCCGATTTAAGTGAAATTTATTTCATGAATGATAACTTATACCAATTTGGAAATTCACATCGAAAACATACGATATACAAGGCATCAGACAGAGAATTCTTCCTCCAGTTGCACAGATGAATAGGTGAGATAATCAAGTGCGACAACTGAATGAATTCAACTGTCTTACTGCGATAATCTAGTCTCGTCTCTCTCTTATCGCAGTACGGTAGGGAACTCGAACTACACGTATAGAATTTTTAATTTGTCAGGCTGCCCGTAATACACGATTCAAGTATTTACTGTTGCCTACCATACTAAAGAATTACGCTCCTCTGAACGATAAGAGAGAGACAAGACTAGAATAATGAACTAAGACAACTGAACTCAGTGTGTTACAGCAAGTGATTGTCTCGACTAGTCATCTGTGCAACTGGAGAGAAGAATTCTCTGTCTGATGCATTGTATATCGTATATTTCAGATGTGAATTTCCAAACCTGTATACTGAATGTTTGTACAAAATTTCAAGAGGATCGCATCATCAGAGCCATAGAAATAATTTTTTCTCCAACCATCAAAAAATGTTGACATTTTTGTACTATTTTCAGGTGCAAAAGTCATAAATTTCCTTACCGTACAAAAATTCACTCGTTACTTAGCAACACTTTTAATCCTAGGATTAAAAACGCTACTTTTAATCCTTGGATTAAAAGTAAATGCATTTGAAGTCTTCTTGACAATCACTGTCATGATTCTGTGTTCAAATTCATAACCAAATTATGAACGATTTTTCACTAAAACCAATTTTATTGTAATTTTGACTTGGTTGGAGAAAAAAAAGTTTATATTATTCGGACTAAAAGTGCCTATTTTAACTCGCAATTTTGCATTCGCTCGGCTACGCCTCGCAACTGCAAATATTGCTCGTAAAAAAAAGATGCACTTTTAATCCTTATAATATACCTAATATACTATTTTTCAAATATTGATTGTGCTGAGATTTTGTATTCACATACTTAGCATTAATTTGGAGTTCTATACAAATTTTTGAGTTAATAATAGCATTATTACTCCATCAATGACCGAGCGCTGAAAAGCATCGGCTCAAATCTTTCATTATCTTTCAATTGAATTGCTTTAGACGTTACCATATGGTAATTGATTATTAATGAAACAAACAAACTGATTTACAACTAGGAATATTTGTCAAATCAGGTCAGGCTGATCGAGTGATGATCTTTTAGATCCTCCAATGTTCAAGGAAGTATCATGAGTTCTCATTTCTTATACATTTAAACAGCAGTTTTTCGGCCTAAATATCAAACTTCATTTGGAAACTATGATAAACTTAAGACGAGGTTGTGTTGAAATGACATCAATAGATGTCAGGTGAATATCACCTCAACAATGTGAATGCTAGAAGCACTGGTTAATAGTCATTTTTCTAATAATTTCAAAGCTCCAAATTATCATAAAAAGCATCTATGAATCAAGCTTTAGAAGCAATATTGTGAAACAAAACTCAATTTTTCGATTAATATACTTCAAATCTTATCGTTTTTTGTGTTGATCGTGTTCAGAAAAAAACAAAACTCAAATATTCCTCACTAAACTAATTCCTATTTTATTTTCAATCAAACTATACTAAAACATCAGTGTGAATGACCGATAATATGCCCGAACATAAAAACATTCCATTAATTCAGCCGCAAAAAACATAAGGTAGTTTCATAACCGAAAACAACGAATGATTAATCCTGACGTTACTCTAAATCATTCAGATGTCAGATGAATATCACTTAATAATTATAAAGAGCCAAATTATCATGGAAAGCTATAAATGTTATGAGGAAGGCTATAAAAACAAAATTGGGAAACAAACAATTTTTAATTAATTCTGTTCAAATCGCACGGTTTTGTGAGTTGATCCTGTTCAGCAAAAAAAATAGAAATAAAAAAGTCCTCATTCCACTAGATAGTCCTGTTTTATTTTCAATGGAACTCTCCTAAAACATCAGTATGAATGACCGATAATAAAACCCGAACATGGAACATTCCATTATTACAGTCATCGAAAAAAATACCCAACATCGTTAACAACCTGAATCAGAAGATAGTTTCAATAGTTTCATAACCGAAAACGACGAATGATTCATTCTGACGTTACTCTAAAGTCTATATCATTCAGATGTCAGATGAATATCACTTCAAAAATGTAAATATTAGAAGCGCTGGTCAATAGTCACTGTTTTGATTATTATAAAGGACCAAATTATCATGGAAAGCATTTATGAAGAAAACTATAAAAACAAAATTGGGAAACAAACAGTTTTTCAATTATTTCTGTTCGAATCCCACGTTTGTGTGTTTATCCTGTTCAGCAAAAAAATAGAAATACAAAAGTCCTCATTCCGCTAGATACTCCTGTTTTATTTTCAATGGAACTCTCCTAAAACATCAGTATGAATGACCGATAATAAAACCCGAACATGGAACATTCCATTAATACAGCCATCAAAAAAAATACCCAACATCGTTAACAACCTGAATCATGAGGTAGTTTCATAACCGAAAACGACGAATGTTTCATCCTGACGTAACCCTAAATCATTCCCTTCGCAGGTACTCCCCCCTGCACACCGATTCCCTGCCGCCCAGTGAATTTCACCGAGTAAGGAAAAAACGAAATACATTTTCCAGATTTGTTGACCACACTGCCGTCCGCCAGGAGGCGAAATGTGGAAAATTCGTCACATATTTCATGCAGGCAAGCACCCCTAACTTTTTCCTTTTGGTTCATATTTTGTGACTCATAAAACTCTGAAGAGTTTTCTCAGGCAAAAACTGCGTGGCTGATGCATGAAACTGAAACATTGGCCATTGGTGGCTCGTCCAAAGGGGCTAGGGAAGCTGTGGTTTTACAGATTTTTCATTTCTATAGATTTTTTGATCGAATAGGGTGTGTTAGGATATATTCCAATATTTTCCATCCATTCGTATGGCCGACTTGAATATGAATTAAATTTTTGAGGGAATTGATGCATGTAATTACTGGTTTACTCGGGCTGATTGCGAAAGTTGGGTTCATTCATTTTAACCGCAGTCTTCTTTCATCGAATTAAAACTGGGCTCTTTTATTTTTCTGCAATTTAACGAGGTCCGAAGTTTTTGAAATTTCAGATCAAAAAGCTTCAATAGAGCCTTCAATCATTTATTTTGAATGAAACTATTTCTGATATGAATTTAGTTACAAATATTTCACATATTTGTCGAAAATCATTCATTTTTTTTGTTATCGAATTTTTTCATCAATCCAATAAACTACTGAGAATTAGAAAGAATCAAGCTAGGTATATTGTCATATCTCGAGACAGAGAGTTCCGTCAGCTATGTGAATATTTTTTTGAAATGTTACATTTCTATGATATATTCATTAATGAATGTTACAAAATTTTTTGATAGCAAGACACATTATATGTTATTTTTCTTACTCAGATTGACAAGAAGATGTTGGAGTGAGTAGTTCAGTAGATCTTACGAAAATTCCTTAAAATCCCAATTTTATAGGTTTAATTAATGTAACCTACAGGTTTTTGATTTTAAATGCTGACACAATTAAATACCTGTGAAATTTCACACGATGCATCTAATCAATTTATCATTAATATAAGCAGAAACCTATTACCTAAACGAATGTATATGACGTATTGACTGAATGCATCGGACTGCCTGTGTTATTAGTCGATTTGAGAGAGACAACCATATTATTTGCTTTTTGGGCCATCCATCGCGTCAAACGAGAGAGTAATTCAGCAAACTGTCCAGTATACCACTGTCCAACTGCACGGCAGAATACCCTCTCTAATGCATTGAATATCGTGTGTTTCCGATGTGAATTTCTAACCCTGTATATGTTTCATTTCTGTTTCTTCAGAATGCCCGCATACTGAATCACTCATACAAGGTATCACAATGTGAGAAAAAGTACATGAATTCATAGCTTTATTTCGAAAATTTATTCAGGAATCACTGAGCCAGGGTGTTAGGTCGATTTGAAATTAGTGTCAAAGTTCTAGGTTCTAGGCTACATTATCAAGACGCATTTCAAAATTAAAAATATATTATAAGTTGAGATTTTTCAAATCTCTCGAATGTCAAGTTGAGGAATTCCAAACACTCAAAATTTAAAGCGTCCTTGAACAAACGTTCAATTTTCGATATTATTTTTGAGGATAATTCTATTGATAAAGGCCATGAACACAATTAGCATTATGTGGTAATTTTCACGTGTATGAAAAAGTTTATGGTAGTTCTGCTCATCCATGTGTTGATTTAGTTTTTAAAGCACCTAACTTATAAGGTTCACATTTGCTGAGGGGACAGTTACGGCTTGTACGCCTTGTACGCGTAAATTGCATACATGAAGTCATAAGCCCACCTTACACGGTCAATATTATTGATTCAATATTATTGACGCAATATATGGTAAAAAACGGCAGCCCTCACACGATTCAATAATATTGTCCAATAAAGTGTCAGTTTTAATTGTGAAGTCAGGGAGGATGGATCTATCGTTTTTAATAGGATCTGCTTTGGTTCTGAATAACAGGAAAAAAAAGGCAGAGAAAAGTGTGGTTCACTGTAGCGCTTCTCCCAAATAAGGCGACATAGTGAGTTTTTTGCGAAAATCGCGAAAAGGGGTTCTGTCTAGCGCAATTTTCGGGCACTTCCCGTAGGAATAAAAACGCGATCTCGAAGTGTACGGGTAGCTCTTCTTCTCTGTGCGGTGCCTTTCCGGCTGAACTGAGGCCTAGTGGCCCATTGTTCACCCGCATCGTTCTATAGAGACTCAGCTCCTCAGACACGAAGACAGAAATGTCGCGAGCCTGCCAGGAGTGGTCCCTCTCACCATAGGTATAGAAGGTGTTGAATTACCTAGGTGTGTTGACCTTAACTCAGTAAGGTTCCCACAGTTGAACAAAATATGCTCAACCGTTTCATCAGTACTCCTGCACCACCGGCATAGGGAACAGCTCGTCAATCCCATTCTCTTCAAATGCTTGTTAAACAGGTGACCGAGTTGTTTCCTCTCCAGCAACAGAAGTCTATTGACCTCAGATAGCGAGGACGGTCTCTCAATGAGAATCCTCAGGCCCACCCCTGCGCTCCATTCCGAGGAAAATTCCCTGTTCAGCCAGTTCCTGAAGAAACTTCTGACAGATGTGCGACAGATTGGCAGCGCAGGCTCCGGACCAACAAATGCTAATCCGGCTCCCCGCCTAGCCAGTTCATCTGCCTTAACGTTACCAGGTATATCCGCGTGAGCCGGACACCAGATTACTTTCAAAAAGTTATCAGAGCCCAGCCCACGCAGAGCTTTCCTGCATTCTTCTACCAAAAGAGAATCAACTCTAACATCGGATAGATATTTCAGAGTTCCCTGGCTGTCGCAACATATGTAAATGTACTAGCCAGAGTATCCCCTGCGAATATTTTCTAGTGCGCATGCAAGAACCACAAAAAGCTCAGTCTGCACAATGGAACAGTCCTTCCCCAGAGGGATAGCCTGATTGAAGTGAGGACCCACGATTCCGGCACCAGACCCCGTTGCTGTGACAGAGCCATCAGTGAACCAGGTGGGACCCACGGGTAGCTCGATTCCCGCGCTCGAATTTGACACCCCGCGCGTTCCCAGATCGCGCCCGCGGCCACCGCCAGCTCGATGTAAACACACCACTTACCTCTATACACATTATAATAAATTTTCTTTCTTCATCTTTTTTATCTTGGGAACACTTTCGCTTCTTTTCACTATCAGTTTCCATCTCGAAAGGGGGTAAAAACACAATTTAAGCAAACACCCTCTACGGCGTCTCCAGAATTACTGAAATTTTATTGCACAATATTATGTTTACCCCTCACACGGTGTCAATAATATTGACGGCGCCTCAATATATTGGCGGAACTGCAATAAATATCAAATCGATTTGATTCTTCTCAATATTATTGCCATCAATATTATTGTTTCAATGCACTCCTTATACGTTCAATATATTGATCAATAACGATATTGCTTCAATAATATTGACCGTGTAAGGTGGGCTATATAGTAATGGCCAGAAAATGAGTGAACTGTGAATTGGGTCACGACACAAAAGCTCAAAAGTTTGTTCGAGATATACACATATGGATAATTATTTTCCGAAATGAAGACGCGTCAAATAACTATCGAATCTATGTCGTTTCAATATGCGTTTCAAATCATCACTAAATATGATTCAATCATGAAATCGAACCAATCAGAATGAACCATTGACAAACATAACTTACAAAAATTGTGAATTACACTTGAATGGGCTAATGATTCTTAAAATTCCTTATACAATATCAAACGATAAATCATCATTCTGTTTGCTTATTGTTCCAAATTGTGAGCAGAATCCTTTAAAATATTCTTAATAATCACCTTCAAACAAAAATCAATCCATCGGACGAAAATTTTTATCTTTATTTTTTCAAAACAGGATTCTTTGTTTGAATATTGTGTCTGATTTCGTGCAACCCTAAAATCATTACTCTCTTTTTGCTCTTTTGACTTTGTTAATGATGAAAGCTTAGGTGAAGAGTAAGTCCTTTGACCTCAGAAATAAATAATACAGTTTTTTTATTGCGAACATCAATGTTCAAACAGAGAATTATTCCATTTCTAATGACCCGTCATTCGTGTTGTATATTTTATAAAGGCCACATTTGTCGAGTTTTACTTTCCAACAGTCGAAATCAATGAACTCTAAATATTCAATGAATGTTTTTTCCAGAGCTGAGGAGATGGTCCTTATTTCTTCCGCTAAAAGTTCAGATAATCCGAGATATAAAGGGTAAATTGCTGCACCTGTTTCCTCATAAAATCTTGATAAAAGAATTGGGAATTAGTATTATGAACTAGGTGTACAAATGTGAAGAAAACCCTTTCTGTTTCATCAGCTTTCCAAAAATGTACACATGTCTATAGTTCCTTCATGAAATAAAAATATATGGCCGGAAAACCAAGCATACAACAGACTTTTTCATTCAGATATCCTTTCTTCCCTACTCCACTAGAACCATGGCCCGCTTACGAATCACGAATGAAATAGAGGATATCTGAATGACTCGAAAAGGTCTGTTGTCTGCTTGGTTTTCCGGCCATATTTTTTTATTGCATGAAGGAATTATTGACATATGTATTTTTTTGGGAAGCTGATGAAACAGAGAATATTTCCTAACATTTGAATATCAAGTTAATAGTAAGTACTTTTTTCAAGTAATTCTCAATTTTTTTATCAAAATTTTTTACGAAAAACAGGTGCAGCCATTTATGGCCCTCTATATCTCGGATTATCTGAATTTTTAGTGAATATTTGTTCGCAAGAAATGAGGACCATCTCCTGAGCTTCGAACAAAATATTTATTGAATATCAAGAATTAAGTAGTTTTCACGAAATCAATTATTCTCGCTGACAAAGCAGAAGATTTCAAAAGAGTTAAAAAATCGGCATATTTTCGTAACCATAGATTTTCCGACCATTCTCCACTCGACGCAATTCACTGCAAGTGACGTCTAATATAAACCTTTCCAAGGTTCACGTCGAAATACCAAACATCCTGTGTATTTCTGATAAATGTACAATTCATAATAGATTGACTGTAGCAATTCGATGTTTCTTTATTTTAGGGATTTGATTAATCGCTGTCACAAAGGAGTACACGAGTCGCTACAGTGTCGAAACAACTCAAAACGGTAAACTGGAATTTATATGTAACTTTTCTTATACATAACCGCTGGCTAGGCTGCAGGGACCATCTATAAATAAACACAGACAAACGGTTTTCTGATATACTTGGTTGTGCGAAAGTCCTTAATGAAATTAATATCTTCATAATCAGTGACTAAGGGATGACCTAACAACGTCAATTGATTTTTTTCGAATAGTGAATTTGTTTTCTTCAACCGCTTTGCTGCAACCTACACTTAACTTTTTTTCCAAAAAAGGCTGAGCTCGTGATAGATGGAATCTTATCATTCTATTTTTTGTTCATTTAACTTATGAACGATTTTATACTTAAAAATAAGAAAAAATTACGCTGGATTGGACGACGTGATACAATTCAATGGCCACCAAGATCCCTCAACTCAACGCCTATAGATTACTTTCTCTGAAGACGTCTCAACCACTGACAAAGTTTATCAAATCAGTCCGGGTTAAGTTGAAGATCTTAAAACTAGTATTACAATGGAAACAAAAAACATACGATCTGAGACCGTTCGGAATTTCAAAGACGACTTTGAAACCATGCCAAGAGGAGGGTGTAGTACATATTCAGCATCTACTACAAAATCCACTAGTAGATAGCACTACGAATGTATTGAGATTTTTTGGTTTTTAAAAGGTTTTCTCTCATTTATTCATAACCACACAAGTAAAATAAAAAAATATTATGGTTGGATTCCATCTGTCACTAGTTTTTTAACTAGCCTACACAAGATATAATATGTCTCTTATGTCGAACATACTCGTATTATGTTCGCATAAGAAAAAATTGATGAGTTTGTAGCTAAGGGAATGAAAGAAATATTTCATTACATTGCCAATAAATGAGTACCTACGTTTAATTCCGAATCAATTCACGTATGCTAGATTTTTTTCCATACACTGATTTGAAAAGTAAAAATTATATTATAAGCCATTAGGTAAAGATTAATTTTTATGAAGCAAAGTTTTATTACTTTAGGGTTTCCATTAATCGCTGTCATGAAAAAATTCAGAAAATCCCTCAGCAGGTGCTTTCGAGACTCGAGTGCTCATTCATTGATGGGGCAATAAGGCTCAAAAATTTATTTAGGACATGAAATGCATACTCTATATATCAATGCATATTCTCAGCACTATTCAAAAAAATTCGATATCTAAAAAATCGATAATTAAAAATTTCATAACTCTATGGTTCTGATTTCACAAGTTTTTTGAAAACTTGCATGACCATTCACTTCGCCAATTTACATCCTCAAACTAAATTTCATTCTAATAGAAAGTTTTTTCATGGGGATAGTAGAATTTTTTTCCGATATTAGGCAGATTTTGCTATAGTTGTATTAACGCAATATTGAACATTTCACCGTGAAATTCAGCTCGCTCGAATCGGAAAATTTTGAGTAATTAAGAAAATTATATTTTATGGTTCTGATTATGCGATACTCCTGAACACAGAAAAAATTATATTCGAATCGGATATCTTGTTATGGAAATATAAAGATTCTTGTATTTATTATTCCAAATTAGTTATATGATTCTGTTTACACTATGGCCGCAAAATTTCATTTCGATTGGATGGTAATATTTGGAACACCTGTAAGATTCGGCTGGTTAACAAACTGAACAGCAGCAACCAAAATCACCTTGATAGTCTCCTGTCTCTATGACAACCCTTTCGAAAATTATCGTACTAACGGCCGGCCGGCCCCCCGTACAGAGTTGAATTAACCACGGATTCTTCATCAGGGAGTCGAACCCCTATCGTTTGAGAGCATTTTCGGCAAAATTTGCAGGCATTTGGGCAAAACGATATAGCATCGATTAGAGCGAGCGCACAAAAAGTGACGAGTCGTCACTGGGTCGAAACAAGTTGAAAGGGTTAACCGGGATTTAAATGTAACTTTTTTTACACACGACCGCTGGCTAGGCTGCTGGGACTTGTGCGGAAATATGCGGTCAGTCCTGCTGTGTCCAATGCTGGCTGAAATGGGAATTTCGACCGTGGGAATAGCCGGGAATCTTTATTAACTATGGAAGTATTACGCGATAATTCCTTCGCTCGTGATTTGGGTAAAATTTTAATCTGAAACAATACCCTTTTTATCGGAATTAGGATGAAAAAGTGGGGTTGAGAGGGGCGATACATTTGAGTATTTCAATTTACAGAAAATATATGAATTTTGTTATTGACCATGCAGCGAGTTAATACGAGAAGGATTTAAAAGCCCATTTAGTTTAGTTTGGGGGTTATTGTTACACAATGTCACATAATCGTTACACTAGACTCTAATTCCAAATTCAAATTCATGTAATGCGAACTTGAAATGGGAGTACCGCAAGGTACTATAGTAGGACTCCACCTATTTGTCGTTAATATTGATGATTAACCCAAATATTTACAAGAGGACGAAGGAGAAGTAGATATCCGCCAGGACACCGAAGACGAACCATAGACAGTGCAGGAGATTGAGGAGGAAATCGAGACGTTTGGTATCTAAAACGCTCAGAACAGCGAAAACATGGATGCGTGTTCTATAGGATACTGGAGCGGCTCAAGAATGAGTGAAATGAAATAAATTTCCAATCTCCTAATTTTCTGACACTCGAACCAATGAACCATAATTATTGTACATTGTATGAATTCCCAAGTTTTACAGTTAACTTCAAACACATCATAACTGTACCTATAGCGTATACTGCTCGTATAGAATCTCAAACTCGAATTACTTACATGCATCTCGAATATCACCATTTTAGTGAAATTTCCATGGAACTCATTCCATATCCAAAAGTTTATTGATTGAATCATACTCATAATCAGAAATATTTTTCTGTACATTTGAGATTATTTTCAGTTTTTTTAAATGTAATAATAATCAACGAATGTGTACAAAATTTGATAAATAAAAAATGTTTCAGGTAACGGATACACTCGGCAACGTCGAATTATGTCGTACCGTAGAGTGACAAAATATATCGGAAAATACAACTGTCCATACAAATTTCAGAAAAACGCTGACACGGACGATACTGTACGTTGCTGTGTGAATGGTGAAAAATTCATAACGGATTACATTGAAGAAAGTGCAGCACTGACAGCAACGTTGCCGTCAAGTCACAGAAATACCTATGTGGATGGACCTTGAAAACCACCTTGAATATGAAAAGCTATCTGTGATGTAGGTATAGAGTAAGAACAACTGTTTATCTATCATCGTAGAGAATTTTTTATATCTGGTAACATATGTTTTGTTTGTACATATTTTTCATAGTCAGTTGTAGAATAAACTTCAAGCTAAAATAAGCCATTTTCATTTTATAACTATTGTGAATATCTAAACTCATATTATCTCCGATATATCACAAAGTGGCGACGAGTATTAGAAAGGTGTAATAAGATTAATTAGTGAAAATATAGTCAGATACAGTGCAATATTCTGGTTATATTCAAAAATTCAACCCTGTAACCTCAGACTGGTCGATCTATAAAAAACGACTTGAAAACTATTTCATAGCGAATCATATTCAGGAAGAATGCCGTAAACGTGCAATTCTTTTAAGTTTCCTGAATGGACAAATATACAAATTGTTGCATGACATGTACATTCCCAGCGAGCCATAGTCAAAATCTTATGAAGGAATAATGAAATTAATGGATGATCATTTCCAACCGAACATTTCAGAACTTCGCAAGCAGAGAATGATTTTATGGAAGTCGAAAAATGCCACATGAATCACCGAAAAAATGGTCAGCTAGATTGAGAAAATTAATATTTTTTGTGAATTTAATGGTAATTAAAGTAAAGGTAATTCAATCATGGCCAACCGAGTGATTTATAATATGTGAATGCAGTTGATTTTGCCATGTCTCGCCTGGTAGTGCTATTTCGATTTTCCGAAGTCAGCTGGACTTCACAAAATAACTGTCAAAATTGATCCTCCACTGTCACTCGAGTCAACACCAATTTAATAGTTCAAAGCGACACCACCGAAAACAGGCATTCATAGAAGTGAGCTCCAATATCCCTGAATCCTGATAACCTCGTGTAATGTTTCATCATTGACCGAGTGCCTTTGACGAAATTGTTGAAATGAGGTATTTCCATAATATCGAATGAAATATTTCGCCTCAAGTTGTACTAACGCTGATGATAATGTACAGACCTGATTAGCACAACACTATATTATACAGGGTGTCCCGGGAAGAATGCGACAAACAGAAACCATGAACCAAAGGCATCAAGGAGGACTCGTAACAAGAGGTTTAGTAGTTTGAGGGCCTTCGTTTGGGATATACAGGGTGATATTCATCTTATGGCTGAAATTTCAAAGTTCAATAACTCTCATACTATTCAAACGAATTATTTCAAATTTGGAAGTTTTATCACCCTTTACGATTGCCGTCTTTCAGTAATACAGAAATTGAATAAATCAGATCCGGACTAGAAAAATTTTGGACATTTTCTATTTTCATGAATATAGAAACACCCTGTAGGTGAACACTATCTTTTTAGTAACTAAAAGTAACTAAAACATCCATTGTTTTAGAATAAGAAAAGAAAAATATTGGGAAAATTGGACACTATTTATTATCTATTGTTTACTTCGTGATAATGCCGACGTTTCGAAACAAATTCGTTTCTTTTTCAAGGCTAATTACGATAAACAATATTGTACGCTTTTTAAAAACATTAAGATTTTACAAAGAAATCAATTTCTTGGAGAGCAGATACACATCGCAAACATCCCATCACCTGGTCAGTTTCAATATTTATGATTATTGATGTTTTATTTCATTTTCGTAACCACAAAGAATCAAATAATGAGAAAAATTCGAAATCTCTGCTTGGCACGGTCATACAGAGTGATCAAGAAGTGTGCAAAAAACATTACCTCATGAGTGAAATCTCAAAGTTCAATAACTCTTGAATTATTAGACCGAATTATTTAAAATTTGGTGGCTTTGTCACCCTTTACGATTGTCATCTTTCAATATTTCAGAAATCAAATGAATCAGATCCGGACTAGAAAATTTTTTGGACTTTTTCTATTTTCATGAATATTGGAACACCCTCTAGGTGAACACTATGTTCTCATTTCATTTTCGTAACCGCAAAGAATCAATTAATGAGAAAAAAGTGACAAAACTGTAAAATTCAAAGTAATTTCCGATAAAATCAAGATTTATTGAACAATGAAATTTAACTCATAAGGTCATCTTCCTAGATCACTTTGTATGACAGTGCCAGGCAGAGATTTAAAATTTTTTTTCATTAATTGATTTTCTATGGTTATTTAAATGAAAAAAAAACATAATGTTCACGTACAGGGTGATACACTATCAACTAAAACTGAGAATGTCTGAAATTTTTCTAGTCCGTATCTGATTTATTCAAATTCTCAGAAATATTGACAGATGGCAATCATGAAAGGCGACAAAATTTCCAAATTTGAAATCATTCGGTAAAATAATTTGAGAGTTATTGAAGTTTGAAATTTCACTCATGAGGTAATGTTTTTTGCTCACTTCTTGATCACCCTATATGACCTTGCCAAGCAGAGATTTTGAATTTTCTCATAAATTGATTTTTTGCGGTTACGAGAATGAAAAAAACATAATGTTCAAGTACAGGGTGTTCCTATATTAATGAAAATAGGAAAAGTCCAAAAATTTGCTAAGCCGGATCTGATTTATTCAATTCCTGAAATATTGAAATATGGCAATCATAAAGGGTGACAAAACTCCTAAATTTTAAATATTCCGGTCCAATAATTCAAGAGTTATTGAACTTTGAAATTTCACTCCTGAGGTAATGTTTTTTGATCACTCCTTGATCACCTTGTATGACCGTGCCAAGCAGAGATTTTGAATTTTTCTCATTGATTGGTTCTTTGTGGTTACGAAAATGAAATAAAATCATAGTGTTCATCTACAGGGCGTTCCAATATGCATGAAAATAGAAAAA
The DNA here is from genome assembly GCA_013421045.1 of Propylea japonica. Lineage (NCBI taxonomy): Eukaryota > Metazoa > Arthropoda > Insecta > Coleoptera > Coccinellidae > Propylea > Propylea japonica. The sequence goes on from CM024240.1 coordinate 40,302,933, forward strand.
GTCCAAAATTTTGCTAGTCCGAATCTGAATTCTTTAATTTCTGAAATATTGAAAGATGGCAATCGTAAAGGGTGACAAAACTTGCAAATTTAAAATCATTCGGTCCAATAGTTCAAAAGTTATTGAACTTTGAAATTTCAGCCATCAGATGAATATCACCCTGTATATTTCGAACGGAGGCCCTCAAACTATTAAAACCTCTTGATAAGAGTCCTCCCTGATGTACTTGATTTATGGTATCCTTCTGTCGCATTCTTCCCGGGACACCCTGTATAATTTGCAATCGACTGTTCAGTGACAACTTTCAATCTTTGTTCGACGCTCTTTTGAAAATTGCCTCAAAATATTAGGTACTGAGAGAACCAAACTTTGAATTTTATGAGAAGCCCTGAGCAGGTGCTTTTGAATGCTCGTTCATTGGTGAAGCAATAATGCTTTTACCTGAAAATTTTGGATACAACTTGATATTTATATAATATGCAAAATCTCAGAACGATCGGAATTATATTCTGGAAACTCCTAAAAAATGGAATATGTGGAATATCGATAATTGGAAAAAAATCCCTTTCAAGTTTGCATGAACATTCCGTATATCAATATTCATTCACAAAATGAATTTCACTCTAATCTGATATCTTGCTATGGAAATATAAAGATTCTTTTTTTTCAATATTCCTTCATTTCTCTTTCGCTTGAGACCATTTTCGGCTCAAAATTCCAAAATTGCAGACATTTAAATAAAACGAGCTCTCAAAAAAGAGTTAGAAATATGTTGTTGACAATGTACAAGTCCGTATTGTGATAGCATGTATTGATTTTTTCAATTCAATCTTTGAACATCATAGGAATTTGTATTTCTAATTTCTTTTGACAACCGCGTAAATTAATTAACTGTAGATATTAAGACGTGTAGGTACACCTATATTTGAATGAATGTGTAGAAATAAATTCAATTCAATAAATATCAATATTTGATCATGATTTTCTTATTATATATTTAACATTTTCCTCAATTAGATTGTTTCGAGTAGAGGGAACAGCACGCATACTCTTTCGAAAGCATGAAAAAAATGGTTTCCAAAAGATCTGGAGGGAGTCGAATCCAAATAGCTTCTGTTTGAACACATGAAAATGAAAAAAAGCACTACAGAGTTTCCGTATTTTATACAATATAAGATTCCGTAATTTTACCGGAATGTAATCTAAAATGAATTCAATATTTATTTTAATTCGAACTCTACAATTTTACTTCAAAGGGAATCTTCCCTATTCAAAGGGTAATAGCTTCGAAAGTCCTCTTCAATTATGAGATGATTGGAAAGCAGAAAAACATCAATTTCAATTCCCAGAGCAATTAAATTACTTGCCCTATTAAAATCAAATAAAAATCCCTGAAAAATTTCAACACCACCCTGCGTCCCAACGGCGTGCGATAATTTTTGCTAACCGCGTAAGTTTATTGACCGTAGATATTAAGTGTACACCTGAATTGGTTTTGATATGTATAAAAAAACTCAATTCGATAAAGTTCAATATTTGTTCATATCTCTAACATTTTCCTCAATAAAATTGTTTACAGTAGAGGGAACAACATGCATACTCTTTTGGAAGCATGAAAATTCCTTCCAAAATACAGTGCAACCTTAATATAACGAACCTCAATATAACGACTCCTCGATTTAACGAATTTTTCATAATCCCCTTGAATCGTCCATAAAAGTCAATGTAAAACATACCTCTACATTACGAAAATTTTTTACGAACAACCTCTTTATAACGAATTTTCAACTACCCAAAAGAGTGTGAATACCTCTACTTAACGAATTTCGTCAACTCAAAACCTCTATATAACGTTTTCACCAATAACCAGGTATGTATGTGATTCAGCCGCGACAGGTTCCGACGCGTATAACGTAAAATACGTAGTTAGTTGGAAAGTAATCAGTGTTGCTCCTCACTTTTTTGCAATGGCTCAGAAACGTAAAAGGCGTTCCTTATCTGTCGCAGAAAAGCGAAGCATCATTAATTATGTTGACAAAAATCCTTCTACAAAAAAATGAGACATAACTAATAAGTTCGGGATTCCCGCAAGTTCATTGGCTACAATTTTCAAATCTAAAGATAAGTTTTCCGACGAAATGGTTTGCCTTCAAACATCAGAAGATTGAAGCCGTGGAAAACAAATTACAATTTATTACTTTTTTCCAATCAAGATGAATAAAATTAGATTTAGGCTTTTATACCAATTGGTTGATTTTCCACCTCTTTTTATTTTGTTCTGCGAATTTTTGAAAGGAAAAAAACCTACCTACTCACTTTATTGTTTTAAAAAGAAAATATAAAATAAATGAGTAATTTGATAAAAATGAGTTTTCATTTATATGAGCAAAATTAGTTCGCTATAACAAGATGAGTACGTAATGTCGAGGTGAATAAAACCTCGGTATAACAAATTTTGGACCAACCTCACCTCAATATAACAAACCTCAGTTTTACGAATTACTTGATATAACGAATATTACTGGTTCCCTTCCGATTTGTTATATCGAGGTTCCACTGTATCTGGAGGAAGTCGATTCCAAATAGTGTTTGTTTGAACACAGAAATGAATCGAAAAGCTTGGCAGAGTTCTGGTATTTTAAATTAAGTTCCGATAAATTCTACTAGAATGTTAACCATCAGGAATACAACTTTCTAGAAAACTTTTGTAGGTTTTCACTCCCAGTCTCTGAAACAGAAATAGCTAAAAATTCTTCAATTAAGATGAAATGCTAATGAATGGTTTATCGGAAATGGAAGTCAAACAATTAAGGACTTTAAATCATGTGTATTCTTGATTGATTTGATCCAAGCTTTCGTTCCTTTTCTTTGGAACTTCTTCAGGGATTGACTAAAAAGTTTAAAATTGACATAAATATTAACAGAAGTAGACAATTGACAAAACTTACACTCAATGTGAAATTTTTTGATCGACAGGACCTTATATTATCAAAACTAACCATGAAATTATGGCGTCATCAGTTGCTGTTTTAACCATTACAATACTTTTTTGTTAGGTCATCGATTTTTTGCCAAAATTCACTGCTATTTCAAATGATGAACTTTAAATATTGACTTAGACTATCACAAAATAGATTAAATTAAACAATTACAATTTCTTAACTCGCGTATTAGTACAATTATGTTACGATCAGGCAAGTAAGGTTAGGCAACCTGACGACCCAACAGAAGACACTGAACTTATTTTTCTTTTTCTTCATTGGATAGGCTCTTGATACCCCGCTAACTCCCGATGTCCAGTCTTTCTTTTGTTCAGAAGTTCTAAGATGTTACAGTAGATGTCGTTTACATAATTAGCATCCGTATTGATATTGATGTTTGTTGGACACATATTAATTTCCACAGACTCCAAGAACAATCTTTTGTTAAGTCCTTGAATTTTTCTCAATATAGTGACGTCCTCAAAGTCCATGGTGTGTCTGAAATGCTCCTGCCTAAATCTTTGCACTAATAAGTCAGGAGCCAATTGGTTTTGAAAAAATTGTTGCCTTACTAAAAAAGGGAATAAATGAAAAGGATAATGTTACGTTTCGATAAAAATAATATAATAAGCCATTTATTTCCTACAGGAAAAATCCCAATTACAGGAAATTATTTAGTATTGAATCAAAACTACAAACAAAAGCCCGAAACAAACAGAAATTAATCACTTGATTTTAAAAAGTAAAAACATAGTGCAGAAAAAAAATGTTCGATTCATATGCACTTCACACACCACAGTGCGATGAGAGTAGGTCCACAATACACGAGAACGGATCAAAGTTCACATCACAAACAGTAGATAAAGGATTGAAGGTTCGGCACATAAATTCCACTGGAGACTGCAACAACAGATTGGTTCTAGGTGTACGTAAATAAAAAAGTTCCTGAGATCGCGAGCCTGGTCTCCTCACTGTAAAGTTTAGCATTGCCAGAATTGAGGGACTATCAATTATGTCATATAAAATATTGTATTAGAACTTCACAGCCAATATCTTGCGTCCAACATCCAAAGAGGACAAACCAAATCTCTCCAAAATCAATCCATAATCGGAGCCTCTCGCGGGGTACACGCCATCTTCTCTCCAAGCCAGATATTTTAAAAAACGTTTCTGTACTGATTCAACACGCTGTTTATGGCAGTTGTAGAGAGGATTCCAAATCACAGAGCCATACTCCAACCTACTTCGTATAAATGCCTTGAAAAGGCATAAATATGTTGCTGAATCAGTGAAGCATCCACAACTTCGAATTATGAAACCATAAGTCCTCGGAACCGAAAGCACCAACTGATCGATGTGGGGAACGAATGTGAAAGCACTATCGAAAATAATACCCAAATCCTTCACCTCAGCCACCCTTGGCATAGCTTGCTGTCCACTGAATGTCTATATCAGACATCTTCTTCAGACAAACTTGTAAAATCTTTGGAATTGTATTTTTTCGTTTGCAGTCTAATTGACATTGAAAGTGGCCAACACATAGAAATGTTGGTTCATTTAATTTTTAAATTTTCTGATGTAATTTCTTTCTTCAATAAATCAATCCAAATACGATCTATTCCAACAGAATAATTAGTCAAATTATCTACTTAATCTAATAAAATATACATGTGGATTCCTTAATTTTCCTTTTATAATAATTATCAGGTTCCGTCATTAGGATCTTTGTGTTGTTCCAGTTCATCATATGATCCCCGCTATTTGAACTTCATGATAAGCGATTTGTGATCTTGTAATGTCTCTATTTTTGATGTTGTTCTTATGTTCGCGTTTCCTTATCTCTGAAGTTTATGATGTCTCTCCTCTCATTCATTGGTTTTGTTCTGGTTAGAATAGATCACAAATCATTTTGTGTTATAAAAACAGTTCTAATGTTGAATTTGGAACCAATTTTCTATTTTTTTTGAAGAGCCAGGAATATAAGGAAAAAGTTCAACAAATTTGGTTGTTCTTGAGGTTTTTCTGTTCGTACCTGATCATCATTAGAATTTTGATTAAATATTTTTCGTTCTTAATTTGAAATTGTTCTTTCCATAAAATTTGGTGGGTATTGTTCATTTTGTAGAAACATTTTAATGATGGCAATTTCATTATTTCTGATTTTAGGTCTAGATGAAATCAAAAAGACCCTATCATAAAGTGTATTGTTTTTATAATACCTGTTTTTTATTCAATTGATGATAAGAATGAAAATTTAGATATCTGTTAATGTGAGTTTGTTTTCGAAATTCACTTGTTTCAAAATGATCTATAAATTTTCTCATTAGAAGATCTAGAAAAAAAATATTATTCTGTTATAATTTCATCGTGAATTCAATAGTAGGTTCTTTATTATTGATGTGATAAAAAAACTTATTGAATTCCTCTATGCCAAATTACAAAATATCGTCTACATATCGCCACCAAGTCTTTGGATTCAGTGAATATGTTTCTATATACTTTTCTTCGAAACATTCCATGAATAATTTTATGCTCATAATAGGTGATAAAGGAGAACCCATGGCCATTCTGAATTTTTGTTTATAGAAAACATCGTCTTATCGAGAATATGTTGAATTTAGGCAAACATCTAACATTTCTTTTATATTATCAGCAAATAATTTAGTATTATCATTATTATTAGTTCTTCAAAAATACAGAATTCTCCCAGATTATGTTTCCATCGATATACAATTTTTTGTTCCATTCAAACTCCACATTTTCACGTCAAAGGGCTTCTTCCTCATTTAAAGGTAATAATTCTGAGAGTCCTCTTCAATTATAAGAAGATGATTGGAAAGCAGAAAAACATCAATTCTAATTCCCGGAGCAATTTCATTACTTCCTGCATTAAAATCAACCACAAAAATCCCTGAAAGAATTCCAACACCACCCTCCGTCCCAACGACGTTCGATAAATTGTAGCGATAAAGAAATATCGCCCTTTCGAAATTTCCTCAGTCATTGTGCAGCATCATTACTTCCTTTCAGTCCGGCACAACAAGGACGTATCGTCTATGAGGGCGGACGGGCAGAAAAATTATTGAGGGAGAAGGAAATAATTTCCAATCAACCTTGTTTCATTCGTGGACCTGTTAAATCACAATTTCATCCTATATGTCATCGTCTGGGCAAAATGTGAACGATGAAAATTGGCGTGAATTGTTTGGGGAAGCTTGAAAATATTGCAGCATGAAAAGGAAGAGATTGATTTGTGATGAATGCTGTTGGACCAGTTGAAGGAAATATACTGGTGATAGTTCCTGAAATAATTGAAAGGAAATAAAAGCAAACCATGGTATAAGGAGTTATGGTTATGGTCTCAGAGTTAGAAGTAAATATAGAGATGCCCCTACGCGTGAATAGTACTGCATGGTAATCTACCAAGCTCTAGAGTGAGATGAAAAGCATTTCACTGCCGCACTGGGTGAAGTGAAAAATAGATAAGATTTTCTTTTCTACAATTTCTGAATCTAATACGAAATTTTCATAATTCTACCATAGCTATAATAACCGGAATACACTTAATAAGCAACATTAAACTGCCACCAAATTAGTAAAATAATTCAGTTTATGAACATCAAATCGAACGAAAATGTGAACAGCATCGAATAACTAAAAAGTATCAGGATGTTGCCAAACTGACATAGTAGGGGACCCGTAGACCAACTATCCCAATTCGGAATGAAGATACGGCACAAGTTTGCAACGCTGGAATGTTTTTCGCGTTAATAAATAGATTCTACTTTGCAGCGTTAACGCCATCAATAAATGCGTGAAGGAATTTCTAGGTTTACTTCCTACTCTGAGTTTATTGGCCATTTTAACAACACTTATTATTGTATTCGTTATCAGCACACTAATGTACAGTTCAGATTTTGAACAATTGGACGATTTTGGTGTTGAAGTACTTTTGGCCAGTACAGAATTTGTGACTGAAATATAAATGAAACGGTAGAGTGTTATTTTGCTCTTTTCTCCAAAACATATAGACTGAGAGTCATAATTTGTCATAGAACTCAAAAATTATGATTAGTGGACAATAACCATTTTTCTATTCATGGAAGAATATGTAATTGAAAAATTCAAATGAAGAAAAAAATCACACAAAAGCCCTTTGAATCATTTTTCCTTGAGAAGGGAATCAGACAATGCTTTATATTGGATGCAGACGATCAGATTATCATAATTAGGTAACATGTTTCATGATTTTCAAAGATCTCTCATCGAAAAGAATTTCAGTACATAATGCAATTTTCATTAAAAAATATTTGAATTCAGGGCGAAAGTGATGCTTTTCAATGAACCTCGTTAATTATTAGAAAAATGTATACCATGTGCAAAATTCGCCGAAGACAATAAACCTGCTGAGGAAATGGATAGCGTTTTCTTCCTAGTGACAGATTTGAGATTTTGATAGACGCTAGGGGTTACAGGCTAGAGGACTTTAGATGCGTTTGAAAACAATTCCTTTCTCTCTCTCACTCTCACTGGATTATATAGGTAACTTTGAGATGGACACCGAATGGTCTTTATGGTTTTCCATGTTTGTTATTTGCTGGCCATGATCAAATTATGTACTAGATTCGCTGTCAAGGATTCAATTTATTTAAAAGAAACAATTAAAGAAACCAATATTCCAAAAACTTATCTCTGTTGAATTAGATCACAATTAAACAGTGATCAGAAACATGTGCTGTCTGGCAGAGGTAGTAATTTCCAATCCTCGGTTGCATTATTTTTACTGTTTTAAGTTAATCATCAACTTGAACCTCTGTAATACATTCCACCAAACCATCAAATTTTCGACTGTTTTCCTGCTTCTATTAATAATTGTGCTAGGTTCTTAGAGTGTTCATAACTTCCGAATCACCTAGTACATGTTGTACACGAATCATACTTTTGGTACACAGTAGTACCAGTCGTCTGGAAATTCCAGGACCGATTTGAATCTTCACAAAAAAACAACCAGTATTTTTTTTAACGTCAAAAATAAGGTCGAAAATTTGGCAGATTAATTATACACTATCTGGATTATGACCTATGATATACGTTTCATCAGGAACTATCCAGATGTTTTTCTTTTATCTCCGACTGTTTTCTGTGCACCAATGAAACACGCTTAATACTCCAACAGTTGTATACCTATCCACTTTGACTTAATCAATTGTTGAATAATATTCATAATCATGATGGAGCTGCTAAAAAACAGATTTCTAACAGAGCGGAAATTTCTTTATTGAATGTTTTTTAAAGAAATTTCAAATTCAAAGATTAAACTCAGGAGCGTATTCGCTTCCTCACTAATTATGTGGGGCATTGGAAGCTACTGGGATACCACGAAGCTATACATTATCAACTCAAAACCCTAATCACGGAAGCTTTAAGATAAGTTGATTTAATTAAGATAAGGATAACAACCACAATTCAATTTGTTTAACTTGCAAAATTTTTTTTCTATAAAGCTATTCTTCTTCTGCTTTATTGAGAGTAACAAACCTACTAGTCCTGAGGTATTTTGTGCGTTACCAAGTAGGCTACATTTCACCTAGGAATGTTATCTCATTCCCAGAGATATTTTCTTAGGGATTTAGCTCGTAAGTAGAGTTTGTCTTGTGCTGGATGGTTTTTGTGGTCAATCTACACAACCTAAAAATAAAGGAGTTCTTCTTAATAATCATGTGCAGGTGTTCTCTGACGAAACAACGACCTGTGAGGAGCACAGTAAACAACTTTAACTGCTTTTTTTCTCAACGATAGAGCTCGTTGGGTCCCTTTGCTTGCCTTTTTTCTGGGATGTGAATCCAATAGGAGGGTTCCTTTTTGAGCGCTTGTTCTACTTAAAAGAGTGCTATATCATCGTTTTTCCCAAATGTCTGTAATTTTCGAATTTTGTGCCGAAAATTGTCTCAAACTATAGGATATGACTTCCTGATGACCAATTCATGGTCAAATTCAATTCTACCGCGGGGCCGTCGAGCCAACCGTGAGAACGATAACTTTCGAAGGAATTGTCCTATACTGGAGATTTTATGGGTGAGTACGGTTCCCAAATACCTCGGTTAAGTTCGTAAGCCAGCCTAATCATACTGGGTGTTTCATAAAATATAGCCATTCAAAATTTTTGTTCCTCAATATCTCAGACAATTGGAATATTAATAATAAGAAACTTCGTATTTCCATAAAAAGATGAAGATTGATTTACTGAATGTTTTGCAGAATTTGGTGGCCATAGTGTTAACAGAACTATAGAAAATCAAATTGGAATATTGAAAAAAAAATCTTTATATTTTCATAACAGGATACCCGATTCGGGTGAATTTTTTTCATGCATAAAGACTGATATAACTCAATTTTATGAGTAATTTTGTAGCCATTGTGTCAAAAAAACTATAGAAAATTTAATGGGAATATTAAAACGAACAATCTAACAAGATATCCGATTCGATTCCATTTTGTGAATGAAGACTGATATACTGAATGTTCATGAGAAATTTCAAAAGGATCGTATCATTTTATACACATTTCATTTTCTGAGTAATAATTTCCAGAATATAATTCCGATTGTGCTGGGTAGAAAACCGAACTAAAAGTAGCTCTTTGTACTTCGCCACATAGGTCTAAATGGTCACTCATGCACATACAACGACCATCAGCCAAATTCACGTATATAAGTCGTCCATAACCGAATTGAAATTTTCATGAATACTCCTAGAAAATTCAATACTGTTTTTTTGAATGATTACTTTCGTTCCACGAAGTTCCGTCTTTTCGAAAATACTCAAGTGAAGAAAATCTCAACCGTGCAAAACAATAAGAAAACGACTGTTGTATTCCTGCCAAACTTAATATTATGAATCATGTATTTAGATTTTCGAAATCACAAATACCTTCGTTGAATTTTCTGACTTTATTATTTTTAATTTCGCGTGTATTTATAAAATGTAACCATAACATGTACATTCATTCCTGCTTCTTTTCACGGTTTAAGTTAAATAAAAACAATTTGAGAAAAAATTTCATACCTAGCTGATTCCAGCTGAATCGACAACGATTTCGAACAGGGTAATAATTATCAAGGAATTGTTCGATCTATGTTGCTTCATCTTCAATGTATCATCGGTGCCACTTGAAAGCATCCAATCAATTGAAATGTATGAGAAAATATACCTCATAAGCTCATATATACAGGGTGAGTCTTTGACTTGTACAATATTTTAACCGTAGATTCCTGAGGTCAAAGAAACACTTTTTTCCTTTACCATTTTTTCCGATTCGGCCTGGTTAAAAAGATACAGGCTGTTGAAAATCCACGATGAGCATACATTTTTAGTAATATCTCGCAAACGATTCCTTCAAATGAAATGATTTTTGAAACATAGTTTTTCATGACTATGATTAATCTTTCCGACTACAAAATTCCGAGTACTTCGATGTTGAAAGAAAAAAAAAATCTTAGAAATTCGAAAAATTGGGTACTTTGGCTGAATGCAACTCTGTCGAAAATATTCACAGAATTCAATTTCCCTATGTGGTCACTTTGACAAATTTCAAGAATAATTCGAGAATTTGTTATCTGGAATGATGAATGGGAAGAGAACTAGCGGAGTTTCTTAAAAATGGGGTTACAATGAATAAGCTCACATCTATACTTCTTCAGTGTAAATCCTTATCTATTCAAGCAAATTTTACAGCACTTTCGAAGTACCTATTGCAATTTTGTTTCGTTGAGCTTTGACATACGTTGATCCAAATTTACATTACGTTAGAATACGTTCATTTCTCATTTATTCATCATATTTATTACTACTAAAATGACCTTAATAAGTTATTATTTATGAAGTCGTATGATTTTGAAAAACAAACTAACCACAGAACACCGATGTCAAAGAATTTAGTGTCACGTCTGTGACTTTCACCATGCGGACCACAGAACATAAATATGCGGACACCCCTTGAAATTCAATCGCCCCAACTGGTGTTATGAACGTGAAATGTCATGCGTGTTATGGTTGAGTTGTTGTTTTGATTGGGGATCTTGCACGGAAGATTTTAAGAGATATTGGAAATGAATGCTGCTATAGCTAGAATAGGTGATTTAAAAGTCAATCCGATATAATAAAAAATGAAGTATACATCAAGAAGAGATTATTCTGCTTTTCATCACTAGCAAAATTTTGGATGAATCAATCATTGCATTAGAAAATATACAACTACTGGTATTGAAAAAGTGAGTTCATATTTCTTTCTTTAATACAGCAGCTTATTTGAAAATTTCGAATGGTATATCTATTCGTTTCTTTGATACAATAGCTTATTTCAAAGGTTTGAATGCTATATCTCGTACTTGCAAAAATTCAGTGTTAGTTTACCAGTGGCGGCATAGCTCATTCTGAAAACAAAAAAGGGCTATATCTTCTTATTTAGGCCGAATTGGAAAAAAATGGTAGAGGAAAAAGTGTTTCTTTCGACCCCAGGAATATACGGTTAAAATATATGTACAAGTCAAAGACTCACCCTGTATAGTATATGAACTACTTCTTAAGTAGTATAGGTAGCGGGGAACTGTGACTGAAGATAGCCATGTCCATCAGGTTATCCGAAAAACTCAAAGAACTTCTGAGAAAGTAATCGACAATGACCCGAAAGTCCGTCATCAAGAAAATAATATCAAAATGATCATCTGAGATGGTCATGTCCATAAGGATATCCAAAGAAATCCAAGACCATCTGAAGAAGTAATCGACAATGACCAGAAGGTACGTCAGCAAGACAAAAATATGAGAATGATCGCCTGGAATGGTCATGTCCATCAAGTTATCCAAAGAGATCCAAGACATCTGTAGAAGTAATCGACAATGACCAGAAGGATCGTAAGCAAGGAAAAAATGTCAAAATGATCACCTGGGATGGTCATGTCCATCAGGTTGTTCAAAGAAATCCAAGAACATCTGAAGAAGTAATCGACAATGACCAGAAGGTACCTTAGCGAGAAAAATTGGCAATGAATCACCTTGTTCTTATGTCACATTTCCACCTGCCACACCTGCCACATGTCATCCGATTAACCTGTTAAATGTGTTAAGAATGACCACAAGCAAGAGTATTGAAAGATGTGAAAATTTCACTTTCACTGAGCGGAATTCGAACCCGCCCGTGCAAATGTGGAAAAGATGAGCCAGTAGTTTCGACAACTACGCCATCGATTGTGAATCGGTAAGTATTCATAACGCCTGGCCTAGCCGAGCCTTGCTCAATTTTCAAAGTATTGAATGATTGTAAAGATCATGAATTAATGATGTTAATGTCGTAAAAAAATTACTGAAATATTATAGATGTCATGCATTTAAATATGTTTAGAAATGAACATCTTATATTATGGGTGCTAAAAAAAATGAATCAAGTTTGAACCTTTATTTTTTCTTTATAATTACAAGAATTCTTTTTTATTTATCCAACTATCATGTTTTCTTGATGTCGTACTTTCTGGTCATTGTCGATTACTTCTTCGCATGTTCTTGGATTTCTTTGGACAACCTGATCGATATGGCCATCCGCAGTCACAGTACCCCGCTACCTATACTACTATCTTATAGTCATAATATCATGAAAATCCTCTGTAAAAGTAGATGAAATCCAAAAATTAAATGTGAAATTTCTTCGTTCGTCAACAACAGAAACGAATAAGTCGAGATTTCTATTGTGAGTCTCCAAGTAATCGAATTCAACTCCCAGTTTTCATCCATTCCATTGTGGCATGGCTTTTCATTCAAAGCTTTCATCCTAGTCCCCATTCTTTCCACCTACAGTCGTAACTCTAATTAGATTCTTATGAGAACAAGTTGAACGGGTTTTCATTGAAAATACTCTGAACGAGATGAAGAAAAACATTTCATTTTATCAACAACTATCAACGAACACCGCTTGTTATCGATCTGCAACCTAGAGAACTTGAGGAAGTTTTATGTAATTGGCAAAATAATTCTTGAATTGGAAAATTTGTACGACAACAGTTACTGTTATTGTTAAGAATATCAGAGGAAGTATTCAAGTCTAGTGGGCGAACTTTCAAACAATACCCTTAAAAATTAATATTACCCATTGAACAAAAGCCATTTCCAAGAGAAGTTCGAAGCAAAGTTTCACTGCACTAATGAGTCAGATTTCCATATGGAACGGATATAAACTTAGGTCAGATGGAGGAACAAAAAGATTTGTCGACTTAAACGAGTTCATTTGTTTATGTTCTGGATTCAAATCGAAATAAAAAATATGACATTACTTTGATCCTTGGTTAACTTACTATGGCTTGAACACTCGAGAAGGTGATGTGAATATATATTCGAATAAGATCACAAGAGCGTAAAGCTTGCAGAACGTATCACTCCAAAGTTGTCATACCATTCAGACCTTGGATTGATCGAAGCATGCTTCGAATGATTAGTATTGAAAAATTTATTTGGATGAAAACCTTTACAAAGTTATCAAAAAGCAGTACTTCTCGGTACTGCTAAAACGGTCAAAAATTTTTAGATCACGATGGACACCAGGAACAACCATGAAGGGAAATATTGCAAGACCGACTACCAGGACATCAATCGAGAAATCCAGGACCAAGCAACCAAGGACGAACAACCCAGTGTCCAAGAGAAGAAGAACACCGAAGACCTCTGAGCTCAATACCCCTGATATTTGCTATCCAGGATGAGTGAATGTTCCCCTTAGTAGGGAGTATGATAGCCGATCGCTACGCTTATAGGCTCAAGTCGATAATAATGAAAAAGATTCCCATAAATGTAGGTCTATAAATGCATTGTTTTCAAGATCCAGGGTGTTGAAATTTAACTTGAAACAGACCGAAAAAGTGATACGCCACTGAGTTTTTTTGAAGTGACAATTATTTTAGGATTCTTCGTTCAATTAGTGACAAAAATTTTCTTCTGCCTTTTCTTCGTATGGGGCGAAGTTTTTATGTGAGAAAATAAAACATTTAAACGCGTTTCTATAGTTAAACGCTACCTACGTTGAAGTGTTTCATTTCCCACACGAAAAAAATATAGAAGATATCTTTTCACCAATTGATTGAAAAATTCAAAAATATTCGTTAGTTACCGGTTTTTAAATGAAAAATGATTCACCACTTTTTTTCCGTGTTATTCAGTTACACTCTGTATAATTTCAGTGATGCGTTTCCGATGAACGACTGAACGCCTGATGTGTTCTACTTTTACACATCACTAATTAACATTGAATCACTGAATTTCAAATCGTGACAATAACTTTGGAATCACACATTGTCAGTTCAGAAATATGGCTTTCTCTACGAGATTAGTTATTTTTGTATTAAGTGCGTAAATTGAGTATTTTTTTCATGGAATATGAGAGTGTCAATTTTTGGTCGACACCTCAGGTCGAGGCCAAAAATTCACTCAATTGTGCCATAAAACACGAATTTTATACGCACGAAATACGAACAACATTTTTTGTACAACTGTGAATGTAAATTCGCTTCGTCTGAAATATGAGTTGAAAAAAGTACAAAAAAGTCAACATTTTTGTACTTTTTTTTTCAGGTGCAAAAGTCATAAATTTCCTTACCGTACAAAAATTCACTCGTTACTTAGCAACACTTTTAATCCTAGGATTAAAAACGCTACTTTTAATCCTTGGATTAAAAGTAAATGCATTTGAAGTCTACTTGACAATCACTGTCATGATTCTGTGTTCAAATTCATAACCAAATTATGAACGATTTTTCACTAAAACCAATTTTATTGTAATTTTGACTTGGTTGGAGAAAAAATAGTATATATTATTCGGATTAAAAGTGCCTATTTTAACTCGCAATTTTGCATTCGCTCGGCTGCGCCTCGCAACTGCAAATATTGCTCGTAAAAAAAAGATGCTCCTTATAATATAATATACTATTTTTCCGACCATAAAAATTGTTGACTTTTTTGTACTATTTTCAGGTGCAAAAGCCATAAATTCCCTTACCATAGAAAAATTTGCTCGTTGCTTAGCAACACTTTTAATCCTTTAGGATTAAAAACGCTACTTTTAATACTTGTACTAAAAGTAATTTCATTTGACATCTACTTGAAAATCAATATTCACCAACAATACCAGATATCCCTGACTACCGACTTGCTATCGCTGTTATAATTAGTAGGTGTTCGAATTTATCACCAAATTATTAACGATTTTTGAATAAAACCAAATTTATTTTAATTTTGACTTGGTTGGAGAAAAAATAGTATATATTATACAGTTAACAAGTGCCTAGTTTAACTCGCCATTTTGCATTCGCTCGGCTCCGTCTCGCAACTGCAAATATTGCTCGTAAAAAATATGCACTTTTAGTCCTTAAGCTGGGTTTAGACGAAGCGCACCCACTCGCGAGTCAAACCTCGCCACCTACTCGCGCACCAAAACTCATCCTCGCGCTAGTGTTTACACGACGCGCTGGATTCGCCTGGAAGGGCGAGCCAGGATGAGAAGGCGAGGTAGTAATCAGCCTCCCTCGTATAGAGTCGTACAGTTCAGCATGGTTACACCTTCAATTACCGCGTCGTTTGCTTTCCTAGCAATGTGTCACTTAAAAAAAATGAGATTGAAAAAAAATAGGAAGGAGCGTCGGTGGTGGGCTAAGGAATTATTTCGCCGGCGATTGCAGTATGGTTGCAGATTGATGGCCGATATGGTGGTAGACCCTGCTGAAGAAACCATAAAAAATTTCCTGCGCATGAAGTTTGAAGATTTTGAACACCTGCTAGCTGTTATTTCGCCGAAAATTGCAAAAATGGACACAAATCATCAACCCTTTCATCTTTGCCTTTAATGCAGGAATCGGAATTGACAGAACAGAACTTATCTCATTCCATGCATCCTGTCTTTTATTTTTGTTGTGGTACAGTTTTTCTTTGGGATTCCACAATGCCACCCGCTGTTTATACAGGGTGTTCCTAAATTGAACGTACAAACGAAAAGGGGAGATTCCTTGAGTGAGTTTAAGAAAAAAAAGTCCCATAAACATGGGGTCGCAAACGTTTCGTTTTCGAGATACAGAGTGTTGAAGTTTGAATTTTTGTCAAGTTTTTTTCTCATAGTATCTACACTTCACAAGATATTCAACTGAAATTTGGCTTAGATATTACATTTGAGAGTTCCCACCACGTGACATGGCAATTTCGATAGAAGATCTACAGGGTGATATTTTTTCTGGAACACTGCCACCTGTTCTTCTGCAGAACTTTTTTTGGTGAGCAACTGTTAATTTGAAAAAATGTAAAAAGAAGCTTTGTTCTTATACTAAACTTTTCGGTCTCTTGTAGTTTGGTCGTATCTACCAACGATTTTGAGAAAAAAAAATTTGAACGATCCTCTCGAAATCCTAGTGAAAATCCAAATTATGATGGAAAGGCCACTTTGTAAGGTGTGGTGAATGAATTCAGTGTCAGTTTTTATGGAAATTTTCCTGATCTGTAGCGATGATTCATAAGGATTCGATAAACTCGTATAATCAACACATGTTTTCGATTAAAACTTGAACACCCTGTATCTCGAAAACGAAACGTTTGCTACCCCATGTTTATGGGACTTTTTTTCTTAAACTCACTTAAGGAATCTCCCCTTTTCGTTTGTACGTTCAATTAAGGAACATCCTGTATAGTTCGATAAATTCCAGGCACTTCGCTTGGTCCATTTTCCCTGCGTAAATAGAATACTAAAGCCGGCGCACTCGCTAGTCTCGACTAGCTCCAAATTCTTGTTCAAACGACAGAGTGAGGTTTCTTTGATGCGCGACTGAAAACCGACCGGCGTCGGCTCGCCCCGAGGACGAGGGGCCTCACGGCGAGGAGCATGTTTACACGATGCGAGGGAGCGGAAGCGAGGCTGGTGCACGAGTAGGTGCGCTTCGTCTAAACCCAGCTTTTTATAATACAATAGAGGAAGTGGTCCGAATATGAGCCCCCCTTTTGTTTTTTTTTCTCTTAATTTTTGGATATTACGAACAAATATCCAACAAATGGTACACTGCAAGCTCAAAGGTTTCCCTATGGTATATTAAGAAGGCATTATGAAAAAAATGGAATTTAGGTGGGATTTGTGTGGAAACTTAGGATAATGTGCATATCTACTTTTGGATTAGACTGCGTGTAATATGGGCCCCTTAGTAAATCAATTGATATAAGTTTTAAATCATGTATACTTTTTCTGAATGACAAAACTAAAATGAAAATTAATAGTTATTTAATAAACTAGGTTATTAAAGACAGCGACTAATGGTCAAGATATTTTAATGCGTGAGCGGAGCGAACGCGTTAATAGTTCGAGACCATTAGTCGCTCGATTAATAACCGAGTTTATTACAAGATTTTTCCGACGATGTCAACATGAATAGTGTATAATTCTTGATCAAAATACATTCTCAATTCGCACAAGACATACATTTGACGTAAAGGAATTTCCATGTTTCTATGTTCCAGTAGAGTTTTGACATTTCTCGTAGTGCTTCTGTGTACGGTTGCCATGAGGATTGCACATTAAATTGGCTAAATAAATTGAGCATTAAAATGGGTCATTAATGCTCAATTTCGTACACATTAAAAGCACCTTTTATTTCTAGGTCGGCGGAAAAATATATTTCAACCTGAAAACTTAATTTCACTTGCAAAAGTAACATATGTATGTATCTTTTTCGGAGCCGGAACATTGTTCGTGAGCCCATTGATTGCACATGAAGCATTGAATCCAAAGCTCTCTTCTTTGGTCATCAGAATAGCGACCATCACAAAACAGGCATTCTGCATCACGGTCATCAGGAACAAATTTTCCAACTTCTTCTGTATCCATATCCTCATCGTCTGGGATAAACTCTTGTTGATTTTTTTGTTCGTAGTCTTCTTAGCTTTTGATTATGAAAAGACTTGTCGTTTGGTGCCTGTTTTCTTAGGCGTGCTGGTGCTGGATTTCTCCAACTCATCCTTGTAGGGGGAAGAGGTGATCACTTGAGATTTAGTTGATTTTCTTTCCCGAGTGGTATTTTTTGTTATGACAGGCTGCGCTTGAGGCGAGGCTTGTGGGATGATGTTGCAGTTTTTCTCAGCCTGAATTTCTACAGATATAAAATCTGCTTCGGAGAAGACGGTTGAAGGGATAGATTCCCGTCGCCTTGAAACCACTAGCTGCTATTTCGGTACATTGTGTTTTCAAAAATGCTTTGCCTAAAAGTTCTGCCAAGTCAAGCTGTGTGAGGGCTCGTTCATTAACACGAAGCCAATTTCTAATTTCCTCACTGTAGTAGGCCTTGAAACTTCCCATGAACGTTTTGTCAAGAGGTTGCAATTTATGGGTTGAGTGAGGAGGCAAAGAAATGATGGTTATATGATTTTCACGAGCTAAACGAATAACTTCCAAGTTTCGTGTGTGGCTATATTGGCCATCCAAAACTAGCAGAACTGGGCATTCTTCTGTTGGTTTAACGAAATTGATGAAATTCTTCATCCAATCAGAAAACAGATTCTGTTGTACCCATCCACTAGGATGTACTGCGTGGATTGAACCAGGAGGAGCCCCTCGCATCAGCTGGTCGTTGCGATTTTTTCTTGGAAAAATCAACATGGGCGGTACAAATTGACCTCTAGCGCTCATTGCAGCTGAGGTGATTGAAGCTATCTGCCGTTTCCTTTTTCTTCCCACCACTAACGCCACCTTACTTTGAATAACTGAAAGCCCAGTCTCATCAACATTGTTAATTTGATGAGGGGAAAAGTTATTTTTCGAGTGAATTTTTGGCCAAGACCGCAGGTCGAGGCCAAAAATCAACACTTTCATTTGCCATGAAAGAAACACTCATTTTACGCACTAAATACAGAAATAACTATTATTTTCGTCAATCGATTAGACATATATAACATAATGCTGAAAAAATCTCAATAACTCAATCCACAAATGAAAAATGCTTCGAAATTCGTAATGAAATTGTTTGGGTAACTATGGAAACGTTAGTTGAATTATACAACTGGTTGGTTTTGAAACAAATTCAACTGCTTTTGTTCAAGAAAGTGTAGTTATCATGTGATTTCACCTCCAGAGCTTGTTGAGGCAATGAGCTCTGCTTCATCAGAACTATTACCAAAAAATAAAATGCATATAAACGTTTTATGGATTATCGCAAAAGTAAGAACGTGGGTTGTTGTAATGGCATACATCCTAGGTCTTCGTTCAAAAGTTCCACATATAATGGTATCTACATTAATTGTAGAAATTATCTACATTGTGTTTCAATTCAAGTATTCCATATTATTCAAGATATTTCATGTACCTTTTTTTCCAGAAAGAGCTTTTGTTGGCTTATTCATATGGAAAACTGAAACTCTAATTTGAACACTAAGAGTATTCGTCTTATTATCTACATCCTGCAATCTTCTGAGTCGCCTACCCTGGAAATGTCAAATTTTGAAGTTTTCCATTGTCACAAGGCCTTCAGATTTCTAGTATTTTACAGATTCGGTTCAAGTTTCACACAAAAATTTCACAAATATTATACAATAACTGAATTTGAAAGTACATCTTAAGTAAGTTCGGAATGCACCAATGACATCGAACTATGTCTTCTTATATGTCTTTTGTTTTAGTTAAGGAGGGATTTTGATTGTCTTCGTCAGTACTAAAACCAAAAGCGTAATTCTCAAAGGTCGAAAACTGTGATTAATCACAGACAGAGAATGTAACAAATCCACTTCTAGAAATGAAAACGAATGAAAATATCTAAACGAACTTAAAGATGAAAGACGGCTAATCCGCAAATTCAATCAATTTGAATGAAACAAAAAGGGCTTGGACGCTGTTGTTCGTGCGTTTAAATTACCTCGAAAATTCCAAATCTACTAGAGAATAAATCACCGAAAGCTCCAAATGTTCAGGTATTTATGCTTCAATGAGATGTCATACAATTTTTTCATTTATGTTCACTTACGTAATCATAGGTTGATATCATTAGAATTTGGATACCATGTTTGAAAAAAATAAACCAATATGCGAGCTGAGTTAGTACATTCGTAAAAAATCTTCAAATACAACGGCATTTCAAATTTAAATTTAGATCGGAGTTTCGTAAAATTTGTTTCCTCGCGAAAAATAGATAAGGTAGACAATTGACTTCAAATATACTGAAATATTCGTAGCATTTTGAACTGAGTAATGGTCAAAATCCTATCTTCACTTCCGACAAGAAGAGATCCAGTCTTTTCTCATCTGAAGAAAACTTTGAAATTCCTAATAATTTTCCGGATCTAATAGATCTATTCCTCCTAATTATAATTACAATGCAGAGGTCTATCCAGTTTAATGTTTCACTACCTCAGATAAAGAGAAAAACAGAACTCCACTAATTACTTCCTGAACAACTTAAGTATAAAAGCATTATCGCGGAAAACGCTTTCCGGTCACGAAAAACTTATTTCCTGTTGAAATAACGAAGTTCCAGCTCTGACACAATAATTCGATAGCTCTTGTATTTGACCCTGCGGTTAAATCGATGTTGTTTATGGTTCATTTCTCTAGTGGAGGAAAAACTTATAGGATAGGGCGCAATCGTTTCCAATCTCCATAGTATTGAGTCTCCCTAATGAGGAAATATGAGCACCAGTATGTATGAAGAATTTGATTTTTTGCTCAGTCAGGTAGTTGAAAATTTTAACCAACTTGAACTGAATGCGGTCGCTCGAATGACGTAAACAGCAGTTATTTCACTAATGAATCATAATAGGTTTATTCTAACGACAAATCCCAAACATATTTTTGACTGCTCAATTTCTAATCAATTTCTGACAGCTTATGCGAACAGAAAATGAACTGTAGTTCCTAAAATATACAAATTGAACAAAATTATTTTATGATAATTGGATATCCTGGTTTCATTTTATTCATTGATGAATTCATTTTTTCACTTCGAATCTTGTACCTACCACATAAATTTCAAGTAGGTTCAAGATTTGAAGAAAGTTGAATTCATTAATGAATAGAATGGCACCAATAGCTCTGAGGATATTCAAATTTGATTCATGGTTCTCCTTTATCACGATTCCTACTGTTCAGTAGTTGGTGACAAAGAAAAGGATAGCCCCTCAGTCGGAGAGTTGGGGTGGGTTATAGATGTAAAATATTTTATTTTATTTGGGGCGCCACGTAGTTTAATAGTTAAAAAAAATTCCTTTTCTAAAGTGAAAATCTGATATCAACTACGAGAGATCAAATCTAAGTGAACAGATAACAATCCATGGTAAACGGCAAATAAAATAGATTAGTTTTTGTCAATGTCTCTATTCAAATTGAAAGAAATACCTCAATAAATTTTCGTGTTCCCGTGTATAACGTTATACCCAGTTTACATAGATCTCATACAAATCAACAATTATAAAAACATTCAGTTAAAGAAACAGATATCTATCTGACCTCAGTTTTGGCAGTATGAAACGTTGTGTACGGAACTCCAAATTTTCTCACTAAACTGTCCTCTGGATGATTGAAATGACAACTTTTGGGACGTTCTCTTACTTTGACACAGGTAACTGAAAATTTAGGTATCCATTGGGGTCCAATTTCCCGGGGTAGCAATAACAGCACACCGACGTATTTTCCTCTAAATTCTTGGATGCTCATTACTAACGTACTAGTAGTAGATAGACGATATTGAAATTATGGTAAAAAAGTAGTACGGAAGAAAGGAAGAAATGAGCCTTCTGCAAATAATATGCATTTATGTAAATCAACATTTTGTACAGAATATAACCCTACTAATGAGATGTTGGTCGGCTCTTTGTGGAGGTTTATTACAATTTTATCCGACTTTCGTCGTAAGAAGTGCACCCTGCACATAAGATACTCAATAACGTAATAGAAAACACTTCTATATCAATAATTGTATTAACTTTTCGAGAATTATTCCGTGAAAAACGATAACTATATCTCCGAAAAGCAAAACCATAGGAAATGAATTATATTCAACATACCTCGACTCTTACCATATGCGCATCGACTAAAAATCTAACATACAAAAAAAAACATCACGGATCGAAGTTTTCAGCATCACATGGGCGTAACGTTGATAGGGCTACGGGAATCATGATTATATTACAACTAGGTAAATAAAACCGTGACACCTTATATGAACAAAAAGCTTCTGACTTTATATCATACAGGGTGAGTCTTTGACCTTGCAGAATATTTTAACACAAGATTCCTGAAGCCAAAAGAAACATTTTTTTCCCATACCATTTTTTCCGATTCGGCCTAAATAAGAAGATATAGCCCTTTTTAGTTTTCAGAATGAGCTATGCCGCCACTGGTAAACTAACCACTGAATTTTTGCAAGTACGAGATATAGCATTCAAACCTTTGAAATAAGCTATTGTATCAAAGAAACGAGTAGATAATAGATATACCATTCGAAATTTTCAAATAAGCTGCTGTATTAAAGAAAGAAATATGAACTCACTTTTTCAATACCAGTTGTATATTTTCTAATGCAATGATTGATTCATCCAAAATTTTGCTAGTGATGAAAACAGAATAATCTCTTCTTGATGTATACTTCATTTTTGATTATATCGGATTAACTTTTAAACCACCTATTCTAGCTATAGCATTCATTTCCTTCTCTCTTGAAATCTTCCGAAATCAAAACAACAACTCAACTCAACCGTCCATAACACGCATGACATTTCACGTTCATAAACACCAGTTGGGGCGATTGAATTTCAAGGGGTGTCCGCATATTTATGTTCTGTGGTCCGCATGGTGAAAGTCACAGAAGTGACACTAGATTCTCTGACATCGGTGTTCTGTGGTTAGTTTGTTTTTCAAAATCATACGACTTCATGAATATTAACTTATTAAGGTCATTTTAGTGGTAATATAAATACATATGATGAATAAATGAGAAATGAACGTATTCTAACGTAATGTAATTTGGATCAACGTATGTCAAAGCTCAACGAAACAAAATTGCAATAGGTACTTCGAAAGTGGTGTGGAAATTTGCTTGAATAGATAAGGATTTACACTGAAGAAGTATAGAGGTGAGCTTATTCATTATAACCCCATTTTTAAGAAAATCCGCTAGTTCTCTTACCATTCATCATTCCAGATAACAAATTCTCGAATTGAAGACCTCGGAGCAATAACCGGGTAACTCCGTTTTCATGAAATGTTGAGAAATGAGGAAAAATTTCAGGATTTGCCTGATTTTTGCGCCGAAATATACATTCAAGTAAGTCCATTTTGATTGAAACTCCTTACAAAAGCGCTGGATTTGCCCCATTGTTGCACCGAAAGTTGCGTACGTTGGATATTAGCAGATTGAATATGATATATCGGTATCATTAGAAAATGGAGTTACCCGGTTATTGCTCCGAGCTCTTCAATTATTCTTGAAATTTGTCAAAGTGACCACATAGGGAAAATTGAATTCTGTGAATTTTTTGAACAGAGTTGCATTCAGCCAAAGTACCCAATACTCGGAATTTCACAGATATTTTTTATTTTTGAATTTCAGATTACTCGAAAACGACGCATCATACGAAAAAAAATAAGGAATACTTTTACTTTCCAAAATGGTCAAAAATTCGTTGAATAGCATTCAAATTATTTTTAAAAGTTGGATTCTTTGAAATTCTGGTATTTTTATGAAATGTTATAGTCATATTAAAGAAACAGGAGGATGTGGATGAAATTTTGTAATGCAGGAACATTCATCGTATCAATAAAAAACTATATTCCAAAAATCATCTCATTCGATGAGATCGTTCGCGAGATATGATCGAAAATTAAATTTTTTTATGGATTTTCAACAGTCTGTATCTTACGAACCAAGCCGTATCGGAAAAAATGGTATGGGAAAAAAAGGTTTCTTTTGGCTTCAGGAATCTTGTGTTAAAATATTCTGCAAGGTCAAAGACTCACCCTGTATAATCGAAAATATTAATCCAAAAAAGTATGATGAAAAAGTGAAAAATCCACAAAATCGTGGTAGTCAAATCTTTCAACATCTGCAACTTGGCGATATGGTACCTCAACAAAGATGTAGTCCATAAGCACCTGCTTCTCATTTTATTTGCACTGATTTTACACGAAAATCCACCTCAAAAATGAATAAAAATAAACCTATAATTATCACGCAGTTGAAATTTGAATTATCATTCTTTCAATATTAAAAAACGTGAAACCGCTTTTTAGTCGTATACTGATTTCCTACACCAGAAATCTATTCAGACATGAAATCAGTATGTCGAAGCCACATATCAAAGAACATTGTCACAGAGGGTATTCAGCTTTATTTGCCAGAATTTATATTTTTTCGAAAATCTTATAGTTATACGATTCTGACAAAAGAAAAGATAGATATTCTCGTTGCTGTTCTCGTTCTGAATATTAAGTTTGACATTGGTCGAATTGGTAATTTCGCTAATATTGAAGAATCAATGGGGCGTCGTTTGAATGAGAGTACCTTCAAAACGAATTCGCCGATTTTGCTTTTTCACGAAAGCATATATGTAGACATGTAGATGTCTCAAATCTACCATGAAAATTTCAAAATCGTAGCTAGTTCCGTTCGAAAGTTACAGTAACCAGAAATATCTCTGTTCATATCGCATAGATGATATATTTTTTTCAAAATTTTTTAATGGCACTATCCTCACGAAATTTCGCAAAGTTTTCGCTTCTTTATTATTATGCCAAATACCACATTTATCAGATATGTGGTTTCAGAAATTTCGGAAAAATAATCAAAAATTTGAGAAGTTGATAACTCTGAGCTTACTCAACCAATTTGATTCGTTAACAAACGCATCAGCAGCAGCATTCGAAACCTGATCTTTCCTCAAAATTATCTCACTGTATCCGTTCGGCCGGCCGTATAAAACCATTGTTGACTTCGGATTCTTCATCACTGAGTCCAACCGAGACGTAAAACCTGACCCAAAAATTATAGACATTTGGGCGAAACGATAGCGCGCAATTTAGGTATGTACCTGAGAAAAAGTGTGCAAAAAGGGAGTTCACTTCTCAACAGGGACTCAATACTGGAAAATAGAAGGCAGCACGAAAAAATACCAGGAATCCTAACCATGGAAGGAATGTGAATACAACGAAGAAAGGTTAACTTTCAAAAAAAAGAAAAGACATAAAAAATCCCTTCATAGTATTAGTTATCGTAACGTGTTTCGACACCTGAAAAAGCGGATAAAAGGTTCAAGAAGTAAGGTGTTTCAGAGTAGCAAATTGCTTCGACAAATTTTTCAAACAAATGCAGGAGTTCATAGATCATCACGAGCCATATTTCTTCAAAAGCAGGAAGCGATTATCTACCATTATTGTTCGCTTATTCCGAAACACATAAAAATTAACCCTTATAGTTTCGAATTTCAATCCTAAAGCATCAAATACGAAATAATAATGCTATACTTAATAACTTTAACGAAAACATTCAAATTCATTCAATAATCGAATGTATTTCAAACCTCAACTTCCCATCCCTTAAGTACTTCCGTCACTGAAACGAGACAGAATGTTTGAAAAACAAAACTTGGGAGGTACAGAAACTTTTCACATCGGAATGGAAAATATGCAACTTTGGTGAAGACTAAATAAATGGTCGGAATTCTCTGTCCTGAGTTCGGAATCAGTTTGAGCTCGACCAAACCAACAGAATGGAAAAAGTTTCATAGGTTTCTTGCTTGTTTTTCATACCCGAAATATAGGAAAATTCGATAACGAGAATTCTTGTGAAATTCTTTTTGATATTGGCAGGATGTAGATTCTTTTCCGAATTTGTTCATAAATCGAAATTCTCAGTACTTATACAGGGTATTTTATAAAAGGTGATTTCCTGGCTAGGGTAGAGAGAAAACTGGGAAATATATGGGGTTTGTTCAATAAAATAATTTCGTAGCGTTATCCGTATTCAAGATAGAGGTCGTTGAACAAAAAAATATATACCATCTCCTTCTTTAAACCTACGACATTCCTCTTCAATTCAATTCTTTCTCATCACTCTTCGCTGACGATGTTGAGTTCTATAACAACCCAAAATCTAATGAGTCCACACTTCAGGAAGACCTGGATAGCTTGAAAGACTGTGCTATAATGGATTGCTTCCCCTCAAAATAAACGTACTCCATCCATATCGGCAAAAACAATCCTCGACTAATATATAACATCGGTGATGAATCTCTGGTTCTTGTCTCCCAGATTGTTGACCTCGGTGTAACCATCGTGGAGTACTTCAGTTGATAAGCACATAATGAGC
The DNA here is from genome assembly GCA_013421045.1 of Propylea japonica. NCBI lineage: Eukaryota > Metazoa > Arthropoda > Insecta > Coleoptera > Coccinellidae > Propylea > Propylea japonica. Next base: position 40,329,267 of record CM024240.1, read on the forward strand.
ATGTCTCTGCCAAGTCGGACAACTAACCTACATCATGTTCTATAGATCTCTCATGGGTTGTGACGACCGCACTTTCAGAACAATCTACAAATCAAATATTCAATACACTTTGGAAAATGCTAGTCCGCTCTGGTTGTCGGGAATAGTTTATAAAATCTCCGTACCTTTGAATTTTAATTAGACAGATTTGACAGAATATATTTTCAGATAAGCATTGTCAATTCATTTAATTAGTTTTATTTTTTTTAATTAGTTTTAGGGTTGAAATACAGATGGCGGACGAAGAAGTTGTCGTTGAGAGTGGCTCTGTTGAAAATTTTAGAGTAGCGGAGGTAAAGTGCAAGAAAAAAGTGGTGGACTATGTGAAATGTGCGAAGTGCTATGGTTTGTTTCATCCTAAATGCATGGAACAATCTGCAAATCAAAAAAGTGCAAGTTGCAAACAGCAGCAAGAAAATGTCGAGAAGTTCCCATACGAAGTTGTGGAAATTCAAAACCAGAATAAGATTTTGAGTATTGAAAATATGTATCTCAAAGAGCTGTTAAGGGAGGTTCAAGAAAAGAACAAAATTCTACTTGAAAACAATTGTCTATTGCTTGAGAAATTGTCCCAATCGGAAGTACATTGGAAAAAAACAGAGAAAAAAACCGTTGCCATTGCAGATAAGAAGGTAACAGTAAATGTAAACAAGGATGGAGGGGAACAAATAATTGACAGACGTGGGTCAAACGATCGGCATGAAGTTGGTACTTTGAAACTACCATCTGTCAGGTCAGGACTACAGAACCCTGTGATTCCCGGCAATAACATTTCAATTGATAACAAAACAAGTACCTAAAGAACAGTCAAGTCAGGTTATACTGAATAATTCTAATAAAAATGAGGGGACACCGGTAACTACTCATGAATGGAATACTGTCAGATATGGAAGAAGGAAGAAAAACTTAATTTGTACAGGCTCAAAGAAGTTCAAAGAAAGCACAATCATTAAAGGAGCCCCAAGGAAAAGATGGATATACGTCGGGCGAGTCGAAGGAAATGAAACATCGGAACAGGACATTAAAGACTATTCGAAGGATATCAATGGACATGAGAGCATCGAGGTAAAAAAACTCAAAACTCTTGGTAAAAACGCCGCTTTTAGTTTGGGTGTTCCTTCTGGCTAATTATTTCAAATATTGTGTGATCCAGAAGTGTGGCCTGAGGGGATAGTGGTCAGAGAGTTTTCATTCCAGAATTTTTTTCGTAAAGAAGTTACCAGAATGTAGTAAGAACTCAGATCTAGCGATTCTTGCTACAACACAGCCACATGATAAAAAGTTTACCATAATACATCAAAATCTCAGATCAATTGGAAATTCAGTGGAGCAAGTTGAAGACATAATTCAAGATAACATTGATATTAAAATACTTTGTTTTTCTGAACATTGGAAATCGATAGAGGAGCTCAGGACCTATAATATTCCAGACTACACACTTAAGGCATGGTTTTGCAGACAAAAGGGAGAACATGGTGGTGTCGCCATATACACACATACAGATCTGAATGTGAAGGAAAGGAAGGACATGGGTGATATTTCAGTGAAGGGCTCTGTGGAGTGTGCAGCAGTGGAATTTTCAAGTAACAACAATAAGATTATATGCTTGACATTGTATAATGATGGTAATGTAAACATTCTAATTGAGAAACTGAACATTGTTTTGAATAAATTGGAAAACGAGAATGCTCAAGTAATTTTGGTTGGAGATTTCAATATTGATTTATTGCAGGACTCGCAGAGGAAAGCTGATTGGCTTGGTTTCCTGAATTCCCATAATATCAAACAAACAATATTCGAACCAACTAGGATAACATCTACAAGTTCCACATGCATTGATGGTATATTTACCAACCTTAGTATACCTTATCATTCTTATGTCTTAGACACTCATATTTCTGACCACAGAGCGCAGTTAATCACATTCACGCAGGAAAAGCCCAGCGAACAGTTAGGATGGAAAAGAATTTGCTCAGATGAAAATATTCAAGTGTTGAAAGCTCTACTGAGCGATCAGAATTGGTCAGTTCTGAAGAACTCAGATGATGTCAATAAACAATTTGATGCCTTCCATGACATATTTTTGAAACATTTTAATGTAGCTTGTCCACACAAAAAATTTAAAATAAAAAACAAAAAGTACAAACCCCCAAGCTCTTCTCAGAAGCAAATGAAACAAAGATTGGATGTCCTGCTAGTATGCAGTAGAAATGATGAGAGATTCATAGAAGAGTACAACAAAGTTAAACGTGAATATGACAGCTTATTAATTGAAAATAAAAAACAAAATTATAGAAAAATAATAGAAAGTTCAGATAATAAAAACAAATCTGTCTGGTCAGTGGTGAACACTATCAAAAATCAAAGAGAAGATAGTAATTTTCCAATCGAAGGAAATTTCGAAAATATTTCTAATGAAATGAATAAGTTTTTTGTCAATCAAGGTGTAAATCTAACAAAACACAACCCAAATGGAGATGCCGTTGAGAATATTAACATCCAAGTTTGTGAGTCTATTTATTTGAGATCGATCAGCAAGGAAGAATTAGAAAACATAATAAAATCTTTAAAAAACAAACATACCAGTGGCATCGATGGAATACCGAACAGTGCTATAAAACAAGTATCCAAAGAAATTTTGGAACCACTGCTGTATATTTTGAACAACTCTCTGAAAAGGGAATTTTTCCTGACAGACTGAAGACGGCAATCGTTAGGCCAATATATAAGAAGAAAGCAGACGTGAACGATTTTGAAAACTACAGACCGATCAGCATATTACCTTGCTTGTCCAAAATTTTTGAGCTGGCCTTTTGCAACCAGGTTACAGAATTCTTCTTGAAAAATAAAATATTCTCAGAACACCAGCATGGATATATAAGAGGAAAATCGATTCAGACAGCGATTTTCGGGTTTGTAAAAAGAATAACTTCTGCATTTGAAGATGGAGATATGTCGATGGGACTGTTTCTCGACTTATCTAAGGCTTATGACTGCCTAAATGTAGGGCAGTTGGTTCAGAAATTGGAAAAATACGGAGTAAGGGGGCCAGCACTTGATTGGGTTAGGTCTTACTTTAAAGGACGCACTCAGTTGGTGGAGATCATCTCAGAAGGTGTCAAGATAAGATCGGATCAAGAAGAACTCAAATTAGGAATACCCCAAGGTAGTATCGCTGGACCACTGTTTTTCATAATTTATGTAAATGATTTTGGATTGGCGGTGAATCTTAGCGATCAAGTATCTTTTGAAGGATATGTAGATGACAAAATCTTTTGGTTATAGCATCTCTTTGGCCGGAGCTGCAGAGACTTATGGGGGTGGTACTTGAAGATGCAGAAAATTGGTTAATTCGGAATAATATGGTACTAAATAAGAACAAGACAAATTTGGTGGCCTTTCATCCGCCACGATCAAGATGGGAAATCCCAGATAATGTAAACCTAAACACCTCAGTCTACAACATTTCAAGAAGTACAAAATTTCTTGGAGTTCATATTGATGAAGAATTGAATTGGAAAGATCACGTAGAACATTTATGCCAAAAAGTTGCTTCCTCCATATATGCTTTCAGAGTGCTGGCTAAATATCTTGATGCACATGTACTGAAAACGGTTTACCATGCAACCATTGAATCAAAACTAAGATTTGGTCTCATATTCTATGGAACAGGGAATATTTCGGCACTATTCAGACTACAGAAGACCGCAGTGAGAATCATGAACGGGTTAGGATTCAGGGACTCATGCAGAGGATACTTTAAGAAGAAGGGGATTTTGACAATGTATGGACTTTATGTTCAGGAATGCTTGATTTTTTTGTTCAAACATAAATACCTTTTTTCTGATCATGTCAACCTTAAATCTTTTTATAAGACGCAAACTTTGTCTTACAACTTGCCAAAGTATAATCTTTCAACAACTCAAAGACAAGTTGAATATAGATGCTTGAAACTTTTCAACAAATTACCGAAAAATATTCAAGAAATTGAGAATGTAAAAATTTTTAAGAAGAAAATTTATAATTTTTTATTAGATATGGAACTCTATGATTTGGTCTGCTTTGACCTTTAATTGCTTCTGGATTTGACACTATTTCATTTCTTTTCTTGTCTTGTAACTGGAATTGTTTTGAAATAAAGACCTATTATTATTATTATTATATTTATTATAGTTATTCTCGTTCAAATATTCCCATTTTCGAGCTTACAAATAACACTGGTGATGTTCCACGAGAGATGCCAATGATATTCGTGAATTGTCGCAGAGATGGATCACTCGCAACCACCATGGCTTCACAGGCCCACGTACGAGCAGCGACCTTCTGCTATGAGGTTGACAAGTATTGAGAGGAGTGGCGTATGCGCGATGACTTGATTTTTTCATTTTGGCAATTTTGAGTCACTTCGGTGATGGTTTTCGTTATATTCTCACCCTGAATACAAATAACCGGAGATGACATATTTCAAACTGAAACGTGAACAATTCAGAACTTCTCAACGATAACATTTTCTTCCCACTCGTATTTTTCATTCTTGGAATAGTCTTCCCGACATGAACGTCCTATCATCTTCGGTAATTAACTTTAAAAAAAGTTTTGGAGGTCTTGATGATGGAGGACTGTGGAAGGTCTGAACTTTTTGAGCGCAGGTTCTACTTAAACGAGTGCTATATTGTTTTGCCCAAATGTCTGTAATTTTTTAATTTTGAGCTGCAAATGTTCTCAAACAATAGCGTTCGACATTCTCCAATTCTCCAATTCAATTCTGTCCTTGCGGCCGTCCGGTCGTTAGCATCAGAACTTTCGAAGGGATTGTCCTAGAGACTTGAAATCATAGAGATAGAATAGAGAAGAGACGCTATGACATACAATTGTGTAAGGAAAAATGGAACCACTGGGCGGGGCTTAGTTGGCATACCAATATGGCCGAAAGTTCAGGGTTGAATTAAGTTGCCAGTTTTTTCTGTTTACGAATTTCACCCAGAAAATACGACGTGTTGGGTCTTTAGCAATACTGTTCAAATAAGGTCAATTGAATATCAAATAAACAGTTTTTCTTCAGGCGATAATATACACATATAGAAAGATATCAGGTTACCAAGACATACTAGCAAAAATTTCGAATGCGGATCTGTTCAGTACTCATGCCTACCTGTGATATGTTTTTCCTCTAGTTTTCTTCTTATCTGTTCCCTCTCTGCTTGAAGAAAGCCATACAGCACACGATACCATTTTATTATTGTTTATTAAGCTCAAGAAATCTCAATTTAACTTGAAAAAGGTACAAAAATCACTATTTTTAGAAAAAATTCAATGATTGTCAAAATTCGACGTATAGCAGTAATATGGCGGATCTGATACCAATTTCATTTCATCGATAGCAACTCTATACTATTCTATCTCTATGCTTTAAATGTTCAGAGTCAGTTCGGTTCCCAAATGGCTCGGATCAGTTCGTTAACCAGCTGAATCGTACAGGCTGTTTCATAAATATGGCGATTCAAAATTTTTGTTTCCCAATATCTGAAACAAAACGAACCCCATCGAATTATGTGGCCATAGTTTAAACAGAACCATAAAAATATCGATTCGTTATCGACTCTCAGATTGTAATATTGTGTGGTTTTCGGTTGTAGGAGTCATTGAAGGCCTTATTTATGGTTTTCTCTCTATTGAAATGCCTAAGCTTTTGCCACTGCTCTGTGTGGCTTCATCAGACCTCTGGGAGAGAGTTCAATTTGATTTTGAAAAAAGCCAACTTTATATTTCAATAAAAAATATTCGATTCGAATAAAATTCATTTTATAAATGAAGATTGATACACTGATTGTTCATGCAGCATTTTGTGGCTATAGTGTTAACAAAACAATAACAAATTCGAAAGGAATATTGAAAAGAAGAAACTTCATATTTCCATAAAAAAAATCCGATTCGAGTGAAATACATTTTGTGCATGAAGATTGATATACTGAATGTAAATGCAAAATTTTGTGACCATAACTTTAACAAAACCATAGAAAATTCAATTGAAATATTGAAAAGAAGGAATTCTACAATTCCATAACAGGATATCTGATTCGATTCAAAATTTATTCTGGGAATCGAGACTGATATACTGAATGTTCATGACAAATTTCAAGAGGATCGCATCATCAGAACCACATAAATAAATTTATGTAATTATTTATTTTTACCTTATTCATTTTCTGAATAATTTCCAGAATAGTATTCCGATTGTGGTTAGATTCCGCATTTATATAATTGGTATCAATTTCAAATCCCATAAAAAAAATTGAGGTAATAGCCTCATCGCTCCACCAGAGAACGAGCGCTCAAAAGCTCTTGCTCAGGGCATTTCTTAATTTTTTTTTCTTTACTACTGTTATATGTTTAAGTTTTGTTCGAGTTCTTTTTATGCTCATCCTATTTTTACTCTTCTGTTACGACTTCTTATATCGTTCATTTGGGCAATTGAATGCTTTTTTTTATTTGCGAATTAACGAGTTTATGAGTTCGTCAACACGAGGCAATTATGTAATAAATAAAATAAATAAATAGATCTTTTGAAATTTTGCCGATTCCAATATTGCAATGAAATTTTATATGAATATGTTTGGAAAGGTGATATTTCCAATGAATATGTCAATTGACGTCCCCAAAAGTACACATCACACACGTATGCGTTAGTGATGAATAAATTCATCTACCTGAACACTTAATCAGTGGCGAAAAATCACAACCCTGTATCTTTTACGGAAATAATTTTTTTATCCGGACTAACTAAGTTTCGTAAAAAGTTCAAAAGTATTCTTTTAACATTTTTCAAAAATAATTTGCAACTAATCCATACTAGTCCATACTAGTATTATAAATGCGAAAGTAACTCTGTCTGTCTGTCTGTCTGTCTGTCTGTCTGTTACTCTTTCACGCCTAAACGGCTGAACGGATTTTGATGAATTTTGGTATGGTGATAGATGATAACCTAGAAATGGTCATAGGCTATGAATAATCACGCCATCGTTCTTAGGGGGTAGGCAGTAGGCAGATAACTAAATTGAGGTAGTGATTTTTAGTCGTTTTTGTTGGGACTTTTGCTCTTTCACGTCGAAACGGCTGAACAGATTTTGATGAAATTTAGTGAGATAATGGATAGTTACCCAAAAACGGATATAAGATCAAAATGATCACGTCATCGTACTTAGGCGGTAGGAAGTAGGCAGAAAACTGAATGAGTTAGTGATTTTTTTATGGTTTGTGCTGGGAGTTTTGCTCTATCATGCCTAAACGGCTGAACGGATTTTGATGAAATTTAGTTAGGTGATAGATAGTAACCTAGGAAAGGATATGGGCTATTAATATTCATGCTATCGTACTTAAGGCGTAGGCAGTAGGCAGAAAACTAAGTTAGTGATTTTTAATCGTTTGTTTTAAAAGTTTACCTTATTCACGCCTAACGTCTGAACGGATTTTTATAAGACTTGGTTAATATAAAGATAGGATCCTAGGCACGGACACAGGCTACTTTTTACGGCGGGAAAATACCTCATTCCCGCGGAAATCTAGCGTGATCATGTCAAGAAGCGCATGACGCCATAGCTACTGAAATGATTTTGATGATTTTTTTAACTGAGTGTTACTAAGACTTCAAGTTAGTGTTTGATCACTTTTCTAACTTAGAGGGTCGGTAGGCGGACGAAGTCGCGGGTAAAAGCTAGTGCAAATATAAATATGTAATAACAGAATCACTAAGTAATCAGAAAATCCCTAGATCCCACTCAAGAATTTTATCATACATATGTCTTCGACTTATGAAAACTTTGCCATTTATTTTTCTTTCAGGTACCCTCCGACTACGCAACTCACACCTCCATCCAGAAAGCAGGAATCCCGATCTTCGTCCTATACATACAGGTCTTTATTAAATTCCTGCAGAATCAATACATTGGGGTGGCTGAACAATGGAACAATAATTGGATCAGGAGAATTAATAATTGCTAAAGCCCTGACGCCACGGTGACCTTAAACTGGGTAGTAAATTTCTAGCGACTATATTGGAGGAAAATTCGATTATGAGTGATCGGATGCCACATACTGGTAATGTTGACGTTCCGCTAATTTTCTTGGACTGCGGTATGCCAAAAGTCCCCAAGGGCTTCGTTACGGTTACTATTGACATCTCTGTTCAAGCAGTAATGTAGAACCTGATGGAAATTCTGTTCATAGTTTCATACCTTGTCTTCTCCTCGATTGGCTATTCGAGATGGTGCATTCCATGCATTGATTTTCGATTGACATAGGTATCATGAGATAATTAGAATGTCTATGGATGTTGTCGAAAGGAAAAATTGACGTTTTGAGTTTCATTTTATACTATTTGATTGGAAAAAAGTTGAATATCTATTCTGAAATATGTGACATAAAAGACATGCAGTACTTCAATTGTGTTGACATAACGCAAATTTTCTTGGACTGCGGTATGGCAGAAGTCCCCAAGGGTTTCTTTCTATTGACATCTCTGTTCAAGCAGTAATGTACACCCTGATGGAAATTATGTATATAGTTTCATACCTTGTCTTCTTTGTGATTGGGTGTTCGAGATGGTGCATTCCTTGCATTGATTTTCGATTGAGTCATCACAAGATAGTTAGAATCTCTTTTGACATATTCGAACCGAAAATTTACGTTTTGAATTTAATTTCTCAAAAATGTGACATAAAAGACATGAAACACCCACAATATGTTTCCACGAGATATCAGCTTTATAAACCACACTATAGGAAGGCAAAGTTATATGGATATAACTCAACTCATCTGAGTGTTTTTGAGAATTTTTCGTAAGAAAAGCTTCATCATGATAATGCTTCATTTTACTCAAACCACAAAACTGAAAGGTAATTTACATTCCTCTGAGCGTACAGATAAATCTGACTGCAATTTAATTACATGTGTAGGTGTTCCTGAAGTAACTACAGGATAAAGCAATAGGGACTGAAACTTACCACGAATACAAGTTCAAGAATACTTCAGCACCCAGTACGTGTGAGCCGTCAAGATGGAACCGGAATTCCAACTTTATGATGTCGCACATATTATATCTGCGTGATAAATGTGTAGGGAACTGTGAATCTCAACTTGGGGAGAAGAAACTTAGTTTGAAATATTCTTCATAAATATTTGCCTCCACACGATTAAGATAAATCTCACAGTCTCAGTAGGAAAATTCCACTTTTTCAAAAGAAAAGATTTTCGGGTGATTCCTGGAAACGAATTCATGTCATTTTTAGGTGGATGTATAGCAATCTCACCTTGTACCTGGCCGTTCAATAAATACCTTCCAATAGGTGAATCCACAAACGGAACACCGAATTTATTTTGTACATATATGTCATTTTTCAAATACCTACTGTCAAAGTTTGGGCCAGATCTATGAATAAATTCACTTGATTTGAACGTCTATGGCGAACCACCTCAGGGATTTCTAGTAAAATGGAAAAAGTTCAACACCGGGAAGTGATGAAGTTCCTTCATTCGACAGGAAAAACGTACGATGAATTCAAATCTGAATTGGATTCTGTTTATGGTAACCGTTCGCCTTTGATTGCAAAAATAAATGTTGGACAGATGATTATATACTTGGTTGTACGAGCACTGTTAGTTGATGAAGACCGAAAAGGTAGGTCGTCCAAAAGAAGTGATAACCGAGAAAAGGGTCGAAAAAATACACGACATTGTATTAGAAAATCCGAGAGTAAAAGTGCATGAGATAGCTGGACCAAAGTCTTATCAAATGGGTCGGTGGTTTCAATTTTGCTTAATGCATAGGGTATGAGACAGCTAGCAGGAAGATGGTTGCCGAATTTGCTACCTATCTATCAAAAACGTGAACATGTTCGCACTTCTCAGCATTGTCTGAACCTTTCAAACCGTAATCGAACTGATTTTTTGCGCCGATTAGTAACTACTGATGAAACATGGATCCACCATTACACAGGAATCAGAAAAATCGGCAACAGAATAGGTAGGACTGTGTGGAACCTCACCAAAGCGAGCAAAGACTCAACTATCTGCCAGAAAGGTTATGATGTCTGTTTTTGGACTCTCATGGTACTAAACAAAAATCAATAGCGACTAATACTGATGGCTCCAGGAAAAGAAATTTGAAACTAATGCAGAGGTCGAATGGGAAACTGAAGAATATTTTGAGGATATTGACAAATCTTACTATTCTGAAGGCATCGCGATATTGAAAAATTTTTGGACTTTTTTTCAGCTGAAAGGAAACTTAGTTGAGGAATGAATGATACTTTTGACAAAAATCGTTTGTTTCCTTTGTTAGGCTCAGTGTTTATCGAACGCCCTTAATTACCTTCAGTCAATATCTCGATTCGGAACGCAGATGGCCGTTGAAAGAGCCATCGACTTTCCCGGGTTGACCACCTTTGATTATTTTTATTCAGTTTTTTATTCCGTCCACCTCGAAATGGAAGGTGGGTGTAAGGTACACGAAATTGATCAAGAATTACCCATTTCAATGCATGATTGATTCCTATTCGTATTTTGATGTATGATTGTCATCAGCAACGATTTCTGTCGACTCAAAAATAGAAGCTGAACTTAACTTAACGGAATGAATCAATAATTACCCATGTTTTCGCTCCCTTTTCACTATTTTAACATGCAGTTGTCATTAGCAACCGAACAAAACTATTCATGAGCAACACGAGGAATGTAACAACTCTACTGAAACATATTCATTCATTTATATTATGAAAATTGTATCTCTTTTCAAAATAAAGTTTATTTCAATCAAGAATTCATACTGAATCCATAATTCTGTGGTTAATAAACTATTTGAGGAAAAAATTATTTCAGCAAATTTCAAAAATTCAACATTCTTGATACCATTTTTGGAAGGAACTTTCTCACTGTAATAAAATGTCATTTCCTAGATGTAAAGAGATAGCCCTTGGTGTTCACCATAAAACGTTTCATCTCGTACTTTTCTATTGATTTCTCTGCCCAGAAATTTAATAAGGAAGTATATACTGCCTCAATCACCTCTAGAGCAATAAAATTTATTTTTCGACAATTTAACCATCATATGTTCCGATTGTAACCCAAGTAATTTTATTGCCAATAAACGTCGATTTTAGTTTAATATTTAGCGTTTTCCATTCAAAAGTATGAATACCGACAAGCGACTAAACATATTAAAGTTGAGTTTCTTCATGGGTTGATATGACTGTGTCATTTAAGATCATTTTCTCTTCAAAATGAAAAACAAATACTGAAAAAAATTGTAAAGTTCGCTAAAATGCTGAAGCTTGAACTCTTGTATCTATATATAGTTTTTCGTCTTAAATAGTCGTGTTCAGGCTCAATTTCAATTTTACGAAATGAGAAATAAATGACAAAAAATGTCTGACAAACAAACCAACAAAAACTTCACTCAATTCTGGCAAATAAGAATGCAAACAAAGTTATAATTCTTCCCAAAGGTAATTCTAAAGTGTTTTTCATCCGTGAAAATATTCACCGATATCCACAAAGCGAGTTTTTATTCGGGTTCATATTACAATTTTCCATTTTTATGGTAATTTAGATTCGGTAAATAGGCTTTCGAGGAGGTTGAATAAATCTGGTCATTCGAGCAAAAATAAAACGGCATATTTTACGACGGCGTATTAGTGCCACTGCGGTGAAATAAAAATCTGTCCACTGACAGATTTTATCTATTAATTTACAGTTTCAATCTCTCAATTGACAAATTTAGGCTGTCAGTTGATAGATTTATTCTGTCAATATTCACTTTTCATTTGTCAATCGACACTTTTCAATCTGTCGATTAACCGATCATCGGTTCCAAAAGCATCAACCAATACGGCACTGAATATTGGTACATATATTTATTTCAGAGCAATTCAAAAATATTAGTTCTGAGCGTGAATTCAGCACTGAACACTTGGATTGTCAATATGTAGTTTGATAAGGTCTTAATAGGCACTAATTAGAGACTGAATATTGAACATATGTAGTTTGAGAATTAGTACTTCTTACTTTTAGCATAAACACATAACAGACCTCATATACGCCAACCAGTTGAGTCCTGACGTGCGAAAACAGCAATCGAAATAGAGAACCTGTTGAATTGCAAGTTGAAATCTGCCAATTGGACAGATTGAAAAGTGTCAATTGTCAGATAAAAAACTGTAAATTGACATAATTTAAAATATAAATTGACGAATTGAATCCGCAAAATTGACAGATTAATTATGTCAATTGACAAATTTCCATTTCATCGCAGTGGCACTACTTACTATGCACTACGTCGTAAAATTGCAATATTACGAGATGAGGAATAAATGACAAAAAATTTCCCACAAACAAATCTAACAGAATTCACTCAATTCTCACGAATAAGGATGCAAATAAAGTTATTATTCTTTCCGAAGGTGGGCGTTTTTCATCCTTGGATATATATACCAAGTTCCACAAAACGTGTTTTTATTCGGATCAAGTTCAATTTTTCCATTTTCATGGTAATTTAGATTCGGTAAATAGGCTTTCGAGAAAGTTGAATAAATTTGGTGATTCGAGCAAATACAAAACGGCATATTGATCCCCATATTAGTGTAGTTTATCAAGATTTCCATGGCACGAACAGATCGCTCTCTTTATCGGCAGTAAATCCTTGAGCGTGTGCGGATAAGCTTTGGGGGTTATTTAGCTACGGTTTCTATGGTCTCTTCCGTGATTTAGCGAGTCTGAAAAAGTCCAGTTACCGTCTTTTTTCGGTTGGGATGCTTATGGCAAACGACGCGACATAGTTCTGATTCGAATTTATTGGGAGATTGTCTACTTGACCTTGCACGATATACGTTTTGCGTTCTTTCGTTCTACTTTAGGATTACACCAATTCGACCCTCTTGATGCGAAACTACTTATATACAAAATAATTTTTTTAAGTGTTTTATAAGAAGTTTTTGAGGAAGGAATTTTATTTGATAACGGCAAAACTACTGATTTTAAAGACACAGGAAGTTCGGCACACTCTAACTAGTTTTTGACGAACAATCGATCGGAATCAAAAAAAGTTATGGGTACCATTTGAAAAAAAAATTACATATCATAATCTTATTGAGGCTCATTTTGAAACTCTGTATAAGATTTCCTCTTAACTCATACAAAAAGCAGTATCCGCGTATCTGTTCAATTTTTTCCACTGATTCAAAAATAAAATACAATGATGGATTGCGAAGATATGAACACCAATTGCATTCGTTTCCGGTAAAAACGGAAGTAGATTCCGCTTGAAAATATTCCACAAATCAATTCATATACTCTAAAACGAAAATACAAAATAGTCAGTTCGTATCACAATTCCTTTCTCGAAAACTTCTAATGAAACACTTAAAAAATCACCCTGTATAAGATATTATTTGAGTTGTGCAATAATATGAACATTAGATTTCTGCTATTTTACAGTTGGGTTCTCTGTTCTATTTTCACTTAACTGTTTTTTTGTATTAAGCTTTCGTGAATTTCTTTGAGGCCACACAAAGTTAAGATTCACCAAGATTAATATAACATCTAGTCGAATCATGGCAAATGAAATTATGTGACGATAAAAATAATAATCATAATGAAGAAATTGAAAATAATTCTCATTGACGAAAGCTATCAATAATCAATTTACCATAGTTCTCAATACAAAAATAGAACAAACCAGAAAATCTCCCTCGCAAGTATATTAACTTGTGAGTGAGTTGAAACTTTCGAAAACGTAAGAGGGTAGTCTAAAAGAAAACGGGATTAGAAAAGACTTCAGTGAAACAACTTCTTTATAAAGCGGCGTTTGGCCTATATTATTAGACTTCTTCAGGCTAAAAGCATTAAACGAACAGTAAAAATAACAAACAAGCTGAATACTCATACCCAAAACTAATTTTTGTAGGCTCAAATGTGTCATACAAATAGTCAGACAAATCGATAGAATTGGAACTCAACGAATACTAATGAAAACCTGATGAAATAACATCTTTTAAATTTGGGCTTTCATTATTCAAAATGGCATAATTATATTATAATACTGAAAAACAGTTTCGAAACCTTCACTCTGCGTATAGATCGATATTTATTCAAGCTGTATAGTACAGTCTTGTGTATTCTAGACCATTAATTTTTCATTAGAAACCTACCCATAAATATTGAATATTATGAGAAAAAGCAAATTCTTAATTTTTTCCTTAGTTTCATAAAGGTAATGAACATGCCTTTAACATCCAGTTTTTTGAGGAATCATCAAAATTTGAAGAGATTTTATTATTATATAATTCATGATAATAATATCTGTTTTAGTCGTATGTAATCGCCATTTATTAAATTTTCACGTCCTCTTGTTGTCTGAAAGCTAACTTCGTTCGCAAATCCATTCCTTAAAAATGAATAGGTATTGTATGTTGATAAAATCTACCTCTAAAACTGGGTAAGTCCTTACATACACAAGACAAGCTTTCACTTCCGTGGGTGTTTCATAAGTACAGAAAGTATACAAAGGTTTTTTATTCAGCGCTAATTCTACTTAAACGAGTGCTTTGTCGTTTTTCCAAATGCCTGTAATTGTCGAATTTCGAGCAGAAAATGGTCTCAAAAGATAGGGTTCGACAGCCTAATGACCTTCGAAGAAATTCTCCGAGAGACTTGAGATTTTCAGGGTGAGTTTGGTGCCATAAAAAATTCAATTGGAATATTGAAAAAAAATCTTTACATTTCCATAATAGAATATCAGTTTCGAGTGAAATTTTTTCTGTGAAGAAGTATGTTATACTGAATTATCATTCAAAATTTTGGGGCCATTTTTTCTACAGAACCATAAAAAATTCAATTGAAATATATCCCTATATTTCCATAACAGAAAGGATAGAATTTAATTATTTAAATTATTTATTTTTAGATATTTTTGAATAATTTCCAGAATATAATTCAGATTGTGCTAAAATTCTGCATTTATATATTTGGTATCAATCTCAAAACCCATATAGTATTTGAGGTAATAGTTTAATTACTCCACCAAAGAACGAGCGCTCAAAAGCTCCAGCTCAGAGCTTTTCTGGTATTATTTTGAATTTTTACACATTTCATTTTTTTAAAGATTTCCAGAATGCTGGGATTTTGCAACCATATTGTTAGCAAGAATCTCAAATGCCTAAAAGTTTTATATCTATTTAGGTGTTCAATGATGATAAACCTGTGAAAAATTTCATGATGATCTTTGGAGCTAAAAATATTAAAGTTGGAAGTTTTGAGAGTACATGTGAAAAGCAATGAACAGTGGCGGCATGCGAAATGCGAACAACTCTCCAGAGCAAACTTGGCTTTTTTCAGTTGATTGAATAAAGCTTTGGCATGCAAAATTTGTATTCTGTGTATTTGTCTTGACGTTGGTTGTCAATCACTGCACGATAAATATTAAAGAAGCCCAATTCAGAATTTAAAAAAATCATTCACATATCGATGGACCGGGTTTTTCACTATAATTTGACCCCCCCCTTTAACTTTGGTACTAAGGAGATACAAAAAAATGTTTCGTAAAATAGTTTCACAAAATCAACTGAGGTTTTTTGATATGAGTCCAGAAACTGAAATATATACAGGGTGACCAACATATTGATGGCAACTTCATTTTTTGAAATGGAACACCCTGTATATATTTCCATATTTGGCTAGCTCTTTTGCCCCTGATTTGGAATATGTAACATATGTTGGTCTATCTCTTTTATTCTGAGAACCACAGAGTTTCAAATTTTAAGAACCACCTGCCAAGATCTGTAATCATTTTACAAGTAGTAGAGTGCGTTTACTGAAAATGCTCATTTTTGGAATTATAATAACGTCAATGGGAACTATGTTTTTTCAAGTGGGACACCATGTCTTGTATATTCTTCCTTTTTTTGATAGGCTATTTCCTCCTGATCTCGAATATAAATGCGTTTGTGGATGTGTCTCTTCAATTTTCAGAGTTTCAAGTTTTGAAATGATGACACTGAATAAAAAAATATGTGAAATACTTACAAAATTCTTTATATCCAAACAATCTACTTAAAGGTATTATTTTAGAATGAATACTTAACAATTACTTAACCAATGAAAAATGATAAACTATGGTAGTATGGTAAGAATAACATCAACTAAAGAAATTGCTCAAAATGACCTTCATTTAATACACATAGTTCACATAGTTGTCTCAAGTTGTTTAGACTATTTTTGATAGCATTAGTATGGCTCTAATTCAAGTCAGAAATTAAAGCTTCAAAATTTGTTTCTTATCATTACAATATTTTCATTATTCTTTTTGCGTTGACAGGATTAGTTCCGAATTATGGGTTTAATATTGGTTGATTTTATATCATTAATATTATTCTCCGCTTTCATTGATTGTCATTATTGCTGAAGTAAATTTTTTCCTTCTGGAACGGCTATAAAAACGTGTCCAACGGTGTTAAATCGGGACTTTTTGGTGGCCATGAAATGGGTGCGTCATTACCAATCCAAAGATCAAATTGGCCACTTAAATATTCACGATTTTCCAAAACGCTATGCCAGATGGTCCTTGAAATTTGAAACTCTGTGGTTCTCAGAATAAGAAAAATAGACCAATATATGTTACATATTCGAAATCAGGGAAAAAAGAGCTATCCAAATATGGAAAAAATATACAGGGTGTACCATTTGAAAATATGAAGTTGCCATTAATATGTTGGTCACCCTGTATATATTTCAGTTTCTGGACTCATATCAAAAAACCTCGGTTGATTTCGTGAAACTTCTATACGAAACTTTTTTTTGTATCTAATTCAGTAACAAAGTTAAAGGGGGGAGGGGTCAAATTATAGTGAAAAACTCGGTACATGATCGATTCGCTCATGGGTCGAATCAATCTAATGGTTCACGTCTTATACGAAATTTAACATCTCGAATATTTTAAGATCTAGTATTTTGTCGAGATACATGAAAAAAAGTAGGGGAATTTTCAAAATTTGTCATTCGACATACATCGCTGAAATGTTGACTCATAATACTGGTAAATTGCGTTGATGAATCTAGGTATACAGAAATTAAAACATATTCGGATTTTCTGTCACTTGTATAATACCTACATTCGGTCGATGGCTATAAATAGTATCTATATAACAGAAGGAAAAGAACAAATTCAAACACTGAATTATTATTTCCGTATGCTTTTGTTAGTTTCAGCAGTAGTAATTGAATAACAGCAAATTTGTTGTGAAGATAAGAGCTCGACTAATTGAAACTCTTTGTGATAATGTTCTTATCGTTGGCAATTTAGAAATGAATTATATTGAGACGAATACTTAAAAGTCAAAAACATTTTGAATTTGAAGATTCCAAGATATATTGGTCTCATTGTATACATTTAAGAGCTCAACTTTTTTAATTAAATCAACAGCATATGAAAACGGAAAGCGAATTGACTAACCAAATTTCCTTACATTCGGTGCAATAGTTTAGTAGCCTCAGATTGTCACTCGATGTGCGGATGTCCGAAGTTTCAATTTTGAGCAACATTGAATACACTTCCTGATTTTTCCTATTAAGTGGTCTACTGAATGTTGAAAAAAACATTTGCGCGCTTTTTAAAATCGAAAAAACGACTAATCAAATTTGATATTCTGAGAGAGATTTCATTCTATTCTAATTTTATTTTTTTTGGACGTTATTGTATTCAGGATAGGTATTTGAATTTGTAATGTGTAACGTTTCTATCATGCTCACTTGAAAAAGATTAATTTTATCAGGGGATAGCGACAAGTAGGCTTCTTTTTGTTCCCCTTAGGGAATTGACAAAGGCCCTGAAATATTTACGTTTTTGTAAGATGATTTCAGCCTATTAGTTATTTCATTTTTTTTTTAATTGAAGAAAACTATCACCTATACAGGGTGTTTTACTTTTAGTGTTTCATCAGAAGTTCCCGAAGAAGGAATTGTAATACGAATTCAAGATTCTGTAGTTTACATATTGAAGTACATGAACACAAATCGTAAAATATTTTCAAGCGGACTTCCAGTTCTTCAGAAACGAATGCAAGCCCTGTATATTGATACATATGTACATAATTTTTCGTTTTGCAATGATTCGATAGATGTATGATATGTAGAATCACTTCAAGCGGGTGTTGAGTTATAGCCTGATCGTCAATTTTTTCACAGACACATTGTCTCAAATTAGTGCTTATATCTCCGCAATCCATGATTGCGAAAGGTTTCTTTATAAAAGAGGAACAAAATAAAGTACGCAGATACTGCTTCTTGTATAGATTATGAGGAAATATTATACAGAGTGCTCAAAACAGGGCTTCAAAGTGAGCCTCAATAAAACTATGAAATGTTTATTTTCCAAGTGGTAACCATCAAAATTCGTGACTACGATCGATTGTTCGTCTAAAACCAGTTAGAATGTGCCAATCATCTCAAGTCTTTAAAATCAGTAGGGGAGGCCGGGGCCACAATTAACAAAAATTGCATATTCATTTGTAATTCCGAAATAATTCAACTTTCAGACCTGGTTTTTGCGTCAATTGATACTTCAAATGTTCAGGAATCATGTTAATAACATAAATAAAAGATTGAATTAATGATGTCTTAAAGAGACATTTTAATGACGAGAAAAGCGTTCGTTAATTCTTACCCCGTGGTTGGGGCTAAAACTAACAGCTCTGGGGCATTTATTAACAAAATGTTATTCAAAATAATATGAAAGAAAACGAACATGAAAATGAAATAATACTTTATTATCAAACTATAACTATAAAATAGCTAAGTATTATAGACTATATTAAAAATCCAGCATGGGCCCATTCTCTACAAGAGATACATACATTGTATTTAATCACCACCTGATAAATCATCCTCATACCACATACCACAAACAATGCAAAAACATTCATGTGCTTCATCAGAATCATTGCTTTCGTTTAATATTCTTTTTTTTACCTTTTCTATTTTCTCGTCTTTCTTTCACTTTCCTTAACCTCTTCTTTTTTCTTTCTTATTCTCTTTGTTATGGTTTCTTTCCTCCATTTTACTCTTTTTCAGTTCTCTAACGTGTTGTTTTTCTTTCAACGCTTTTTTTCGGTATATCGGTGAAAATGGTAGATTTTTTCTCTATATTTTCTATTTCTTTCTACCACTTCCATAGCAGCCAACTCGTAGACTTCTAAGGATTTGGTTCCTCGAGTAGTTTTTCGTTTTTACGATCTCATTCTGTAATAAAATGGAACGAAAAAAATATTTCTATCTGATTATCATACCCAGTCCATAAACTTGTTAATACTGGTCCTGGTTTGGTTTTGGTTTTAACACGTTAATTCTAACCCCGGTGATTTGTTAAGTTTAGCCCCAAAGGAATATTTTTTATTTCAAATAACATAAGAAAATATTTGTAGAAAAGTTAGTCAATTGGACTACACAGCCTTATTCAGTATGAAATAGGCTTCTAGAAAGATGAAAAGCATCATAAAAACGCCGTCTATTTCGAGTAAAAATCAAATAATTTTAAGGTTGAAAATGTTCGTTACCTGCGTAATAAATTGATACGGTACACATGTGTCTTGTAGGACGCGTGGAGCACAACTTGGTAATACCGTCATGTGGCGTGATCTAGATGGCGTTTTGAACCACGTGCTTTAGGTTGAACTTGTATAGTTTTCGAAAAATTCGCTTGTTAATACTTACCCCTGTTAATTGTAGCCCCGGTCTCCCCTACTCTAGGCGTAATCGAATTAAAGTCATTCCTCGAAAACTCCTAATGAAACAATAAAAAATTCACAGTACGATTGAACATGAAATAAAGTTCACGAAAAATCCAGAAATAAATATTCTCTATGCCTTCTGAATTCAGCAACGATTCACATATTCTGATGGTTTATTCCTGCAATTCTGCGAGTTCATCACGGGAGAAGAATACGAATAAGGCGCTACATAAACCACACACAAAAGGCTGTAAAAAATCTATCAGTTAATTCACTCAACCCAAGTTGACGTCATCCTGAAACATCATGCCAAGTTATAGAATTCGTACGCAAATACAACAATTGTATTTGCGTACGAATTATTCTCCAATGCATACTCGATGATGAAGTTTCATTCAAATCCGACTCGCCCCTTATGTTCGCAATTATAAAAATTGTGTTTCAGTACAAAAAGTTCTATTTGGACGATAGGTGAAGGATATTCTTCGGTATATTGTATGCTCGTGAAATGCACCTCTAGCACTAGGTAGGTCCGTATAGTCCGTTCACATAAGGTTGAGCCGTCGGTTGGCCATGGAAATTTGGCATATTCCACTGTGTATATTAAAATTTCAGGTTATGATGCTTACTTTCTTGTCAGATTGATACGCAATGTTGTCATATAACATAGAGTTCTCTAATAACTCGCAAGCTCGTCGGGCTGGGCCGGGTACATTCGGCAACATTGACTTTATTTTACGTTATGACAGCAAATACTGCCAACTTCAGATGAATGAACAGACGCCTACTATGCGCTCAAACTTTCGTGAACGGACTATACATACATATGAAAAGCTATAACTCCCATAGGCGTTTCATGAGTAAAGTATGGACAAATAAGTTTAAATTTTTTAATTCAACGAAAAACGATGTCAATTACTTTTTTGACGATAATGTGAATTTTGTGTGATTTTGAATCCTGTAGTTCAGTGACAATTTGAACAGTTGTGCAGTATTTCATGATGATCTTTGTACAAAAATATATAAAATTTTCAACATAATGGAGCGATGACAGAGGGACTTGATATTTTCGAAGAATCAAAATGCTATGGAGTAATGTCTTTGCTTCGTTGGTTCATGGGCAAAATCGAACGAATGATTTTCAAGTATAGTACGAAAATTCTTATCTGAAATAACGGGTTATCCATTTCGCGGTTTCGAAAGTATAGAGCTGGAATTCGACATCTGTCAAACCAAGTTGTAAAAAATTTTTTTTCAGTTGAAAGTCTCACATTTACGAAAATGGATCGCACATCGCATGAAAATTGTAAAAACCTACTACAAAAATGGCGATTCTGCCACAGCCACATATGGTGCTTCAAGAGCAGATTATGGTTTACATAATCGTCCAACTACGCAAGCAATTGGTGAAATTGTAAAGAAATTTGAAGAGACTGAATCGGTTACAGATATTGTAAGGCCTGTGCATCATCGTTTTGCTCGTACCACTGAAAATATCGCTACTGTAAGTGAAAGTACCCTCCTGTTGGGTATCACCTACACTGATTAGGGCAGAGGTAGGCGTTTGGGAAAAAAGGGAGAAACACTCTTACTGGATAAACACATCCGGTCAAAGACAAGCAAAGAGACTAATCGAACCTTCCAAAGAGAAGGCTCAACAAGCTCTATCGTTGTCAAAAAATGAGTTAAGGCTGCTAATCGGCCTCCTCACAGGGCACTGTCCGTGAGATATCACCTACACAAGATCGGTAAAGAAAACTCCGACATTTGTAGGTTATGTGAATCGGCCACTGAAACCACCGAACACATACTATGCCAATGCACTGCGCTGGCGCAAACCAGACTTACTCTACTAGGTGGCGCGTTATTAACGCCAGCCGACATACAAGCGAAGTCTCCTAAGGAAGTAACCAGCTTTGCTAAGGAGGTTAGATTCCTGGGAAAAACGTAAGTTTAGCATGGTAACGCACAAAAGACCTTATTGGTCGCAGTGCAGAAGGGTAATCAACGTGCCGATCGACCACTATCTAATCTAATCTAATCTAATCTAAAGTGAAAGTGTCGCCAAAGACCCGAATGTCGATTCCTCGTCGTTCTCAGGAATTAGGACTGTCTAACGGCACATTATGGCGTATTTTCCATTAAGATCTACACCTATATCCATATAAAATCCAGCTCACACAACAACTGAAGCCAGCCGACCGTTTACAACATCCTAGATTCGTCGAATGGGTTCTTGAACAACAGGCCGTGGACGGCGATATTAACTGGCCACCAAGATCTTGCTATTTGATACTGCTTGACTTTTTTTGTGGGGCTACGCGAAAGACCGTTTTTATGCAGATAAACTTTTAACTCTTGAGTACTTAAAAACCAATATTCGTCAAATTATGGCTGAGATACCGCCCAATATGTGTGAATCGATGCTTGCAACAATTCGCGTGGTGGTCATTTAAATGATGTAGTGTTTCACACATGATGTCAACGTTCAAACTTTATAATAAAAGAGAAATATGATGATAAAAAATATTTTTGATGTGGTTTTATTTACGTTTACTTGAAACCGCAAAATGTATAACCCTGTATTTTCAGAACTTGTAATTCGTTCGTATTCATGACAAAAATATATACAAAAGTTATCCCTATAACTTATTCACAAAAAAAATATTCGGGTTCTTTTGGTTCTATGTCCTGGCCCCTTTATTCTCGACAAGTGAACTTTTAATTTACTATATTAATAGGTTTTCAGGATAGTGAATTATATCATATAAGTTATACTATTTC
Source organism: Propylea japonica (assembly GCA_013421045.1). NCBI lineage: Eukaryota > Metazoa > Arthropoda > Insecta > Coleoptera > Coccinellidae > Propylea > Propylea japonica. Next base: position 40,351,859 of record CM024240.1, read on the forward strand.
TATTCAATTGGAGAAGACCCTCACCTTTAGAGTAAGGGTATGGTCCGTATATCGCCGAGAAATTCAGAGCGGTTATTCACAGTTTTTCATATTTCAGGTGATCAGTTTCGTATTTACGGAGCGCTGCGCTATGGTCGGTTGTTATTCTTGACAACACAATTTGAAATTTTCATCGGCAGAAGGTTGGAGGTTAACTGATAGCACAAAACGCATACAGATTTTATAATTATTTTTTAATTAACTCAGTCTTTCCACCACCTCAACGAAAATCTTCAAAATCCAATCCTCATAACTAATAAATAAACACAATCATCAGAGAAGAATACGAATATGCCGCAACATAAACCATAAACCGCAGAAATTCTTATAGCTCTAATTCACTCAAGCTGAGTTATGGAATTTTTACGCTACGAGTACTTGATGATGAATTTTCTTTCAGTAGAAACCGTTTTTTTAGACGATACGTCCGTACATACAAAAGAGAAGCAACTGTACTGGAATAGTACGGAAAGGTTTTCATTTTTCAATTGAACGAAAAACGTTGCCAATTACTTTTTTGAAAATTATTCCAAATTTCATTTTGCCAAAAATTTGAAAAAATCAAAAATTCGAATAAGCTAAAATTTTAAATCTAGTATAGTTAAATGACGATTTGAACTCTTGTGAGGTATATCTTGATTATCTTTGAAACAAAAATTATAAAACTTTCAACTTCATGGAGCAATGCCACAGAGAAGTCTTTGCTTGGTTCATTCATGGGTTAAATCGAACGAATGGCTAATTCGTGGAGATTCATGACAAAAAAAGGCATTTTTCGTGGGACATATATCGCTAAACTATTGAATGAAATTATCCCTCTAATTTTTTTGCGAAAAAGTATTCGAATTCCTTTGATTCTATGTCCTGACTCTAAAATAATAAATTAAAAGGTTTTCAGGATAGTAAGTTATATCATGTATGTTATACTATTTCTATTCCAGAAGAAAACCTCTACCTATAGAGTAAGCAAACCTAGTGAAAGTTATAGAAGTTAACATCTTTTATGCGTTCAGAATTTAGTACCTATTTACATTATCTGATTGGTTTGTTCTTACAATTCGGAGAGTTCATCATCAGAGAATACGAATAAGGCTCAACATAAATCATTTAAGTGCATAAGACTTATCTGATTCACTTAATCATACTTGGTTATGAAATTTTTACACAATCACCATACCCAAACGCTTACTTGATGCCTGATTTAAATTTTCATATACATCACCTTCGCCCCTTATGTTTCCGATAAAAATTATTTGTTTCAATGAAAAACATTTTATTCCACACTAAACGAACTACAGTTGAGCATCATGAAGGATTTTGTTCGAAATTAGGTTGTCCTTCGAAGAAACAAAAGGAGATCTGGAAATTTGTATTGAAACCAGATGAAAGGGCATGTCACATGCGTTGAGCTCAAATAAATTAGAAATAGGACTAGTCATATAATTACACTGAAAAAAAATAAAATCATTACCGAGATCATTACTCTGCTTATTTGTGAATTCAGCTTTTATTCGAACCAACCCATGAGAGAATAATTCGACAAGTTTCGGGCAGGTTTGAGATTTGTTTGTAATGTGACTGATGAAAAAAAATGCGTCATATGTTCAAAAAATAAAAAACGTTAACTGTGTATCTAATTTATGCTATAGAAATGTCGTGTTTTCAGTATTCCTAGCATTAATTTTTCATAAGAAAGGAACTCTTAAAATATTGAATATAATGGGAAAACAGAATATTCTGTATTTTCTTCTCTGTTTCATGAAGTTAATGAACTTGCCTCTGTTATTTCAGTTTTGTCGAGTACTCAACAATATTTCAAGGGACTTAATGAGTATATTATTCATGATAATTATTTCTGCTTTGGTTGCAACTAATCGCCATTTATTTAATTCCCGCATTCTTCTGATCGTAAAAAGCTAATTTCGTTCTCAAATTCATTTCTACAGAATGAATATTTTATGCTGATGAAGTTCATCTTTACGTACACAAGAGAAGCATTCATTTCCATGGGTGTCAGTAGGTACAGCAAATATACCTAGAATTATATTGTTAAGAGTCCCATTTTTTTAATAAAAACGAAGAACGTTGCCAATTACTCTTTTGATGATTATTTCAATATTTTGAAAACCAGTTATATGCAAACCTGCTGAAATTTCATTAAGAGAAGTTCAATAAAATAATGAAAATACACAATTTTGAAAAGTTTTATAATCTTTTGACGAAGAAATAGATAATATCTAGACGTTATCGTCCTGTATGCGTTCTGAATTAATCACCGATTTACCGGGTTTTTCACTATAATTTGACCCCCCCTTTAACTTTGTTACTGAAGGAGATACAAAAAAATGTTTCGTATAAAATTTTCACGAAATCAACTGAGGTTTTTGGATATAAGTCCAGAAACTGAAATATATACAGGGTGGCCAACATATTGATGGCAACTTCATTTTTTCAAATAGAACACCCTGTATATTTTTCCATATTTGGTTAGCTCTTTTTTCCCTGATTTCGAATATGTAACATATGTTGGTCTATCTTTCTTATTCTGAGCACCACAGAGTTTCAAATTTCAATAACCATCTGGCATAGCGATTTGGAAGTTCGTGAATATTTAAGTGGCCAATTTCATCTTTGGATTGGTAATGGCGCACCCATTTTATGGCCACCAAATTGTCCCGATTTAACACCGTTGGACACGTTTTTATAGCCGTTCCTGAAGGAAAAAATTTACTTCAGCAATAATGACAATCAATGAAAGCGGAGAATGATATTAATGATATAAAATCAACCAATATTAAACCCATAATTCGGAACTAATCCCGTCAACGCACAAAGAATAATGATAATATTGTAATGATTAGGAACAAAATTTTGAAGCTTTAATTTCTGACTTGAATCAGAGCCATAATAATGCTATCAAAAATAGTCTAAACAACTTGAGACAACTATATGAACTATGTGTGTTGAATGAAGGTGGTCATTTTGAGCAATTTCTTTAGTTGATGTTATTCTTACCATACTACCATAGTTTATCATTTTTCATTGGTTAAGTAATTGTTAAGTATTCATTCTAAAATAATACTTTTAAGTAGATTGTTTGGATATAAATAATTTCGTAGGTACTTCACATATTTTTTTATTAGGTGTCATCATTTCAAAACTTTGAAACTCTGAAAATTGAAGAGACACATCCACATACACATTTATATTCGAGATCAGGAGGGAATAGCCTATCAAAAATAGGAAGAATATACAGGACAGGGTGTCCCATTCAAAAAATTTTTAGTTGCATTCAATGTTGTTCACTCTGTATATCTACCCATTGACGTTATTATAACTTCAGAAATGAGCATTTTCAGTAAACGCACTCTGCCACTTGTAAAATGATTACAGATCTTGGCAGGTGGTTCTTAAAATTTGAAACTCTGTGGTTCTCAGAATAAAAGAGATATACCAACATACGTTACATATTCGAAATCAGGGGAAAAAGAGCTAGCCAAACATGGAAAAATATACAGGGTGTTCCATTTGAAAAAATTAAGTTGCCATCAATATGTTGGCCATCCTGTATATATTTCAGTTTCTGGACTTATATCAAAAAACCTCAGTTGATTTCGTGAAACTTTTATACGAAACATTTTTTTGTATCTCCTTCAGTAACAAAGTTAAAGGGGGGGTCAAATTATAGTGAAAAACCCGGTACATAATCTGTGATTGGTTTATTCATCATGGGAGAAAAATACGTATATAACGCAACATAAACCATAAACAAATGGCTGTAAAAATTCTATTAGCTCTAAATCACCCAATCGAAGTTTTCTTTATCTTGGAATATCATACTAAGTTATGGAATTTTTACGCAATTACCATCCCCAACTCGTAATTCATGTAGGGTTTGAATTTTCATTTACATTCAACTCGCCCTTTATGTTTGCAATAATAACATGTGTTTTTCAGTAAAACACGTTTTATTTAGACTATAGTGTTCGGAATATTGTATGAAATATTATATGATGAAATTTTCATTTTTCAATTAACGTTAAACGTTGCCGATTGATCAGAATTATATTTTGCGAGAATGTTGAAAACTAGAATTCCGAATATGCCAAAATTTTGAATCTAGTAGCTGAATTGCGATCGGAACACTTGCGAAGAATTTCATAATGATCTTTGTATGGAAAAATATAAAACTTTGTACTTTATGAAGCAATGATAGAAGGAATTGAAATTCTCGGAGTACCTGCATGTCAGATGTGGGTAAAATCGAATGAATGGTTTAGAGTAGTACAAAATTTTTGTTCTCAAATATTTTCAGAAATAATAATTCGTGGAGATTCATAAGAAAAAATAGAGATTTTTTTTATTCGACATAAATCGCTGAAATAGTGAATGTTAATTATCAAAGCAAGCGTTAATACAGCCACTAGCCAGGTAAATAAAAAATATCCCTCTGATTTTTTCGCGAAAAAAATATTCGGATTCATTTGATTCTATATTCTGACTCTTATATACTACATTGCTAGGTGAAATATTTACTATAAGTTATACCATTTCTATTCAATTGGAGAAAACCTTTACCTATGGAGTAAGATTCAACACGAAATGTAGTTTATGAAAATTCTAGAGGTTAACATTCCTCCCTATAAATCTCCGAGTTCGTCATCAGAAAAGAATACGAATATGGCTCAACATGAACCACTTAGTTACAAAAGACTACAGAAATGCATAGCTCTAATTCAATCAACCGAACTTTACCTCATCCTGAAAAATCATGCTACGTTATGAACTTTTTACTGAGTCACTACATATTCCCAAATGCGTTATTGATGCCTGATTTGAATTACCATTTATGTTCATTCCGCTCTTTACGTTTCCAATAAAAAATGTATGTTTCAATAAAAACGTTTCATTCACATGAAATAGATGACACCGTTGAAAGATTTTGTTCGAGAGGAACAAAACAAGATTTGAAATTTCGAAAAAGTTTCAATAGAACTGCAATATACGCATACCAATGAAAACTAGATGAATTTGAATTTCATACAACTAGGGCTCAAATAATTAGAAATGGCATCAACCATATAATTACACTGAAAAAAAATTTTCCGCCTACCTCGAAATAAAAAGTGATTTCAATATGTACGAAATTGATCATTAATGACCCATTTCAATGCTCAATTCATGCTATATTTTGATGTGCAATCCTGATTGCAACCGCACACAAAGTTTCAGAAGCACCACGAGAAATGTCAAAACTCTGAAAGGACATAGAAATTCCATTATGTCAAATGTATGTCATCTGCAGAATGCCAAATGAGAATGTATTTCATTCAAGAATTTATCAACCAACTCGGTTATTAATCAAGCGACTAATGGTATTGAACTATTAACACGTGAGCGGAGCGAACGCGTTTAAATATCTTGACCATAAGTCGCTGTCTTTAATAACCTAGTTGATTAAATAACTAAAACCATTCACCTACCTACTTATTGCTTATTGGTCGATGCAGCTTTTATTCGAGCCTTCCGGGAGATAATAATTCGAAAAGTTATAGACAGTTTGAGGTTTGTAATGTGACTGATAAAAATATGAATTTCGTCATCTGCTTCAAAAATAAGAAACGTCAACTCTCTGGCAAATTTATGCTACAGGAATGACCTATTTTCAATATTCTGATCAATAATTTTTTATAGGAAACCAACCCCTAAAATGTTGAATATAATGGGAAAACAAAATATTCTCCCTTTTTTCCCAGTTCATGAAGTTAATAAACTTGCCTCTGAAATTTCAGTTTTTTTGAAATGTCTGTTACAAAATTTCAAAGGCCTCAATGAGGTTTATTCGTGATTAAAATTGCAATTGCAATTGTTTTGGTAGAATGTTATGGCCAATTGTATAAATCCCGTGTCGTTCTGTTCTCTGAAAGCTGATTTCGTTCACAGTTTTTCCTGCTGAACGAATATTGTATGCTGGTTAAATTTCTTCTAGAACTCCCCTAATACACAAGAGAAACATTCACTACCATAGGTCTTTTATATGTACCGGGTTTTTCACTATAATTTGACCCCCCACTCAACTTTGTTACTAAAGGAGATACAAAAAAATGTTTCGTATAAAAGTTTCACGAAATCAACTGAGGTTTTCTGATATGGATCCAGAAACTGAAATATATACAGGGTGGCCAACATATTGATGGCAACTTCATTTTTTCAAACGGAACACCCTGTATATTTTTCCATGTTTGGCTAGCTCTTTTTTCCCTGGTTTCGAATATGTAACATATGTTGGTATATCTCTTTTATTCTGAGAACCACAGAGTTTCAAATTTTAAGAACCACCTGCCAAGATCTGTAATCATTTTTATTTGTTTCTCATTTGTAAAGGTCAGTTTCCAAAAACACAATAAAAATCGAGAAAGCTCATTTTATCAAGTCACTAACTTGTAAAACTGACTTGTAAAATTTTTACAAGTTAGTAGTATTATTTGCATTGAGAGTTGTCAAGTACTTGCTTCTAATTTCATTCATCCTTGTAATTTCAGAGTTCCTGGAACAAATGTATTTCTCAATGAACGTTCTCGAACTATTCGAAAACGATATTCGTACCATGTTTTATTCGTATCTATTTGTTTTCCTTCTCAGAATTGCAAATATCCTAGAGGTTTTCTGACCTGTAATCTCACTGACAGTTTCACGTACTCGCTTCTAATTTCATTTATTCGTCTAATTTCATCGTTCCTGGAACAAATATTTTTAGTAATAAACGTTATAAAAGTATTTAAAACGATATTCATGCTTTGTTTCATTGGATCTGGCCTTTTTCATCAGAAATGAGCAAATATTCTCGAAGGACTTTCCTCTCGTGAAGCCACTGACAGTTGTCATAATTTTCCGATGTCATAAATAATCATAAATAATGCAACTTACGACATTTGCGACAAATTCTTGAGATTTTTTTGGAATTTATCTAACATTTTTACAAATGAGAAACAAATAAAATATAAAACAATACACGCAAGGTAACGGGTTTTACTGGCTCAAGGAGGTAACTGACTTACCTGCGGCTCGTCAGTTATATCCTCCATTCGCCAGTAAAAACCCTCTCACCTTGCTAGCATTGTATACTATACAAGTGGCAGAGTGCTTTTACTGAAAATGCTCATTTTTGGAGTTATAATAACGTCAATGGGAAGATACACATATTGAACAACGTTGAATGCAACTATATTTTTTCAAATGGGACACCCTGTCCTGTATATTTTTCCTTTTTTTGATAGGCTATTTCCTCTTGATCTCGAATATAAATGCGTATGTGGATGTGTCTCTTCAATTTTCAGAGTTTCAAGTTTTGAAATGATGACACCGAATAAAAAAATATGTGAAATACCTACGAAATTCTTTATATCCAAACAATCTACTTAAAAGTATTATTTTAGAATGAATACTTAACAACTACTTAACCAATAAAAAATGATAAACTATGGTAGTATGGTAAGAATAACATCAACTAAAGAAAATGCTCAAAATGACCACCTTCAATCAATACACATAGTTCATATAGTTGTCTCAAGTTGTTTAGACTATTTTTGATAGCATTGTTATGGCTCTGATTCAAGTCAGAAATTAAAGCTTCAAAATTTGTTTCTAATTATTACAATATTATCATTATTCTTTGTGCGTTGACGGGATTAGTACCTAATTATAGGTTTAATATTGGTTGATCTTATATCATTAATATTATTCTCCGCTTTCATTGGTTGTCATTATTGCTGAAGTAACAGCTTCAGGAACAGCTATAAAAACGTGTCCAACGGTGTTAAATCGGGACTATTTTGTGGCCATAAAATAGGTGCGCCAGCACCAATCCAAAGATCAAATTGGCCACTTAAATATTCAGGAACTTCCAAAACGCTATGCCAGATGGTTATTGAAATTTGAAACTCTGTGGTGCTCAGAATAAGAAAGATATACCAACATATGTTACATATTCGAAATCAGGGGAAAAAGACCTAACCGAATATGGAAAAATATACAGGGTGTTCTAATTGAAAAATTGAAGTTGTCATCAATATGTTGGTCACCCTGTATATATTTCAGTTTCTGGACTCATATCAAAAAACCTCAGTTGATTTCGTGAAACTTTTATACGAATTTTTTTTTATCTCCTTCAGTAACAAAGTTAAAGGGGGGGTCAAATTATAGTGAAAAACCCGGTACAGCAAATCTATACATAAAACTATATTGATAAGTGAGGTATTTCTTGACCGTGAATGAATATTTGGTAGAAGCTTTATTAGGATATCCAGGTCTCTTGGAAATGTGAAACACTTTTATTTTAATCCAAGCTTTCGGTAAATTTTATTACCTTTTTCAAGGATCCATAAAAATAATGTACATCATTATTATATATGGCTAAATTACAATTTACTTACAAATATTGTGATGAAAATCCTTAATACAGTTATAATTTTAAAGGACATGCAACTTAAGTAGTTTTTACACTCCAGAAATGATTTTTTTCTAAAGATATTCTACATACATCAAATTTGACAATAAACTTCAGATCACAAATTTTCAAATTTCTATTCTTCATCAATAGAGAAATTGCGAAAAGATGAATATGATTTTTTTGATAGTTCAATTAAATAAGAATATACTCGTATATTATTAAGGTTGCTCGTATCTTGTTTGGTGTTCATGGTGTTATCAGAGATGGATATTGCCAACATTTCGAGGAACAGTCTTTTGTTGTAATGAGGTTCTTTAACAGCAATTTCGTATTTGAATCATTCATGTTATTATCGTAACTGTTTGAATGTATGGCCGAAGCACAAGTATTCAAATTTCTTCTTCTTACAGAACTTTTATGGGAAGTTATTCTTGTTTTTATCCAATTTGAAGTTTGTCCTACATAAATTTTTTCACAATCTCCACATGGTATGCTATAAACTACTCCTGATTCCAACTCTAATTTTTCTCTGTCTTTTAGCTTACTGAAAACTTGTGAGTATAAGGTGTGTTTTATAGTGTTAATTATCTTTACATTTCTTACATTACTCTTGAGAATTGCAGAGATTTATTTTGAAATGTTTGGTATATATTGTAGAGTGGCGTGAATTCTATTAGTGGGTTGTTCCATTTCACGTAAAGTACCAGCATTATTAGTAATTAGAGGAGAAGCAACGTTGAAAAGTATTTGATTTAGAAGTTTATTGGGGTATCCACTTATTAGGAATAGTTTTTTGAGTTGAGCTGTGGTTTATGTATTTTTGGTAAAACAATTAATTTAGGTACTTTTGAGTTATAGATTGTATGTTTCTTGATCAAACCAGAGTCATCGTTTATCCTATTTTTTAACTTATTATAATTTTTTAACCCTTTAACATGAAAATGAATCTAGTCAGATGCATGAAAAATAGAGTTTTGAAGTTGACACACAGAACATACCATAATGAATGCATTCTGGAACTCAAAAAACTATTCCTAATAAATGGATACCCCAATAAACTTCTAAATCAATACTTTTCAACACTTTTCACGTTGTTTCTCCTGTAATTATTAATAATGGTGGTACTTTACGCCACTCTACAATATACAGGGTGTCCCGAAAACAATGGATAAGCCTGCAACTATAGATAGACACTGTCGAGGTCTAACTTATTTCAAATTTTGACCTTAATGAAATTTATTTTACGGTTTCCGAGATATTCATGGTTTTCGTATTTTCAGAAAATTTCCAAGTGGATTAGTTTTTCTAGTGCCATTTAAACAAATGAAGATGTATTTCGATATGGTTTTTTTTAATTTCACATGAGAGAGTTCAGCTATCGGAAATAAAGAATTAAATTCATCAAACTAGTGTAAAAAGTTGAAAACTAATGAATTACAAAGAAAAATTGAAAACTAAATGAAATTTCCTTCAAGTGTTTGATGAGCTACAGTGTAAAAAAAATGTAGGACGCCCCTGGTACACATCATCTTAAAAACTTGCTTAGTTATTGCAGATTCCAAAAAGGTATCATAAGCCTAGGTATTCTGTTGTTTTTTATTCTCGTAACTACTGGGATCACCAAATAGTCGAAAAATTTCGACAAACTGTTTTTGTTGTAATCGTTATTCTGAGCTCATGTGTTAAAGTCCGGAGGCCATTTTTGTTGGAATCTAGTGGAATATTACGAAAATAATTTTTATTTTGAAAAAAGCAGTAGCGTATCGTTTCTCTGGGTGAATAGAAATATGGCACTATTTTAATTCAACACCCTGTATCTCGGAAACCTTACCGGACCTAATTGTATTTGACATAATTTCCTTCATTACATTTTCTTACATTCTGTACAGTGTTAAAAGGGAAATATCAACTTAAAAAATACCCTGTGTTGCTACAATAGAGGTATGTGGAATATTCATTACAAATAAAATAAAACGAATTATTACCAAATTATATTCCATGGAAAAAATAAAACGAATTAGTACCAATTATTTATTCATTGGAAATGAATAAAATTCGAAAACAAACAATGAGTTGAGTCATTCATAGCTCAAATTTATTCATAATAATAATAACACTTTTGTGGACACTCGTCGTTCACAGTCAGTAACCTAGGTAATTTTAATTTTATTTAACTTCTAATGACAATAGTTTTGAAACTGACTGTGAACGAATTTTCATAAAAGTGTTGTTATTGTTCTATTGTTTACTGATACTTTTTTGAAATTTTTACTGTTATATTTGAATTGACTAGCTTTATGATTTGGATATTGTAATAAATGTTTACTGACTATGAATGAGTGTCCACAAAAGTGTTATTATTGTTCTATGCAAGCAGGGTTAATTTTTTATGAATAAATTTGAGCTATGAATGACTGAACTCATTGTTTTATTTCGAATTCTTTATTCATTCCAATGAATAAGCAATTGGCCACTAATTCGTTTTATTTTTTCCATCGAATAGTAATTTGGTAATAATTCGTTTTATTTTATTTGCAATGGATATTCCACATACCTCTATTGTAGCAACACAGGGTATTTTTTAAGGTTATATTTCCTTTTTTTAACACTGCACAGAATGTAAGAAAATAAGAAATTATGTCAAATACAATTAGGTCCGGTAACGTTTTCGAGATACAGGGTGTTGAATGCAAATAATGCCATATTTCTATTCAACCAGAGAAACGATACGCTACTGCTTTTTTCAAAGTAAAAATAATTTTCGTAATTTTCCACTAGATTCCAACAAAAATGGCCCCCGGACTTTACACATGAGCTCAGAATAACGATTACAACAAAAACAGTTTTTCTAAATTTTTCGACTATTTGTAATCAAGTAGTTACGAAAATGAAAAACTACAGAATGCCTAGGCTTATATTACCTTTTTGGAATCTGCAATAACTGAGCAAGTTTTTAAGATGATGTGTACCAGGGGCGTCCTACATTTTTTTTACACTGTGGCTCATCAACTTGAAGGAAATTTCATTTAGTTTTCAATTTTTCTTTGTAATTCACGAGTTTTCAACTTTTGACACTAGTTTGATGAATTTAATTCTTTGTTTCCGATAGCTGAACTATCTCAGGTGAAATTAAAAAAAAACATATCGAAATACTCTTCATTTGTATAAATGGCACTAGAAAAACTAATCGCACTCGGAAATTTTCTGAAAATACGAAAACCATGATATCTCGGAAACCGTGGAATTTTCATTAAGGTCAGAATTTGAAATAAGTTAGACCTCGACAGTGTCTATCTATAGTTGCAGGCTTATCCATTGTTTTCGGGACACCCTGTATACCAAACATTTCAAATAAAATCTCTGCAATTTTCAAGGATGTAAGAAATGTAAAGATAATCAATACTATGAAACACACCTTATACTCACAAGTTTTCAGTAAGCTGAAAGACAGAGAAAAAGTAGAGTTGGAATCAGGAGTAGTTTATAGCATACCAGTGGAGATTGTGAAAAAATTTATGTAGGACAAACTTAAAATTGGATAAAAACAAAAATAACTTCCCATAAAAGTTCTGTAAGAAGAAATTTGAATACTTGTGCTTTGACCATACATTCAAACAGTTACGATCATAACATGAATGATTCAAATACGAAATTGCTGTTTAAAGAACCTCATTACAACAAAAGACTGTTCCTTGAAATGTTGGCAATATCCATGTCTGATAACACCATGAACACCAAACAAGATACGAGCAACCTTAATAATATATATTCTTATTAATTGAACTATCAAAAAAATCATATTCATCTTTTCGCGATTTCTCTATTGATGAAGAATAGAAATTTGAAAATTTGCGAACTGAAGTTTATTGTCGAATTGATGTATGTAGAATATCTCAGAAAAATCATTTCTGGAGTGTAAAACTATTTTAATTGCATGTCCTTTAAAATTATAACTGTATTAAGGAGTTTTATCACAATATTTGTAAGTAAATTGTAATTTAGCCATATAATAATGATGTACATTATTTTTATAGATCCTTGAAAAAGGTAATAAAATTTACCGAAAGCTTGGATTAAAATAAGAGTGTTTCACATTTCCTAGGACCAGGATATCCTAATAAAGCTTCTACCATATATTGATAAGGTTTTTATTTTAAATAGAAAATGAAATCTTTGGACCTCTATTATAATTATTATACAAAAATTCATATTCGGTAGTTCAATGACTTTGGAACAAAAAATATAAGAGTTTCAACCTTATGAAGCTATGACAGAGGGACTTGAAGTTTTCGAAGTACATCTGGATATGAATGTCAATACTCGGTTCATTCATGGGCGAAATCGAACAAATATCGTATGTATTTTCAGAACAAGTAATTCGTAGATACTCATAAGAAATCGACATATATCGCTAAAATTGTAACTAACGAACGTTGGTATAGCCAGGTACACAAAAATTAACTTTCTAACTAATAGTGAAAGCAGAGAATAATATTAATCGATTTTAATCAACCAATATTACTATTACTTCGGAGCCAATCTCGTCCTCGTTCAAGACAAATGCAAGGAAGTCCTTATGAGGACTCATCAGTACAGGATACTCTGAATGATACAAGGTATTTCTTGGAACCTACAGCGAAATGGCATCTTCTTTAAGGTATAGATGTACTGAAGATGCCATCTCCAGTTCCATACGGAAACCTTCTTCCACTTCCTTGCATCTTGTCTTGAACGAAAACGAGATTAGCTTAGAAGTATGAGTTTTTAATATTGGTTGATCACAATCGATTAATATTATTCTCTGCTTTCACTATTTTGTTATTCATGGCGATGTTATGCGTTAAACCTCTTCTTATTATTTACTACGGTGTCAACTGACATTACTCTGAGAGCATCGCGTTGTGGACTGAAGACGTAAAATGTGCGAAATGCAAAAACGATTCGGTCAATGCGACAAATGGAAAACATTTCCCTACTCCGTTCAAGGTTCATGCTATGGATGAAGGTTTTTGTATGGTCTTCGGTATATTCATATCTTAAAGAAGATGCCATTTCGCTGTAGGTTCCAAGAAATACCTTGTACCATTCAGAGCTATCCTGTTCTGATGAGTCCTAATAAGGACGAAACGGCCATCCATAGGTGCTCTGTTTGATACCACTTCTTTGCATTTTGTCTTGAACTAGAACGAGATTAGCTCCGAAGTATGTTTTTTCAATATTGTTGATAACAATCGATTAATATTATTATCTGCTTTCACCATTTTGCTATTCATGGCGATGTTATGCGTTGAACCTCTTCTCATTATTTCTAACCTAAGACTTGTATATCCAAGATTCTTCTGACTCAAATATGGTACATGGAAGTATTTTTATGGTACTGAATTAAAGCTCATAAGTTATACCATTTCTCTTTAACCGTCAGCCTATAGAGTTTAGAAGTTCCAGAAGTTGACATTCCCTATCTATGCGTTTTAAATTCAGCGCCGATTTACATAATCTGATTGGTTCATTCATTATGGGAGAAGAATACGAATATGACGCAACATAAACCATATACAAAAGCCTGGAAAAATTCTATTAGCTCTAATTCACTCAACCGAAGTTTACTTCATCCTGCAAAATCATGCTAAGTTATGGAATTTTTACGCAATTACCATTCCCCAACGCGTACTTGATGCAGTGTTTGAATTTTCATTTACATCCAACTCGCCCCTTATGTTTGCAATAATAAAATGTGTGTTTCAATGAAAAACGTTTTATTTACACGAAACAGACGACAGTTCAGCATGAAGGATTTTGTTCGGAATTAATTCATTCTGTTAAGTGCGGCTGTCTGAATGAAATGTAGTTGGTGGCTGCAGGTTCCAACGTTTCATAGGCTCGAATACGAAATAGGTTTGTGTTCCAGATTTTAAGTGGAAATCCGCTTTTGGGCGCCGCATGGTTAGAGTACTCAGTTTTCTGGCTCTTTTGCTTCATTATCGTTAACGTAATTATGGTAATGGGATCGTTAGAGAACGCTGCATTCAATGTGATACTCTGAAAGTGAGAATGATTCATGAATGAGTTAGTTGTACCTGATATCACGAAGTGAAAGATTAACTAAATCTGATATGCTTCCTCTTGCGGCAATGTTATTTGGAAGTGAGCTAATTGAACGAATTTATACAGTGTGTTTGTTAATTCGACGTGAACCTTATAGATAGAGATATACTACACGCCATTTCCAGTCGACAGAAGCTATGGATACGAACATATGGTGATTTTTCAACTTCGAAATTTTCTGCTAAGTTATCGAAAATAATTATTTTTGTGGAAACAACTCGACTCTAAATATTCAATGAATAATTTTTTCACAGCTGTGGAGATTGTCCTTATTACTTGCGGAAAAGTATTCACTTGAAATTCAGATAACCCCAGATATATAGGGTGATAATTGGTTGCACCTGTTTTCTCCATAAAATCTTGAAAGAGAATTGAGTATTACTCGGAAAAAGTATTACGAACTTGATGTACAAATGAAAGGAAAACTCCTGTTTCATCAGCATTCCGACAAGGTACATATGGCAATAATTCCTTCATGTATTCAAAAAATATGGTCGGCAAACCAAGCAGACAATAGACTTGTTCAATTCTTTCAGATATCTTCTATTTCACTCGTTATTCGTAAGCTGGCCATGGTTCGAGCACGGCCTTCTAAAGAGATTTAGAAGGCCGTGGTTCGAGTGAATTAGGGGAGAATGGGATATCTGAATGACCCGAAAAAGTCTGTTGTCTGCTGGGTTTTTCGGCCTTATTTTTTGATTGCATAAATGAATTATTGACATATGGTACCTTTTTCGGAAAGCAGCAGGGAAGTTTTTCTTTACAGGTGCAGCCATTCACGACCCTGTATATCTCAGGTTATCTGAATTTTCAGTAAATACTTTTTTGCAAGAAATAAGGATCATCTATCCAGCTTCAAAAGATATCCATTAAATATTTAGAGTCGAGTAGTTTTTACAAAATTAATTATTTTGCGAGCACAAGTAATAAGGTATCCACTTCAAGTGCTTCCTTAAGCTAATCACAGGATGTTGGCAGAACTCTGGGCTGCGTTCACAAACTTAATACAAGCGTGCTTACTCCAAAGCGTTCAGAAACTGACTTTAACCTCTGGATCGTTCTGAAACTTTCTCAAAGCAAGATCCATGTACCCTGCTTTTTTAGAAACGATGAAAAACACTTGGTGTATGTACCAGGTAGCTATTTGGTATCCTCGAATGGGTGTTAGAAAATTCCAAGTGTAACTGTCCTTATAAATGCAATAGCAATGTGTTTCTCAAGAATAATCCAGAAACATCAAACTGTAGCAAACGATTTAATTTGGTAAAAACATAAAAGGTTTTCTGTTTGTGATATTTCTTTTTCTTCTTCTTCATCTTATGTTAAGCCTAAGGCTTGTAAGTTCCATTCTGATCCTCGATGGATGTAGACACTTTCCAGCGTTTGGGAGGTCTGCCGATGTGCTATTTACCCAAACAACACACACATATCTTTTAAACATTTTATAGACTATATAAAATAGATTATTAGATGATCTATAAAACATCAAAATGTATTGAATTTCTAACCTAGATTCGACGTAAAAATGTCCGCGAGATTTACGTTGAAAAATACTACTTTTTTAGACATCTATTTCACGTCAAAATAAGTCTTTCTATAACAAGTGAAATTTCTGTTTTTTTTAGTTTATCCTAACTTAGTATCACGTTTGACATGTAATAGATGTTTGAGGATTTATGTTATTGTGATGACTCTCTAATGTCTATATATCATTAGATTTTTGTCGTTTTTCTTGATCAATAATCTGATAATATATAGATGATCCGAAAAACATCCACACTCATAACCTCTTAAATATATAACATAGTAGATGTTTTTTGGAGCATTGCCGTCATGATCGAAATTGGACGTCTATTAAGCGGAATATTATTTATGAAAATTGTTGGTGATATTGTATACGTATATAAGATGACATAAGATAAACCTTTATTCAATGTCCCTAAAAAATCTTTGCATTGTATAATTTTTGACATCTTACTATTGTCAATTCCAAAACAATATTGATAACGTGCGTTCAAAAAAATTCGTGGTCAAGTAAGCTGTGGATTCTATTTTTCTCCTCATAGACTCTCAGGAAAAATAGAATCCACAGCTCACTTGACCACGAATTTTTTTGAACGCACGATATAATGATTTGAAAGACGTCATATTTAAGACCTGTTACTGATTTATTCCATTAGATTTTTCGAAGAAGGGTTGTATGGTAAAAAAATTCAAAGAAAATTGACATTTGCTAGTTTCAAGATCATGTTTATCCTAAGGAGATTTGGTGAGAGACTTCAAAAGTATGCATTTTCATTCATAAAAACACCTTGAGTCTTATTTTATCAATGAAAACTGTTTTATGCTTCTCCTTTCATGTTTCTGTGGTGTGCGGCCCAGCAAATTATCAGATATAATATATTTTATCTACACAGTTGAAATCTCTCATAGCAGTTAGGAAAGCAAAAACAAGTTCTGATATGAAAAAATAAATAGGTATATTCATAATATAAAAACATAAATAAACACAATTCAAATGTGTCAAAAATATAAATTGTGTCAATGACCAATGTAGTCGAGACAATTTGTTCAATTAAAAAAATAAATAAGAATGTCATAGGCATCGGCAATTTGTGAGGATTTGCTTTTCGTTTTCTCATATTCGTATCGTTGGTTTGCAAGGCGTAACCAGTCTTGAATTGCCTTATTAGGGTCGTATCGTTGAGATCTGCGAGGATTTCACTCTCGAACAGATTATAAACAGCCTCTGGAACCAACACAAATCAAAATAAGTGATTTTTTTTCGCAATTAAGTACAACTTTAAAAAACAATCACAACAGAGAACAAAAGAATATCAAAGTTTTGCAGAAAATTATGAAAAAATTTTTTTCAAACTATAAAATGTACTTTTATATTGCGTTCAGTTTTTTTCTGAGAAATAGAAATAATTGAAAGTTTATGAATACAGGGTAACACCGAGAAAATTTGAGAGGTGATGCTATGGTGAAAATGAAGGTTACACCCTTCCAAAGATTAACGGAAACAATTTTTTTCACAACTTTTTTTATGAGAATTTTACTTTTAAAAAAACATGGCTGAAAAGCCCAATTCATATACTTACTCTTTTATTTCTACAATTCTTTTCGAAAACTCAATCATTCACGAGAAAACAATTTCGATGCATTTTAATTTTGTTGGCTGTTGTTCAATAAAATGCTATTTAATAAGAGCTTGGAACACATTTTGTTTATGTTTTTTTGTAAATGCTTGAGTTGTCGAAAAAACTTTTAGAAATGGAAATATTAGTGAATGAATTAGGCTTCTCACTCATATTTTTCCAAAGGATTCAAGGCTTGCATTGAAAATTTCCTTTTTTTGAGATTTCGACTTATTCGTAATGATATGACCTTCGAATACAACATCAGAAAGATAATAAATGATATTTTGAATTCAAGGTGATAATTCCAAAATCGATAAAATTGCAAAATTGTTAATTAAATCTATATTTTATATAAATGCTAATTTTTTTGACATTGTATATTGAATAAATAGCATTTTTTGAAACGATAGCTGAAAAAAACAACATTCTAAATAGAAATGGAAAACGCTTATACCTCCTGCTATAATTCATCTAAGATGATCTGAAAAACATCTTAACATTTTCTCGAAGATTTCAAGCTCAAGACATTCAATTATTCTTCAAATCCTGATTGAATCTATTTTGTGCTCGACTTTTTGACTAATGATAATATTTTTCAGCAAGTTTTTCAAGTCGAGTGGTTGAGTATTATTCATTACTAAATCAATATCTCAAAGAGGTCTATCAATTGACTTCTTTGATGATAAACCTACCAAGTTTATTCAGAAAAATATGAATTCTATAATAGATACTGTAACAATTTGAGCCCTACGAAATCTCCAACGCAAATTATGAAATTCTATAATTTGAAATTTCAGATGATCTTGAAATATTTATCCTTAAATATTTGAAAGAAAGATTCCAAAACCGATCATCGTGTAAATTATAAACATGTTTTTAAAAAGAGCGGATTTCAGGTACCTGGTACCTGGGATAATATCTAAATAAACAGAGTATTCAGAATAGTGACAACAGACATAACAGTTCAATAGAACGGTTATTCAAAAGATATCATTCGATAGACTGCTTCAGATGATCATTATATGAAAGGTTTCAAATTTCTACTTACAATATACCTACCTAATTTACAATAATTAATCAACATATTCTCCAGTAGAACAAATGTTATAGGTATAATTTACAGGAAGTAACTTTTCTAGATCATCGGACCATGAAAGATAACAAATCTCCAATTTTATATTAATTAGCATATCTTAGTGCCACCACATTATTCGGAGGAACACATTTTAGGTACCTACTACACCGGGAATAGTAGGTTCCTATATAATTCAACATTACATAATATTCACTTTTGAACGGTTATCTAAAAACATCATTCAATAGATCTTAATAGATGATCCATCTGTAAAAGATATTTTCATAATACCTATTCTGCTTTTATCCAAAGATGCAGATTCGTTTTTGAAAATTATAAATAAATCTCATTTTTATAACAGTGAGCCCAGACCTGAACCAGCTACGTTTGAAAAGCTATATTATGGAGAAATTGAAATTGTACTTACTAGAACTAGGTACCATATGCAACATTTGCACTCACCTTCTTTAATTGTGACAGCACTAATCACTAAATAGTATATTCACTAAGCTAAGGCTAAAGCAAAAACAATCACTCGATATTTGACTTGACCTTTTGACGAAGCAGTGTTCTAACGAAATGATCAAGTTCGAATGTCTTTCTGTCTATAACCCTACCCGCTATCCCTTTGAATTTTAACATTTGGCGGTTCGGCGGTTCGTAACCACGTGACCGAGCCCGATATAGGAGTTCGCATTTCGCTCATCGTGATCGCATAGATCACCTATTTTTCATTTTTAATTTTATTTATATTAACGGAATATGGAAAAACGCTCTTATTTCAATAGGTGGTATTCAAGTTATCGATTTCGTTTTTTCAAATTTAACTTAGATTTATTGTTTGAAGTACTTCCGGTCGTACCGAAATATTAGAATTTGTATTTATATCTTATTTCCAGAGCACAATATGCGTCACCTGACCAAATTGCCAGATTTAGAGTATTGTATCTTCATAATTATTAATTCGATTTTTATCTATTACACAGGCCAACACACATTTTGGTGCCTGCGATTTTTTAACTGTTCCTGAGTAATTTTTGGATGCAGAATGTGAAAAAGTTCTCAGATTTTGTCTATCAGATCTAGTTTTTGAGATTTTTTAAAAATTGTGTATATAATTTACGTTATAACTGTTATAATATATAATATCACTATTGACAGTTAAAAAAACAAAGACACATGGATTTAAGTATTTATTGCAAAAACTTAATTTACATAATTACATTAGTCACTAATCACATAAAAATTTTCTTTTATACGATTTTCTAGAATGAAGTTTACTAGGGCAGTCTCGCTGAAGGCTTCAGCAGTAGTCCGCCATCATGTGGCTATCCTATCGTCCTTGATAACGATCTTCCATAGTTTTAACATTGTTTAAACAATGGTTTTAATATCCTGGTGGAATCTTTTCCCCTGTTTTTCACTACAATCACCTTAGTTTTCTGGAAAACGATCTAGGTGGCTGTGGGGGTAGTGAACTTTTATACTCATGTTACAGCCGAGAATATTGAAATTTGAAAGCATAGTTTCCACTAATTCTTCGTAATTCTCTGCTTTATGATTGCCAAGAAGAATTTGTACTACTTGAACAAATGAACTCCAAGCGTTAGATTTAGTCTCGTTCATTGATGTGGTGAATTGTGAATCTTTAACAAGTTGCCTTAGTTGAGGACCATCAAATATACCAGCTTTAAGTTTTTCCGTGCTAATGCCAGGAAATTTACGTGACAAATACCCAAAACAAATTCCATCTCGATTTAAGGCTCTCAAAAATTGCTTCATTAGGCCTAGCTTGATATGCAAGGGTGAAAGTAAGATTTTTTCTCTTGAAACCAAAGGTTCGTTGATCACGTTTTGTATTCCTTGAATCATGACATCTCTTGAAGGCCAATTTTTGTTAACCCAGTGCTCATCTTTAGGTCTGCTGTCCCAAAGGCACAAAAAACAAGGATATTTTGTATAACCACTCTGCTGTCCAAGGAGGAAGTTAATCATTTTTAAATCAACACAAATTGACCACTGATGTTCTTCGTATTTAATTTTTCTCAAAAATAATGCTATTGTTTCATATTCTTCTTCTTCATGGTAGTAGAATGACCAATAGGAATTGGGCCATATTTGTTACCGTTATGTAAAAGAACACATTTTAAACTACGTTTTGAATTGTCAATAAAAAAACTCAGTAATATACTAAATCAAGTACAGCCAAGCAGGTATATAGAAGGATCGGATCATAGGCAATTACAGGTATAAAAGTAATTAAGAGCATTGTATTGAGTAGTTCCTAGTATAGGAACATTGGGTCAGGGACAATTCCAGGTATCCATTTGGCTAATAAGATTCTGGGAAATTTCTATTTTGACGATTAAGTACATATTTATCTCTTTATTTGTTGTCCTTTATCAGAAAAATATATCATTTAACCTGTAACGTGTATCTCAAAAACTAGAGCTGATAGAAAAAATCTGGTGGCATTTTTGGAATCAGCACATTAAAAACATCTAAAATCAGATGTTAGATTTCTGGCACCAAATTTTTTTTTTCATTTTGTTGGCCTGTGTTATGTATCGAATTGAGCAGAAAAAAGGCCTTTCTAATAATACTTTTTTCCAAGGCATTTACATCTCAAGAAAAAGATTAACATTCCGAATATATTGCAGGCTGATAAAACTAGGGAATCTTAGACTTTTTTGGGGTGTCAATTTTTCCTGATGTTGGAATGAAAATTCAACGATGACATTTTCACTCATCTAGGACGAAACTGAAATAATTAAAAAAAATCACTAATACTAAACTTATATGTTAACAAGTGACACATATTTGTACTGAAATCGATATTTACAATAAAAATATGAAGAAATACACCTACTGCGCCATTTGAAAAAAATCATTTCCGGTATAACCAATGTACTTCAAAAATCTTCTCTTTGTTGAATAAAAAAAAACGAAGTCGATACCTTATATACCGTGTTTCCATATTCCGTTGACAGCCGGTATAGCTCTTTGTCAGGCCGCACACCAAAGAAGCATGATACGAGAAACAAAAAAAATGGAATGTTTTTTCATAAAAACACCCCGTGTCTATTTCAATCATTGAAAATGTTTGTTGTTTCCAGTATCATAAAACAACGGAAAAAATGAGCATTTTCGTGGAAAACTCAATAAATCTTTGTTTAAGTACTTATTTAAGAAAACAAAAAACCCTCTAGCATAAAAATTGAGGGTCCTTACTCCATTTCATCCAATTGTTGAAGAGAATGAAAAGGACCATAATTCATATTTTTTTTTATTAAGTTGGGTAGGAAATATTTAAAATGTCATACGATTCATAATGAATGCTGAATGCTGGAAACAACAACCTCCAGCCAAATTATGTGAACGTAGTTTACGTGTCATGGATTGCCGTGCAAGTTCAAGGATTTTTTTGTCACTACCTTTTAGAGGTGATATCTCGAAAAGGGATGGCTGAGAAAATTTTGTTGTAGAGAAGACTCATCTTAAATTTCACATGCTTAATTTTGTCGCATGAATTTAAAAACACCTGTATGTCTATGCGTATCTGCTAGTCGAATTCATACCTAAATAAATTATTATTTTCCATATGGTTTTTGGTATTAAAATTGTTGCATAGCATATCTGAAAAACATCAAAAATTTGCTCACTTCTCTATTGCATGAAATGAATATTCTATAAACATTTTGAAAACATATATAGTCGAAATGCAATCTTTCCATGGACATCTTAAAAACATTCATAATCTTTGGTTGGGAGACGTTATATAAATAATACTATTAAGGATGAAAATCAATTCACAATTCTTTGACTTTTAAAGTTAGATATTTTATTTATGTATTCTAGATGACTAAATTTGTCGAATAATGATGTCTTATTTCGATGAATGGCATGGCATATCTATTATACGTCGAAACGTTATTCTTTTTTCGATAGTATCAATTAGATGTCTTATAAACATTTCAAAAACGTGTGGTCGAATTGAAATACAATTATCGACATATTTGAGACATACAAAACCGTACGTTTAAAGACAATATATACAGTATATATCTAAAAAATGTCAATCAATCTACTGTTTTATGACCATATGAGTTAGATGTTTTATCGATGTATTTTAGATGACAAAAAACAGCCAAATGTTGATGTCTAATAGACGTAAAACAAAAGATGTCCATTAAACGTTAAATAAAATACCTCCTCCACGATTTTAAAACTTCGATATTTAATATACGGCTTTTGGGTGTGATCAAAAAGCTATAAATTTTTGGATATCTGCAGGATATAAAATTGTTTCGGGTCTTAGATAATGCATCTAAAGGATGTCTTCTAGACATTATGTATAGAAAACATCTCAATTAGATAATCTTATTTCAATCAGATTTCAGAGCAAGATGGCTTCAGATCACTTTTAATATCTATTAGATGTCATTTAGATGTGAGTGTGTTGTTTGGGTAATGTACTAAATAGCTACCTCGTTAAGAAAAAGGGTTAAATTCATCAAGACACCACTAACTTGAATCTTTCAATCTATTTTCAATTTTTTCAGAGCATTTTTTTTTTCAAAGAAATGAGTCATACCCAAACACATCTATTCCACAATATTGAAAAGAAGGTTTCAATTTTGAAGATTAGTGTTTTCTTATTAGATATCAAGCATGTTTTCATTATGAATGTGTGTAGATTTGCATACAATTTCATAATGTTATTTCTGAGGATAATGCGATATACAGGATGTCCGCCGGCAGATTTTACACTTTGCATCGAGCTCACAGCTTGCAGCAAGTTGGAGGCAGGGAGTGCGAGGTATCGTTCGACGCGGAAGAGATGCGGGTTGTTTAGTAGCCAAATTATCTATGCAGGTAAATGAAGGAGGTGGAGAATGTCCTATATTTTCCTGGATGCAAAAGTATCACATAAAATCGGCCATATTCGCTTGGGCAATGCGAGGCGTGAATTTCTTAAATTCGAAGAAACCAGTTTTAAATAATACTGGATGTCTTTCTGCTACTAACTGTACAGGAAATGAACAACAAATAAGGCACAAACAATGAAATCTAGCGTTTAAAAAGTCATAGACGGCCATATTGGTGTTCCTGCTTTGTTTTGTGTATGTAACACTTTCCGATCGTTATGCCCCCTCCACTTCCTTTACCACCAAAAAGTTATCCAACAATTAAAAGGAAATAACTACATAGAGAGACAGACTTACGCAAGACTGCTTTTGGAACGATTTTCTACGCCTACGCGTATGTTAAACATCTTTTCACCTTAGAGGGTATGTTAATAATGAAGTGCAACCAACCCAAATGAAGTCCATCAAAATCCTCTTAACGGCCCGAAGACGACGGTTTGGTGCGCCATTTCTGGAAATGGCCGTGAACTGCAAGAATGTTTGCGACAAGAAGGACGTCATTTGAGTAGAGTTCTTTTCAAGAAGTGATTTCCGCACTATCCTATCTTATTTTATTTTATAAAGTGTAAAATCTGCCGGCGGACACCCTGTACTTGCATTTTAATTTCATTTTCTCTAGAAATATTGGAGGCTGTTGAGTTAGATTACAGATCAAAAATAATCGCTTTACCTTTACAGCAACTTCTTCCACATAAGCGTTGAGCTTATTCCTGCATTTCCAAACCAAACAATTTTTCATCACCTATTTGTGTGTGAAAACTTCTCACATGAGACGACATCAATTCAGCTACTCTGATTCGAATGTATAGACTGAATCAGTGTGAATGTTATAAGCTTTCTATTTTCACACTAAATCAAAACTAATAGTGAAAAGTTATCAGGTGATTTTAAAATTATGTGATTCCGGAGCAGAAAAGTTCAATGGTTATTGTTATTCATGGATATATGGGAAATCGTTTCTCATTTTTATTATCGTACCACACAAGTTATTGATCGTAACCACTAGAAAATTTCTAGGATATTAACGGCACATTCAATAGCTCAGCCTTCACGAAGTTTGAAGAATTATTAGAAAAGTTCTTATCATGACG
Organism: Propylea japonica; assembly: GCA_013421045.1. Taxonomy (NCBI): domain Eukaryota; kingdom Metazoa; phylum Arthropoda; class Insecta; order Coleoptera; family Coccinellidae; genus Propylea; species Propylea japonica. The sequence continues at coordinate 40,376,689 of CM024240.1, forward strand.
ATATTGACAATCGAATTGCATGGTTCGTTCCATACATTTCAGCAGGTAGATTTGTGAGAGTTTCAGAATTTCTTTTGGATTATAACGATAAGGAAGAAGTAGGCGACATTTGATGCAAACTGTATCAAAAAAAATTAAGAAAAACCCTGAGCAGGCGGTCTTGAACTCTCGTTCATTTGTGTAGCGATATAGTCTAGTCAATTTGTGGTCAAAAGAACCCCTAGCAGGAAAATTCTGGGATAGTTTCTATTTTTGAGATTTTTTATGTTTTTTGGGGTGCTGAATCCGATTCTGAGGTTTGCTAACAAAATTTCGCGAGGGAACATTGAAAAACATACAAAAAAAGAGAAAAAGTCCCATTCTTTGGCAGTTTTCTGCTTATAACTCGGAAACTATCAACTTTTCGTGAAAAACCTTTTTTTACAAAATGAAAGTACGTGAAATTTCCTACAAATTTTATCACCACATCTTGTTCTGCGACAACCCGTTCTGGCTCAAATTATAGTTGAAAATGAGGTATTTTCTATGACTCAATAAATGAAAATAAATTAAATTCCGTGGTTCCGATAATGCGAACGCCTTGAAATTTTGCATGAACATTCAGTATATCAGTGTCGATTCTCAAAAAAAATTTACTCGAATCGGATATCTTGTTATGGAAATACAAAGATTCTTCTTTTCAGTATTCCAATTCAATTTTCTATGGTTCTCTTCACACTATCGTCACACAATTTTGCATAAGGCTTATTATGAGCATGTTGCATTTGGCCGCACCATTTCATTTCGATTGGTTTAGTTTTATCTGGGATATTGAGGAACAGAAATTTTGAATGGCCATGTTTTATGAAACATAGAATATATCGATTCAAAGTTTTTGTTCCCCAATATCTCAGACAAAACGAAACCCATCGAAATGAAATGTTGCGGCCATATGCAAGATGCTCATAAGAAGCTTTATGCAAAATTTGGTATGGCCATAGTGTAAACAGAACCATAGAAAATTGAATTGGAATATGGAAGAGAAGAATATTTATATTTCCATTACAAGATATCCGATTCGAGTTAAATTTTTTTTGTGAATCGAGACTGATATACTGAATGTTCATGCAAAATTTCAAGGCGTTCGTATTATCGGAACCACGGAGTTTTTTATTTTCATTTATTGAGTCATAGAAGATACCTCATTTTCAACTATAATTTGAGCCAGAACGGGTTGTCGCAGAAAAAGCTGTGGTAAAACAATTTGTAGGAAATTTCATGTACTTTCATTTTGTATGAAAAGGTTTTTTCACGAAAAGTTGATAGTTTCCGATTTATAAGCAGAAAACTGCCAAAGAATGAGATTTTTTCTCTTTTTGTTTTTTTTTCAATGTTCCCTCACGAAATTTTGTTAGCAAACCTCAGATTCGGATTCAATACCCCAAAAACATAAAAAACCGAAAAAATCAAAACTACCCCAAAACTTTCCTGCTAAAAACCCTATTTGACTGTACTAATAAGGCTATTACCTCAAAATTTTGTATTGCACTTGAGATTGATACTGAATATATGAATGCAAAATCTCAGCACAATCGGAATCATATTCTGGTAAAATTAAAAAATGACAAAATTATAACTAAAAATATCGACATTTTATGGTACTGATTTCACAATTCTTCTGATAATCTTCATTATTATTCACTTCGCCAATTTACATCTTCAAACTCGATTTCATTTCAATCTAAAGGTATTCCATAGAAATATTAGATTTTATTTGATATAACGATAGACTTTTCGGTGGTTGTAATGAGGCAACTCCCACAAATTTTTGCGTACTGCTTTGAATTGGCATTGAACATTTTACTACAAAATTGCATCTCAATATCTCAGATGAAACGAAACCAATCGAAATAGAATTTTGCTGACACAAGTAATATGCTACAAGTGAGCCTCATGCAAAATTTTGTAGCCATAGTGTGAACAAACCATAGAATTTTCGATTGGAATATTGAAAAAAAGGGAACTTCATATATCCATAACAAAATGTCAGATCAGAGTGAAAAATTTTTGTGAATAAAATTCGATATACTGAATGTTCGTGCAATTTCAAGAGGATTGCATCATCAAAACCATAGAATTCATTTTTTTCTAAATTATGAACTTTTTAGAACAATTTCAAGTTTGTTGATTTGATCGAGCTGAAATTTTGCAGTAAAATGTTCAAAGTCAATACAAAGCAATACGCAAAAATTTGTGGGAGTTGCTTCAATACAACCATAAAAAAAATCTATCGTTATATAAAAAAAAACTTAATATTGCCATGAAATATCTTGATATTAAATCGAGTTTCAGGATGTGAACTGGTAAAGTGAATGATCATGCAAACTTTCAATAGAATTGTGAAATCAGAACCATAGAATTTAGATATTTTTAGTTATCGATTTTTCACTTAGGTAAATCATCTTTTTAATTTCCACAATATAATCCTGATAGTGCTGAGAATATGCATTCAAATATTCAGTATCAATCTCAAGTACAATACGGCATTTCGAGGTGAAGCTGTATTGCTCAACCAATGGAAGAGTGCTCAAAAGTTCCTCCTCAGGGCTCTCCTTATTTTTTTTTCCAACATTTATTTACTATTTCCCGACATAGGTCTCTCCCAACCACTTTTGTGCCTTGATCACCCAAATCTTTCTTGCGGCATTTCGTGACTCTATACAGGGTGTCTACTTTTAAAGTGGACAAACTTCAATGGGGGATTATACGAGTGATTTGCAAAAAAAATTGTTATATAACACATGGTCGAAATGTTGACGGTTATTCGTCAATTTACCATTTCTCGATTTCACGAAATATTTCGATTTTGTTATCTTAAATAATCATTATTCAGTTTTCCTTGTGGTCTCATCAAACTGACCACATATTCGGAAAGGACAATAAATTTGCTAGAAGCTAATAGAGTCTGTGTGCAGAAAAAACTCTTATTGCTGGCGTGATACGGAGATGATTGACACAATTCTGAAGTAAACAATATTAGTCCTATTTTTCCAATCTTTGTTTCGATGAAATATCACTAATTATGCACATGTTTTCTTTTCAGTAAATAATACTTCACAATCGAATGATATATCAATTTTTGCGCTAGCTGCTCATCCTCTGCCATGATATGAAAACAACGAAAAAGTCTTGAAATTCTGAACCTGAATTTGCTCTATTTTGAAGCTCCTCGTCATTGAATCTTAATGTTGTTTTATGGAAATCATCAATTTATCTGTAAAATGTAGATGCTGATTCCCGACTTACATTTTGTAGGTGGTACCAGAAAAATTTAGGAGAGTGGGGGGCCATAGAATATTATGGACTGATGAGGCCACTTTCACCACATCAGATGTGATTAATTTACAAAATAACCATGTATGGTAAAGAAAAAACCCTCATGCGACTATTGTTTTTTCATTTCCAACATGAGTTGAGGTTCAACATGAGGTCAGCAATCCTCTGCCATGATATGAAAACAACGAAAAAGTCTTGAAATTCCGAAATTGAATTTGCTCTATTTTGAAGCTCCTCGTCATTGAATCTTAATGTTGTTTTATGGAAATCATCAATTTATCTGTAACATATAGATGCTGATTCCCGACTTACATTTTGTAGGTGATACCAAAAAAATTCAGGTGAGTGGGGGGCCATAGAATATTATGGACTGATGAGGCCCCTTTTACCACATCAGGTGTGATTAATTTACAAAATAACCATGTATGGTAAAGAAAAAAACCCTCATGCGACTATTGTTTTTTCATTTCCAACATGAGTTGAGGTTCAACATGAGGTCAGCAATCATGAAAAGAGAACTTTCCGTACCAACTATACTTACCGTTCACCTTTATGCTTTTATGCTTAGGAATTCAGCAACTCAATCGGAAGCAACTTGGCTGATATATTGGATGAAATGCGCCTGTCCAACAGATAAAATGTCTGATTTCAAATGATTGGCTGCCCAGCACATAATAGTCGTTAAGTCAAGATCTATTCAATGAATATATTTCGATACGATGGATTTGAAGATACAGGCATATGACCACAGAGGAGCCATGACCTTACGCTTTTGGATTTTTATGTCTAGAATACTTCGAGAGAAAAAGTATATCTAATTCGCTTTCAGACTAGAGAAGATCTCATCGACAGAATAAAACTATGTGTGCAGAAATGTGTCAGAAGGGCTATGAACTTTGCAGAGTTGTAGATTCAGTACGAAATGCATTAAGGAAGGATGTTCATTTTTTCGTTATCATTTTGATTTGAGATGAATTGATAGTTTTCATAAAATTTTAAGACTTTTCCTCGTTATCATGTTAGCCATGATATCGGAGGATGAGCAGCTAGCACAAAAGTTGATATGTCATTCTAAAGTATACTAAATGAGGTATTTTTTACTGAAAAAAAACGTGTGCGTAATTATAGATATTAGATATCATCAGATATTTCGAAGTTTTTATAGTATAATCTATTCTTCGTATTTCAGCACATATTGTGAATAAGCTTCAGAAACTTTCTCGGTAACAGCCGATAAATACCAATTTCAGCGGCTTCGGTATAGAAAGAATTATTCAAATTTGTATAATATAATAAAATCGTCCACGGTAAGTCCCGCTTCTATCGAAAAAGAGATCAAGACACTGACATTTTTCTCTTTGCCTAGGCAGCACCAACATATGCATTTTCAAGTATGCAGATCCTTCCACTCTAAGCTTAGTTATTAGATTAGATTAGATAATAAATGTATCAAGATCCTCGTATGAAATTTCATTCCTGTCCGGAATTTCATGAAGAAATTGAATGCACAGGTCAAACTGTCATCTTTTTCATGCAAACGGGGACGACAAGATTTGCTGCGAACTATTAATTCTTGTCTAATGAAAACGGTGCGAAATAATGAGAATGAATCACGACACCCTTGCTTGGAAAATAAAAGTGCGGTAACTTCATTTTCCAATCGACTATAACCGCTTTGCCGTTTCCTCACACGTTCCTAAATTAAGTTCCTTTTTAACTATATTAATGATAATATTAGACATAACTCAACTCAAGCTTCTGCAGCGCAAATAAAATGGCCGTTTTGCAAGTCAATTAACATGCAAATTACAGACAGCATTCTAACTTCTAACTGACTATAAATTAGTTTGAAAGTTGAATATACTGATATATTCGGCATGCAGACATGTAGGTCATAGAAGCAGAAATTTTATGTCTGTTCATGTTGTTGGAAACTATATTATGAAAGCTGGCTTCCCAGATTGAGGATTCAAACCAAATATAATTTTCTACGCACAACGGCTTCTTTATTTTTTGAGTGCTCGTTCTATCTAAACGAGTGCTATATCGTTTTGCTCAAAATTCTGTAATTTGCGAATTTTGAGCATGGTCATAAATAAGGGTTCGGCACCCTAATGACGAATCCGTGGTCAAATTCAATTTGTCTGTGGGGCCGTCTGGCCGGCCGTGCGCACGATAACTTTCGGTTCGGTACCCAAATTTCGCGGTTGAGTTCGTTTATCAGCCATATCGTACAGGGTGTTTCATAAAATAGGGCCTTTCAAAATTTTTGTTTCTCAATATCTCAGACAAAACTGAACCAATCGAAATGAAATGTTGCGGCCGCATGCGAGATGCTCATGATGAGCCTCATGCGAAATTTTGTGGCCATAGTGTCCACAAAATCATAACAAATGCAATTGGAATATTGAAAATAAGAATGTTTATATCTCCATGTCAGAATATCCGATTTCCGCGAAATTTATTTCGTTGATGAAGACACATATACTGAATGTCCCTGCAAAATTTTAAAAGGATCGCAGCATCTGAACCAAAGAATAAGTATTTTTTGTTTATTTATTCTGTACAGGGTATCTCATTTTGGGCACTTTTACGGGATATCTCCGTTATTTTTAACGTTAGCGGAATGCGGTTTTCGCGACAGTGTGCTACTTTTTTGTGAAACTAAAGATGGCGCAATCAGTTTTTGCATAGCCCTCTTAGTGTTTGCTATACAGGGGGGAAATGAAAAGTATCACTTTTTAATCACCCCCCGTATCTCAGTTGTGCTTAAACTTGGAGGAATGGTTAAAACGCATTCCTATAGATTTTTTCCGTAGAATCCAGTGGCGTAGTCAGTTTTTCAATTAAACTTTCCGTTTTGAGTAAACATATTTTTTTTTAAATTGGACACCCTGTATATTATTTTTTATTCCTATTAAGCACAATCTCAGCTTTTCAAAAACATATCATTTCATGCATTTATTTTCAAAACCAAGCTCAGAATTCAAGATTTTGTAATTCAATTGTCAATAACTTAGTTGAAGGCTCTATGACTGTTTATTAAAAACAAATAAAATGTCAAAGCTTTGCCGGTTGGTTTAAAAGTTTACAAATTTCTCAGTTTTCATTATTTATTATATTATATTAATGATTCAATTATTTGAATTTTCAAGAAATTGCAAATTAAATTAAGTTAAATATTAGATCATGTGATGTAGATATTATGTTAACATTATTTTCGATTTCTGACGAAATCTTGACACTTATTTTTTGTTTATAATAAACAGTCATAGCCTACTACTGCTAATTGAATTACAAAATCTTGAATTCTGAGCTTGCTTTAGAAAATAAATGCCTAAAATAATATGTTTTTGAAAAGCTGAGATTGTGCTTAATCAGAATAAAAAATAATATACAGGGTGTCCCATTTAAAAAACATATGTTTGCTCAATAACTCAAAAACGGAAAGTTTAGTTGAAAAACTGACTACGCCACTGGATTCTACGGAAAAAAATCTATAGGAATGCGTTTTAACCATTCCTCCAAGTTTAAGCACAACTGAGATACGGGGGGTGATTAAAAAGTGATACTTTTCATTTCCCCCCTGTATAGCAAAAACTAAGAGGGCTATGCAAAAACTGATTGCGCCATCTTTAGTTTTACAAAAAAGTAGCACACTGTCGCGAAAACCGCATCCCGCTAACGTCAAAAATAACGGAGATATCCCGTAAAAGTGCCCAAAATGGGATACCCTGTACATATTTCATTTTCTGAATGTAATCCAGAATATAATTCCGAATATGCTGAGAGTCTGCATTCACATAATTAGTACCAATCTCAAAAGTTTTATTGCTCCACCAATGAAAGAGCGCTCAAAAGCTCCTGTTTAGGGCATTTCCTGAATTTTTTTCTGATATCTTTCATCAGTGAGTATCAATTGTTTCTTAACCATAACCCTACTATCCAACAATTTCGAATCATAATGATATATTCAGTGATGTTTCACATTGCCACAAAAAAAACTACTTCCTGATATATTTTTGAATTGCAAACCTTATAATTTTTTCCTGCAAATAATTTCCCCTTGAAATTAATAGCTATAAAAACTGTGGCAAAATTTACCATTTTGCGATTGATGGTGAAATATTATTGGTGTCCCAAGATATTCAATTCAGGTATTAAACAAAACTTCAACATGAAGAATATCTTGAATCATAACCAAATAAATTAATATTCAGAACAATCAAATTAAATCAGGTGTCACAATGAAGCAATGTATTATCCCACAGTTTGGTATTATTATTTTTAAAGGTTCTTTGTTCACTTATGTAAATTGTTTAACATCATTTTTTTCTACTGGAGAATCGTCGAAAAGAGAAAAAAAAATACGAGGGTGCAATTCAAAGTAAGAATTTCTTTAGGGGTGGAAATCAGAAACAAACCTTTAACGATGGGTTCTGATAGAGTTTGTACTGTTATTTAAAATACATTTTCCTTGAATTTTCTACCAAGTCCAAGGGCCGACTTATAGGCTATATGAAACATCTTGGGGCCATAGTATAATATAATGGTAGTAATTTTATGAAATCGAAAACCGGTTTCGTAAAGCTTGATTGGTTAAACAAATTGTTGATTTTGGTTTCATTCGATGGTTCACGACGAAAATGAATTAAAATATGCGCAGAGATACTTACACTTCTATAATCAAAGTGAGTTTTGAGAAATCCAACAATAGACTAACAAAGTATGATTGAATCGAATGAGAGAAAAGACTCTACACTCAGCTGGAAATTTTTTGGTTTCATTGAACCAATCACAAAGTAATGTTTCGATAGGTGCTCATAAATATGAGCAATTTTTCTCTCAATTTTTTATTTAGGTTTCAAATGATTTTTATTTCAATGTCCCAATTTTTTTGTAGCGTTTTTATTGTTTTTTGTGATTCCTATTTCAAGTCAATATTACAGTGACTTTTTTTCTTCAAATCGAATAACTCATAATTCAGTAATACTAGGTTACACAAGTACTTATTTACAACTGATTTTTTTTGAGTATTTTCATCTTTTTCCCATACATTCGTTATCGCTATATCAAGTGTTTGATGTCACGTTGCAGCTACAGAAATTCCTCAAAACAAAAGCAAATAAAAGAAGGAATGTAAAAAACCCAATTTGGTTCATTTCAGATTTAAAACCGATACGAAATTTGAGAGATCACTTGATTATTAACATTGGCAGAAACATTTTATTCACCGGCAAAATAATCGATCCACTCAATAAATCGATAAATTTGTTTAATTCATAAGTATATTATTTTGAGCCCGATTTGATAAATGATTCTTTGATTGTAGGTAAGTTCATGCGAAATCAATCACCAGTTCTGAAGTTCAAGAAAACTCGGCTTACGTCATTTTATAGAGGGTAAAACGAATCTTTTTTCTCACTTTTAAACCACCTCTGGTGTTCCAGTTGTTTCATGGTAGCTTATTTCGTCATCCAGACACGTATGATATGTTATCTATGCCAAACTCAAAAGCACGCAACTAATGTCTTCAATATAATAATCACTATACTATCATAGATGAAGCTCTAAGCAGTTACCCCAGTGCGATAATTTGTGTTCCGGATCGAAACATAGGCATCGAACAACAAGTTGGCAATCGCCGGTTACAAACAGAAATGTTAGATGTGGGAATTAGCTATACCACAAGGACATTCAAGGCAGTTTGTGGAGCTATTTGGAAGTAGCGTGCAGAATATTAATAGAATCGGCTTGTAATGCAACCGCACCGGAATTAATTTAATTAGCAAGGCATTAAGTCGCGTTCACATTGATTACCCATTTAAACAACATACCAATTTGGGCGTAGCAGTCAGAAGATGCAGCTATTATTATAGTTATAATTCTAATTTCGTAGGAGAAAATGATAGGTCATAAAAATTCGACTTGGACAAAACGAGCAGTGAATTACTGTTCTTGTGGAAATTATGGCTTTTAATGCCCTGCAGTGGCGCAAGATTACATAATTGAGCTACAATCTAATCAGTATACTAATATACCTAACATAATTCTGATACATTTTCATTCCAATACATTTCCATCGAACGTCAATTTTCTGAACTTGGAAAATATACCTTCAAACCATTGAGTTTGAAGAATTAAGGAAGCCCTGAGCTGGTGCTTTTGAGCGCTAGACCATTGCTGGAGCAACGAGACTATTAGCACAAAATTTTGTATAGGTCTTGAGGTTCGTGCTATGTATACAGGGTGAGTCTTTGACCTTGCAGAATATTTTAACACAAGATTCCTGAAGCCAAAAGAAACATTTTTTTCCCATACCATTTTTTCCGATACGGCTTGGTTCGTAAGATACAGACTGTTGAAAATCCATAAAAAAATTTAATTTTCGATCATATCTCGCGAACGATCTCATCGAATGAGATGATTTTTGGAATATAGTTTTTTATTGATACGATGAATGTTCCTGCATTACAAAATTTCATTCACATCCTCCTGTTTCTTTAATATGACTATAACATTTCATAAAAATACCAGAAATTCAAAGAATCCAACTTTTAAAAATAATTTGAATGCTATTCAACGAATTTTTGACCATTTTGGAAAGTAAAAGTATTCCTTATTTTTTTTCGTATGATGCGTCGTTTTCGAGTAATCTGAAATTCAAAAATAAAAAATATCTGTGAAATTCCGAGTATTGGGTACTTTGGCTGAATGCAACTCTGTTCAAAAAATTCACAGAATTCAATTTTCCCTATGTGGTCACTTTGACAAATTTCAAGAATAATTCGAGAATTTGTTATCTGGAATGATGAATGGTAAGAGAACTAGCGGATTTTCTTAAAAATGGGGTTATAATGAATAAGCTCACCTCTATACTTCTTCAGTGTAAATCCTTATCTATTCAAGCAAATTTCCACACCACTTTCGAAGTACCTATTGCAATCAGTGGCGGTGCTATCACTATTTTTGGGTGGTGCGAGATCAGGAAGTGGCGCCCCTACAACCATAAAACCGAATTTTTACTGTCATAAATTTCAAATCATTGAAATTGAAAAGTTCTTCTGACCAATTTGTGCGAGTTATGGATAATAGGCTCTATTTTTATGGCGTTTCCAAGTTGAATGTTTTCATATTGTTAGACTTCAATAAAAGGTGGTAGTATCATCTTTCAAAAAACATTTTTTTCACATCTTTATTACCTTTATATCCAAAGAAATCGATATTATTGGGAAGGGTCAACGGAAATGAAAAAGTAAATTTAAAATGGGGGCTACACCAAAACAGGCGGTGAACTTTCAAATTCGGGTGTTTTTGTCGATAAAATTAGGTATATTTGATGCCCTTAAATTATCGCTAAGTCATGACCAAACACACTGTATATTGCTTCCAGATCAGTAGGTCTTTCATCCACTGCTTCATATTCAAATAACCGTCTTTTTTTTCGCAATCGGACTTCCTTAAAACATGCCAAACATGGATTAATTCCGGCCTCAGAAGCTATTTCTTTAGCTGTAATTAAAGCTGAGGGAAAGCTACGATACTATTCCACGAATTCCGAACAATTTTTCAGTAATCGCGATACATTTGACAGGTCCATAGTTTCAGACAGCATCGCTTTACTCACAATATTCACTTGAAACAAATTCATCTCTGCCCCATATTCATAATATATCGTTTTTGGGGCTCCTCTCCTGATGGCGCCCGGTGCGACGATTTTGGCGCCCCCCTCGAGACGGCGCCCGGTGCGGTGGCACCGCTCGCACCGCCCTAGAACCGCCCCTGATTGCAATTTTGTTTCGTTGAGCTTTGACATACGTTGATCCAAATTTACATTACGTTAGAATACGTTCATTTCTCATTTATTCATCATATGTATTTATATTACCACTAAAATGACCTAAATAAGTTAATATTCATGAAGTCGTATGATTTTGAAAAACAAACTAACCACAGAACACCGATGTCAAAGAATCTAGTGTCACTTCTGTGACTTTCACCATGCGGACCACAGAACATAAATATGCGGACACCCCTTGAAATTCAATCGCCCCAACTGGTGTTTATGAACGTGAAATGTCATGCGTGTTATGGTTGAGTTGAGTTGTTTTGATTTCGGAAAATTTCAAGAGAGAAGGAAATGAATGCTATAGCTAGAATAAGTGGTTTAAAAGTTAATCCGATATAATCAAAAATGAAGTATACATCAAGAAGAGATTATTCTGTTTTCATCACTAGCAAAATTTTGGATGAATCAATCATTGCATTAGAAAATATACAACTGGTATTGAAAAAGTGAGTTCATATTTCTTTCTTTAATACAGCAGCTTATTTGAAAATTTCGAATGGTATATCTATTATCTACTCGTTTCTTTGATACAATAGCTTATTTCAAAGGTTTGAATGCTATATCTCGTACTTGCAAAAATTCAGTGGTTAGTTTACCAGTGGCGGCATAGCTCATTCTGAAAACTAAAAAGGGCTATATCTTCTTATTTAGGCCGAATCGGAAAAAATGGTATGGGAAAAAAATGTTTCTTTTGGCTTCAGGAATCTTGTGTTAAAATATTCTGCAAGGTCAAAGACTCACCCTGTATAAATGCAAAATCTCAGCACCAACGAAATATTATTCTGTGAATAATTCAAAAACAGAAGGTGTAAAATAAATAAATATAAAAAATAAAATTCCATGGTTCTGATGATGCGATCCTCTTGAAATTATGTACTAATTTTCAGTATATCAATCTTCCAACATAAAATAAATTTCAGTCGAATCGGACATCTTATCAGGGAAAAATAGAGATTCTTCTCTTCAATATTCCAATTGAATATTCTATGGCCACAAAATTTTGCACGAGGCTTATCATGAACATCTCGCATGTGGTCGCAGAATTCGATTCAGATTGGTTTCGTTTTGTCTGAGATTTTGAAGAACATAAATTTTGGCTGGTTAACAAGCTTAACCGAGGCATTCGGGATCCGAACTCACCTTGAAAATCACAGTCTCTGAACAGTCCCTTCGAATGTTTTCGTGCTTAAGGCCCCCCAGACAGAATTTGATTTGACCAGGACTTCGTCACCAGGTAGTCGAACCCTATCGTAAAACCCTATCATAGGCTCAAAATTCGAAAATTACAGACATTTGTGTAGAGCAACAGCTCAGAATTTAGGTTCAAAACACTAGCATACCTACTCTTATCTTCTGACTTTGGAGATAGATGGTGAAGACACCTTAAATTTGAATATCACATGAAAACAACTGTTTAATCCATCTATCTAATGTGTTAAAGATTGAACTTGTGCAGGGTTAAGAAGTGAAAGGAAAGTATGGGTGAGAATAATGCAGAAGATATCCAGTGAACATCGACAAAAATGTGTATTAGACAGGGTGTTGGGGTTGTTTCATGCATAAGAAAAAAATATCTCAAAGAATAACAAACTCGCTATAGGCCATTGAATTTCAAATCATGCTTTATTTTTCCATTACTTTGATAATGTCAGAAAATAATTAGCAGGAAACCCATTTCGGTTTTGATTAAATTATTCAAATCACATCCCTCGTCTTATAACCTTCAAAAATTATTCAGCAAACAACAAATATACATCTTTTTCTTTATTAAAAGAAGGCTTAGGCAATCTTCCTCTGAAGAATCGGAATTACCATCAAAATATAATGCTGATTTCAAAATGCCGCCGCAACATCGTCGATTGAAGAAGAGACAATCAATTCTTTCAAGGAATCAAATTCCCCCTGATATGTCGTCATGCCATTGCTTCAGAAAATAGACTTTATATTTAATGGCAATGTCTATCTGTAATTTCGGAATTTTAAATATAGGTACAGGATGTCAAGGAAAAAAGTACAGTACGCGAAAGAGGGCCATAGAATATGAAGAGAAGTTCCTAGAAATATATGTCCAAAACTGCTTTCTTTAAGAAATACAGTGCGTTAAAGTTTATTTTTTCATTTGATTCTTTTGATAACTTTGGACAGAGAGGCGAGAATTGAACAAAATGTGATATGCGGGGGTTTTGTATGATGCAGAATCCATATATCTTAATAGTTTTCAGATCACCTATAGAGAGCGCCACATACAGGATTTCTCCACATTTAAATCAACCCTATATTTTTTGCTTTGAACTGTATGGTATTCTAGACTAGTAAAAGCGAATCCTTCACCTTTTTTCTTTCAAAAAGGTAGATATACTTTGTTGAAGACGCTAGGACCAACGGTTTCCGGCAAAAACGCATAGAAAAGTTATGATGCAAGCAAATTATTCAGAAGTGCCAGAGTAATCTACTTACAATAACAACCTGTATATGGCGCCCTCTGTTAGTAATCTTATCTAATAGGATATTTGTATTCTGCATCATAAAAAACTCCCACATATCACATTTTGTTCAATTGTTACCGTTCATCAATTTCAATTCTAATTATTATCTGCCTAAGAGATCTGGAAGAGCTGAATTGCGTTCTCTAGAAACCATCGACATTCGTAGACAAAATTGACATCAAACTTTCAAGCTCTAATAACAGATACTCCCTTCGAGTTTTGTCAGTATTTAACTGGATCTTATACGCCAATATATTCCAACAGATTTTCTTTCTGCCTTTGTATGTCCGTCAAATTACCACTGATCTGTAATCAGAGTAGAGACAAGTATATACGTTTCACATAGTGAAATTTCACCTCTTTCAATCTATATCAGAGGAACCTGTCATGAAAATCATGTTCTTATCATAATCCTACAGCTACAGTGACAGAGATTATTCGAAATTCGTGACATTATCATATCATCAATGGAATATCCCATCAATATTAAACAACCTTTTTAAGTGAAAGAAGTACCAAAAAATAAATCTATCTCGCATCATCACTTAGCCAATCACACCATTGATCAGTCAGCCGTCGGAATACTCTTCCAATATTTCACCATTTCAAACACTTTGCGGTTCGCCAATTTATCCTCATGAAACTTTTTCTCATTATGATCTGACACAATTTCATTCAGAACCTAATCAATATCACCGTCTTCAACTAATGTATGATCGAAAGCAAAAAACCTTACCTTCAAAGCAGATTTTTCAGTTCGTCCATCAATTTCAATGCCAATTATTATCTGCCCAAGAGCCCAAGAGATCTGGAAGTGCTAAATTGCGTTCTCTGGAAACCATCGACATTCGTAGACAAAATTGTCTATCAAATTTTCAAGCTCCAATAATAGATACTCCCTTCGAGTTTTGTCAGTATTTAACTTGACCTTATTCGTATTAAACCGTTCACCAATATATTCCGAAAGATTTTCTTTCTGTCTTCTTATGTCCGTGAAATTACCACTTTATATTAATACAGATCTGTCATCACAGTAGAGGCAAGTACATACATGCCGCATAGTGAATTTTCACTCCTTTCAATCTATATCAGAGAAAGTTGTCATAAAAATCATGTCCTTATCATAATCCTACAGCTACAGTGACAGAGATTATGCGAAATGCGTGACATCATCATATCACCAATGATCAATGGAATATCCCATCAATATTTAACAACCTTTTTAAGTGAACGAAGTACCGAAGAAATATATGTATCTCGCATCATCACTCAGCCAATATCACCACTTATCAGTCAGCCTTCAGAATACATTTCCAATAATTCACAATTTCAAACACTTTGTGGTTCGCCTATTCATCCACTACCTTACTAGAACACTAGGCCATGAAACAGAATGAGTGACGTCACCATAGGTAGTCCATTCCGAATTTTTTTACGCAATGTCATTTCCACAAAATTATTGAACAATTTAGATTTCATTTTCCAACAGAAAAGAAAAATTATGTTTTTCTGAGTAGGTAGGATCGTTGTTAACACAAGTACCAATTTCGTTGTTATTTTCGATATTTATTGAGGAAAAAGAAATGATTGTGTCCCCATCATCACATTCCAGTTTTTTTGCCTTAGTATTATTAAAAAGTACAATAACGCTAAGTCTTCAGACACATACACCTTTATTTTAACAACTGGAATTTCTGATGACTAGTCCAAATAAACAAAACACAGTTTTTTTTCTTCTTTGTCTTTTATCGAACCTTTTCGAGCAAACACTTTTGTAAAAGCCTCAGCTGAAGTTGCAAATGACACGGCTGAATCATATTCTGTACAGGATTTGATGCAATGGGTTTCTCAAGATCTCGACATTCCACTTAAGATTGCTTGGATTGAGGAGATACTCTTGTATGAACATCTGATCTGCTTAGGTAGGACGGACAACCTGGCAAGTTCGCTGGTATCGCTACTAAAACGAATGGTAAAAGATAAATAGAAGGACAGCTGATTAATAACATTTTTTCAACCCATTTTTAACCTAGGAACTTCAATGGAATTTCGACTTTTTGACCTGTAACTTCATGTGTGTAACTTGTAGATCTTCCTATAAATTCTGTTTGGAAATGTAGTTCGCAAACCTAGAAATAATAAGTAACTTCTTAGTTTCAGGCAAAACAGTTGAATTTGCAATAATTAATACCTTACTGCTCTTACTGGGAACGAAATCTTCCCTTTCAATTTCGTTAAACCAAGTTCTTTTAAGTTGCTTGTCTTTGGGAAACCTAAAGACTGCTACTTATGGCACTCCTGATGTATAATTGCCCCTTGCACTTGAGAACAGAGCAATGAAATGGCATTCCAGCTGGAAAAAATAGCGAGATTAGCATAAAACGAACCGAAACTAAAATCGAAATAACCTCTAACATGAAAAGCAAAACTTTTATGAACTAGAAGTAAAACGAATAAACTAGTCGAAAAATATAAAAAGGCCTTTTCCTTTCCTGTAAAGAACTGTTGTAACACCAAAACAAATAGAATTTTAAGGAATAAACTCCAAAAAATACTCACAATTCTGGAAAAACGTGAACAGACATCAACTGTCGCCTACAAGTGATTGACTACTCAAACACTTCACCCCCCTTCCGCTGTCATTCTGTTTCATGGCCTTGTGTTCTAGTAAGGTATTGATTCATCCCCGTAAAACTTTTCCCAATCTCATTATAATGTGACACAATTCCATTCAGAACCTAATCAATATCACCGACCTCAACTAATGAATGATCGAAAGCAAAAAATCTTACCTCCTTAGCAGATTTTTCAGTTTGTCCATCAATTTCAATTATTATCTGCCCAATAGATCTTGAAGTGCTATTTTTTTCGTTCACTGGAAAACATCGACATTCGTATTCAAAATTGTCTATCAAATTTTCAACCTCCAATTATAGATACGCCCTTCGAGTTTTGTCAGTATTTAACTTGATATTATTTGTATTAAACCATTCACCAATATATTGCAAAAGATTCTTCTTCTGCCTTTGCATGTCTGTCAAATTACCACTCTTTATTAATACTGATCTGTCATAACAGTAAAGACAAGTACATACATAGCGCATAGTGAATTTTCACTCCTTTCAATCCATATCAGAGAAACTAGAGCTACAACAGTGACAGAGAATATGCGAAACGCGTGACATCATGATATCATCAATGGAATATCCCATCAAAATTTAACAACCCTTTCGAGTGAACGAAGTACCGGAGAAATAAATTTATCTCGCATCATCACTTAGCCAATATAACCATTAGTCAGTCAGCCGTCGGAATACTCTTCCAATATTCACAATTTTAAACACTTTGAGGTTCGCCAATTCATCCTCGTAAAACTTTTTCCAATCTCATTATAATGTGACACAATTCCATTCAGAACCTAATCAATATCACCGTCTTCAACTAATGAATGATCGAAAGCAAAAAATCTTACCTCCTAAGCAGATTTTTCAGTTCGTCCATCAATTTCAATTCCAATTATTATCTGCCCAAGAGATCTGGAAGTGCTAAATTGCGTTCTCTGGAAACCATCGACGTTCGTACACAAAATTGACTATCAAACTTTCAAGCTCCAATAACCGATACTCCCTTCGAGTTTGTTATTCGGATTATCCATCAAATCTGATGTCGTCTGTAGTCTCAAGTGGAACAATCTGGCATGCTTTCCTGCAGTTTTTCGTATAGGTAGATAGATTGTGTCTATATCGAAGCGATATTCATCTTACGAAGCTTTTGTGTATTGAGTTATGGAAGCAGTTGTCGAGAGTCGTTCAATGGTCGATTGATGTTACTTAATGGTTTTATTGAGAAACTTTAATTCGTTGATATGATTGTTACCACTGGACATACCATAATCTATAAAAAATAACATTGGTCGTATACCCTATGGCAATCAATGTGATACAGTCGACTCTTGATAATTAGATACTTGATTATCATCAAACTTTTCAATTAAAAAAAATTGAAAAAAGCCCTGAGCAGGAGCTTTTGAGCTTCGTTCCTTGGTGGAGCAATAAAGTTATCACCTAAAAATTTTGTATTCGAATCGAGATTGATGCTAGGTGTATGTATGCAGAATCTCGCCGCGATAAGAATTATATTCAAGAAATTATTTCAAGATACAAATATGTAGAAATCAATAATTAAAAAAATTAAATAATATGGTTCAGATGACGCGATCCTTCTGAAATTTCACATGAACATTCAGTGTATAAATCTTCATTCACAAAATTTATTTCAGTCGAATACGATATCTTGTTATGAATTATAAAGATTCTTTTTTTCAATTTTCCAATTGAATTTTTTATGGTTCTGTTAACACTATGACCACGAAATTTTGCATGAAGTTTATTATGAGAATTCTGCACGTGGCCGCAAAATTCCATTTCGATTAGTTTCGTTCTGTCTGGGATATTGAGGAAAAATAATTTTGAATGGCTATATTTTATGTATGATTTGGCCGTTTAACCAACTCAATCGCGGCATTTGGGAACCGAACTCACCCTGAAAATCCCAAGTCTCTAGAATAATTCCTACCATGCTAACGGCCGGACGGAGGGCAACACGGACATAACTGAATTTGACCACGGATTCGTTATCAGGAAACCATCGTTTGAGACCATTTTCGGCACAAAATCCGAAAATACAGACATTCGAAAGAAACGATGTAGCACTATTTATGTAAAACGAGCCCTTCAAAAATTGAAAGCATCGACGATCGTACACAAAATTGACTATCAAACTTTCAAGCTCCAATAACCGATACTCCCTTCGAGTTTGTTATTCGTATTATCCATCAAATCTGATGTCGTCAAGTGGAACAGTCCGGCATGCTTTTCTGCAGTTTTTCGTATAGGTAGATAGATTGTGTCTATATCGAAGCGATATTCATCTTAAGGAGCTTTTGTGCATTGAGTTATGGAGGCAGTTTTCAAGAATCGTTCGATGGTTGGTATGATTGATGTTACTTCATTGTTTTGAGTTTACGAAGAAACTTTGATGCATTGATATAATTAATTTGCAAAGATTGTACATGCCGTTATCTATAAAAAATAACATTGCTCGTATACCCTGCGCTACTGGTCACAGTACAATTTTGCAGAATGAATCAATGTTAAAAGAATATGTTGAATTTTCAAGCTGAATTCGTTTATTTGTTATCTAATACAGTCGACCCTTGATAAATTGATACTCGATTGTTTGAATCTCTCGATAATGGGAATTTTTTTCGGTTTCCTCAAATGACACTCATTAAATTGAAAAAATCAATGGAGTTTGTTCCCCTCACTAATTTGAAGTTACAGACACAGACATGTTGCTCGTCAGCACTTATTAACTTGAAGTCAGAACTCCAAAACACTCAATTGGAGTCTTCCACTTTTCTTATTCGTTTCATTTTGTACAAACTCGTCCTTACTAAGTTAGCGCAGACTTCTTCGCAATTATCGATTGAAATATAATCTGAGAGGATTTTGTATTCCTAGAAAACTTTTTTAAGGTTTCAAATCCCACTATCAGAAATGGAAACAATAAAAAAAATTAAATTAAGATGAAATGCTGCTGTTTAAAGCCTTGCACTAATTTGTCAGGAGCAAATTGGTTTTGAAAAAAATTGTTGCCTAACAGTAAAAAGGAAATGAATGAAAGGGATAACGTTACGTTTCGGTGCATATCAGACTCCTTCTCCAGGCATACTTGGTAAATCTCTGGAATTGTGGCTTTTTTCGTTTGTAATCTAATTGACATTGGAAGTGGTCACCAAACAGAGATGTTGATTCATTTAATTTTGAAATTTCCGGATATAATTTCTTCTTTCAATAAATCAATCCAAATACGATCTATTCCAATAGAACAATTATGAACTATGATCAACGGAAATCATTGAATAAGTGGAACAATACAATGATCCTAATGACAGAACCTGATAATTATAAAAAAATTAAGGAATTCACATGTATTTTGTGAGATAAAATAGAAAATTTGGCTAATCGTTCTGTTGAAATAGATCGTATTTGGATTGATTTATCGAAAAAAAGAAATGACATCAGCAAATTTTGAAATTAAATTAATCAACATCTCTATGTGTTGACAACTTTCAATGTCAATTAGACTACAAAAGAAAAAAGGCACAATTCCAAAGATGTTTTTTGAAGAAGAAGTCTGATATAGACACTGAAACGTTACGTTATCCTTTTTATTTATTTCCTTTTTTAGTTTTACTATTAGGCAACAATTTTCTTCAAAACCAATTTGCTCCTGACAAATTAGTGTGGTGTAAAGTGGAAAGAAGAACAGGGCCCGTATTCTGGACAAGTGATCTTTCGAAGCGTATACGAACTTCGTTGCCCGAGTCACTTTTTTTTACCTTCAAAAATGCTCTTCGCGCAATAAAGTTCGCTTTTGAAAACCATTTTAGAGGCATATACGAACTTCGTTGCGCGAGTCACTTTTTTACCTGCAAAAATGCTCTCCGTCCAATAAGTTCGTATCCGCTTTGAAAGATCACTTGTCGAGAATACCGGGCCAGGCGTCTCTAAAGCGATGAAAAAACACGTGCTATGGAAACTGTGCAGAATGAAACACTGAAAAAAAAATTGCTTAAAAATTTGGTATTGTACCTTCCAAATTGTCGAAGATATATTGATATTAAATACCTTTGATAAAATTTTGGTTTTTTTTATTCCATTCTAACCCTTTCATTTTGAACTATCTGTTATTTCAATTATTGCATTGGTCCTTGAGATTCAAATTAGCGAAAGTCGACAGTATAATATTATAGCCCAGGGTATTCGTGCTTCACTACCAGATTTATGACATAAGGCAATCATACAAAAGGAAATATACTTTATCGAATTAAGAAATATTGAAAATCACTTCGACATAATAAATCTGAAATAGAGGCTGAAGTGTGTGAAGTATGATCATCATCATGATAAATGCTGAGGAAAAAAAAGAATGTTATTGATTCAATCCACTGTCCTCCACGTCGGTATTTTTATCATTTTTGAGTGAAAATGACCCTAGAAAAGTCAAATATGTTTTTGCGTTATGATCTGCTTTGGAATAAAAGCTGTCTACGCAATAAACAATCATTTAAATTCGAATATCTTGGGCGATGTTGCTTTCGTTTTATGCATTTATAAGCAAAATTTTCATATTCTATTCCGAAAAATACCTTACTTTCAAGTTGGGAAGTTATTCCTCCTGGAAGCGTAAGCTATGTTCTCACTTTTCCACTTTCTATTTCTTATTCTTAAGATCTCAACAAAATTTCACACAAACCTCTTCATCGTTATCGATAATGAAAACGAAAATAAACTTGCTTCTAAGGCCTCGATAATAATGCACAGAATATTATTCAATAATAATGGATTTTTCCACAGACCACGATATGAATGGAGTATAAACTCATTTTAATAATACTTGTTCCACATAAGAGATGTATTTGAAATAATTATATTCGTATTGCTTCTGAATGCGTTCAATATCGTATAATTCAATTCTACTTTTTATTTCGAGGTCGACGGAAAATAAGTTTTAAGCAGTTTTCTATTTTTTGAGATCATGCTGAGATAAACAGCGTGCTATGGTTTTGCCTACATGATTACATGCAACGATGAACTGAAATATAAACAGACTTAATATTTAGTTATCAATGAAATGCAATAAAATTCAAAAACCATGCATCGAAAAATTCAAGAAAGCCCCAAGCAGGTGTTTTTGAGCGCTCGTCAATGAGGCTATAACCTCAAAATTTAGAGAAGGACTTGAGGTTGATACTAAATATAAAAATCCCAAATCTCATCAGCACGATCGAAATAATATTCTGGAAATTATACAAAAACTAAAATAATTAAGATTAACAATTAGGAAAATTTAATTCCATGGTTCTGATGATGTGATCCTATAGAAATTGTGCATGAGAATTAAGTATATTAATCTTCAAACGGGAAATTAATTTCACTCGAATCGGATATATTGTAATAGAAATGATTCTTCTTTTCAATATTCAAATTGAGTTTTCTATGATTCTGGTTACACTATGGCCACAAAATTTTGCATGAGGCTTATTATGAGCATCCTGCATGTGACCGCAGTTTCATTCTGATTGTTTTAATTTTGTCTGAAATATTGAGGAAGAAAAATTTTGAATGAGCATATTTTATGGAACGCCCTGTACGATTCGGCTAGTAAACGAACTCAACCAAGGCATTTGGTAACCGAACTCAACCTGAAAAGTCTCTTTAGGACAATCCCTTCGAAAGTTATCGTTCTAGCGGACGGACGGACGACCAGAATTTAATTTTGCCACGAATTCGTCATCATGCCAAACCCATTTTCTTCACAAAATTCGAAAATTATAGACATTTGGGCAAAACGATATAGCACTCGTTAAGTAGAACGAGGGCTCAAAAATACAAATGTTCATCAGGCCGTATCTACGTTGGAATTTTACCAGTCGAAAATAATAAAGAGTAATGGGCATTTCTACAATTATCGATATTCAACTCAAAATAGCTCATTTTCTCCCAATTTGTTTCCGATTTCGAATAACTCTGATGGAAATTCATAGCTGAAATAATAATTATCCAGACAAACAGGTCTAATGAATGACGAAACCATATGGGATGCATCCTGAATGTCGACCAATTATTCGGGCAATATTATTCGGTCTGATAATTTACTGTTTTGAAACTTTTCAGGATTCATTCACTGAATATTATTGGACAGACATAGCTTGCATTTGTGTCGGAAACTAAAATTGTAAGCCATCCATCATGATATGAAGCATAATTATTCAAGGCAGAACATATACCTAATTACCAAACGAAACACATTACACGAATTCAAAATCTGCCGTGGAAGGTAAAACATACATTCTGTTTTAATGATATGAATGATACATATTCGTACTGACATTGGTTGAAATATGCTGAATATTTCACTTACTGATAGAAACTTGATTTTAAATTATTGTTGGGAGATTTTTTTCCGTGATGAATCATTTATTTTCAGATTTGTCTCAATCGGCCTTTAGCGATGAAAATAACTTCACAGGTTCTCACAATTCGAAATTAAATTTTCAAAAATCACGTTTATCATTGTTTCCGAATTAACCAATGAAGTAGTGTGATTCTCGATTGGAGGTATTTTTCAATATCATAAAATGTGATTTCAGTTTTTTCCATGTTGTAAATTGAGTTGTTCGTAAGAACAATGATTAAACGGTAATGGGAAGAGGACAGCTGTGCCACATTGCTTTCTTTAAATTGCCGTTCATTATGTTTTTCGGATGGTTGAAACTATACCAAATTGCTTCGGAAGTGGTCGTGAATATTTTTGACGACTAGAATTGAGATATCTGCGAATATTAGTCGGTTTAAATCGAAAAATTGTTCCAATTCTCGGCTATTGTATATTCTATATCACAGAAGGAAAACAAACACGTTTTTGACATCTACGACATACCTCTGTACAAAGAGATAAACTTAACTTGAGCATCATGGTGATTTGTAGCATTTGTACTGCCACCTTAACACCCCGGTTACGCTCAGATTACTTCTAGACGGCAGGGAGCAGGAAATTGAGCAGGGAAGTGGACAGCGCGAGAATGTAATCACTACACTTCCGCTGCTCCTCGTGCTGCCTCATGCTCACTAAATTGGCGGTTCTTCGGACGGAAGTCAAGGGACCAACAGTACGAGCGGAATGAGTGATTACATTCAGCTAGATTGCTGTGGCTGCACTGACAACAGAATCGCCGAACCCTCCTTATAATATTTTCGAAAATGTTGTTGTTATTATTATCCAGAAGATGTACGACGAAGTGGAGTGAAACTTCGATTTTGACAGTATTTTTTCAGTATTATGTGCCTTTTATTTCGCATCCGAAAACAGATAATTTCACAACTACCAATTCTCACGAATGTTTACATTTTCCATCAGTGGTCAGACCAAAATTATTGCAACAATCATACGAGCTACAGTTATTTCACAGAAATTTCAATTAACATCAATTTGAAATCCAATTTTTAACATAAAATTGATTTAAAGGAGTCAAATTACTTTCATCGGGATTAAATAATTTTAGCCCATTCGCCTTCCAAGGCCGATTACAACAGAAAATCGTCGAATCAAGTACTTTTTTCCATTAGTTTTGTTGCTCAAGACTCCACGAAGTTTTCAAATGCAGTCAAAAGCTACAAAGACACCTTTTTGTATTTCTAATTCGAAAATGAATGTTTGAGTACATTCTACTGAGAACTGAATTTCTAGCTTTCAAGCTTTTTTGAGTAACTTGCAGATACTTCTGGAAGCTGAATATTTTTTATTATTGAAACAAAATGCAGGACGAACATGTTGAATAGATAAAAACTGAGAAATACATTGAAAAAATACTTCAAAAATGGCATAATCTAAAAAAAATTATTGACGTCAATCTCTTGGAAATCCTGTATAAATCAACGAGGCGAAGCACTGAGGCTGCAATTTCTTCGTCCGTCATTGCCGATTGGTGGTCGCGAGAGCAGTGAGAATGCTCACTGCCTTCGTTAATATTGCAGTAGTATTTCGGGAATTATTGCCGCCAACGCGAGCAGCATTAGCAGGGGCTGAGTGTAATTGAGGCTTAACAATTAAAACTCCTGGTTTGAAGTGAGCTGGTTCGTACTCATTCTTCTACCATGGAAAGTGCGCTGGTCTTGGTAAGCAGTCGGTGCCAGATCTTCAACTACCTGGTGCATCATGCCTGTGCCCTCAATGTAAGGTGGATGTTTGTGGGAAACGCTCGTCTATTCTGCTATCCCTTCAGATGAAAAATCTGCTCTAACTTTGAAAATTGTCCAAAACACTCAGGATGATATATCAAAGTTGAACAAGAATCAGGGAGAGATTATGCATTCCGTTACTTTTTGCAGTGTCCAAATAACATCATTCCAACAGATCATCAACAAGCTGAATGATTAGCTTAAAATTATTGAGAAATTGACTCGAGAAAATATTTCTCTGAAGCAGGATGTGACTGACTTAAGCAAAAGAGTTGAAACTCTGCAGCAACTCAAATCGAACAATCTTGAATTTGTTGTGACCTGGAAAACTAGGTGAAGATTTGCCGAATATTCATGCTAAATGTTTCTGTATTTCTGTATGTCTGAAATGGAACTTGTTAGACCCATAAAATATAGTATGTTCGGAAACATCTAAAGCTGCTTTATTCATCCTCCACTTTTTTTCGTTCCCCAATGAAACACCCTGAATAGTTTTTCAATACCTTCAACAAGCATACCACTAATTACACGAAGCAGGTCATTCTGAAATTACCAAAATACGAAATTTCGTTTTACCGTGGTGGAATGTGAAGTGACCGAGAAGCTGGCAGGCCGGGAGCCAACATTACCGAGGTCGATTTGAAACAACAGAAGAAATTAATTCAAAACAACGTAACATCACAACGCTAGGATAGCCAGTTCGAAGTATGAATTATTCGAGGGAGAACCAGAAGTCTTCCCCCTTGTTGAGAAAACAATTTGTTACACTGTTCATCTACAAATGAAGTTTTCGCGCAATTTGCCTCCAAAAAAGCAGAAATTCGAGGATGAGGTTTAACGATACTGAAAAAATAAATGTGACGTATTTTATTTATACCGACTTTTCATCCTTTGTTTGCTATCCCGTGATCCGAAAAACATTGGTGAACGTTGTGTAAAAGGGAAATATCAGCATTTTAGGGGTACAAATCTGGCTTATCTCCCCTCTTGGGGGTTTGTGCATGTAATTTGGTATTGGCAATTGGATATCTATCGATTGGAATATCAGTTTATTCAGTTCACTCAATCCAGCGTCAAAGAGAGGTCAGCCAAACAATCGTAATGGATTGCTTTTTGGGTTTTTTGAATGGAGTTATAATCTCCCAATTGAATACCGATGCCTGTCAGTATAAGTGACATTAATCATTACATTTTAAAATAATCTCTTGAATAAGATGATGCTATTTGTTGTATCGGGTATTCAGAAAACTTAAGCCATATTGAGGATAGCATTTTTTGCTAGATTAATTTCAGGCTAATTATTCATTAACGAATTAAAATTTTCTCCATATGTGTAGAATATAAGAAATATGAGTTTGATAAATGTCTTGAGCAGGTGCTTTTGATCGCTCGTTCATTAGTGAAGCAATAATGCTGTTATCTCAAAATGGTGTTTAAGACATGATATTCATTCCAAGTATTTGAACGGAGAATCACTGCACGATCGGAATTATATTTCAGAATTTATTGAAAAGATGAAATATGAAACTTTGGATCTTTACGAAACTACTCAACATGTTAACAAGTGCACAAAATTCATCTGCGAAGCATTGTGGTAGGAAAAAATTAATTTTTTCAACACGTAACAGTTCAAACCACCCCAAATTGGTTATTTTGAAAATATTTATAGGGTGTCTACCTTTAAAATGAACAAACTTCTAGGTGTGATTATACAACAAAAAAAGTCATCTTACACATGGTCGAAATGTTGACGGTTATTCTTCGATTTAATATTTTTTGATTTCACGATATATTTCGAGTTTTTTCTCTAGAATGATCATTATTCAGTTTTCTTTATAGTCTCATCAACTTTGAACACATATTCGAAAAGGGCAAAGTCTGTATGCAGAAAACACTCTTATTGCAGGCGTGGTAAGGGGAAGAATATCACGATTCCGAAATTAACAAAATCAGTTTTTTCCAATGGTGTCTTCGATGAAATATTGAAAATTATGGACACGTTTCTCTCAGTTAAAAGTACCTCATTTAGTGTACTTTCGAATGACATATCAATTTTTGTGCTAGCTGCTCATTCTTCGCTAAAATATCATGGCTAACAAGATAACAACAAAAAAGTCTAAAAATTCGCGAACCTAAATTTGCTCTTATTTGAAGTTCTTCGTGATTGAATTTTAGTATAATTTTATGAAAATCATCAATTCATCTGTTATCCGAGATCAGACTCACATTTTGTAGGTGGTAACAGAATAACTCAGGAGAGCGGGGTAGATCTGATGTGGCCCCTTTCACGAAATCAAGTGTGATTAATTTATGGAACAAACATGTTTGGCAGAGAAAGAACCCTCATGCGACGATTGTTCCTCATTTTCAACATGAGGTTGGCAGTCATGAGAATAGAACTTTTTGGACCAGTTATACTTACTGATCACTTTAATGCTAATGCATCAGATTAAGCCAGAGCAACTTGACAGACATATTCGATGAAATGCTCCTCTCGAAAGCCGGGTTTAGACGAAGCGCACCCACTCGCGAGTCAAACCTCGTCACCTACTCGCGCACCAAAACTGTGTGTTTACGCGACGCGCTGGATTCGCCTGGAAGGGCGAGCCAGGATGAGAAGGCGAGGCAGTAATCAGCCTCGTATAGAGTCCGAGACTCGACCAGCTCCAGAAGCTTATTCAAACGACACAGCGAGGCTTCTTTGATGCGCGTCTGAAAACCGACCGGCAATGGCTCAACCCGAGGACGAGGAGCCTCATGGCGAGGAGCATGTTTACACTATGCGAGGGAGCGCGAAGCGAGGCTGGCGCGCGAGTAGGTGCGCTTCGTCTAAACCCGGCTTAACAGATCAAATGTCTTATTTCAAATGATGGCTGCCCAGCACCTAATAGTCGTAAAGCCGGGTTTAGACGAAGCGCACCCACTCGCTAGTCAAACCTCGTCACCTACTCGCTCACCAAAACTCATCCT
This sequence comes from Propylea japonica, assembly GCA_013421045.1. Taxonomy (NCBI): domain Eukaryota; kingdom Metazoa; phylum Arthropoda; class Insecta; order Coleoptera; family Coccinellidae; genus Propylea; species Propylea japonica. Next base: position 40,404,114 of record CM024240.1, read on the forward strand.
CGCGCCAGTGTTTACACTACGCGCTGGATTCGCCTAAAAGGGTGAGCCAGGATGAAGGCGAGGTAGTAATCAGCCTAGTATAAAGTTCGAGACTCGACTAGCTCCAGAAGCTTGCTCAAACGACACAGCGAGGCTTCTTTGATGCGCGACTGAAAACCGACCGGCAATGGCTCAACCCGAGAACGAGGGGCCTCACGGCGAGGAGCATGTTTACACTATGCGAGGGAGTGGAAGCGAGGCTAGTGCGCGAGTAGGTGCGCTTCGTCTAAACCCGGCTTAATGTCAAGATCTTTTTAATGAATATATTGTACAATGGATTGAAAGATACGGTCAGATGGTCCGAAGAGAACCGATCTAAGCCGGGTTTAGACGAAGCGCACCTACTCGCGCGCCAGCCTCGATTCCGCTCCATCGCATAGTGTAAACATGCTCCTCGCCGTGAGGCCCCTCGTCCTCGGGTTGAGCCATTGCCGGTCGGTTTTCAGTCGCTCATCAAAGAAGCCTCGCTGTGTCGTTTGAACAAGCTTCTGGAGCTAGTCGAGTCTCGGACTTTTTACTAGGCTGATAACTACCTCGCCTTCATCCTGGCTCACCCTTCTAGGCGAATCCAGCGCGTAGTGTGAACACTAGGGCGAGAATGAGTTTTGGTGCGCGAGTAGGTGACGAAGTTTGACTCGCGAGTGGGTGCGCTTCGTCTAAACCCGGCTTTACGCCTTTGGATTTTTATGTCTAAAATACTTTTAAAGACAAAGTATATTCAAATGGCTTGCAGACACGGAAGGACCTCATCGATAGAATAGAATTATGTTGTGTAGAAATTCTTCAGAAACGCTATGAACTTTGCAGAGTTGTAGATTCAGTACGAAAACGATGTGTCAAATGTATTGAAGAAGATGGTTCATTTCTTCGTTATTATTTCGATTCAAGATGAATTGATGATTTCAATGAAACTACATTGAAATTCGAACACAAAGAGTTTAGAATAGGTTCGGAGTTTTTAGACTTTTTCGTTGTTATCATGTTAGCCATGATATAAGGGAGTAGAATTTGAAGCTAGCACAAATGTTTATATGTCATTCGAAATTACACTAGTTTGGAATTTTTTAATGAAAAGAAACCGTGTGCATAATTATGAATTTTTTCATCGAAGAAACCATTGGAAAAATAGGACTGATTTTATTAACTTCAAAATCGTGATATTCATCCCCTTACGCCTGCAATAAGAGTGTTTTCTGCATACAGACTCTCTCATCTTGTAGCAAATTTATTGCCCTTTTCGAATATTTGGTCAAACTACAAGAAAAACTGAATAACAAGCATTTTAGGAAAATCGAAATATTTCGTGGAATCAAGAAATGTTAAATTGAATAATAACCATTTTATGTTGCAAATCACTTGTATTATCTCCCCTCAAAGTTTGTTCACTTTAAAAGTAGACACCCTGTATACATCCATTAGTCGATTACTACATCGCTCAATAGAAATATTCAAAGATGCCGGGAATAATTGGAACTTGAATAATTTCATGAAAGTAATCGAGAGGCGATAAGTTCACGAACAAGAAGACCAGTTACATTGTAGATTATTAAGATCTAATGCCAGTAACAGGGAAATGAAAGTGTTATTTAATCGATTTTGCGATAAATTGATGGCGAGCGCCCTGTACAGCCATCAGCATTGGCAATCTGAGCAAATATTTGAATTTTGTGATCCAACAGTTATAGAACAGATTTTGATGTAGTAGTATCATACTGGCTTCCCAAACATTATTAGTGAAACCATTATGTGACAGTCCGTTCAGTAAAAATTATCAAAAATATTACTTCTTCAAGTCACTTTCTCCACTATGAAATACTCAGTTTCATGCTCTTATTATGTTCATAAATCCTCGTTGAACATTCACATAAACTTTCAAGGATTTTTTTCAGAAATTTTCCAATAATTATTGCAAGAAAGAAATTCCAGAGCAAAACCCTAACCATTCATTCGAGGGAAATCGCCCAGTTCTTCATATTGAGTTGGGAACTAGGACCTACCGCAACTTCATTCGTGTCTCGCTAAGTGACATGTCTTAATTATCTATGAGGGACATATTATTATCATGAACGATGACGAGAACGGTTAGACATCGTTTCATATTCGAGCGATAAATCTGAGGTAGTGCCAAACCATTGTATACCAATTATTCCATTATATTCTTTATACGATGGCCAAACTTACAATGAAGGACGGAGGGCTTTCACCCGAATTGTGGATATATGGGGGCACTACAACTTGGATATTTCTGTTATAATCATAATATACCTGATAAATTTACAAGCATCAAATCTTAGAAAATTTTTTAGTTCAAACATAGTTCATCAACACACATAATAATAAAGCAGTAATTCGATGCTTTCATACTGAAAAGTGACTTGGAGGTAGAACATTTTCGAAAATATTGGGTCCATATCTTCTAAAAAAAGACAGACCGCCACCTGATAGTTTCACTTATATTGTTTAGGGCACTAATATGAGTAGGTTCAATAACACCAAAATCTCATCGATATCTGCTTAAATTCGAATATTCACTGGTAATCTGTAAGTATGACTCAATATTGCTCGCCATTCAACGTATAAGGCTTTCCCCATTTTCAATATAATAAGGACCGATGATGCCGTTTTTGTGTTACCGAACAGTGGATGTAATGATGATTCCTCGTGGCGTGTTTTTGCCCCATATACGGCCATTTTGCTTATTGACAAAGTCATTTAGCCAGTAATGACCTTCATTACTCAACGCATTTCTTTGGTAAAAATGCTCATCATCGACCAATCAATAACTGTATAAATTGCTTGCTGACTAGGGCGATAATGTTGATCGTAACATGGACGAAATCTGATAGGTTTTTTGCAAAGTGATTTTCCTCAATTTGAAATAGATTCACTGAAAACTTGCAAACGATACAGAAAAAAATGTGAACAAAGTTTGGTATCCTCATCTGTGAAACCGCAGACAGTACTTAACTGAGAGGTTTAATTAATGTTGAAATCACTTGACCTTAAGAAAAATGTAGGATTTGACTCGACAAATTCAGCAATGATAACTATCAGAGAAAAGTTTTTAAGATTGATCATAGAATTTTGACTAAAGATTAAAATTTAAATTCAGGTGTATAAATAATATAATAATAATATACAGGGTGAGTCTTCGAATTGTACATATATTTTAACTGTATATTCCTGGGGACATAAGAAACACTTTTTTCCTCTATATATAAATAAGAAGATATAGCCCTTTTTGTTCTCAGAATGAGCTATGCCGCCACTGGTAAACTAACCACTGAATTTTTGCAAGTACGAGATATAGCATTCAAACATTTGAAATAAGCTATTGTATCAAAGAAACGAGTAGATATACCATTCGAAATTTTCAAATAAGCTGCTGTATTAAAGAAATAAATATGAACTCACTTTTTCAATACCAGTTGTATATTTTCTAATGCAATGATTGATTCATCCAAAATTTTGTGATGAAAACTGAATAATCTCCTCTTGATGTATACTTCATTTTTGATTATATCGGATTAACTTTCAAACCACCTATTCTAGCTATAGCATTTCCAATATCTCTTGAAATCTTCCGCGCAAGAGTTTCCGAAATCAAAACAACAACTCAACCATAAAAGGAGTGCGAGCTGCCTACAAAACACTCGCAACACGCATGACATTTCACGTTCATAAAAACCAGTTGGGGCGATTGAATTTCAGGGGGTGTCCGCATGGTGAAAGTGACAGACGTGACACTAGATTCTTTGACATCGGTGTTCTGTGGTTAGTTTTGAAATTTGAACATTTCTGCAACTCCTCTATAGAGAGAAAGAAGATGCTCCTTTATTATCCAGCTCTCTTTAATTCTCTACATTTCAAAATAATTACTATGTTTTTCAAAATCATACGACTTCATGAATAATAACTTTATTAAGGTCATTTCAGTAGTAATAAATATGATGAATAAATGAGAAATGAACGTATTCTATCGTAATGTAAATTTGGATCAACGTATGTCGAAGCTTAACGAAACAAAATTGCAATAGGTACTTCGAAAGTGGTGTGGAAATTTGCTTGAATAGATAAGGATTTACACTGAAGAAGTATAGAGGTAAGCTCATTCATTGTAACCCCATTTTTAAAGAAAATCCGCTAGTTCTCTTACCATTCATCATTCCAGATAACAAATTCTCGAATTATTCTTGAAATTTGTCAAAGTGGCCACATAGAGAAAATTGAATTCTGTGAATATTTTCGACAGAGTCGCATTCAGCCAAAGTACCCAATTTTTCGAATTTCTAAGATTTTTTTTTTCAACATCGAATTACTCGGAATTTTGTATTCGGGAAAGATTAATCATATTCATGAAAAACTATGTTCCAAAAATCATTTTATTTGAAGAAATCGTTTGCGAGATATTACTGAAAATTTATGTTTTTCGTGGATTTTCAACAGCCTCTTTTTAACCAGGCCGAATCGAAAAAAAATGGTAGAAAAAAAAATTGTTTCTTTTGACCTCAGGAATCTACGGTTAAAATATATGTACCAGTCAAAGACTCACCCTGTATAATAAATAAATTTTTGGTTATCTCAAATTCTGTCGCCATAATATCCGAAACAAAAGCGAACCAATGAAACCACCAATACTTTCGAACATTTCAGCAATAATTCGTTACAACGAGTTATATTCAGAATATTCAAATTTTTTTTTTTCAACATCACTATCAGATTCAACCAATTTTGTAACCAGATGATAGAACGTTCGGCTATATTTTTCATTTGAAGAATCGAAATACCTACTTATTTTCCGAAAATGGATAGACTAAAAAAATCAATCATATTATATTTGAAATACCCTTAAAAAAGTGCCGGAAGAATGTAGCAACGGATTTCGAATCCGAGTTCAGACAAGCGAGTTATTCGGCATCATTGAAATTGACAATTTCTCAATTTTCATTCATAACTCGAAATCTATGACAGATAGGAAGGAACTGTTTTCATATTCGGATTAGTCGGGAAAAAAGAGACCGTAAATGTTATCAGTTTTCTGCTAGCTTCTAAAGTTCCCGAGATCCCTTCAATAGACAACGAATTTTGCTCACCCTGTACATTGCTTGAACGAACTGAATAAATACTGCTTCTTACATTCTAGCACACTCGACAAACCACGGTTAAAAAAAAATTCAGCTTTTCCATCGAGAAATAATGAAAAACCTGTCCGTCAACTGCAACCGGGTGGAGAATAAATAAGGAAATCCAATGAACATTTTGGGATTCGAGATGGACACATTCAATAAAAACAGTCTGTTTTAATGTTTATAGGGGCTGCTCTCTCGTCCGAATACGTCGCAAGAACTAAATTGAAAAAGCGAGGTTGCAGAAATGAGAAAATAAGAAAGAAAAGTGGAATTCCTTGATGAGCTACTGGCCTGAAGAATTTGATCGAAGAGTGTGGAAATGATATCTTGTGCGACAAGAGGATATTTTTCGTATCCGAAGGAGAGTTATTTGACAAATTGTTTGTTTTTCAATTTATTTCTAGTTATAGCGAAAGATGAATGAATGTTGTAGCAAACTAATGAATATTTTCAGTTTCTGATAAATTAACTCGGCATCCGACACGTGAACCTTCTTCATATTTGTATATACGGGGGGGCGTGACGAACCCCAATGTTATTTTGCTATTGAAATTTAAAGTTTTAGCATTTCGACATAGTTATAACAAAAATTCTGTACTGTAGTGTTTATTTCTGCCTCAGAGTATTTTCTGACAAGCTAGAACCAGTTAAATATGATTATATTTCATCTTTGCTAGGACAATTGGTGTTTCAGATGGAGAAATATACAGATTTCATCCACGCAATCTATTGCACATAAATCATCGCAAAAAAAAGTTATAGGTCATCAACTTCTGCCAGTGTTAGCGCAAGATTTGCAGTGTATTTCAGCATCTTCTACCATATGAATCAATTGTCTGTCGGCAAATGTACTTTGATTTCATTTCACGGACACGAGGCCAATCTTGACACCTCCCTCGACTAATTGTGGTTTGCCTTCTGGATGGGGGCTCCTTAATTTCGCTTCTGATCCTCCAGATTGTAGGCCGATTCCTTCCAGTTTCCGATTGCTTTTGCAATGATCAGTGTCACTTATCATTTGATTATCAGAATGGATTTGAAAGTTCCGAAGTTCTTTCAGCATTTTGCGAAATTTTTTACACCTTGATCGAACATTTTTTCACAACATCAACCCCATTTTATGATGTTTATGTTTTTACCGAAAAAGCCTTATTTATAACCTTGAACTGCTGGAACTATCTTGGCACAAATTACACTTGCAATTGTCTGTTTTTTCTTTGTCAATTTCTGCATCTTCTCAAAGATCTGGCAAATCACTGATAATGCTAAATTTATCTCTCGTTTCTTCATCGTCAGATCCGTTAATTTCATCATCACTCCTCATTTTATCTTATAACGACTGAAAACTAGCCATTTCACATTCATATTCCCCATTTTGTCCAACAATCTAAGGAAAGTGATTATTTCAATATCAGTAAAATTTCTCGATTCGAATTAAAACTGAGGTTCAGATTAAAAAAACACGAAAATTTTCGAACTGCAGGTGTGATTTTGTAGAAAGCTTTCACTTTCACAAACCTCAATGATGGTGGTTATTGAACCAATGTTATATCTTAACTCAATGACAACTTAAATAGTCGAAGGGCTGAACATACAATTTCATTAAAGACAATCTTTCAAAATGAAACAGATCACATCGTGCATGATTGAATAGACATCGACATAAACCATGCATAATATATTTCAATTCAAATCTCAATCTAATAATTATGTATTGTTGGATATAGTACGTTTTTTATAGTTCATGATTTAGAGGGATCTTTCTCGACTAGTTCTACAGTTTTATATCTAGTAGGGCCACGAGAGTGAAGGCTTTAAATGTTTTCAGTTGAAATGCATCAGTGGCGGCTCGTGGGTGAAAAAAGAGGTGAAGAGCTAAACAAGCAGAAAAATCTAGAATAACATCTTTTTTATGTGAACTCACCTATTTTTTGTATATCAGGTCCAACCTTCGGTCCTTAAAACTAGCAAATTTGTCCGTAATGTCTTCGTAAAATGGTTGTTTGTTTGTTAGTTGAATTAAAAGTTCTTTTTGAATGGAAATATTGGCCAAAGAGGATTGCCTTTGTTAAGGTACAGAATTTCTTAAATAACCAATTGTATTCCGAAAACCAAGATGATTTGAAATTAATATTATATGATTTGCCATTTTTCATTTCTTTTCTTGTAGAAATTTTCAAGTTAACAGTAGGTCGACCTTCATTTACGATGTCCTTTTTGTCTTCGTCTTTCCAACGATGAAACGGAGGTTCTATTAAACTGCACACAATGTCATTAATGGGGTTCATTTTTAATATCGAAGCCGAAGCACTTAAGAAAACAACGGTCAGACGTTCTCACTGGAGCGACACAGTTAGAGGCGACGCGCGGACAGTAAAACACCGACGAACGTAACAGGTGCAGACTGCAGAGGGTTACTGGAGCTCTTCACTACAGCGAGAAAACGTAATAGAAAGCCCCGGTGACGTCACCCGTTACCATAGCAACGCAGTCTCCTCGAGCGATCGAGGTGCAAGTTCCGTGACAAACTTCTTCACTCGATGCGGCAAGCGACAAGATATTTATAATGAGTTTCGTGATTCGATAATAATCTCGATAATAAACGTCTCCTGAGTTCTGACATGGAGCTAATGAAACGATTAAATTATTGTATAAATAGTGAATAATAATTATCATCCTCAATGAACATTTTAGGTGACCCTGACCCTAGGAATTTTTAGGTGAAGAGCCACTTCACTCCCTTCTCCTGAAAAGCCGCCACTGAAATGCATTTTATATGAAGTTTGTCTTTTTCAAAAGGCAGGCAAAATCTCCATTATGTTGTGTGACAATAGATTCAATGGTTTGAGTGAATACATAAATATGACTTGTTGTTTTTTGTCCGGTTCTACTGCGTTCAATTAATTTTAATTTTTTCACAAAAATTACAAAAAAATTGTTTTGTTTAGACGTACATACCTTTCAGAGATAGTTTTTATGGGCATATCGATTTCTTATGTTTCTTACAGTTATGTAGAATACTAGGTTGATAGAGCAAGTTTTCTTTGGAAATTATTATTAATTCAAGTATATGCATCAAATTGTTTGATATGGCGGTAACCCGTTCAAACATCATTCTGTTCATCGTAAAATTTATCCGCCCCACTTGACATGAAAAAGTGAAAAACTGATGTAATTTTTTTCGAGATTTATCGTTTTACTTTTTTATTCGGAAACAGTTCAGATAAATCGACTTAATTTATTTCTTTTGAGGAAATAGTAGGATTTTCCTCGGAATACAAATTCAGGTACAATCTGTGAAATGTTAACTCGGCACAGTCGGAGCCTACTCGACGGTCGAGAAAATATGCGAAAAATGCCATTCCGAACTGCCTTCGCCGGTAGCCTGAAACAGGGATAAGGACCTCCTTCAATCAACCAGAATACTGCTTGGATTCCCAGTCGCCCCGACCTTTTTCTTGACCGATTCGTGGCGTCCGAGTACACAAGCTGAGATGCAGGGCTGTCGTTAGCCAAACTGCCGCCCCAGGCAAAGACTGATTTCAACGCGCTAACTGAAGTTACGCCTGAAGAATGCAAAAGTTGAATTTTTTTCAGTATCAACACTATTTTTGGAGTGAATAGCGGTAATTGATGAAATAAATCCTCCATGTTCGATGCACATTATTCCGTATCTTAACTTGACTCAATTGTTGCTTGGTATACTATCTTTAAACTCTCTTTGCCAATAAACTTTGCTATTCTTCTGAAACCATACACTGTTGATTTAATGTTCCCACACATATGCTTAACATCATATTCACTCCAATTCAGGTTTTTATCGATGTAAATTCCCAAAAATTTGGTGGAGATGCTTAGCTTGTAGTTGTCATGGTTTATAGTTAGATTGTCCCTATTCTCGATATTTGATATATTTGTGTCGTTTACATAGTTTACAGTAAGGGCCTCTTCTTCCTCCGCTCCAAGACATTTATTGAAATCATTAATGTAGATGATGAAAAAGAGAAGTCCAGCAATGCTTCCCTGTAGTATACCAAAAATTTGTTCCTGAAGATCGGACTTATATATTTTCCCCGTAGTTCTATCTCTACCCTTTGTTTCCTTGATTGAAAATATGATTTTTCCCTTTCCACAGCTGGTCCCCGTATCCCATATTTCTCCAGTTTTTCCATAAATTCTTGTACATCCAGACAATCATAAGCCTTTGTTATATTTAAGAAGATACCCATTGCTAATTTCTTAACTTCAAATGCCTCCACTATTTTTGTAGTAAATTGATATATGACCGTTTGAATCGACCCTTTCACAAATCCATGTTGATTGCTCTTAAAAATAGCGTTACCTGTCAAATATTCCATTATTTGTTTCCAGTATGCCTTCTCCAGAATCTTTGAGAACCTGGTAAGATGCTAATGAGTGTGTAATCCCCATACTCATCAACATACCCCTTGTGGTTTGGTTTAATAACTGCTATTTTTAAGCTTTCAGGAAAAACTCCATATTTTAATGAGTTACTTATGATTATTATTATTATTATTAGTATTATGATATAGTACGGTATTAGCTCAATTATTTCAATTGAATTTTCCTAAGTTTTTTTATAAAAATAAAAATGAAGAATTTCTGAAAAAAAGTGTTCTGCTCATCTCACTTTTTATTTTTTTATATTTTTCCCCAATACGAATCATTTTTCAAATCTCAAACTAAAACAGTAGCATCAGTATATCTATCTATAGAATAGAATCATTCGACATTATGTTCTGGGAATCGGCGAGTAGATAATGAACTGCATAATATAAACCAATCTATTCGTGAATAAGGATAGTCATGAAACATGAATTGAAAGTGTTTTAACTATTGTACTACTCATATCATATCTTGTTTTCTATACATGGATGGCTTCAATCAGGAACGAATAAACGTATATCAAATGTTTTTCAAAAGAATACAATATTGTCGACCCAAAGAACAAGTGAATGTAATCGATCATTGATCAACCTTTATTATCTTATCGTACGACACTTCAATTGTAGATATCACCTGGTGCTGAAAAGAACATTCAAAATACCAAAATACCTTACTTCAGGAACTGTACTTCAATCCAAGGAAAATGAAAAAATTCAGAACACCTATGAGTGAAAACACTCACTTTTCACTTCGCACATATAAACTGAACAATATGAAAGTAAATAATTATATTAATTATGCTACAAAATAAAACACTTTCCATAACTTCCTTAGCTCTAGAATTCAAATATCGAAAAGTTGGTGAAATGAAATGGAATTCTTTCTTCAGTATTTAGCATTTGCATTCCTCTGGAAAATTAACATCCATATTGGCTGTTTGAAAATAAAAATAATTCTTGAGATATCTAAAAGCCACCCCAATTGATATCAAATCAGCGGCATATTCGTATAAAAGAGAATAGTGAGGGGAATTAGGCATTTTTACGGGAATATTGTATTGTATTGTAAGTGGTTACTTTGACGCTTTTCGATGTTGAATTTGTCAACATTTATGTGGTTAACGACTTAATTGCACTTTCAATCGGATACTTTGAATTTCCAAATGTAATATTATTCGTTGACCTGGCTCGAAAACCGCCCCTGGAATCTTGGCGTCCTAGGCGACCGCCTACCTTGCCTACCCCTAGTGACGGCCCTGGTGAAATGAATTCAGACTATTTACGTGTTCCAGATCTAGAGTTAACAATCCTACTTTTTGGACGTTTGTTCATATACATGCTGTCGTTTCATAAAAATGTCTGTTATTCTTCAATTTTGGGTTTATTGGAAAGACTCGACTGGACTCACTGATGAAGAATTCTAGGACAATTTTAATCATGGCTTCACTGTTTTTCGAAATGTTTTTCATGAAGATTTTCTGCATGCGTCTGTACCATCATCATCTCTGATTGAGGTATCTCCGAAACATGCATTCTGAAATCATCAAAAGCTTCTTCAGATGTGAAGGAACCTTACCTTTTCAGCTGATTTATTACGTACGTAAAGTGTAGGGAATCTACCGGTATCAGATAAAAAATGAAAAATTAAGATCCAAATTCCCACCTCTTTTGTCCTAACGGCACTTCCTACGGAGATAAGGTCCCCAAAAGAACCCCACTGTAAATTCATATTAAAATTAAATCAGCTTGATTAGTTTAGCAGGGGCAAACTAGGTTGCACATCTTAATGCTTACATTTCGACGCCCTGTATGATGAGGGGTTAAAGAAAACAAATTTAGATACCTTGAACAGAAATTCGGAATGGCCATGGTTTCTCCTTTATCTCCTATTATGAGCAATATATTCATGGAATATTTCAAAGAAAAATATGTAGAAACATATTCACTGAAACCAAAGACTTGGTGGCGATATGTAGATGATATTTTTGTAATTTGGCAACACGGCAGAGAGGAATTAAATAAGTTTTTTTATTTTATCAATAATAAAGAACCAACCATTAAATTCACGATGGAATTAGAACACAATAATCAAATTTCTTTTCTAGATGTTCTAATAAGAAAATTTATAGATCATTATGAAACAAGTGTATTTCGGAAGCAAACAAACACTAATAGATATCTAAATTTTTATTCCAATCATCAATGAAATGTAAAAACAGGTATTATAAAAACACTTCATGATAGGCCCTTTTTGATTTCATCTACACCTGAAATTAGAAATAATGAAATTTCTTTCATTAAAGAGTTCCTACTAGATAATCAATACCCACCAAATTTTATAGAAAGAACAATTTCAAATTTAGAACGAAAAATATCTAATCGAAATTCTAATGATGATCAGGTACAAACAGAAAACTGTCAAGAACAACCAAATTTGTTGAACGTCATTCCTTATATTCCTGGCCTCTCAGTGAAAATAAGAAGAATTGGTTCCAAGGATTCAACATAAGAACTGTTTTCAAAACACAAAATGATTTGAAATCAATTATAACTAGAACGAAACCAATGAATGGGACACAAAAATCAAAAAATTGTGTTTACAATATTCCCTGTATATGTGGAAAATATTATACAGGGGGGACATCAAGACCTTTAGAAAAAAGAAAACGGGAACATAAGAATAACATCAAAAATAGAGACATCACAAGATCACAAATTGCTGATCATGTATGTTCAAATAGCGGAGATCATATGATGAACTGGAACCACACAAAGATCCTCATGACAGAAACTGATAATTATAAAAGGAAAATTAAGGAATCTACATGTATTTTATTAGATGAAGTAAATAATTTGGCCAATTGTTCTGTTGGAATAGATCGTATTTGGATTGATTTATTGAAGAAAGAAATGACATTAGGAAATTTCAAAATCAAATAAATCAACATCTCTATAGATTGACAACTATCAATGTCAATCAGATTACAAATGAAAACATACACAATTCTGAAGATTTTTAGAGTTTGTCTGAAGAAGGTGTCTGATATAGCCACCGAAACGTTACAATATCCTTTTAATTTGTTTCATTTTTCAGTTTTACTGTTAGGCAACAATTTTTTTCAAGACCAATTTGCTCCTGACAAATAAATGCAAAGATTCTCGCAGGAGCACTTCACCTTAATCAAACATTTTTTAATTATTTATGTTTCAGAGACTGGGAGTGAAAAATTATACAGTTTCTAAGAAACCTTGAACATAAGGCCAATGAAAAAAAACTCTTGTTCATAGTCGATAAAATGAACCGTTCCCGAAAAAAAATCAACTTTTATGTTGAAAAACATGAAAATTCGTTTTGGACTGTTCGTGAAAGAAATAAAATGTTTGTCAACATCGAAATTGGTTGTTTTTGAAAACAGTTCATTTATCGACAATGAACAAGAGTACCTTTTTTTCAGCTCAATGTTCAAGGTATCCACATTTCTTTTTTCAACTCCTTATCACACAGGGTGTTGTAAATGTAGGCATTGAAATGTACCACCTTGTCCACACCTATCAAAGCAAGCAAGCTAATTTGAATTCAGGGACAGTATTTTCAAACATCCGCAATACTGTAAATCATATCAAATTTTTCTTTAATTATATTGAGTTGTTTAAAATTTATTTTAGTGAAATAGATTTCCAAAGGCGTCATTCAGGACTCCTTATCTCCGTAGGAGGGGGTCGCTCGGAAAAAATGCTGGAAACCTGTCATCCCATTTTTTTAAATTTTTTATCCGAATCCAAGAAATTTCACACATTTTCCCGGACACCTTGTATTTTGAACCTAACTGAAAAAACAAATGATTTTTGTCAAAATTACGATTTATTCATCAACATATAGACCTCTTCTAGCTTGATACAGTAAGTCCAACAATTTTTACAACATTGGGATGCCTTTGGTATAGTAAGATTTGTCAAAGTCCCCAAAATATGCTTCATTTTCCCATTTGGCCTATTCGTCCATCTCAAATTTCTTTCCTGGGAGTCATCTCTTCAATCGTTCATCTAGACTAGATAATTCAGGGACCCTAGGACATACCTATTTCACTCATCTATTATATTCGAATATGCAGAGATGGAAAGAACATCGAACTTTCAATATACATAATTGATATGCTGCTACCGAGTACAGAAATTCATCAACTCAGCAGTTAGCTCAACAGGAAAATTCGGAGATCAAAGAAAAGATGTTTCAGATGAAAGGACAAAATCTTGCCTTAATTCGTCATTTCTAACTGGATTAGAAGATTGAAAGGTTTGTTAATTGAACAGCTATGGATTTAAGTGAGATATCTTTGGATATTACGTTGGCAGAGATAGAGTCACTTATAAATCAGGGAATATGAGGAATTTTATCAATTATGATCCATTGTCAAGTACTTATTTCGTTAATATGATCATTAAAATTCAAGATATATCGAAAAATTTCACTGAAGATTCGGAGGTTATGTTAACAAACGTCATAGAACATATTATGAAACTGTTGTATTCAACGTGGCTTAACCTCTTCCAAACTTCATAAATGAATAGTCGAAGATAACAGACCAAGCTCCGGCTAGATGGTCCATCAGGTGACAATGGACGCAATTTTTGCGCGTATGAACCTTCGCGGCTGTGAACTTTCGCTGTAATGATTTTTCGCTGGAATTAACCGTACCGGTCAGGCCTAGTTTTCCCAATAGTAGTTTAACCGCTATAAACTCGCCGAAAAAATGCAAATTTCCTTACTTTCAGAATCAAATGAAATCAAAAAATTATGATGAACTCACAAATAGAGAATGCAATGTAACAAGTAATACAGGGTGTTTCATTATAAACTGGACAAACATACAGGATTTTAGATATCGATTGAAATATATTCTGGGAGGATTCTGCATCTCTTAGAAACTTTATAGGTTTTCACTCCCAGTCTCTGAAACATAAATAATTAAAAAATGTTTGATTAAGGTGAAGTGCTCCTGTGAAAATCTTTGCACTTATTGGTCAGGAGCAAATTGGTCTTGAAAAAAATTGTGCCTAACAGTAAAACTGAAGAATGAAACAAATTAAAAGGATATTGTAACGTTTCGGTGGCTATATCAAACATTTTTTAATTATTTATGTTTCAGAGACTGGGAGTGAAAACCTATAAAGTTTCTAAGAGATACAGGATTTTCCTTTTTAGTTGGCCTATAAGACGTTTTAGGAGAACTAGTGAATATTTCGTTCTGAAATTTTTGGTGTAGCCCTGAGGGGGAAGGAACTCTTCGCCTAAAATATTTTCAAGTCGACAGTGTTGCCACGTCTATCTCAAACGCATATCTACTTTCTTATTTCAAATGGAACTACCTATATTTTCATTTATGTATCGATTCAATACCAAATTTGCTGTATAACGCACTAAAAAATTTCTCTGCTTTGCACTGTTGCCAAGTTATTCACAAATTCCTGAAACTTTTGACATTTGCATTGCCAGTTTGGAAATGCAATATCTCGATTATTTTTTATGTGAACGGAACCAAAATCAGCAGTCTCATAGTATAAGGCCAAGATTACAGAAAGCCTAAACAATTTTCGGAATTTCTTTCAAGTCATTCTTGCTGAAAGTGTACAACGATTGTTAAAGATCCTACAGGTCCTTTCAATAATTTTTTGGCATTTCCGTGAATTGTGAAACAACCCAAATCGTGTTTAAATAACATGGATAAACTTTTTTTTATGACATCCATGATCATCGAATAGTTTTTATGATTTTAACCATAGAATCTACTTCAACAATTCACGCCATAATCATAAAACCATTTCATCGTAAACAGGACCATAGATCATGAACTTATAAATACTGAAAAATTTCAGTATTTTTCATCTCATTCGAAAACTCTTCGAAATAAATAGTTTGTGTAAAAGGAGACTGCCATTCATTTTTTATTTCAAATCAAATGCTGTAAAATAAATATGGGGTTGCCATTTGAAAATCTCGAAATATTTCGATTTTGAGTTTCACATTTTCGGAGCAATATCTTCGAAAAACCTTACGATATATCAAAATACTGAATATACCACATGAATGCATGGAGTCTTTACTACGAGACTGCAGAGTTTGGTTCCGTTCGCATAAAAAATAATCGAGATATTGTATTTCCAAACTGGCAATGCAAATGTGAAAAGTTTAAGGAATTTGTGAATAACTTTGCAACAGCGCATAGCAGAGAAATTTTTTTCAGTGGGTTATACTGCGAATTTGGTATTGAATCGATACATAAATGAAAATATAGGTAGTTCCATTTGAAATAAGAAAGTAGATATGCGTTTGAAATAGACGTGGCAACACTGTCGACTTGAAAATATTTTAGGCGAAGAGTTCCTTCACCCTCAAGGCTGCACCAAAAATTTCAGAACAAAATATTCACTAGTTCTCCTAAAACGTCTAATAGGCTAACTTAAAAGGAAAACCCTGTACCTATATCAGTTGTCCCAAGGTGAGTGGCCTATTAGATTATTAGGGGAACTATTGATGATAAAGATTTCAAGAATTCAAATTTCGTGAATCGATATTCGGCCATGTAAGGTACATTTTCAAAATAATTTCACATTTTCAGTGTTGCCGGATGTACGACAATTTGGCTAAAACTTTTTCCTACCTATCTTAACGGCTAATAGGCCACTCACCTTGGGACAACCAATATATTCGTGGAAGGTACACGGACATAAACATTTTTTCATCGCTATGGACATGATAGAAAAGTTGTGTTCGATTTATGAAGAAAATGTTTCACAGAAATTCTCACATAACTGTGTTCAGAAAATAAAATTCAATTTGAAAACCGGAAAAAAACAGGAACATTGCATGTTCTCCGCCATTGTAATTTTTTTTCGGAAATCATCCACTTTTCTGAACTAAGGGAATACTGAGATTCGACAAAAAGCCGTTACTTTAGGTATTAAACATAACCGCACTCACTCATTAGATTATTATTGCTCAAAAATGACGTTAAACACGCTAAACACATTATTCTCTCGGTGTCCTCCTCGGCCTTTTCGATTCATATTGAGGAAATCGATTAGGCATTGAATGAAAATAATTCAGTCAAGTTTTCAGCTTTTTTACTCTGGTCATTTTGGAGATATTTGTAAAAAACACTTTTTTCGATTTAACTTTTTTTCTTTTGTGAAATCCGAAATTTTCGAATGGTGATTTTTTCTCTTGATTCTCTGCATTTAAAGGAATAGACGCATAATTTTTTTTTTATGAATTTCAGCTGAAAAATCCATTTTCAGAAAAAAAATAAAATTATAGTAGTTTGTGTTTCGGTGTTCTTCAAATTTGACACTCAATTACCGCTTAATTAAGTTTAAAGCCTCTCTGAACATTTTAACATGAAGATTCGATTCATTTTATTTCAAATATATTCAATTATGAATATATATATTATATATGAATCGGAAACATTTGAGGGAAAGCCTGCCGTTCTTTATGGTAAGTTTGGCTTTAATTACCGCACAGTCTTTCGGCAAGTGACATAGGAAATGATAGCGGGATTTATTGGTATGCATCGTGTCATATTCGCACGAAATAATTTGCGGTAGTGCCAAATTTACCATACGAAACGGCGGGCTTTCTTTCGAATTTTTTCGATGTTTTTGCAATAATTATTGAATATATTATGGATGAATAAAATCTTCATGTTTAAATATTCAGAGAGGCTTCAAACTTAATTCAGTGTTTTTTGTAGTGAGAAAAGTGACTTTCAGGTGAAATATTTTTCGAAATTTGGGGGCCCATATATTCCAAACTAAGACAGTTCGTCAATTGTTTTTTCACTAATATTGTTCCGGGAGCTGAGATGAATACAATACAAAATTCAGTTTAAATTTGTTTTCGAAATGTTCCACCGATTTTGAAAATGTGGAAAAAATCACAGGGTATAAAGAACCAAAGAAGACATTTTATGTCAATAAATGGCGGAGGACACTTTTGAGAAACACCGAAAACAAATAAGGCTATAATTTAATTTTTTTTCTAACAATCGATTTTTCAGCTGAAATTCATAAAAAAATTTGAATGCAGAGAATCAAGAGAAAAAATCACCATTCAAATTTTTGTATTTCACAAAAGAACAAAAATAAAATCGAAAAAAGTGTTTTTTACAAGAATCTCAAAAATGTCTAGAGATAAAAAGCTGAAAGGTTGGCTGAATTATTTTCATTCAATGACTAATCGATCCCCTCAATATGAATCGAAAAGACCGCGGGGGCAGATTTACCATTGAAACCCGGCTATACACTTTGTTAAAAATTATTGAGTCAACCTTCAATGAAAAGCCAGTATTGATCTGCCGTAAGTACCTAAACTCTATATTATTTATTATGAAATACACGCAATTAGGTAGTACGTTCGGAAACGTACTAAGCTCAAAACATTACAGAAATTCATAAACATACCTCATACTTCAACAATGCAATAGAAATTTGTATGCAGCTAAAGTCCAAAGAGCGCATTTTCGCCTTGCATAAGCTTTCATTCAAGTGTAATGATGTAACGAGTAAGACCTACCGTCACGTTCTCGGACACCCGTATTAAACCTCATTGCCGGCTACAACAAGTCTGCAGAAGGTGTTTGCATGAATAGAAGCCCGAGGGCGAAGTGTCCCAAGGCGATAATTTCGCTAACCGAGATTTATGTCCATGGTGGACACACAAGGGTGACATTGCACAGGTAATATTGAAGGAAAGCTCATTTCTGAAATTCCATCTGTCTGGTAAGGATCTGTTACAGTTAGAATTATGATTGTCTTGTGGGATGCTTGCTTGGCTTTTCATCATTTTGATGTATGAATACATCCAGTGAAATGATAGACTTTCGAATTGAATAAAAAATAGAAATAAATCAATTTGTCTTCCACGACTTCGTAAAAGAAAAATAGCTCCCTTCATTGTATATATTTTTTCATTATAGCTCTAATTCATTGTTTCTGAATCATCGTGAAAAAACACACATTGAGAACAGTCTTGCCCCCCCGAATCAGCTTTCAACTTCTTGAATGTGACATGACAATTTATTTTTTGTGTGTCGAATCTCCACTATCTTATCATTCGAATGAAAACACAATAAACCAGCCGAAGAATTCTTGTCCTAAGGAATACAGGTGTACACTAAATTAATCAGTTTTCAGCAAATGACGGTAATTGTAATATCAAGAACTGTCTGTGAAAAAAGACAATCTCAAAGTTTGAGGAGGCAAAAGTGGTAGCCCCACATCAAGAAGCTTTGTCCAACCACCAGATTGCGCAATGTTCAAATAGACCACGGACTTCAGTAAGGTCCTCCTCTTGGAAACCGATAGCGTTGCCCGGAAACTAGTGCCTGATGGACCTATAGTAGACATTATATCGCAAATTTTTCTCGAAGGATTAGAATGGAATCTGCACCAGCCCTTCGAAGACATGTTTTCAGGACCTATAGAGGGGTAGTCTCAACCAGTACCATAAAGAAACGATTGCATTCCTCAAATTTAAGTGCAAGAAGACTAACTCGGCTACAGGTTGGCAAGGGGCAGAACTTCACCAAGACTGGCTTTTATCACAATGTAGTAACGTCCTTTTTTCGGACGAGTCACGATCCAGTTGACAAAGTGATAGTCGACGAGCAATGCTCTACAAACCATTGGAACGCATTGTTCTTTTGCGCTCAGAATTGAGGGATAGTTTTATTTATCGGGAGGATAACACTCCACCACACAGCACTCGAAGGGCTCAAGACCATCTTCAAAAGAACAAGATCCAGAAAATGAACTGCTCAGAAAACTTACCAGACATGAAACCAATTGGACATGTATGGGATTACTTAGGGAGAGCAATATCCAATCTCCAAAACTCACCTTCAACTTTTGAGGAATTGAGTTCAGCTCTTCAGGATAAACCATGGACGATGAAAGTTATATGACTTGATTCGTGGGAAGCCTAGTATTGAGCAGTTGATGATACGGACTTTTCAATATGGATTCAGTTGTGAAATGACCATAATTAATCATAAATAAATAATCGATCAATTTGAATATTTCACCATTTTTTGGAGCATTTTTTCTATTTTGTCTCACACTGTATAAGCAAAGATCTTTTATCGGATATATTGTAGTTGAAATAAGACCAAAATATTCACCCCATTTCCAGAACAAAGAATGTTAATTTCTTTAGAAACCAAGGGGAACAAGAATTTGGATGATGTGTTGTGTATTATGTTTTATCTCTTGCTTCGAAATGAGCTTTATAAAATTGCCTCAATTACTTAAGGGTCAAAATCTCTTTTCCCTTAAATATTTTCCTCAATCAAATTTTATGAAATATGTCTAATGATTCTTGAATAAATTTTTGATTATATCCAAAGTTATGTATTTATGTAGAAGCAAGTATACTTTCGTTGATACCTGAATAATTCGGAATCAATTCAACACATTCGAGTATAACGAGGTTTGAATTGGGAATACTAAAAGACTTTTCTTTTTTTTAATTTCTCACAAAAAACTTCTTCCGATTCAAAAAAAACAATTCTACTTCAGACTTGTTAATCTCATTTTGTTCTTTCACTTATTCAATATTCGGGTCACAAACGATGTGCCTCGAAAAAAGATTTTTTCTGGAATAAATATCCAACTGAACGTAAAAAAAACATGCCGAATTTCAACCACGACGAATGTTTTTCTGCATCAACGAGGGATTCAATCGCCATTCTTCAGATGACATAATTTTTGATGATTTCGTTACCTTTTATTTATTTACTTTCAATCATATTAACATTAATATTCCATTTATATTTTAAATTATTCAGTTAAATTGTCAATTATCCCTTAGTCTGTTTCTCCTCCTATGCATGTTCCAAATTGAACATAATATATACAGGGTGCGTCAGCAAGACGTGGGGCTAAAATTGCGCCTATACCATACTGTGTGGAAAAAGCTTATTTGTCATGGTTATAAAGTTGGCAAAAATCTACAAACTGAAAATAATTCTACATATACATGGTGCGCCAAAAAAAGTTAGATACAGATCAATATGTAGTTTTTTCGAATTTAACATCCTGTATTTTATGGCATAACACTAACAAGAGTTTTACACTTATACCTTATTTTTCAAACTTCATTACGGCGTTGCAACATAATTTGTATTTTTAGGATATTATCAGTGTTTTAAAGGGGTTCATCAAAATTTGTATAGCAACCGCTGGTTTCAACCCAGATGAAGGAAATTTACAGCAGTTAGCTTAAGGAATTAACTTATCTTTCGATAAACGGCTGGAGTTTTTTTATACAGAGTGTTCAATATAAATTCACCAATTCAATCAAGTTTAAGATGCGACAACTCGATTTTTTCAAATGAACCACTCTGTATTTTTCTCTTTCATGAAGTTTGTTTTTTAAATGTCTACATTTTCACAAAGTATTTACCATAATTGAATTGTTCTTTTGTGAGATATTCTTTGTTCTTCAAAAAACGATGCCAATAAAAAAATCGTCTGTACTTTGTTAGTATTCATACAAACAACTATATATATTAATACTGACCAATAAAACATATTTTAACATTGAATTAAAACTACACTACGAACTATTTTCAATACGGCTCCCTAAGTTTCGTGCACAAGCCTAAACCTTTTCAAAAAAATGTACCACTACCTTTTTCTAACATATTGGGTGATATTTGTAACTCCATTTTTTTGTGGTTGGAGTCAATTGGTATACTTCCTCCTTCACATAGTCCCAAAATAAGAAATACATCTCCGCCAAATCTAAATAGGTCCTTAAAACTTGAATGTAATGAGCTGGAGCTGTACTAGTTTAATCGCGGGGAATTCGAAATCGTCATCTTTATTGATTTGCTACTTGTCTAACTCTTAAGTAGCAATTTTTTTCTCTGGTTCCCCTCCCAATTTTTTCCTACTACCTACTCAGGCTGTGATTGAATGTTCATATTCACATATCGTAACAGATTCCTTCACGGGATATCTAATCCATCTTGGCCTTTTGTGATCAACTGTAGTTTATACTTATAACAATAAACTATATTATTAGTATAACTTCTTTAAATCCTTTGGCGTTCACCATATTGATGAGGAGATAATAATTAAATGCCTTATTTTTGTTGAGAACTTATTTATTTATCAGACTGCAAAAACACGTCTGCTCGACTAGTTTCGGTGACTTAATACATCACCATCTTCGGGAGCCGAGTAACAAGACGAGATGCAGCAGTCCTGTCATAGCTTTTCAACAGGGCAGAAAAATCGACCGTCATACATATTTGTCAACAATTAAAAAATATAAAAAAAATTTAAAAATTTAAAAGATTTGATTTGATCTTTTAAATTTTTTAATTTTTTGACTTGGATTTTAGTAACCGTATTATTTTATATTTTTTAATTGTTGACAAGTATGTATGACGGTCGATTTTTCTGCCCTGTTGAAAAGCTATGACAGAACTGCTGCATCTCGTCTTGTTACTCGGCTCCCGAAGATGGTGATGTATTAACTCACCGAAACTAGTCGAGCAGGCGTGTTTTTGCAGTCTGATAAACAAATAAGTTCTCACCAAAAATAAGGCATTTAATTATTATCTCCTCATATATTATTATTATTTATTTTAAAAGTTATTGAGACTGTAGCCCTTGACCTGTAAATCAACCACTCAAGAATTTATGTTTGAGTAGGAAAGGTGACTTACGGCTGGCCGTCGAATTTTTATTCCACTTACAGGACTTGCCGAATGGAACCATCAATTTTCATACAGCTAACTGACTCGATTTCGAACCAGTATAAACATCAAATATTCCTCATACGACTTATCCACATAAAATCATATTATACATAATCATCACACACACATACCTATCTACTAGTCACTAGTACACCGTTTGACGTAAGCTCCTTTTTTATTCTGCGTTATGCGTATAGGTATTAAGAGAATTATTCATTCATGTTGAAATATTCAAGGCATCAAAAATTCGAATTGATATTGAATATCTCACAAATGCCCTTAATATGGCTGTTTATATTTGATGTGTTAAGGCTGACGTGAAATATATCAAAGAACCAAGACAGGACGAATGGTATCGGAAATGAGAACGGTGCCTATATCGAGCATTCAATTTGGTTAATGGAAAAATGCATGCTCTCATAAATTTCCATCCGGCCTATTCGTAGAATTTGGGGCATTCGAAAAGGATATTAGGGGTGTTCGTGATATTTGTCTTTTTACTACCATATTAGTTGAACAGATATCGAAAACCCATCAAGGTTTATTTGCAATCGCCAAAGTCATTAACTATTCATCATGCAATCTGATTGTGAACAAAATTCCTCGTGAATTTCGGAGAATCCAAACTGACATCCATCAAATTAAATCCGAGTGCATTCATTGTTTTCAGGAACAATAATTAGTTTAAATGTAATGTGATGAACTTTTGTTCCTGAAGTTTTGACTACAATGTCACGACACTGTTCAGTCTGGTTGAAATTCTGCAATAAATAATATAATAGTGACGCAATAATATACGCAAGACTGATATTATATTATTTTTAAACTTACACAAAGATTTCATATTCACCAAATAAAGTCATGATATTTCGAACCTTTTGTTCGTTCAATGATCCTGGATATGCAAAAATCTCTTTATAATTAAAGGTTAAAGGTTCAAAGAGGATTCCGTAAGGTCATTTGCATGGAGTATGGTCTAAGATTCTTTTCAAGATTTAAGTCAATTAAATTATTAATTATTTAGTCCCTACATACAGTAACATTCAAGTGATAATCTTTGGAAAGTATACAAAATAGTTTTTAAGTTTCGTGAAGCTTATTTACATGCTATGTTTCGCTTTAGTTCGACGCGATGGATGTTCGAACGAATAAATAATGTGGTTGTGTCTCTCTCAAATCGACTTACACGGCTGTGCGTAATAATCGATGCGAGTACTGCAGGTTCCCTACCACACTGGTCGATTAAGCCACTCCCAACGATAAGAGATAGACCAAACTACAATATTCCATCACTCGTATATACGAGTTACGAATCACGTGAACCTTTCCATTATAGCACTGGTCACTGCACGCCAAAATTCTCTCTCTTATGACGCATACAATTTCGTATGTTTCCGATGTGAATTTCCAAACATATACGTATACCTCTACTGAAAAAACACTCAACTTTAAGTAGGTAGATAAGTCTTTTTAACCATTTTTCGTGCTCAAGTGGTGTAAATTATTATTTTCGAATAGTCCATCCATCTCGAGAAAAATGGAGAAGCGGATCAGACAGTTTTCTGGTGTACACTCTTTATTTCCCGTATTTTTTGTGGACTTGAATCTTATTTTCGAGAAACGATAATATGTTCAATCTCTGGAACTCCCTATATGATGAGTGTAAAAAACAGATCATTTGTTTTCGGTTTTCCTCTCCTGCAACTGCTCGCTCAGATCCATAGGATATATTCAATTGAATAATCTTGCATTTATGTTCAACAACTTTAGCAAGATATAAATACATTCGAACTTTCTCATACCGTTTTCCTCACAACTGAATTAACTAGAAATGATTATTAATGAATCACGAATGAGTGAAAATGTCTGACTTCAAACCGAACTCGATTTCCTTTCATCCGAAGATGTTTATCTCAGAATAAAAGAGCAAAAAGCAATTTTCCATCTATACAGCAATGCCAAACATTTCAATTACATTTGAGCGATCTTAATTCAAGATAACTCTTGCTTCTAATGCCAAGCGACACAACACAATGCATTTCAATATTGGAATTAATAGTGAATACCATCTTCGGGGAATTTATTCGTAGCTGTCTCCACCGTTGAAGGAACGTGCCTATAATAGACGAACGCAGTTCACTTCGCCTCTTCACGTATTCACATAGGTGAGAAGGAACCTCGAACTGACTTCGAATACCTCGAATCGAAATGACAGCGTCAGTCCTCGAATATTTCCCTCACATTATTTGCGATGAGAATATGCAGAATGGAGGTGTTGTTGAAAGGGAAGGTGCTGTCCGTGACACATGAAATATTACAATGGAAAAGGAGTTCACTGTTGAGTGAATCTTGTACAAAAATACACTTTATCATTCCAGCAATAGTTGTCCAACGTTATACCTTACAGGATAATATGGAAGATGAGAAGTTTAGGAAAGAGTGTTCGATGTTTTTTTTGAAGATGTTGACAGCAATACAGCAAAAGTCATACGAATTTTAGGCAGACTGTGAAACGTTGTCGACGAGAATAGGAGTATAATATGTTTAGCAATATTCCCTTTAACTCGAATAGGTCACTCAATGATAATTATTCGTCAATATTCTTACGTGTGTTTTTTACTTCCTCTTATTTTAGTACCGTTGCGTAGAATTCTCCAGTTTTGTCCTTTTTGATCGTTCGTTCTACTTAAACGAGTCCTAGGTATATCATTTTTCCCAATTGTCTGTAATTTTCAAATTTTAAGCCGAAAATGGTCTCAAACGATGATGACTAATCCGTGGCCAAATTCAGTGGGGCCGCTCGGCCGTAAGCAGGATAACTTTCGAAGTGATTGTCCTAGAGACTTGAGATTTTTAGGGTACCTTGGTTCTTAGATGACACGGATAAGTTTGTTAAGTAGCCAAATCGTACAGGGTGTTCCATCAGGTATGGCCATTAAAAATATTGGTACCTCAATGTCTCAGACAAAACAAAACCAATCGAAATATAATTTTGCGGCCACATGCAAGATGCTCATAATAATCCTCATGCAGAATTTTGGGGCCATAGTGTTAACAAAATCATGAAAAAATCAATTGAATAATTGTGCTATTTAAAATAAGAAACTTTATATTTCCATAACAAGATATCCGATTCGCGTGAAATTTACTTCGTGAATAAAGATTGATATGCTGAATGTTCATTCAAAATCAATCAGAACCATATAATTAAATTTGTTTTTATTATTGAGTTTTCAGATATTTCCAATAATTCCCAGAATATAATTCCGATCGTGCTGAGATTTTGTATTCATATACTTAATATTAACATATATGTAAGTCATGAGTTTTCAAGTATGTAATAGGACACTATGCGAGCGCCACTATTTTCATTCCATTTTTTTTCATTCCGCGAACTTGTGAACCTTCTTTCGTACATGAAAAGAGATCACATCGAATTCAATAGTTGTAATATTGAAAAGAAGAATTTTTATATTTTCATAACAAGATATCAGATTCGAGTGAAATTCATTTCGTGAATAAAGATTGATTGCTGTTCATTCAAAATCAATCAGAACCGTATAATCAAATTTGTTTTATTATTGATTTTTCAGATATTTCATTTTTTCCAATAATTCCCAGAATATAATTCCGATCGTGCTGAGATTTTGTATGCATATACCTAGCATGAATCTCAAATCCTTTACGAAATTTTAGGGTGAATGCATTATTGCTCCATCAATGAAAGAGCGCTTAAAAGCACCTGCTCAGGTCTATAAGAAGTATAATCTACTCAGTAGCTGTCAACTTTACGGCCTGCGACACTTTGAATTTTTGATTGGTGTGTCCTCTTTTTTATTGGACTGACTTATGTTTGGACCAAAATTGACGAACCCACGTTCATTTCAGGTAACAATTGTCTCCGAAATCCATGTAGGTTTTTGTTCACAATATTTCAAGTATTATGTTGACGCTGATGTTTTGGGAGGGGCCTGAGCTTTCTGGGTATCTATCCTACATTGACTTTCGTCATACTCAGATGCTCATGTAGAATTCGAAAAATTGAAGTATCTGATACTAGAAAATAATGTAGGTTTTTTTCGAACGTATGTCTCTCAGTACATTTTTTTCACTTTTTCGACGATGATCTACACTGTCCTCCATGAGCAGGGTTGCATTCAATCGATTTCCGAACATGTCACTTATGAATCATCGATTTACTAAAATGCCCGTACTCATAGTCGATGCTCCGTCAGATCTCAATCTCATACTCAAGCCGTTCTCGGCGGAGACGAGCTCGCATGTTTAGCGACGATCGTATCTCATAAACAAACCTTCTGCAAAACTCGGCGGAGAATTCGAACATCGTCGGAATCTGGTTATTTTCACTTTTTTCTGTGGTATCACCGCTGAGTTGCCATGGAAATCCGCCATTTACATTTTGAAATTTCAAATTGGATATTTTTGCGTTTCATATTTTATCTGCGTTAGTCTGCTTATTGAAGTAAATGATGGCCAAGATAATTGCCTATACCGAAAAAGAAATGATTCTGCTAGCTAATTTGGTAGCACATCATCCTCTTGTTGAGGATAAAAAACATTTTTAAGTTTGAATATTGGCAATTTGTATGACAGTTCGACGTCCGAGCACGTCTCAAGGTTGGTTGGTAGCTGAGCATCGACGAAGTATTGCTTGAGTACTATGAGATGAAAAGGAATGCTTGAGAACTGCCTGAGTACGAGAACTGACGGAGCATCGACTATGAGTACGGGCATAAGGCACTGGTCCCCATGAACGATTTCGATTCCATTCAAAATAGTCTGAACATTTTTTTATTGCTTGGTGAGAATTTCATAACCAGCAAGGTGTGAAATTTCTTCATAGATTCAGTTTTCTTTCGGATTGCTTTGTTTAGTCGATAGCACTCGTTAACGAATGATGCAATAGAACTGAGCCTAAACTTATATTTAAGTGATGATTTTTCAAATATGTAGTAGGACACTTTGCGAGCGCCACTATTTTCATTCCATTTCTTTCATTCGGCGAACTTGTGCGCCTTCCTCCGTACATGAAAGGGGATCACATCGGAAAACGCATGGTTGAATGTTGAAAAAATGGAATGTTAACCACAATTTCAACTTCAATGCTGTTTTGACATTGAATTCGCCTTATTATTCTAATCAGGAGTTGGGAGTTCACTTGAAAAGTATTTAAATTAATTATAAACACCAACAAATTTAGAGAGAGATTAGGAGCTGTTGATTGTCGATTTGTCGGCAACATGCCCTTCTTTTGAATCATATAAGCTTTTCCACGAATTATTAACTGATGAATACAACCAATGTTTTAGTGAAACAAGAGTCAGAATCAAGAGTTCACCAAAGAAATATTAGGAAAGGCCGGAAATAGTAAATCTCAAGAGAATGATCGATGCGTCCAACACAATTTTTACAGTTGAAAAAAATGAAACTGTACATGAATTTGAAACTCCAACTAAAATTATTAATTGATACTACTGAAGAGGCTAATGTTACAAAGATATAGACTAAATTAAATAATACAAACTGCGCCATTTGGAATGTAATAAATTCAAAACTGAATAAGGAAACCAGAACAGATAAGAATCCGCAAGAGTGAACGGTTCTACATAATGACAGTTCAAATCTTTCTTTAGCCTTTTTGTAACTGTTCATTTTGTTGAATGCTCCCATTAAATCAATTGCCTGGTCTCAATTGATTGATCCGAATCGAATAATACATTGAGGTGCAATAAAAGTGAGATGACGCATAGCTGCTAGCGCGCGATTTCCACAGCGTAGCAAAAATTTGGGTTGTTATATCATGAATATTATTATCTCATATATTACAGACAAAATTACATGACAGATCATCCCCACACTAAACGAACTAACATGTTTTATACTACCTTCTCCCCCCCTGGAAACACAAAATGGGTTCGACCGCTATACCCCTGATCCCTGTAATACGTACCTATCTCTGTACGTTTCAGTATCAACATCATCAGAAATTATCAGCAGAATATTATACCAAATGATGTTGCGAATTCATGAGCTTCGTTGCCGTTTTAATTAGGAACATGAAACTTCTACGCAGTTCTCAGTGTAAATGTATACATTATAACAATAGTTTTCTAACTCATGCATAAGTTCGTACTTCATTCACGATTTGTAATTTATTGAGTAGAATTAAAAAAAAAAGTGGTCCCAGAGTAAATAAAAGGTAGTAGATTAGTATTCAAAATTAATTTAATAAAAATTAAAAGAAAGAGGTTACGAAGTTAATACTGCATATTCAACAGAAAATGCATTCTCTCAAATAAACACGAAATAAGATGATCGGTGGTGAAAGATGGAGTCGTTAAAAGTTCTGGAGTGGATGATTACCACAAACAAACTGATGTTATTTCAGAACTACCTAGTCATCAACTCAAGATATTTGTATTATGTACATAGTAGCCATTTATAGCCAGTTATATTTAGTAGAATTTAACGAACATTTACTACTTCTTTCATCATCTTAACGAATGAATAGAATTATTAATGAATTAATAATGAACACACGTCTATAATTCTTGGTCGAACAATTATTGACTCGTAGATTTTTCATTTCAAAATAAATTTTTCCTATGCCTTTTTGAATTTGACATTTCTTACTCCTTTTTTTTCAAATGGGAATATGTGTATTGTGATACTTACCTCAAATGAAAGGTAACCTTATTACCTGTCCTATTCAGCGATGTGGCTAAAAGTACAATTGATTGTGCCGTTTTCTATTAATAGATTAGGAAATCATTCTCAATTTGTGATTGGAGAGTATTGCAATCAGAACATTTTTTTGCTACTTATTATTAAAGGAAACCACGAGTCCAAAGATTTGTAATTTTGAAGTCAGGTCTGACTATGCTTCTCTGAATTTGAAATTTTTCACCTCTCATTTTTTTTTCGAATAGGAATTATGGATCGAAACATATCAAATGAAGTGTCTAGGTAATCGAATAACCTTTCATCTGAACTATTGAAATGCATATTTTCCCATACAAAAAATATACCAGAGGGATGCGAGCAGTAGGGAGTGAGAAATATCGAATTCAAAAAAGCATAAAATAAATTGCTTACGAATGCTAATTCTTCGTTCGAAAATTATGGACGAGTTACGTTACTTATTTGGCACGCTGTATGCAAGCACGATTATCAATTTTGTTCTCATCATAAGAAAGTTATGAAATGATCTCAGATGCTGGAACCACCTGCATGAGATGTGCATCTCATTTAAAAGCGAAATTCAGAAACAGCAGAAAATAACACAGTTTGATATTTAAATTATGTAACGGGTTTTTCACTATAATTAGACCCCCCTTTAACTTTCTTACTAAAGGAGATACAAAAAAATGTTTCGTATAAAAGTTTCACGAAATCAACTGAGGTTTTCTGATGTGACTCCGCAAACTAAAATATATACAGGGTGGCCAACATATTGATGGTAACTTCATTTTTTCAAACGGAACACCCTGTATATTTTTCCAAATTTGGTTAGCTCTTTTTCCCCTGATTTCGAATATGTAACATAGGTTGGTCTATCTTTCTTGTTTTGAGCACCACAGAGTTTCAAATTTCATAGCATAGCGTTTTGTAAGTTCATGAATATTTAAGTGGCCAATTTGATCTTTGGATTGGTAATGGCGCACCCATTTTATAGCCACCAAATAGCAATAATGATAATCAATGAAAGCTGAGAATAATATTAATGATGAAAAATCAATATAATACAGGGTGTAACTAAATAAGTGCAAAATATTTAAGGAGGTGATTCCTCATCGAAAAAAAGATAGGATCTCTCATATAAAGAAACTTCATTGGAGCATCCCTAGTTGAGATACAGCCCCTCAAAGGGAGTACATAAAATTTGTATAACAATTTTTTTCACAAGCACCAAAAAAGTTACAATATTCAAATTAACCTGACGTTTCCTACTAGCAAAAAGACACTTATCCAGTTATTTATTTGGTTTACCCCATGGTTGTAAGGGTGGGAAACGCAACCTCTAAAGTTTATTTTCAATGTAACTTTTTGTCTTATTATTTGTTTACCATTTAAAAATTTATTTCCGATAGCCTGTTTCATTCTAAACAAAAATCACCACATGGTGATTTAAAAGTGGCTATACAAAATTTCCTTGCTTTTTCTGTGAATGGCACAGCAGAGACAGAACGAATCTATACATAAAAAAGGTTGGCCCTTGAGAAAAACCCTACAGGTTGGGGTTAAAAATGGTCAGAGGAAAAGCCTTGTGGGTCCCAAAAAGGTCTTACTTCCACCTCTTCACATTGAATTGAATGTTTCAGATATATTTGTGGACAGTTTCCTGGTGTATCAGAAGCAAAGCTGAAGAAAGGAATCTTTGTCGGACCAGACATTAGAAAACTAATAAGAAATCCCAACTTTGAGGACACAACGGAAACAAACGAAAAAGCAGCGTGGACATCTTTTGAATTGGTTGTTACTGGTTTTGTAGGAAACAAAAAAGATCCAAACTACGAGACAATCGTGGCAGACATGCTCGACAACTTCAAAAAACTTGGTTGTGATATGAGCAATAAAGTTCATTTTCTCCACTGACATCTTGACTAGTTTTCTTTAAACCTTGATGATGTAAGTGAAGAGCAGGGTGAAATCTTTCACCAAGATATGAAGGAAATGGAAAGAAGATACCAAGGAAGATGGAACGTCAACAGCGAACTACTGCTGGATGTTGGAAAGAGATGATCCTCAACGAGTCCACAGTCGGAAAAGCAACAAAAAAAGCTTCAACAGCAAGAGAAAACGATATTATAAGGTTGAAAAGAAATAGATGTGTACTGGAAACGTGATTCAGAACCTGATTCATAAATAAAATAAAATGTTATTTATTTGGAAAAATGGACTAAATTTTATCATTTTATTTTTTTTGTAAGAAAACCTGACATGATAGAAAAAAAACGGATTGCATTTTAAAATCAGCGCTGAAAAGTACATAAAAGCCAGTTATCAAATTTTAAACAATTTCTTGAAAAAAAAATTTTTCAGACCTGTGTATTGTCCAATAATTATGAATATTTCAGTAGATTCTAGTCTCCCTCGAACTTGTCATGTCAATTGGTGAAAAGGAAATTTAATGTTTTGTTTTCAAGACAACGTGTTGTTACTTGTTCATTTCATGCACCGTAACAATTTCGAAACCCCAACGTCCTCTCCGCCTATGCTCTCGTCCAGGTGACGCACTCAAACAATAACATATTTTCCTTCGCTATATCTGGGGTGAATAAGATGGTGATATGTTGTTTTAATGATATCAGAATGAGACAAATGATGTTAGGGTATTTAAATGTATTGGCAATTCTGAAACCATAAATTCCGGCGCTCTGATTGATTCAAATTAACGGCATAAAAACGTTCCTTTTCCTCCATCTTCTAGTGGTGAATTCAATGAATGAAGGCGATATTGCGTTTCCAAATTGAAAATTCAAGAAAGTGATAATTCTTTCCATTTATGGGATTATTTTCATTGGAAATTTTGGATGTCATCAAATATTACCGTATTTCGTATCGTATTTGAGATCTCCAACGTCAGTAGACGGATTAATTGGCCTTTTTCATAATCTTACCACTTTGGACATTGAAATCAGAAGGAAATTGTCCATATCCATACCATCCCGGATATACATCAGCATTATTATCCCCAGGGATCACTGAAGCCGATTTTACCCTCTTCTCCATCATACAGAGGTAAATACCAATACATTTTTCAAATGTAGTTTTCGATAGGACGCCATTTTCATTATGGTCGTATTTCTTTTTTTTAGGGTGCTTGTAATACCCCCAGCACCAATAGTACTATTCAACCATAAGTACAATTTCCCCTGGCTCACCTTCCTGTATGCAAACTTTACATTACCGGATACTGAGAGAATATCAACCCCAACAGAACCAGAGTTGAAGCTGCGTTTGGTCAGAATTGGACTCCTTTATTCAGTATCGCTAACGCCAGGAAGTGGTGACAAAATTTTACTTAATCTGCTGATAATATTAACACCTCTTTTCCTCCTAATTATTCCTCTTCCCCATATCTCCTAGTTTCCTTACCGTTGGGTTTATCTTTTTAATTTGTATAATAATATTGAATTGAGATTACCGTTTTTGAGAATTGAGAACATATATTCATAACATCTATTATAATTTATGTGTATAAATTGTGCGCCATATATAGGCCTATATACGGAGAATACAACTTTATTAGTTTGCCGATAATTAAACTTTTCAAATATCATTTTCGCGATTTCAATGATATAACTATTATTAATCCTACTGAGTGGAATTTAAATCACGTGGCGCCCATTTTTACCTTTTTCCCAAAGAACCTACCCCCTCTCCACTGAAGTGCGGGACCACTCAGCCACTATTTCATATATTATTCCATCAACAGAAAAGTCGATCACAAGTTTTGGCGCCCAACGTGGGGCCCATATGGTTTCATTAGGTGTTTTCTAGTTTGTTCTTTCTCCAGCTTCCGCTTCTTACCTTCTATTTGTATTGAGAAATACTATTTTTTCTTTTCGACAGAATATTTCCGTATTTTGCTCATCCCTTTGATTATCGGTTTCACACATTTTCTCCTTCTACTTTATCGCCTCATCTTTTTTTTGTTTTTCTTTTCGACCTTCATTATGGATGATAAGATGGAAATTAATAGACTCGATAAGGATGAATTGACTTATGAGTTAGGATTTCGTGGTATTACTGATCCTAAGACCATGGATGATATGAGGAAAACCCTCAGAAATATCCTCAGATATGAGAAAAAAGGCTCATCTCTTAGTTATCCGAACTATCCCTTTACATTCGACGAAGATTGTGCTTACTTAGATGATAAAATTAATTACATGAAGCCACTCATTGAGAACTTCGATGACGATAAAGGAAGTTCCGCATTTTTGAAACTTAGCACTAAAATTACTCACTGTTTGAGTAGAATAAATAGGTCTGTACCAGTAACTCCTGAAAACTCTACAAAGAAATCTAATATAATAGCTCATTTGATTAATATGCAGGCTGATTTAACTGGTAGAGCTAGGAAGTATCATAAAAGACAGAGTTCTATTGTACCGGGAGATATATCAATGTTAACTTTAGAATCGAACTCTTCAAGTGAATCAGGGTCCTCATCAGAAGAGGAAGATAATTTTAATATTCCAGGCTCAAGTAATAGAGATAATTCAACCCCAAAACAAACGAACGTTAAGTCAGTTCCGGTTTATAAATGGAATCTACAGTTTACTGGCAAAAAGAGCGGTATGTCGTTGAGTGCATTTTTGGATAAAGTTGATGAGCTATGCATTTCTCGAAACGTATCAAAATCTGAACTTCTATATTCTGCGGGAGATTTGTTCTCTGATGATGCTCATCAGTGGTATTTGTCGGTGCGAAGAGAAATGAAGTCGTGGTCAGATTTAGTTAAGGGTTTAAGGGAACAATTTCAATCTCCGTTTTATGATGAAGAGTTATTTGAGCAGATTAAACATAGAACACAAGGTGCGGATGAACCGATAGGAATTTATATAGCAAAAATGCAAAATATGTTCGATAAACTCACGGTTCCAGTTTAAGAAACCCTCAGAGTACGAGTTTTAATGAAAAATATTCTTCCTTTCTTTCAAAACCAGTTAAGTTTATTATCGGTCAATTCTGTAAAAGAACTGTTAAGTTTGTGTCGTAAGCTTGAAATGCGAAAAGAATCTATTGATAAATACACTCCACCTCCGAGAAATAAAAAATGGATAGAGGCAGGTTTAGCTTATGTCGCCGAAGATCAGCTCTCTTGTAGTTTCGTAGAAGATGGTAACGCTTCAGCTCCAATTTGTTGGAATTGCCGTAAAATTGGTCACTTAAGATCAAATTGTCCAAATGCTCAAACAAATTCGTACTGTTATCGTTGTGGTAGCGCAGGCTACACCGTGAAGAATTGTCCTAATTGTAACAAGACCCAGGGAAACGAACAACGGAGGAAGTAGATAATCGGCTACCTTCCTCGAAGTCGAAATTTTCTAAACCGATTGATAACGAGTTATGTGATGGCCAGAAGGCTGTATTAGACTATATTTTATCTAGTACGTTAGGGGATGAACGTCCATACTTGGAAGTTACCATATTGCATTTAAAAATGTTGGGACTATTGGATTCTGGTGCCTCTCGTACCATCGTCGGTGGTAAGGGATGGAGTATCCTTCAAGGTTTGGGTCTTCCGTGGACTGAGGAAAAACCTATATCGTGTACTGTCGCTAACGGTGAAAAATGTCTCTCTCGAGGATCTATAAGTGTTCCTTTCGAGCTAAAGGGACGAGTTAGGTTGGTAAATGTTCTTGTTGTTCCGTCTTTACCCCAAACATTAATATTGGGTGCCGATTTCTGGAAATTGATGGGAATTGTCCCAGATCTCCGAGGAGGTGGATGGCATTTCTCCAAAGAATGTGATCCGGTTTTAGCACCTATAAGTGCTTTGCAATCGGGATCGGATTTAACCGAAGAACAGGCTAGTCTTCTTCAATCTGTCGTTTCGGAAGCCTTCGAAAAGATGGGTGATGGTTTAGGTTGCACTAATTTAGTGGAGCATGTCATTGAGACAGATTCTGCTCCAATAAAACAAAGGCATTATCCGGTAAATCCTGTTATGCAGTCTCATATTGATAGAGAGTTAGATAAATTATTATCTGATGATGTTGTAGAACCTTCCAATAGTCCATGGTCCTCCCCAATATTGTTGGTTAAGAAAAAAGATAATACATACCGTTTCTGCGTAGATTATCGTAAATTGAATAAAGTTACAGTGAAAGATGCGTACCCGATTCCATTCGTATCAGCTACGTTAGATAAACTTAGAAATGCTAAGTACCTTTCTTCCCTAGATATAAAATCAGCCTACTTTCAGGTTCCAGTGGCTGAAAAGTCGCGACCGTTGACTGCTTTTTGCGTTCCGAACCGTGGGCTTTTTCACTTCAAACGACTGCCTATGGGTCTGTCGAATTCGCCAGCTACGTTCCAAAGGTTAATTGATAGCATAATAGATTCCTCATTAGAACCTTACGTTTTCGTATACTTAGACGATATCATTATTATAGCAGATACTTTCGAAAAACATTTAGAAATTCTTAAAGAAGTATTGCGACGACTACAAAAGGCGGGACTCACGTTAAGTCAAAGTAAATGTCAGTTCTGTAGATCGGAATTGAAATATTTGGGTTATGTTGTAAACAGAAATGGTTTACATGTAGATCCTGAAAAAGTTCAAGCTATACTCAATATTCCAACTCCAAAAACCGTTTCGGACGTTCGCCGAGTCTTGGGATTAGCTTCGTGGTATCGTCGTTTCGTCCCGAATTTCTCTGACGTTGTAGGACCTCTCACAAAGCTCCTACACAAAAATAAGAAATTTGAATGGTCTATTGATTGTACTAATGCATTGAATACGATTAAAGAATATCTCGTATCTGCTCCAGTTTTATCGTGTCCCGATTACTCTCTTCCGTTTTATGTTCAAACTGATGCCTCAGATTTTGGTTTGGGTGCGGTTTTGTATCAAATTCATCCCGAATTAGGGGAAAGAGTTATAAGCTATCTCAGTAGGTCGTTGGATAAAAACGAGCGAAAATATAGCACGACTGAAAAGGAGTGTTTGGCGGTATTATTCGCGATTGAAAAGCTTCGTCCATATTTAGAGGGTGTTCATTTCACGGTTGTCACTGACCACTATAGTTTAAAGTGGATAAATAATATTAAAGATCCCGTAGGAAGAATTGCACGATGGGCTGTTCGGTTACAACAGTATTCCTTCGATGTGGTTCATAGAAAGGGAAAAGAGAATGTCGTTCCTGACACTCTATCGAGAAGTGTTCCAGCAATAGATGGAGTTCGTATTTTTGATCCCCCTATTGACTCAGAAATCAAAGATAATTGGTATCTGAAAATGATTGACTTAATTCAGAAGCGGCCCCAAAAATATTCTCAGTGGAGATTAGAGAATGATGTGGTTTACAAATATGTTCGTCCTCGTTTTCCAGAGCTTGCCTCTGCCAATTCCCCGTGGAAGCTAGTGGTTCCCAAGGAAAAACGATTAGCAATTCTCCGCTTATGTCATGACAGTGCTGTGTGTGGTCATGGAGGAGTCACAAAGACACTGGCAAGAGTGGCAAATAATTATTATTGGCCAAAAATGAGGTCAGATGTCGCAGCTTATATACGTCGCTGTGTAGTCTGCATTCAGACCAAACCAGAGCAAAAGAAACTCATTGGTTATATGCTCAGTAAACTCCG
Organism: Propylea japonica; assembly: GCA_013421045.1. NCBI lineage: Eukaryota > Metazoa > Arthropoda > Insecta > Coleoptera > Coccinellidae > Propylea > Propylea japonica. The sequence goes on from CM024240.1 coordinate 40,440,795, forward strand.
TCGGTAACCGAACCATGGCAATTGATCAGTACCGATCTTATGGGTCCACTTCCAAGAACCTCTAGAGGCTTTCAATATATCCTTTCTGTTTCCGACTCTTTCAGTAAGTTCACTCTTTTATTTCCCTTACGTAAATCGCCTGCGGAAAATATTGTTAAGCATTTAGAAAATGATGTCGTTCTCATTTACGGTGTTCCGTCTGCTATTGTTTGTGATAATGGACCGCAATTCAAAGGCAAAGTTTTGAAAAACTTTGCGCAACTTTATAACATACGCTTAGCGTTCAACGCAAACTACCATCCCCAAACTAACCCTACGGAGAGAGTGAACCGTGTCACTAAGACAATGTTGTCTGCCTATGTTTCGGATCATCAGACTAACTGGGATCTATTTCTTCCGAAGGTTTCCGCTGCCTTACGATCTAGTAAACACGAATCTACCGGATTTTCCCCGAATTTTATAGTGTTTGGGCGAGAGCTGAACCTCTGTCCCGCTGTAGATACTACGTTGGATACTGACAATATCCATATTGATAGGTCCACCGATCCTCAGAAACGGGCTAATGGCCTTCTGAAAGTTTTTAAAGAAGTAAGAACTCACCTAACCGCTGCGTATAATAAAAGTAAGCGTTATTATGATCTTCGCAGACGTAATGATAAGTTCTCGTTGAATCAAAAAGTATGGAGGCGCAATTTCGTTTTATCTGATGCTTCAAAGCGATTTACCGCTAAATTAGCACCTAAATACGTGGGTCCTTTTGTCATAAAGAGATTAGTTTCTCCATGGACATATGAGCTCATGGACGGCTCCGGAAACTCCATTGGTATCTGGCATGCCAAAGATCTAAAATCTCATCCTCCTGATTCAGAGTGAGTTCGTATAGCTTTATAGCTATTCACAAAAAAAAATCAAAAAAATAATATATAAAGAAAAAAAATTGAAAAAAAAATAAAAAAATAAAAAGTATTGAATTGATAGGAGAATGGAAATTGTCTGGCAAACAGGGTAGTTGCTATCGTCCTTTCATTTTTCTCTCATTTTTTTTTTCTTCTGGTAAGGGGGGAGTTGTTACGTGTTCATTTCATGCACCGTAACAATTTCGAAACCCCAACGTCCTCTCCGCCTATGCTCTCGTCCAGGTGACGCACTCAAACAATAACATATTTTCCTTCGCTATATCTGGGGTGAATAAGATGGTGATATGTTGTTTTAATGATATCAGAATGAGACAAATGATGGTTAGGGTATTTAAATGTATTGGCAATTCTGAAACCATAAATTCCGGCGCTCTGATTGATTCAAATTAACGGCATAAAAACGTTCCTTTTCCTCCATCTTCTAGTGGTGAATTCAATGAATGAAGGCGATATTGCGTTTCCAAATTGAAAATTCAAGAAAGTGATAATTCTTTCCATTTATGGGATTATTTTCATTGGAAATTTTGGATGTCATCAAATATTACCGTATTTCGTATCGTATTTGAGATCTCCAACGTCAGTAGACGGATTAATTGGCCTTTTTCATAATCTTACTACTTTGGACATTGAAATCAGAAGGAAATTGTCCATATCCATACCATCCCGGATATACATCAGCATTATTATCCCCAGAGATCACTGAAGCCGAGTTTACCCTCTTCTCCATCATACAGAGGTAAATACCAATACATTTTTCAAATGTAGTTTTCGATAGGACGCCATTTTCATTATGGTCGTATTTCTTTTTTTTAGGGTGCTTGTAATACCCCCAGCACCAATAGTACTATTCAACCATAAGTACAATTTCCCCTGGCTCACCTTCCTGTATGCAAACTTTACATTACCGGATACTGAGAGAATATCAACCCCAACAGAACCAGAGTTGAAGCTGCGTTTGGTCAGAATTGGACTCCTTTATTCAGTATCGCTAACGCCAGGAAGTGGTGACAAAATTTTACTTAATCTGCTGATAATATTAACACCTCTTTTCCTCCTAATTATTCCTCTTCCCCATATCTCCTAGTTTCCTTCTTTTTTACCGTTGGGTTTATCTTTTTAATTTGTATAATAATATTGAATTGAGATTACCGTTTTTGAGAATTGAGAACATATATTCATAACATCTATTATAATTTGTGTATAAATTGTGCGCCATATATAGGCCTATATACGGAGAATACAACTTTATTAGTTTGCCGATAATTAAACTTTTCAAATATCATTTTCGTGATTTCAATGATATAACTATTATTTATCCTACTGAGTGGAATTTAAATCACGTGGCGCCCATTTTTACCTTTTTCCCAAAGAACCTACCCCCTCTCCACTGAAGTGCGGGACCACTCAGCCACTATTTCATATATTATTCCATCAACAGAAAAGTCGATCACACTGAAATAGTATCCAATGACAAGTTATGAATTCAATATTCTTTTCATGAAGAATGTCTTGATGAAATATTTCAACGGTTCAAAACGAATTTTTCAGTTTTGTTCAAGAGTATTCTGCTTTTTGGTATCATGTTTTGAATTTTCTGGAACTTTTAACAAGAAAAAGGACTTTCGACACACTCGTTTATATCAATTCTCCATCAAGAAATAATGGAAGGAAATCCATCGGTGGAAAATGGAATTGGCCATAAACTCGAAATACGTCCCCGTGTGTATTTCACAATTTATCGGAGTGTATTTGGTACAGCACTCAAATTCATGAAGGAAGTTTCTTCAAACGATGACGAATACTCTACTTTCGACGTTGACATAAATTTTCCAAATGAAATAGTTCATTCGGTGAAAACACAATTTTCCTAATGGAGGCGGCATCAATTCCGATAAAAATTAACACGCGGAAGTGGTAAACTAATTTGTGAATTACAATTGATTTATTCTCGGAGGGGACGAACACGGAGAAGTTTGTGAAAGATCTGTCCAATTAGGCATTTTCTTTGGAAAATCTCTTTTCCTTTGGAAGCAAGAGTATCTTTCACAGATACTGACTTAATTTACGGACTTAATATAAACAGTTGTACAAAATAAGGATTGACGCAAGTGAGAATAACAACGGAGCAGTAAATAACATTACTGGATTAAAATCAACCGGAACTCATACTTCGGAGCTAATCTCTATTGCAATACAGCAATAAATAGACACATCGATATGGAAAGAGTTATTTATTTTAGCGAACGTTTTTTCGAATGTCGCAAGTTATTTTCGATGACGTGCCCAAAGTAGCCATTTATGAGCGTATAATTTCGGCATGATCGCTAGGTATTTCCGGAAATCACTGACTTAGAGTCAGAAACTTTCATGCGATCACACTCGTTGAATCTGTTTATTGCATCAAGAAACCGTTATAGAGAAGGACAATGCAAAATACCGTAAACATAAATTCTATTACATAAACTAGATGTTCATGAAGAAAAAAATTCATGAAGTTCTTCGGACGAAGATCCTGCGAAAAAAGTTTCAGAGCATTGTGTGGAACATGACTCAATATAACAGGCCGAAGAAAAGATGATAGTATTGGTGACCTTACTTTTCATTTATTCTCTCAAACATCAGAAGGCACACAATGCCTGTAATAAAAAATGTACACGACTTTTTGTTGCATAATCTACCCATTATTCATCAGTTTGCTCGGCCATAATATTACCAATTATTCACTAGGGAAAAATGAGCCATAACTCACTGCTGTCAGATACCTTCTTGCTCTAGCTTTAAACTGATATTTTTATTTTTGATTCTTGTTCAGTATTCTGAAGTTCCCAAACAAACAAAAATGGGTATGCCATTTCAATCAAGGGCCACATCCACTCTAATTACATCAATTGAATCAACATTTATTTAAAGAATATATCTACAATAGGAAGTTCTCCAAAAAATTTCTCATATGTCAATTTGACTTTTTCCACACTTGTAACTGAAGGGTCCTGTCAACTTATAATCGGTGCGATTCTGTTTGCGCATAGCCATATTGCTAAGATAAAGATATGACTATCTTAGCAAGGTGCGCAATATTCTGTATTCTGTTCGACCATTCTGTGGCAATATGATCTGTCAGTTTAGTCATAACCTTGCTATCCGCATTGCTATCTTAGCAAGGTCGAAAGAGTACTTGCCTACACGGATAACCATCTTGCCCAGGACCAAAACAGTTAGAAATACGATAGAAAAACACTTATTTCATTTCAATTTTTCAAAAGGTTTGAAAATAGGTAAGTATGTTGCAATGAAAATGGAACTGATGTATTACAGAACATTTAATTTTAGGAGAATTCTTAGATCGCAAAACCGACATATCAGGGACTGTAGAGAAGTTAATCAAAATATTTCGATAGGACTAATAAGCCGTTTCTGATTTGATTGAAAAGTTGAGAAAAGTTATGGATGAACCAACTTCACAATTTTTTGCTTATGGCAGCTATAAGACTACAGTTGGTGAGGACTTCAAACTAGGAATGAGCCTACTAGTTATGTGAAGAGTAATACATACAATAATAAGGACCTCATCTCAACAAATTGATTGCCTCGATATGTAACAATTCTTTCAAGTAATGAGGATGTGAAGAAAGCATCAATAGAAAGGGTTTTCACAGTATAAATACTATAAATGTAGAAGCTGTAAGTATAATTCCATATTTTTTCCTTATATTTGATTGAATCATTATTTTTCAGATATTTGATGTAAATTAAATAATAACGAATGCACATTTCCATGGAGTTGCCCACGACTTGGCTTTGTTATGTTTAAAAAATCTATCGGTACTTGAGATCAAAGTAGGTGCAAGGAAGAAGAGATTGTTTTCTTCAAGGAAATTTTGGTTATCCTATCCAGCCCTGAATTATGACAACATTTCTCAAAACTTTTACTAATGACGCAGAGGGAAATATGGCAAAATTCATTTTTCGACAAAAAATGTTGTCGACAGAGATTTTCAACAGGAACATTATATTCAATGAACACATAGAAGTTGATTTCAAATTTCTATTGATTATTTATGAAATTGTTTATTGATAACAAATATAGAATAAAGCTTCATTCTGTGATTTAATTGTGAAAATTTCTTAGCCCCAATAACATCACAACACGATTGCTCAGTTATTCGGTAAAATGATAAGATTGTGTTCTCATTAATAATAATTGTGTAATATGTGGAAATATCTCATTCGAAGGAAACGTTCATATGAAATTGTTTATTGATAACAAAATATAAAATAAACTTCATTCTGTGAACTAATTGTAATAATTTCTCAATAACATCACAGTTCCAGCTATTCTTCAGGATGCTTCAGCTAGTTGAAAGATGATATTTCATTAAGAGGAAACATTTAATCTTTTCTTGTCCCATTTCACACTGCATTCATAAATTTGTTAGTTCATCCCACTTGATTTTCACCTCCTGTAATTTCTAAAGGGTGGGTTTTCCTGTCACTTTAATTCTATTATATTCAAGGAAGCTCATCAATACTTCCATTTGAATTTCTTGCGTTTCCTATTCCGCGACATTTTTGAAAATCTCATTACAAATGTTGAAAACACAGAAATGTCATAACAAAACCTCAAAAAAGTAGTTCAAATATCATTTATTACAGTGTTTGCCGGCTCTTGGATTGCCGATTATCATAGTCATATTGCTAAGGCGAAATTCATAACCAACATGACTATAACAGTCGAAACAGAATACGGAATACCGTAGTCATATTGCTATGAATTTGGGGGATAGCCATATTGCTTGGATAACAAGATTCATAGCAATGTGCGAACAGAATCGCACCGAATATGTTCAGTAGTCGTGGATAAAGAATAGTACTTGCTTATAATAGCTGTTATTCGCCCGGAGATTTAGGCCATTCGCCTATAGCTCGTAACTTCACCTCGTGAACTATAGCTATCACTATACGCTCGTTGCATAATATACTAATATTATTTTTTCATTGATATTGTAACATTTGCTGATATTCAGTTCAATTATGTGAATACATACATCAAAGACAAACCTTATTCGGCAAGTAGATACTAAGTACTTCACTGTTCGTAAATATTGGTTTATCAATCCAAAAATTATTTATTTTATTAGGTAGCTACTAATGAACTAACTAGTATCCATCAAGAGTTAGTAGTAGCAGCCCAATACTCAAACTTTTGTACATTTTTGAGCTTATAGAATGGTGTTTTAAAAATTTAATTGACAAGTTCATTGAAAGACATGTTACTGTCAACATAAACACCTAGGTTTTTTGCTCTTTCCTTCCAGTCTACTACAGTACCATTCAAGAGAACAATTCTCCTGCATATATGCTATAAAGTTGCAACTATAGATATATATTATAGATTTTCAGGGCCTACTACGATCAATCATTCTTGGATGGACTATATTAGAACTCTTGTGATAATTCTTCACTATAAACAATAAAAACCTCGTCAATATCACAACCGTATTCGAAAAATTTGAACCGAATTATCTGAAGCTTCTACAATATGACGTATATTTGTTTAAATAAGTTTAAATCATGTACTTACTGAAAGGGTTTACTCCTGTAAGTTATTACTATGGAGGATTTCTCATATGTCTTCAAAGCATGCCTCTTAGGAATAATTTTAGTAAGACCCCGGTGATGTTAGCTCCCAGCCAACCAGCTCCAAGCGCGCCTATTCCACCACGGTCGATGAGGTCGCCGGGCGTCAGCTGATTTGTTTTACGGTTAATTCTGAGGAAGTGATCAAATTCATACCGCAAGCAAAGAATTGAACAATTCAAATATATTTAAACTTCCTTTTATTCAATTTTTATCACATTAGGGAAAAAAATCGGTATCTACTTGTTGTCCCCACATACTCGTACGAAACAATTTATTGAAGTTTCATTAGTTTGAGATATCCGGCCAAGAATTCTGATGAATGGAATGGAATGGAGTAGGCTTCATTCAACGTACTTTGGAGTAAATTTTCAATTATTTCTTCCCCAGCTCCAAAGATCGAACTTGGGGTTTTCAAGTTTTACGGTTAGCACGATCGAATAATATTTTTTTTTGTATTTCGAATGTCCGGACAAAAAGTCCGGTGTTAGTTAGAACATTATATAAACTATTTCCAGAAAAAGTTTTGTTCGTTTCTGAGAACCCGACACCCCTAGCTCCAAGGGTAAAAGCAGACACTCTCTCGTCTCGAGCTCGATAGGACAACATTTCTTTTTTTGTGCTTGTTTCGGTAACCCGGCCAAGAATTCCGTTAGATGGTTTTCATCGTGTATGATATGAGTTATATTGGCGAAAAAATTCGTTAGATTCTGAGAACCCTGCAACCCTAGATGTCAGGATCGTTTCAACACTGTTTAGTTTCGCTGTTGACTCGATGGCAATAATTCATTTTTTTTTCTATTACATCGACATAAATTTCAATCGATTCCTTGCACCACACACCCCTAGCTCAAAGGATCGAACTTGGGGTTTTCAAGTTAGTGTTAACACGATCGAATAATTTTTTTTTTGTATTTCGAATGTCCGGCCAAAAAGTCTAGTAGATGATATCGTTAGGACATTATATGAGCTATTACGAAAAAAGTTTTGTTCGTTTCTGAGAACCCCATAACCCCAGCTCCAAGGATAAAAGCCGACGCTCTCTCGTCACGGACTCGATATGACTATATTTTCTTTGTTTCTGTTGTTTGTTTCGGGAACCCGGCCAAAAATTCTGTTGAATGGTTTTTATCGTGTATGACATGAGTTATATTGGAGAAAAATTTCGTTAGATTCTGAGTACCCTGCAACCCTAAATGTGAGGATCGTTCTCATCACTGTTTAGTTTCGCTGTTGACTCGATGGCAAAAATCCATTTTTTCTTTTATTTGGGATGTCCGGCCAAAAATTCTGAAGAGTGGATTCGATAGAGCATTAGACAAAAATTACGTCTGATATAATTTTCAATCGATTCCTTGCACCACACACCCCCAGCTCCAAGGATCGAACTTGGGGTTTTCAAGTTTTACTGTTAACACGATCGAATAATTTTATTTTTTTGTATTTCGAATGTCCGGCCAAAAAGTCTAGTAGATGATATCGTTAGGACATTATATGAGCTATTACGAAAAAAAGTTTTGTTCGTTTCTGAGAACCCCATAACCCCAGCTCCAAGGATAAATGCCGACGCTCTCTCTCTCGTCTCGGACTCGATATGACTATATTTTCTTTGTTTCTGTTGTTTGTTTCGGGAACCCGGCCAAAAATTCCGTTGAATGGTTTTCATCGTGTATGACATGAGTTAATTTGGAGAAAAATTTCGTTAGATTCTGAGAACCCTGCAACCCTAGATGTGAGGATCGTTCTCAACACTGTTTAGTTTCGCTGTTGACTCGATGGCAAAAATCCATTTTTTCTTCTATTTGGGATGTCCGGCCAAAAATTCTAAAAAGTGGATTCGATAGAGCATTATACAAATTACGTCTGACGTAATTTTCATTCAATTTCTCACACCACACCCCCCCCCCATCTCTAAGGATCGAACTTGGGGTTTTCAAGTGTTGCTGTTAAGGCGATCAAATAATATTTTTTTTGTATTTCGAATGTCCGGCCAAAAAGTCTACTAGATGATGTCGTTTGGACATTATAGCTATTACGAAAAAAAGTTTCGTTCGTTTCTGAGAACCCCATACCCCCAGCTCCAAAGATAAAAACCGACGTTCTCTCGTCTCGGACTCGATATGACAAGATTTCCTTTTTTGTGCTTGTTTCGGTTACCCGGCCAAGAATTCCGTTGAATGGTTCTCATCGTGTTGACTCGATCGCAAAAATCAATTTTTTCTTCTATTTGGGATGTCCGGCCAAAAATTCTGAAAACTGAATTCGATAGAACATTATACAAATTACGTCTGACATAATTTCCATTCGATTTCTTGCACCACACACCCCCAGCTCCAAGGATCGAACTTGGGGTTTTCAAGTTTTACTGTTGAATTCGATAACACAGTGCACCTTCAGCTCCCAAGGTGAAATTCGCCCTAGCAAGTGATGTATCTTCGTTTTTCTCCCGTTTTCCTCTTGTCATATCGAGTCCGAGACGAGAGAGCGTCGCCTTTTATCCTTGGAGCTGGGGGTATGGGGTTCTCAGAAATGAACAAAACTTTTTTCGTGATAGCTCATATATTGTCCTAACGATATCATCTATTACACTTTTTGGCCGGACATTCGAGATAAGAAAAATATTATTCGATCCTGTTAACAGTAAAACTTGAAAACCCCAAGTTCAATCCTTGGAGCTGGGGGTGTGCGATGCAAGGAATCGAATGAAAATTACGTCAAACGTAATTTGTATAATGCTCTATCGAATTCATCTCCTAGAATTTTTGGCCGGACATCGCAAATACAGTGTCTCCCAATAAGCTTGATAGAACTTTGGAATTGAATAAAACAACAACAAATTAACCGATTTTGGTTCTCAAACATTTATTCGAAAGATATGGTGTATAAGTTTATGATTTAAACAAATATCGTTCAAATGGCCTCCACGAGCTCGTTTGCAGACCTTAATTCGTTTGACCCAATTTTCCATGACTCGGCCTAGCATTTCCTGTGGTATGGCCTCGATACACCTCGTAATGTTCTCCTCAAGTCTTGAATTGTCGCTGGAGAGTTGCTGTACACTTGTGATTTCACATATCCCCATAAAAAAAGTCCAAGGGCGTTAAATCACACGATCTTGGCGGCCAGGCGATGGGGCCGTTTCTCGAAATTAATGAGTCGCCGAACTTATCGCGCAATAAAGTCATGTTGTCGTTCGACATGTGTGGGGGGGCGCCGTCCTGTTGGAAATAAAGATCGTCGTCACCAATTTCATCAAATTTCGGGAAGAGAAATTCACGCAGCAAGTCGCTATAGCGCTGGCCGTTCACAGTAACGGCTTGTCTGGCGTAATTTCGGAAAAAATACGGCCCGATGATGCCACCACTCCACAATCCACACCAAACTGTGATCTTTTGTGGATGCAAAGGTCTTTCCTGCACCACTTGTGGATTAGAATCGCTCCAATATCGGCAATTCTGCTTGTTAACGAAGCCGCTCAGCCAGAAATGAAACTCTCTTCGCGTGGCCACCGGCGAACGCGAATTTGCGTAATAAATTTGGACGATTTCCAAACGTTGTGTGAGCGTGAAACTTTTCATGGTAAAACTTTGAACCTTTCTGAATAAAATGACACTTCGAACGTCAAAATTGATAAACAAATATGGCCGCCAAAACCTTACAAAGTTCTACAACCTTATTGGGAAACACTATAGAAGAAAAAATGGATTTCTGCCATCGAGTCAACAGCGAAACTAAACAGTGTTGAAACGATTTTCACATCTAGGGTTGCAGGGTTCGCAGAATCTAACGAATTTTTTCTCCAATATAAGTCATATCATACACGATGAAAACCATCCAACGGAATTCTTGGCCGGGTTACCGAAACAAGCACAAAAAAGGAAATCTTGTCATATCGAGTCCGAGACGAGAGAGTGTCGGCTTTTATCCTTGGAGCTGGGGTTATGGGGTTCTCAGAAACGAACAAAACTTTTTTTCGTGATAGCTCATATAATGTCCTAACGATATCATCTACTAGACTTTTTGGCGGGACATTCGAAATACAAAAAAAATATTATTCGAACGTGTTAACAGTAAAAAAAACCCAAGTTCGATCCTTGGAGCTGGGGGTGTGTGGTGCAAGGAATCGAATGAAAATTATGTCAGACGTAATTTGTATAATGCTCTATCGAATCCACTTTTCAGAATTTTTGGCTGGACATTCTAAATAGAAGAAAAAATGAATTTTTGCCATCGAGTCAACAGCGAAACTAAACAGTGTTGATCCTCACATCTAGGGTTGCAGGATTCTCAGAATCTAACGAATTTTTTCTCCAATATAACTCATATCATATACGATGAAAACCATTTAACGTAATTTTTGGCCGGCTTCCCGAAACAAGCACAAACAGAAGATATGTTGTCATATCTAGTTCGAGACGAGAGAGTGTCGGCTTTTATCCTTGGAGCTGGGGGTATGGGGTTCTCAGAAACGAACAACATTTTTTCTGGAAATAGTTTATATAATGTCCTAACTATATCATCCAATGGACTTTTTGGCCGGACATTCGAAAAAAAAATTATCCCATATTGTTAACAGTAAAACTTGAACATCTCATGTTCGATCCTTGGAGCTGGGGGTGTGTGGTGCAAGGAATCGATTGAAATTTATGTGATACGTAATTTGTCTAATGCTCTATCGAATCCACCCTTCAGAATTTTCGACCGGACATCGCAAATAGAAGAAAAAATGGATTTTTGCCATCGAGTCAACAGCGAAACTAAACAGTGTTGAAACGATCCTGACATCTAGGGTTGCAGGTTTCTCAGAATCTAACGAATTTTTTCGCCAATATAACTCATATCGTACACGATGAAAACCATCTAACGGAATTCTTGGCCGGGTTACCGAAACAAGCACAAGAAAAGAAATGTTCATATCGAGTTCGAGACGAGAGAGTGTCGGCTTTTACCCTTGGAGCTAGGGGTGTCGGGTTCTCAGAAACGAACAAAACTTTTTCTGGAAATAGTTTATATAATGTCCTAACTACATCATTCACCGGACTTTTTGGCTGGACATTCGAAATACAAAAAAAAATATTATTCGATCGTGCTAACCGTAAAACTTGAAAACCCCAAGTTCGATCTTTGGAGCTGGGGGAGAATGATTGAAAATTTACTCCAAAGTACGTTGATTGAAGCCTACGCCATTCCATTCATCAGAATTCTTGGCCGGATATCTCAAACTAATGAAACTTCAATAAATTTTTCGTATGAGTAGATACCGATTTTTCCCCTAATGTGATAGAAATTGAATAAAAGGAAGTTTAAATATATTTGAATTGTTCAATTCTTTGCTTGCGGTATGAATTCGATCACTTTCGATGTAGCAATCCTCAGAATTAACCGTAAAACAAATCAGCTGACGCCGGGCGACCTCATCGACCGTGGTGGAATAGGCGTGCTTGGAGCTGGTTGGCCGGGAGCCAACATCACCCCGGTTTTAGTAAGGTCAACTGGGCAGCCCGAGATAACATCATTTTGATTCTCAGAGGACACAATATGCGGAGATAAACGTTTATCCTTAGTAGTGGGCGTTTTAAGAGACTTATGCTCAGTTGCAGGAACGTCCATTAAAATTTAAAGGTCTATTAAACCCTTAATCCTCCATTAGTTCCTTGTAATAATGGAGGATTAAGAGTTTAATGGACCTTTAAATTTAAATGGACGTTCCTGCAACTGACACTTAAAGGGATTATACTGGATAAACACATGCTTTAAATGCTGTTCAAAATACTAATTTGACAGTGAAGAAAATTATTGCTATCCTTAAAAATTTTGTTTAACCCAAGGTTGAATCAATTGCAAGATACAAAAGGTTTGTTCCAACAGCTGACTTTTGTACGGTAATTTGACGGTCACGAAACTGTTAGTAATCGATCTTATGCGCATGTCTAAACTTTGACCGTACAAGAACCGTCCAAACAGTACTTGCTCCAGACCAGGGATCGAAATGACGATCACAACCGTTCCACTCACGGTCCCGAAGCAGGATGGAACAAAAACGAACCGTTCTCAAACGATACATTTTCAGTTGGAACACATTTTAATCTATTGCGCAGAATCCTGACGATCATTGTACGGTCATTTCTTGAGTTGGAACAACCTAAAATGTTTCAACTAATGTACTGATTTCCGAAAAGTGTATCGGTATCAGAAAGTTTTTCCGAAGGAGGTGATCTATACTGCATATTTCAGACTTGGGATGCCTCCTGCTGAGATTGATACTACAGTGTGTTTTAATAAGAGCCCCAGATCATAATTCTGCGCCATATTTGACAGTCTTAATCTCACATGATTATGACTTGATAAATCGAAAGTTAACAGATGGGTATGGATTTCACGGTAGAACACCACGTTCTGATTGTAAAAAGTTATTATCAAAATGCTGCAAGTTTAATTGCCAGTATTCGTGAAATAGTTTAATTGCCAGTATTCGTGAAATACATCCATTGTTCGGTCGAAATAATAATGCCAAATCCGAATTGGATTCTGTTTGAGGTAACCCTTCGCCTTCAATTGCAATAGTTAGACGGTGGACAGCTGAATTCAGACCTGGTCTTGCGAGTATTTTTGAAGAAGACCGATCAGGTCCTCCACTAGAGATGTCTGGCGAAGAAATGATCGAAAAAATCCACGATATTGTATTGGGAAAAAAAAGGGTGAGATTGCTGAGGCCTTAGGCACATCAACTGGGTCCGTGGTTTCAATTTTGCATAATGATTTGGGTGTGAGGAAGCTTACCGCGAGATTGGTTCCAGGTTTGTTAACAATCGATCAAAAACGTGAACGTCTTCGCACTTCGCAACATTGTTTGGACATTTTAAACCGTGATCGGATTGATTTTTTGCGCCGAATAGTAACTATGAATGAAACATGGATCCACCGCTACACAACAGAATCAAAGAATCAGCACTGTGTGGAATCGCTCCAGAGCATTCTAAGACTCAACCATTGGCTGAGCAAGTTATGGCATCTGTTTTTTGGATTCTACTGGTATAAATAATGCTAGATAATGCTCTTTATTTCAGGATCATTTCAAGTTACATGAAAGGAAATGAAATATTGTCAGAAAACAATAATCTAGTTATCTCTTGAATTTAAATAGTCTTCTAGGTTAAAAGGTTCCATGCTCAATGACATCAAGAATATTTTCTTCTTAAATATTTTACAATTTGTGATGTACCTACTTTGTTTCATCTGGTGGGTAGTTGTATAATAGTAGGCATCTGTATTTCGCTTGTTGTTGTGTGATTGTAAGTCTATATTTGGGATAGTTATAATTCTGTGTTCTCCTTCAAATATATGAGTAGTTCAAACGAATGTTTGTTCTTGTATAAAAATAGTATACATTCTTTTATATACAAGCCTTATAATGCATGATAAGTTGTACCCTAAGTTGCACAATATTCTCACCGCTATTTTTTGTAGTCTAAATAGTGATTGCATAATTCCATATCCATAGATTATTAACCCATATCTCAATTTTGTCTCTATCATGGCATAATGGACGGTTTTCATCATTTCAATATTCATGTATTCAGCTGTTACTCTGAATGCATATAATGATGATGCCATTTCTTTCTCCAGTTTTGTTATATGTGTTTTCCACTTCATAACCGTTCCGGATAAATGGAAGATAGCTATGGTTGTACCCATCTTTAAAGGGGGACAGAAAGATAACGTCGAAAATTATCGACCAATAAGTAAAATATCCATTATTGCAAAAGTCTTCGAGAAACTTGTGTATGACCATTTATTATGTTTAGTTAAGAAAATTATTTATAGTTCCGGAACAGCACGGATTCTTCAAAGGTCGTTCTCTGGATACAAACCTCTTCGTCTTTACCGAGTACGTACATGATAATATGGATAGAAGAGTTCAGGTTGACACCATCTACACCGACTTCATCAAAGTTTTCGATAAAATAAGTCATAACATATTGCTGAGCCGCTTGTCTGAGGTTGGTGTGGAAGGTAGTCTTCTCAGATGGGTAGAGTCGTATATAAAGAATCGCTCCCAATTTATTTCCGTGTTGGGGTTTGTGTCAGGGTTGTACAGAATTACTTCGGGTGTACCCCAAGGCTCGCACCTTGGACCTTTACTCTTCATAATTTACATAAACAAGGTGGCAACCTGTTTTCATTATAGTAAGTTTTTAATGTTCGCTGACGATTTGAAATTCTATATTTCTGTATCTAATGATCAGGATTGCGCACATTTACAAGAAGATTTAGATCGCCCCTTTGCTTTATGTAAACAGAATGGGTTATACCTGAATTTTTCTAAGTGTGCATCAATGACGTTCACAAGAAGCCACAATCCTGTTACTCGAACATACTATATAGATAGCAAGCCAATTAAATCTTTGAGTTGTGTCAAGGACTTGAGAGTTTTTTTTGATACCAAGCTTTTCTTCGATCTCCATGTGGAATCCGTGGTAAATTCATCTTCACGAATGATGGTATATATAACTAGAAAATGTAAGACTTTCGTAACTGCCACACCAATCAGCTTCTTTTTTAATGCTTTCGTCAGCAGTAGACAAAATTTTTCCGCCATTGTGTGGAACCCAAGGCAGAAATCCAACATTGATCGCATCGAGAGTATTGAAAATAGGTTTATAAGGTTTCTAGCTAACAGGACCAAATATGTCTTGACCGATAGAGGTTATGCTGGGGCACGTGCACATTTTGGTTTGATGTCGTTGTCGAGCGTACGCATAGTCTCTGAGGCACTATTTTTGTATAAGATCTTGAACAATATAATTCAAAGCCCGGATGTCCTTGCTCGTATATGTTTTAATGTGCTCCAAAGATCCCTTAGGGCGAGTGAACTTTTAAGTGTACTATTTCGGTACACATACACATCTCAGAGTTCACCGCTGTGTCGAATTCCTCGAACCGGTAATGAAATTTCTGTGCATGTTGACTATTTCTCGATGACCCTCCACCAAGTTCGAAATATTCTACAGAAAAAACTAGAGGGTTGAAATTGTTTTGTTAGAGTGAAGCTTTTTTTTGCAATTGTAAACTTCAATAAAGGTGTTAATTTTAAGAAAGTGTTCCAATATTGTATGGGAAATCATTTACAAATATTTTATGTAATTTCGTTTTTTCAATATGTAGATACTGTAGTGGGTTTTTAACCTGTTGGTATCTCTGTTATCAAATAAATAAGTGAAATAAATATCTCCATCGATGTTTATACCCGAAATTTTGTAAGTTCTGATATTTTTTATTCTTGGTGTTTGATGTTGATTTTCCAGAAATTTCAAAGTGAAATAAATGTATTGGATGGAATAATATCATCTTGGTTTTCGTTTTATTGAGTATCAAGCTGTTATTTTTTAATTACTCTTCGCTGTAGTGCATTATTTTCTCAATGAGCTTTTTAAGATCAGGCCATAAGGGTTTTACTGCTAGTAGGTTCGTATCGCCCACATTGTGAACATTGATTATTTGATTATTTGGTTCATTAAATATTCAAAAAAAATAACACAATCAATAGTGACTAATACTGTGTTTTATTAGACCTACTGAAGACCAAAGTCACAAAAAAACGGCCACGTGTATCGAAAAAAAATGCTTCTTTCTGTAAGACAATGCACTTGCTCACAAATCAATGAAAACGAAAGCAAAAATCCATGAACTACACGTCGAATTACATTCTCGTCCCCTGTATTCTCCAGATTTAGCCCCAAGCGGTTATAATTTGCTTTTAAACTTGAAGAGATGGCTCCAGGGAAGGAAATTGGAAATTTGAAATTAATAAAGTGGTCTAATGGAAAACTGAAGTATATTTTGGAGACATTGCCAAATCTAACTATTCTAAAGGTAATTTTGGACAATCTTTGGACTAGTGTGTCCAGCTAAAAGGGGACTATGTTGATGAATAAATAGTAATCTTTGGAGTACGAGTAAAACTCAATTTTAGTGTATTCATTATCTTGGACTGACTAAATTGCATTGGTATTACTTTCGAGTTTCACGTTCAAGCATCAATTGAAATTTTATATTTCATCGCTTGAACCTGGTCTACAATATTCCACGTTTTGTGGGGAATTCCTCTTCTAAAATTTTGTATCGGTACGATGTACTCGTAGTTCACAGAATTGCTATCGACTATCGCAATATACAGGATGTTTCAGAATAAGGTGCCCAAAATTCGGAATCTTCATTCTCAGGTGATTTTATGACATAAAGTTCATATGAATTTTGGGTCTCTGACGCATTGTTTCTGAGATAAAAGGTGGTGAAATTTGAAAATAAATGTTTTTCCGAAAATATTTTCGACACCCTGCAAGATTTTTGTTGGCCTTTTGGTGGATTTTGAATACGCATTATAACGCCATTTTTTTAATAAAAATTTATTTTTAATTTTTATCTGTCGCGTTCGTACAGATTTCTGTCCGAATGAGTTTGGTGAAAAAATTGGTGCGCCAATGCTTTTTTCCAAATTTTAATTATTTTCGTAATCCTCACAAAACTTACAGTGAGAATAGTAATATGAGTTTTTTACCTGCGTTGAATACTTTCTGAGATAAAAAATAAGTTGCTGTCATTTAAGTGAATTGCGTAATTTTTTGAGTACTTCCGAAATCGTATAAACACAGATTGAGGATTTCAAATTTGAAAAAAAGCATTGGCGTACGACTTTTTTCACCAAATTTACCGGACAGTAGTTTGTACTCTGGTGAAAATGAAAATAATTTTGAATTGAAAAATTGTGTTTTGATGAGTACACATAACCTACCAAAAAGTAAACAAAAATCGTGAGGGGTGTCAAAATATTTTCGAAAAACAATTTTTTTTATTTCAGAAACAATTCTTCAGGATCGATTCTTTTGGAGTAAAACTCGGTTTTAGTGTATTCGTGATCTTTGACCGACTCAAATGAATTCCGAATATCACGTTCAAGCATCAACTAAATATTACATTTCATCACCTGAATGTGGTTCACAATATTCCACGTTTTCGGGGGGTGGCGTAAATGACGAAACAATAACTAAGACACGATGTAGTTTGTAGAATTGCGATCGACTAAGGCAATTTGCTGTGCACTCACGTTTTACGAGCGAATGACAGTTATATACCGCCTCATAGCGGTTTGCATCAGAAACTTAGGCATTTTTCTTGTGGTTATCACTAAACGTAATAAAAATTGTTACCTACCGAATATAGGAAACAGATGGAAATTTTCGCTGTCTGAGGGTAATTCAACTTTAGAACTACTTGTTTCCAAGGTGTTCCTAGTCTTTTTAAATATGGCTTTCGTGCAATATCAGCGCCATACTCTCCACAGAATTGTGGAGAATGAGGTAAAAAAGAAAATGCATTTTTTATTGCGGCAGAGAAGCGGCAAACTTATGACAAATTGCCTCCAAATAGTATCGAGCATGTGTATCTTACATAGATAAAATGGTTCACATCTGTTTATTAAACTCGATGTTTCACCAATACCTAGATGTCAACATCAACGACACTAATTGATATAATTTATTTATTGTAATTTCCATCATGTTGATTTACTACGATCGGAAACTGGAAGGGTCACTACTAATCATTACAATATCATTCATTCTGGAAAAAAGTAAAATTTATGCGCCCAAATTATTTCGTACTCAGAAAGAGTGTTTCAAAAAAGGTGATCCTTTCTCTTGGATAGATAGAAAACTGAAAAATAATTGGGGTTGGTTCAGAAAGTATTCATCGTAGGTAAAAACTCATAATACCTTTCCCACTTTGAATTATGTGGGGATTACGAAAATAATTTAAAATTTAAAAAAAAATCATTGGAGTACTACTTGTTTCACCAAATTTATTCAGACAGATATCTGTACGGGCGCAACTGATAAAAATTAAAAATAATTTCAATTACAATTGTGATTTGATGCATAATAACTCCTAACAGTCCTAACCTATCAAAAAAGCAAGCAAAAATCGTGTGGAGGGTCGAAAACATTTTGGGAACGGCATTTTTTTTCAATTTCAGAAACAATGCGTCAGCGACTCTTAGTCCATAAGAACTTCATGTCAACAAACTATTTAAGGATGAAGATCCCGAATTTTGGGCAACTTATTCGAAAGCACTTTGTATTGTTTATGAGAGCCAGTGTTCTGTTCACTGTCATTGAATTTCTTTAAATCATTTTTTAACGATTCTTCTGCGGTGAAACTAATTTTTGTTGTATTCGTTATCTTGGACGGACTGAATTGAATTAGTGTAAATTTCGAGTTTCACGATCAAACATCAACTGAAGTTTTATATTTCTTCACCTGAACGTGCTTCACAATATTCCACGTTTTCTTGTGTAATTTCTGTCCTAAATTTTTGTATCGGGAGAAGGCGTAAATGGGGAAACAATAATTGATGTACGATGTAGTTCGCAGAATTGCAATCGACTATCTCAATTCATCGTGCACTCACGTTTTAGGAGCATTTCGAGTAAAGGAAAGTTATATACCTTAAGTTTATACCTGCCGTATACCGGATGCATCAAAAACTTATGCATTTTTCTTGTGGTTATCACCAAACGTAATAAAAATTGTTACCTACCGAACGTAGAGGAAGATGAGAATTTTCGCTGTCTGAGGGTGATTCAACTTCCGAATTACTGTTTTCCTCGCCTTTTCCAGGACCGTGAAATATGGCTTTCGTGCAATATCAGCGTCATACTTCCCGCGGAATTGTAGGGAATGAGGTAAAGAAGAAGATGCATTTTTCATTGCGGCAGAGAAGCGGTAAACTTATGACAAATTGCCTTCATATAGTATCGAGCATTTGCATCTTACAAAGAAAAAATGGTTCATTTCTGATTACTAAACTCGATGTTTCACTTATACCTAGATGTCAACAATAACAAGAGAAATTTATGTTATTTATTTCTCGTAATTTCATCATGTTGATTTACTACGATCGAAAACTGAACTAGTACCCTCAAATCATTACAATTCCAGCAATTTAGGAAAACACTACAATTTTTCCGCCTTAATCATTTTCACATTTATACATGGTGTTTCAAGAAAATGTGAACCGCTCTCTAAGATTGATCGAAAAATAATAGGGGTTTATTCAGTAAAAAATTTCCGTGGCGCTTCTTTTAAGATATTGCCGAACCTGCTGGCAACATTGCAATGAAATTCTATACGAATATGTTCTGGAGGGTCATATACATCCAATGAATTTGTTTTTTTGTCTGATTCTCATAGAAAACGCTAGTTACATAGTTCGTACTAACTAGTTTTGAACATAACTTTTTTAATATAATTTTAAGTGAATTTTAAACATCAATAAATTTTACACCAAAAAGGTACAAAAACTCAAAAATGTGTACTGTTTTTGAAATATTTTGATGGGGAGGATAATGACACATAGTGGTGGATAAAAACTGATCAAATTCCGCTAATACCGTTTTTTCATTGTTTTTTGAATTTTTGATGCAAAATTAACATTTCGTTTCCTCCTATTTGTGTGAGAATATAATTAAGGATGCAAAAATGAAACAAGTTTTCATTATTGATGCGCTACGGTAAATATGAATATAATATACAGTGCACGTCAAAATTAACTTAAATTTAAAATAAATTTTTTCAGAAGAAAAATATTTGGCAAAAAAATCCTGAAAAAGGTCAATTTTGTTTCTCTTTCATCAAATTTTTATGCATTTTTGAACGATTTTTGTTGTACCCTGTGCAATTTCCATCACCCCTCTGAATTTCAACTGGAAAGTGGATCATGTACTTATAATTTTCATGAAGAAAATCTTTTTTTTTAAATAAGTTAGTTCGAAGAGGTTTTCAGTATATGTCTCGGTATATTCTCCCAATTGTAACTTTAAGTCACAAAAAGTACCTAAATTTGTCAGAAATCTTAGTCGACGTAATCTTGATGATTTTGTTTATGGCATTTCATACTGTAACTTTGAGAATATTTATAACTTTCAACATGTAGATGGATGTTTTGAATCATTTTTTAAAATCATTCGTGAAATTTTCCAGGATTGTTGTCCAATTATAAAATGCACTGGTCATTGTCATCGTGACAAAAATTGGGTCACACCTGATATAATCGCTGCTAAACGTAACTTGAACAATCTCCATTGGTTGCATAAAAATTTAAATAATCAGTTCACTCATGATCAACATAAGGCAGCAAAATCTTCTTATCAATTCCTGATCAGAAACACTGAACGTAAATTTCTAAAGAAAAAAATTGAAACATCTGATAATAAGAATAAAACTGTTTGGGATTTAGTGAACGCTATGACTGGGAGAAAAACTGGTCCTAAATCCATTTCGCTCATTGTTGATGGCGTTCCACAAAGGGATCCCAAAGTTGTAGCAGAGATCTTCGTAGATTATTTCACCACGGTTGCTGAGACATCCCTCAATAGTTATTATAAGGGCTCATTAAGCCCCTCCTGCAGCACTTCATCTATGTTAAGTGCAAACTTCTTCTTTTATCCTGTTTTTGAGCAAGAAGTGGTTGATGTTGTAAAATCACTTAAAAATAGTAGTTCTGGAGCTGATTTTGTTTCCTCGCGATTATTGAAATTGATAATTGGTGAGTTAAGCACGCACTTCGCTCATATTATGAACATGTCAGTGAACACTGGTGTGTTCCCCAGTCTTCTTAAAAAGGCCACTGTTGTTCCAGTCTTCAAAAAGGATGATTTGGATCTTGTTTCGAATTACAGACCTATTGCTATCCTGAGCACCTTTTCCAAGGTATTCGAGAGAATAGTATACAGTAGAATGATGCATTATCTTAACAGGTTTGGAATACTCGACGATGATCAGCATGGCTTTAGGTCGGGTCGTTCAACCCAAACCGGGGCGTTAAATTTTTTTGAATTTGTCTACGAACATCTAGATAATGGCTCATATGTAGCTGCATTGTTTTTTGACTTGTCACGTGCGTTTGATAGTCTCTCGCACCAGTTTATTTTAGACAAACTTTATAACTTGGGATTCAGAGGTATCTTTCTAGACTGGATTCGAAATTATCTTGAGTGTAGAGTCGCGTCTGTTCGTATCGGTGATTGTTATTCTAGTGATCGTAATTTGAAATTAGGAGTGCCTCAGGAATCTGTTCTTGGGCTACTTTTGTTTCTTCTGTTCATTAATGATCTTCCACCAAATATAAGAAAAATATTTCTACGCTTATTGAAACGCGATCACTTGGTGCTCAGGTTGATCAGGTTCATATTATTTGCTGACGATTCCTCCATAGCTGTTACTGCAGATACATTGGAGGGGCTGCACAGCTTGTGTGAGTTACTTGTGCAAAGTTTCTATGAATGGTGTTTTGTGAACCGGATTAGAATGAACGTTAATAAAACAGAATGCATTCATTTTAGTTTGTCTAGTGATGTGAATGACAGATTTGTTGTTCGTTATCTGGATACAGTTATCACCGCTAAAAGCCACACTAAGTTTCTAGACATTCACATTGATAGATACTTGAAATGGCATACGCATATTGATGCCGTTTGCAAAAAGCTCAATAATTCCTATTATGCATTGAGTAGAGTGAGGAGTGCCCTTCCATTAACATCTATGATTAACATCTACTATAGCTTAGTGTACAGTCACTTGTCATATAATATACTTACTGCTTTGGGGTAACTCTTCCGAGGTGAATAGAGTTTTTGTTGTTCAGAAACGAATACTCCGTTTGATTTTCAACTGTCATCCGCGTTCTTCTTGCAGGCCCATCTTTAAGGATAATGGTATTTTTACTGTTGCCTCTTTGTTCATTTTCAGGTGTCCTATGTATGTGAAAGAAAATGAGGACCGCATTGTAAAACTCTCAAGTTTCCATTCTCATAATACGAGAAATAAGTATCACTTATATTTCCCCATTCATAAAACTGCAAAATTCGAAATGTCTCCATTTTATCAAAGTATCAAACTTTTTAATCATCTTCCTCGTTACATAAAAGGTCTTCAAAAAAAAGAATTCAAAATGCTAGTTGAAGATTTGTTATTAAACAGTGTTTTTATACTGTCCAGGAATATTACAGTTATATCTTCGAAAAATGTCAACCTAATGAATGAGTATGTATGTACAAATATTATATTTGTATTATTTTTGACTTGTCCTATACATAAATGTTATGTCTCAAAGGAGTAATAAATATCTATCTATCTATCTATCTATGTACTTTGTCATAGCTCATTTTCTTTGAGACGATGGTACCTGTTATTAGTACGTTTCTAATGAAGTTGAAACTTTTCGATAAAATGTTTCAATTCAAAGAAAGATTTCTGAAAATGCAATTTCTTCAATGTTTCACACATTCTAACTTTTCACGTGAGGGGGTTGAAAAGAGTTTAAAGTTGTGCATGAACAAAACTGTAATGGTCGACTTCATTCGGTGACAAATTGAGGTACCATCCTCTCAAAGTAAATGAGCCATGATGACAAAGTTCACATACTGAAAACCTCATTGAACTAACCAATTAAAAAAAATTCTTTGAATTATCACTTGACCCTCTTTTTCTATTGAAAAAATTAGAGAGGTTGATGGGACAGAATTTGGAGAAGTGAAACAAAAAATTTACACTACTTAAATTCTTTCTAGAGAAATCCATCGACAATAAGTTTCCTAGATTTGAAGATTGAACTCAAAAACAACAACTTCTTCTTCGACATCTATAGAAAACCTACACAGACGGATACAATCATCCCATTCAACTCACTCTGCCCCAATAAAAATCTGCTTTTAGGTTTTTTATCAATCGTCTTTTGAATGTACCGTTGTCCAGAGAAAACTATAAAAAGCAATGAATACTATATATCAGATCGGAGAAAACAATCAATATTCAAAAGCATACATGGACAATATCCTGAAATCTCTAAAAAAAATTAATACTTATTAATATAATATATATCCACAAACATCCATCAAGCAACACCACGTCGCATTACCATTTTATAAAGTTTTTAATGATAAGATCAACTCAACTTTCAGAAAACATAACTACACATTAATTAACAAACGCCATCAAACGATAGAAAACATCTTAATAAATAACAAGAAAAGGTTGATCGACGAAGAATGCAGTGGAATTTAGGAAATAACTTGTGCTGACTGCCCCTCCTTCTACATAGGAATGACAACTCGTGTAGCAAAGAAAATATTCAGCGAACACATAAAGAGTCGACCTAATTCAGCATTGAGAAATCATTCTATAGAGCTAAATCTTAAAACAACAATAGAAAATTTGAGAATATTACACAGAGAAGATAACTATCACAAACTTTTACTTTTTGAACAATAAATATGCACATTATGTTATCTATTCCTCTGATGTCGATATCTCAATTATTTCTTAACGTTCTTGAACTGTCTACGTCATTTGTCATTCTCGAAGATTTTTACATGAATTTTTTTTTTAATTGAAAGAAAATCTACTCCTCTATTTATATATATTTATATATACCTGTTTATTATTGTGTGTAATTAATTTTATGCCCAAAGATTGTATATTTTTACTGACGGTGTGTTCAAGTCGTTTTTTCTGTAATCTAAAGAAAAATTTTTCACGATTACAATTTTTACATTTGTATATTTTTCAGCTTTCCTGATGATGACTTGAAAGCCGAAATCGATAACCAAAAGATTTAAAAAAAAATCGAAGTGTGCTATTTTATTTAAACCATATTGACACTAACACACTTATGGAAGAGATCCCAACCAAAAAATCACCGTTCTCAGGATTTTATTGCCAAATATTTTTCTTCTGAAAAATTCATTTGTTTCCTAATTTTGACGCGCACTGTATAATAAATATAAAACTGAATCTTTCAGCTAACGGTCAGTGGAGATTCATTGTATAGTTGTGGAATTATTGAAAATAACTTGCGATGAGTGCACCCTGACAATATGCCATTTGATAATTCCAAATCTTTGTTTATCTATGTTGCCTACATGTGAAAACACTGTAATTATTCAAACAAAATATGTATCAGCCTTCTGTGCGGTTGGGAAATGAAGGTTTTCAAACAACCAATAATAATGTTATGAATCAAAACAGTAGCGGAATAATGGCTGACAATTATTCTCGGTTGATGTTGACATACGCCTGAGCTTCCCGGTATGGGATGTAGTTTATTTCCGTTGACGTTAATTCGAAGCCAACTACTCGCCAAACAGATTAGAAGTTTTCTATCGGCCCGTAGATGGGACATTGTCGTGGTGAATATCATATCGACGAATGGAGGTGATTTTGATATTATCAGAACATAAACACGCGACATCTTGCAAACGTCACGTTTATGTTCATACCAAAACATACAATGGGCGACTACAAAACGCCGTTTGATGGTTTTCTCCTCAATAAATGGTCTATCGAATGCAATAATGTATATTTCGACCACTTTACAATGTAACAGAAGAAATACTGTTCGTTCTTTTCGTTGCATCCATAGATTTATAGTAGGTACAGAATTTCCAAAGATGTTCCATACACCCAATATCTCGACCTTCAGACATGAATTGATATGAAATTTCAAACGAACAGTATTTAGAATGATAGCAAAATCTCGATCAGAATAACCACCCTTAAAAAAACAACCCCTATAATTGTATATTATTTTCTTACATTTTGCTTCTCTTGAAAAATTCCCCAGTAAAAAAATATGCTGAACCATTCATTCAACTGTCAAATACTGATTCATTTTTTCTTTTCTTCAACTTGTCGTTTTAATCCTTGAGTTGTTTTATTATGTTTCAATTCGTCTTTTGTGTTGATTTTCGTTTGATGTCTGCATTGAATAAGTATCATTTTGCTTGGAACACCATAAGTAGTTCACAATCGCAAAATGGCGAATGCGCTTCAATGTATAGCTATTACCTTAGATAGAATTCACGTATAATGCTGATAATTTGTTTGAACAAATTTTTCTAAACTGAAGAATCCTTCGAAGGAAAAAAATATTATATATAGGAATTATTTTAGTTTGCCGAGATGTTCCATACAGACAAAAAATTCGACCCTCAAACATGTTTTGACATGAAATTTCAAAAAAGCAGTAGTTCGAATAGTAGCAAAAATTTATCAGAAAAAGTACACCTTACAAAACTACCTCTGGATGTTTTCTGAATTGCACCTCTGTTTTTATCCCCGCAAAAGATTTCCCAGTAAGAAAAATATGCTAAAATTTTTTATCGACACTCAGGTAGGTGGGCAAATTTATTTTTAGGCCTTCTTCAATTCATTTGACTTTTTGAAACGTTTTGTTATATTTCAAGGTGTGAATTGGATATCTCTCAGAAATCCAAAGATATTTCACCATTAATTGCAAAATTGTGAAAGCCCCACAATTCATAGCTTTCATTTCATAGAATATTTATATTATATTATATTATTTATATTATATTATATTATATTTTCAACATATTTTTCTTATAATCGAGAATCGTTTTAAGGAAAAATATAAGTGTGCAATTCAGAAATAATATCTAGGGGTTTTTTTCAGGGTAGTACTCAGGAACGAAATTTAAGCGACATATCCTTATGAATTTTTGCTGCCATTCAAAATAAGTACTTGTGTTTTCTTTGTTGAGTGATCACATCAAGGTTTCTTTTCATTTCAGTACCTTTTTAAAAATGGTTATAGTCGAAATATTAGATCTGATCCTAGAAGTAGCACTAGAAAACTGAGTGACGAATCGACTAAGCTTTTCAATCAAGAGTAGCTACAAAAAATGGGTTTCACGTCTTTCATTCAAAATAAGTATACAGAAGATTATTGTCTATTTAAATAATTTGCTGTGCCTATAAGATACAAATCGTTTCAGCAATAGTAGGACCAATAAGTCATTCCGAAACCTATTAGACAGCTGAATTATTATTCTCGTTAATTGATAGTTTTTCAAAATCGTACTGTAATTATTACGTTCAGTTTCATATCGTTGTGACACTCGAAGCCTTCTATTGCCAATAAACAATGTAATCAGTTCAAAACTGATAAATTAGGCTGGTCGATGACCATAAGTAGCACTCGATCGAGGACTGAGCACATTTTTCAAAAGTAAAAAAATTATTGACATTTATAAGTACTGAGTTTCAGTATCTGAATAAAAATACTGCACGACTGTTAAGAATAATCAATTCTGCAATGTTTTCCAATATATGAGGTTTCAAAACTTCTTATTACTTATCAAAAATTGATGTCCATAGTGACAAAACCAACCTAAATTTTCCAGCCGCACCTGGATTTTCAGAATCAAACAAAAAACAATATGTAGAATAGGTTCAGCCGTTTGGAAGATATGTCAGATCGAAATTTCTAGTTTTTCTCTTAATTGAATAGCCTCTACATGTGATATGAAGATCGTGACTCACTTCATATATTATCTTATTCATTTTGAGGACCTGAGGTTCTCAATAGAATTTCTGATTTATTCTTTGGTTTTCTAACTATCCTGAGGATAGTTTACTGTGAAAGCATATCAAGAGGTACTCATAAGATGGGAAAGAATAAAATTTTTGCCAAAATTCAATTCAAATTAATATACGCCAAATAAATAGAAGTCGATCGATTCACTGAGGTATATATATATACAGGGTGTCCCGTAAATACCACGCGAAAGTGACACTGGAGATAGATTGACATTAGGTCTTTCAGATAGCATCAACATGACCTCAGTAAAAGTCCGCAGGTTTTCGAGATATAACCACTTTTGTGTTTTTTTAAAATCTCCATTTTCGGTTTTCAAACTCATGTTTTTTTTTTACCTAGGCTACCCTGAATAGTTGCTTTAAACAATGAAATAATAACTTCACCGAGAACTAGAACAAAATCCTTTAAAAAAAATGTCTACTTGTTGTATTTTATGACGAAGTTAAAACGTTAACTTAAGTTCGACTGACTGATGTGAAAAAAAATCAGACTGAATTGACAAATAATCGTAAAAACTGGTCCATTTCCAGCACTTTTCAAATGATACAACACTACTAATTTTTTTATGTCAAAACCTTAGAAATTATAATTTTGTCGCGAGGGATGTGTTTATTCCGAAATAACTAAAAATTAAGAAAAATGGACAAGTGTCACCTGTTGCCAATTACATGTTGCTTGATATTCTTTCCTCGCTACCGTTTCAAACAACCATTATTTTGCTCTTCTTTCTCTTTTATCTCACTTTCCCTTCATTTTTTGTTTGCAAAAGTGGTAATATCTCAAAAACCAGCGGACTTTTACTGAGGTCATGTTGATGCTATCTGAAAGACCTAATGTCAATCTATCTCCAGTGTCACTTTCGCGTGGTATTTACGGGACACTCTGTATATTGTTATGGAAATTGAGATGAATTTATAATCATAAGAGTTTGTAAGTAGGCAGGATTTAAAAATTAGGATGTGTTACCATGAAAATGTATGGACAGTCAGAAAAAAATAAATTAGAGAAAAGTCACGAAATTGTTCAGAATGAATCCACCCTGAAAAGAGTCTAATAATTCATTAAAAATTAATATAGGAGATTGTTTGGGTCGTGTAATTTCGCAAACTAGAGAAATCACAAATAAATCAAAATAGAAATACACGATTCCATATCAATATGTATATATTCTTTTGAAATCAAGAGCTAACATAATACAATACATAAAACAAAAATAAAAATCCCTAACTGAGGTCGGTGCAAAACGGGGTACCATACTATTTTTTCGTATGATACCAGAGCTCAGGGAAAAACCCCAGTAAAAAAAACACTGTCTCGCCGTTTCATCAAAAATAACACTTAAAAACTATCAGAATATTGAAGGATTTCTTCTGTATTTAGTCCAAACGATAACCCTCTCCAGGATGCCTTCAGAATTCTGAATCTGAAACGAAAAAAAACAAAGCAGAAAAAAAGGAAAGTGAAATGAAATGATTGAAACTCTATTAAATCGATTTAAAATTAACAACCCAATTCAAAAACGACTCGGTAATTTTATGTATAGCTCTCAAGCCATCCCGAAATTTATATAGGGAACAATTATTTATCAGGTGTTCAATTGTCTCCTCTGCTTCTCCGCATTCGCAACTAGGACTCTCAACTGAATTCCATTTGAAAAGCATACTATTGCAACGTCCATGACCTGTTCTTATACGATTAAGAACAGTCCATATTTTCCTTGGGAGATCAAATCCAGGAACTTCATTCGAGGGATCAGTTATTAAATCTCTGTTCTGTATATTACATGAGTTCCACTCAGATTGCCAAATTGCTTTATCACTTTCATTTGAGTTCAGAAAATGATTTGACCAAAAAGGTTTACGTGATTTTAATCGAGGAATCTTATTGTGTGGAATATAGGAGAGTATTAGCTAGAGCTGCCGTACGAAGAGTTGTTGCGTCCGCACCCCATGAAGTACCGACAAGTTTTTGAATTATATTATCTCTCGTTTTCAGCTTCATACGTGAATCATCCAAATGGGCTTTGAAATTAAGAGAAGAATCTAGTTTAACGCCTAGATATTTAGGATTGAAATTATGTTTGAGAGAAGAATTACCAAAAAGTACGTTCAATTTTCTATATTTCTGATGATTATCCAAATGGAAACACGAGACTTCGGTTTTGTTAGCATTTGGACATAAACTCCAATCGAAGAAATAATTTTTTAGAATTTCTGAATCTGCAGAAGAATTATTTTCTATGGTTTTAAAATCTGAATGAAATATATGAATTTTTCAGATGAATTGAAAAGAAGAGGTGATAAGACTGACCCCTGTGGAAGACCATTATTCAATGTTTTGAAATTACTACTATTCCCGTCGACAAAAACACTGAGGTGAACGATCGATTCACTGAGGTGAATGGAATAATTTTATATTGGATCGATAAATTTCATCCTGATTGAAAATCAGATCATTGCGGTGGAAAAGTAAAGTACGGATTCAAGCACAACACAACTATTCAGTTTGTCTGAACGAGCTTTTTCATTCCAGAAACTCCGTAGCCTTCCTCACTTTCTCCTCAATTGAAAATTCGGAAACAAGGCGCCAAACAGCGAATCTCGCTGCAACTCACAACTATTTGATTAAAGACTCCAAACTTTTTCTAAGGACTCATTCTGAAGAGTAATTCAGCTCTTCGTAATAAAGAGACTTCTTATCAAGTCTTTCCCGGAGTCTTTGATGCGATAATTGGTTCTTCCTCGACGAAACTTCTCGTCCCATTCTACAGGGGATTCGGTAATTTGTTGTCAATGTTAATCCTACGACGCAAGGAAGTGAAGCTGTACACGATATTTTCCTTAGTAGATTTCAATCTGTGTGACAGACTGTATAATATCAAACGAATTGAAAATTAACTGTATTCCTCAGTATCTAAACAGAAACTACTGAAAGTCAGACTAAGGAAAAGTGTGTTACAAATGATCTGATTCTATGGTCATAACGATGTGATGAAGAAACACTGCGACGAGTATACAATCGCCTTGAAGTGAAGATTTCACGAAAATTTTTTCTAAGAACTCATTCTGGAGAATAATCTTCGTAATGAAGAGACTTCTTATCAAATCTTTTCAGGGGTCTTTAATGCTATAACTGGTTCTCATTCGAAAAAATTTTCGTCTCATTCTACGGAGGATTTTGTAATTTGTTGTCATTGGAAATCCTACGACGGCGACGCAAGGAACTGACGTTGCACTCGATATTCTTTAGTGGATTTTAAACTGCGTGACAGACTGTAATACCAGTCAAAATTATCTGAATTCCTCAGTAGCTAATCAAAAAGCACTGAAAGTTAGACTAAGGAAAAGTATGTTAGCATTGATCTGATTCTTTTGGTCATAACGATGTGATGAAGAAATAATGCGACGAGTATACAATCTCCTTGAGGTAAAAAATTCACGAAAATTTTTTCTGAGGACTCATACTGAAGAATAATCTTCATAATAAAGAGACTTCTTATCAAGTCTTTCCAGGAGGCTCTAATGCTATAATTGGTTCACATTCGAAGAAACTTTCGTCTCATTCTACAGGAGATTCTGTAATTTGTTGTCATTGGAAATCCTACGACGCAAGGAACTGAAGCTGTACTCGATAGTCTTTAGTAGATTTCAATCTGCGTCATACCAGTCGAATTGAAAATTATCTGCAATCCTTAGTAGCAAAAATTTTTCAGAGAACTCATTCTGAAGAATAATCTTCGTAATAAAGAGACTTTTCATCAATTTTTCTGTGAGTCTTTGATGCGATATAATTGGTTGTTCTTCAAAGAAACTTTCGTCTCATTCTGTGAGAGTTTGAAACTGCACTCGATATTCCTTAGTGGATTTCAATCTGCGTGACAGACTATAATAGCAGTCAAATTGAAAACTCGCTTCTTTTCTTGGTAGCTAATCAAAAAGGATAAACCTCGGAGTAAAAAGTAAATTCAGAGATGCCTTCACGCTTAATTGACGCAGCCAAGTTGAATCTGTTTATGAACGCGAACAACATTCGGCGTTGCTTACCTGTGACGTATCTTTATTTCGTGTTGGGATAAGTGGTCTAGGGCTCCCCTACTATGATACTAACAGCTATACTCTGCTATAAACAATTCTGTCAGTTTGGTAACATCGTTCTGTTATTCGATGCCTCGTGTTTTTTTTTGGCTTTCATAAACTGAATTATTTCACTTATTTGGTGGCAGTTTATTGTTGCTTTTTTTGAAGGAAAGACTAAGGGGATGTGTGTTAGAATTGATCTAATTCTTCTGGACATAGCGATGCGATGTAAAAACAGTGTAAAGGAGTATACAGTCACCTTGAAGTAAAAAATTCACAAAAAAATCAGAATGATTCAATATAAATTGGTTTGACAAAAAATGTCAATGCAACTTATGTTACAATGAGTTTGATTCAACTGAACTGTCACCTAGATATCAATTTTGATCTCTTTGTTATATTACTCGTGAAGCACATCATTGTGAGGGAATTATACTTATAATAATATTTGTGATAGAACTCTTCAGTTTTCTTTCGAAATCTGCTATTACATTATCTATCAAGATTGATCAGATAATAACATTTTCACACATTTGATTCGATCAAATATGGGCACTCACTTCAGATAGTTTTTTCATGGGTCACTGCCGTCTCTGAAAACATCTTAGGGGATTGGATGTGGTCGAAAAGATGGGTGCAGATTCTGTGGGGTAAGGAAGGTAACTCAGAAATATCTCGTAACGAAATAGGAATAGGAATATTTTCTATGAATTTTTGTAATAAGTGATGTAAAGGCAAAAGCTTCTGGTCGATTGTAAACCCAATAATTTCGGAGGAAACTACTCCAAAACTTGAAACTTCCAGGGTGTATTCAAGATTGGAAAATCGAATTCATTAATGACTTCAATGAAGCCAACAGCTTTCCGTATATTCGAATTTAAATTATCGTTTGCGCAGCTTCTGACTCCACACCAGTGCTTTCTTCGATTTTTCTTGTATACATGCAAATTTTAGTTTTGCTTCAGAAGATTCAATCGATTTTTTTCACAGCATTCACAAGAAACGTTTTTTTAACTATTCTCTTCAAAATTGTTATAAAAATTTCAGCATAAAGTTGGTGCGGTATACGTATATTCGAACCAGAAAATGTTCAATTTTAGGTAGTGGGCGTTTATCGCTTTTTCCAGAATTCACCAGCCCTTGTCGAAAATGCTGAGATTTTCAGGCTGCATTCTAATTGGGCCGGCAAATTGAATTATCAATTTTTCAGTAAGAGATTACGGATTTTTTTCAACTTTTCACATTTGGTTTCCACAGGATACCGATGGAATGTGCTGACTTTTTTCGAGCTGCCTGTAAGCTGGTCCGAAAAATTTCAATATAAATTTTTCACTTCAATATAATTATACTCTCGAATTTTTCATCAGCACTAACCAACACCTCACTAAAATTCACATTCGGAAATGTACATTTTGAAATGGCCAGGCTAACTTGATTGTTTCCCAACTTACTGTGATATGAAGTTAATTTTTTTAAGAAAATTATAATACACAAGGTGGCTCATTTGAGCTAAAAAATTGATTTTTGGCGGAACCGGATCATTAACCATCACATTTTTCA
Source organism: Propylea japonica (assembly GCA_013421045.1). Taxonomy (NCBI): domain Eukaryota; kingdom Metazoa; phylum Arthropoda; class Insecta; order Coleoptera; family Coccinellidae; genus Propylea; species Propylea japonica. The sequence goes on from CM024240.1 coordinate 40,473,437, forward strand.
TACACTTTTGTGAAGAGGCTTCCTAGACCTTTCAAATGAAGTATGAAACAACCCCTTTCCGCTATTTAGTTTTGAGGGGTTGAAGCAATTGAGGAGATTGATTGTTTATGTTTCGACTAAACGTCAAAAGATGTCAACGAAACAAAATCATACGACGGATTTTTTTTCGATAACTATGGGATAAGAAATAAGATCAAAAAATCAAAAATTTCAACGAGAGTGTTTATGGAACCAAAGCCGTTGAGGTCATTTGTCGAATGTTTTCATCTGAATAAGCTCTTTCTTATATGAACTGAAATCCATATAATTTGAGATCGAAAAACCGCCCTCATTTTGTCGAATACCCACGAAGATAGAGCAGCTGCCTTTGAGATATCCAGTAAAAATATATTCTGAAGAAATGTAATTCGGAAGATACATCAAAATTTCGATCAAATTCTGACACAGCGATCGAAGTATCTCAACTTTATACTGTGCGCCATTAAATTCTCCTCTTGTGAAATATATTCTCGAGTTTCTGCCAGCCAGGAAAACGCTTTGGCACATGTAATATGTCAGAAAATGATTCATTCCCTCTTTATTTCGTTAGGAAGTTGCTCTGCCTCGTATCGAACAGAATTATTGCATTACTTTCACGTAAAGTATACTCAAACTTCGTGAAATGTACTTCAGAATGCAAATGTATATGGCAAGGCCGATAAAAATGTTTTTCATTAATTTCAGATTATGCAGGGAAAAAAGTTCAAATCCGGAAATTATACAAACGGGCTAGATTGAAAATTCATAAATGACTCTCACGAAATGAAATTTCATTATCGTATCGAGTTCACAATAGCGGAATGAAAAATATTTGTTGATTTTATTTTACTGGATTAAATTGTTTGTTAGCCGAACTGAAGATCAGGTGGAATATAGGAATAGTTTTCTCAATTTTTTGCTATTGAATGAAAAGAAACCTGGTGAATCGTTAATCGATTCCAGCAAAAGTAGAGAATCGATGGTACTTTCGATTCCATATTATGAATTGTGTATGCATAATCTCTTATGTAAGCTTTAAAAGAATCTTATTTTATCAATGTTTGGTACATAAGAAGCATCTCAGATATTTCTAGATATACTATAGATTAGCCCTCAAAAATACTGAAACTATCATTTAATTTTAGGACCTCATTTATGCCTCAATTTTCCTATCGATAAATTGGTTGGTATGGGACTGTTAAGCTCGATATACATTGGTAGAGTACTTACTATTCCGCTTTTATCATTATGTAAACGGAGTTTGTTAGTGACAGTAGTAGATAGTACACGGTAAAGTAGCACAGGTGGAATATACTATCCCATCTCCACTTCCCCAATGTAACTCTACTGTACTGGTTTACTGACTGAAGTGAACCCACTTCTAACGTTTTTCTAATCTGCTATGTAGGATTCGGCCAATTTTCAGTTCGAACTATGCTTTCAAATTACTAGCAACTTGAATAAAGCTACTCTAAGTATGCTGGTGAACTCAATCAATGTAAAGCGTTCTCCAGTGTTGAAAATATAAAATATATCTTTGGGATCTTTGGGTAACAATCGTTTTGGATGGGGGACTTAGGGTCCATATTGGATGTGTGATGTTCCACCTAGGGACCGTTTGGTGCTGGCGGCTTTTTGTAATAGTTTAAATAACATTGTTGAGAATAATTCCAATGATATATTTGTTATTTGCGGCGACTTCAACTTGCCAGGCATCACGTGGGACTTTGACCAAGTGAACTCTTGTTGTGTACCAAGGTACTTAGCGGATCCCTACTCTAGTACATTTGTCGATGCAATCTCTCTGTCTGGAATGTCTCAATTTAGTAAGTTCTTAAATATCTCGGGCAATACACTATATCTCGTCCTGAGTAATACCTTCGGAATAACTGATCTGAAGCTCTCTGATCACCCTCTTGTACCTGAGGACCCGCATCATAATACGATCGAGTTTACAATTGCTGTCTCGGTGTCGGCTGGAAGAAGTTTGGGTTCTTTACGTTCTCGTAATTTCAATCTTGCTGAATACATCTTTGAATAACGCGTTGGCAGCCGTTGACTGGGGTAACGAGCTTATGCAACGGGATGTGGAGGGTTCCGTGAAAAAGTTCTATGATATTATCAACTCCCTCATTGATAAATATGTTCCCTCGTTTCCCAGGTATTGTAAAAGGTACCCCACCTGGTATACGCTCCCTACTATAAAACTCCTTAGGGAAAAACAAAGATTTCATAAACGCTGAAAGATTTACAGTAATGTGATGGACTATGCGACCTACAAGCTTCTCAGAGGAAGAGCCAAATACCTTATATCGCTAGATTATAGAAAATATATCGAGAATGTTGAAAAAAGTATAAATCAAGATCCTAAATTCTTTTGGCGTTATGTTCAAAATAAAAAAAATTCTCCCTGTACCCCTCATCTCTCAAAACTGATAACGGCGTTGTTTCTGATCAAAAAAGGATATGCGATATTTTCTGTGAATATTTTGGCTCAGTGTTCGAGCCTTCTGTGGGGGGAAACACTAATGAACTTCATGACGCACCTTTTAATATCGGGAACTATCATATCAGCAAAGATAAAATTAGGGATAAAATTGTGGAAATGTCAAATTGTGGTGCCGGTCCAGATGAAATACCATCTGCCTTTTTAAAAAAGTGCTTGGATCACCTAATCGAGCCTTTCTATATAATTTTTAACAGATCCCTTGCACAGGATTGTTTCCCCCAGAAATGGAAGCACTCTAACTTAGTTCCAGTTTTCAAGTCAGGTGATAAAAACGTCGTTGAGAACTATAGACCTATTTTCAAACTTTGCGTGATCGGAAAGCTTTTCGAGAGTATTGTAACTGACTACTTGTTTTTTGATGTGAAGAACTTACTCAGTGTTGACCAACATGGATTCGTCAAAAACCGGTCTGTAGATACAAATTTGTTTTCATATGTTGAATATATCCTGGGAAGTATGGATTCTGGATTTTCGGTTGACTCCGTGTACACTGATTTCAGTAAAGCGTTTGATAAAATAAACTATTCCATCATGACTTCAAAGCTTGCTGGAGTTGGTGTCCATGGAAGTCTCTTGAGGTGGTTAGAGTCATATCTTAGAAATAGATCTCAACAAGTTGTGCTAGGGCAATATAGGTCCGGTGCTATACATGTCACATCGGGTGTTCCACAGGGCTCACATCTCGGCCCATTATTGTTCATCATCTACATTAATGACGTCGCAAAGTGCTTTCGATTTTGTAGGTTTTTGATATACGCTGATGACTTTAAAATGTTTCGATCGATTTCTCATCCCTCCGACAGATTACTTTTTCAGCAAGATTTGGATCGTTTTGTTGCCTATTGCGAACAGAATCACTTATTCTTAAATCTATCGAAGTGCTGTTTCATCTCCTTCAGTAGAAAGCCTTCAGCAGTCATTCCCATCAACTACAATATTTCAAATTTCGCTATTTCACGTGTTCACTCGGTCCGCGATCTGGGTATAATATTGGACTCCAAACTGCTCTTCGATCAACATATCTATAACATCACAAAGAAAGCAAACCGTATGCTTGGTTTTGTCCTCAGGACTGCACATGAGTTCAGAAACCCCTTTTCGTTGCGTACACTATATTTAGCTTACGTGAATAGTGTCCTGAGTTTTGGTTCTGTGATATGGAGATTTATCAGGCATTGTCAAGCCCGTTTTTTTCCCTCTGTTGTAAACATTTCCGAGTTGCACCGACGATTGAATTTAATTTCCCTTGAACAGCGCAGGAGGATAACTGATGTGTCATTTGCCTATAAACTGGTCAATAACAGAATCGATTGCATAGACATTTCTCGTCAAATCGGATTTATCGTACCACATTACAACACGCGACATACTCATACCTTTTTTGTTGAACAATCCAGCACTTACTATTTTTTGTATTGACCTCTACACAGATCCATGAGAACCTTCAACTAGTTATCCCAGGTTACAAATATAGATATTTTTTCCGATACTTACCGAACATTCCGCAAAATTTTGATTGATTATTTCCGATCTATAGGTGTTTGAAACGTGTCTGGCTCGTTGAAGTTAATGCGTTGAGGTTACTTTTGTTATTTTTTTTGGAAACATATTTGTTTCTGAAGTAGATTTACTTTTAGGCCTGATATCTTAGTTATGTTATTGTGTATATTGATTATGTGGATACTGTTTTGGGTTAGCCCCGTTTGTATCCCAAAGAAAAATAAATAAATAAAAATAAAATAAAAATATTATTTCGCTAATAATTTTCGTGACTTATTGATATTCTAGCTATCAGTATATCTGCTTTGAGAATTATTTTGGCCTACTGGGTCTTCATTGGGTTCTGATAATACAAATTGCAGTTGCTTCAACTTCAGGACCACAAGGATGAAATATCTCTTCAATGTCAAATCGAGGTTAAAATATTTGTATTTGGAACAAAAATTAAAAAGATATTCACATTTTCGAGAATTTTCTTCGATTCGAACATTATTATATACAAAGCTTAACCAAGAAACTTGTAAAGCGCAACAAAGTCTCCATAATATTAATTCAGGACACTCAGAGGTCGCCAACTCCTTTTATGAAACCAAAATTTGTATGGCACGAAGAAAGAACATTTAGAAAAGGGAATCCATGAGAATAAAAGAGTTAAACAGAAAACTCGCTGACAGAGCTAAGAACAAGAATCCTGGCAACTTAAAATACGGAATGTTTCCGAATTGTCTTGGCACTCTTTTAAAAAGGGCTGCACCTCATCACAGGGTGTCCTGAATTGAAATATGTGAAAACTTGACAGTTGAGAAAATTTAATTCTATGGTTCAGATGATGCGATCCTCTTGAAATTTGGCATGAACGTTCAGTATATCAAACTTCATAAACAAAATATAGGTATTACACTCGAATCGAATATCTTGTCATAGAAATATAGAAATTCTTATTTTCAATGTTCAAATTAAATTTTCTGTGGTTGAGACATTGAAATATCCTTGAAATTCTGTAAAAACATTTTGTATATCAATCTTAGTTCACAAAATAAATTTCACTTCAATCTTTTCATGGAAATATAAAGTTTCTTCGTTTCAATATTCCAATTTAATTTTCTATGCTTCTGCTCACACTATGACCACAAAATTTTGCATGAGGCTCATCATGAGCATCTTGCATGTGGCCGCAAAATTTTAATTTGGTAGGTTTTTTGTTGGTTGAAATTTTTTGCTCTTCAGTAGAAGAGCAAAAAATTTGAATTGCCATATTTTATGGAACGCCCGATTTGGATGGTTAACGAAATTAACCGAGGTATTTGGGAACCAAACTCACCCAGAAAAAATCAAGTTTTTAGGAAAATCCCTTCGAAAGTTATCGTGCTAACGGATAGACGGTCTCACTGACAGAATTGAATTTGACCATGAATGAATTCGTCATCAGGGAGTCGAACCCTATCGTTTGAGACCACTTTCGGCTCAATATTAGAAAATAACAGAAATTTGGGCAAAACGATATAGCATTCGTTTGAAAGGAACGGGCCCTAAGGAATAATGAGATCTTAACGAAAAATTAACAACTGATTTTCGAGAATTCAATAAATGAAAAAATAGAGCAAAGATAAGTATTCTCGATTATTTTCAGTCAACTTCTGAAATTGATAAATATGTACTCTGAATAAGTAACGAAAGTTGCAGGTTTGAAATTTTCATATCTAAAGTGTCTTTGCTGGAGACAGTTGGAGAATGCCAAATGATGGAAAAAGCCCAAATATCATCTCAATCATCATCAATAAAGTCATGTCAAAGCTATGTTTATTGAAACGTGAAACTAATAACTGTTCTACTCTTGAAACTGTTCGAAATGACGGACGGAAATAATCAAATTGTAGTAGATTAATGTATTCAAATTCCCAGATACCTGTAATGCTAAGCTTGATTCCTGATGAGTTCCACAATCTGAAATGTCACGTTTATGCCGCTCTGCTATGATGTGCCATCATTTCGGCAGACGTGTTCCTTCATGAGTAGGACGTACAGATCAGTATCTAAGTGACAAACGAGTAGCTTGAGGTTACATGAAATAAAATTATGAAATATGATTTTAGAGTACAGTGTCGGCAAGCGAAATGTGAACGATTCTTCAGAGCATTTTTGGCTCTTTTGAGCGCTTTTTCTACTTAAATGGATGCTACATCGTTTTGCCCAAATGTCTGTAATTTTAGAATTTTGAGCCGAAAATGGTTCCACGGTTTTCGGCTTCCTGGTGACGAATCCGGGGTCCAATTCAATTCTGTCCGAGAGCCCGTCCGGCCGTAAACACGATAACTTACGGAGGGATTCGTCCTAGAGACTTGAGATTTTCAGGGTGAGTTCGGTTTCGCCGTTATGTTCGTTAACTATCCAAATCGTACAGGTTGTTTCATAAAACATGACTTTTTTCCTGAGTATCTCAGACAGAACTGAATGAATCGAAGTGGAATTTTACAGCCACCTGCAAGATGCTTATACCTTATGCAAAATTTCGTGGCCATAGTATTAACAGAACCATTGAAAAACCAATATATCGGGTTCGAGTGAAATTTAGTGTGTGAATGAAGATTGATAAACTGAATGTGCACGCAAAAGTTGAAAAGGTCGTATAATCTGAACCATAAAATTCAATTTTTCTTAGTTATTGATTTTTCACATAATTCATTTTTTGAATAATTTTTAGCAGAATATAATTTCGATCATGCTTTGATTTTTCATTCATATACTTGGCATGAATCTCGAATCCTATACAAAATTTTGAAGTTATAGCATAATTTTCTTAAATTTTTTAGTTGATTATACCAGGCTCTGGCATGAAATAGTTATATTCTGTGGATTCATTTCGACGTTTATTTTCAACGGCTGCGCGATATATCCATAGATCTACATGTACCGGGTGACCTAAATTCGTTGTCTAGTGAGGGGATCTCAGAAACCCGATGAGCTTGAACAAAATGAGTGGCACATTTTCGGGCTCAATTTTTGAAAGATTTCATTTGATGAAAACCGCAACCTAAGTCAAACCGTTTTCGAGCTATTAGAGAAAATTGGAAAATGGCGTCAATTGAAAAGTTCTCATAACTTCTTCATTACTGAAGTTATAAACATGAAACTAAAACATTATACAAGCACTTTATTCAGTAGAGTTCATAGAGGTAATCAATTTTTTTCCATTACATTCTGTTCTAGCTCATCAGGTTTCTGAGATCTCCTCACTAGCCAACGAATTTAGGACACCCGGTACATTATATTAATGAAGTCCAATTCAAAATAAAAAAAATGGTTTACCTCTCGCTCAACGGCACTGTATGTACAACTGAAAAAAATTATTTTAAACATCTACTCCCCCTCTAATTACATCCACAACGGCACTTCACTGAAAAATATCCAAAGAACGCACATGATTTTCTGTACCGGAAATATAAGAGTGGAAATTAAAATCGGTGGCCGTATACTCGTGGGCGTTTCCGCTCATCAGAGTCCTGCACGTACTCTTGCCTTCGAACTTGTTAGCTTGTCTGAATACTAGCAATAACCCCAGACATTTTCAAAAGCGGAACTTTCACATAATATACCACGCGTATGATTTTATCCGGAAAAATAACTGCGTACGCCAGAGAATTTGCCTTTTGAGTGCCGGGTCACTTCGTCTTTACGAGGTAGACGGATTTCCTGAACCAGACCACTTCAGGTATTCATCAGAACTTATTTCAAAAGACCCTGAAAACTGAAAAGGTTATTTTATGAACCTTCCAATTATGCTGGCGAGTGGATAGGCATTCATTAACCTCGTTCGGAAGTGAAAGAAAGGCGATACCCGCAATTTTAGTACCTACTGGAAAAATCCGGAAACTATCGGCGGTTTAGTATGATATTTATGGGGAAAATGTTATGTTATTTGTGACTAGAATGGAGTCAGATTATTATGGAAGATGCTGAGTAATCTAACAGGAGCTAGGACAGGTGGTATAGAACAAGACTAAGCTGAACTAAATGCCGACGTTTCGTCCGTATATTCGAACTTTTTCAAGGCTACAAATACAAAATATAGATATAAAAAAATCACCAGTAACACAATCAGAATGACAGCTAACACCAGAGATGAATTGTATGATTAAATATTCAACAATGTAATTAAAATAAAACAATTTACACATGATAATAAATATAAAACAATAAATACGATGACTATACACTAGTTCACTAAAAATATACAGATTAAAAACTAAAAAATTTGCGGAAACTGTGGTATAGACCAACTTACCAAGTTCAATTTGTCTGATATGTAAGGTGTTGTTAACATTGAGATTTAGAAAAATTACAACCAGATTCCGTCAACTTTCTCATTTAATTGTGGAAAAAATAACTATAACTACTTTTAAGAAATATTAAAATTTCGCAAGCGAGAACAGCTGCTATCACACGTAAACACTGATGACATATGAACAATATTCATACCGGTATACGGGAATCTCGATACAGAAACAATAAATTCGTGTATAATTGACTCAGATCTTGGGTGTCAGTTCTGTGGTTTACCGTGTCATTTAATGTTATGTGGATCATCTCGCTAATGTTTCTCTTTCTCCAATTATTCTCATAATCTAGTATTTCCACATTATTGAAATCAAAATTATGGCTTTCCGCGAATCTATGGGAAGCCAAAGCTGTAGAGCTATCTTTGTCCCGAAACCTATCATCGCAGTCATATCTGTGTTGTCTGATTCTCGTCTTCAGCAGTTGTTTCGTTTGTCCCACGTAACATTTATTGCATCCCATACATGGTATCTTATATACGATACTTGAACGGTTGAGGCTGGGGGTTGGATCTTTAAGTCTCGAGAACAGAATCTGCGTCGTCAAATCTGAGTCAATTATACACAAATTTATTGTTTCTGTATCGAGATTCCCGTATACCGGTATGAATATTGTTCATATGTCATCAGTGTTTACGTGTGATAGCAGCTGTTCTCGCTTGCGAAATTTTAATATTTCTTAAAGTAGTATAGGTTATTTTTTCCACAATTAAATGAGAAAGTTGACGGAATCTGGTTGTAATTTTTCTAAATCTCAATGTTAACAACACCTTACATATCAGACAAATTGAACTTGGTAAGTTGGTCTATACCACAGTTTCCGCACATTTTTTAGTTTTTAATCTGTATATTTTTAGTGAACTAGTGTATAGTCATCGTATTTATTGTTTTATATTTATTATCATGTGTAAAAATGTTTTATTTTAATTACATTGTTGAATATTTAATCATACAATTCATCTCTGGTGTTACCTGTCATTCTGATTGTTTTTACTAAGTGTTACTGGTGATTTTTTTATATCTATATTTTGTATTTGTAGCCTTGAAAAAGTTCGAACATACGGACGAAACGTCGGCATTTAGTTCAGCTTAGTCTTGTTCTATACCACCTGTCCTAGCTCCTGTTAGATTACTCAGCATGAACAACCAAGGACGTGATTCCTACTTCATTATGGAAGATGTAAGATGTAAGTTTGTTGATCACAAAGAAGCCAAAGGATTTTATTGGGATTCCGATAAAATCTTGAACAAATGCCTGGCATGGTAAACAGAATTAGTTTTTTGACCCTTAGATAATAGTGCTTGTATTTACGTTTCAATGATTGGCAATCTCAGTCTTTACGAGATAAAAGGATTTCCTGAACCAAACCATTCCAGGTATTCATCAGAACTTATTTCGAAAGACCCTGAAAACTGAAAAGGTTATTTTATGAACCTTCCAATTATGCTGGAGAGAGGATAGGCATTCATTAACCTCGTTCGGAAGTGAAAGAAAGGCCACACCCGCAATTTTAGTACCTACTGGAAAAATCCGGAAATTATCGGCTGTTTCGGTATGATATTTATGGGTAAAATTTTATGGTATTTGTGACTAGGATGGAGTCAGATTATTATGGAAGATGTAAGATGTAAGTTTCTTGATCACAAAGAAGCCAAATGCTTTTATTGGGATTCTGATAAAATCTTGAACGAATGCCTGGCATAGTAAACAGAATTAGTTTTTTGACCCTTGGATAATAATCCGTGTACTAACGTTTCAATGATTAACAATCTCAGATTTTCTCTTAATATCTTGATACACGTAACGATGCTATAAAGCAAAATTCATTTAATATTCTTTGCCAAAATGACACTTAACTATATGGATTTTGAGTACATTTGAAAACTAACAGAAAGATCGATAAACAGAAGGACTTTTGATCTGAGCGAGGGAGTAGGTATTAACGGAGTAAAATTTTGTACAATAAATCCACCTATTTCCAGGTATATCCTCGTATATTCAGGAAAATATAATATATATTTTCACGGCATATCCATGTATATCCACGGTTTATCAGTATGGTCGGAAGTTTGCATTGATATAGTTATTTAATCAACTAGGTAATTAAAGACAGCGACTAATGGTAAAGATATTTTAACTAAATTTTATAATAGTTCGAGACCATAAAACGCTCGATTAATAACCGAGTTGAATACAAGATTTTTCCGACGATCTCAATATGAATTGTGTATGAATTCTTGATTGAAAAACATTCTCATTTCGCACAAGACTTACATTCGACATCATAAAATTTCTATGCATCTATTTTCTAGTAGAGTTTTGACATTTCTCATAGTGCTTCTGAATACTTTGTGAACGGTTGCCATTAGGATTGTCCATTAAAATAGCCCAAATTGAGCACTAAAATGGGTTATTAATGATCAATTTCGTACACATTAAAATAACCTTTTATTTCGAGGTCGGCGGAAAAGTTTTTTATTTTTCTTGATTAGGCTAACAACTTCTGATAGGTAAAAAGTTCATAAGCACCCTATTTCCTGACGTGTATTTTCGCATTTGCTGAATGCAGACGAGCCAACCCTCATATAACTCATCCCATAATGATAGGAAACATTTCATTAAACACGTCGAATGATTTTGTTTAGGACACTTTTTTTGACGTTTATTATCTACTTGAAGTATCATTTCCCTAAAACAGAGCGCTTCAACCCCTAAAAATTGAATAGGAAAGAGGGGTTGAGTCGAAAGGTCTTGGGAGGCTCTTTAAAACGGGGTATGAGAAACGCGATTTTGATTAACCGTTTTCACCAAAAATCAATTTTTCAGCTCGAATGAGCCACCTTGAAAACTTTTCTATCTTGAAAAAAAATTGAATTGAATTTTACCTCGAGTAATTGGAGGAATTCTTTCGTACAAAGAATGAGGAAAATCGAAACATTTCCTTGTGTTGCCTTCATGTTTTGTTTTCAGGAGGTGTTTACCGGTTATAATACGTTCCTTAGATCATTTTTCATGAATCAATCTGTTGAGTTTTTCCTTTGCTTATTTGTTTAAACATCAATTTTTCGAAAGAGTAGTTAAACATGAGTGGACATTGAATATTGTATTAACACGCTTCAGAAAAAATGTGTCCATATATCATATATATTTATTGATGAAATATTAAGAAAATGATCACCTGCTCCGACATAAAATATCCCATAACAGAAATTCTTCGCAGCCAGCTGATCCAATCGCAAAAAGTTTGAATAATTTCTTCGAACTCGATAGAAGTTATCAAATGTAGTAAAAACCATGGAAAAATTGGCTCGATTCGAATAAATGCAGCGGAACAGATTCCAGCCATCACGCTAAATTTCATGACGCCCTCAAATAAACCGTTGAAGGTCACTGTGTAAACCTAAACCGAACAAACGTAACGTGCGAATGATTCGTCGAGATTCTACAAAGCCTTCAACCAGTATTGGACTGGGACGTTAGGTCGAACTCTTTGACAAACATGGATTATGTTTACTTACACCTTGTGAATATCTAGGGTTCTTTATTATATTTCACGAGAGTATAAAGTGAGTAAAAATTAAGTCCCTCCTTCTCCATAGAACATTCGTTCGTTGTCGTTCGTATCAGCGCGCGATCGGACAAGTAAAAAGGGGCCTACAGACGATCAACCTAGTTGAAGACTAAGTTGTAAACACGGCATGTTGACGACCAAGTTGAACGTCTGTAGGCTGGTTGGTGGTTGATATTCCAGGTTGAAGACTAAGTTGATGCGAGATCAAATCGGTTTGATATTTGGTGGGCGGAGCCCGATGTTGACGACTAAGTTGGAGCGTCTGTATGGTAGTCATCAACTAGGTTGACAACACCAGTTGGAATTCTACCTTGTAGAGTGAACATCTCATAGCGTATTCAAAATTCGTCGTAAATATTCGGGGAAAGGTAGTAATTTAACTAGAAAATATGAGCAAAATCCCAAACGTTCAAGTTTGTGTAGATTTCTTTGATTGGGTGAAAGATCTTCCTGAATTATGGGGAGTAAAATCCGAGATATATAAAAAAACCTTAAGCAGATGCTTTGAGCGAACATTCATTGGTGGAGCAATAATGCTATTACCTCAAAATTTTGTATAGTACTTGAGATTCATGCTTAGTAATGAATGCAAAATCTCAGGATGATCAGACTTATGGAAATTATTAAAAAATGAAATATGTAAAAATCAATAATTAAAAGAAAATTGAACTATATGCTTCAGATGATGCGATTCTTGGATATCTTGTTATGACATATAATGATTCTTTCTTTCAATATTTCGCATGAGGCTTACTGTGAGCATTTTGCATGTGGTCGAGAAATTCTATTCCAATTGGTTTCGTTTTGTCTGAAATATTAAGAAACAAAAATTCGGAATGGTCATATTTTATGGGACACCTTGTATGCTTTGGCTGATTAACGAACTTAATTGTGGCATTTGGAAACCAAACTCGCCCTGAAAATCTCAAGTCTCAAGGACCATTCCTTAGAAAGTAATCGTGTTGACGGTTCCACGGACCGGATTGAATTTGACCACGGATTCGTCATCAGGGAGCAGAACCCTATCGTTGGAGACCAATTTCGGCTCAAAATTCGAGAAAAGTTCTTTCATTAAACCGGAATGGGAAAAATGAGACCGATTGTGGTACCAACCCTTGGTCCAAATTCTTTCATTCAAGAACTGTGCTGCGCCACATTGTCGCATATATTGTTTATAATAACATATAACGAAAGATCTCTCTCCATGTTTCGATAATTTCTCCTAATCAGCCGACTAGTTCACTCGACGGAAACCACCGCTGAAATGATGTTTTCAACTTGGTTGACAACCGCTATTTTCACTTTCATTTGGTTTACAACCTAGTTGACAACATAGTCTTCAACTAAGTTGATCGTCTGTAGGCCGCTTTAAGAGATATAGATGGCTTCTCTGCCGCGTTCACGATAGAGAGATCGTAGCGATAGGAGGGACTTGAAGATTCCCTTACTTCATATTCTCCTGAATTGGACTATGGAGGTTTCATTCGATTTGTACGAATTTAGCGAATCGAATGGGCCCACACTTGAAAATAATAATTTTCAATTTGAGTCTTCTACAGCTGGTTTACTCTCTTTTTTATTGTACTTGGTTATTTTTTTACATATCACAATAATTATTCGCTGTTGTTTCCATCTCTCTAATTCTTTTTTTTCAATTCAGAGAAGAGTTTTCTACTCTGTACCTTACCACCTTACCAACTGATATTATATGAATCGTGAAAATGTTTTCTTAATATTGAACAATGATCCTTTTTTCAACTTTTCAAAAGGATCAAATATGAAAGAAAAGAATAATAATAAGTTATACCCATTTGGTGGCGGTGAGATTCTACGAAGCCTTCAACCGGTTGGACTGAGACATCGGGCTGAACCCTTTGGAAAACAACTTACAACTGGTGAATACTTCGGGTGCTACAGTTGTAATTCAATTTGTACAAAGTCCTCGATTTGAATGGGCTAACACTTGGAAGAGTTGAAAATCATCATATTCACCTTATTTGTATGTAATTTTTAATGTTAGTCAACGAAATCTGTTCATTCCGACCGAAAGCGAAATTGTGAAATAGAATTCTTCAGCGAAAAATGAGCTATTGTAACCATTGAAGAACAAAATTGTCAAAGGCAGATGTGTCTTGATGATAAAATAAGAAATCTTATGGTGGAACAACTGGAATACACACAGGTGGTTTTACAGTTAGAGTAAAAAAAACAGATTTCGTTTCACCCTGTAAAAGATTACGTACGCAAGTTTTCTTCAAATTTAAAACTGGTTATTGATTTCGGATGAACATACCTACCATTGAAAAAAAATCAATTGAATCGGACTCAAAATAACGCAATTATTAATCAACAAACTTCATCGATTTATTGAGTAGATCGATTATTTTTGCCGGTGAGTGTACTATCTTTCGTTATTTTTGTACATATCACAATAATTATTCACTTTTGTTCCTAAATCACATATTATTTATTTCACTGATGAGATCTCCACTCTGAACCTTATCATCTTAGATTTTAGATCTAAAGAATGTGTTTATTAAATTAAATAATTTATTTGTATTTTCTTGCACTTTTTAATGGGTTCAAATAAGAGATTTCGAAACCTGAAAATAATATTTAGTTATATACATTTCTCTTATTTCAGATACTTTCCACAATAAAAAGCAGCATCGATAGTACGAAAAGCGAACTGGATGCTCTGGATTATATAACATCCTTGTATGTTTTTGGAACTCAGCTCCAAGGGATTGGTTGATTTTATTTGATCTATATTATTATCTGATTTCATTGTTCGATACACTTATCCTTAATATTGTTTAAATTGTTGATTCTGATTTTAATCACGATTTTTCTTTATTTTCACTCTGTGGTGCTTATGTTTGTCAGGTTAGTTCATGTTTAGATTCATGCATATTTAAGTTATTGAAATTTCTCCGAAATTAATTTATTGTTATATTGTAACCCCGCTTTCAAGGCTTGCTTTAGAGACCTTCTGGTTTAATAGCTTGTTTTTTCGTTCATTAATTTTTGAGAAGACCGCTTTCTTTTCAGTGTAAATGGATAATTATTATTAATGATGTATCCGATAAGTATACAGAACTGAAAATTCACATCGCAAATATACGTTATTCAATGCATCAGACAGAGAATTTTGCCGTGCAGTTGGACAGTTTTGTACTAGAGAGATTTACGTGCTTTTTTATTGACTCAACCCAGTTGTCCGATTGCGAAAATGTAGTGTTGTCTCTCCCTAAACGTCAGGAGTTCAAGCAGTATGGTAGGGAACCTGCACTACCTAATAATAAGTTGGTTATTTTCAACAGGTACATAGACCAGAAATATGTAAATGCGAAATCAACCAATATTGCAAACTTAAAAATGGAAACAATAAAATAGCATGAAATTACTAAAGAAAAAACGTTAAGCGGCAAACATAATTATACATATATAAATTCATTGACTTCTGTTCCTAATTTAATTTCAATATACATATAACTATCTGCTGATAACAGACGCCAACGTGTCAAAGAGAATATCACAATTTCTCGCAATCGAGTTGAAAATAGACTCCATGAACCAAATTGGGGCGCATTAATGAATTGGTCCTTGGGGTCTGCATATGGAATAAATCCACAGAGTACGAGATGTCACTCTTGGAACACGGAAACTCAAAGCAGTCAATAGAGGTGGACAATCAATATTGTTGTGCAGTAGTTTGTAAAGAAATTTAAGAGCAACAATCTTTCTCCCGACTCGCAGTGAAACCAAATTGAATCGATTCAACAATAAACTATGGTCGAATCCTCTTGGTGGATAAACTTTATCTTTCCTCCAAGTCAAAAATTTCAAGAATCTCCTCTGCCTCAAGGTAGTACTCATGGCAATAATAAATAGGACGCCAAATTCTGCTGGCATACTCCAACTTGTTACGAATAAAGGAACTGAAGAGAACCAACAATGTTGAAGTATTACTGAAATACTTGCTATTGCGCGCGATGAATCTATATGTTCTGGAGGTAGACGTAATTAGTTGGGATATATGCGGGATAAACGAAAACTTCTGATCAAAGGTCACACCAAGAGCCTTTCCCCTATCAACACGAGAAAGGATCTGATCCCCGACGACATAATCATACCTCTGCTAATGACACTGCACTTTGAAATATTCAAACCTAAACGATTATCGCTATACCAATTGAAAAGATTATTAAGTTCCAGCTGGAGTCGAACACAATCCTCCAGTGACCGAATTTTGCAATAAAACTTCAAATCATCCTTAAAAACATTAGATGCAGCAAGCTGAGAACATCCATCAGATCATTCATGAATAGAAAGAATTGGAGCGGTCCCAGATTGGACCTCCAAGGTATCCTAGAATTGGGTATAAAGTCAGATGATCTTACACTTTCAATCTGAACGAACTTACGACGATCGATTAGGTATGAACGAAACAGCTAGACAAGGCTCTCCGAAAAGCTGAATTTATTGCGCAATTTCCATAGCAGAAGCTCATGTGCGACCCTGTCAAAGGCCTTCTGAAAGTCTGTATATACTGCATCGACCTGACCAGCAGAATTAGGCACCTCGCAAATATACTGGGTAATACAGTCAAATTGATCGTGCAAGATCTCCCAGCCATGAATCCATGCTGCTCAAGCTCAATATCGTTCCTTATGGCTGGATACCCAACAAATAAATTCAAACACGTTGATATATATTAATATATAGGTTGCAGACAATAATTTCAAATAGCTTGGAGAAGTTTGACAAAATTGAAATTGGTCTGTAGTTACCAACAATGGAAGGGTCTCCGTTTTCAGGGCTGGTACAATCTTAGCCTAGTTGCATCGAATTATTTAATGTGGTAGGCTGTCCGTAATACTCGATTCAAGTACTTTCGGTTGCTAAGCATACTGTAAGAATTGTGCCACTCTCAACGATGAGAGAGAGGGACAACACTACATTATTGCAATCGGTCAACTAGATTGAGTATGTAACAAAGCACGTGAATATAAAACTGTACAGCTGTAAGGCAAAATTATCTGTCTGACGCATTGTGTATCGTATCATTCCAATGTGAATTACCAAACCTGTATATGGACATCTAGACAATTCTAGATCAACTCCTAAAGAGTTTCAGACATCTGAAAAAAATCAATTACTCAGTTCAAAGTTTATGGTTTTTGATTGAATGAACATTAAAATTCTCATCATTATTCATTTATTCGATAAAAATATGTATATGGACATCGAGATGATCCTAGATCAAATCCGAAAGAGTTTCAAAATCTGATAAACACATCAGGAGGATTTTACACAGTTAGTTCAAGGTTCATAGTTTCCGATCTTTATGAAAATATCCACACAATGATGCCCAGTCCGCTACTGTTCGAAATCCCCACCTTTAAGCTCCCAGTGACATGTACGAAAAATTAATCGGATCCGAACGGACTTTTCTCCATTTTCTCGCCAGAGGAGTAATGAAAAATTGCAGCCGTTGATCTCACGGCTAAGCCAACAGTAGCTTTTATCTTACCAATGCCAATTATGGCTGCAGGATAGATAATGGACGAAATAAATGTTTCAATAAATAATCAGCTCAAATTGGGAGTTCTGACCCCCATTTGGTAGCTGGTGTCGGACGTGAGGATGGCAGAGATCGTTTTACCGTATTTAATTACGCCAATAATGCTGTGATGTGTGCGGTGGGCCAACTGACAGAATTGCCACTCTCTGGAGGAATTGATGACCACATTTCGATTGGGTTTTATTCCCGTATTAAGAGTTTGATCTATTTCATCTCTTTCTACGTCCCGTTACACTTAAGTCTGTGTGCTGTCGCTTGTATTAATCTTACTTTTTTCACTGTGAATGTTCTTCTTTGATTTATTTAAATTTCAAATTTTAACGTATTGACTTTTCAAAATTTTCAACTCAAAGACCTTCTTAATTTTTTTTCATCTTACCGTGGACAATTATGGCTGCAGGATAGATAATGGACAAACCTCAGTTTGGTAGAAGGTGTCGGATGTGAGGATGGCAGAGATCGTTTTACCGTATTTAATTACGCCAATAATGCTGTGATGTGTGCGATGGGCCAACTGACACAATTGGCACTCTTTGGAGGAATTGATGACCACATTTCGATTGGGTTCTATTCCCGTATTAAGAGTTTGATCTATTTCATCTCTTTCTACGACCCGTTACACTTAAGTCTGTATGCTGTCGATTGTATTTGTCTAACGTTTTTTCACTGTAAATGTTCTTATTTAACTTATTAAAATTACCTATTAAAATTCCAACTTTAAACTCATAGACTTTTCAAAATTTTTAACATATGGACCTTCTTAAATTTTTTTTTTCATTTTACCGTTGACAATTATGGCTGCAGGATAGATAATGGATGAAATAAATGGTTCAATGAATAATCAGTTCAAATTGGGGATTTTGACCCCCATTTGGTAGAAGGTGTCGGATGTGAGAATGGCAGAGATCGTTTCACCGTATTTAATTACACCAATAATGCTGTGATGTGTGCGGTGGGCCACCTGACAAAATTGCCACTCACGGGAGGAATTGATGACCACGTTTCGATTGAGTGTTATTCTCGTATTAAGAGTTCGATCTATCTCATCTCTTTCTAGGTCCTGTAACACTTGAGTCTGTTTGCTGTCGATTGCATTAATTTTACTTCTTCACTGAAAATGTTCTTCTTTGACTCCTGCAAATTTCAACTTTGTACTAATTGAATTTGTCTAGTTTTAAACTTATTGACATTCTTGTTCGGTTATTTCAATGATGACAATTATGACTGCAGGATACATAGGTATTAGACGAAACAAATGTTTAGACAAATATTTAGCCCAAATTAGTAATTCTGACCTCCATGTGGTAGCAGGTGTCGGATGGCAGAGATCGTTTTACCGTATTTAATTACACCAATAATGCTGTGATGTGTGCGGTGGGCCATCTGACATAATTGCTTCTCTCTGGAGGAATTTATGACCACATTTCGATTGGGTTTTATTCCCGTATTGAGAGTTTGATCTATTTCATCTCTTTCTACGTCCCGTTACACTTCGGTCTGTGTGCTGTCGATTGTATTAATCCTACTCCTTTCACTGTAAATGTTCTTTTTTGACTTATTTGAATTTCAAATTTTAACTTATAGACCTTCGTAATTTTTTTTTATCTTACCGCTGACAATTATGGCTGCAGAATAGATAACGGATAAATTAAATTTTTCAATGAATAATCAGCTCAAATTGGGAGTTTTGACCCCCATTTGGTAAAAGGTGTCGGACGAGAGGATGGTAGAGATCGTTATACCGTATTTAATTACGCCAATTATGCTGTGATGTGTGCGGTGGGCCACCTGACAGAATTGCCATTCTCTGGAGGAATTGATGACCACGTTTCGATCGAGTTTTATTCCCGTGTTAAGAGTTTGATCTATCTCATCTCATTCTACGTCCCGTTACGGTTGAGTCTGTTTGCTATCGATTGTATTAATCTTACTTCTTTCACTGTGAATGTTCTTTTTTACCTTATTTGAATTTTAAAATTTTAACTTATAGACCTTCTTAATTTTTTTTCTCATCTGACCGTTGACAATTATGGCTGCAGGATAGATAATGGATAAAATAAATGTTTCAATAGATAATCAGTTCAAATTGGGGGTTTTGACCCCCATTTGGTTGAAGGTGTCGGATGTGAGGATGGCAGAGATCGTTTCACCGTATTTAATTACACCAATAATGCTGTGATGTGTGCGGTGAGCCACCTGACAAAATTGTCACTCACGGGAGGAATTGATGACCACGTTTCAATTGAGTGTTATTCCCGTATTAAGAGTTTGATCTATTTTATTTCTTTCTAGGTCCTGTAACACTTGAGTCTGTTTGCTATCAATTGCATTAGTTTTACCCTTTTCACTGAAAATGTTCTTGTTTGACTTCTTTGAATTTCTACTTCGAACTAATTGACATTTTCTAGTTTTAAACTTATTGACATTCTTGTATTTATCTCACAGATGATAATTATGACTGCAGGATACATAGGTAATAGACGAAACAAATGTTCAGACGAATAATTAGCTCAAATTAGGAGTTCTGACGTCCATGTGGTAGCAGGTGTCGGTATTTAATTACGCCAATAATGCTGTGATGTGTGCCTTGGGGCAACTGACAGTATAGGCAATCTTTGGAGTAGGTATCGGACGTTCGAAAAGTCAGTCATTAGAAGGGTCATTCGTCCGAAAATCTATTCGACCGAAGAGTCATTCCTCCGAAAGACCACGCCCCTCTATTGTGATTGGCCGACTGGTCCCAGCGCAATTGTCTGTCATCTTTATTTACCACTTTGAGAATTTACAGATGACTTCCCCAAGTTGATAATCATAAAGTGTTTATATTTCTAGTTTCGCTCGGCGACAACAGATGGAAATTAATTGCTTATGCGATTCTATGTATGTTTACACATAACCTTATTTTTGCAATTTGAACTTCTGTTATTCTGTATTTCATCTTCGATATGAATTAAATATAATTATAATGACGAATGTGAGGAAACTTATGATAATATGAAAATGATTGAATGATGAAATGCATTGGGAGTTCTTCAAGTTTACGTCAAACACAATGTATTTTCAATAATCAGAGTAGGTAGGTATTCTAAGAATTATACAAAAAAAACTATTAGGTACAAAGCGGATTTAATTTTTTTTTCCAGGAAATGTTAGAAGATGAATATATTCGAGAACCAGCTGTGTTTACTTATTTGTTCATAAAAGTATAATAAGGCAAGAAAACTTCAGTTCACTATACCTACCTAAATGAGACAAGAAATGTTTAGGTGCCTACATCTGGCATTGTTGATATAAACATGGACTTGATCAAAGTCAATTGATTTAACTGACGGAGTACCTAGATTAAGCATATGCTACATT
Organism: Propylea japonica; assembly: GCA_013421045.1. Taxonomy (NCBI): domain Eukaryota; kingdom Metazoa; phylum Arthropoda; class Insecta; order Coleoptera; family Coccinellidae; genus Propylea; species Propylea japonica. Next base: position 40,494,317 of record CM024240.1, read on the forward strand.
TGTCACACTTCTTACATCTCAGGGTATTGATCGAATGATTAATTTAACCAAACTTAACAACTTATATGGATCTCAGGAATGAAGTACAAAGAGCTTTCATAACTTTACTACTTCAATATCACCATGAAGTACCACTGTAGCAAAAAATTCACCTTATGAAACTCGAAAGAGATGTTCACCCTGCCAAGAGTACAAAAGTGTGTTGGACAGCGCTCATTCTCCTACATTGCCCCAAGGCTGTACAATTCTATCCCTCAGGTGATTCAGCTTGTAACTGGGTTGACACGGTTGAATAGGAGTTACTAGGTGTGTGAATCGGAAAAGTCATTTTGGAATGTTCGCTTAATTTATGTTTCTATATTGTTCTTTTTCATACATCTCGAAACATGTGTTTCTACACTTATCGAGAACCTATTGTTCATTTTTTTATAAGATGTTTCTGTAATGTACCTATATTTGTGCAAATAAACCTGATTGATTGATATTTTCAGAAAATTTTATTTGAGAATTTCACTAAAGACTAAGATTTAAGGAAGTAGGTAATAGGTGTTGAAAGAATACCAATTCAATCAAGGAAAATGATGAGTATAAGGTGAATTGATGATAAATTTAAAATATATTCTTAACGATGACAATTTTCTGAAAAAGGAGGATACCTATTAAATATTTTTTGGTCTTCAAATTATTGAATAGTTCAAAATAGGTACCTATATGATATTTCATAACTCTGCATTATGAAGATGTAGACATTTTTTTTGACCTTGACTTCATTAGGGGATTGAAAATAACTCCATTGATTTTTCTTCAATAATTAATCTTATGAAGAATCTTGGAAGGGTGATACATTTCCAAGAACAAAAATTTAATGAGCTCAAGTAAGTATCTATACACTGGTAAAATATATAAGATGTATATGTATACTATAAGTATTTATCATGGTTCTTTTTCTGCATTATTAGCTACAACCTTTCATATGTTGACTCCCATGAGGATAATGAAAAATATTTCATATATAACTTATATATTCACACAAAAAAATATCTTATTCGAGTTAAATTTATTTTGAGGATCAAGATTTTTATATTATTATATGTTTAGGAAAAATTTCAAGAGAATCACACAGAGCTGTGCCGAAGCCTTGTCCTTAGTGCTAGTGAAAGCACTCAAAGTACTTTAGTGAACTGGTGCTTATTGCTTCGAGAATTTGTTGGAAGTGTAGTAATCTGTAAAGAATTCCCCAGCACCTCAAAGTGCTCCCAAGCACTTAGTATTTCATAGACTTGTCTTAACAAGAAAATGACCTAAATTGGCATAATTGGGATAGAAAAAGAAACTAAATTATTAAATTTGAAATTACACTAATGGAAAACTCGATGTTTGAACCAATTCAGATTCATTGTTGTATACCTTTTTCACAATATTATTTTGAATCTTCAGTAATTTGTCTCAAAGGCTTATTTTTTACTTGAGCTAAATGATTTTTATTCACGATCACGATTCATTGGCTACAGATAATCATACCAAATCACATCTAAGAATGTTCAATAGTTGGAAGTGACTTTTTTTCTTAGTTCAACTTTACAAGTTTTTCAATTCAAATAGCACCGTTATTTAAATTTTGTTCATTAATGATGAATACATAATATTCAGACGCCAAGCAACGATTCATCTCATTACAAGCTGCTTTTTCACTAAAGTATATTTATTAGCTGTGAATAACAGAGTTATTAGCTAAATTTGAAGATTGACTTCGGGTAGATACTCAATTGATGTGTGTGAAGTTGGCCAAACACTTTTTGATTTTCGAAAAAAAATTTGTTGTGCTGAATTGTGTGCTAAGTTTGTGCTGCTTTGTGCCGATATATTTTTTTTTTATTCCAAGTGGTTTTCGAGATACAGTGGAAATTCCCCATAACGAACGCGGTAAATATTGTTATAAAGAAAGTTCGTTATACAGAAAAAATTTTTCTCTAATCGGCAATGTCGCGGTCCACTTTACTGATAAATTTAAGTTTATCATTCGAACTTAAGCACTTCCTTTCAGATATGTTCGCACAACTTTTCTCACTAGCGTAGTGATTAGATTGAAACTAAACAGCCAGGGGTGTATTTAAAAATGTTTCAGAAGGATAGGTACCTCTGCTCGCCTAAATGTTTAAGTTTAAGTTTGGGATTTAGTACGTACTTACGGAAAAAAAAACCACATAACACTTTCCTACCAATACCCATTCAAAGAGTGATGTATTTTGATACCTATTTCGTTTTAGAGGTTGTTTTTAACATGGAATTTGGATTCAAGGTGCAATGTCTTGTACGAAATCAGTTAAACAGAGAAATTCGTTATACAGACGTTCGTTATAACGAATTTCTCTGTTTAACTGATTTCGTATAAGACATTGCACCTTGAATCCAAATTCCATGTTAAAAACATGTTTAACTGTTTTTTTTTGCTGATGGACTGCTGATGAGCCAGTCCATCAGCATTTTTCGATAGCCCAGCACTTGTTTTTTCTCATAAACGAATGAAAAGATTTGAGCTACATGTGTGCTGCTTTGTGCCGTGAATATTTTCACAAAAATCTTTCGTGTTCTCCTGCAAACTATGAAAATAAAAAAAAGTTATCCCAGCACTTTTGTTTTTTTCGGGGGAAACATGCTCAAAAGATTGTGCTACTCTCAGGCAAATTTGTGCCGTTGTTATTTTCACAAATATCCCGCTTATTCACCCAAAAAATAAAGAAATTAGAAAGAAGTTAGCCCAGCACTTTCATTTTTTTTCGACGAAAATTGTTTTATATTATATGATTGTACTCTATTTGTGCCAACTGGTGCTGGTCAAAGTTTCGGAAAAATGATCAGTTCTTTTCTATATGGGAGAAAATAAGAAAAATCAATAGGGTAGAGGAAAAACCATTATACCAGGCAACAGTGTAAGTGAAGTTGGCCAAGCACTTTTAGATTTTCGAAAAAAATTTTGTTGTGCTGGATTGTGCTAGATTTGTGCTGCTTTATGTCGTTGAAAATTGTCTTTTATTTCATTCGCTTTTTGAGATATTCAACAGAATGTTACGTACGAATCAACCTAGCATTTTGCTAAAAATTGGTTTCCAACAGTTGAAATGGAGATTATGGCATAAATGTATTGAGTTGAGGCTTTCGAATTTCTCGAAAGTTCCTCTGAGTTGTAAGAATATATTCAAATTAACAAAAAAAGATTCCAGAAATTATGTTTTTTTCTCTACCGAAAATATGAAAAAAAAAGAGTGCTGTATCAGTCGTGACTCCTGTCAATATTCAAAAAACACTTCGAAATTTTCCGTCGAATGGTGAAAATTTAATAAATCAGTCTACTCATAAGATTTGAATGATTTGATTATGTTTTCTCGAAAAAATTTAGTTGACTATTGATACAGCAAAGTCGACAAGATATTGGTGAATTTATTCGCGCCTCTTATTAGATGAAATTTACGGTCTCATAATTTTCTTGGAGGAAAAATTGTTTCTTTTATTTTATGCATTCAAAAACCTGAAGGAAAATAGAACATTGTTACCGTACCTCTATTAGTATACATAATTATATAATTAAATTTTCACATTAGTGTATCATTGTTATTTTCATGATATGGGACAGTGAATCATAGCATAAAGAATGCGATGTACCTATGTGTTCTGAGTATTGCGGTTGCACAACCAACGGTGTGAAACAATATTGTCCAGTTGCCGTGTTTTCAGTGTTTCCTAGAATGTACTGTTTTATTTAATTTTCACCATTTGAAAAAAGATTAAAGGTTTTTTCGAAAATTCCACTAGCATGGATTCACCACGATAGAAGCACAAATTCGGGAGAAGAAAAACATATTTGCTGAAATAACTCTCTTCCTTATTTCATTTGATTTTCTAGAGATTAGAATAACTTTTGGAAAAATTTGAACGGCAGATTTCAGTACTCATAACTCAGTATATCCAGTACACAATCTGTTTCAGCTATCGAAAACCAATTTTTCGGAAAATTCTTGGTAGGTTCGTACAAAACATTTCGTTGAATATCTCAAAAACCGAATGAAATGAAAGAAAAAATTTCATTTTCTCCCATATAACAAGGAAACTGATGATTTTTCTGAAACTTTGACCAGCACAAGTTGGCACAAATAGCGTATAATTTATAAAACAATTTTCGTCGAAAAAAAATGAAAGTGCTGAGCTAACTTTCTTTTGATTTCTTTATTTTGGGTGAAGTAGCAGAATATTTGTGAAAACACTATCACTACTTTGCCTTAGAGTAGTACATCTTTTGAGCATGTTCCTTTGAAAAAAAATGCTGGGATGACTTGTTTTTTATTTTCGTAGTTTGCAGGAAAACATGAAAGATTTTCGTGAAAATATTTACGGCACAAAGCAGCACAAATGTAGCACAAATTTTTTCATTCGTTTGTGAGAGAAAAACAAGTGCTGGGCTATCTTTTTTCTTTTTTTAAATCTCGATTTTTCGGAAAATGAGAGGGACCTTCGAGAAAATTCGAACGGCACAACTCAGTACATGTGTACCACTTTGTATTAGGAAAAAATATCGGCACAAAGCAGCAAAGAACTTAGCACAATTCTGCACAACAAAATTTTTTTCGAAAATCAAGAAGTGCTGAGCCAACTTCACACATACATTAGTTACTTGTTTTTTATGTAATAAATATAAAATTTTTTTGTGAGATAACCGACTCGAGCCGATACCAACCTGTTCCGGTTGGTTCCTTGGAGATCCACCCAGCTTTAGCTAGTGCTGGTGGTGCATCATTGATTATGCATTATTATTCAGGGCATAAAATAAAAATACCATATGTTTCTTATATCATGATTTATGGGTGAGAACTGAAAACGTCGTCTCTTTTGACGCTATCAGTAGAGTGAGCGAAATCACGAAATAGTGCTGATTATGCCAGGTGTAACGTGTAATGTAATATTATAGTTCAGAGTGGACGGCTCTAAATACTTTTAAACTGGGTGCTTTGTATAAAACCGCTTTAAAGCGCTCGTTCATTTTATAGATATAATATATATATATATATATATATTTGTCAATTCATATCAGCACTATGGATGATATTAAAGTTCCATAACATTGCACACAGATGGATTCGTCGAACCAATAATTCCTTATTTATGTTTATATTTCTTCAGGTGGAAATCGTAGAGAGACAATTAAAAATTACCTGCGCAATTCTTCTAGCGAAACTAGATTGGATGGGTTGGCGCTTATGAATATTCATTATAGTGTGAAAATTGATGAAAATGAAGTGGTTGACAATTCGCTAGAAAAAAAAGACGGATAGACTTTAACTGGAAGGAATTCACCATAAAACATATTGTTTGTGTTTTCTCACTGTTTCATCTTTAATACCTATTAATTTGTTGGCACTATTTTAGAGTAAAACATTAAAAAACTCTATTTAGTTTCAATGAAACCACACATCCACGCTAATTTCATATTGATTCATCCTGTAGATAAGAATTGTTTGAGAAATGAATATTGTTTTTTAAGTTTTTGTTTGAGTGAATAAAAATTAAGTTCTGAAGCATATTTGAAAAATAGGCTTACCCATTCTAACCAAGAATATCTACCTATGTTGAATATTGTTTCCGAAGTAGGAAAATGATTATTGAATTCTTAAAAACAACAAATACTTGCTACAGAAAGCGACCCTCACAATTCCGGCAACTACAAAGTCAATTGCCAAAATGTCAAAACCCCCCCCGAAATTAATTCCTGGCTACGCCCTTGAGTGAAGCTATTAACACAAAATTTTGTATAGGACTTGAGATGATACTAAATATTCAGGCGCCGATCCAGGCCGACTTTTGAGGGGGAACTTTTAGATATTAAAAAACCAAAAGGTACTGGTATATTTAGGTAATGGTAAATTTACTGAATCGAGTCCCAATCAAAACACCATTTTTAAAAAATTTCAAAAAAACTTAATTTATAGACACTAAACATAAGATTAACCTTACACAATAATATTAAGTTTGCTTTACGGTTTTGAAACGGGCTACAGAAGATTTGGAATATTATAAAAAAAATTTCTTTTACTTACTCGAATTATCAGTTACGTTTATAATAAGAAAATAACGCAAGAAATATTGAGAAGGTATAGTTATTTACAATTTGAGAATTTGAAAAGTTTCAATTTCAATTCGATTCAAATATAAATGTGTACTATTCTCATTTTCAACAGGTTAACTTTGAGGTTCTGAAAATTGACTGTATCCATGAATACGATTAATATTTTAAATAAAAATTGAAGATGTGCTTAAATTCAATTGTATCTACTGAGATACAGGTAGAGAAGTTTACATGCAGAGAAATCTCCTCGCCCCCCCCCTGGCTGCTCCCCTGATTCCAATGACGATATTATAAGAACAATCGAACTTGATATATTCCTACTAACTCAACCGACAGAAAACTGAGCAAGTATTACCAGAGTTCGTTCCTACTTTCACAAGATTTGAAAGATCCTCTAACAATGCAGTAACTCGTAAAATCATATATCATTTCATCCTTATACCTGAGCCATTGTTTAAGGAGAACTCCTTAAACAATGCCTGAGCTTACTTTGATCACCTACGACAGTACCCTATGCTCTCCAAAATTTTGTGGAATTAATTAATTTGGAAGTTTCAAATAGGTACTCTAATGAAAATGAAAGAACAACCAAACTTGATATCATAATACTATAACAACTAACAAGAAAAAAATAGTATTTTCAACTGTAATAAAAAAAATTCCTAATTGATTTTTATTATTATTACACATTCTACCACCAATAAATTTTATATCTGTAGCCACTTTTAAAAGTTTGAAACATGAGCCAATCTTTTAAAAAATGTTAGTTCAGAGTGAAACTGAATAATGATTAACAGTGTTTGAGGTGCTCGGGAGTTCTTTACAGATTACTAAGCACAAAGCCCTCCCAACAAATTCTCGAAGCACTAAGCACCAGTTAACTAAAGTACTTCGAGTGCTTTCACTAGCACTAAAGACAAGGCTTCTGCATAGCTCTGTGTGATTCTCTTGAAATTTTTTGTGAACATTCAATATAAGAATATTGATCCTCAAAGTGAATTTAACTCGAATAAGATTTTTTTTTGGTTTTTATGGTTATATATAATATATTTTTCATTATTCTCATTGGAGTCAAATATAAAAGGTAGTAGCTAATAATGCAGAAAAAGAACCATGATAAATACTTATAGGATACCTATAAGTAAATCTCATATATTTTACCGTGTATAGATATACTTACTTGAGCTTAGTAAATTTTTGTTACTGAAAATTTATCACCCTTCAAAGATTCTCCATAAAATTATTATTATTGAAGAAAAATCAATGGAGTTATTTTCAATCCCCTAATGATGTTGAGGTCGAAAAAAAAATATGCATACATCTACATAGTGCTTCAGAAATTCAGAGTTATAAAATTCCATATAGGTATCTATTTTGAACTATTTGATAATTTGAAGACCAAAAAAAATTTAATAGGTATCCTCCTTTTTCAGAAAAATTGTCATCGTTAAGAATATATTTCAAATTTATCAACAATTCACCGTACACTCGACATTTTCCTTGATTGAATTGGTATTCTTTCAACACCTATTACCTACTTTGTAAAACACTAGTCTTTAGTGAAATTTTCAAATAGAATTTTCTGAAAATATCAATCAATCAGGTTTATTTGGACAAATATAGGTACATTACAGAAACATCATATAAAAAATAAACAATAGGTTCTCGATAAGTGTAGAAACACATGTATAAAAAAGAACAATAAAGAAACATAAATTAAGCGAACATTCCAAAATGACTTTACCGATTCACACACCTAGTAACATATCAGCTCAGCATTTCAACCAGATCAGCAACTACCTTACGATGTAGGCTCATAATAAAAGACCTCAACTGCCTCTTGAACCGTGTCAATCCAGTTACAAGCTAAATCACCCGAGGTATAGAATTGTACAGCTGTCCAACACACTTTTGTACTCTTGCAAGGTGAACATCTCTTTAGAGTTTCATAAGAGTGGAATCGCAAAAAAGTGAATTTTTTGCTACAGTGGTACTTCATGGTGATATTGAAGTAGTAAAGTTATAAAAGCTCTTTGTACTTCATTCCTGTGATCCATATAAGTTGTTAAGTTAGGTGAAATTAATCATTCGATCAATACCCTGAGATGTAAGAAGTGTGACAAATGTAGCATATGCTTAATCTAGGTACTCCGTCAGTAAAATCAATTGACTTGGATCGAGTCCATGTAATATCAATAATGCCAGATGTAGGCACCTAAACATTACTTGTCTCATTTAGGTAGGTATAGTGAACTGAAGTTTTCTTGCCTTATTATACTTTTATGCACAAATAAGAAAATACAGCTGGTTCTCGAATATATTCATCTTCTAACATTCCTGGAAAAAAATTAAATTCGCTTTGTACCTAATAGTTTTTTTGTAAATTCTTAGAATACCTACCTACTCTGATTATTGAAAATACATTGTGTTTGACGTAAACTTGAAGAACTCCCAATGCATTCATCATTCAATCATTTTCATATTATCATAAGTTTCCTCACATTCGTCATTATAATTATATTTAATTCATATCGAAGATGAAATACAGAAGTTCAAATTGCAAAAATAAGGTTATGTGTAAACATACATAGAATCGCATAAGCAATTAATTTCATCTGTTGTCGCCGAGCGAAACTAGAAATATAAACACTATATGATTTTCAACTTGGGGTAGTCATCTGTAAATTCTCAAAGTGGTAAATAAAGATGACAGACAATTGCGCTGGGACCAGTCGGCCAATCACGAAAGAGGGGCGTGGTCTTTCGGAGGAATGAGTCTTCGGTCGAATGGATTTTCGGACGAATGACCCTTCTAATGACTGACCTTTCGATTGTGTGAACCGCACCGAATCTTTGGAGGGATTGATGACTACGATTCGATTGTGTTTTATTCCCGTATTAGGAGTTTGATCTATTCAATCTCTTTTTACGTCATGATACACTTGTGTCTGTTTTCTCAACTTATTCAAATTTCAACTTTCAACTGATTAACTTTTGCAATATTTTAACTCATTTACGTCAAATGTTTGAATCTCACTGACGCCAATTATGACTATAGGATAGGGGATTTTGACCCCCATTTGGTAGAAGGTGTCGGATGTGAGAATGGCAGAGATCGTTTTACCGTATTTAATTACTCCAATAATGCTGTGATGTGTGCGGTCGGGCAACTGAAAGAATTTGATTTGATGACCACGTTTCGATTGAATTTTATTCCCGTATGAGAAGTTTTATCTATTTCATCTGTTTTCACATCTCGTTACACTTTAATTAGATTGAGATAATTAGTTGGTTTGAGTTTTTGATAGATATATCGAAGAAACGCACAAGAATTTCATGAAATGATTGAGCAAGATCAATTTTCGCTTGTATTTTTGAGCGCTCGTTCTATTTAGACGAGTTCTAGGTATATCGTTTCGCTTAAATTTCTGTGATCCTGGAATTGTGAGCCAAAAATGGTCTCAAACGATAGGGTTCTGCTCCCTGATGACGAATTCGTGGTCAAATGCAATTCTCTCCATAGGGCCGTCCGGCCGCCCGTTATGACGGTAACTTTCGAAAGAATTGGAATATTCAAGAAAGAATCTCTATATTTTCTTAACAAGACATCCGATTCGAGTAAAATACATTTTGTGAATGGGGATTGATATACTGAATACAGCATTTCAAGAGAATCACATGATCAGAACCACCGAATCTGATTTTTCAAATAATTGTTTTCTACAAATTTCTTTTTATGAATAACTTCCAGAATACAATTTTAATCGTGCTGAGATTTTTAATTCGTATAGTATGAATCTCTAGTCCTATACAAAATTCGAGCACTCAAAAGGACCTGCTCAGGGGTTTTCAACCAATAAAGGCCACAGTTTGATGTTGCATTAATTTTACTTTTATCATTATAATTATTAGATAATTCTAAAAATAATTGAGCACTAATGATTCTGATCAATGGAAAATATTTTAGGATTCTTCAAAATATACTTGTGATGAATTTGATTATGTTTTATGAATTGATCATTTGAACGACGTGAAGTCAGAAGCCATTACACGAATGTTCACGAAAGACAAGTAAGTGTTCAAATGTCATTATTTTGAAAGATTTTGTTTTCATTCTCTTTATTTATGAAATCAAATTCAGCTGATCGAATCTTGAAACTACTTCAAAAATTTCGAGTCTTGAAGATGTCCCCTTCTGTTATGGCCATCCCGTATCAGTATTCTAGCATATAATTTTAAATGATTTTTTTTACATCGCTAAACATTGAGATTAATGTTGAAAAGATTTTTTATAGCATATAAATAAGTATTGAAAAATAACTAGCTGGCTCCCCATAAATATTAAGGATTTTTTCCATTGTTGAAAAACCAAGTTCTTTTTGTATATCTATTCAAAATACGAATTGAACTAAAGCAGACAATCTTTCAGCAAATTTGCAATAACGTTGTCATCCTGTTATTCAATGACCCCTTATTTTGAAAAAGGAAGTAAAAGGAAAAAGTCCGAGGCTACTAATTTCCATTGTTAAACCCTCAAGAACCCTTCAGTTTGAATTACCCAAACAGAGTGGAAAAGTACGAGGAGCAGCAGAGTAGACATAATCAGCAACATTCTATTTTGCAGCATTTTCGTCACACACTTCTTCGAGTGAAAAGAACAATTGGAAATGAAAAACCTGTAATATTGGTCGATGTATTTCGGCAACTGAAATATTTCTTCAGCTTTTACATCGTATTTATTGTAGCTTTTTTTACAAGCATACTCAATCTAAGAAAGCTGGTTACTGAATGAATAATATATCTTCTAAAACTTATGGAAAACTAACTAATGCATATTGCTAACTCAGGAAATACATATATTGAGTTATAGCAGTTGCTCGGATTGCGTGATGAGTGAAAATACTGAATTTGAACTATTGAATTACGAACGGACGTCTAGGAGTTCAATGAATATAACAATTTTGAAATGATGGAATTTCAACGAAATAAGACTTGATTAATCCATTACAAACCGCTCAGTTCTCGACAATGATAAGCCTGAGCACATTAAACAGGAAGATACTTTTTCATGGCGCCTTTAAAGAGATCCTGTGGTAGAAAGTAACAGATTTGAGTTGTTTCACATGCCTACATAATGGATCAGCATTGAAGATAGAAACAACACAGCAATCTATTTGTTGTAACTCATGTAGTATTTTATTCCCATTTGATTTTTGTACCCATTTTAAAAACGTCACTTTCATATTTAGCAGTAGGCATATAGTTTAAAAATTGACAGATTGTAATAATAGAAAAGTCATTCCTAGTTTTGGTACGATTTTTACAACTGTTTAGTATTGTGCTTGCTGTATGTTTCATAGCTGCAGTAAATTGAGTTTGTGAAACCGTTTACACTTATTTCGAACCACCCAGACGCTAGACCCTACCGGTGTGTGGGACTTCAGCGGGGATACAACATTTTTGGCGACCGTGACAGGACTTGGTGCAGTTTTTTTAAATACAGTAGAGTTAACGCAAAATTCGTGAAAATTGAGTGATCGGATAGTTTCGAACTTGATAAAAAAATGGCCGATCTCGAAAAAACTAGGAAAAATCGCAACGTATTACGAATGTGCTTTACAAAAGCAGCAAACGAATTGGATGGGCATATTAAGACAGTTCCTTTGGTGTTTAGTGATGTCGAGATCGCTTGGGAATGCTTGAAACCCAAGAGGGACAACTTAATTGCTTGGGATAAAAAAGTGTACAATTCGTTGCTTGATGGGAAAGCTACCGAAGACCAGTTGATGGGAGAAATGTAACAATGTGAAGCCTACTTGAAAAGGTTTATAGGTTTGAAATTAAAAGTTGGAAAACTCCTGTCAAAGCCTGTAGATGAGCAGTCTGTTGAAGGTGATACGGGTAAGGTAGATCCGAGTAAAGGTGAGCGAAAATTTAAAAGATCTCCTTATAATTCGCCCCGTGATGTTGAGAATGACAGACTCAATAATTATCAAAACGATGAACCAGAAACTCCTCTTGAAAATAGACTCAAAAATTTGTTAAGTTTTGTGAGATCTGAGGTAGAAAATGAACAGCGAATCGTTTTAGCCAGCGATAGTTTTGATTTAACGAAATCTGTTGCAACATCAAAAACAAGCGAAAACAGACTTTCGGGATATTGTGCTCCGGAAAAAATGACTGCCGCGGGTCTATTGAATAGGGAATTCAATGGTGCCAAGTGTGTATTTTGCCAGGGAGTACACGAAAGTGACCAATGCTCTAAAGCGCTAAAAATGACGAAAAAGAAGCTACTCAGCATGGCTCAAAAGGTTTTTGACCCCATAGGCTACGTTGAAACTCAAGTTATGGTTACAAGAGCTGTGGTCCAAGAATGTCACATGGGATGCGGAAGTAGACCAAGATCTAGCCAAGGATTCCAAAGAATGGGTCAAGGATTTACCAGTTTTGAAAAACATTGAAATTCCTAGATGGAATAAAATTGGAAGTTTGGAACCAAGGGAAGTAACGATCCACACGTTTGTGGATGTCTCACCAAGCTTATGCAGCTACGGTTTTTTGTAGAGTATCCCAGGAGAGTCAAGTGTGGGTTTACTTGTTGTCAGCCAAGTCCAGAATTGCTCCTTTAGAGAACAAAGAGAGAAAGATGACTATACCACGACGTGAACTATTGGCAGCTACAATTGAAGCCAGACTGTATATACAAATGTCAAAATGGTGGGAGGGTCCTCAGCGGTTATACGAGGAAAAGGAGAAATGGCCCTGTACAGACCAACGAGTAAATGAAGAAGAGGTAAATGCTGAGCGAAAGAAAAGTGAAAGAACTTGTGTGAAGTTGAAATGCTACAAAAATTTTGTGATTAGTTTTATATTTGTGAGAAAAGGTTTTGGTTTAAACCGTTTCTCAGGTGGGACAATGTCGTAACTTATGTAGTATTTCATTCCCATCTGATTTTTGTAGGCATTTGAAAAACATCACGTGCGTCACTTTTATATTTAGCGAGTAGGCATGTAGTTTTAAAAAATTGGCAGATCAGAATAATAGAAAAATCATTCCTATAGACTACAGGCCCGTGTTGAAAAAATTATGGGTCATTTGAACCACCAGGTGACCTATCTAGAACGATATGAGAGCATAAAATAATAAGATTCAGCACCATGCCGTCACTTGTAAGCTGTCCAACTGAGTGCAGGCGAGAATTCGAAAGTACAGGTAGAGTGGGTACATTTTGGTCACATATTTTTGTACGGCATTCTTACCATCGATAGATCCGTGAAAAATAATAAGAAAACGCGCGCAGCGCCGTAAAAAAATGTGGAGCCACAAAGTCGAAATTTTTTCTTAATTATCCGACAATTACCAGGGTAAGTTTTGTCATTTGATTTTGTACGGCATCTGTGTCATACTATTTCGATACTGCTTTTAATCCATATTCCGCAACGCCGTACAAAAATCATGTGACAAGGGGAAAAATCTAGGGTTGCAATCCCCTCTCTTTCTGTAGTCCAGGGGATGATTTGACACAATATGAAATAAATTTATTTTGAAAGTATTTTATGCAAAAAAATATTTTTCACATGCCTTACATTTTCGTTAGTTCAAAGGGAAAAAAATCCATTTATTGTACTAATTTTCATAGTATTTTCGTGATTCTAGGTTCCTAGTTAGAAACTATGTTGAATATGGGTTTGTATACTATCCATTTATACCAAAATATAGACATATTGTCACTGATAATTCTAAAAAACAACATATTTTTGAGAAGTACTCATGACACTGAAGTTTGCAGTACAAAATCATGCCACAAGTGGGTCTGCTAACTTCAGTGTCATGAGTACTTCTCAAAAATATGTTGTTTTTTGGAATTATTAGTGACAATATGTCTATATTTTGGTATAAATGGATAGTATACAAACCCATATTCAACATAGTTTCTTACTAGGAACCTAGAATTACGAAAATACTATGAAAATTAGTACAAATAAATGGATTTTTTCTTTTTTTTCCCTTTGAACTAACGAAAATGTACGGCATGTAAAAAATTATTATCTTTGCATAAAATACTTTCAAAATAAATTTATATCATATTTTGTCAAATCACCCCCTGCACTACAGAAAGAGAGGGGATTGCAACCCTAGATTTTTTCCCCTTGTCGCATGATTTTTGTACGGCGTTGCGGAATAAGGATTAGAAGCAGTATTGAAATAGCATGACACAGATGCCGTACAAAATCAAATGACCAAATTCACCCTGGTAATTGTCGGAAAATTAAAAAACAATTTCGACTTTGTGGCTCCACATTTTTTTACGGCGCTACGCGTTTTCTTATTATTTTTCATGGATCTATCGATGGTAAGAATGCCGTACAAAAATATGTGACCAAAATGTACCGACTCTATCTGTACTCTCGAATTCTCACCTGCACTCAGTTGGACAGCTTACAAGTGACGGCATGGTGCTGAATCTTATTATTTTATGCTCTCATATCGTTCTAGATAGGTCACCTGGTGGTTCAAATGACCCATAATTTTTTCAACACTGGCCTGTAGTCTACTAGTTTTGGTACAATTTTGCAACTTTGTAGTATTGTGCTTGCTGTATATTTCATTGCTGCAGTAAATTGAGTTTACAAACACTTATTTCGAACCACCCAGGCGCTAGACCCTACCGTTGTGTGGGATTTCAGCGGGGATACAACACTATTTGTTGTTTTAACAAATTCGAATTTGATTATGTGAAGTCAAAAGCCATTACGCGAATGTCAATGTAAAAATTAGTTTTCAAATTTCATTTTTCTGAAAGCTTTTGTTTCCATTTCATTCATTCATGAATTCAAGTTTAGCAGATTGAATCTTGAAACTAATTCAAAAACTCGAGTCTAGAGGATGTTCTTTTCTGTTATGGCCATCCCGTATAAGAACTCTAGTATATATTTTCAAATGACCCTTTTCAAATCACTAAAAAATAAGACGAAATGTTGACAAAAGTTCATGTTCATAGCATATGAGAGTATTGGAAAATAACTGACTTGCTCCCCACAAATATTGAGGAATTTTTTCATTGTTGAAAAACCAAGTTCTATTGGTGAATCTATTCAGAATACGTATCGAACTAAAGCAAGGAATCGTACAGCAAATTTGCTGTAACGTTGTCATCCTGAGTTTAATGACTCCTTATTCTGACAAATAAAAGTCCAAGAGAATAACTTCCATTGTTGAACGCTCAAGGTCCTTTCAGTTGGAATTCCCAAAACAGAGTGGAAAACTACGAGGAGGAGCAGAGTAGACATAATCACCAACATTCTATTTCACAGCATTTTTGTCACACACTTCCTTAAGTGAAAACAACAATTGGGAGTGAAAAACCGCCCAGCACTCGACAATGATAAGCCTGAACACATAGAATGGAAGATACTTTTTCATGACGCCTTTAAAGAGGTCCCGCGGTGGAAAGAAACATATTTGAGTTGTTTCACATACCTTCATAATGGATAAGCATTGAGGATAGAAACAAGCAAAAGCCTCAACGTGACGTGGACGTAAGAAGCCTCCGTTGGCCCTTCAAATGCGGATTTTGCATTTTCAGAATGAGATTTCTTGAAATGTTAATTTTTTGTAGAGGCTTTATTTTTATGAAGTGGATTCGGGGGAGCTTGATAGAAGGAAATGAAAGAAGAATTATGAAAAGAATATGCGGGAGTTAACGCCCTGAAGAGCGCCGTTTGTTGGATGGAAATGGGGGAGATGGAGGGGATCTCCAGAGATGTCCCGGTTGGGGATCAGCTATTTTCTCGACGGACTACTTTGATACGGTTTTCAGTTGTTTACCTCGGAAGGTTTCAAAAAAAATTGATAATAATGTTTCGAAAGTACCTTCCAGAGTTTTTATGAGTTTTATTGCCGTGAATATTCACAGGACTGCGCAGTACCCATATCGAATTTTGTTTTTCTGAGTGAGGATTAATCTCATCAGCAGTGCATTCACTCATTTTATTCAAGTTATTCAAATTTTGTTTCTAAAATTCCTTATTATATATATATATATAATATATATATTGATATAATAATAATAATAATAATCTTTATTCACAAAATACAAATAAAAAACATATGTGAATAATTTTGACCCATCAAAATATTACATGGGGAGTCATCAAATCAATATTAAAAGGCATTAGCACTGTCAATAAGTAGGTTACAAAACATTTAAGGTATATCACAAACATTACATATATGGACGTACAAATTTATCAGTGAAATAAAAGTAAAAATATTTAAATCACAAATATCACGTAAAATTAATAAATTAACATAGAAAATAATTAGTAAAACACAAACATCATATATGGACACACTATTCAAAATGACTAGACCAAAATTCTTCTATTGTGTAGTAGCACTTTTCATGTAGGATTTTTTTCATCTCCTTCTTCAACTTTTGTTTACTCATTTTTTTGAAAGCCTCAGGTATTTTATTATAAATCTGAATGGCTTCATGGTTGATACTGAGTTGCGCCGCTGACAACCTGTGATATGGTGTTGAGAATTTTCCTGCATTCTAGTTCTGTAGCTATGGTATTCCCATTTCGTATTATGTTGTCTTTGTTGTTGTGGATGTATAAAATACAGGTGAGTATGACAGACAGGTAAGTGTAAGTATTTTTTCTTGTTTGAAATGACTTCTACAGCTTTCCATATTCCTTAGATCGCATATGATACGAGTGGCATATTTTGTTTAATGAAGATCTTTTCACTTTCAGTACTACTACCACCCCAGAACAGAACAGTAATCCATAGTTTATGAGGCTATGAAAAACCCGAAATAAGCGTGTTTTGCTGGTTGTTTTCCTGCTATCTGCTTTGATCTTCTTATAGTATATGTAGCTACAGATAGTTTTTTTATCAAATCTTCTGTGTGTTTCCAGAATTTCAGGTTTGGTTCCAGATATGGTATCGTGTAATTCTTATTTGATTTATTTGTAATATCAATTGGTTATGAAATTACACGACCAAAACAATTTCTTGAGCTAATTCGAATTATGATACTCTTTTCAGGGTGGATTCATGGGAAAACATTTTGTGACATTCCTCTATTTTATTATTTTTTAACACACAATTCCTTTTCATGGTAACAAACATCTTGTTTTTTTTATCCTGCGTACTTACATTAAAATACAAACTTTTAAAGGTATAGAATTGAACCATATCAAAATATGGTATCGTGTAATTCTATTTTATTTATTTGTAATTTCTATGATTGCGAAATTACACGACCCAAACAATTTCTTATGATAATTTGTAATTAAATTATAAGATACTTTTCACTGTGGATTCTAGAGAAAACATTTTCGTGACATTACTCTATTTTATTATTTTCTAACTGACAATTCCTTTCCATAGTAACAAAATCTTATTTTTTTATCCTGCCTACTCACATTAAAATACAAATCCTTAAAGGTATAGAATTAAACCATATCAAATCCCCTCAAATTTGTTTGCATTTTGTTAAATTTTGAACACAATTTGATGAAAGGAAATATAAATTTCATTTTGCACCGCTAATACTTCTTTGGCGGGTCTTCATACAATGATAAAATTTTGAATATGTTTTTTCTTAATCTATTTGACACTCCTACATCCATATATGAAACTCTCCTCATTGGGTTGAAACTCCCATCAAAGACTTCATCGTAATCTTTGAATGCTGTTGATTGTCTGATGAATGATCTCCCTGTGATTATTTTCTAGGTCTGACATAAACTTCAACAACAATTTCTAGATCTTCATCAATTTCTGAAACTTCAGTTATTTCCATATTTTCTTCATCATAGTATCATACTAGGAATAGGCTTTTCAATTAACAATACACTACAATCTGGAACAACAATACTATTCTCCATTTCTCTCACTTCTGTTTCGGTTGATTTTCCTGATTTCATTTCATTCTCATTTATCCTTGAATTCAGAATTTGATCATTGTTTAACATAGTCTCTCAAACTTCTTTTCTATTTTGCTTTTTATCCTTTCTGTAAATTTTTCAAACACTCTCTTGAGTTATTTCCATTCTTTGGAACATCTATCTTGAATGATTTTCCATTTTCCTCTCCATTCTTTCGAAACTTTCTTCCATTTTCTTTCCATTCTTTCGAATCTTTCTCCATTTTCCTTCCATTTTTTCTTATTTTCAAATAACATTTCCAATATATTATTTTCTATTGCTAGAAATTCCAGCCACTATGTTGGGCGCCAATTTGTTATGGTATCGTGTAATTCTTATTTAATTTATTTGTAATTTCAATTGGTTATGAAATTACACGACCCAAACAATTTCTTGAGCTAATTTGTATTGAATTGTGATACTCTTTTCAGGGTGGATTCTAGGGAAAACATTTTCGTGACATTTTCTATTTTTATTTTTTTCTAACTCACCATTCCTTTTCATGGTAACAAACATCTTATTTTTTTTATCCTGCATACTTACATTAAAATACAAACTTTTAAAGGTATAGAATTGAAGCATATTAATATATATAGATTCATTCATTTTTGAAGAAGTACAGATGTAGATAATGTGTCGAATAACTCACAGAAAAAATCCGTTTTTCTACGATGAACATGAACAATATGATCACTGAACACATTCTGTGATATGATGCCAAAAATCAGGTGTTTTACTGTGTTAATGAAAAATGTTGGTATTATTTTTCAGATATTGAATAACCAATATGATGAGAGATATCAGTGACTCGTAATATACCTACAGCTCCAAGCAGCTACTCAAAAACACTAAGTGTATTCAAAGTATAGATTTAACTCATTTTCACATTCACATTCACATTCGAGACAGATAAAGTTCATGTAAAAAAATGGTTGCGACTTTATGAAAGACCTAGAAAATATAATTTTTTCTGACAAAAACGTTCTTATTTCGCTCGATATAACATCTTTCTAACCTTGATGTACCACTACTGATATAGAACTTTAGCAATTGAAGAATTATTACAACATTTGAGTCAAGGGCGTAGCCAGGAATTAATTTCGGGGGAGGGGGGGTTTGACATTTTGGCAATTGACTTTGTAGGTGACGGGAATTGTGAGGGTCGCTTTCTGTAGCAAGTATTGTTGTTTTTAAGAATTCAATAATCCTTTTCCTACTTCGGAAACAATATTCACATAGATATTCCTGGTTAGGTTAGGTAAACCTATTTTTCAAATATGCTTCAGAATTTAATTTTTATTCACTCAAACAAGTTGGTTAAAGTGCAAAATGAAAGATTATTTTTGCAACGAAAAATAACTCTGAAACATTTCGGGGGGGGGGGTTTGAACCCCCAAAACATGAAAAATGAAAATGCATGAAAATTCAGTATAACAGTCTTCATTCTCGAAAAATTTGACTTGAAACGGACATCCTTTTATGGAAATATAGAAATTTTTTTCAATATATCAATTGAATTTTCTATGGTTCTGTCAACACTATGGCCATAAAGTTCTGCATGAAGCATGTGATAGCGATATTTATATTCGATAGGTTACATTTCGTTTTAGATATTGAGGTACAAAAATTTTAAATGGCCACATTTTATGGAATGCCCTCTACGAACTTAACCGCGGCATTTGCCAACCAAACTCACCTTGAAAATTTCAGGTCTCTAGGACAATCTCTTCGAAAGTAATTGTGCTAACAGCCGGCCGGACGGCCCCAAGGACAGATTTGAATTTGACCACGAATTCGTCATCTGGGAGTAGAACCCTATCGTTTTAGAACATTTTCGGTTCAAAAATCGAAAATTACAGACATTTGGTCACGATATAGCACTCGTTAAGGAGACCGAGCGCTCGAAAACTTAAATGCCTCCTGAAAAATAATTGCCACACCAATATCATTGATGAGATTGTTAGTCTAGAAACTAATCGAGTGTTAACGCAGATGAAAACCATATTCCATATTCAGGGCGAATCTTTCGACCTATCATCTATTGAAAAACCCAATCTGAAATGGGAGTCCGTTCCTGAATATTGGAATACTTGAATTCCTAGATGATCTTTACCATTAATATTCAACTTTTGATACATTTGGGTATGTTTTTTTTGTGAATTAGGCCGTTCAAAAAAAAATATTTCCGAGTACCCATATTCAATATTTTTTTCTAAATCTGTAGGTGTGCCACTTGATTTTATTACTCTTTATTGAAGAGTATTTAGTGTAGTTTAAACTGCCATGACAGGTTTATTGACTTTTTCATCTACAGGGTAATTTTCTTTATAAATTCCGATAATATCAGAAAAATAGAGTCCGGTCCTGGAAACTGATGATCTGATAAGTCAGCTACTTACCAAATTTGGTTCATTTGTGATTATTCTTTCGTCCAATAGAGCATTTTCAAAATATGACCCAAAACTGGAAATCACCCTGTATAATTCAAACGAATCGTTTGAGACCTTTCATGTGGGGTATTTTTGAAACTAGCAAAGTGTCCTCTATCTCTGTGTGAAGTATGTACAGTTCAACAGGATTCACCCTGTATATGGAAACCATTTAGAACGAATAAAGAAAAAATATTCTCCACTTAGGCTCTTAATGCCAATAATATGGTCTTCAAATATTCAAGAACCAACAAAAACAATTTCACCCGACTGAAAAATGAGACACCAAAAGAACTGCTACGTGATGTAATCTACAAGATATTCTGCAAATATTGTCGATCTACCTATATAGGACAAACAAGTCGTTATCTAAAGAACAGATTAATAAAACATCAAAGAGATACCCTGAATATACTAAATCCAAAAGAAAAAGGGAAATAACAGCACGATAGCTTAGCATGTTTGCAATACTTTGTTGACTTCAACAACCAGTCAAGTAAAAAATGATTTCAATAAAACGGGACGAAAAATCATTCCATAAAACGACATAGGTATATCGTGAACTTAAACAGCGCCTCTGTTATAATATGATTAGTGAATTAAGATGAAAAAATTGATAATACTTATTCATAATTAGACATTAACGTTTACATGCGCCTTTTCAATATTTCAGAGCTTAAAATGTTAAATCAATATGTCAGTTCCTTTCCAGCAGTTTTCTTTTTATGTTGTGCGATGTGTTTCCATCTTGTTCTCATGGAATCAATTTAGTATCATTCAATAAAACCTATTCATATGACCACAGTGAAAAAAAATTACAAAAAAGGCAATTATCGGAGACTAGCACACTTGCCAAAAAGGGGGCACAATAATTGATAATTACCATTTCCCTTCTGTGGTATAGGCGAATGCAGCTGTAACGAAGAAGTTTTCGAGAAGGAAAGAAGGAAGGAACTGAAAGAGAAACACTCTGGAAAAATCTTCCGGGTATGGGTCATTCCAAAAAGTTCTTGGGTAACTTCAAATCTGAAAGGTCTAAAAAGTATTGAGATGTCTCTGAGATTAAGTTACACCTCCTCAATTGCTTTGAAACAGGATATTGTAGATTTAAAGAGCATATGATGAGAATTAGTTAAACAGAAACTTACAAGTGAAGATTTCGTGGGGAAAGGGAGGAAACTTCTGTTCGAAAGATATCTTGGACAAAGAATTAAAAGTGGAACGCGGATTTGTCCGTTTTGAAGTTTTCTCGAATACTGGAGATCTCTGAAGCCCTGGGACTGAAGCGCGAGCTGTAGTGCAATTTTGAAAATAACCCGTATAAGAGGAACAATAGACTCCAGAGTCACAGTTGAATATAACTCTACTGGAAAACTACAATCTGAACAATATAAAATTATGATGTACTCACGAAACCATCACCTATTGAAAGACATCTCAGAACTTTAGAATAAATCTGCTTTTATAATGAATATGAAAATATTATTTATATTTCGCACCTCCCAATTATTTTCAATTACACCCATCACCTGTCAGACATTGATATGCGCATCTTGATATCTATTCCCCCTTGTCGATATCCCATCTGGTTATTGCCTCGGTTATTGGTTTTGCCATTGTTTACCGTTTTCGAGGGTTATACACGAAATAAAACAAAATATTCCAGCATGACAACAACTTCTTGTTTATATGTTCCTGCGTCATACGTGAGTTCATATCGAAAAAATTTCTCATGTAATATTTATGTTTGATAAATAAAAATAGAAAATAACTGCCGAAGTAGTTTGTTATAATAAGAGTAGGTGCTTTTGAGCGCTCGTTCATTGGTGAGCAATATGGCTATTACCTCAAAATTGTGTATGGGACTTGATTCTGAATAAATAAATGCAAAATCACAGCTTGATCGAAATATTATTCTGGAAACCATTCAAAAACTGAAATATGTGAAAAGTTGACGATTAAAAAAATTAAATTATTTGGTTCTGATGATGCGATTCTCCAAAAATTTTGTATGACTTCAGTATATTAATTTTCATTCAAAAAATTATTTCACTCGAATCGGATATCTTGTCATGGAAATATGAAGATTTTTCTTTTCAATATTCCAATTGAATTTTCTATGGTTCTTTCAACAATATGACCACAATTTTGCATGAGGCCAATTAGGAGCATCTTGTATATGTCCGCAAAATTCCATTTCGATTGGTTTCGTTTTGTCTGATATACATATTGAGGGACATAAATTTTGAATGGCCATATTTTATGGAATAGTTGTACGATTTGGCTGGCTAACAAACTTAACCGCGGCATTTGGGAATCGTACCTACTGATCGGCTCAAAATTAAAAAATTACAGACATTGGGGCAAAACGAAATAGCACTTGTATAAGTAGAACGAGCGCTCAAAAAATTTAAATCCATAGAGAGAAAATTCGGGAAAGTTCTAACACACGTTTCACTTTACAGTGTTTCTAACTCCAACTACACACAAACATTGACGCATTGCACAGAAAAATATTCCATGCAGTTAGGATCAGAAAGGAAGCGTAAACTACGTGTTTGTGTACTCCGCTTTTGTACCGTCATACAATAGGACGCAGACTGGAGAAACAAGTTGAAAAATGTATTGATGCTTTTATAGAAGTTCGTATTCGATGATATTACGCTAAAAGAGGACAGGGTAAATTAAGCTGGCGCAGGAATGTTTTCTAATTGACAATTTTCAGGATTATCCATTCGTACATAATTCATCATGTACAGGATGGGGATGATTGGAGATCCCTGAACTCTTAACCCTGGGAGACACAAGAATATAAATAACACATTGCGAAGTCTTTTTAAAGTCATTCTGATTCCAATCAATCGCATTACTTTTTCTCAGTTCAGAATATACAGTTTGGCAATTTTATTTATGGTCATAATTTCTGTTCTTCGTCCTGAGTACACGAAATGAAAGCATTATACAGAGATTTTTTCGAAGCAGTCCTGCGGTGTTCTCGGATTCATACTTCAGGACTTACTCGTGAAGTTCTGATTGAAAGTTTTTTTTCGCTATTGAAACCTGCCTTCTTTCATCTCTTGAAATATATAATATTTCATATATTGGTGATATTCGCTGATTTATTGAGACACTTATTTACTGATTCGAGTAGAAGTCTTTCCTACAAATACAACCTAACTAGCAAAATAGGTCCCTGAAAGAACGAAATCATTCCATAATCATCGTATTGCGCAGATTGATACAATAAAATTATTTCACAATGCGTCTCAATAAGACAATTTTATCATAAAATATAGAGATTTCTGTAATGCGGTTATGTAGACGTTCTCACAACTCATATCATACGATAACTAAAGTGAACAAATTTTATAACAGTTGCACAACGTGCTATAAAATTCTCATAAAATAATTTTAAAACAGTCTTATACAGATTATATTACGGTGGCATAGCTATTGTGGCCCTTAAAAGTTGGTTGTAAAAGAATCTGTATAAATAGTTACCTACATTACCATGAGGAAAGTAATAAGATTGTTGCTTTATGCAGATCACGCAACATTATACAATAAATCTTAATGGATTCTATAATCATCTAATAACTACTACATAATTTTATGAAGAGCTTATAGAATAAAATTGTGATTCCCAGGTTTATGTTAATCCTGAGTCATACGTTATAAAATCCTCATATACGTACAAACATATATGAACTTCACACTCTAGTACCTACCAGAAAAATTACGTGGTTTTTCTAGGTTACTCTTACAAAATGAATTCGACAATAAGTGATTGTGAGTAGAAATGAATAATAAGAGTAGTCATTTTAATCAGTCATGTTGAAATATTCATTTATGTGTGAAAATATAATTATTGAAAATTGTCTTGAATAAATCTTATACGCATTTCTTATTTCAGTTTGAAAAATAAAAACGAAAGAAAATCGATTCCGAAAAATTACTGCTGAAGTGGATTGTGAAGATACTTGGCGGTGTTTTGTTATGCTATATTTATATCGTTTCTATATTTCTCAGCAGATCTGATATAGGTTTAAGAGTACATTCAATTATCCTTATCAAAAGATGTTCTGATCTCCGAATGAAATATAAAAAATGGCAATCCATAGAGAGAAAATTCAGGAAAGTTCTAATACACGTTTCACTTTACAGAGTTTCTTATTCCAACTGCACACAAACATTGATGCATTACCAAAAAAAATTTTATGCAATTAGAAAGGAAGAGTAAACTAATATCTATTCATCATGTAGGACAGGATGGGGATAATTAGAGATCCCTGAAATTTTAACCCAGAGAGAATCGGATGACACTTTGTCTTTGTCTCTTTTTTAGTTCTTTCTGATTCCAATCGACTGTATTACTCTGTTTTATTCAGTTCAGATTCAAAATCAAAAATTGACACTTTAGTAATTTTAATGTTGGTCATTTCTCTTTTTATGCTAGGTACACGAAATGAAAACATTTTACTGATATTCTTTTCGTAGCCATACCGTGGTATTTTTGAATTTTTCTGCTATTGAAATATTCAATATTTCATATGTTGTTTATTGGTTTTTCGAGATATTTCTTCACTAAACTGAATTAGAAGCCTCTCCTATGAATATAATTGTTTGATGTGACGTGGGGAGTTTCAACTATTTTTCAATATTTCCAATCAGACATGTTGAAATATTCATTCATATGTTAAATTTCAATTATTGAATATTGTCGTGAGTGAACTTTTGTAATCTTTGTGTCATTATTATTACGTGGACGAATGAATATTTCGTGACTCTCAAACTCTATGGCTTTTACCTCTATTCGAACAATTTCTAGTCATATAGAATTCGGTGCAATTATTGGCGGCATCATCAATATGTACGAAAATACGATTTGCTCGAATGTATTTTTTTAGATTCGGCAATAAAATATCGGAAAATTGGACTGTCTGATAACTTTCATTTCTCAACTATGCCGAAACGTCAGCAAAAGTTATCAGACAGTCTAATTTCCCGATATTTCATTTCCTTATCTAAAGAAATGGACGTTAACTCATCAAAAGTATTTTTGTAGTAGACGAAAATAGATTGTGATTCATATTTGAAACTTAATCCTTTTCATGTCGGAATAAAAATGTTATTCATTACATATAAGAGAGAAAAAATTATAATCTCCCATTAATAAATTGTTTTCAAAGGAAAACACACAATCAACACAATTGGCAGTTTTAAGAATCAGAAGAAAATCATAAATTTTTAGTTATAACTTTCATATAAAATAAACTTTAACTCCACAGAAAAGTGTCTGTGTATTGTCTTCATTTAATGTTTCTAGCACAATGAAGAGCGGATATAGTGGCCAAATTTCAATTTTCTGAATGATAATTTTAACTTACTTTAATTACTGGCTGTTGACACTATGAGTTTTCCGAAAACGGAGTGAAGCGAAGTGCCGTAATTTTTCTCTATCTCTTGAGGTTTGAAGAGATTTATTCCAGCGTTCATTAATTCGCTCATCTGCATAGGGTTGGGGAAATTTGTTAAGGATCTCGAGGACTATGGGAGGTAGAAGAAAACAATGCATCCGAGCTCAAACGCAGCTATTTAATTGAATGGATCATTTCATCCAATTGAATGAGTTCGTTTCAGCCTCAGAGTAAAAAATGAACTGTTTACCTCTTACTCTAAGGTTCCAGCTCGGTTGGATTGTTTTCTTCAACCTACGAAAAAATTTAGATAGTTCGTGACCATTCTGAAACTAACCGAATATTTATAAACTGAAATCATCTCTTCTTCGGTAACCATTCCTTAATATATAGTATCATGACGAAAGTTCATATATAATTATGTAATGCCAACCCTGGATTCCTTTAGCCAACATAATCTTATTACAGCTTTTCTAATTCATATACCTATGTTATAACGTGCATAATTGCAACTCATCATTTCTGCTGAGTTTAGACAATATTATTATAAAATGATTGTGAATGCCTCTCTCGAGGAGATTAAGTATCGAGATCTTGTACGCTTTGCTTCGCTTAATAAAGTTGATTTTTTAAAAATACGGTTTTTCTCCCTAAAAACATAATTGGCGACGAGGTGATGGATTGTGCCGGTCTTCGTGAAACGAATACGGACTGTCAGTGTTAACTGTTAAGGTGCAACCAAGAACAAGGAGAGGAATACCAGAAGCCCTGATCGACCGAGTAGCGCCCTTCGACAACTTCAACAAAGAAAAATCAAGAACTTCAGAGGTGAGCAAGAGCAAATCCTTTACTTATTCCCCCAGTTATTTTAACCTGGCCCAAAGTTAAAACCAATTCCAATCCAATTCTTTTTCCGTACAGTTTTGAGAGTAAAACCTGTATAAGTTTTTCCTAGGTTTCTTTCCAAAAACCGATCAAATAATTCAATTTATTAATAATTTTTTTTTCAATCATACATAATTGATCCAATTATAGATAATTTAATCGATAATTTATCGAAACTTAATTTGAAAAATAACAAAATGACACAGAATAATAATACTTTCGAGAGAATGAAGCTGATTAGCCTTTTCGCGCAATCAATAGTTCCATTTGACGGAAACCCCGCAAATTTAACAAGATTTTTAAATCATTGCGAAAGATTTTCCAGTAAATTCAGATCAAATGATGCATTACTTAATTAAGCAATTATAGATATCATTAAAAGTAAATTAATAGGTACAGCTAGTGAAATAGTGAGCAGCAATGAACGCATCACTTCTAGTTGGACAGATTTAAAAAAATTCCTCAAATTGAAATTTGAAGAGAAAATTAGTTTAACTGTATTATTTTGGGATCTCCAGAATGCCCAAAGATTTAGAAATGAAAATGATCTAGAATTCCTAGAAAAATTGTCGATTTAAAAAACAAATATGATTATCAGGTGGAGTTATCCGAATTGAGTATAGTTGAAAAGGAACAAGAAAAAAATATCGCATCTAGAGTAGCCACTAGAGTTTTACTTTACAACATTAACCCTGAATTACGAACTGCACTGAGAGGTCATGGTATAATGAATTACGATGACATGGTAAATTTTATTAGGCAAGATTTTTATTATTACCAGCAACCTTTTCTTCATTATAAAACACAAGTTTCTCAAAACCTAACAATTTTCCAAATTCAAACAAACGCCAAACGCAAAACCCAATGCAGTACCCAATACAGAGAAATTTTCCTAATCAATTTCAACCACATTTTAAACCACCACAAAATCAATTTCCTCCACAACCTATCCAATTTACGCAACAAAATACCAATCAATTTCCTTCAAAACCTATCCAATTTACACAACGCCCAGTAACTCATCATTTCCCTATCAGACAACAAGTTTTCAGACCTAGTACCTCTAAGGAAGTAGATGTATTCAAACCTAATCCAAATCAAAGAATTTTGACACCACCGGAAAAAATGTCTATACAGACGCGAAATTATCCACATAAACGCTCGAATTATTCGACACAATATCAGGCAAATCCTCCAAGAAAACACCCAAATTTTAATCAAACTAATTATCAGCAAAATTACAATAATCAACCTCCTAATTTCACATTTGAAGAATTGACTAATATTGAACCAGATTGTGAGCCAATCGATGTAGAATATAATGAGTCACAAAATTATCTTGAAATTAACGAAAACTTTGAAGATGAAAACTTAGAAAATTATTCAGATGAAAATTTTCACGAACTAGCCTCGAACAATTTATCGACCTAAATTCTGCTTTAGACAATAAAAATCAATTACCTTACATTGAATTCCAAAATCCTAAGTGCAAACTTCTTATAGATAGCGGATGTTCAGTATGTCTAATTGACCCAAAATTTGCTTATAATCACTTTCCCAAAAATATTTTTAAGGAATCAACAACTTTAACTGCATGTATGAAGCAGGAAACTTCTAATGAAAAAGTATTTTTACCAGTATTTAGAGAATTCGAAATTGATGATTTTCACCCATTCATACTTTACAAATTTCACAAAAATTACGATGGATTAATAGGAGCAGATTTCTTGAAAATATGGATTAAATTTAGATTTCAAAAACCAAATTTTAACTAATGAATATTGTAAGATTCCATTCCAATATCAAAAAGTTTCCCAAAAACCCTCAAACATTCCAATAGATCTTAGTCATTTAGAATCAAAATTAGAAACCAACTGACTAAAATTCTCCAGACGAACGAAGATGTTTTACAACTACCTGATCAACCACTCAAATTTTCTAGTAACATTAAACACAAAATTAGAACGACTGACGAAATTCCTGTACACGGTAAAATGTATAAATATCCAGAAATTCATAGAGCGGAAGTACAACGACAATTGAAGACATGTTAGAGAAAAAATAATTAGACCTAGTATTTCCCCATGGTCCTTTCCCGTTGTCATAGTTCCCAAAAAGCAGGACAAATCTGGACAAACGAAATGGCGAATTGCCATAGACTATAGAAAACTGAACGACAAAACCATAGACGACAAATATCCCTTACCCCAAATCGACAACATATTAAATAAATTAGGCAATAAAATAGTTATTTTTGTATTAAGTGCGTAAAATGAGTGTTTTTTTCATGGCACATGAGAGTGTCAATTTTGGCCGAGACCGCAGGTCGAGGCAAAAATTCACTCGAATGTGCCATGAAAACACGAATTTTATACGCACGAAATACAAACAACATTTTTTGTACAACTGTGAATGTGAATTTACATCGTCAAAAATACGTATAATCATTGAAGATAATGCTTTCAGTACAATATTTAAATGAATCCAGTGATCTTTCTGTGTCGTAACTATAGAAACAGTTTGTTGAAATTGTTTGAATCTTTGACAGTATTTGCTCGTAGTTGTTTCAATTTCGAATTATTTTAAAGATGAATGTTGAACATGATAGTGGTAGTGATACCCCGCTGAAGAAGCAAATACAATTGTATCTTATATGTTACCAGCCAAATCAAAGCTAATAATATGAGAATACATATAACCAATTTCGAGAATGGCGCAACAAGATCAACGTAAAAAAGGTTTCTGAAAATGTGCTCACATGCTATTTCGAGAAAAATAAAAAAACTTTTAAACCTTCCAAGTTATGGAGCTCAATGTTAAAAAAAACATCGAATGTTTTTCAAAATTGGTCCCGCTTATTAAGAACAAAAGCGTCGGATACCGAGGAAAGAAATCTAAAGTGTTATGGAGGGATAATATCAATAAATTTCTCAGAGATGCTGATGACGAAACTAATTTACTTTATAAGGTACAGATACAATAATAATTTTGTGAAATTAGTTGTAATTAAAATATTCATTATTTTTAAGTTGTTCTAATTTTAGTTATCAGCAGTGAAAAAAAGACTTTTTTTAACGGTGAAAAAAAGACTTTTTTTAACGGTGAAAAAAAGTAATATTTTACGCATCCATAGTGATGAAGAAAAGTCAAGTTTTTTTGACAGTTGTACAAAAAATACTTTACCACACTTGACTTAGCATCTGGTTTTCACCAGATAGAACTCGACGAAGAATCAATAGAAAAAACGGCCTTTACTGTAGAAAACGGACATTACGAATTTCTTAGAATGCCTTTTGGACTCAAAAACGCCCCAAAACTTTCCAGCGGCTAATGAATAATGTTTTAAAAAAGTATATAGGTATAATCTGTTATGTATACATGGACGATGTAGTTATTTTTTCGGATACTGAAGAACAACATTTGGCAGATATCCATACCATCTTAGAAGCACTCAAAATTGATAATTTAAAAATCCAACTTGATAAATGCCATTTTTTCAAAACTGAAATTGAATTTTTAGGTCACATTATCACACCTCAAGGAATTAAACCAAACCCTAATAAATTGAAAGCTATTACTGACTTTCCAATTCCAAAAACTCAAAGAGAAATTAAATCGTTCCTCGGATTAATAGGTTATTACAGAAAATTCATTCCAAATTTCGCTAAATTTACGAAACCTCTAACATTATGCCTGAGAAAAGATGCAAAAATTAACATTGACGATTTAAATTACATCGAATCATTTGAAACTTGTAAGCGGAATCTAATGAACGATCCAATATTAAGTTACCCTGACTTTGATAAACCTTTTATTCTCACGACAGACGCATCCGGTTATGCAATAGGATCAGTTCTATCGCAAGGAAATTCCCCGAACGATCTTCCAATTGCATTCGCAAGTAGAACGCTAAATGACGCCGAAACAAGATACAGTACGATAGAAAAGAACTGTTAGCTATCGTATGGTCATGCAAATATTTCCGACAATATCTCTACGGACGCAAATTCACGATTTACACAGACCATAAACCTTTATGTTGGTTATTTTCTTTAAAGGAGCCAAATTCCAGACTAATGAGATGGCGTATTCAGTTAGAAGAATTCGACTACGAAATTAAATACAAGAAGGTTCGACGAATAACGCATACGCACTTTCGAGGATTAAAATTGACAAAAATAATATCGAAATTAATGGTATTGAAGATGATTTAGATTCAATTGCAAATCAAATAACTACCGAAGAATTAGACGATTGTTTGAATTTACTTAATGCAAATAACCAGATTGAAACCCCTAGTACTAGTCAAAATGACAATATTATAGATTTCGAAACAGACGACATAACTGTTCACAGTACTTTAGAAAATCCTATTCTCGAATTACCTATTACCGAAAGAAGTTTAAATTCTGCTGCCCTACAAATAATTTTCAAAACGACTCCAAATTATAAAGTAACAAAATCAAAAATTTTGGTGATAAACTTAGATTCAGAGTTTCCATCAACCAAATTGAAAATGATTTCATAAAATTCATTAAGGAATTTATTCAACCCAAAAAAGCATACACTTTGTATTTTGCCTCTCAAGAATTAGAAAAACCACTTATACGAATTCTACAGGAAAAATTCGATTATAAATCTTATGACTTAAAAATTTCCAAAATTTTTCTAGAAGACGTAGAAGACAAAGAAGAACAACTTCTTCGCATACAACAATACCACGAGACAAAAACTATCCATCGCGGATTACGAGAAAATCTTATAAGTCTAAAACGTAAATATTACTGGCCCAACATGGACAAAGACGTTAGGAACTACATAAATTCTTGTGAATTATGTCAGAAAAATAAATACGAACGCACCCCAATCCAAATTCAATTCAGACCCAACCCTATCGGAACGAAACCATTTACGCACGTTTACTGCGACACGATTAGGTTCAATCAACATATTGCCTTAGTATCGTAGACTCATTTTCAAGACTAGGACAATGTTATACATTAATTTAAAAAACAGGAACAGAAATTTTAGACAAGTTATTAATTTTCTTAGCCATTACGGAATTCCCAACAAAATTACATGTGATAATGGTCTCGAATTCAAAAACAACGTTATACAAGATTTTTGTAAAGTCCACAAAATCGAAATTCATTACATTACAATTTATAATCCCAATTCAATGCCATAGTTGAACGATTTCATTCCACATTAATAGAACAATTGAGGACAATTACAGACAAAAATTTGACTTTCCAAATAGATTATCTCAAGCATTACTCAGTTACAATAATTCAAACCATGCGAGCTTAGAAATGACCCCTATGCAAATAATAAGGCAGACTTGAACTACTCATTACCTATTGAACAAACACATAATGAACGATTACAAAATTACGTGGAAAATTACGTCGAAAATTTGAATGACATAACGAAACATTTGGAACAAAATAGACAAAAAAATATTCAACGCTTAGAAAAAACTAATGAAAAACGATCAGCAAAGGAAGACCACCCTTTAAACAAAAACCCAACCTACATCAAAAATCCTATGACACGAAAATTAGATCCCCCATTCAAAAAAATTGACGCCTGTGAAATAGATAAAAATCGAATCCAAGATAAGAAAAACAAGCATATCTACCACAAAAAAATCATGAAACAGAGAAAAAACTAGTTTCAAAATTTTGTTACAGATCCAAAATGGAATACACTTTCATACTTTTCATACTTCTCAGAATAATAACCTTCTCGATATCCCTTGAAATTATCCAAATCCAAAATAGCATACTACCCATTTCACTAGGTAAAGCCTACGTAACTCACAAAAACTTGCAACTTTTATACCATATTGACCTAGCCAAAATCGAACAAATCATAATTAATTATCAAACTGAAATAGACAACTACAAAACTTCAAAATTGAATTTCGCACAAACTGCAAATTATCGATATTTAAGACACTCTAACGAAATAAACCTGAATGCATTAGAAGAACTTTTGAACGAAAAAATACGAATCAAAAGAGGATTAATAAACTTAGGTGGAAAAATTTCAAAATTTCTATTCGGAACGCTCGATTCTGATGACGAAGCTTTATATCAAAGTTATTTCAACAGTATCAAAAATAACGAACAAATATTATTTCGAAATCAAAAACAAATCGCAACTATAGTGAATGACTTGAAAAATAAGTATATCAGTAAATTCCAGAAAATGTCAGAAAATCTTAAATTGTTTCAGATAGTACCTGAACTGCATGAAGTACAACAAATGCACCTTTTGATTTTTGAATTGAAAGACATAAAAAATATCTTAGACGAAATACAAACAGCTGTTAGCTTTGCGAGGTTACATTTATTGCACGAATCAGTTTTACCATATTCCAAATTTCTAGAATTGATCAAAAATGAAAATATTATACCAGTTCATCACCTGAAAGACTATTATCAATTGTGTCACACGAAAGTTATTTTCAAAAACAAAATTTTATTATTTCTGATTTCAATTCCATTAGTTCAAAAAGAATATTATGATCTATACAAATTTTACTATCTCCCTCAAAATAATGAATCCCTTCCATATACCAATCCTTATTTGCTCTCGCAAGAAGAAAAGCTGAAATGGTCCACCAAACACTGCCATCCAGTGGAAAACGACTACTTATGCGATCAAGACTCACTAGAAAAAATTCCGAAGTGCCTGGAAAATATCCTCACCAACCACACCGAAAATTGCCAGAGAATACCAAAAATTCCAACCCAGGACCTGAAGATCCTAGAAGATGGAAGCATTCTCTCAATTCAAAATGAGAAAATAATCGAAAAATGTCCATTACAAACGAAACATCATTTCCTTCCTACGATGGCCATTCTACGCACCAAATGTACCATCAGTAACAAAGAAAAGGAAATAGTTCCAACCACAAATATCAGCGAAGAGAGAATCGTCCTTCTACAAACACCACACAAGTTACCCCAGGAATACACAAAAGAAGAACATCAACCAGAAGACGACATCCCCGACATCGAATTGGAAGAAACCAACCAGTGGAATCTTCCTCAGACTGCATTTAATTCATTTTTCTATTTGATAATTCTAATAATTATAATAACTACTTTTTACTTTATTTTCAAGCTTGCTTTATCCAAAAATAATTTATGTAAAAATAAAGCTACACCCATAGGTGATACCTTTAACCAAAATGGTGAGGAATTATGTAATGCCAACCCTGGATTCCTTTAGCCAACATAATCTTATTACAGCTTTTCTAATTCATATACCTATGTTATAACGTGCATAATTGCAACTCATCATTTCTGCTGAGTTTAGACAATATTATTATAAAATGATTGTGAATGCCTCTCTCGAGGAGATTAAGTATCGAGATCTTGTACGCTTTGCTTCGCTTAATAAAGTTGATTTTTTAAAAATACGGTTTTTCTCCCTAAAAACATAATTATATATATATATTCTTTTGAATTGAGAGCTAAAATAGAAACCAATAAGTAATTCGGATTCGTATGGAATAATTGTTTGCAAAATATATCGAAGAAAATAGAAATCTAGTTTGGAGTTTTAGTATCGTTTCTAGTCTTAGAATAAATTTGTATTGCATTTATATGATAGATTCGATTGAACTTGACTGCAGGCCGCATGACTGAGGACCGGAGATAACTCACTGGAATTGCAAGATTTATTCCAGGAATTATCGGTTGAAATTACTTTGTGAATTGATGCCATTACGTTCAGAAGTCTATCCAGATATTTAAATTATTCAATTCATATTTTTTCAAGCAGGAATACAATGTGGATGAAAATCAGATCTCAGCGATATTGAATCCATAATATTCATTGAAATTCATCAATTGTGACAAATAAGTGATTTTTACTCCATGAAAACTTCTAGTTGTTTCATCTTCAGCAGCAATATTTGACATTTGAAGGAGAGCTATGAATAGGGGCGGAAGGCAAGTAGATCTGCTATCATTTCGATCTGAAGAAAATCAAACAATTTCACATTCATAGTAAGTGCAGTTGTTGCAAGCAGTCTTTTTTTATTTTCCTGAATTATTTTATTTCATTATATTATGTGACTGACAATATTTTGGAAGACTTTGATTGTCATTGTTTTCAATGATGAAATAACATATATATATTCAAAAATACGTACACTGAGAATTACAGAACTCGGATATATCCACGAATAGATATAAAAAACGTTCATATTCTATGAAGAAATCAATTTTGAGTGAAAATGTATTTGAATGCTTATCACTGTATTTAAAACTCAGTTATCCATTTCAGCTCACTCAATAAATATAGCGTGTTTTCAAATATATGCGACAAAATTGGTGATTGCTCGTATGAAATTAAAATGGGTCTTTTCTATAATAAAATTTTCTCAGCTCACTCATTTTCGAAATATCACTTTATGTTAATTTTTTTCGAAATTTCAGTGAAACTAGAAACATTAAATTCTGTTATTTTCAAGCACTAGCAGAGGATTAACCACCAGTATTTTATCCATATCTCTGTTACATTATACTTGAATGCATAAGCAAATTGATTTCATGAAAAAATTTCAAGTTCTTGTTTTTCTAAAAAAAAAAATTTTGTTCAAATTTTGTTCCCAAAACCAATAGCTGAAGAAAAAAATGTGAACATCAAAATTTATAATTTTTTCAATGAATTGAGTGAAATACAGTACATGTAACATGTAATAGGATTGTAAAACGATAAATGGTATGAAATAACGAAAAGGTTGCTAATTCTACCACCGTATAATGTAACAGAAAAATCCGAACGTATGCACGAAAATTACAGTATTCGAAGTTAGCTAGCTCCACTAAAATTTCTGAAGAAAAATCAAAACTCAATTCAATCACTATCTTTCAAAGGTGATTTCTCGTGAAGAAGTAAAATATTGAGTTATTACGATTTTAGGAACACCCTAAGTATAGTAAATATCTCTATGAGGATGTCAAATAGGTAAAACGTTTTTACTTTGAGGAAAAACCTGTTTTGATGTTTTTTCCTGCAAAAACAATTTATTCAATTCATATAGCCCAAATGGGTATAATCTTCTGATTTATATTTTTTTCGGACTTGAATTTTAAATTAGTGTAGGATTATAATCAAGGACAAGAAAAAGTGTTGTAGGAAATTTCGATTTAGGACCATTTTCCCATCGATGTATGACATATTAACTTCACTTCATTGCTTCCATATCGTTCATCCATATGAAAAAGAATTGTAGTGCATAAATACGAATTGTTTTAGTAATAAGATACTATGATTTGAAACAACCGAATTATAATAACAAATAAAAAAACTGACCTAAAGACTGAATAGGCATATTCAATATAACTTTCAGGTTCTCAACTCATAAAAACTTCATCAGTTTGATATATTTCAATGGACAGGAAATTTTCCGACGAAATATCGCTCTGGAACTATCCATATAATCCATATAACCTTTCAAAGAAATTCAATTCTAGGATTTCTAAAGATATTTCTCATCATTTCCGAAACAAATAAAAAAGTTTTCGACCAGTCTCTGCCTACAAAAACTTCAAACATTTTGCCAATTATCCGAACTCTCGTTCCTCCGAAGATGAAGAGGTCGAGAGGAATAAGTTTCCTGCTTGCAGAACAAACTCAATAACAAACTTCCAAATCCATAAGTAAACTGAGAAACCCTTGAAAAAACTAACCTTGTGAATAATTTCCAATTTAAAACTCTGCCACTGAAACTTTTTTCACATCCCCGAACCAAAGCACATCTCATTAATTCATTCACTTAATCAGCACTTTTCCGCTTCAATTTCATCACACAAGATAGATGGGGCTGTCCGTCCTAGTCATAGATCATAACATGAGATTTTCATTGATCGAACTTTTCGCGAAAATTTTTCCACCGTCAACATTCTCGGGAAATTTTTTGCCACGTGCCTCACCAAGGGTAAATCATCCATGACCTTTCTCCATGGTGCGGGGCGCGATACTAAGAGCTGCCTGTATTTGGAGATTTCAAATGCTGCTCCTGAAATAACAGAAGTTGCGCCGTTTGGTCTTGCGCGCTGATAGATAAATTATGGGCTGTTTTGATGGATATTTCCGTCTAAATTTCAGTTAGAATATGTAAATTTCTACTAGAAAAAAATGTGAGAAAAGCCCTTCTGGTGCGATCCTCTTGAACATGCATGAACCTTCAGTACCTATATCAATATTCATTCACAAAATAAATATAATCCATATGGTTATGGAATAGGTAGGTATAATCCTAAACGATCTCTAGAAAAATTGGTCAGCAATAACTGTACCACTTAGATAATATCCACATTAGATTCGAAGGAGAAGGGTAAACTGTTAGCGATCTGCCACCTTAATTTTGTTTATCATTTTTTTTAGTTTTTCCGTATTCTAACAGTAATTTTAACTATTTTCAACTTTCTATTGAAACGACACTAATGTTGGAAGTCAACTAGTGTAGCAGTAGGTTATATCAAAGATTCGCTGCGAAATAAGAATGATATGCTGGTAGGATATTGAGCGTCAACGGTCTCCTTGGAAACAGCAACTCAAATTTTGTTATTATTGTAGTTTAAAAATGAACAATTTTTCGTCATTTAACCTAGATTGAAGCCTTATAATTATAAATTGTGTCATATTTTGACACCAAAATAGTTAAAAAAATCAAATAGATTCTTTCAATTTTTGAGTTGTTTCATTATGTTCCAAGTTGTGTTGTGTGTTGTTCTTTTATTTATTGTCTGTATTGAATATCTTGGGCAACACAAATATTTCACAATAAATCACAAAATGGCGAATGCGCCACAATTTATAGGTATGCAGCTTTACAGGGTAATTCGTACTGATTATTGAGGGACGTTATTATTTAGGTAATTTCTGATGAATTTGGCTCTATAATATGTCATCAGAAATTTCCCTGTTACTGAGATATTGAGATTTGAAGATTTTTTCGAAATCCCTCATTCTTTGTGTTTCTTATCGTTTCTTTCCAGAATTAGAGTTACTAAGGTTCGTTTTTTTATACTGTAAGAGACTATGCCAACGAATGAAAATAATCAATAAAAACAGAAGTTACCACAAACAAAATTTTCACCGTATTATTTCAACTTTGAAGCGCTTCTCTGAAATAAAATATGTGGAAGTTATTGTGACGATGCTTTAAAAAATTTCTTCGTCTTCTCGCTTTTTCAAAAAGGTATATTACTTGCTATTAAATAGGCAAAAAATTGACCCAATCACAGTTAAGGTAGTAAAGGGTACATTTTTACTTTGAGGTAGAAGATACTACATAATATACGTAAATGAAACAAATATAAGAAGAATAATATATCCTTAAATTAAATAAACCGACAAGAGTTTGCATTTCCTAACCTGTATTAATAATCCCATTTCTCAGAATATTGATATTTGCAATCGGCGTCATTTGGTCGTACTCTAAGCTTTTCATATAGACCCCAGATATAAAAATCCATCGGCGTTAAATCGGGTCTCCTCGCCGGGCATGCTATGGATGTGCTTCTTCCAATCAATTGATATGGGTAATTGTCGTCCAACCATGCTCGAACATTCTGTATTTAAATCCAAATTATTGGGCAGGAAGTATGGCTTATAATTTGATATGATGGTCATCTACAAGTCACAATAGAATTATTACAAATATGAAAAATTGTGAGATAGATTAGTTGGGAAATTTGAGAAGGTACCTGTTATTCTGATAATTAAAGCTATTTGGATGATAACAAGAAAAACTACAGGGGAACAATCGTTAGTTCTTCAGGAACAAAATATGTAATGTGGAATCTTTCGGAATAAATATGTTAGTATGGTAATGAACAATAACGTATGTGTTTTTTGTTTGTAGTTATCAATAAATAGTTTGTAAAGGTATCATATATCTTCAGAAAGAAGAAGTAGGTCGAATATTTCAACTGCAATGGATTTCGTACTGTGCTGCCTTGCGTGAACCGTTACTGTAAATTCGAGTCCCATTAACAGAAGGTGGGAATGAATTTGCTCTGTTGAATATGAAAAGTATAATTATTATTATTTCATTATGTTCATAAGTATATAGCTGGAATAGGTATAATAATACTTCAGAAAAAAGAAATAGTTAGAAGATTTCAACTGTATTAGTTTCCGTACTGTGCTGCCTTGCTTGGAAGATTAGTGAGTATTGTGATGATATCCGAGTTCCCTCAAGTGTATATATTGATGCGAAAAGGAATGTACTCTGATGAATATACAAAGCACAAAATTTGAGTATATACACTGAGATAATTTGTTTGATCTCTCCAATATACATACATTTCAAAATGATGAAACCGAACAAAAGAAATTAATTCATATCTCAAAATAAGTATTTTAAACGTATGATGCTGTTTGTCAGTTCTGATGACTCAATTTAAAGTTAACAATGATTGTATTAGATAACCCCACTGGTAACTCCTATGTTAACATTTCAAACATATGAAAGTGTG
Organism: Propylea japonica; assembly: GCA_013421045.1. NCBI lineage: Eukaryota > Metazoa > Arthropoda > Insecta > Coleoptera > Coccinellidae > Propylea > Propylea japonica. The sequence continues at coordinate 40,533,612 of CM024240.1, forward strand.
CAGAGATTAGAACTAATGAAATAATATTTTCTGTTTTTCATGTAATGATCTAAAAAAAAATCTATTTTTGAATTAAACACTTCCATCAAATTTGCTCACATGTGATACCGTTGAAAATTATCCTGTTCTCATAGGTTAGAATGAAAATGTCACATTATGGAACCCATAAAAATACCAAAAGCTGAATCAAAGCACTTTCCATTTTTGAGCGCTCGTTCTACTTAAACGATTGCCATATCGTTTCGCTCAAATGTCCGACATTTTCGATTTTTGAGCCGGAAATTGTCTCAAATGATAGGGTTCGACTCAGTTATGACGAATTCGTGGTCAAATTCAATTCTGTGTGTGAGGCCGTCGGGCCATTCAAAATTATTTTTCCTCAATATGTCAAACAAAATGAAATCAATGGAAGTGACATTTTGCGGCCACATGCAAGATGCTCAAGATAAGCAGCATACAAAATGTTGTGTTAACTGAACCATTGAAAATTTTATTGGAATATTGAAAAAAAGAATCTTCATATTTCCATAACAAGAAATCCGATTCGAGTAAAATTCATTTTGTAAGTGAAGACTGATATACTGAATATTCATGAGAAATTTCGGGAGGATTGCATCATCAGAACCATAGAATTTAATTTCTTTAATTGTCTAGTTTTTGCATATTCTAAATTATGAATAATTTCCAGAATATCATTTCCATCGTGATGAGATTTTGCAATTATACCTATATTTAGTATTGTAACGTCTCAGTCCATATAATTTTACTTGACGTTATAATTTTATTGCAATAAGTAATAATTCAACTTGAAATTGGTTAATTCATTGTGTTAATGTTAATGTTTTATACGACTACGGCTTGACCTTGAAGGGCTTGCGTATTACATTCATAAAATGCTAATTATTCAATAATAATAATAATATAATAATAATAAATAATCTTTATTTCAAAGCAATTCAAGTTGACAGACAATAAGAGAAATGAAACAGTGTCAAAAAAATAAATGGGGTTCGAAATCATCCAGAAAATTCCTGTATGCTATATGGTTCCATGTTCAATAATAAATCAAAAACCTTTTTCTTGAAAGATTTAAGTTGCTCGATTTTTTGAAAATCTTTTGGCAATTTATTGAAAAACTTCAAACAGCGGTACTCTGTTTGCCTTTGAGTGGTTGAAAGACTATGTTTTTGTAAATTGTATGATAGTGTTCTTGTGTCGTAATTTCTCTTAAGATTCAGATATGGAAAAAATAGATCTTTATGTTAATGAAAAAATATTAAACATTCTTGGATATACAATGCATATAGTGTTAAAATACCATTCTTTCTGAAATATCCCTTACATGATTCTCTGAATGACAATTTTTCAATGACTCTTATAGCTTTCTTTTGCAATACAAACAAAGGCTGAATGTTTCCGGACCCATAGAAAATAACACCAAATCTCAGTTTTGCCTCTATGGTGGCATGATAGACAGTTTTTATAATATTTTTACTCAGATATTTGGCAATCACTTTCGAAGCATAAATTGATGGACCTATTTTATTACTCAGATGGTCTATGTTTTGTTTCCAGTTCAGTTCCTCATCAATGTAGACGCCCAAAAATCTAGTGGCCTCTGAAACCTTATACTTGCAGCAATTCAGAGTTACATGTTGGGGAACTTCTAAGTTGGAATTTGTAGGATGGAATACAATCAAGTTGGTTTTGTCCTTGTTCATGACCATGTTGTTTTGCGCAAACCAAGTTTCGGTATATTTCCGTACCTCTTCAACCAATTTCTTGAGATCTGGCCACAGAGACTCTATAACCAGCAGATTCTTATCATCAACGTAGTCCTCGAAATCTACTCTTCACTCCAATTAAAGTTCAATGCGTAATCATTGACATAGGTACACTATAAAGAGCGATCTTATTGTACATTCATCTGTATACAGGGTGTTTCATCATAAACTAGACAAACATATATTTTCGTGTAGAGGACATCGGGAGAATCATTTTTGCCTTATACAATATATCCCGTTTTCGAAGCATAAGCGAGATACAGGGTGTCAAACGTCATTTTTGAGCAAGTTTCATATGAGTGTGGTCAGTTATGTATAACACTTAAAGGAACGGTTTCTGGTCAAATCTCAGTATTTGTTGGTTCTCTATTCAGAAAAGTTGACGAACTCCGAAAAAAAATTAGAAAATGGCGGAAGACCTGCAATGTTCCAAATTTTTTTTGCGGTTGTCAAACTGACTTTTATTTTCTGAATGAACACAATTTTCTAAGAATTTCTGCGAAAAAATTTCTTCAACAATCGAACACAAAATTTTTTTTACATGTCTACAGCGATGAAAAAATTTCACTCGAAATGGATGGAATTTCGTACAATTGTACTTCTTGAATTATCAATCACGAATGTGAAAACAGAATTGTAAAATATCGAACGGTTTCGTTATTACAGTCATTCAAATGTTTCGTTCAGACCTCTGAAATATTGAAAAAAAAATTGTTTTGAATTCTAGAGTCGAAATAATTGAATTATTCGCATGTCCAAACATTCTAGATGAATTTATACAAAAAAAATCAGTGAAACTCAGTTGGGACTCGAACCGACGTAGGTATTAAGTAGGGAAATGGCACTGTTCTAAGGATATTAATATTCGTTGCCAGGCAACGGTAGTTCGTAGTTCATAGAGTTTGACTACTGGTTAAATTATATTCACTGAAATTCAAATACCTGTCCAAGTCTATGAACTACGAACTACCGTTGCCTGGCAACGAATATTAATGTCCTTAGAACAGTGCCATTTCCCTACTTAATACCTACGTCGGTTCTAGTCCCAACTGAGTTTCACTGATTTTTTTTTGTATAAATTCATCTAGAATGTTTGGACATGCCAATAATTCAATTATTTCGACTCTAGAATTCAAAACAAATTTTTTTTCAATATTTCAGAGGTCTGAACGAAACATTTGAATGACTGTAAAAACGAAACCGTTCGATATTTTACAATTCTGTTTCTACATTCGTGATTGATAATTCAAGAAGTACAATTGTACAAAATTTCATCCATTTCGAGTGAAATTTTTTCATCGCTGTAGACATGTAAAAAAAAATTTGTGTTCGATTTTTGAAAAAATGTTTTCGCAGAAATTCTTAGAAAATTGTGTTCATTCAGAAAATGAAAGTCAATTTGACAACCGCAAAAAAAATTTGGAACATTGCAGGTCTTCCGCCATTTTGTAATTTTTTTTCGGAATTCGTCAACTTTTCTGAATAGAGAACCAAAAAATACTGAGATTTGACCAGAAACCGTTCCTTTAAGTGTTATACATAACTGACCACACTCATAAGAAACTTGCTCAAAAATGACGTTTGACACCCTGTATGTAAGGCAAAAATGATTCTCCCGATGTCCTCTACATGAAAATATATGTTTGTCCAGTTTATGATGAAACACCCTGTATATCTCTACTAACTGAGTACGTTTACTGAAGTATGATCTTACCCAATCCAGTGCTGGTCCAATACATATTATTGGTCCTCACAACCTTCTTCTCTTGCTTATAAAAAATATACATTTTTAATATTTACATTAAAAACTTATTTATAGTATATTCCGTATTCAGAATGAAATATAAATATATATTCCATAATATGCCTATAAAAAGGAAAATAAGGAAAATACAAACTAACTAAATTTACGGTCTTGCTATTTATCCGGTTCTCGATTGTCTGTCTTTAAAATTATAAGTATTATAAAGTCCTATCAGGATTATTATTACTAACAAGTCCAATATCCGAGTTCCTAAATTTTAAATATTGCCTTATTCTCCTATATATTTTATTGTTCCCATCTCTAGAAATTAAGTATGATCTTGACAATAATTTTACCTGTTTGCCAACAATCACGTCATTCAATTCATTCTTTTGCTTTACCTTCTTACAGGATTTACTGTAACGATCATAAAAACGTTTTTTTCTTGATGTTTAATGACCTTTTCATTTACAAAAATTATTAACAACTAATGACTAGTGTAGAAAAGGAGGAAAGAGTGCATTGCGGTATTTCATTAAATATAAAAGTACATATGTTTCCATGTTCATACGTATTTTTTTTAAATGTTTTTTCAAATATTTACAGCCTTTTCAGACATACCATTACTTTGGGGGTAATTTGGACTGCAAATCCGTGTTGAATGAAATTTCAGGATAATTGGAATCTGTTAATTTTAAGTGTTGCTAGATCTTGTACTATTACAATTTGTATCGATATCTGTACATCACCAGGTTCAAATGTCGCTGTTTACCATTTCGGCAGCAAGCTTTTACTAAACCCAGCTTCTTTGCTAATAGGGTTTAAGGATTTTGCATCGGCTCCAGAATATTTTCCAAACTTCGAGATGATATTCACTTTCACGTATCTTCAACGTTCAGGCCCAAATATTTATGTCAAGCTCATACGAAAAAGTCTTACTAGCTCAAAAAGTAAAACTAGCACTCTTTTTCTGGAGTAACACAGAAAAAATTTAATCTCTTCTTGGAGACTTGAAAAATTCAAAGGATTCGGAAGCACGTTAAATTTTTTCCCTGTAAAGAATTTGACAGTTTTTTTAGCTTCCCTTCTTGGTGCAGAGATATCCCGTCTATTGGAATAGGAAGAGAATCTTTCGAATGGCACAGAGCCGATGCTTCTGCACCGAAAGAACAATTTGGTTACATTAACTAAGTATTCTTAACTATCACCAAATTAGTGATTGAAATATGGCTTATTAAACATTTGCTTTGGAGAAACAAATTATTTGTTTACAACTTGGTGAATAAAGACTGATACAGGGTTATCTTATATTTATTCCATCATAATAGTCATTTGTTGATAATAAATAAACATTTTGATTTATATAATGAACGTGTCATAAGTATGAATAAAGACTTATTCAAGGTTGTTTTCTGTTTATTCCATCATAATATTCATTTGTTGATAATAAGTAAACATCTTGCTTTACATAATAAATGCATCATAAGTATGAATAAATACTTATTTATTATTCGTATATGCTTGTTCATAATTACAACATTTTTTTTTTTTTTTTTTAGTATGTCATTTATTTGGAAAAATTACAATCTACTCATATATGGTATTAAGTAATTTTGATGTAAGTTACAACATGAAAGTGAAATGTCCAGTGACATTTCTACTTATTCTGCACTAGTCTAGTGGTGCTGTGGGAGATCTTCAGGCCATGATTTTTTGAGTCTTCTGATGTTTGGTCCTTCTGCGTACAGATTCTGGATAAGATCGTTAGAGTGTCCCTGCAGTCGTTCTTGGTATTTAGTAGAGGCGGTTTTGATGACATCAGTTACGTATGGGATTTCGAGATCTTCATGTAATCTTTGGTTTCTAACGTACCATGGTGCGTTAGCTATTGTTCGAAGAGTTTTGATTGGAATCTCTGAATTATTTTAATTCTCGTTGGTTTCGCACAACCCCATAATTGTACGCCGTATGACCATATCGGTTTTAAAATTGCTTTGTACACTGTCATTTTGTTTTGGATGGATAGTTTTGATTTTTTTCCGATTAACCAGTACATTTTTTTGAGTTTGATGTCAAGATGTTTTCTTTTTGCTAATATATGTTTTTCCCATGTGAGCCGTTGATCTAGGTGCATGCCTAGGTATTTTACTTCCTTTTTGGTAGGTATTGCTTTTCCATTTAAAGTTACTTTGGGGCAAGTGCTTGTTCTTGTGGTGAATATGACTTGGACTGATTTGGTCTGATTTATGGTCATCCTCCATGTTTTGTACCAGTTGTCAAGTTTGTTTAGGTGATCTTGAATGTTTTTGGAGGTGGCCAAGGGGTCGTTATCTGAGGACAGTATAGCTACATCATCAGCAAATGCAGCAATGATTGTATTCGGAGTTTCGGGCAGGTCAGCTGTGTAAAGCAGGTACAGGAAAGGCCCTAGGACACTTCCTTGTGGTACGCCAGATTTGAGGGAAAAGTATCCTGATGTTTCATCATTGTATTTGACGGAGCACTTTCTATCGGAGAGGTAGGACTTCAGTAAAAGGTAATAGTTGTTATTAAGGTTTCTTTTTATTTTATAAAGCAAACCTGAATGCCAAACTTTGTCGAATGCCTGGGAGATGTCTAGAAATACGCCGTTGCAATAGCATTTATTTTCAAGAGAGTTGGCTATTTCATTAACTATTCTGTGGGCTTGGTTAATTGTTGACATTTTTTGCCGAAATCCAAATTGGTAATCAGGAAGAAGGATGTTCGTTTCATGGTCCTCTTGAATTCTTTTTAGTAGCAGTCTCTCAAATATTTTTCCTGGTATTGACAGAAGGCTGATTGGTCTATATGACGCTGGTTCGTGTAGTGGTTTGCCATCTTTGTGTATCATAACCATGTGGGCGTATTTCCATAATATGGGAAAGTAACTTAGATTTAGCATTCTATTGTAAATGGTGGTTAGGAACACTATTGCTTTTTTTGGTAGCCTTTTGAGAATCTGTGCAGTTATCAAATCATAACCAGGGGCTTTGTTGTTTTTTAGTTTGCGTATTTCAGCTTTCACTTCTTTGGGAGTTATTGATTTGATTGGTAATGATAATTGGCATGATGCTTCTAAAAACTCTTTGACATCGATTGTTAGCCCTGGTGTTCCTTCAGGTTCTACAAATACCTTAGACAGATGTGAAGCAAAGGCATCCGCCTTTTCTTTGCTTGATCGTGCCCAACCATTGTGTGTTCTTATCGGGCTGATATGTGGTGTTGGTCTTTTAAATTTTTTTGTGGCATTCCATAGGCTGTGATCTGCTGTAGTCAAGCTTTCTGTGTAGGCTTCGAAAGACGCATTTTGGACATCTCTTTGTGCTGCCGAGAGAACCCGAGTTAATCTTCTATACTGATGGAGATCGTTGATGTTTCGTGACCGTTGCCAAATTCGCCTTGCCCTTCTTTTTTCGGATATAAGTTGTCGTATGTGGAGAGGAGTGTTTAAATAATTTGATACTTCTTGTGGGTTCAAGGGAGTAGCATGCCAAGCTGCTTGTTGAATCGTACTGGTGAAATGTTCCACTGCTTCATCTAATTGTGTTGGGTCTTTAATACTCATGTTGCTCAGGTTTTCAGTAATATAGTTGCTGAAGTGTTCCCATTTTGTATGTTTTGAGGCTAATTTGGGTGGAAGCTTTGTTTGTATGGGTATACTGTTTAGGCTAACAAACAGGCGTGTGATCAGATGTTAAATCATAATGTGATTCCAATAGGCAATTTTGTGTTGGAATACCGTTCACTACAAAAAAATCAAGTAGGTCAGGTATTTTTCTTGGGTCTGTTGGCCAGTATGTGGGCTCTCCGTTTGAAAGGTGTTCATAATGTTTGTCAGTCATAGCTCGGTGTAGGTTACGCCCCTTGGTTGTTGTAAGTCTGGAACCCCAATTTGTATTCTTGGCATTCCAGTCACCGCCCACAATGAATCGGCTTCCAAGAGTGCTGAAGAATTCCTTATACGTGTCTGTTGAGATTGTATGTCGTGGTGGACAGTATACTGATGTTACGCATAGATTTCCGTTGTTGGTTTTGATCTTAACAGTCGTAGCCTGAATGGCGTCCGTTTGAAATTTTTCTAGTTCGTGATGGGATATGCATTTTTTTATTATTATAGCTGATCCTCCATGAGCAGTTCCATCAGGATGAATTGTATGTAGACTGGTAGTGTAGAATGGAATAGTAAATACTGTTCGACTGGTGAAATGTGTCTCAGAAATCAGTAGGATGTCCACCTTGTTGAGATCTAGGAATGTTTGGATCTCTTGTTTGCGATTCATCAGACCGTTGGCATTCCATGTTGCAATTCGGAGAATATTATTAGCCATTATGGGTTCATTTTGCTTACAAGGGTAGTGAGTAGATTCAACATTATGGTGTTCTGGTTCAGTAGTTGTGTAAACAGGCTTTTGAATTCATCAAGAAATGCTGATAACTCCTGGTTAAGGTTGGAAGGTGTCTGTTCCTTATTTTTATTAGTTGTCGCTTCAGCATAGGTTCGTGGAATTTGTGTTTGGTGTATTTGGTTGTTTGATGGTGTTTGGGTTTTTGGCGGAAGGCTTGACGTATTAATTTGTGGGCGAATGGTGTTTCTGGGATGGCTTTTCTGTACAAGGTCTTTATATACTTGGCAACCCCTATAGTTGGCTGGATGATTACCGTTGCACAAGACGCATTTTGCTGGTGTATTTTTCTGTTTTTGGCAGATTTTTGTGTCGTGTTGTTCTCCGCATTTTACGCAGTTGTAAGGTCTATAACAGTATGCTTTGGAGTGGCCGTATCCCTGGCATCTCATACATTGTATCAATCCTCGCTTCTTTCTTGGTGGTTCTATGTTGACTCTTGTTCTATTTATAAATTGAATATCATAAACAGTTTTGTTATTAGGTTGGGGCTCAAGATCAACGAAAAACATATGCAATGGTTCTCTTGTTGCTCTATGTTTCACATTTATTATGTTACGAACATTGTGTCCAGCTTCGTGAAGTTCGTTTTTGATTTCCTCAATCGGAACTGTGTGATGAAGGTTCCTAATGACCACTCTATACGCTCGTTCTTCGCGTATTTGGTACGTGTGGTGGATTATTTCTTCCTTTCTCAGGTGTGCAGATAGTTTTCTGTAGGTGTCTACTGTGTGCGCGCTTATTTTAATTTTGTCGTTTGCTAGTACTCTTGTGTGAAATGAGTCTTTCTCTATTATCTGTGTGAAGCTATTCAACATTGCCTTATAGTCAGCAACGTCGTAGATAAAAATCGGTGGTGGAGTTGGCATTTTGTTTTCGTTGTTGGCTTGTTTCTTTTCATTTCCGTTGATATTATCGTTTTGGTCGCTAGTTGATGTTGTTGCTAGCGGTGAGAATCTGTTATTGTTGGTGTTGTGGGCGGACTAGGAGTTTGGGTGGCTGATCTCTTGCGCTTTTTCACCACCTGCCAGGTATTTTTGCTGTTTGTTTCCATGCTTTCGTCAAGATGTGGATGTATTTGTTGCAGTGATAAATTCCTTGAATATCCTTGATTTATTTCGCTTGATGGGAAACCTCGAAACGGGTCGCTTATTTGGTCATCAGACATTTCTTGTAGGTGTGTGGAACACTTTATATTTATCTGTTATCGTCCGGCACGCGCCAGATCTGATAAAACATCACAACAATATGTTCGCTTTTCAGATTAGAGTTTGTTATCGGAATATTATTGTCTTTTCTCACTTTGTTTCGCGAAAACTTTGAACTGTTTTATTTTTCACTTAATTCAGAATTTTTGGCAAGCTAGCTCGATCAATCCGGGTTTTTAACGCCCGGAGTCGGTGGCTGATTGCTGTCGTATTCAAAATATTCGAAAAAACGAATGCTATAATGATCGACGCGTCCGCATGAGTTGAACACACGTTGATGAATTATTAACTTAACATAATTACAACATGAAAACAATTTAATAATTATTAATCAACAAATATTTTGTTTGCTGGAATTAGTCATTTTATTTCAGTGAGAAATATTTTGTGAGGATTATTTGAGAATTGATCGACTACTAATAAATGTTTCATTTATGAGAGCCGTTATATATTTTCACCTCCAGATATGAAACAGACTGATAACTTCAACTGATATTAGTTAGTTATCCGTCAGTTCGATATATGGATGTGAAAATACTAGCTCTCATAAATGAAACATTTTTTAGTAGACAAATTATTCCCAAATAATCCTAACCAAATATTTTCTCACAGAAAAAACAAAACTCAATGAATATATTATAGTTATACCAGCAGACAAAATATTTTATTAATGATGATGAAACCTGTAATAAAATTAAACTGTCCATTTCAATTTTCAATGGCCTGAGGAAAAATCAGAAAAACAATGTATCTTTCATTCAATAAATATATTTCCCATAAAAAACAAAAATACATACATACATATAATAAATCATATAACAAAAACAATTCCACTATTTTGTGATTGAATTTTTTATTGTAAGTGAAATAACATTAACAAGTAATAAAATATAAACTCTCTCATTCTTTATAATATTCTCCTGGACTTAAAGATTAGTTCGTAAATTATGAAAAATTTTTACTTAAAAACTTTCACTGTTTAACGTATGTGCATTTGAAGATGAGAATTAAGAGACGAGGAAAGGCATGATTTTGGAATATAAATACATATTTGAATTTTCGTATTATTACTCACCTGCTCAAATTACTGTAGGTTTTTGAAGCATTGAAACTTGAAGTGTTATTGTCCAGAGGAGTTTCAACTGTCCCAACACTGCCAGAAGGAGATATTCTGAAATGGACACATATTATATTACTTAAAATCAATAATTTCTTATATTTATTGATATTGCTTACAGTGTATCCAATAAATTTTTACTCTTCAATTTTAGCCTGATTTGAACTCTAGTTCCCATACAGGGCACTAACTGTTTGAAACCAGCGTCATTTTCCGAAACCTCCTTCAGAAGTTTCAAATTCGTTATTCCATTTTCTGAAAAATTGTTTATTATTCACACCAGCAAATATCAATTATAAAATGAGAGAAACATTTTTATAGTAGAATTTTTCACTATAAATTCATAAGCCAAGGTGAGGTACTTACGTTCAAAATCTCTCAGCATCTCCTGGGTAATGCCACATTCCGTAAGGAAGAACGGAAAAACTTCCATTTTTCTGTTACACTCACAACAATTACAAACAGCCGCACAGCAAGACGCTAACCGTCAGGAACAAAATTATTCTGGAAACTGAAACCGTTGGCACTTGGCAGACCGTTGGCGGCACAAAATATTGTGGTTTGATTGGAGTTCCGATCCTGATGTAAAGGCTATTCGCTGGGACTTGTCTGTACTGGAATTTACGCTCAGACAAATAAAGTTTATCATTTATTATCGTAGAGTCATTATAAAGAAATGATCTATTAAAATCATAACCTTAATAATAATAAACATATTAACAAAGATTTATTAACAGATAATTCTACATTTATTAATAATGACCAAATAATATTTGATTTGAGCCATAGTTGTTGTGAATCTTATTGAATAATTTTCATCAAATTTGGCAGTAACAAATATTTTATAACTATAACTGAGAATTTTCTTTCAGTGTGAAACAGTGCCTAGCCTCTCAATTATTCGCGCCGACTTTAATCCTATACTTCTTAGCCAATATTGTACAAACTTGTGAAAAATGCCGTTTTGTAGAATAAAATGATATTTGGCCGTTTTCAAGAGTGATTCACCATGTACACATCTATCAAACTTGCGCATATAGGATACCGTTGAAATTAGCATATTCTCCTAGGTAAGAAAGGAAATGTTACAGTACAAAACTGACAAAAGGACCAAAAGCTGAATCAAAACACTTTTCATTTTTTGAGTGCTCGTTCTTCTTAAACGAGTGATATGTCGTTTGGCTCAAATAACTGTATTTTCGAATTTTCAGCCGAAAATGGTCTCAAACGATAAGGTTCTACTCCCTGATGACCAATTAGTGGTCAAATTCAATTCTGTCCATGGGGCCGTCCGGCCAGCCGTTAGCACAATAACTTTCGAAGGAATTATCCTAGACACCTGAAATCTTCAGGGTGCGTTCGGTTCCCAAATGGTTCGGTTAAGTTCGTTTACCAGCCAAATCGAACAAGGTGTCCCACGAAATATGATCATTCAAAATTTTTGTTCTTCAATATCTCAAACAGAATGAAACCTACCGAAATGAAATGTTGCGGTCATATCATATATGATGCACATTATAAGCTTCGTGCAAAATTTTGTGGCCATAGTCTAAACAGAACCATAGAAAACTCAATTGGAATATTGAAAAGAAGAAACTTACTATTTCCATAAAAAAATATCCGATTCGAATGAAATTTGTTATATGAATAAAGATTGATAACTGAATGTTCATGCAAAATTTTGTGGCTATAGTGTTAACAGAACCATAGAAATTGATATTGAAAAGAAAAATCTTCATATTTCCATAACAGGATTTCCGATTCAAGTGAAATTTTTTTGGTGAATGAAGACTCTTACACTGAATTTTCATGCGAATATCAAATATTATATAAAATTTTGAGGCAAAAGTCTTATTGCTTCACCAAAGAACGAGCGCTCAAAAGCCCCTGCTCATTGCTTTTCTTAATTTTTTTTTCATTATATATAATCAAGGTCCCAATATTTATTCAGACTCCTATTGCCTTGTACCTTGCATGTTAACTTCCAGTTCATTGTAGGACTGACCAAAAATTTTTAGAACTTTAAGATCAAACAACAAACAACTGAAAACAATAACACTCATTCGAAAAACATATAACGACTTCACTAACAACAGGGTAATCAGAGTGTCAGTACACCAACTTCTTCAGAGAGTCGCATTTGAAACTTTCATCTAGAAATAACCGAAATTACCTCATCTGAAAATCCGTGTTAAAGGAAATTCGAGGTCTTTTTTGTTTCCATTTATAACGGAAACAGGAGCTTTTTGCTACTCCTGATAAGTGCCCTCTCTCGGAATGTAGGGATCCAAATAAAGAGTAGGATAATTGGGATCTATTAATTTTAAGTGGCGGTATAAATTTTTATATAAAGCGATTTATGTCCTGGGGCGATTCAATGGAGCCCACTCATGTATTTTCCGTTGTTTCGTTCTTGTCTCAGGAGCGCAAACTGGCGGTTACACTCAAAATTAATAGGGCTGTTCCACATTTCGAGGTGTAAAAGTTTTGACATTCAGTGATTATTTTGAATAGTTAATTGGCGTTACATTTGTATGTTTTCGCTATAAAATTGCCTACTACTTATCTTAGTGAGCTACGTGTATTTTGGAAAGAATAATAATTTTCCGTTCAGAAAAAGAGACATGAATGATGATTCAAGAGAAGGTTACCGTCGTGATGGGATAGGAAAAAACTTGTTTGGTTTGTTCAGTATAAAATTCGTAGAGACCCTATTTTCAAGCTGCAGGGTGCTGAAATCAGAATTTCATCTAGATTTTTCACGCTTATATAGATACTACTGGCAACATTTTGATTGATTTTTTTATGAGATCGTTTTGAATGTAGAATAATATCGCTTATATCGATACTACTGGCGACATTTTGATTGATTTTTTATGAGATCGTTTTGAATGTAAAATGAAGGATCAGAAAATTTTCATTTCTAGAACCAAAGAAGACGCTGGTTGCAAGTCCGAATTATGCAAATTCAAATATAACTTTTCTCGGATTAAATGTATTAAATTAATGCTGAGTCTCATTAGTGAAACTTGCTTAGGTCGGAGCGATCATTCAATACAGCAAATATTCAAAAGCTGAAAGCTATCCACGAGGTACGAGGTGTGCTGATTTCGAACGACGCATATGGAAGAAGACAACTAACGCAGAAACCATAAAATACATCAATATTTTCATTTCAAATAACTTCATCCAACGATACAAATCGATTACATTAGAACGGATTATTCCGTAATTCCTTTCCATAATACCAACATGGCTTTGCGAAATCGTGCTGTACGTTTATTCCGTATTGGGATAATTGGTTTACTGCTACCCTACTCTGATACTAACGGCTTGCGTCTGTTACAGATAATTCTGTCAGTTTGGCAACATTGTCTGTTAGTGTTTAGTTTCTTGATGCGATGTATGTAAATTTTCATTTGGATTTGACGTTCATTTACTGAATTATTTCAATGATTTTGTGGCAGTTTATTGTTGCTTAAGCTATTCCGTTGATTAGAGCTTGGGCAAAATTACGAAACTGTCGTATTATATTCAGGAATTGGAGAAATGTAAATTCAACACCCCGGTGATCTTGGCTCCCGGCCACCCAGCAACACGCGCGCGGGACTAGGTGCTGGGCGCTAAACCTCCACGGTCGACAGCGTATCCCTACCGGTCGCGCTACAGCAAGCGTTGGTGAATTATTTGAAATAAGGAATAGGTGTTCGAAGAATATAAGAGAAAGAATGAAAATATCGTGAGAATATTAGTCGTATTATTATTACTCGAGTTTATTCGTATCAGTATGAAATGAAAAGCTATGTTACTTCTGAAACACCGAATGTTTATAATTTTTTCTGTAGTTGGCGGCCAAGAAAATTTATATGTGAAGTAGATGCATTTTTTGAATACATATTCAGATAATATTTTTCGTTTCGTACCAACAGTTCTTAAGGTCCAGCACCATAGTCCGAATTGTGTTGTTGATCTCCAAACGTGTTCTTATTATTTTTGTTATGACGAAACATGTTGACTAAAGAATTTGGTGTGTTAAATGAATAGGTTGACTGAAGGCCAGAAACATTTTCCAATTTGAAGAGATGTGTGGAATACATAGCCTGATGAGAGAACTATTTATATTTAATTTTTGGTTCGATTTCTAGAACCCTAAAGGGCCAGCACCACGCCTCCAATAGAAGGACTGGTCATTTTTATTTTTTTCTTGGTGTTGAAAAAAGCCGGCTGAAGACTTTTAAGCGTAAAATAGATAGGCTAATGAATGGACTATTCATATGTATTTTTTGGGTTTGATTTCAATAACCCTAAAGGGCCAGCACCGCGCTTCGAATAGAAGAGCTGCACTCTCAAGATGTTTATTATTTTTTTTCTTGATGTTCTAAGAGCCGGCCAAAAACTTTGATAACTGAAATAGATAGACTGATGGATGGACCATTCACATGTATTTTTTTGGTTCAATTTCAATTACCCTAAAGGGCCAGCACCGCGCTTCGAATAGAAGAGCTGCACTCTCAAGATGTTTATTATTTTTTTTCTTGATGTTCTAAGAGCCATCCAAAAACTTTGATAACTGAAATAGAGAGATTGCTGGATGGACCATTCATATGTATTTTTTGGGTTTAATTTCAATAACCCTAAAGGGCCAGCACCGCGCTTCGAATAGAAGAGCTGCACTCTCAAGATGTTTATTATTTTTTTTCTTGATGTTCTAAGAAGCGGCAAAAAACTTTGATAACTGAAATAGATAGGCTAATGGATGGACTATTCATATGTATTTTTTTGTTAAATTTCAATAACCCTAAAGGGCCTGCACCGCGCATCGAATAGAAGAGCTGCACTCCCAAGATGTTTATTATTTTTTTTCTTGATGTTCTAAGAGCCGGCCAAAAACTTTGATAACTGAAATAGATAGGCTGATGGATGCACTATTCATATGTATTTTTGGGTTTAATTTCAATAACCCCAAAGGGCCAGCACCACGCTTCGAATAGGAGAGCCGGACTCTAAAGATGTTTTTTATTTTTTTTCTTGATATTGCAAAAGCCGGCCAAGAACTGTAATGAGTGAAATAGATAGGCTGACAGATGGATTTTTTAAACGTATTTTTCCGGCTTAATTTCAGTAAACCTAAAGGGCCAGCACCACGCTTCGAATGGAAGAGCTGGACTCTCAAGATGTTTTTTATTTATTTTCTTGATGTTCTAAGAGTCGGCCAAAAATTTTGATAACTTAAATAGATAGGCAGATAGATGAACTATTTATATGTATTCTTTTGGTTAAATTTCAATAACCCTAAAGGGCCAGCATCACGCTTCGAATATAAGAGCTGCACTCTCAAGATGTTTATTATTTTATTTCTTGATGTTCTAAGAGCCGGCCAAAAACTTTGATAACTGAAATAGATAGACTGATGGATGGACCATTCATCCGTATTTTTTGGGTTTAATTTCAATAACCCTAAAGGGCCAGCACCGCGCTTCGAATAGAAGAGCTGCACTCTCAAGATGTTTATTATTTTTTTTCTTGATGTTCTAAGAGTCTGCCAAAAACTTTGATAACTGAAATAGATAGACTGATGGATGGACCATTCATATGTATTTTTTGGGTTTGATTTCAATAACCCTAAAGGGCCAGCACCGCGCTTCGAATAGAAGAGCTGCACTCTCAAGATGTTTATTATTTTTTTTCTTGATGTTCTAAGAGCCGGCCAAAAACTTTGATAACCGAAATAGATAGGCTAATGGATGGACTATTCATATGTATTTTTTTGATGAATTTCAATAACCCTAAAGGGCCTGCACCGCGCATCGAATAGAAGAGCTGCACTCTCAAGATGTTTATTATTTTTTTTCTTGATGTTCTAAGAGCCGGCCAAAGTCTTTGATAACTGAAATAGATAGGCTGATGGATGGACTATTCATATGTATTTTTTGGGTTTAATTTCAATAACCCTAAAGGGCCAGCACCACGCTTCGAATAGGAGAGCTGGACTCTAAAGATGATTTTTATTTTTTTCTTGATATTGCAAAAGCCGGCCAAAAACTGTAATGAGTGAAAAAGATAGGCTGACAGATGGACTATTCAAACGTATTTTTTCGGTTTAATTTCAGTAAACCTAAAGGGCCAGCACCACGCTTCGAATGGAAGAGCTGGACTCTCAAGATGTTCACCTCGTGACAATGTACCATCCTATTATCAAATTCTTGAGTCACTCTTTCCAATATCTCTTCATGTATTAGTTCATATTCATAAATAATTCTTTGTCTCAATTCCTATAAGCATGGTTGATCATCTAACATAAACTCGTGACTTTAGATAACTCCAAAGAAAAAATCTAACGGGCTAAGTTCCAAAGCAGGAGCAGGCCACTCGATGAATATTCTCCTGCCAATCCATCGATTTGAAAAATTCGCATCCAGAAAAATCATTAACCCATCTATCATAGTGGGGAGGTGCTCCACCTTGTTAAAACCAAATATTTTGTGGTAACTGCCCATTCTGTTGAAGTGCAGGAAATATTTTGTTATTTATTAAATCCAAATACTAGACACCACTCAAATTTCCGTTTTTTTACGGCAATGTAAAACATTCAAATAAGTTGACTTACGTGCGATAATTCTTTGTGTATACAGATTCTTTACACCTTCAGGGTTCTAAGAATTGAACTAAAAAATAAATATGTGTAGTCCTTCCTTCGAACCATCTATTGCAAGCATTAAAGTTAGTGGCCGGCTATTTTCAACTTTAGGAAAGAAATAAAAACCACCTTAAGAAACTAGCTAATCATTTCAGACCGTGCTGCAGGCTCTGTAGGGTTCAAGAAATCGAACGAAAACTAAATGAAAATAGTCCTTTTTCAAACTATTTATTCCACGTATCAAAGTTCTTAGCCGGCTTCTTCTGAACATCAAGAAAAAAATAAAAACCACATCGAGAGACCAGCTCTTCTATTCGGACGTGGTGCTTTAGAGTTCTAGGAATTGAACAAAAAATTACTTATGAATAGTCCATGCACTAGTCTATCAATTTCTCTTATCAAAGTTTTTAGCCGGTTTTTTTAACATCAAGATAAAATAAATAACACCCCTAGAGTCCAGCTCTTCCATTCGAAGCGTGGTGCTGGCCCTTTAGGGTTATTGAAATTTAACCAAAAAAATACATATGAATAGTCCATCCATCAGCCCATCTATTTCAGTTATCAGAGTTTTTGGCCGGCTCTTAGAACATCAAGAGAAAAAATAAACATCTTGAGAGTCCAGCTCTTCTATTGGATGCGCGGTGCAGGCCCTTTAGGGTTATTGAAATTTAATCTAAAAAATACATATGAATAGCTCATCCATCAGCCTATCTATTTCAGTTATCAAAGTACTTGGCCGGCTCTTAGATAATCAAGAAAAAAAATAATAAACATCTTGAGAGTGCAGCTCTTCTATTCGAAGCGTGGTGCTGGCCCTTTGGAGTTACTGAAATCAAACCCAAAAAATACATATGAATAGTCCATTCATCAGCCTATCTATTTCAGTTATCAAAGTTTTTGGCCGGCTCTTGGAACATCAAGAAGAAAAATGAAAAATATCTTGAGAGTCCAGCTCTTCCATTCGAAGCGTGGTGCTGGCCCATTAGGGTTACTGATATTAAACCGAAAAAATACTTATAAATAGTCCATCTGTCAACCTATCTATTACACTCATCACAGTTCTTGGCCGGCATTTGCAATATCAAGAAAAAAAAATAAAAAACATCTTTAGAGTCCAGCTCTTCTATTCGAAGCGTGGTGCTGGCCCTTTAGGTTCATTGAAATTAAACCAAAAAAATACATATGAATAGTCCATTCATAGGCCTAACTATTTCAGTTATCAAAGTTTTTGGCCGGCTCTTAGAACATCAAGAAAAAAAATAATAAACATCTTGAGAGTGCAGCTCTTCTGTTCGATGCGCGGTGCTGGCCCTTTAGGGTTATTGAAATTTAACACAAAAATACATATGAATAGTCCATCCATTATCCTATCTATTTCAGTTATCAGAGTTTTTGGCCGCCTCATGGAACATCAAGAAAATAAATGAAACTCATCTTGGGAATCCAGCTCTTCTATTCGAGGCGTGGTGCTGGCCCTTTAGGCTTATTGAAATTTAAACAAAAAATACTTATAAAAAGTCCATCTGTCAGCCTATCTATTTCAGTTATCAGAGTTTTTGGCCGGCTCTTAGAACATCAAGAAATAAAATAATAAACATCTTGAGAGTCCAGCTCTTCTATTCGATGCGCGGTGCTGGCCCTTTAGGGTTATTGAAATTAAACCCAAAAAATACATATGAATAGTCCATTCATCAGCCTATCTATTTCAGTTATCAAAGTTTTTGGCCGGCTCTTGGAACATCAAGAAGAAAAATGAAAAATATCTTGAGAGTCCAGCTCTTCCATTCGAAGCGTGGTGCTGGCCCATTAGGGTTACTGATATTAAACCGAAAAAATACTTATAAATAGTCCATCTGTCAACCTATCTATTACACTCATCACAGTTCTTGGCCGGCATTTGCAATATCAAGAAAAAAAATAAAAAACATCTTTAGAGTCCAGCTCTTCTATTCGAAGCGTGGTGCTGGCCCTTTAGGTTCATTGAAATTAAACCCAAAAAATACATATGAATAGTCCATTCATAGGCCTAACTATTTCAGTTATCAAAGTTTTTGGCCGGCTCTTAGAACATCAAGAAAAAAAATAATAAACATCTTGAGAGTGCTGCTCTTCTCTTCGATGCGCGGTGCTGGCCCTTTAGGGTTATTGAAATTTAACACAAAAATACATATGAATAGTCCATCCATTATCCTATCTATTTCAGTTATCAGAGTTTTTGGCCGCCTCATGGAACATCAAGAAAATAAATAAAACTCATCTTGGGAATCAAGCTCTTCTATTCGAAGCGTGGTGCTGGCCCTTTAGGCTTATTGAAATTTAAACAAAAAATACTTATAAAAAGTCCATCTGTCAGCCTATCTATTTCAGTTATCAGAGTTTTTGGCCGGCTCTTAGAACATCAAGAAATAAAATAATAAACATCTTGAGAGTCCAGCTCTTCTATTCGATGCGCGGTGCTGGCCCTTTAGGGTTATTGAAATTAAACCCAAAAAATACATATGAATAGTCCATTCATCAGCCTATCTATTTCAGTTATCAAAGTTTTTGGCCGGCTCTCGGAACATCAAGAAGAAAAATGAAAAATATCTTGAGAGTCCAGCTCTTCCATTCGAAGCGTGGTGCTGGCCCATTAGGGTTACTGATATTAAACCGAAAAAATACTTATAAATAGTCCATCTGTCAACCTATCTATTACACCCATCACAGTTCTTGGCCGGCATTTGCAATATCAAGAAAAAAAATAAAAAACATCTTTAGAGTCCAGCTCTTCTATTCGAAGCGTGGTGCTGGCCCTTTAGGTTCATTGAAATTAAACCCAAAAAATACATATGAATAGTCCATTCATACGCCTAACTATTTCAGTTATCAAAGTTTTTGGCCGGCTCTTAGAACATCAAGAAAAAAAATAATAAACATCTTGAGAGTGCAGCTCTTCTGTTCGATGCGCGGTGCTGGCCCTTTAGGGTTATTGAAATTTAACACAAAAATACATATGAATAGTCCATCCATTATCCTATCTATTTCAGTTATCAGAGTTTTTGGCCGCCTCATGGAACATCAAGAAAATAAATAAAACTCATCTTGAGAATCCAGCTCTTCTATTCGAAGCGTGGTGCTGGCCCTTTAGGCTTATTGAAATTTAAACAAAAAATACTTATAAAAAGTCCATCTGTCAGCCTATCTATTTCAGTTATCAGAGTTTTTGGCCGGCTCTTAGAACATCAAGAAATAAAATAATAAACATCTTGAGAGTCCAGCTCTTCTATTCGATGCGCGGTGCTGGCCCTTTAGGGTTATTGAAATTAAACCCAAAAAATACATATGAATAGTCCATTCATCAGCCTATCTATTTCAGTTATCAAAGTTTTTGGCCGGCTCCTGGAACATCAAGAAGAAAAATAAAAAATATCTTGAGAGTCCAGCTCTTCCATTCGAGGCGTGGTGCTGGCCCATTAGGGTTACTGAAATTAAACCGAAAAAATACTTATAAATAGTACATCTGTCAGCCTATCTATTTCACTCATCACAGTTCTTGGCCGGCTTTTGCAATATCAAGAAAAAAATAAAAAACATCTTTAGAGTCCGGCTCTTCTATTCGAAGCGTGGTGCTGGCCCTTTGGGGTTATTTAAATTAAACCCAAAAAATACATATCAATAGTCCATCCATCAGCCTATCTATTTCAGTTATGAAAGTTTTTGGCCGGCTCTTAGAACATCAAGAAAACAAATAATAAACATTTTGAGAGTGCAGCTCTTCTATTCGAAGCGCGGTGCTGGCCCTTTAGGGTTATTGAAATTTAACACAAAAATGCATATGAATAGTTAATCCATCAGCCTATCTATTTCAGTTATGAAAGTTTTCGGCCGGTTTTTGGAACATCAAGAAAATAAATAAAAATCATCTTGACAGTCCAGCTCTTCTATTCGAAGTGTGGTGCTGGCCCTTTAGGCTTATTGAAATTTAACACAAAAATACATATCAATGGTCTATCCATTAGCCTATCCATTTCAGTTATCAAAGTTTTTGGCCGGCTCTTAGAACATCAAGAAAAAAAATAATAAACATCTTGAGAGTGCAGCTCTTCTATTCGAAGCGCGGTGCTGGCCCTTAAGGGTTATTGAAATTAAACCCAAAAAATACATATGAATAGTCCATTCATTAGCCTATCTATTTTAAGCTTAAAAGACTTTAGCCGGCTCTTTTCGACACCAAGAAAAAAATAAAAATGACCCTGAGTGACCAGCCCTTCTATTGGAGGCGTGGTGCTGGCCCTTTAGGGTTCTAGGAATCGAACCAAAAATTAATATAAATAGTTCTCTCATCAGGCTATGTATTCCACACATCTCCTCAAATTGAAAAATGTTTCTGGCCTTCAGTCAACCTATTCATTTAACACACCAAATTCTTTAGTGAACATGTTTCGTCATAACAAAAATAATAAGAACACGTTTGGAGATCAACAACACAATTCGGACTATGGTGCTGGACCTTAAGAGCTGTTGGTACGAAACGAAAAATATTATCTGAATATGTATTCAAAAAATGCATCCACTTCACATATAAATGTTCTTGGCCGCCAACAACAGAAAAAATTATAAACATTCGGTGTTTCAGAAGTAACATAGCTTTTCATTTCATACTGATACGAATAAACTCGAGTAATAATAATACGACTAATATTCTCACGATAGTATCATTCTTTCTCTTATATTCTACGAACACCCATTCCTTATTTCAAATAATTCACCAACGCTTGCTGTAGCGCGACCGGTAGGGATACGCTATCGACCGTGGAGGTTTAGCGCCCAACACCTAGTCCCGCGCGCGTGTTGCTGGGTGGCCGGGAGCCAAGATCACCGGGGTAAATTCAACCAATTATTTACTACACCCCAGTGTGCCAGTTAAATGTTTTCTATCTCACTCTAATGCTTGGTTGATTACAATGCAGAACTATTCACGCGTAGGGGCTTCTCTATGTTTATTTCTTTCTCTAAGCTCCACACCAGTAACATAATACCTAACATAGGTTAGACCAATTTTGTACCTGTTTGAAATGAGAAACCGATACGCGATCGCAATATCCAGTCTTCATACGAGGATGTATTGATATCTAGTTAGCCTAGACCAGTTCCATGCATAAACAAAATATTGCGATACCATAGCAACGAACAGTAACTCATTAGAAGCATCAGTGTGCCTAAAAGTTGTCCATCGAAATGATATAAATCGAAAAATTGGAATATCAAGTCATCATTAAATACCTGTATTTAAAAGGGTTAAGAGGTAAGAAGATTTATTAAGATATGCTTAACACCCTTGGTGATCAATGTTCTTCGTATGCGACCTTAAAAAATTGGACTGTTAGCTTCAAAAGATGTAAATTTTTCATTGAAGATGATGGCAGGTCTAAAGGCCAGTTTCTGTGTTGGTCCCCGAAAATATCGATATAAATCATAAAACGATTTCATTTGACCTCCGCACTAAATATTTCATACGATCGCGTTCATCATATAGTTGAAGTCAATTTGAACTAGAGAAACATTTCTGCAAAATCAGTCACAATTTTTTTTATGTTGACCAAAAGCGTGCAAGGGTAGAAGCATCGCGTTCGTTCTGTGCTCGATTCGAAAACGATGTCGATTTCCTAAATCGAATTGTATCAAAGAGAAAAGACGCGGAAAGCTATCCAAAGGTATTTTGTTTTTGCAGGACAACGCCCAAACACACAAATCTCATGTTGCCATGCAGAAAATTCATGATTTAGGTTCAAAATTACTAGAACACCTCCCTTTTTCACTTTGGCTTTGTCCGACTATCATCTTTTTCCTCAACTGAAAAAAGTTTAAGAGGTCGTTAATTTCCTTCCAACGATTAGGTAATGAAAGCTGTGCAGTTCTGCTTTGCAGAGCAAGAAGAAATATTTTTTTCAAAGTTTGATAGACGTTGCAATTTCACTGAAATAAATGTATCCAATTAAGTCAATATTATATTATTATGTTGAGTATTGAAATATTTTGACATTGAAATTCTGTTTGCTTCTATAGTAGGCTAAGTATTTTCCAATGTATCCCCGTAGATCGGCGACACGTATGCAGTTCAGCGGAGTGAGCCTGAATGACTATGCGATCTTGAAAACTTTATCAACGGGGGTTTATTCCTTCTTTTCTGGCCATGGTGAGCAAGTTAAAAGAGTTGGGTTCTTTTCCACACCAACGGAAAATCCTCCTTCTCTGTTTTGAAAGGTAGATTTCCTGCCGTCTTGTGTTAAAAACGCTTCATCCATATATCTTCATTATTCTCATCACGTATTTATGTATTTCGCTTATATAAAATTCAACAGACCTATGATTTATATTTAAATATTCTGTGATGAAAATAAAAACTATTCAGAAAATAATTAATATTCTGCAGGCTGAACATATAGCCCGTTGTTAACACAGAAACAATCCGTCTGTTATAGAAAAATTTGTCGATTCGTTCATATAACATAATGAAAGGTTTTCCTATTATGGAAACAAATTTGGCCAGAATTAGTGCCCATAACATTCTTTTACAGAAAGCTCCTACCTGCAAACATATAGCATATTGTCACTGTCAGCACAGAAGCAATCCATCTGTTATAGCAGTGGTTCCAAACTGGTGGTCCGCGGACCCTTAGGAGTCCGCGAGGTATGGCTGAAGGATCCGGAAGTTGTTTAGCATAAGTATGATCAATGAACGTTTTTTACATATTTTGGTTTTTCCCAGGTGACTTTAGGTTAGTTTAGGTCTATAAAAACTGGTGAGGGTCCTCGTCAAGGCAGTATCTCGATGAAATGGTCCTTGATAAAATTTGCTCCCCCCTGTGTTATAGAAAGATTTTGTCATCATCTTATAGCATATTGAAAGCATTTTTTATTATGAAATGAATGTGGCGAGAATGTGTCTATAATATTCCCTAGCAGGTTCGACACATGAGGATTTTGAATCAATCAGATTCCCCTTGGTTAAACCATCAAATATAATGCCAACTGTCTTAGAACTCTTTCTTGGAACGTTCAAAGCTTCGTGACTCACTTCGTTGAAAATCCATACATAACATATGGTTTACCGATGGATCAAAATCCTATAGAGGCTCAAGATTGTCGTATATGGACGTGACCTGAGAATCCTTAAAGCCCTGGGAAGTGAGCCCTCTATTATACAGAAAAACTGGCTGTTCACATAAGCTGTCAGGATTGTCTTAGAATAAGCCTGAAGGCGGCGCGGCGCATATGTATAGGGTGGGCAAAATTCGTTGTCTAGTGAAGGGATCTCGAGAACCATGACTAGAAAAAAACTGATTACACATGCACATTTTTTTCCTGATTAAATCAAATGTAACCTATTTTTCCTAGATTTTGAGATACAAACAAAAATTGAGAATTCATCATTTTCATTGATACTGAATAACTCGCTTGTTTGAACCATAGACTAACTAAACGGAGTTTGTCTATGGTTTGAACTCGCATTCGAAATCCGTTTCTACATTCTACATGCGCTTTTTCAAGAGTAATTCAAATGAAATATGACCGATTCTATTGATCTAGCCATTTTCGAGATATGACAAGGAATTTTAATTTTTCAAATGTAAACTATAATCGATTTTTTTCTTCATATTTCTGCCCCCAAATACATTTAAGATAAACTAAAATATCTCTTAGCTAATGAAATTTTTCTCAGTTAAGTCGATTTAAAAAATTTATTGCTTTCATATCCAATTGGTTTGTTATCATTCAGCTTAAAATTCAAGTGTATGATTTTAAGCCAAATGGATATGACAATTAACAATTCCTGCCATATCACCGGTAGTTCATGCATCCAACCACCAGATGTCTCTGATGATTGTGAAAACACCTCTAAGTACGTGCGTTGGGCATCTAGAGAGTTTAATTATCTATGGTACATAGTATTAAGCTGACCCAGGTACACATGCAGTATGTGTTGGTCGAGTTTTACGTAGTACGTCATCGGTGAGCTTCTGTCTTCCGTGTTTATTGTTTCGCGGAATTATGGCCGAGAATTTGGAAAATCCGATTTACATTAGGCTTCAATATTTGAAAACAATTCGTTTTTTCGTTAACATTAGAAGAAAAACAGGGAATCAAAAGTGCCCGTAGGCCGAAACCGAATATATCAATCACGTATATAACAAAATATAAAACCTACGAACCTTCAAGATAGACATTTATGAAAGAGCCAAATGGATATGTTTGTAATTTGCTGGATTGAATACATTAAAAAATAAAATTAAAAAACAGCAATGTTCCAAGCAACAGCTCTCGGCTAAATAAGGTTTTATCTCAAGATAAGGTGAAAGAAATTAACAACCTACTCTAATATGCGAGTTTTGAAGATAAGCTTTCAATTTTTTTTCTCTCTCGAACTCGCCTCCGTACCTCTATACCCTTCAGTACCTAAACACATGGGCACTACCAAAATAAAAAACCATGCGCTGCCACTGCATCGAACAATTGAAATTTGATATTTATCTACGAAACTTTATTTTTGAATAAAAAAAATCAATTAGATTTAAATTTTTTATTGATATGGGTTGAAAGTAGAGAATTAAAACTTATTTTCCGTATAGGTGGATATCATATCTCTCAATTCTCTGAGATCTTCGGACACAAATTCCCTATACGATGGAATATTCTTATAAAATTCCACCAAATATTTAGGTCGATTTATAAAAATGAAATCATTGAACTTTTCTTCATCATGCATTGTTTTTTCCAGAACACAATCAGGAATAGCAGTTAGACATCTGTCAATAGCTGACTGTAGCTTAATTTGCAGTGCGAATGTATCAGAGGTTTTCATAAACTCTTCTCTTGGTAAATATTCATCTATTTGCAGAGCTCTATCGTGAAATATTTCACTCAACTTGTGGTGATAGTATGAAAGTAAATCATTCAAATGCTTTTTCCTGAATATCTTATTCGTGTTACTATAAATGAACTGTAATACGTCTAAGCATGGAGGACCATATTTGATCGTTTGGTAGTCTATCAGCTTGGATTCCACAATTGCATCGTTTTCGTACTTATGAAGAAAATTGTTGTTCCATAGATCACCATGAAGTAGAACACAACATAATTCATCGTAATCTGATGATTCCATGGAAACGAAAATATTTTTCAATTCTTCAAGAGTTGTGTCATCACCAAATTCCAGTTCCGCGAGTGCAATAAGTCCTTCAACAGATTTCTGAACATACTTCGTTCCGTACGTATCTCCACCAGAAAATATCAGATCTTCTAGGATATCTGAATATTGGTCCCTTAGATTGTACTTAACTCCTGAGCTTTTGGATTTACAGATTTCAAACAACAATGAAGAGGCATGAAACTGAGCAATTGTGTCGATGCAAGCATAACAGTGCTTGATGTCTAAATATTCTGTCTTGGGATATAGCTTGAAGCCTGACAATATCAGATTTTCTAAAATTACTGCGTTGTTTTCACATAAGTATGCTCGAGGTGCAAATGCCACATTTATTCCAACTTTCTCATATTCAGGAAGCAATTTCATTAGAAGAGTTTTTTCTTTTTCGAAGAATAACAAATTTTTGGATACTTCAAACATTAGCTTATTGTGATCATTTAGAGTTTTCACAAAGAGCTGAAGTGTCTGCTGCATAGTATTTGTAGTTCTACTCGTATATTGAATGGTTAAAATGTAATGAAGTCCGATAAGCCCACCTAAAGATTCTTGTACAAGTGGTTCAACTTTGTATGATTCCAAGATGAATGAAGAATTTTCTTGGAGTAGGATTTTGCGGCAGTGGTCCTCAGTAATTTTTTCCACCATATCTGAAAAAAAATTGTGATATTACTAAAAAATTCTAGCGAATATTTCCTTCCGCTCAAAAATTTTAAGCAAATCTGAACCATTTTGAGCACATTTTCCATTTTATTCGCGCACATTGGTATTTCATTAGTTTAATCACAAATATTTGGTTTGAATTGCTCAAACGTTTTTAGTTTGTTTGCATAAGCCTTGTTTTTCAGATATCAGCACAAAAAGAAGTCCGGAGCAGTCAAATCAGGCGACCGTGTAGGCCAATCAACATCACCATTTCTTGAAATTCTCATCGTCACAGTAATCGATGATTGATTTGATAAAATATTTTAACGATTAAAATGCGTTGGGTTTCATAAAAAAAATTTTCGGCCATGGCGTCCAGGAAGCGTAAAGGCAAAAGCCTGTATGGTACAGAGCGCGAGGTCCGCGCGTAGTTCTGGATCACTCGTGGCTTTGTTTATGAATACGCTGCGTGGCATAAGACAAATCCCAGTGTAATACAGAGCCAATAAATTATACATAAAATATGTCTTTTTCTCGTGTTTATATTTATACGTGTTCAATAAGATATTTCGCCATATTGCATTTTCATATTATTTTCAAAAATTTGGCATATAATTCTGAATTCAAATTCCTTTTTCATTCAATTGAAAATGGTGCGGTGAAATACACAATCAAACAGTACAGGTTTGTTCCTTATTTTAAAATCTATTCATTGCTACCCTCATCTTCCTGATGAATGGTAGATATTCTAACAATAAAAGTCATATATGCATGGATTATTATTTTTATTGAATAACGGAATACAGAATTTGGTTCGATGTAAATTAGCATTTGATAAGTTAGGCGAAATAGGTTTTCAATTTTGGAAGGCCTGCCAGCTTGAATTCTCCCAGATTGAGGCAATGCTTTGTTTTTCCGTAACGAAACTGACGTTGGCTGGACTCGATTGTTTTAGATTTTTTCCTGCATATTCAACTATTAGCTTCCAAAAGGTTTAAAATTTGGGAAGGCTGTTTATTAGTGTATTGACGTTAATGAGGAATAAAGTAGCTTCTGGGCTTTGATTGCCTTCGAGCGTAGCCAGTTGCATAAGGATAACGTCCTGACGTTATCCAATTTATTATTATTATTATTATTTAATGAGGATAAGAGAGGAGGCAATAGCCTATACATCTCAAATATATACAAGTACAAAGAATTACATTGCAATACAATAAACTAGCAGCAGCTATTACGGAATAGTCAAGTAATGATCAAGCCGATTCTCGAAGGCGTTAACTGACGGAGCACAGACAACTTCGCCAGGCATTGCGTTCCACTCACGGAATACCCGATTTGAGAAATAATGCTCTCGAACGGTAGACTTGAAGTTCTCCCGGTAGAGCTTGAGATGATGACCTCGACGGCCCGCCCGATCCCGCACAAATAGTCCACTCACATCACAACCGAAAAGCCCATGGAGGGCGCGATACGTCACGATGAGATCACCACGCGCACGACGGTCCGAAAAATTTGGTAGACCAAACAATCTGAGCCTCTCCTCGTACGTTGGGCGGATGATACCGAATGGAATCCTGGTTGCTCTTCTCTGGACTGACTCCAAGGTTTCACGATCTCGAGCTAGCACTGGCGCCCAGGCAGGACCAGCATACTCCAGAACTGGTCGAATATAGGTGGTGTAGAGTAATTTGCAAGTCTGAACTGAGCAACGAGGAAATGACCGCTTGATCAGGTATATGAGTTTGTTAGCTCTACTAGCTACACTATTAATGTGTTGAGACCAACTAAGATCGTCAGAGACCACCACACCAAGATCATTTTGTGAACTCGTCACACGTACCAAGTGCCCGTCGATAAAGTACTCTTGCCTGGGGTTTCCTTTACCCAAGTGCATAACAGCACATTTTTCAATATTCAGAGGTATATATATTCTTTTGAAATCAAGAGCTAACATAATACAATACATAAAACAAAAATAATCGAGAGGTAAGAGCCACTTTCTGGACCACTCCGATATGCGATCCAGATCCTGCTGCAAGCTAACACCCGAAGACGCATCGGTGAAGATCTTAAAATCATCCGCATACGACGAGTGACGGCAAATCAAGCCAGTCGGCAAATCAGCCACATAGGCCAGGAATAGGATTGGGCCAAGGACTGATCCCTGTGGCACGCCACTACCAACTGGGAAATTCCGTGAAGTAACGTCAGCCACCCTCACCTGGAACTGGCGGTCCTGCAGAAAAGACTCAATCCACCGAAGGAGTCCACCCCTGACACCAAAATGTTCAAGCTTGTGGAGAAGTCTTCTGTGCGGTACGCGGTCGAATGCCCGTGAAAAATCTAAATATAGAACATCCATCGGTATATTCCCATCAATTGATTTCGTCCACTCATCGAGACACTTCAGCAAGGCGGTTATGACTGACCTTCCCGGAAGAAAACCATGCTGATCAACCGGAATGATTAGATTAGATTAAATTAGATTAGATAGTGGTCGATCGGCACGTTGATTACCCTTCTGCACTGCGACCAGTAAGGTCTTTTGTGCGTTACCATACTAATACTACGTTTTTCCCAGGAATCTAACCTCCTTAGCAAAGCTGGTTACTTCCTTAGGAGACTTCGCTCTTATGCCGGCTGGCGTTAATAACGCGCCACCTAGTAGAGTAAGTCTGGCATGCGCCAGCGCAGTGCATTGGCATAGTATGTGCTCGGTGGTTTCAGTGGCCGATTCACATAACCTACAAATGTCGGAGTTTTCTTTACCGATCTTGTGTAGGTGGTATCTCACGGGACAATTCCCTGTGAGAAGGCCGATTAGCAGCCTTAACTCGCCTTAACCGGAATGATGCTGTTTTGCTCAAAAAACGATAAGAGCCTAGAGCTCACCAGTCTTTCAGCAACTTTACCAATAATAGAAAGTAGACTTATAGGCCTATAGTTTCTAGCATCGAGTTTGTCCCCCTTCTTATACACTGGTGTCACCTTAGCACATTTCCATTCTAAGGGAAGTTTCATAGCGTCAAAAGATATATTGAGTAGTCTGGTAATAGGTTCGGTTAGAGACTCAGCACAGTTTTTCAAGATGCTACCAGAAATGCTGTCAGGACCTGGTGCAGAGGAGGGGTCAAGTGATTTCAGAATATCATTTACTTCTGAGGAATTGAAATTGACACGATCCAAGGTCTGATCACATCTTGCTGACTCAACATCTGGAATTGGATCATTCGGTTCCGATGTGAAATATGAAGCAAATGATTTGGCGAAGGAGTTAGCGCATTCCAGAGAATCAGAGCATATCATACCGTCATGGTTTCGAATCTGGGAGGGCGTTGAAACTTTTGAATTGAGATTCGATCTGACATATTTGTAAAATCGCTTTCGATTCTTCGAGCCGGCCAACATGGCCTCAAAATTTTCTTTAGCCACCTTGATGGATGCTGACAGTTGGTTAGAATAGCGTCTATGGGCATCGTAGTTTGACCGCGATCTATTTCGCAGGTATCTCTGCCAGAGGCTCTTCTTGCAGCGGATTTGGTCAACTAGTCCACCATTTAGCCATGGTTTAGTAGGTACCCTTCGAGTTATACGGAATGTGGTGTTTTTATCTATATATTCGTTGAGAATAGACACGAATGAATCCCAGGCAGAGTCAACATCCAAGCCGGGGTAAAGCACCCTATTCCAATCCACCGACAACAAACTCCGGTTCAGAGAGCGATAATCAATAATCTTCCTACTTTTCCTGCTACAAGTTATTTTTGGTTGGCATATGAACTGAATGTTGGCAGTAATTACCGCGTGGTCTGATCTCCCGAGAGGGTCGTGAAGAGTGACCCCACTTATTAAAGCATCGTCATCGGTCAGCAAAAGGTCGAGAGTGGACGGAGTCTGGCCAGGAACACATCTAGTAGGACCGCTCACAAGCTGCGATAGGCCTGCATCGTTCAGCACCGAAAGGAAGTGCGCAGCCAGCGAGCCATTAGGTGGAGAAACAGTAATTGGCCAAGTGAGTTCTCTGAAGTTGAAATCCCCAGCAATAATTATATTCCATTTGCTGTTTGAAACTGAGGTTAGGTGGTCAAAAAGAAGATTGTCTGAAGGGGAAGGACGAGGACGATAAATGCAGCCGACATAGGCGGAGAATTCTGGAGAAGAAAAGTCCAAAAACACACTATCGATGCCAGGCAGGCCGAGGCTGCTGACCCTGAGATCGAAGCTACTGCACAACTCATTCACAACATAAATGCAAACGCCGCCGTAACCAGCATTTGTGACACTGTCATTTCGAAACAAGGAGTATCCATCAACACTGAAAGCAGAGTCTGGTAGGTCTGGATGAAACCAGGTTTCTGTAACGAGTATTAAGTGAGGCCTTAAGTGGTCAGCGAGGGCAAGGAGCTCGTTCATCTTGTTCTTCAGCGAACGTGCATTCGTATATAATAAATTCCATTGATGTACAGGCCTCTCTAGTTTTCCGAATCTGCATTAACTTTTTGAGAGACAATTTTTGGAACACCCTTGATAAACTTGATTGTGAGATCAGCCTCTCCTCGCAGCTGACGCTGCTTAAGAGTGTCTCTCAATTCACGAAGATAGTTAGATTGACTTGGGGTCATGTCATCTGAGAGAGAAATTCCTCGAAATGAGTCCACTTGCTTCAAAAGCTTTTTATTTCTCAATATCTTCTTGGCTACAGCAGGGTTGCTGAAAGTTACCAGTATTGGACGGTTCTTAGGAGGGGTTAAACTGCCAATCCTCGATATCGAGATAACGTGATGAGATTGCTGGGGACTGACATAATTGATAATCTGATTCACCACAAAAGTATCCTGCCCAGGCTCGTTGGATTCCGGAACGTTGCGAATTATAATGTTGTTGGACCTTCGTACTCGCTCCATTATTTCAGCTGTGTCCACCGGGGTGCATTCCTCGTTAGAACGACGATGGTCGGCCCTTAGATCTAGGATATCCTTCTTTACCACAGAGAGGTTGGCAGTCACATTAGATAATTCTGACTCATACCGTTCCAGCTTGTGCTCATGTTGAGTTAGTACTTGGTCATGCTTGGCAATTGAGGATGAGCAACGAGAAACGTCGATTTTTAAACTACGCTGGGTATCTTTTATTGCAGCAATATCATTTTGGATAGCTGTAATGTTATTCGATAAGCTATCCAATTTATTCATCATGAGTCGAAACTCACGCATTGTGAGCGGCGCGTCATCAGGGTTAGGACTTGACTTAGACTGTTTATTAGCGTCACTGATGGCCAAACTGCTTGAAGGAGTCCTCTTATTTCTCCGAGAGGAGGTGCAGTAGGTGCAAAACCACCTGCAGCCAACTTCATCGAGGGTTTTCTTATCGTCGGGGGTGAACTGGACGCATTGTAGATGAAAATGATTTGCACAAGATGAGCATGCTATTGAATCAGAATCCTGCGCAATAACCTTCGAGCAACTCAAACACGATGGCATAATGACGGCTGAACAGTTATTTACCGGTCAAATATTATTGAGTATTTACAAGAAATGAAGCTTTTTTTGTTAGGATGGAAACAGGGCTTAAACAAACTTCACTTTCCCGGGTCTATAAGAGAGACTTGACACAGAAAATCGACCGCGGATAATAGGATTAAGGATGAGGAAAAGACACAGGAAGCAACAGTTTAGTGTTGAGCAGCGTATTTCAAATAGAAACAGAAGAAATAATCGAGCATAATATGAACCCGCGACGTGAAATATGTGATAAGCGAACGTGTTTTATCGCCGACGCACCCGCGAAAGAAAATAAACAAACGAAACCCACAGTGCAAAACAGCAAGTTTTACCGCGAAAGAAAATCTAAATGAAAAAGCAGATTCAAAACAAAATAAAGGGTGTTTCCTACCTTATTACTCGAATAAACAAAATTAAAACTTTTAACTCTCGACAACAATCAATAAATATAGCAAATATTGAGCAGCACCTCGACATACGTCTGAACTGTATCGCATGAAAATTTATATTGGGCGAGTATGAAAAATCTTTTATTCAATTGTCACATTTTTCATCCAAACTTTTTAAGGTTGCTTCCTCTATGGTGCTCGTGATAGAATCAAAAAAAATTATAACCTATAACAACGTGAACGTATACTATGCAATACAATTATCAACTAGTTATGTTGTCTATGGGTACTTCTTGGGCGTTCTCTCTTTGAGGAAGTAATATATGATTTCATTGAATGCAGTTGATCCATACCATAGCAACATAATGGATGATAGTTCATATGAAATTAGTTGTCTAAAGTTTGCATGTTCTTTATCGCAATTCACAATAATTCATTCATTCGATTATTTTTCCTCATGGCTGCGAAATAAAAGTGTACGCAACACCTACGGCTCGTCCTAGAATTAGAAATTAAAACACCCTACTTTTCGGACTTGTTACTTGAATTAGGTACTATTCCACGTATCTACTACACGACTGCCAAATATGAACTGACAAACTAATGAATATACTCCGTTCACGAAAGGTTGAGCCGTCGGTTGGCCATGGAAATTTGGCATATTCCGCTGTGTATATTAAAATTTTAGGTTATGTTCTTTATTTTCTTGTCAGATTGATACGCAATGTTGTCAATATTGCATAGAGTTCTCTGATAACTCGCAAGCTCGTCGGACGAGGCCGAGTATATTCGGCAACGTTGACTTTATTTAACTTTATGACAGTAAATACTGCCAACTTCAGATAAATAAAGAAACGCCTACTATGTGCTCAACCTTTCGTGAACGGACTATACCAATATGGCGGTAAAACAAAGTAGTATATTTCGGCGGACACCCGTTATAAGTAGTCTACTAGGAACTACTGAAGAGATTTTTGAAAACATGAGGAATAACTCCTCGTACCTCGACTTATTATATTGAATAAGTAAAACTAGTCGAAGATGAAACACAATAATTAATACACTAGTGATATTACCTGCTTATGCGGAAATCCTTTCACAGGAGTAATTCGGAAAATGAAAATTCAAATCCATAAAAAGAAAAATGTATTTCAGAATAGTAATATGTGATTCTGAGAACAAAAATTGAATTTGAGAATAGTTAATATAATTTCAGAAGAACAAAGTTGTAATTTGGAAGAATTGAATTTCAGATAAAGGTAATTGTTTTGAACAAATAATTAATTCAATTTCAGAAAGTGTATTACATAGGTAGTTAGCAGAGCTTATATTTCTGCTTACTTCAAGTGTCGACAATGCTCACGAGAATCATTATTATTTTGCGTCACCCAATTTGAATGAAATTATGTCCCAATTTAACCTACACATAATATCAGGTAAATACAGATATAACTTTCCATACATATTTCTTTGTGCTGAAATATATTCGATAACAATTTTCATTTTCGGAATAACAACTTCTTATTCCTTAATTAAATATTACTATTCTGTATTTCAAATTACCGTTTCTGAATACCAACTCACTCTTCTCACTCACAATTTCTATATTCTGAAATTCAATTTGCATTGCTGAAAATCATTTTACATTTTTGAATTACAATTGGAAAAGGTGTAGTAGAAAAGAAAACACAATAATTAATGCACTAGTGATATAACTGCTTATGCGGGAATCTGTTCGAGAAAAATGGATGCAAGGGATTTCCGATATTTATGCTGTCGACTCACGATTTCGAATCACCCGCTTCCGCCTGGAACAGCGATGAATTGTGGGCCTAATCTAAAATTTATCACGTCTTCACAGAAAGCTCGTTACAAGTTTGAGTTTTAATTTCATGGTCTGGACACGAACAGCAAAAAATCAATGAGTGAATCTTTTAATCCCTGAATTTTTAGGAACGTTATATTTTACAGTATAAGCTGAAAATTCAGATGAATGAACTCTTGTAATCCATCAATAGAACTATCAGATGATGGTCAGCGTTATTTCTATGTTTATAATTTTGAAATTTGAGCCAAGAATGATGAAGACTCGGTTGGACTCCTTGAAAAAACATTCAAGGTTTGAATAATTATGTTAGACCGTTTATCTTCAAACCCTACAACTATCACAAAATACTTCCATTCTATGTTCAATGATGATGTTTAAATGTAGTACATCGTTATACTCATTTTAATTATGCATTAGTTGCCGTAGCTTTACAGAAAACGCAGAAACGTAAATGATAATTAAATATTTTTTTGACAGAACGGATTTTTTTCCCGCAAGTTTGTTTCGAATAATTTTACCAATGTAAAATCCAATATTGTTCATAACAATATAAAAGACATTATCACCGATTATTGTAATAGAAGCTCAACAAATTTACCTAGTATGTTATTTTATTCAATCAATTAATAAAAGTATGTTCAGAATGTTGGTTGTTTTTACTTTAACTTTGTGCCGATAATTTTCTTTCTTAATTTCAAGTGGTTTTTGAGATATTTCCAAAACCGAAAAATGAGCCAGCTCAGCACTTTTCGAAAAATGCGATTTAAATGATTAATAAAAATTGTGCTACACATGTACTGAGTTGTGCCGTTCGAATTTTCTCGAAAGTCCCTCTCATTTCCTGAAAAATCGAATTTAAGAAAAAAGATAGCCCAGCGCTTTCGTTTTTTTTTCTCTCACAAACGAATGGAAAAATTTGTGCTACATTTGTGCTGCTTTATGCCGTAAATATTTTCACGAAATAATTCGCGTTTTCCTGAAAACTACGAAATAAAAAAAAAGTCATCCCAGCACTTTTGTTTTTTTTTGGGGAAACATGCTCAAAGCATTGTGCTACTCTTAGGCAAAGTTGTGCCGTAGTTATTTTCACAAATATCACGCTAATTCAACCAAAAAATAAAGAAATTAGAAAAAAGTTAGCCCAGCACTTTTTGATTTCCGAAAAAAATTTTATTCTGCTGAATTGTGCCAGGTTTGTGCTACTTTGTGCCGATTAAATTTTTCTTTTATTTCATTCGGTTTTTGGGATATTCAACAAAATGTTAAGTACGAATAAGCCTATCATTTGGTGAGAAATTGGTTTCTAACGGTTGAAATGGATTATGGTATAATAATAATAATAATTATAATAATTTGTTCACGGCTTATCTTGACTACAAGAAAGCTTTCGACTCCATGCCGCATGAATGGCTCATAAAAGTTCTAGAAATCTATAAAGTAGATCCGAGAATAGTGAGCTTTCTCAAAACAGTTATGTCAACTTGGCGCACTAACATCGAAATCAGCGGAACAGGCATAAGAACTGGCCCAGTGTCCATCAAGAGAGGAATTTTTCAGGGAGACTCTTTGAGTTCATTGTGGTTCTGCATGGCAATGAACCCATTATCAAGTATTTTAAAATTCTCCAGAAAGGGATTCAACCTCAAAGGCAACACACGCAACATGTTGATAAACCACCTTTTATACGTCGATGACTTGAAACTGTTTGCATCAAACAGAGACCAACTAGAGTGCCTACTACGACTTGTGGAGAAGTTTTCCAAAGACGTCAGCATGACCTTTGGACTGGACAAATGTCGTTCCCTAAATATAGCAGGAGGAAAAATCCAACAGACACCTCTCACCTTGTCTAACGGAGAAGAAATTAAAGCAATGCTGGCAGGTGATCTATACAAATACCTAGGTATGAAACAATGTCAAAGGATAGACCAACGAGTGATGAAGGACGAACTAACAGCGGAGTTCACCAGAAGAATGAGGAGCGTTCTGAAAACGAAACTGAACAGCAGAAATCTCACAAAAGTTGTTAACACCTACGCTTGCTCAGTTCTCACCTACTCTTTCGGAATCGTAAAGTGGAGTAATACAGATCTCGATAATCTCCAACGGAAGATGAGAACACTGTGTACGAAGGCCAACAAACATCATCCTAAATGCTGTGTTGAAAGAACAACGATTCCAAGAACTCAAGGCGGGCAAGGCTTCGTGGACATAAAGAAAATGGCGGCTGAACAGATAAGCAACTTAAGAAACACATCGGACTTACATAAGATACTGATAGAAGCAGATGGTTCAACACCTCTATTATTAAGCGAACACCCTCATGAAAACACCTTACAGACGGATAGTGATAAAATTCAAAGATGGAAAGAAAAACCCCAACATGGAAGACACCTGAACGAGGTCATCCAGGAACATGTCGACATTCCTGCGTCGAACTACTGGCTGACTTCTGGAAGATTGTTTCCTGAAACAGAAGGTTTTCTCCTTGCCATTCAAGACCAAGTAGTGCAAACCAAAAACTATCAGAAATATATCATGAAGGATAGAAGCCTCACAGACGATAAATGCCGCTACGGATGCCAAACATCAGAAACAATCCAACATATTACAGGAGGCTGCCAAATGTTTGCTGAAAATGAATATAGAGTCGACATGATTCAGTTTGTAAGATACTCCATCAGGAACTCGCCATCCAACTGAAGATGCTGCAATCCGAACCAATTCCATATTATAAGTATCAGCCTGAAGTTATACTGGAGAACCACCATTACAGGCTATACTGGGATCGCACAGTACTTACCAATTTAACAGTTGCTAATAACAGGCCAGACATAATTCTAGTGAAGAAAAAAGAGAAGAAAGCAATACTCCTAGACGTAGCCATCCCAAATAACAACAATCTACGTCAAAAATATGCTGAAAAAATATCGAAATATCGAGAGCTTGAACTTCAGATCAAAAGGCAGTGGGGGATGTCCAGTACCAGAACCATTCCGATTCTCATATCAACCACAGGAATTATTCCTAAGAGCCTCAAGTCCAACCTCAAGGAGCTAGATTTGGATGAGAACCTTTTTAAAGTAATGCAAAAAGCAGTACTTCTAGGTACTGCTAGAACGGTAAGGAAGTTTGTAGGTCACGATGGACACCAGGAACAACCATGGAGGGAAACATTGCAAAACCAATAACCACGACGTCAACCGAGAGATCCAGGACCAAGCAACGAAGGACGAACAACCCAGGACCCAGGAGAAGAAGAACACCGAAGACCTCAGAGCTCAATCCCCCTGATACTTGCTATCCGGGATGAGTGAATGTTCCCCTTAGTAGGGAGTGTGATAGCCGATCGCTAGGGGGTGTGAAAAATCACACCCTTTCTACGCTAATAGGCTCAAGTCGATAATAATAATAACATTTATTGATCCCTCAAGACACAACCTTGTGTATGGGACAAGTCAGATATACATTGGTGTACAAATTCAACCTACATCAATCAATTGGGGACAATCCTGGTAAAATTCTGCTACAGAGTAATAACATCTAGATAACAATATAAGTTTTACTTTATATATATAATATAAATGTATTAAGTTGATACGGAGTTGGGGCTCTCAAATTTTTTCGAATATTCCTCTGAGTTGTAAAAATATTCAAGTTAACAAGAAAAATATTTCAGAAATTATATTTTTTTCTCTTCCGGAAATGTGAAAAGAATATGGTGTATAAGTCGTGTCTATGTAGTGTGAAAATTCAGTATTCAGAAAACACTTCGAATTTTTCCGTCAAATGTTGGAAATTGAATAAATTAATCTACTGTAGGAAAATCGGTACACAGGGAAAAATAACATTGACGAATTTGCAATTCGTGCATACTTTGGAATTTCGATAGACGTCTGAACTTACTCTGTTGCCTTGATTATTCGAAGGGGTAAACTCATGACAATATTGTCGATAAAATATGCTCAGAAGATTTGAATGATTTGATGATGTTTTCTCGTGAAAATTGAATTGACTATTGATACAGCAAAGATATCGTTGAATTTATTCGCGCCTCTTAGATGAAATTAAGGTCGCATAATTTTCTTGGAGGGAAAATTGTTTCTTTACTTTTTATGCATTCAAAAACCTGAAAGAAAATGAAACATTGTTATCGCACCTGTATTAGTATACATAAGTATACATATATCAGGTGTTCCAAGGTGAGCGGCCTATTAGATTATTTTGGAAACTATTGATGGTAAAGATTTCAAATTTTGTGGATCGATATTTGGCCATATAAATGTATAAATATTAAAATGAACCTCACATGACCAAATATCGATCTACAAAATTTGAAATCTTTACCATCAATAGTTTCCCTAATAATCTAATAGGCCACTCACCTTGAAACCCGATATAGGTAGTTCAATTTTAACATAAGAGTATTATTTTTATTTCCATGAAATTATAAAAACTCAATAATTTCCTTGAAAATTTTCGAAATATTAAATTATCCCCAAAGTAAGAAGAAACGATAAAAAAATGAATTTTAATGAACAACAACAAAAAAACGAAGTATGATATTTCAGGTAGATAACGGATAATGCTCGGTAGGTTCGTACAAAACATTTTGTTGAATATCTCTAAAACCGATTGAAATAAAAGAAAAATGTAAGCGGCACAAAGCAGCACAAACCCAGCACAATATAACACAATGAAATTTTTTTCGAAAAGCAAAAAGTGCTGAGCCAACTTC
This sequence comes from Propylea japonica, assembly GCA_013421045.1. Taxonomy (NCBI): domain Eukaryota; kingdom Metazoa; phylum Arthropoda; class Insecta; order Coleoptera; family Coccinellidae; genus Propylea; species Propylea japonica. The sequence continues at coordinate 40,572,811 of CM024240.1, forward strand.
AAACACACTGTTGCCAGGTATACCTACTGGTTTTTCCTCCACCCTACTGATTTTTCTCATTTTTCCCCATATAGGAAGAAAACTGATGATTTTTCTGAAAATTTGACCAGCACAAGTTGGCACAAATAGAGTACAATCATAAGAAAAAATTTTCGTCGAAAAAAAATGAAAGTACTGGGCTAACTTTTTTCTAATTTCTTTATTTTTTGGGTGAATTAGCGTGATATTTGTGAAAATAACTACGGCACAACTTTGCCTAAGAGTAGCACAATGCTTTGAGCATGTTTCCTTAAAAAAAAACAAAAGTGCTGGGATGACTTTTTTTTTATTTTCGTAGTTTTCAGGAAAACGCGAATTATTTTCGTGAAAATATTTACGGCACAAAGCAGCACAAATGTAGCACAAATTTTTCCATTCGTTTGTGAGAGAAAAAAACGAAAGTGCTGGGCTATCTTTTTTCTTAAATTTCGATTTTTCAGGAAATGAGAGACTTTCGAGAAAATTCGAACGGCACAACTTAGTACATGTGTAGCACAATTTTTATCAATCATTTCAATCGCATTTTTCGAAAAGTGCTGGGCTGGCTCATTTTTTCGGTTTTGGAAATATCTCGAAACCACTTGGAATTAAGAAAAAAAATTATCGGCACAAAGCAGCACAAACCTAGCACAATTCAGCACAACAAAAATTTTTTCGAAAATCAAAAAGTGCTGGGCCAACTTCACACACATGGGATACCTTGTATCTGGTTGAGTAAATATTAGTCCTATATACATATATGGCCGCCGGTCGAGGATGAATTATCATAACTTATTTAAACCCTTTGGCGTTCACCATATTGATGAGGAGAGGATACTTATATGCCTTATTTTTGGTGAAAACTTATTTATTTAATCTGCAAAAAAACGTCCCCTCGACTATTTTCGGTGAGTTAATACATCACCATCTTCAAGTAACAAGACGAAATGCAACAGTCCTGTCATGGCCTTCCAACAGGGCAGAAAAATCGACCGTCATACATTTGTCAACATATAAAATAAAACGGTTATATTTTGAATTTGAAGTCAAAAACTCTGTCCTAATTAATTGATTCTTGCAGTTACGAAAATGAAAAAAAAAATAATGTTCACGTACAGGGTGTTCCAATATTTCTGAACATAGGGTCCGAAATTTTTCTAGTCCGGATCTGAGTAATCTAATTTCAGAAATATTGAAAGAGGGCAATCGTAAGGGTGACAAAGCTTCCAAATTCGAAATCATTCGGTCTAATAGTTGAGAGTTATTGAATTCTGAAATTTCAGCCATAAAATGAATATCATCCTGTATATCCCACCCAAACGAAGGCCCTCAAACGATCCAAACCTCTTGTTGCGAGTCTTCCTTGATGTCCTTGATTTATGGTTTCCGTTTGTCGCAGTCTTCCCGGGACACCCTGTAGATTATAAACTGTTTCTGTTTTGTGCGCCCGTTCTTAGTGGAACAGCCTGCTATTGTTTCGCCAGAATGTATGTAATTTTTTGAATTTTGAGCCAGGGATGGTCTCAAACGGCTCGGTTGAAATCACTGATGGTGAATTCGATCTCCAAGTTCATAAAGTGTCTGCCTGCACGAAGAATGATTTTCGAAAATGAAAAAATGAACAGAATATCTGGACATAGAATGGTTTTCGAATCATCAATTTGAAATTGAATTTCTTGGAATTTCATATTTGCTTGATTTATAACGCTACTACGAATTATTCGAAATTTCATGATCCTTCGGGAAATAGAAATTGAAAAGTTGCAGACCTCAAATACTGTTCGTGATATGTCAGTTAAATTTTATATTTTAGCTCTCATCAAGACTGCCTGTAAAATAGAGCACGGATTTTATACATTTCCTACGAGTATGAAAGTTTGCCAATCGTACGAGAAGGAAATTCCATCCCTGGCTAAAAATTCGAAAAATTACAGACATTCTGGCAAAACAATAGCAGGCTGTTCCAATAAGTACGGGCGCACGAAACAGATTATAATCTACATAAATATAGGTATAAACCTATAGTCAGGTTAAGTTTTTAATGGATAATCTACATATCGATATTCAAAGGCAATTCTACATATCGATATTCAAAGGCAAAAGAATCCTTTTTCATTTGAAGGCCGATATCTTGACAAGAAGTGGATATACCAAAATCTATAGAATATGAGATTAAAACAGAATGAAGAAACTATCCAATCCTAATAGTGATTGAGCAAAAAAAATTTTTTCCAAGCCTGTAGACCAAGGAAAAAACTGAAAAAAATTTCGAATTTTTTTTTGATGATGGTCTCTTCAAGATTACTCAACAACCGATGACACCAAAACATTTTGAAGTTCTAATCCAAAAACTAGACACTTGGAGCTACAATTTCCTTTTTTTAAATTCCTTGTACGACCATTCCTCTCAAAGTTACGGCATGTTGAAAAATGCCGAAAAATTTGGAATTTTTTTTTGATCCTTTAATTTTTTCCAGTAGTGTATATAGGGAACTAAATCACTTAAGCAACCCACCTGTTATTGGAGAATCACCATTCCGATTCCAAGAAATATATCCCGACAAATAAATTTGCACAAATATTCCAAAATGATTAAATTATATTAGAAACTTTCTCATATGATATCTATCGATAACAAAAGATTCTTTGTTTGTGTTGAACCAAAGTAAATCTCCCGTTTGAGAGATATAAAACAGATATTGTATTGTATAAAATCACCTCTGAACCTCATATGTCGAACAGAACCAGGTCGAATACATATTCCATAATATAAAACCTCACATCTGAAAACGAATATCCGAAGTTTTCATATCACCTGAAAGAGCCTAAACTTTCCCCAATGTAATATACACCTATCTATCCCAAATCCTCTTATATTCCGTCACTGGTTTATCTCTCGAAAATACGACTACAATATACCCCATACGGGCACTTTGACCGTTTCAAAAAAGTTATTGAATAAATGAGATTTTCCGAATGACGGGCTGGTACTCTTAGGACATCATGTTTTATTCATAACATCCACACACGTATCCCACTTTTATTTTCTGCTTTGTTTCTCCCAAACCTCAGATTTCGTCCTTTTCAGACGTTCCAGGTCCTTGCTTATTTATGCGGTGATGGCAGACAAGAAAATCTTTTTTTATTATTGTAGGATTACCCGAGTGAACAAGCTTTATGGTAGGGTATAAAAGTTTTATTGGGAACGTTTACTGTAATTTTACTAACTAGTGGTTTTTTATGGTGGAAAATCGCATATCTCACCCCATGAAGTATTCAGTGATTTTTTTTCAGAATTGCTCGTAAACAGGATTTGATGGATGATTATGGCTGGGTAGAGTTTTGATTATCTTCCAAGAAGTTTCCATTTTTCTGTCCCTAGACATTTTTCGATAAGGTATTGAACGATAAGATAAAGACTCTTTATCATTTTCAGATACTCAGAAGTTGAGAAACTCAATGATTCAATGCCCATATTAAATACGTTTGGACATAATATATCTCGAGGAATGAAAAAATATAAAACAGCCACGTGGAGAGGAGAAGATCATTCATTCGCCTGGTGCGCTGACGGGATAAGTTCCGAAGTAAGAGTTTAATATTGGTTGATTTTAATCAATTCATATTATTCTCTGCTTTCATTGTTTACCTATATTATAAATGCGTTGTTCTCAAACGCGTGAATTTTTATCTTGTACTATTATCGCCACGTCTGGTCCCGTATTCTGGACAAGTGATCTTTCAAAGCGTATAAGAACTTCATTGCTCGAGTCCCTCTTTCATCTGCAAAAATGCACACCGCGCAATGAAGTTCGTATTCGCTTTGATAGATCACTTGTCGTAAATACGGTACCTGGTTTATGACGATTAACCGAGCGATTCCACTTCATCGACTGAAGGTTAAGTCCACATAGTTGGACTACCACCACTTTTTATGGAAAACATGATAAACATCTCGCTACTTCGTTCAAGGTTCATGCATCGGAGGTAGGTGTTCGTAAGGATCCTAGGAGGGGGCGTTTTGTTTCTGTTTATAAGCTGAGATAGGGGACATTTCTTGAAATAAGGTAACCTAGAATGCCTATAATCACTATGGCGAGAAACATAAACAATACGGCCCCTAGTCCAGGGCAGCCCTTAAGTGGGCAAGGGGTGCTAAGAATCCCCCGGCTCAAAATAGTGAAATCAAAGTTGCGGATCGGTACATGGAATGTGAGAACCCTGTTTCAAGCTGGTAAGCTCGATAATTTGGTTCAGGAAATAAAGAGAATGAACATGCACATAATGGGTATAAGTGAACACCGTTGGCCAGGCTGTGGATCATGTCAACATGAGCATGGCACATTATATTACTCAGGTAGTGATGACAACGACCAAAATCATCGAGGCGGCGTTGGCGTCGTTGTTTCATCAGAGTACACAAAATATGTAGAGAATTTTGTACCAATATCCAACCGGATATGCTTGCTACAAATAGTCTCCAAACCGTTCAATATCAATCTTATTCAGGTTTATGCCCCAACTGCTGAGAAGAGGTACGATATGGAAGTAGAAAATCTATATGAGCTGATTGAATCCACAATGAGGAGATTAAAGAGCGATAGTATTGTTATTACATTGGGAGATTTCAATGCCAAAATTGGTCAGGGACAACGCACCGATATAGTTGGTAGTTTAGGGCTTGGCAGCTCCAACGAGATAGTCCGAGAGCTGGCACGAATTTTAGGGTAGGTATTTGAGGCAAGCTGAAAACTTGTCACATACCTCTCCTATTATATCCCAACTCGGGATTGCAGACCTGGCTGGTGAGTAGCGGGGCTAAATCAATCCCTACATTTTTAAAAATATTTTTTTTCTTCCCAAAAATATATTTGAGGCGATACGCAATTTATATATGTTGGAGTTTAGTGCTTTATAAATACTAAAAAAAAATTAGCCAAATAATTTAATCGGGGTTTTAACATTGCCAGACGCGTGCAAAAATATTTTGCAAAAAATTATAAAAAATGTTATTGAAGCAGCTTGAAATTTTAATGGAGTGTTACTTATAACTAAAAAATAAGATTCCCAAAAAGACAGATCATTTCGGTAGGGCTTTCTACCTGCCAGGCCATTAAAAATGTAGGGGTTGATTTATCCCCGCTACTCACCAGCCAGATCTGCAATCCCGAGTTGGGATATAATAGGAGAGGTATCTGACAAGTTTTCAGCTTGCCTCAAATACCTACCCTAAAATTCGTGCCAGCTCTCCTACTAGAGAGGTGACAGACTCTACGAGTTTTGTCAGGACTCAGGGATGATAATTGCTAACACGTTTTTCGATCTACCCCAACGAAGACTATATACTTGGCAAGCACCACGCGGTGATCTAAATACCTCAACACCAATTAGAAATCAGATCGATTACCTACTGATTAATAGGCGTTTTAAAAATATAATAAAAAGTGTCAAAACTGTGAGATTCCATCTGATTGGCTGATGTCAACCTTCATTGCTTTACCTAAAAAACATCAGGCAAAAAATTGTGGTGATTACCGCTTAATCAGCCTTATGTCCCACATGCTCAAAGCATTCCTACGGATCATTCACGCTCGCATTAGACGTAGATGTGAGGAGGATCTTGATGATTCCCAATTCGGCTTCAGAAACGCCTTCGGAACAAGAGAAGCACTTTTCGGAATGAACCTTCTCCTCCAAAAATGTCGCGATCAGCGGAAAGATGTTTTTGCATGCTTCATCGACTACGAAAAAGCCTTTGACCGCATAAAACACGATAAACTCATCGATATACTACGGGGGGTTGGAGTGGACGACAGAGATATCCGCATAATTAAAAATCTATATTGGAATCAGACAGCACAGGTAAAAATTGGTAATATAGGAACAGACCATATTAAAATACAACGTGGGGTTAGACAGGGTTGCATACTATCGCCCTTGCTCTTCAACATATACTCTGATCGAATATTTAAAGAAGCATTGGAAGGAATAGAACACCTCGGCGTCAAAATAAATGGAGAACCAGTAACAACGATCAGATATGCGGATGAAACAGTGATCTTAGCAAACACGATCGAGGGACTACACCTGCTGTTGAACATAATCGCTGATGTGGAAGAGGCACAAGGTCTAAAAATCAATATAGGAAAGACCAAATTCATGATATTCAGCAGACAATCCCACAATGGCTCTACCCTAAAACTTAATGGAAGCCAAATTGAGCGTGTCACTAGGTTCAGATACCTTGAAAGTATAATCACAGAGGATCTGAACCCAGACTGCGAGATAAAGTGCCAAATAGAGATTTAAAATGAGAACTTTTTTCTGCGACGACAATTTGAATCTGAAGTTGAGACAACGCATGGTTGAGTGCTATGTATGGTCGGTATTGCTATACGGAATGGAGGCGTGGACTTTAAAGGTCACGACGATGAACCAACTGGAGGCATTTAAAATGTGGCTTCACAGAAGAATGCTTCGTATTCCGTGGACACAGCATGTTACGAACGAGAGTGTATTACGGAGAGCAAACATCGGAAGGCAACTCTTGACGACCGTAAAATGCCGAAAGACAGCTTATCTTGGGCATATTTTGAGAGGAGATAAATATCGCCTATTACAGCTCATACTGTATAGGCAAGATTGAGGGGCGCCGTGGAGTCGGAAGAAAGTAACAGTCATAGCTCAGAAATATTCGGGATTGGACAGGTATAAGAGGGGCTGCTGAACTTTTTCGTTTGGCTGAGGACCGTACAGCTTTTGCCATGGTGATCGCCAACGTCAGGGAGACCGGACAGGGCACATGAAAGAAGAAGAATATCTTTCAGACGGAGCTCCTCCATACTGAAGAGCTCTAAATAGGGCGAAATAGCTATCTATGGATGCTCTGTTTGATATTACCACCATGCATGTTATTTGTGCATTGACGGGATAAGTTCCGAAGTATGCGTTTAATATTGGTTGATTTTAATCAATTAAAATTATTCTCTGCTTGCATTGTTTATATTATACCTGCGTTACTCTCAAACGCCTGAAGGAATGAATGAATTTTATTTTGCAATATTTTGAAGAATTTGGATGTTATTTTCTGAGATTTTATGAAAAAAACCGAAAAAACATCTTTGTTTTAAAACGGATTAAATATGTATAATCAGTTTATGAGATCTGTTAGTAATTAAAATCAATTTAATCAACTGATAAAACGTGATACAAGAAATAGATATCAAGGAAATGTGATACTTATGTTAATTGTAGAATTGTGGAAGGTGATTTTCTTTTTTTTAACTTTGTAGCTTGAAGCTAATAACTTTATTACTACTACTAATATTTCAAGTAGGTATATGAAAGTTATTGTGAAATGTTCAACAATTCTGTGTGTTTTTCATCATTCAGTTGAATACAAAAATAGTTCATACAATGGTACACTATACTGTTTGAAAATAATTCAGTTTCACATCGATTACAGCACATAACTTTTCATCTCATACGGAACATTATTTTCCTCACTTTCTTCAGATTTGATAAAGGTGTAGAACAGATCACAGGCCGCAGTTATGTAAGTCCAAACAATCAGAGGAAGCGATCAAATGTAATAATAAATAATATTTTGAATTGAAAAAATGTTATATTTGTACTCGTCAATATTTATATTTTTTTCACAAGATTTAATAAGCAACATAATTAATATTAAATTTTTTTCGATTCCAGAATTCCTCAAGCAATGCTTTCAGAATGAGAAACATACACGTTTGTATTAACAACTTGCGAAATCTCGAATTTACATAATTTTTCTCAGACAGTGGATCAGTAAATGATAGTAATTTAATCAAATAGATTATTTAAGACAGCGACCTATGTTCAAGATATTTCAACGCGTTCGCTCCGCACACGCGTAAATAGTTCGAGACCATTAGTCGCAAGATTAGTAACCGAGTTGAATACAAGATTTTTCCGACGACCTCAATTTGAATTGTGAATAAATTCTTGATTGAAATAAATTCTCATTTTGCTCAGGACGTACATTTGACTTCATAAAATTTCGATGTTTCTATATTCTAGTAGAGTTTTGACATGTCTCGTAGTGCTTCTGAATACTTTAGGTACCGTTGCCCGTGACAATTGCACATTAAAATTTTATGAATTGATAATTAAAATGGGTCATGAAGGTCCAATTTCGTACACATTAAAATCACTTTTTATTTTGAGGTCGACGAAAAATTTATTTTTCGATGTTCCATAAAGTGGTGCCTATTCAAAATGCAAATTTCCTTGGAAGGAATGAAAATGAATCAATAATTAATGTCCCCAGGCAGAAAAAACCACTCCAATGCAAATAATCTGAAAGGAAGTCTATTCAGGGTATTTTGATATCAGTCCTATCTTTTCGAGCTACTCGTATCACTCAATAAAATACACTCTTGAAATAAAAACAATATGGCCAATCAGAAACAGAACAATTCATCACGATTCCACGAATCACGGGAAGGAGAGGCAAAAAGAACAGCAAAAATATTTCTTTTCGAGATCAGAACGAATGGATACTTTCAATAAATTGATTATTTTCAGTATATTATCAGTTCTCTGTTTTTTTCCCCAGCCCTTCATACTGAAGTGAAGTTGAACGACGAGTTTTTTTATTTCGATGTCGTGTGGGATAAATAATTTCTGGAAAGGAAGCATAATAAAATCATAAAAAGGTACACCAATGGTTTCGAGACCCACTCTGAAAGCAGAGTGATTATGTTTGAACCCATAAAAAGAAAGTCTCGTTCTAAATTGGGTTGTTGATGAGCGCATTTTGAGGGAAAGTACACTCACTTGAGGGTGCGCTAAATTCAAAGTAAAAAACCAAACTAAGAAAAGCCCTGAGCGGGAGCTTTTGAGCGATCCTTTTTTGGTTTAGCAATAAGACTATTACCTCAAAATTTTATATGGGATTTAAGATTGATACCAACTATATAAATGCAGAATTTCAGCACGATCGGAATTAAATTCTGAAAATTATTCAAAATTTATATATGTAAAAAATAAATGAATATAAAAATCAAATTCAATGGTTCTGATGATGCGATTCCCTTGAAATTTTTCATGAACATTCAGTATAGTAGTTTTTATTCTCAAAATATATTACACTCGAATCGGATATTCTGTACACACTATGATCACAAAATTGCATGAAGAATCAGTATATTAATCTTTATTCACAAAAAAAATTTCACTCGAATCGAATATCCTGTTATGGAAATATAGAGATTTTCCTTTTTAATATTCCTATTGAATTGAATTTAACCACGAATACGTCATCAGGGAGTTTAACCCTATCGTTTTTTGGCTCAAAATTCGGAAATTGCAGACATTTGGGTAAAACGATATAGCACTCATTTGAGTAGAACGAGCGCTAAAAAAAGGGTGTCTGCAAGCTTTCAGAGCCATTTACACGGGCATTCAAACTGCCAATGAATCGCTGATTTTCAACGTTATTATTTCAATTCCTGGTCAAATTGACATTTCTGTGGCATTTCCTGTGTTTTCAAGCTACTCGTATCATTCAATAAAATACACTCTTGAAAAAAAACAATATCGCCAATCAGAAACAAAACACAATTCATCACGATTCCACGAATCACGAGTAGGAAAAGCAAGAAGAACAGACAAAATATTTCTCTTCGAGATCAGAACAAATAGATACTTTCAATAAATTGATTATTTTCAGTATATTCTCTGTTTCTGTTCCCCAACCCTTCATACTGAAGTGCGGCTATAGAACCGGAGTTGAATGACGAGTTTTTTATTTCGATGTCCCGCAGGATAAATAATTCTTGTTTGTTTTCATACTCGGTCACTCCAGTTTCATCACGAAATTTCAATAAGGGGAAACAATAGACAAACATGATGTTATTTGCACGATAACAAAGGAAGTCCCTTACTTTGAATGACTGCGAAATCGGAGGAGGTAACTTAATTAATGTTGGGATTATATTTGCAACTATTCCTAATGGAAATTTGAATATTCTGCTTATAAATATACAGGGTGGCCGGACGATTGACGTCAATAAAAAACAGGTTCCTCATGTCATGGGGTATTCGAATCACCCCCATGTATGTATGTTACCCGATCTTTCACGGTTTCCGAGTTATGATTTTTTTTATGAAATCTGAGAATTTTCAACTTGAACATCTTCAAAAATTTTTTTAAAGAAAAGTAAAAGACTTTTCTGATATTTTTTTGTTGTAAAAAGATCGCCATGAATTGTACTTTTATACATAAAATAACCAGCATCGTAATTTTGATAAAAATTATGGAAATGTTGGTCTCAAGTGAGAAAGTTACGTATTTTGGATCATGATCTAAATTTTCAAACTTGAATTAAAAATGTAAACAGGTTACTTCATTGTTTCTTAGTAGGCTCAAAAACTGCGCTCAACACTCAGCTTTCAGAATCATTAATAAAAAATGGTACTCAACAGTCCACTTTTGCTAGAATTAGCCTTCAAAGTCAGCGAGGTGGAAAAAATCAAAGAACTAGACGATTACTCAAAATTTATTTTTTGCCATTTTAAGATTCCCACTACAAAAATACTCGTATTCAGTAGTGGGAACAGATGTTTATCAAGTATGCTGCGTAACATCTGTTACTTGTAGTCTGGTATAGTCGTTACTTTTGGAACTGGCATTTTTACTGCTACACGCGTTTGAAGTTTTTGCTCGTTTAGTGACTGTTTCGCATTTTGATTTGGACTTTGTTTTCTTTGAAGTGTTAGAAGATGACTTACACGTTAAGTCAGTATGCTGAAATGCATTATTTTTACGGACTTGCACGAGGGAGCGGCCTTGAAGCAGCGCGACTATATCGTGAACATCTTCAACGTCGTGGTGGGTCGCAACCTGAACATTATCCAGACCATCGTGTTTTTATCAACACTCACCAAACCTTAATGGCAGGTCGCATTCCTAGTCAACGTGGTGGTCGTGAAGGACTCTCTACAGCTGATCCGGATCGCGGGGAAAGGGTGCTCGAAGAGGTTCATCAACCAGTACGAGAAGATTGGCTCATGCTCTGGACATCCCAAGAACATCTATGCAAGAGATATTGCACGAAGAAGGATATCATTTTGCCGAACCATGTTACAAAAAGAAAGAGAAGATCCTGGCTATTTTAATAAAATTTTGTGGACAGATGAGTCACGATTTGAGCGATGTGGAGTTTTTAATATTCACAACTACCACACGTGGACGATTGAAAATCCTCATGAAGTGAGAGCATCAAAATTCCAACATCGTTTTAGCGTTAACATGTGGTGTGGTGTCCTCAATGGTGAACTAATTGGTCCATTTGAATTGCCGTCCAGACTTGATGGAGAAACATACAAACATTTCCTCGAGCATGAACTTCCTTTGCTCCTGAAAGATGTGAATCTTCAGCTTCGTCGAACTATTGTATTCCAAAACGACGGCGCCCCGTGTCACTACGCAACGCAAGTCCGTAATCACTTAAATGAACGATACCCTAACAGATGGATCGGACGAAGCGGGCCTATCAAGTGGCCCCCACGCTCACCTGACCTTAATCCCATCGATTTTTTCGTTTGGGGTTATTTCAAAGAAATCGTTTACGCCCGAGAATGTTCTAATGAAGACGAACTGCGACTGAAAGAAATTTTTTGCGAAGGTGTAAAATGTGTATTGAGGCTGGAGGTGACCACTTTGAAAACCTATTGTAAATTTTATAAATAAATTTCTTTTTACCTACATGATTTGCCAAACCTTTTTCTTTTTCTTATCTGAAACTCTTCTTATAAAGCTAATTTTTATTAATTTTCAGCATTTTCTATCATAGCTGGATCAGAAAAATCTCAAAATGGCAAAAAATAAATTTTGAGTAAACTTCTAGTTCTTTGATTTTTTCCACCTCGCTGATTTTGAAGGCTAGTTCTAGCGAAAGTAGACTGTTGAGTACCATTTTTTAATAATGATTCTGAAAGCTGAGTGTTGAGCGCAGTTTTTAAGCCTACTAAGTTACCATGAAGTAACCTGTTTACATTTTTAATTCAAATTTGAAAATTTAGATCATGATCCAAAATACGTTACTTTCTCATTTGAGACCAACATTTCCATAATTTTTATCAAAGTTACGATGCTGGTTATTTTATGTATAAAAGTACAATTCATGGCGATCTATTTACAACAAAAAAATATCAGAAAAGTCTTTTACTTTTCTTTAAAAAAATTTTCGAAGATGTTCAAGTTGAAAATTCTCAGATTTCATAAAAAAAAAATCGTAACTCGGAAACCGTGAAAAATCGGATAACATACATGAGGGTGTTTCGAATACTCCATGACATGTGGAACCTGTTTTTTTATTGACGTCGATCGTCCGGCCACCCTGTATATCGATTTAGCCTAACAAGGAAAACATGATTTTCGTCAAAATTACTATTTATTCTTTAATATAATCCCCTTTCAGCTAGATACACTTGGTCCAACGATTTTTCAACATTGCGATATCTTTTCAATAGTAAGATTTATCAAAGTCCGCAAAATAGGCTTCAATTTCCCACTCCACCTCCTCAACCGTCTCAAATTTCTTTCCCTGGAGCCGTCGGTTCAAGTTTGAAAACAGATAATAATCGCTTGGGGCCAAATCTGAAGAATACGGAGATGAGGAAGAAATTCGAGGCCTATTTCATGGATTTCGGCCATCGTTTTTTTTTCTGCTTCAATATGCTGAAGAGCGAATGAATAAATATTGAATATTAACAGAAATTTTGGATTTTTGGAGACGGACAGTTCAATCACCGTACCCGGTATATACACAATACATATTGGTTTTGTTAAGTAGACAAAATTTCACGAGAATGGAACATTTCTATTTGACTGATTAACTGAAAAAATCACTTCAAATAGAAAAGTCGGAATAAATATGTTTTCGCTCATGATTAATAGTTATTTAAGACAACGTTATTAAAGATTATTAAAGACATCCACTAATGGTCAAGATATTGTAACGCGTGGGCGGAGCGAATGCGTTAATAGTTCGAGAGCATTAGTCGCTCGATTAATAACCGAGTTAATTACAAGATTTCCGACGACCTTGATATGAATTGTGCATAAAATCTTGATGGAAATACATTCTCATTTTGCACGAGACATACATTTGACACAATGAAATTTCTATGTTTCTATGTTCCAGTAGAGTTTTAACATTTTTCGTAGTGCTTTTGAATACTTTGTGAACGGTTGCCATGAGGATTGCATATTAAAATAGCAGAATTTGAGCTTAAAAATGGGTCATTAATGATCAATTTCGTACACATTAAAATTGCTTTTCATTTTGGCGTCGGCTGAAAATTGTATTGAATGAAATTACCTGGTTATATTACTTATTGCTTAATTTTTTGGACATGTCGAATATTTATCGTAATTTAATTTTTTTTTTCATTGAATTCATGACGGATAAGAATATTCGGATTAGATTTTCGATGAATAGTTAACAGTATCTATTTTCAAGAGTTAAGAGCTATATTTATCGTTTTCTTTACTTGTCGTAAAGAAGGTTGTGGTATCTTTAAAAAACAACAAATTCTTCAAAAAGATCCTGTGGGTCTTAAGAATAAACCCTGAAGTTTTTTTCGAAATTTCAGTGTTTTTCAATGCCTGAACCCTAGATACCTAAAGAAACTTATTTGCAGAATAGGTTTCAATTTCTGAAAACAAAACTGAAAGCATATGTCAGTTGTAAGATTCCAATAGTTTTGAAGTTCTAAATACGTCAAGGATTTTCTGCAATTTCTAATACTACCCATTTTATTTTCACGATCTGTTTAATTCATCTAGTATGGGGTCTGTGAAGTTGGTGAAAAGTTGGAAACTCTAATCTAAAATTATGTTCAAACCTAATTATTAGTGCCTCATCAACCTACATATTGACCGTCCAAGTTTTTGGTGCTGACGTTCAGCATCAACATTTTTGAAATGTTTTGAAATGAATATACCAACATTCAGAACCAAGGAAATGAATGAACCGTTTTCATATGTCAGAGATAATGTACTTTGGTTCTGACTTCATAGTCTGCATCAACAGACACACAGAGAGAAGATTGCGATTTATCGAACGTGGGATTTGTTTAATTGACATCGAGATTGACATATAAGATCATAGACAAACTAATAAAATAGATGAGCCACTCGTATATTCGCCGACATCTGTCGGAGGAGGAGACTACTAATACACGAAAAAATTATTTTCAATTTGATAGTTAGATGTCGTTGCATTCATGGAAATCCTATCGAGAAAATAGTAAGTATGTAAAATCATTATTATCAAAAAACCTTTGAATTGTCAACTGACACAAGGAGTGGTTTGACACGTTCTTTTTGAAATATAATAAATTTCGATATGCCTGCAATAGTGAAGATTGGATGTGAAAATCGAGATGCGTGAAGGTAATTATAAAATTTACATGTATATTCTGTTAACTATAAGAATTAAGATACTCGTAGTTTTCAAAAAAGTTTTTCATGTATTGAATAAGTTTAGTCGGTAAATACTCATATTTTGTATTATTGAATTCATTATTTTTAGTTTTTGAGAATGTTTTCAATGCAATTATTAGTTTATTGATTAGATATTTATGAAATAAATCTGTATTTTCAATTGGTGATACCTATTTCAGTTAATAAATTTTTATTCTGTCCAGAATTTGATTATTGATCCTCATTTCTCGATTCCAAAAGAAAATCAGATGAAAGTTAGTTGCAGGTATTATTTTCATGAAAATAAATTCCCTCACTCATCGATAACTTGCACGAATCCATTTCTGATTTCCTTTTGGAAATTGAATTTCAAAAAACTTTTTGCCTCTTGTATATGGGTGTACCTACCTATTCAAAAGGTGCACTACAGAATTCTTTTTGAGGCAGCTTTACGATACAGATTCTTTTTTCAATTGAGCTTTTTTCACGAATTAGTAATGTTGTACAAAAAAAGATGACGTTGAAGCTTGTTCTACTAGTGTCTCATCTATTCTCCGTTTAGTTAGTCTATGTATAAGATCTGTTAATTTACACTTTTTAATTTGTCAGATATAAAAATCTCGATCGACAGATAATCTGTCAATTGACAGACTAAAATTGTAAATTGACAGAGTCAATAAGTCAATTGATAGTCAGTATATGGAGCGACTTTTCATCAAATAACAAAACTCATTCTATAACATCTTATTAGATGTGACATTTTGGATATCCACGCAGCTACATGTCTTCTTTCAGGATTCTGGAAACACTTTAAATTCCTCCGATATTGCCAATAAGAATAGATTGTAACGGCTCCAGAATGCGTGATTTGTCTCGAAGATCCTATTGGGATAAGCGAAACACCCTGTATAATTACCGAACCTACGACCAACCGCTCGACAACCACTAAGCCACTCTGGTTCTCCCTGAAGGATCTGCATAGTTTATATTTCCACATACACGGATGATTTGAGCAATAGTTGAACCACAGTATAGCCACTATTAGTCAGTGTCTATCTGTGGTTGAACTAATAGTGATGAATATGATGTATACACATTTGAATAATCAATTTTCCAATAGGAATAGTTTTAAATATGTTTGATTTTTGAGGTTGTTTTGCAGAATTTGGATGGTAATTCTGCGATTTTTTGGATCACTAACCTTTCGGTTATGTGTCAGTGATTGTGAATTGCGAATTTATGAGCTTATCATAGTTGGGAGTGATTTTCCATCAAAACAACAATACTCATTCCATAACATTATCTAATTAGATGTGTCATATTAAATATCCCCCAGCTACAAGTCCTCTTTCAGGATTCCAGAAACATTTTCAATTCCCCCGATATTGCCTATAAGGATAGATTGTAACGGCTCTAGAATGTGTGATTTGCCTCGAAGATCCTATTGGGATACGCGGAGAAATTTTGGGGTCCGTTTATTATATAACATTCAGTTTTATGAGGTATCTAAGTGAATCTTACCCACCTATATGACAGATTTAAGCCACGGACGAAGTCGGGAGGACACTACTGTGCCGGAAACGACGTGATGAGGATTATTTTGCATTATTCATACATGATATCCGCTTTGGTCTTGATAGTCATGAAGGCTGAGACCGTGAAATGGCGACTTCTAAGGTTTCCTTGAAGTGAATGATGTGCTCGGTTAGATTACGGAATTTCCTTAAATAGATGGGGAATATTCTTTTGGAAGTTGAATTTCAGAAAGTTGAAAGCTTCGTCTGGAGAAGTTAGAAGAGAGCATTCAAATTCATATGGAATGATATTACACTTTTTTGTAGACAGACCAGTTTTCTGCTGAAATATTCCACCTTTGTTACTCATTGGTCTGATATAACAACTTGATTCAAATTAAGGCCAATTGCAGAAGCAAAATATTCATAGATTATATTGAAATATATTTAGTTCATTTCATATTATATTATTTTTTTTTATATTTCACACTCTATCGTGGTACTCGTGTTACCCGGGCGCGTGCGCCAAGAGCAACTCCGGTGCTAGTAGGGATATATGATTTTCCGAATTATGTTGACGGTTCCTAATATGACCGCTGACCGCTTTCTGCATCCATGTGATAGTATTTCTCGGCAAGCCAAGTTCTTTCAGATGTTGCATGGTCCTTCGATGTACGAGACCGTTTACACTTATTATCAGGGGCATTATAGTTACCTGATTCAGCTTCCACATTTCTTTCATTTGCTGTGCCAGTGCCTCATATTTTGTTATTTTTTCGGTATAGCTTTTCGCCAAGTTGTTTTCTTGCGGCACAGCAAAATCTATAATTATGGCGGTTTTTCTTTCCTCTGTCCCACACGACCATGTCTGGTCTATTATGTTCCACGCCTCTGTCTGTTATCACCGTCAAGTCCCAATAAATTTTATGTTGTTCGTTTTCAACTATGGTTTGCGGTGTATACGTGTGATGAGGTGTGAAATGCTAGGGAAGTTGTTTTTGGAGGCACAACAGTGTTGATGAACGACTTTGCCCATGTTATTATGGCGGTCAAGATATTTCGTGCCTGCTATGGTGGAACATCCTGAGGACAGGTGCTGGATTGTTTCTTCGCCTGGGTGACACATCCTACATTTAAGGTTGACGCTCACTTGGACGAGACGAGACGAAACTAAGCGACGCGTTAGTTCGCCTGGGACCGCGCACTTGGACGAAGCGAAGCGACGATCAGCCATCGGAAGAAATTCCCCCTATTTTTGGGCCGCAATAAATTTTTATTACCCATGCTGCATGCTGACTACCCGAATGAACAAGGGTAGAGCTATTCGAATCGTGTTTTTGGTCATAATCTTGTTTTAATAGCTTCGTCGTCCCACCTTCATATAGGAATGAAAAAAAAATATGTGACCTGGAAAAAATTCGAAATTTTATCTCTGTTGGCAAGTTACAAAATATAACTTTTCTTCTCGAAATTACTTTTTTCCCCGGGAAAAAAGTGAGTGTATATATGTATTCGGGAAAAAAGTACTCACTTTTCTGCCGGACAGAGTTTTTTATGTACTAAATGTTACTGAATAAACTCTCTTATTATTATTATTAATTTCGTGAAAAGTTATATTTCTTTCCATCGTCATTTTTCTAGTCACAGAAAAAAATTATGTATTATACAAGGGAAAAAAGTACTAGATTTTAGATCGAGGTTATGTTGTCTTCCAACGAGAAGCGGAGGGTGACAAAAACCGAGAGTTATTTTTTCAAAACTATATATAAAATCATTGATACGAAATTTTTATTTTCTCTTAACCGATTGAAAAAATTAAGTATTAATCTAATTCCTTCATTCTGGTGATTTCAGAAAAAAATACTTTTCCTACGACAATATCGAAAAATTTCCAGTAATGAGTTCTGGGAAGTTGCATTTTTTATTACCTTGCTGCATACCGCTTACCTGTATAAGCTTCAAATCAGACTAATTTATATTCAATTTATTCTGAATATACTTTTGCCGGGGCGGTAAAATATGGCGCTGTCCCTGGTTATTTTTGGGTATGGTCAGCCACAAGGCCGTAGCTAGAAAAAATTTTCGGGGGGTCCACCGAATGACAATTTTTCTAGTCCTGTACTTCAGAAAAATTTAGGGTCTAATGGGGTCCGGACCCCCCCCCTCGCTGCGGCCTTGGTCAGCCATGAAACATTTGTAAGAATCGTGTTTTGGTCATGATCATGTTTTAATTGGGAATTTTCCAATGAAATCCTCGTAGTTCTTCATCCAGGAATACAATTAAATATAAATAATTGATACGAAATGCTTATTTTCTTTAACCGATTAAAAAAAAACAAAGCAAGTAGTAATCGAAAGTTCAATGTTTGCATATCATATATCCCAAAAAGGAATTATTCCACAGTTTTCCAATTCTATCAGATATTTTAATTTCTTCGGATGAAGGGTTCCTCAATATTTTGTTGTATTTACATAATAAAATACCTATCCTTCAGACGATTTGAATTCACATTCACAGTTCTACAAAATACATTAATTTTGTTCGTTTTGTATATTAATTTCGTTTTTCCAGATCTCAATCGAGAAAATTCTAACCAACACTCTCATGAGCCATTCAAAACAAACTCACTTCACACAAATTCAAAAATAACTGTGTATTTCTCCATTGACAAAATTCGAGTACAAAATTTGAAATACAGCGCGCCGAACTTCCCGGCCGTCGGATACCTACTTGCCGCCTCGAGAAATTTCGCTCACATGCCCCAAAGATCTTCCTGGCGACCAACGACTCGCCGCCTCGTTGATCTTCGCTTCGCGTCTCCCAGGTGCGTGTCTACCCATTTATTTCAATGCAAAAGATCCCAGCGGAAAACGACGCGTTCCTTCCGACCGCTTCGCTTCTTCCAAGTGCGCGTCTGATCTGCCACGCGCCTAACGATTCTGATCTTCGCTTCGCGCCTCCCAAGTGAGCGTCTACCATTTGATTCAGTGCAAATCGTGCCTGCGGAAAACAACTCTTCGCTTCGTTTCGTCTCGTCTCGCCCAAGTGAGCGTCAACCTTTAGTGTTGTCCACCTGCTGCTTCAACATGTGCCTCAAATATGTTCTGGTTGGAACAACCTGGTCTTGAATGGCCAGGAGTGTTCCTTCCGTCTGAGGGAAAAGGTAGCCTTGCGTCAGGTAAGTATTCGACGCCTGTATATCTACTTCTGGTTGTTGTAGACTTGCATAGAATCGTCCGTGTAAAGCTTTGGTTTTTCAGCTTTGTTTCCATTTTTCAGGTTGGTCGTCACCTGTCTCTTGGTTGTGGATCCTTCTCTCTGATTCCTGGTACTGGGCAGCAATCCATTGATGTACAGGTAAGTTGTTTTTACCGAAGTAATCTTTCATTCTGATTTCTTCTGTCAGACATATTTGCTCCAGGCTACTGAGTCCACGCCCTCCTTCTTTGCGAGGTACAGCCTTTCTATTGCGGAGTTTGGATGAAGCATGCCATTTTGTGTGAATGTTGTTCGTATCCTTCTGTCCAGTCTTTCTAAGTCCGTCTTAGATCAATTGAGGATCCCAGCTGTATACGTAAAGGTAAGTATAGCCCAGATGTTTATGGCTGTGATTTTGTTTTTAGCTGATAATTGGGAATTGATTATTTTCTTGATTCTCCTGATGAGTTCATTTTCTATCGCATTCTTATTTTCTTTTTGTTTCATTTCGAATGTTTTCTGTATACCCAGGTATTATATAAGATAAAAATGGCGTCGAGTGATGTAGACGTTGAAGAACGCGATGGCGATGAAATGTCGAATTGTAGCGAATCGATTACTAAAAAATTGTTCAAATGTTGCTCAAGACCATGTAAAGTGTTGGTTTGGAAAAATTGTGATACTTTTTACCATGTGTTAAACGGATGAAGAATATAAAATACAAAAGTGACACAGTGATAATATGCTGTCAACAAGATGAGACAAATGTTGATGAAAAGGAAGACGTGAATATTCACGAAACCTGGGTGAGCGAAGCTAAAATTTCTAAGTTGGAGATGGAAAACTTGTATTTGAAGCAACTGATACATGAAATACAGGACAAGAACTCAATTCTGCATCAAAACAATTTTTTACTCTTAGAAAAAATAAACGACATGAAATCGAAACTTAATTTTGGAACTTGTGCGCCACCTATAGCACCGGTTGGAAAGCATAATTTCCAAGCAAACAGCACTGAGCCTGATGATTGCAGAAATCTACGGATGATGAAGAAACCTTCAATGGTGACAAATGAACTACCACAGGTACGCATAGAACCACCTCTGTCAAACGAAGGTACTTCACGCACAATGTCAACGTCGGATAACACGGGGTCACAGAACATAGATAAATCAAGTAACGTCAAACAACGAGTACAACAACAACAAATAAATAACAGAAGATTAAGATCATTCAATTCCGCAACAAGTGAAGAGGTATGCGAGGTGAATATAATGGATAAAACGAAAATGGATCAAGACGGTGGTTGGAAAAAGGTAGAATATCGCAGGAAAAAAAACTTACCACGATTTCAAAGACCGCAACCTATAAAAGGTGTAATAGAAACAACTAATTCATTAGCTGCAAAACAAGAAAGCTGCCTATTCATAACTGGTCTGAAACCAAATACCAATCCGGAAGAACTCAAAAAATACATAATGGAAATATTTAAAATTGATATCAAATGTGAAGCTATGAAAACAAGGAAGGACTCATATAAAAGCTCGTCCAAGTTATAGGTACCAATTGAATCGAAAGAAACAATCATGGATCCTAGTAAGTGGGAAAAAGGCATTAGTTTAAACAATTTTCTCCATATAAGACGATATCTCAACGAGAATTGAATGAAAGCATAAATATAATACATCAAAATATACAATGTGTCAGAAATAAAATTCTTGAATTGGAAATATTTATAGAATCATTAGAAGAAATCCCAGACCTTGTGTGTTTGACTGAGCACTGGCTCGGTAAGGAAGAAGAGCATTTTTTAAAAATAGAACATCATCACATTGTGTCATGTTGCTCGAGGGTAACGTCTGTGCATGGTGGTTCATGTATATTGGTAAGGGATACTCTGCAGGATATGAGTGTGGAATGCGAGATTGAAATATCATGCATCATGAGTAAAATAAGAAAGCTGGTTGTCATGTCTATCTACCGAACTGGCCTGGGAAACTTATCAACCTTTATAACCATATTTGAAAAGTGCTTAATGCGGTGCATTGTAATTTTGTCAACTATGATGTGGTAGTATGTGGTGACGTCAACATTAACCTACTGAATGATGACTGCTCGAGGCGGCACTTCTAGACCTCCTAACATCTTTCAACTATGAACAAACAATTTTTAAGCCAACTAGAATAACAGAAACAACAAAATCTCTAATTGACAATATATTCATAAATACAAGAAAATTTAAAAACAATAAAAATCTCATAACGGCCTTATCAGATCATATGGGTCGATAGCATTATTGCTCCACCAATGACGCAGCGCTCAAAAGCACCTGCGCAGGGCTCTTCTTAAATTTTTAAAACCTTGCTGCCAGAGTTCCGGGTTGAACAAGGAGTTGCGATGTCTACTTAGCCTGACCATTGAAATAACGTCGTATTTTTGCACGTTTCAGAGAAATCCTGTTTTCGGCCGTTTGGTCGTATCACTCCCGATCTTGAGTTTTTCATCAGTTAGTCCAATCGAGTCGTTTGAGACAACTTCAGGCTCAAAATTAGATAATTCATTCATTTGGACATAACGATACTACGTTGCTCCCCTAGCAAGAAGAACGGAAAATAGTGCGAGTTACCAAAGTATTTCCATGCTTCCATATTTGGCCGCAGATTGAAATTCATTATCTGTTGAAGTGATCCATATGGGTCAGCTAATGTAGGATTCGAACATCTGATATTCCAAGAGGATTAAAACATACTGACTAATTGCATTGGTTTTCCACATGAGATCCATTAACCTTGAACGCATTAACTTTTTGTCTGACCTTTCCGATATTCGAGCACACGGAAAGATGCCCTGAAGATATTAATAACCATTTAACGTGACTTCAAACTGAAACGATAAGCCCAAAGAGATGTATTCCAGTTGGAAGTCAATATAGGTAATTTATCCGAAAGTCGTTATCGAATATTATCCATAACTCACTATATTGCTTTATAAAGTTCCGATTTCAGATATAATCTGTTATAATTACGAGGTTCTCAGTTTTGGGTTATTCCAAAACTTCTGAACAAAACGAGATATTGATTAATATTTACTTGGGGACTGCTTCGAATTTTTGGATTTATTGGGCAAGTTATGAAATTGAAAATTCCTATCGGACTCAAGCAATTTATGATGCTACGATTAGGTATCATTCCGCCGAAAGCTACTGACTCAGTATTTAAAAAATCATTTCCAAACAGAAAAATCAACCTGTGATTAATAATGATGACTATATTAAATTCGTCTAGCAAGTATAAATCAGATTGAATACGAGAAACAATTTATATTTCACACATTCGACAGATTGAAATATTTCAATAATGAATTATTCTTTTTTATTTTCACCAGATTCTTGAAACGAATAATAGTCCAGTCAATTTGTTCTCAAAAGAACCCCTAGCAGGAAAGTTCTGGGGTAGTTTTGATTTTTTCGATTTTTTATGTTTTTTGGGGTGCTGAATCCGATTCTGAGGTTTGCTAACAGAATTTCGTGAGGGAACATTGAAAAAAATACAAAAAAAGAGAAAAAGTCTCATTCTTTGGCAGTTTTCTGCTTATAACTCGGAAACTATCAACTTTTCGTGAAAAACCTCTCTATACAAAATGAAAGTACGTGAAATTTCCTACAAATTGTATCACCACAGCTTGTTCTGCGACAACCCGTTCTGGCTCAAATTATAGTTGAAAATGAGGTATTTTCTATGACTCAATAAAAAAAAATAAATTAAATTCCGTGATTCCGATAATGCGAACGTCTTGAAATTTTGCATGAACATTCAGTATATCCGTCTCGATTCACAAAAAAAATTAACTCGAATCGGATATCTTGTTATGGAAATATAAAGATTCTTCTTTTCAATATTCCAATTCAATTTTCTATGGTTCTCTTCACAATATCGTCACACAATTTTGCATAAGGCTATTATGAGCATGTTGCATTTGGCCGCACCATTTCATTTCGATTGGTTTAGTTTTATCTGGGATATTGAGGAACAGAAATTTTGAATGGCCATGTTTTATGAAACAAGGAATATGGCCATTCAAAGTTTTTGTTCCCCAATATCTCAGACAAAAAGAAACCATCGAAATGAAATGTTGCGGCCATATGCAAGATGCTCATAAGAAGCTTCATGCAAAATTTGGTGGCCATAGTGTGAACAGAACCATAGAAAATTGAATTGGAATATGGAAGAGAAGAATATTTATATTTCCATAACAAGATATCCGATTCGAGTTAAATTTTTTTGTGAATCGAGACTGATATACTGAATGTTCATGCAGTATTTCAAGACGTTCGCATTATCGGAACCACGGAATTTAATTTATTTTTATTTATTGAGTCATAGAAAATACCTCATTTTCAACTATAATTTGAGCCAGAACGGGATGTCGCAGAACAAGCTGTGGTAATACAATTTGTAGGAAATTCCACGTACTTTCATTTCGTATGGAAAGGTTTTTCACGAAAAGTTGATAGTTTCCGAGTTATAAGCAGAAAACTGCCAAAGAATGAGATTTTTTCTCTTTTTTTGTATTTTCTTCAATGTTCCCTCACGAAATTTTGTTAGCAAACCTCAGATTCGGATTCAGCACCCCAAAAAACATAAAAAACCGAAAAAATCAAAACTACCCCAAAACTTTCCTGCTAAAAACCCTATTTGACTGTACTATAAGAACAATTTCAAGATGACACATTCTGCCTGTGCATTGGGCAAGGAAGGACGATCTTCCACATCTACGACAAGTATGTCTATGTTAATGTCGAACAAAAAATCTACCGAATCGCGAGGAATTTGTTTTTCTTCGTCATTGAGCAATTCATTATGACAGTGTGAAAAGTATTGGAAGAAGTAACAATTTACAGGAAAATATTAAATTGTTATACTGAAAATATTGATTTTCTATGAAACATTTTAGGTTTTCACTCCTAATCTCTGGAACAGAAATATTTGAAATTTTTTTAATTAAGATTAAATGCTCCTGAGAAAATCTTTGCACTAATTTGTCAGGAGCAAATTGGTTTTGAAAAAATTGTTGCCTAACAGTAAATCTAAAAAAGGCAATAAATGAAAAGGATAATGTAACGTTTCGGTGTCTATATCAGACTCCTTCTTCAGACAAAGTTGTAAAATCTTTGGAATTGTGTATTTTTTCGTTTGCAGTCGAATTGACATTGTGAATTAGACAATTATTTCTGTTTCAGAGACTTAAAAGTTTTCTCGAAATGCAGAATCCTCCCAGAATATATTTCAATCGATATCTGAAAAGAACTATTGAACCACAAATTCCGACCATGAAAACAAATATCTTCAACTGAAGTGACTCAAACTGTTGAATTACTGACTGAGTATGGCCAAAGGTCAAACTTTCCTTAAACCTACCTGACCGTTTCCACTGACGGATTATTTGTAAATAAGAATAATATTGATGAAAGTCTCATAATTTAAGTTTAATCTCAAAATGAAATTCGAATTACGCAGCACCCATCCACGTTCGGCCAATTCCGGTCGTGCACGAAATACACGGGCCTTCAGACGTTTCAAAACTTCAATGTAGAACTTCCCATTGACTGTCTGACCTGCTGGAACGTATTCGTGGTGTACAAGTCCATTAATATCGAAGAATGCGATGAGCAAAGATTTCACTTTTGACTTCGACATTCTGGGTTTTGTGGGGCGCTTCCCCCCTTTTCCACCCACTGCATGCTCTGTCGTTTGGTCTCAGGGTCATACTCAAACACCCAAGACTCGTCTCCGGTGATAACATTTGACATCCAGTCCTCCCCTTCCTCCTCAATTCGAGAAATCATGTCTTCACAGATGGAGAAACGAAGCTCTTTCTGCTCAACTGTGAGCACTTTGGGAACCATTTTCGCGCACAACTTGCGCATCCCTAAATCTTCGTGTAGCATCTGTCGAATGGTTTCCTTGTTGATACCCAACTCGTCTTCCAACTCCAACATTCTGACGCTTACCCGACGGTCTCGTCTCCGAGCACACGCACGCGCAGGCGATCGACGTTTTGTGCCGTTCGAGAGGTGGAGGGAGCTCCCTCACGTGGATCGTCCTCCAGCGACTCCCTGCCTTCCCTGAACCGCTTAGCCTACTCGTAGACAGCTGTTTTTTTCAGGCAATCATCCTTGTACACGTCGGTTGACTGTTTCATAATTTCAGCGGAACTTACCCCACGTTTGACCAAAAATTTGACCACTACTCTTTGCTCAGTTTTTTATCACACATTTTCGCGACAAGAGGTCCAAACACGCCGATGATCAAAGTACTGTAAAACACGAACTGAACAACCGATCGAGACGAAACTTGCACAGACTGACGCAGAAATGAATCCTCTTTCGAATGACACCGCGAACGCCGTAGCATAACGAGAGCCGCAGTGTTGCCACTTTCCGGGAATTAAATTGACAGACCTCGTAAAACGAGGTCCGATTCCAGTTAAGCTTTCAATACTTCTGGTACAAGTCTCGACACATACAGTGTTTTGTAGCAGGTTCTGGATTTAAATGTCAGATATCCAACTCAATAGCGCAATCTGAATCTCAATAAAAAGTAATGTCATGCAAAAAAATTATCTTTTTTATAGTAGGTACTTCAAAATGACGCATTCGAGATTCGTGATCAAATCGAAAACGAGTAATCGAGTCCATTACTTCAAGTACCTAGACTATCTTATGGAGTTCATTACCCTAAAAGTTAATTGAATTTATTCCCATTTCGACATATGGGCTTCCTGGGTATCGAGTGAGCCAGCGCTGAAAGGTGTGTAAGCAGACAAAATAGGAGAACAACTTTCTGGGGGTTCAAGGTACAGTAGAACCTCAATCATCCGAACTAATTGGGAACGAGACTATTTGGGTTAATCAAAAGTTCGATTAAAAAAAATGATTTTTCAAGTAAAATAAAACAAAAAAGAGGTGAGTCTTTTGCCCAAACGCCGATCCTTCAGATAGGAACTAATTTCAATTGAGATTTTCAAGGTAAGTTTGAGTTTTCAGCAGAACATTGACTTCATGACTGAAATTAACTCCTTTAAAACATATATTTGGTATCAATCACCAAGATATCTTGTTCGAAAAGTCCAACCTCACTATAGTCCGTTCACGAAAGTTTGAGCCGTCGGTTGGCCATGACAATTTGGCATATTCCACTGTGTATATCAAAACTTTAGGTTATGTTGTTTATTTTCTTGTCAGTTTGATATGCAATGTTGTCAATATTGTATAGAGTTCTCTGATAACTCGCAAGCTCGTCAGACGAGGCCGGGTTCATTCGAAAACACTGACTTTATTTTACGTTACAGCAAATACTGCCAACTTCAGATGAATTAATAAACAAACGCCTACTATGCGCTCAAACTTTCGTGAACGGACTATATGTTCTGATTGGTGTATTTATTATCCTTCACTGCCAATCCTTTCATAGTCTTTTTTCGATATAATCATAATTTTCCAATTCTCCTCAACCATCTAGAATTTCTTGTCGTTGACTGAAATTGAGATAAATGAATCATTTGTTATTGAATTAAATTTAAGTTGCAGGGTTCTTATTATGCCAGGTTTTTATATTAGTTTCTCAATCGGAATCTTCTAATTTCACCCAGGTTTTTTCAATTCACTACATGTTACTACAACAAATATACCAGTTTTTGTTAATATTCCAAATACAAGTTTACCCATTTTTTTTGTCGATTTTGAAATACGCTCGGCCAAGCAAAGATGATACAAAATCTTTGATTTAAATCAAACGCGATTGTTAATCACACATCGTAATGTTCAGTTCAGGACCATAAGTTAAAAAGGCAATTTCTTAGATTCCTCAGAGCGTGAAATGAAACGGATACAAAAATCCGAATAACTTCATTGTCAACAATCATGCATTCGTAAACTTCAACAGCGATGATGTGAATGGAAGACACCTCAGTATATGAAGGATATTACATAATTTATTTTCATCCAGTTCCCAAAACGATCTTTCCCTACATGTCACTCATACAAATTTCCACTATTTCCCGACTTCCTTCCCAGAATGTTCTCAGGCTCGTTTTTGCTATTGCCGATTTTATCAAGGTTAACCCTAAAGGAACCCTCGAATTAAATTCAGTCAGATGGGGCCCCCAGCGAGACTGAGGGGTGCATCATTTCGTGAAGATGTAATCGTGTTTTATCGATGAGGCCGAATAAGTCTGTGGATTATCACTCGCGAACTGAGAAAGTTGGGGATTTTATGACAGCAGCTCAGAGAAGCGTGCAAATATACACGCTCCAAAGAGGAACTGACATTTGTTATCAACATTCATTCGTATATCATTGTTGTGTGAGTTCTATATGGAAAGTTTCCGTATTAACCACACGAGAGTATTGTTGGCTTGTTGTTTGGAGTACCTGGGTTTACACGAGCTGGTGGAGTTTATGGACATTACAGACAATGGCCTGAGGAATCTTGTCAGTTGAGGAAGCTTTGTGAAACTTTTTGGCGGTTAGTGACAACGATGCAATTGAATTATTGTTCCTGATCTTCAGAATGATTTTTGTAAATAATAATAATAGTTTATTCTCGATAAACATTAATCACAGAAGCGTGAGCCTGTACGTGATTTGTAGGTAATACAACTTATAAAATTAACTATAGCCAATATAAAACATACAAACTGAATAATAATTCTAATGTGACAGGAGTAAAGTTTCATTTAGGATCTTACATAATGAATTGTTTCAATGTCAAAACGCATCAAGACAAAAGGGGTCTCTGGTCTTTCATCTAGAGAAAATAGTTGAACCAATGATCAGGTGTAGGGAAGGTTTTCACTCGATTATAGTCATTCCAGAATAATATTTTAGAAAATATATGACGATCTTTCATTATGGGTTGATAATTGAATTAAAATATTCCCTTCCTCTTTCAATTACCCATTTCTTCAGCTCAGTTCTACGTTTTTTAGGATTTACTATAATTTTCAACTCTTTGGAAACCAAAGAGTATAATCGTGGAGCAAGGTAACTGAAACTTCTTTGGCCAATACGTTTTTCTGCTCTTGGTGCAAAGCATCTGTTGGTCTTATTTCTTGTGTCATAAGAATATTCTCTTGGTTGGATCTGAATTTTCCTCGAACTTATGGCGGATAAAATTTTCAGTACAAATAGCTGATGAGGATTCATAATTTTGGATATTTCATATAAATCATCAGATGGAAATAAAAGTGGTTTTCCATAGATTATACGAAGCAACCACTTTCGTATACATTTTAATTTGATTGCCAAATAGCCAAATAGCAATTATTGATGCATTCAAATAAGGAAATCGCTCAAAGAATATCATTATCATTTCTTGTTTCGAATCACCTACAAGACTGAAGTAAAA
Organism: Propylea japonica; assembly: GCA_013421045.1. Lineage (NCBI taxonomy): Eukaryota > Metazoa > Arthropoda > Insecta > Coleoptera > Coccinellidae > Propylea > Propylea japonica. The sequence goes on from CM024240.1 coordinate 40,601,422, forward strand.
TTCATGACTGATCGTGGAGAATCCAATTACTTTCTGAATACATAAAATTGAATTATTGAATTATCTCAAAGTACTATAGAGCCTGCTGATATTGAAAGACCATTTCGGAAGGTGAATAGATATAAAAAGAGTTGAGAAACTCTTTCTGGCCAAATTGTCGAATTTCCAGTTCGTCATATTCTCTGAGTGTCTTGGTATCGACACCAAGTTGACTCTATTATTCATGCCTAGTCCATTTCAACTTGCTTGAGCATTCACACATGGCTTTCGAGCTGATGGTGCTGGAAGTCAACGCATTAGAAACCGCTTCGCTGTTGGTCTATATGTCGCCTTTTTAGAAGCCTTTTTTTTAGGTTGAACTGAACGCATTTTCATATTGCAGAGCAACAGCTCATCAGATAATAGCAATTTATCGTTTTTTATCCATGAGTCGTAATAAGCTCGCGAACTGAAGGTTGACGCTCACTTGGACGAGACGAGACGAAGCGTAAGTTCGCTAAGGACCGTGCACTTGGACGAAGCGATGCGTCGAGCCACTACCTTACTAAAACACAAGGCCATGAAACAGAATGAGTAACGTCACCATAGGTAGTCCATTCCGTATTTATTTACGCAATGTCATTTCCACAAAATTATTGATAAATTTAAATTTTTTTCCAACAGAAAGGAAAAATTATTTTTTTTGTGTAGGTGGGATCGTTGTTGACACAAGTACCAATTTCGTGGTCATTTTCGATATTTATTGAAAAAAAAGAAGTATGATGGATAGTGAAAATAGTGTTTTTTCCCATCACATTCCAGTTTTTTTGCCATAATATTATTAAATAGTACATTAACTCTTTAGTCTTCAGACACATACACTTTTATTTTAACAACTGGAATTTCTGATGACTCGTCCAAATAAAAAAACACAGGTTTTTTTCTCCTTTGGCTTTTATCCAACCTTTTGGAACAGACACTTTTGTGAAAGCCTCAGCTGAATTTGCAAATGAAACGACTGAATCATATTCCGAACAGGATTTGATGCTCTCAGCAATGACTTTCTCAAGATCTCGACATTCCACTTTAGATCGGTTGAATTGAGGAAATACTCTGGTATGAACATCTGATCTCCTTAGGTAGGACGGACAACCTGGACATGTCGTAGGTATTGCCCCTAAAACAAATGGTAAAAGATAAATAGAAGGCCAGCTGATTAATAACCTTTTTTTAACCTAGAAATCTTCAATGGAATTTCGACTTTTTGACCTGTGACTTAATGTGTGTAGCTTGTAGATCTTTCTATAAATTCTGTTTGGAAATGTAGTTCGCAAAGCAAACCTAGAAATAAGTAACTTCTGAGTTTCAGGCGGAACAGTTGAATTTGCAATAATTTGTACCTTACTGCTGTTACTGGGAACTGGGATGGTCTTCCCTTTTAATTGCTTTTAACCAAGATCTTTTAAGTTGCTCGTATTTGGGAAACCCAAAGACTGCTACTTTTGGCCCTCCTGTATAATTGCCCCTGCACTTGGGAACAGAGCAATGAAATGGCATTTCAGCTGGAAAAAAATAGCGAGATTAGCATAAAATTAACCAAAACCAAAATCACAATAACCTCTAACATGAAAAGCAAAACTGTTATGAACTAGAAGTGAAACAAATAAACTAGTGGAAAAATATAAAAAGGCCCTTTTCTCACCTGTTATGAACTGATGTACACCAAAACAAATAAGATTTTAAGCAATAAACTCCGAAAAACACTCACAATACCGGCAAAAACGTAAACAAACATCAACTGTCACCTACAAATGATTTACTACTTACACACTTCACCCCCCTGCCGATGTCATTCTGTTTCATGGCCTTGTGTTCTAGTAAGGTAGTGGTCGTGCAGGCATGGGAAGGAATTCACCCTATCTCTAGGCCGCAATAAATTTTTATTACCCTTGTTGCATCCCGCCCCCTCTCAAGAACAAAGGTAGAAGCATGCAAATGTGCACGCTCCAAAGAGCAACTGACTTTGTTATCAACATTTATTCGTATATAATAATTGTTGTGTGAATTCTACGAGTATATGGAAAGTTTCCGTAGTAACCACCAAGAGTATTATTGGCTTGTTGTTTGGAGTACCTGGGTTTACACGAGCTGTTGGAGTTTATGGACATTACAGACAATGGCCTGAGGAATCTTGTCAGTTGAGGAAGCTTTGTGAAACTTTTTGGCGGTTAGTGACAACGATGCAATTGAATTATTGTTCCTGATCTTCAGAATGATTTTTGTAAATATTGTATACATTTTAATTTGATTGTATTAAGTAGCCAAATAGCAATTATTGATGCATTCAAATAAGAAAATCGCTCAAAGAATATCATTATCATTTCTTGTTTCTTGTTTCGAATCACCTACAAGACTGAAGTAAAATTAATGACTGATCGTGGAGACTCCAATTACTTTCTGAATACATAAAATTGAATTATTGAATTATCTCAAAGTACTATAGAGCCTGCTGATATTGAAAAATCATTTCGGAAGGTGAATAGATATAAAAAGAGTTGAGAAACTCTTTCTGGCCAAATTGTCGAATTTCCAGTTCGTCATATTCTCTGAGTGTCTTGGGATCGACACCAAGTTGACTCTATTATTCATGCCTAGTCCATTTCAACTTGCTTGAGCATTCACACATGGCTTTCGAGCTGATGGTGCTGGAAGTCAACGCATTAGAAACCGCTTCGCTGTTGGTCTATATGTCGCCTTTTTAGAAGCCGTTTTTTAGGTTGAACTGAACGCATTTTCATATTGCAGAGCAACCGCTCATCAGATAATAGCAATTTATCGTTTTTTATCCATGAGTCCGAATAAGCTCGCGAACTGAAGGTTGACGCTCACTTGGACGAGACGAGACGAAGCGTAAGTTCGCTGAGGACCGTGCACTTGGACGGAGCGATGCGTCGAGCCACTACCTTACTAGAACACATGGCCATGAAACAGAATTACTCATTCCATAGGTAGTCCATTCCGTATTTATTTACGCAATGTCATTTCCACAAAATTATTGATCAATTTAAATTTTTTTCCAACAGAAAGGAAAAATTATTTTTTTTTGTGTAGGTGGGATCGTTGTTGACACAAGTACCAATTTCGTGGTCATTTTCGATATTTATTGAAGAAAAAGAAGTATGATGGATAGTGAAAATAGTGGTTTTCCCCATCATCACATTCCAGTTTTTTTGCCATAATATTATTAAATAGTACATTAACTCTTTAGTCTTCAGACACATACACTTTTATTTTAACAACTGGAATTTCTGATGACTCGTCCAAATAAAAAAACACAGGTTTTTTTTCTCCTTTGGCTTTTATCCAACCTTTTGGAACAGACACTTTTGTGAAAGCCTCAGCTGAATTTGCAAATGAAACGACTGAATCATATTCTGAACAGGATTGATGCAATGGCTTTCTCAAGATCTCGACATTCCACTTTAGATCGGTTGAATTGAGGAAATACTCTGGTATGAACATCTGATCTGCTTAGGTAGGACGGACAACCTGGACATGTCGTAGGTATCGCCCCTAAAACAAATGGTAAAGGATAAATAGAAGGCCAGCTGCTTAATAACATTTTTTCAACCTTTTTTTAACCTAGGAATCTTCAATGGAATTTCGACTTTTTGACCTGTGACTTAATGTGTGTAGCTTGTAGATCTTTCTATAAATTCTGTTTGAAAATGTAGTTCGCAAACCTAGAAATAAGTAACTTCTGAGTTTCAGGCGGAACAGTTGAATTTGCAATAATTTGTACCTTACTGCTGTTACTGGGAACAAAATCTTCCCTTTTAATTGCTTTTAACCAAGTTCTTTTAAGTTGCTCGTATTTGGGAAACCCAAAGACTGCTACTTTTGGCCCTCCTGTATAATTGCCCCTGCACTTGGGAACAGAGCAATGAAATGGCATTTCAGCTGAAAAAAATAGCGAGATTAGCATAAAATCAACCAAAACCAAAATCACAATAACCTCGAACATGAAAAGCAAAACTGTTATGAACTAGAAGTAAAACAAATAAACTAGTGGAAAAATATAAAAAGGCCTTTTTCTCACCTGTTATGAACTGATGTACACCAAAACAAATAAGATTTTAAGCAATAAACTCCGAAAAACACTCACAATACCGGCAAAAACGTAAACAAACATCAACTGTCACCTACAAATGATTGACTACTTACACACTTCCCCCCCCTGCCGATGTCATTCTGTTTCATGGCCTTGTGTTCTAGTAAGGTAGTGGTCGAGCAGGCATGGGAAGGAATTCACCCTATCTCTAGGCCGCAATAAATTTTTATTACCCTTGTTGCATACCGCCCCCCCCCTCAAGAACCAAGGTAGAAGCATGCAAATGTGCACGCTCCAAATAGCAACTGACTTTGTTATCAACATTTATTCGTATATAATGATTGTTGTGTGAATTCTACGAGTATATGGAAAGTTTCCGTAGTAACCACCAAGAGTATTATTGGCTTGTTGTTTGGAGTACCTGGGTTTACACGAGCTGTTGGAGTTTATGGACATTACAGACAATGGCCTGAGGAATCTTGTCAGTTGAGGAAGCTTTGTGAAACTTTTTGGCGGTTAGTGACAACGATGCAATTAAATGATTGCTCAAGATCTTCGACGTTAATTTTGAGCATGTAGCATTGCATTTCAATTGGATTGAATCATGCAACCGAATAGCAAAGATTGATGCATTCAAATCTGAAATTCGATCAAAGAACAGCATAATCATTTCGTACTATAGAGCCTGCTGCTATTGAAAAACCACTTTGAAAGGTAAATAGATATGGAAAGAGTTGAGGAATACTTTCTCGCCAAATTGTTGAACTTCAACTTCCTCACATTCTCCGAGTGTCTTGGGATACACACCAAGTTGACTCTGTTATTCATGCCTAGTCCATTTCAACTTGCTTGAGCAATCATACATCATTTTCGAGCTGATGTTGCTTGAAGTCAACTCCTTACAGACCGCTTTGCTGTTAGTCTGTAGCATTTTCAGGAGCCATTTTTGAGAGCTTTTTCTGCTTCAACGAGACTCCGTCATTCATGCTCAGTCCACTTTTACTTTCTTGAACATTCATACACGGGTTTTGAGTTGATGGTGCTGGAAGTCAACGCATTAGAGGCCCCTTTGCTGTTAGATTCTATGAAGCATTTTCAAAAAACCTTTTTTCTAGGTTGAACTGAACAAATTTTCATATTGCAAAGCAACCTCTTAGTCAACTGATTGTAATTCATCGTGTTTCATCGATGATCTCGCTCGTGCACACCACAGGTAGTTTCAAAGTTTTCAGTTGTTCCACAATGTGATTTCTCATTTTATCATCAAGACGCATCTTTCCTCAACAATTTCGTTAATTTTTTTAACTATAGCTTAATTTTCTTTAATGATCCAGAGTTTTGAGTGAGGCATTAAATTTCGTAAAGGCTATAACAGTACTTCAACAAATTTTACCTTGAGATCTGACCTAATGAAAATAAACTGTAAACTAAGTGAAAAACATAACATTTTTCTCGTCCAGGTGCGCATAACAGATGCAATTCGAACGTTCGGATTTGAGGTTAATTCTGTGAAAGTACTTTAAATTGCTTTAGTGAAATTGTGGAATTTAATGTTGCTCTAAAAACCCTGTATTTTCCACAAAAATTGAGCTATTGTTAAATGAAGAATAAAATTGTCAAGAGAAGATTTGTTTTGATGATGAAATAAGAAATCACATGGTGGAACAACTAGAACACACCAGAGGTAGTTCTCAAGTGAGGGTAAAAAATTTAAGAAAACCCTGAGCAGGTGCTTTTGAGCGATCGTTCATTGGTGGTTGGTTTGGAAATATGAAGTTCCTCCATTTCCTTATTCCATTAGAATTTCCAATGGTTCTGTTTGCACAACAGCCACCAAATTTTATACGAGGCTTATTATGAACACCTGCATGTGGCCACAACATTTCATTTCGATGGGTTTCGTTTTGTCTGAGATATTGAAGAACAAAAATTTTGAATGGCCATATTTTATGGAACATCCGGACGACCCCACGGATCAAATTCACATGCGGAGCATGCTGTTGATAATTCAGAAGCATTGAAAGTTTCGGTGAATGTTTCGAAGTGCTCCAGGCCAGAAAGATTTTGCCACAGTGCACTTCTCACTAACCTTTGATTCCTTAAAGAGTGTTTCGATTTTACATTTATTTTATGTATATATGATATTCACAATAATCGAGAAATGAGAAACGTATTATGAGATTTAGATAGTGAGTAAATCTTTTTCTTTATTGATAGCACCTTATATAAACGAATAAAAGGAAGATTACAAACCAGAGTTGTATATATATATATATATGTATTGTTATATACAACTTCAGAAAATTTTCTCGGAATAACAGCGAAGACAGAACTCGAAAAAAATAGGATCCCAATATTTATAACATGAGGTAATTTCAAGAAACAATTTTATGCAATTAAAAGCGTATTAATTTCATGCGCAGACAAGATTACATAAGAAAGTGTAATAACCTACAAAATTCAATGTCATTAAACCAGAAAAGATTCGAGAGATACACCATCCTTAGTCGCTGCTCTTCGGATAATTATTCCGCAAGAAATTTAAGGGGAAAGCTATTCCAGAAATAATTGCAGGACGTTTGAAATACTGAACAATTTGTAACAATTATAAAGTTCAAAGGTCCCAGGAGACCTGGAATAAAATCGGTACTTTTGGAGTGTCTGAAACATTTCTCATTTCATTCAGGTCGACTCGAACATTGTTGACATTCTGAATCCGCGTAACTATTCTAATAGATTTCCATGGCACGTTTGAGTGGATATAGACAGTAGTGGGTTGAAGAGCTTCACGGCATACGTATATTATGACTTTTCCGGTTATTAACATTGTAATAGGGGAGCCCAGGTAGCTGAATCGGGATTTACTCAAGCGTCGTACAGACCTATTGGGTTAGGAAGCTTGAATGGAAAAAATGTCATGTAAAATATAACTCTTCAGCGGTGACTATATATTGTGAAAGGGTATATCAGTCACCAGGAACCTCAGTTTTCATAAAATTCATTCAATTAGCTACGTTTCGAGACTTTTAGTCTCTTCCTCAGGCTGAAAAATATGACAGTTACACAAACACGATAAAAATCATCTAGATTGAAAGTAATCAACATTTACACTCATTTGTATATTTCACTCCTATTTACTTAATACTTAAACACTACAATTTAAACTAACAATTCATCACAAACAAAATTCAGACATTTCAAAAATCAGTTAGACCGCCTCACCTATGAATATTAGATAAATAGATTTTTTCCTTTGAAATATCGTTCAAAATCGTGGTAGTTAATAAAAAATATAAAAAACATTTCGGGGACAACAATCTTTTTGACGTATATCGATATCGGGTTCATAAATGGGAATGAGAACACAAGGGAGCCAGACGGAATTAGCATGTGTCTAAAAAAACTAGACTAGATTTGGATTTCATTGATTAGTTTCGAATATGCGATGTTTAATGAACCAATATCGGTTCGCGATCTAACAGAAAACGGGTGTTTCTTGATAAACAGCATTTCCTTAAAATTTCGCTTGAACAAATTATTCTCCCTGGTCAAAATTTTCGCGCCCTCAAAATCGAAATTATGTCCCTCATTCTTGACATGCATAGCTTAAATTATTACAGGAGAACTGGGTAATTTTGTTGATATTTCTCTGGACAAGGTGTCATACAATACAGGGTCTTTATAAATGATTGTAACAGCGCAGTTGGCTTTGGATTGCAGAATACCAATCTCTAACCAATCAGAGCACAGAATTCTGTGGTTTGCATAATCCAAAGCCAACTGCGCTGTTACAATCGTTTATAGAGACCCTGTATTATTAAGTTCATTTTCAAGAATAGTACAAGGACTTACTCGAGAGCGTTAGACATTGACAGTATCCATGTTTTACGTATTCCTAAAAATTTACGGATGTACGAATCTGATTGTTTTCATGGTGGGGATAGTCGTAAGTAAGGGTTGTAAATGAAAAGAAGGATAATATATTCGAGCGCAAATTTTTGAAGCGGAAGTTGAGTTAACCTAGAAAAAGCTCTTTTAGGATAATCTGACGATTTCGATGTAACGCAAACACACAACCATCATTAGAATATGCAGAAAAAAAATCGTCATTTCGACGAGTAGATTGCGTCAGCTTAAGATGTATACGGTTCATCTGTATGGCCGAGCTGTCTTTTAATCTGACGATAATCTGGAGGGATTCGGCTAATCTGACAATTGGAAAATTTTTGTTCAAATTTTTTCAAATCATTAAATGACTTACAAATGAAGAAGTGTGTTTTTTTCAGTAGAATACTTGTATCTATAAGAAAATAATTTAAAAAATTTACATTTGAGAGAGAGAATATAGTCATCACGCAGTTGCAAGTATTAAATTTTATCGATGAATTTTTAATGCTTCGGCTTGGAAAAATTGTCAGATTATATATTTTTCGCAATCCTTGAATCATTTCCATCAAAATAAACGGATGATTATTTTTTTATTGATCTGATCCTTTATCCTTGACTAGCGATCATATACAAGGCTCGACTTTGGTGGAAGTACTTAACCAGGTACAAGGTATCCGCCTGTATATCAATCTGCCGCGCTGTAGTAAATTCCGAAATTCCCGCTTGGGCTTCCCTACTATTGTTCAGAATCAATTGATTGCATTCATTGAAATGAATAAAGGCGTCTGGTTTCAACATAAAATAGTTCAGTCATAAAACCTACTTGACTTGAAGCATGTTTTTTTCAACGGAAATTGAAACTCATCTGAATCAACTCGCCAAAAGTCGCCTATATCATAATTCAAAAAAAAAAATAATTTTGCAACACTTCAAATTCGACCCGTTTCTATTGAGGTGAGCTGCAATCATAATTCAATCGAATTTCATGAGACATTTACCAAAATTAACGAATTCGAACTTTCAACGAGTCCTACTCATAAGAAAATTGCTCATACTGAAGACGTTTCCGAAATGAAATGTTAACCCTGTGAACTTGTGAACTGAGATTGAGTTTTGAAAAATGATCACAAGGTTGAGGAGAATTTGCTGTGATGGGAACTTCGGGCTGTGAAACACTTGATACATTTGATTACAGGCAGAAATATTTCTCTTAAGACATCATATTGCTTTCATTCTACTTATGAATGAGCCTTAGATCCTCATAAGTGAACAATTTCATTCCAAACGACAAAATGAATATGTATAAAAAATAAAAAATACAGTCAAATTATATAACACACAAGAAATATAACGACGAACAAATGATCATTCAGGTAAATCACAAACATTACAAGCAATAACAAATTATTTATTTTTATTTATGACCAAATTCATCCATATTGTTATATGTTTTCTACTACCTATAGTATTTTGTGCATTTCAGATTTTTTCTCTTTCTCCTTCGTGGTTTTGAGACATGTAGGACTCTAATTACGGCGGAACGTATACAGGAAAGATAACTTCTGGAAGGAATGAATTCAAATCTTGACATTGCAAGGGAAAATTTAACATGTGAATAAAAATTTCAAATGAATAGAAGAAAAGCGAAACTTCTCTTAATCTATAATTTAGAAGTTTCATTTTTCCAATATTAACAAGCGCACATGAAGTTCAGACTTAACGTCAGTGCTTTCTTTTTTTCCCGTATCAAACCTGTTGATATCTCAAATTGAATTCAGAATGACAGTAATGCCCAATTTAGATGAAATACTCAAAAAATTTGCGATCCACTGTATCGTTGGTGAAAAAATGATATTATTTTAGTATAATGAAAAATTCAATTCATATAAAAAAAATGAGAAAGATCTGAGCAGGTGCTTTTGAGCGCTCGTGCATTGCTGGAGCAATGACGGTATTACCTCAAAATTTTGTATAGGACTTGGGAATGATACTAAATATATAAATCTCAGCATGATCGAAAGAATATTCTGGAAATTATTCAAAAACTAAAATATGTAAAAATCTTTATTCCCAAAATTTAACTTGAATGGGATATCTTGTTATGGAAATATAAAGATTATTCTCCCCGATATTCCAATTGAATTTTCTATTGTTCTGTTAACACTATATGGCCCCAAAATTTTGCATGAGGCTTAATATGAGCATGATGAGATATTAAGAAACAAAAATTTTTAATGACCATATTTTAAGGAACATCCTGAAAATCCCAAGTCCCTAGGACAATACCTTCGAAAGTTATCGTGTTACGACCTCACGGACAGAATTGAATTTGGCCACCGATTAGTCATCAGGAAGTCGAATCCTTTCGTTTGAGACCATTTTTCGGCTCAAAATTAGAAAATTACAGATGTTTGGGCGGAAAGGTAAAGCGCCCGTTTAAGTAGAATTTGGTCATTCTGGGCTGTAAAATACTCGATACAGTTGATTTCAAGTAGAAATATCCCTTTTGAGACATCATATTGCTTTCATTTTATTTATGAATGAGGCTACGGCCGATCGTATACAGGATAACTTCGGTAATGGAATTCAAAACGCGCGCATGAACTTCTGACTTAACGTCAGGGTTTTCTTGACTTTTTCGTACCAAACTTGTTGATATCTCTAATTAAACACTCAAAATATTCGCGATTCCCTCTATCGTTGGTTAAAAAAACGAATAAAGATGTATTATTTCAATAAATTGAACAATTCAATTCTTATGAAAATATCGGAAAAGCAATCACGTTTCCGGCACTCGTTCTTTTAGGAAACAGATATTAAAAGGGAAGTGAAACTGAAGGATTACTCTAAGGTACTTCATTCAATTCAATGATAACTTTTGAATCTTGATACCAATTGCAAAAAGTGATAACAATTTGAGTTAATTCAGATAAGCAAACAAAAGAGCCGCATTATAATCTAATCGGGAGTGTACCATTCACATTGGGCGATTAAATTTTTCCGCTGTCTGAAGGGACCCACTGGAAATTTGAGCTAGATTAACTCCCAAATACTGATAAGAACAGCTTTGTTCCGAGAGTGGAATGATCTACATAATGTAGAATAATGTAGCTCGATGAAGACCTCATTTCTTTTCGCAGTCACTTTCATTTTCAGTTAATTTTGTGGAGATAAGGAAGCGAAACCATCAGTTTCTTATCAACGGTGATGAAGAAAGATTTCAGATCCTACTCGTGTGAAAATTGCCATTGTAATCTACACATCAGATCATTTGGGAAATGAATCCCGTATGCAGGATAATGAATACCTATGTACTACTACGCCATTTCCAAGAGTATTTCAGAAAGCGTCAATTGTATTTCAGATTAGTCAATTGTACTTCAGAAATCATCAAATGTAGTTCAGATTCGTCAATTGTGTTTCAGAAAGAGTCAATTGTATTTCCTAAATCATCAATTGCATTTCAGAAAACATCACTTGTAACTCAGATCAGTCAATTGTATTTCGGAAATGGTCATTCGAAATTCAATTTATAGGTACTTACACACATTTACATGTTGCAGCAATGTCCATTTTAAATAGGGTTTATCCTGCTCAGTCCCGAGACAACACTGAAATCTACATAGATAACTGTGATATTTGGAAATTAAAATGATATTCCTACTTTCTGAATTACAAATGACGGTTTCTGAAATACATATGATATAATCTGAAATACAATTGACGCTTTCTGAAATTCAATTGACTAATCTGAAATACAATTGACGCTTTCTGAAATACCATTGACTTATCTGAAATACAATCGACGCTTACTGAAATACAATTGACTATTCTCAAATACAATTGACGCTTTCTGAAATACACTTGGAAATGGTGTAGTGCAAGTTTACGGTAAGCCGTGAACACGATAACATCTGAAAGAACGCCTTGAATTCGAAATTAGTATATTGTACATTTGAATATAAAAGTACAATGAGACCAATAAGTCTCAAGATACTTGAATGGTAGTTTTTCCAAAATTATTAAGCTCATCGCACTGCAATTCACATTTTGGCTTTCTTCAATTTTGCACGCTTGTTTCTATAGAAACAACGTGCTAGAGTTCTGCATGAGTATCTGTTATTTTGGAATTCATTCGACTCTGTGGGACCCACTGATGAAGAATTCGGGTTCAAATATAATTCTGCCGGGAATGGTCTTGATGGTATCCGATGATGAATAATCCGGGTTTATGATTTTTGAGCGCTCGTTTTACCATAACGAGCATTATGAATTGAGTATAAATAATTGATTGAAACACATTCTTATTATTCATCTTAAGATAAGTTTCTATGTTTCAGCAGAGTTGTGACCCTAATTGTATTGCTTCTAAATACGTTTGGTTAGGTTGCCCATGGCAACTGCACATGAAAATAGCATAAATTGAACATTAAAATGGGTCTTTATTTTCTCAATTTCGTATAATTTGAAGCCATCTTTTATTTTTTTGTGGACGGAAAAATAAACATTTCTGAAACAAACCTCATTTCGCATAATTCAGATTTCTCACCACTACTGTTGTTCATTCTTATTTTAATATTATTGACAAAGTTATTGACATATGGTTTAAACATAAAATATTAGTCTTTGAAAAGTTTACTTACATCAATGAAATATTCCACTTAACCTTCCAAACAATATAAAACTTTTAAAGAATATGAAACATAAAAATCGGAAAATATACGCAACCGTATGCAGTCGCTATTCTTAAGTAAACCCTAACATATACACTTATTTACACTACTTCAAAATCTCACGCCAAATATCTGATGATGCCATTTTCAGGATGATAACCTGAGGAAATTGAACTTGACCCAAATAGAAATAAAACATTCTGAAAGTGTTAAAGACAGATGGAAAGAATCTTAAATAGCTCCAATAGTTTATTACATCGGTATATACAGGTTTGGAAATTCACATCTGAAACATACGATATACAATGCATCAGACAGAGAATGCTTCCGTCCAGTTGCACAGATGAATAGTCGAGACAATGACGTGCTGTAACACACTGAATTCCGTTGTCTTATTGCAATATTCTAGTCTTACCTCTCTCTTATCGTTGAGAGGAGCGTAATTCATTCGGTATGGTTGGCAACAGTAAATACTTGAATCGAGTATTACGGGCAGCCGGACAAATTGAATAATTCTATACGTGTCCTGCAGGTTCCCTACCATACTGCGATAAGAGAGAGAATGAACGGAATCTATTCAGTTACAGCATTTGATTATCTCGACTATTCATCTGTGCAACAAGAGGGAAGAATTCTTTGTCTGATGCATTGTATATCGTTTGTTTTCGATGTAAATTTCCGAATCTTTATGTGCACAGTGTCAATCACTATCAGTGTGTCTACAACTGAACCTATCACCCTACACTTGCAACGTTGGCACGCCTATGCTATTTGTTTTCTTTGAGACGCTACTGGTAATCATAGAATGCACATTGACGGACTGTCAACTTATCTCAGATTATTTACCTTCCATGATTTCGTGTCTGCGTAATTTGGAGAAATTTAGATGACTTTCTTTTCCGGCTTTCCTCTGAAGGAGAAAGCATCTATCATATATGTCGTGTTATCTTGAAGAATTTTCATCTGAATTGATCGGATGTTTTGTCTGAGATTTCTGAGTTTTGGTTTTCGAGATAAAAACATTTATTCTCGGTGAGTTGAAACTCCTCTAATTTAAGCAAGGAAAAATCTCACTAGGAATTTAAAAAGGTAGTTTGCTGGTTCTGAATTTTTGCATGGCTTTTCTTTCATTTTGTTTCACAGCATATGTTCTGCTTTTCACTTTTTATTTCCTCAGGGCAGAATTCCTCTTCAGGTTCACTAATAATTATCGATGTAATGTAAATAACTAATTTTTCTTGAGAAACGAGAAGGAGTTCTGTTGATTTTTTTGTGCACATTTTCATTTACATATGTTGATTTCATATAGCTCCTTGGCTTGGGCCACATTCGTTGGCTTGCACCACATTCCTTTGCTTGAACTAAATTCTTTCGGCTGAAGCATATTCTTTGGTGTGGACCAAATTTTGACTGAAATACAACCATTGGCTAAAGCTTGATTTTGGACTGAAAAACAATCATTGGCTAACTTGAATGGGATATCTTGTTATGGAAATATAAAGATTATTCTCCCCGATATTCCAATTGAATTTTCTATTGTTCTGTTAACACTATATGGCCCCAAAATTTTGCATGAGGCTTAATATGAGCATGATGAGATATTAAGAAACAAAAATTTTTAATGACCATATTTTAAGGAACATCCTGAAAATCCCAAGTCCCTAGGACAATACCTTCGAAAGTTATCGTGTTACGACCTCACGGACAGAATTGAATTTGGCCACCGATTAGTCATCAGGAAGTCGAATCCTTTCGTTTGAGACCATTTTTCGGCTCAAAATTAGAAAATTACAGATGTTTTGGCGGAAAGGTAAAGCGCCCGTTTAAGTAGAATTTGGTCATTCTGGGCTGTAAAATACTCGATACAGTTGATTTCAAGTAGAAATATCCCTTTTGAGACATCATATTGCTTTCATTTTATTTATGAATGAGGCTACGGCCGATCGTATACAGGATAACTTCGGTAATGGAATTCAAAACGCGCGCATGAACTTCTGACTTAACGTCAGGGTTTTCTTGACTTTTTCGTACCAAACTTGTTGATATCTCTAATTAAACACTCAAAATATTCGCGATTCCCTCTATCGTTGGTTAAAAAAACGAATAAAGATGTATTATTTCAATAAATTGAACAATTCAATTCTTATGAAAATATCGGAAAAGCAATCACGTTTCCGGCACTCGTTCTTTTAGGAAACAGATATTAAAGGGAAGTGAAACTGAAGGATTACTCTAAGGTACTTCATTCAATTCAATGATAACTTTTGAATCTTGATACCAATTGCAAAAAGTGATAACAATTTGAGTTAATTCAGATAAGCAAAGAAAAGAGCCGCATTATAATCTAATCGGGAGTGTACCATTCACATTGGGCGATTAAATTTTTCAGTGTGTCTACAACTGAACCTATCACCCTACACTTGCAACGTTGGTACGCCTATGCTATTTGTTTTCTTTGAGACGCTACTGGTAATCATAGAATGCACATTGACGGACTGTCAACTTATCTCAGATTATTTACCTTCCATGATTTCGTGTCTGCGTAATTTGGAGAAATTTAGATGACTTTCTTTTTCGGCTTTCCTCTGAAGGAGAAAGCATCTATCATATATGTCGTGTTATCTGAAGAATTTTCATCTGAATTGATCGGATGTTTTGTCTGAGATTTCTGAGTTTTGGTTTTCGAGATAAAAACATTTATTCTCGGTGAGTTGAAACTCCTCTAATTTAAGCAAGGAAAAATCTCACTAGGAATTTAAAAAGGTAGTTTGCTGGTTCTGAATTTTTGCATGGCTTTTCTTTCATTTTGTTTCACAGCATATGTTCTGCTTTTCACTTTTTATTTCCTCAGGGCAGAATTCCTCCTCAGGTTCACTAATAATTATCGATGTAATGTAAATAACTAATTTTTCTTGAGAAACGAGAAGGAGTTCTGTTGATTTTTTTTGTGCACATTTTCATTTACATATGTTGATTTCATATAGCTCCTTGGCTTGGGCCACATTCGTTGGCTGGCACCACATTCCTTTGCTTGAACTAAATTCTTTCGGCTGAAGCATATTCTTTGGTGTGGACCAAATTTTGACTGAAATACAACCATTGGCTGAAGCTTGATTTTGGACTGAAAAACAATCATTGGCTAAGGCTGGAGTAACTTTTGGCTGTTTCATTAACCTGTACCAACAATTGCTTGGAAGTTAACTCATGGTAGAGAGCTAGAAGCTGAGAAATTACTATCAGAATCTCATGCTCAAATACCTCTCAGGTAAAA
Source organism: Propylea japonica (assembly GCA_013421045.1). NCBI lineage: Eukaryota > Metazoa > Arthropoda > Insecta > Coleoptera > Coccinellidae > Propylea > Propylea japonica. The sequence continues at coordinate 40,617,344 of CM024240.1, forward strand.
GTTAACGTTACACACTATTCTTAAAAATAACACATTTTCATTCTAAATCCGTGAAACTCTCAAGAATATTCCATTTTCATATCCATCCACAATCAGCAAGGGTAATGTGTCATCAGCCAATTGAACCCCGATTTCAGATACTCCATACCTCTCTCTACACGTCGGTCGGGCTCAATTATGCAGAACTGTGAAACTGCATAACGATAATGGCTTTTATCACCGGGTATGAGTGATGCATCACAAGATTTCCTAATTGCAAGAGAGCCACCAAATTGCATGTCGTAAATCATGTATCCTGGGTCTCTATGTGGTAGCTAATGCTGAAGCAACTGATGTGCTTTGGCGTGACATATCGCCTGGGATTACCGTAAATGGGGTATAACTATACCGATCAAAATAACCGAGGTACGTCATACAGTGGTTAGCACGTCAAAGCGACAGACAACCGTATCAACCACGGTTGAATTAAAGACGATGATACCCACATTAACCGTTTGATGTGATTGAACATTCACTCCATAATCTGATGTTCTGTTGTATAATTTCTTTTCAGTGAGAGACATAATTCGAGAATATCTATATAATTTTTTTTTCTTGGAGAGGGAGCCAGTAATTCTACGAAAAATAGATGTTTAAATTTGAGTTCCAAAAGCAAGTAATACGAGTATGGAATATTGGGTATGGTCCCCATATCTTCTTGGTTAATTTGGTTATTGAGTATACAGGGTGATTTTTTTAAGTGTTTCATTAGACGTTTTCGAGGAAGGAATTGTAATACAGATTCAAGATTTTGGATTCTCGTTTGAGAGTACATGAACTTTAATTGTAAAATATCTTCAAGGGGAATCTACTTCCGGTTTCACCGGAAACGAATGTAACTTCGTTCTTTTAAATGCAACACCCTGTATATTCATACATATTCGAATTCTTCGTTCATTCTACACTGATTTGATGTATGATATCTGCAACCACTCAAGCGGTTCTTGAATTATAGCCTGATTATCAAATTTCTTGAAAAAAAAGGTTGTCACAAATTAGTGTCCATATCTTCAAAATTCCTCATTACAAGAATTCTTTTGCGACAGTGGAACAAAAAAAGTACGCTGATACTGTTTCTTGTATAACTTATGAGGAAATATTATACAGGGTGTCTGAAAAAGGGCCCCAAAGTGAGCCTCAATAAAACTATAAAATCTCACTTTTTTCAAATGGCAACCCTATAATTTTGTAATTCCAATCGATGGCTCGTCAAAAACCAGTTAGGGTGTCCCGTACATTTCATTCCTCTAAAATCAGTAGTTTTGCCGTTATTGAATAAAATGCGAATTTCAGGATTGAATCAAGGTTTCTTAGTCTAACCATATATTATTAGGATAGAAGTTTTCAAGAAGGCTATGTCTGTTGATTTATAATGCATTTTAGAGAACTGTCATTTAAACTTTTTTGATCAATCGGGCACTATGCAAAATATGAATTATAGTAACGGTATTGAATATGTTCTTCATTTATGGTGAATGTAACAAAATATTAGAAAGGGCAGCCAGAACTTTTAACGAAAAAGAATTCATATTTATTACCTTTAACAGAAAAAGTCAGTAAATGTGAATTTCGTTCGTTGAATTTCTAATTACCTTTTCTAGGAATTTGTTACATTTGTCGCAAATAAAGAACATACCCTTGATATATCATTCCAGTGAAATTATTATTGCATGTTTTGCTTAGTGCTTGATTTGTAAGAAAAAGAAAGAATGACAGTTCCTAACATAGCCTACTTCAAATATGCAAGCTTACAAACTGTGCGAAACCTGTCTTTAATCGTGAAATTCGAATTTTATTGAATAACGGCAAAAATACTAATTTTAGAGGGATGAAATGTTCGGGACACCATAACTGGTTTTTGACGAGCAATCGATTGGAATTACAAAATTATAGGGTTGCCATTTGAAAAAAGTGAGATTTCATAGTTTTATTGAGGCTCACTTTGGGGCCTTTTTTCAGACACCCTGTATAATATTTCCTCATAAGTTATACAAGAAACAGTATCAGCGTACTTTCTTTTGTTCCACTTTCGCAAAAAGAAATTATTGTAATGAGGGATTTTGAAGATATGGACACTAATTTGTGACAACCTTTTTTTCAAAAAATTTGATAATCAGGCTATAATTCAAGAACCGCTTGAGTGGTTGCACATATAATACATCAAATCAGTGTAGAATTGAACGAAGAATTCGAATATGTATAAATTTATAGGGTGTTGCATTTGAAACAACGAAGTTACATTCGTTTCCGGTGAAACCGGAAGTAGATTCTTCTTGATAATATTTTACAATTAAAGTTCATGTACTCTAAAACGAAAATCCAAAATCTTGAATCTGTATTACAATTCCTTCCTCGAAAACGTCTAATGAAACACTTAAAAAAATCACCCTGTATATCAAATTCCTGAAAAACCGGTGACCATTTCCTGAAATTTCGTTAAATTATCTGTCACCAGATCAACCGTATTTTTCCGGTGAGTTCGGTACTATACGCCCATTTGTTATTTGTCATTTCATTGTTGTGAATTTTTCAGGCAGATTCCTTGAGTTCATTGTGGGTTCTGTATGGAAATAAACCCGTTATCAAGTATTCTAAAATCTTCTGGAAAGGGATTCAAACTGAAAGGCAACACACGGAATATTTTAATAAACCATCAATTATACGTCGATGACTTGAAACCGATGGCAGCAAACACAGACCACTACTTATGGAGAAGTTTTCCAAAGACGTCAGCATGAAATTTGGATTGGACAAATGTCGTTCCCTAAACACAGCAGAGTGTAAAATTATACTCTTTGGAATAGTGAGGTGGAGTAATACAGATCTCGATCGGCTCCAAAGGCCCACAAGCTTCATCCTAAATGCTTTGTTGAGAGAACAAGATTCCAAGAACTCAAGTGGGGCAAGGCTTTGTAAACCAAGAGAAAATGTCGACTGAACAAATAACCAACTTGAGAAAATACTTCGAAGACAAGTCAAAGACTTCCATAAAATACTAAGTGAAGCATCTCTACTGCAAAGCAAGCACCCTCGTGAAATCACCACACAGACGGATAGTGATAAAATGGAAGATACCTGAATGAAGTCACCCAGGAACATGTAGACATTCCTGCGTCGAACTACTGACTGACTTATGGAAGATTGTTTCTTGGAACAGAAGGTTTCCTTCTTGCCATTCAAGATCAAGTAGTGCAAACTAAAAACCATCATGAAGTATGAAGTATATCATGAAGGATAGCAGCCTCATAGACGATAGATGCCGTAACGGGTGCCAAACATCAGGAACAATTCAACATATCACGAGAGGCTGCCGAATGTTTGCTGAAAATGAATATAAGAGTGGGCATGATGCAGTTTGTAAAATACTTCATCGGGAGCCCGCAATTCAACTGAAGATACTGCAAGCTGAAACATCAGCCTGGAATAATACTGGAGAACGATCATAACAGACTATACTGAGACATGGTACATACAAACTTAACAGTTGCTTATAACAGACCAAATAAAATTCTAGTGAAGAAAAAAGATAAGGAAACAATCCTTACAGAGAAATCCGAAATATAAACAATATACGTCAAGAATACTCTGAGAAAATATCGAAATATAAGGATCTATAACTTCAGATCAAAAGGCAGTGGGGAATGTCCAGTATTAGAACAATTCCTATTCTCATATCAACCACAGAAATTAAACCTAAGAGTCTCAAGTCTAACCTTAAGGAGCTTGATTTGAATGGAAACCCTCACAAAGTAATGCAAATATGCAAGCTTACAAACTGTGCGAAACCTGTCTTTAATCGTGAAATTCGAATATTATTGAATAACGGCAAAAATACTAATTTTAGAGGGATGAAATGTTCGGGACACCATAACTGGTTTTTGACGAGCAATCGATTTGAATTACAAAATTATAGGGTTGCCATTTGAAAAAAGTGAGATTTCATAGTTTTATTGAGGCTCACTTTGGGGCCTTTTTTCAGACACCCAGTATAATATTTCCTCATAAGTTATACAAGAAACAGTATCAGCGTACTTTCTTTTGTTCCACTTTCGCATAAAAAAATTATTGTAATGAGGGATTTTGAAGATATGGACACTAATTTGTGACAACCTTTTTTTCAAAAAATTTGATAATCAGGCTATAATTCAAGAACCGCTTGAGTGGTTGCACATATAATACATCAAATCAGTGTAGAATTGAACGAAGAATTCGAATATGTATAAATTTATAGGGTGTTGCATTTGAAACAACGAAGTTACATTCGTTTCCGGTGAAACCGGAAGTAGATTCTTCTTGATAATATTTTACAATTAAAGTTCATGTACTCTAAAACGAAAATCCAAAATCTTGAATCTGTATTACAATTCCTTCCTCGAAAACGTCTAATGAACACTTAAAAAATCACCCTGTATATCAAATTCCTGAAAAACCGGTGACCATTTCCTGAAATTTCGTTAAATTATCTGTCACCAGATCAACCGTATTTTTCCGGTGAGTTCGGTTACTATACGCCCATTTGTTATTTGTCATTTCATTGTTGTGATTTTTCAGGCAGATTCCTTGAGTTCATTGTGGGTTCTGCATGGAAATAAACCCGTTATCAAGTATTCTAAAATCTTCTGGAAAGGGATTCAAACTGAAAGGCAACACACGAATATTTTAATAAACCATCAATTATACGTCGATGACTTGAAACCGATGGCAGCAAACACAGACCACTACTTATGGAGAAGTTTTCCAAAGACGTCAGCATGAAATTGGATTGGACAAATGTCGTTCCCTAAACACAGCAGAGTGTAAAATTATACTCTTTTGGAATAGTGAGGTGGAGTAATACAGATCTCGATCGGCTCCAAAGGCCCACAAGCTTCATCCTAAATGCTTTGTTGAGAGAACAAAGATTCCAAGAACTCAAGTGGGGCAAGGCTTTGTAAACCAAGAGAAAATGTCGACTGAACAAATAACCAACTTGAGAAAATACTTCGAAGACAAGTCAAAGACTTCCATAAAATACTAAGTGAAGCATCTCTACTGCAAAGCAAGCACCCTCGTGAAATCACCACACAGACGGATAGTGATAAAATGGAAGATACCTGAATGAAGTCACCCAGGAACATGTAGACATTCCTGCGTCGAACTACTGACTGACTTATGGAAGATTGTTTTTTGGAACAGAAGGTTTCCTTCTTGCCATTCAAGATCAAGTAGTGCAAACTAAAAACCATCATGAAGTATGAAGTATATCATGAAGGATATCAGCCTCATAGACGATAGATGCCGTAACGGGTGCCAAACATCAGGAACAATTCAACATATCACGAGAGGCTGCCGAATGTTTGCTGAAAATGAATATAAGAGGGGCATGATGCAGTTTGTAAAATACTTCATCGGGAGCCCGCAATTCAACTGAAGATACTGCAAGCTGAAACATCAGCCTGGAATAATACTGGAGAACGATCATAACAGACTATACTGAGACAATGGTACATACAAACTTAACAGTTGCTTATAACAGACCAAATAAAATTCTAGTGAAGAAAAAAGATAAGAAACAATCCTTACAGAGAAATCCGAAATATAAACAATATACGTCAAGAATACTCTGAGAAAATATCGAAATATAAGGATCTATAACTTCAGATCAAAAGGCAGTGGGGAATGTCCAGTATTAGAACAATTCCTATTCTCATATCAACCACAGAAATTAAACCTAAGAGTCTCAAGTCTAACCTTAAGGAGCTTGATTTGAATGGAAACCCTCACAAAGTAATGCAAAGAGCAGTACTCTTCGGTACTGCTAGAACGGTAAGGAAGTTTGTAGGTCATGACGGACACCAGAAACAACCATGGAGGGAATCATTGCAAGACCAACTACCAGGACATCAACTAAGAAATCCAGGACCAAGCAACGAAGGACGATCAATCCAGGACCCAGCAGAAGAAGAACACCAAACACCTCAGAGCTCAATCCCTCGGGATTAGTAAATGTTCCCCTTAGTATAGAGTGATAGCCGTTCGCTAGTGGGTGTGAGAAATCACACCTTCTCACACCCTTTATACACTAATAGGACCAAGTCGATGAAAATGCAAGCATATTTTCATGAATCACTTGACCAGCACTTGGCATAAGGTCTGTTTGATATAGAAAAAATAGAAGTTGTCATTAGAAAATAAAAATCACCTATGAAGTAGAGATGAAATTGATGAAATTAAGCATCACGATAGTCATAGATAGCCTATGTATCATTGGCGACGCTAGGGAGAGGGTCAGGGGTGATTCAGAATTTTCAGTCGGCGTAGAATTGAAGAATGAATTTGCACAATTATGTTCAGCAAAGGCCATATTTCTGGTAAGGAGCAGTAAGAATTCAAGGAGTTTGGGCCATTACCTGTCCCCTTAGCGTGTTCTATAGTTTTGAAACGAGAAAAAAACGGTAACTTCACATCAGAACATTGTGCCTGTATAATGTTTGTGTTTCAAGTTCATAGCGCAAACAGAAGGATAATATGACCGAAGTTGAGATTGCCAAATGTTAATTTCGGCTTATAATAATTCGGTCACGAAAGAAGATAGAGCGATGCGATCAACGGCATTATGAGTTTCTTGAAAAAAGACCACTACAATGTGCTATTCATTTTTAGCTAGGGTTGAAAATTTGTAATTCAGGATTCAGGGATCACCAATTCTGGCCATCCTGTACATATATTTCGATAAAACGATGGTACCTTGTATTTCTAGAAATATACGCTATTTAGAATCAATGTCTTTGTTCGGATACCTTTCATATAAACCATACTCCAATTTATTTAACACCAATTTTCTGTTTCCAGGAGTTCCCAAAATAAAACACTCTACAGAAGAGATTCCATATGCCGAAGTGCATTAGGCAGTTTTTTTATGCCCCGATTCATGTGTATATATTTTTTGTTCGCAACAACCCAGATTTCGAGAGAGAGAATAGAGAAAACCATTGCTCCGTTCAAAGCGCACAGCATTTAATGCACTTGATATGCATTCAAACATTTCAGGTGAGATTTCCGGTTACCTCGCCTGGGGCCGCTCCATTTATCGGTTTGAACGCCAGGAGTAATGTTGATTAACATATAGATTTCAGTAGGTTGCAGCTGAATATGGCTGGATATCCAGAATGAGGGATATTTAACATATGTATTTTGTATAATTATATTCAGTTTATTGATTTTCTATTGTGATTGATTTCGTCCATTGTTTGACGTTGACGGTTGTGTTACAAAAGACGTGGTGAATGTTGGGGTGACTTATACAGGTTTGGAAATTCACGAAAGAAACGATATACTAGCATCAGACAGAGAATCTTTCTGTCTTATTGTACAGATGTATATTCGAGAGATTCACGTACTGTAATAGACTGAATCCCTTTGTTTGATTGCCATATAAATTGTCTCTTTCTTTACGTGGGGAGTGGCAATATGAAACGGAACCTGCAGTTCGCGCATCGATGTGTCAGGCAGCCCGTAATACTCGATTCAAGCAGGTACATGCGGTTGCCTACCATACTGAATGAATTAAGCCCCTCCCAACGATAAGAGAGATTAAGACTACATTATTGCATACAGACAACGGAATCCCGTCAATTACAGTACGTGAATTTTTTGACTGTGCATCTGTACAACTGAAAGAAAAATTCTCTGTCTGATGCAATGTAGGTATATGGTATCTTTTCGATGTGATTTGCCTAACCTTAATTTGCCATATGTTGAAAACATTGGTTCACTATTTTCGGAGCAAAATACCAAATTCCGCATTCTCAATCTAATGTATGGTTTCAGAAATATCTGGAAAACAACAAAAAATTCAAATTTCAGTAACTTCGAAACTACTGAATTGATTTGGCTGGTTAAAAAACTTAACCGAGGCATCTAGAACCTGAAAATTTTCACAACTCTTACTTAATCCGTTCGATAGTAATCGTGTTCATGACTGGACAGAATCATTTTTGACCTAGGATTTTTCAGTGTGTCGAACCTACAATCAAGATCACCTAACGTATATAGTGGTGATTAAATTGATGATGATGAAAGTCATTGGAAAATGAAGGCATTGAAACACTTCTAGGTCAAAATTGATGATGATGAATGTCATTGGGAAATGAAGGCCTTGAAACACTTCTAGGTCAAAATTCAACGTGCAGATATTCATGCAAAAAGATGACATGTTCATTTTCCAGACACACAAGCAATTCAAAATCGATGTCATCGTTCGAATACATTTCATATAAACCATGGTTCAATTTATATACCACCGATTTTTTTTCCAGGAATTTCCCAAAATAAAACAGTTCACAGAAGAGAATTCATATGCCGAAGTGCATTTCGCGGTTCTTTTTGTACTGTGATCCATGTGTTTATATTTTTTGTTCGCAACAACCCAGATTTCGAGAGAATAGAGGAAACTCTTGCTCCGTGCAAAGCGCACAGCATTAATGCACTTGATAGGAATTCAAACATTTCAGGTGAGCTTTCCGGTTACCTCGCCTAGGGCTGCTCCAGTTATCGGTTTGAACGCCAGGAGTAATGTTGATTAACATATAGATTTCGGTAGGTTGCAGGTAAAGTTGAATGGAAATTCATGGGGATATTTAACATAAGGATTTTGTAATATTGAATTCAGTTTGTGGATTTTCCACCATCTAGATTGGGAAGAGTTTGTAGTTCATTGATTTCCTCCATTGTTTGTCGATGACGGTTGTGTGACGAAAGACGTGGTGAAAGTAGGGGTGGCTCATTCCGGACGTCGAAAACATTCCTTTACTCATACCAAATTCTTAATCGGATTTATAGTTTCAGAAACATCGGGAAAACTACAAAAAAATTCAAATTTCATAACTCCGAAACTATTGAATTGGTTTGACTTGTTAACAAACTCAACCGAATTATCTGGAAACTGCATATTTCCTCAAAATTTCAGAACTTTTATTCTATCCGTTCGACAGTTATCGCATTCATTGTGAGGTCCTCTATCAACAATGAGGTCCATGACATCGCCATTTTTCATGCAAATAGTATTTTATTTTCAAGCATGAAATATTTTCTTCGATCCTTCCTCATTAAGAGGGAAAGATCCGAATATATTTCTGAATTTCGCTTGATTTTCCATTCGGTAAAACGACGGACTGGTTAGTATAGAACAAATAGACATATTCAACTGAAAATCAAAATCACCTAACTTATTTTGTGGAAATAAAATTGATGATTATGATTTTCATTGTGAAATAAGAGCATTGAAACACCTGTACTTCAAAATTCAACGTTTAGATATTTCTGCAAAATTATGATACGTTGTATCTCTAGAAATATACTCCTGTTTCGAATGAATGTCATCGTTCGGATACATTTCATGCAAACCATGTTCCAGTTTATATACCACCAATTTATTGTTTCCAGGAATTCCCCAAAATGAAACAGTTCACAGAAGAGAATTCATATGCCGAAGTGCATTACGCGGTTCTTTTTGTAGCCATGTGTACATATTTTTTGTTCGCAACAACCCAGATTTCGAGAGAGAATAAAGGAAACTCTTGCTCCGTTCAAAGCGCACAGCATTTAATGCACTTGATATGCATTCAAACATTTCAGGTGAGCTTTCCGGTTACCTCGCCTGGGGCCGCTCCAGTTATCGGTTTGAACGCCAGGAGTAATGTTGATTAACATATAGATTTCAGTAGGTTGCAGGTGTATATGGCTGGAAATCCATGGGGATATTAAACATAGGGATTTTGTATTATTATATTCGGTTTGTTGATTTTCACCATCTAGATTGTGAAGAGTTTGTTGTTTATTGATTTCCATCGTTTTCCGATGACGGTTCTTTGACGTATGCCATATGTTGAAAACATTGCTTCACTAATTTTGGCAAAATACAAATTTTCGCATTTTTAATCTTATCTATAGATTCAGAAATATCGGGAAAAAACAAAAAATTCAAATGTCAATAACTCCGAAACTAGTGACTCGTACTCTATCCGTTCGAGAGCAATCGTGTTCATGGCTCGACGAAAGCCGGTCATAGAATCATTTTTGACCCAGGATCCTTCAGTGAGTCGAATCGAGTCATTTGATAGAACATCCGGCTCAGAATAAGAAAATTACAGACATTTTGGCTGAACGAAACACAGGTTTGAAAATTTACATCGAAAAGATACGATACATCAGACAAAGCAGATGTATATTAGAAAGTTTCACGTGTTCTAACTGACTGAATACGGTTGTCTCATTGTGATAATTTAGTGTTGTCTCTTTCTTGACGTTGGAAGTGGCAATATGGTATGCAGTGCGCGCATCGAGTTATTTAATGTGTCAGGCAGCCCGTGACACTCGATCCACGGTTGCTTACCATACTGCTCGAATTAAGCCCTCCTACATAGAATCGTTCACGTTTCGCTTGCCGCCACTGTACAGGGTGGACATATTTCGATGTTTTAGCACTACAACTTTTAAACCAGAGGAGATAGACAAAATCTGATACACACTTCTCGATCTCTTTTTCTGGGAAACTAACAAGAGTGTTATTCATCTTTGGCTACCTTCTTTTGTTTTCGAGTTATAAGCGAAAATTGGAAGTGTCGATATCGAAAAAGATCTCCGCTAATACTCATGATAGAGCTCTGAAATTAAGCCTTACTGGAACAGTGGTACAAAAATTGTACCATTGTATCGCGTGGATATATGCATAATACGCATATCTTGTGCGCAAATGTAAACAACCCATTTTTCAAACATTAGTTTCTGCGACGCATTTGCAGGATAGTACACGTTTATATTCAAACCAATTTTTTTGTGAACAAGTACCATCTTTTTTTCATTTAAATTTATTTGTTGAGTGTGTTTATCCTATAAGCTTCAAGAATAGTTTTTATCAAGTAAGTATATTCAAATTTTCTCAAAATTTTGTCTAGAATATAGTGGTACCTTACTACCTTATATGTACCACTGCGCCGTACGTGTATAAGGGTTGGTCATGAACTATTATTCCAGACACAATGGAATATTTGCCATTCGCATTGAAAGGACTATTCCATGCTGAGCTTATGGAGGAAATAGAAAATATTCCATCTGGTGCAGAATCTATTGTTGACGAGGACGAAGCTAGCGAGTCAGAACATCCCTTGCAGAATACAATTTGTATCGAAAATTTGGTTCAAGATGTCGAAGGTGACATCAGTGATGACTTGTGGGACTCTGATGATGATATCCCTCTGATCAATTTAGTTCAGAAACAAGAATATAGGGTAGGTAGCGATTCAAATATCCTTTCTCTAAAGTGGGGAATAACACATGCCGTGAATCCAGCCCCACCTTTTGAACATAACTGCGGAATTACTGACATAGTCCGCAATGTTCATAGTAAATAGTATTTAGGAGAAAGGGTCGTTAAAGATTTAACAAAAGGACTAGAGAACAGAAACCACAAATTATACATAGACAATAATTTTTGCTCATATCCGCTACTTCTTTACCTGAAAGAAAATGCAATTTGGACTTGTGGCACCATAAATTATACAAGAAAGAATATCCCGAAAATGAAAGATGATAAACAGTTAACTAGAGGAGAAACAGATTGGAAAACTAGTGATAGCGGCTTATAGCCGCAAGTGGTGGCATCGTATTTTTTTCCATTTTGTAGATGTTGCCGTCGTGAACTCTTATATTTTATATCGCTTGAGCGGCGAATAAATCACCCATAAGGATATTAGGAGAAGAGTTATAGATGGATTAGTAGCAGAGAAGATTGTCTCATTAAAAAGAAAACGAGACAACAGTCCATTAGAAATTAAAAAGCATAAACTGCAAGTATCCATAGAAGTCAGACTTGACAGTTCAGCACATCAACCTGGAAGAGACACCAGAAGAAGATGAGCAGTATGCAGCACAAAAATTAATCAAGTGAGAACTGAATGGACCTGTACAATTTGTAAAGTTCCTTTGTGTTTGTTCAAAACGAAAACATGCTTCCAGGATTTCCACTCAAAGGTAAAATTACTCATCGTAAATAATTCGACACTATTATTTCTATCTTTCAGGCATAGTGGTACACTATATGTACCTGCACCTCCTATAGAGTCCCACGATTTTTTTGGAAAAAAATTTACATTGATTTTTCACTATATATTCATATTTCCGCCTAAATAAATACAAAAACATAAGTAATTACGAACTTTTACTTGTAGTGCCACCCATGCAAAATATCTTCGCTGATCTCTGTGCCAATAAGGGTTAAAACATTATTCAGGAACTTTTTTACGTAGAATCCAGTGGTGTGCTCGTCTTTTTTGTACCCTTTCTAATCACGAAGCAATGACCCAAAGTTATGTTTTTTTAAATGGGAATACTAGATTTTTGTGCCATTTTCTGAAAGTTTGATATTTTTTGATTTTAAAAATATACAAATTGTGTGGTTTGTATCAATATGAATATAGAAAATCGTCAAAAACCTATTTTCATCTGAGTCTCAATATTTTCTATGGTTTCAACTGTTGATGAGCACAGAAAATGGAGCTTCCTATATCAAGAGCAGTCTCCTTCCGTCAATCTCATTAATTCTATGCTTTCAACTAATTTGTACAAAATTCGAACATGGATATATTTCATAAACGCTCAAAATGGATTACGAAATAACGGAAAGATCCCTCCTCCATTTCAATATATATACCTAGTAACTTAGTTAAAATGAGATGGATGCAGGAGAATGTTTTTATTCCTCTCCAGAATAAATACGCACAAGTGCCAGTCTATTTCAAATCGCTTATGAAATAACGTATATAGACCATAGAAAATATTGAGACTCAGATGAAAATAGGTTTTTGAACATTTTTTATGCTAATATTGATACAAACCATACAATGTTATATATTTTTAAAATCACAAAAAATTTGACATGGAGATGACCCTACGCTTGAATAGTACATATGTACATCATTGTAATCAACCAAGCATTAGAGTGAGATAGAAAGTATTTCACCACCACACTGGGGTGAAATAAACAATTGGTTAGGTTTGCATTTCTCCAATTCCTGAATATAATTCAACTTTTTTGTAATTTTGCCTTAACTATAATTAACGGAATGGCCTTAAGCAACAATAAACTGCCACCAAATCATTGAAATAATTCAGTTTATGAACGTCAAATCGAAATGAAAATGTGAACACATCGCATCAAGAAACTAAGCAGTAAAATACAATGATGCCAAACTGATAATATTATCTGTAACAGGCGCAAGCCGTTAGTATCGAGTAGGGGAGCGGTAAACCAATTAAATTAATTAATTTATTCCGTATTATAAGGAATAAACAAACGGCACTTTTTCGCACCGCCGGTAGTTTGTTCGCGCATATAAAAAGATTCTACTTGGCTGCAAAACAAATGCGTGAAGGCAACTCTAGGTTTACTTTTTACTCTGAGGATAACAGTCTTGATAAACTGCGTTTTCTCAGGGCCTATTTTATAAAAATAAAAATTCCGATAAGAAAAAACCGTTAAATACCGGTAAATCGGTAATTTTTCAAATAATTTACCGAATTACCGGTAAATTGAAATTCGGTAAATTTGCCAACCCTAATGCTGAGGTTTATCTTCATCCTTTTATTGTTGAATGATCGAGAACTATCAAAATGACAAAATGAATTTTGACGAAACCATCATGTGTTAAGCTGAATCCTTCAGGAATAATCTCGTTGCAAACGACAGGTCTATGCTCAATCAACGCTTTATAATCATGTTCATGTTTGTGAAATAACAGCGTCAATGGTCAAGAAATATTCATCTCTCCAGACTTTTTTTTATTGGCTGATTGTAAGTATTCTAATGTCAAGGGCCGACTTTGAGAAAATCAGTATTATATTTCCCAATTGTTCATAACAAGAGATCAAAAGACATAAAATGAAACTGGAAAAAAAATCAATGAAAGACCTTCTGAAAAACCAAATCCCAAAAATTTTTTCGAAATGTCACCGCATCATTTTCGCAGATTATTTTCCAGTTACGATTTCACTTTTTCAAAATTAAATATTATGTTGAAATCTAGTTATGTAATGATAAAAAATAATCCTTATTTAGACCAAGGGCATCATATTCAACAAATGAGTAAATATTTTGATTATTTAGAATTTGATGTATAAAAGCCTCCCCACATGATATGATTCTTCTTGATGGGATATTCAACTCGACAGTCTCTCCTGAGTAGTAATGGAAAAAAATATTTGATCACCAGAACCAGATCTGAAATCTTCCACGTTTACAATGTCATAAAAAAACTTGGAAATTATAATTACCTCTTATACAAATAACACAGAAGACTATGAAGAGTAGGACAAAGTAAACTGAAATGAAAGTAAGCCAAGTCTGGATGGAAAATAACTCATCTAGGGATATCATTCTGGAGATACGGAAATTTCACATTATTCAGAGAATATTAGGACATATTTCTGACATTCATTAAAATGAAGATGACATCTAAAGATGTCAGTGACTTCAGTGTCAAAAGTCAAGAAGTGGGAAATTGATTGACAATTCTTGAAAATTCGATTTTTTTTTGCCTCTGAACTTTCATTCTAACATTCCAAGACGATGATGAGAATATATAGAAATTCATAGAGAGAAAACGTTCCGTACGACAAGAAATTTTCTGTATTTCTTATAAACTGCTGAGGATAATTGTTATAAGGTGAGTCAAGTACGCATTTTACCGAAAGTAGACGAGAAGGTCGGAATATGGGCCGGGTCGGTTTGTGCAATATGGGCCCCCTAAAATTCTAGCAATATAAGCAGTGACATATCTATGAATTTTGAGCCTAAGACCTTATTTAGACTCTTCCTTAACTTTTGTATTATAATATGTTCAGTGAATAAAAACGAGATGGTGTAATGTAAGGTAGCATTTCGCATTTGCTGAAATCGCGGTGTAGGTTTTTTATATTGTTAACTGATTTTCAGATTGAGCAGTAGTTATATTTGACGCGAAATTCTGGTAAATGTGCAGTTAATTTGTTTTTTATATGTTTTATATCACATACTGTACTCATCTTTTAAAATTTTGGTGGTTGCGTTTGAAATATGGGCCACCTATTTGTTTGAAATTGATGTTCATATGATGAAGAAGAATTCATTCCAGATGAAAAGATAATACTTAATATGGAAGCTTCCGGAACACATATATTTGTGACTTCCGTCGTTAACGAGTTTTTGCTTTGAATAAAATATTTTTGCGAATTGTTTCGTGTTTCTCCTTAAATGAATCATTTCGAACCTGAAAATTTTTCAATTTGAAAAGGTGGCTCATACTACTTGAAGAACATATTTAAGCTGGCATTTTTTCATTAAACTGCTCTGTGTGGCTTCAACAGAGGTTCAATGTAAGGTTGAAGTTTTTCTAAACTTGGCTCCAGATATTATATTCGTAATATAACCAACAGGAGAATTCAAACTACCACCTGCAATAAAATTCAAAAAATGAAGGAAAAATAACAAAATTTCAATTCTGGAGCGAAGTTTGAATAACTCCAACCTGACATTTTTCAGTTCGGTAAAATTTTAAACCAACAAGCTAACCCAATGAAATGAAAATTTCTTATTTCTTATTTCAATGATAGACACACTTTGGTACTCCATTAATCAATAACTATCTTTGCTCCTCTCAAATGTTGGTACCTATATCACGTCAAAAAAACAAAATGTGGCCGATATTCAGACGTGCTCCTCTATAGATACTTAAAGTAAAGACAATGACACCAATATTTTAATTTGAATTCGCATTCCGAAACGATATCTCTCCTGTCATATCATCGGAATATATTATCGCGAATTGAACCGTATCAACAAGAATGAAATCATTTATTTTTTCAAGATAACGAATAGGATTCACAAAAATCGTTTCTATATTAAATCGAGATTTAGGATTAAGTAATTGGCGATCATTTACACTCACCTATAGCTTCGTCTTCTAATTGAATATATAGATCTTTAGTTGGCAGCACAAATTAATGGAGTGATCAACGAACAAAATTCCATAAAATATAGGTACTTGGAATTTGACCATATTTCTAAACTCTTTGCAGGTATATCCTGTCCTCTGGTGTTGAGTAGTCGGAACAAATCATAAAACAAGGTTACAATGTGCAGAGTTCTGTAACGGTCATACACCCGACATTTACAGTATCCTCTGAATGCATAGGTGGGAGTTGGCCGTTTTCGCGACAGATGGCGCGAAAAAATTCAACACGATAACCTTAACCTCTACCGGTTCATGTAGTGAACTGAACAGTGATTACGCAAAAATAATTATCTAGTCAGCTCCTGTGTCATTTGCTATGTTGACTAATTCCAGGTATTATTTTTTTCCATGGGAACACTTGTGTTACATAACCAAAATTATGATTCATTTTTTTTAATATTCTCTCGGATATTCATCACAGCATCATCAGGAAATAGTGCTTAATAGGTTACGAGCAGTTCTGACAGCTGGACGTGACCGGAGGACCAACATCAACCTGAAATGAACTGATTATTGTATTATGAGAGCGATTTATCGAGAAATTTTGTGGTTTTTCGGCACTTTGAACATTTATTCATATTAAATTAGACTAATGAATATAATTTCATCTAAATTCTCGTCAAATGCAGATCAAATATTCAAAATATCAGTTAAATATGCCATCCTTTTGTATTCTAGTGGGCTGTGACAGCAAGGAAGAAACTGAATATTCTACAAATTTTATTTTCTTCCGGTGAATTGAACAATGGAATTTAAATTACAACAATGAATAATATCAGTGACACGATTTTATGCAGTAGGTTTTGTATTTTCGTTCCAATACTGTATAATTGTTTAGATGAACTCGACATTTCATGTTGAAAGTGAGATAATATATTAGACTGTTATTGGATTTGAAGAGAAAACATTTCTTTAAGGCTTCTTATGAAGACTTTGAGCAATGGAAAATAAAACATGACAATTTTAATGAAAGGAAATTAGGAATGAGACATCGGATGAAGCAAGTACTTGCAAGTAGGTCCTACGTTCATGTTTTATATTGAATAAATTGGATTACATCAATGAAGAATATAACTGACACGAATTTATGCAGTAGTTTTGGTACTTTCATTTCAATATTTTATAATTGTGAGGTTGAATTTGACTTTTTCATATTGAACGTGAGAAAACGATTGTTATTGGTTTGGAACGTTGAATATTTAATGTATGTAAAGTTTGTAACAACATCGCCAGCTATTCGGAAATATTCCGTTTTCAAGTCTCGTTAAGAAGACTTTGAGTCCTAAAATTGAAAGCATTACAGTAAGTACCTTAGACATTTGTCTAAGGTGAGTACCTACTTCCAAGTACTTGCTTTATCCGATGTCTTCATTCCTGATTTCTCTTCATTACATTTTTCATGTTTTATACTTTAGGACTCAAAGTCTTCATAACGAGCGTCAAAAAGGATGATTTTCTTTTCATATCCAATAACAGTCTATTATTTACTCACTTTCAACATGAATAAGTTGAGTTCATCTAACAATTATACAGTACTGAAATGAAAATACCAAAACTTCTGCATAAATTCGTATCAGTGATATTCTTCATTGATGTAATTTAAATTCCATATTTTAATTCACCTGAAGAAACTAGAATTTGTAAGTTTTTAGTTCCTTCTTCGGTGCCACAGCCCTCTATAACACAGAAATATTGCATATTTAACAGATATTTTGATCTGCTTTTTAAGAGAATTAAGGTGAAATTATATTTATTAGTATAATTCAATGAATTATAAGTTCCAAGTATCGAAAAACCACAAAATTCCTCGATTAATCGCACTCAGATTGCAAAAATCAGTTCATTGTAGGTTAATGTTGGTCCTCCAATCTCGCCTGGACCATAGACAACTGTCAGAACTGCACGTAGCCTATTCTTGAAAATTATAACCTCTAAAACCTAACCTCAAGTAACCTTCTTCATCTGCAACTGCTATTCCATCATTCTAATGAATTAAGGCCGTGGACAGCTTTATATTCGACATGTTACTCTATACGTGGAGGGTTAAAGATATCTAAAAATAATTTTTTTGACCTACCTAAAATTACAAGCCAGTAATTAATGAGTGATGTCTCTGTGAAATTCTTTTTGGTTGGCAACTACATATAGGAACACAGTGCGCGTCAGAATTATGGAAAAAATTAATTTTCTCAGAAAAAAATATTTGGCAACAAAATGCTGAAACCGATCAATTTTTGTTTTACTTTTACCTAATTGTTATGCATTTTTGAAGAATTTTTGTCGCACCCTGTGCCATCCCTATCAACCCTCTAAATTTATTGAATAGGGAAAGTGGGGAAAGTGAGTCATGTGGTACTTTTTCGGCAAGGTCTTTGTATCTTCTTTACCTACAGACGTGCAGAAATTCTCAAGAAAAATATATTGTTTTTTCAAATCAGTTAGTTCCAAGAGGTTTTCAGTATGTGCACTTCGGCATGGCTCATTTACTTCGAGACGTACCTACCTGATGAAATTTGTCACTGAATGAAATTTGACCATTACAGTTTTGTTCATGCATAACTTTCAACCCATCCACGTGAAAAATTAGAACTTGTGGAAAAAATTGCGTTGTCAGAAATCCTTTCTTGAATTGAAACATTCAATCGAAAAATTTCAACTTCCGTAGAATAACGTATGAATAACAAACCTACTTAAGATCATAACTGAAACCAGGTGCGGATCCAGGCCCGATTTTTTTTTGGGGGGGGGGTTGTACTTTTAGATAGGTATTCAAAAACCAAAAGGTACTGGTATTTTGAGCAATGTTGAATTGACTAAATCGAGTAGCCCCCAATCAAACCACCATTCAGAAATTGTGTTGAATTGAATTTTTGCCCGTCCTCTAATTGTTTCACCATTTGGAGGCAAACGTTCCCCCAGTTCCCCCACCGCCTGGATTCGCGCCTGACTGAAGCGCAGTGTCTCACACATTTTAATTTTTTACGTGAGGGGTTGAAAGGAGTTGAAAGTTGTGCATGAACAAATCGGTCGATTTCATTCGGAATGGTAAAAATACTGTTTTGGGACCCCCATTCGAACCACGAGTTTTTTTTTCTACACAAAAAGTCTCTCCTCATTAGTCGCCACTGACCTAAAGCGATAAACGACATGTTATACAGGGTGAGTCTTTGACTTGTACATATATTTTAACCGTAGATTCCTGAGGTCAAAAGAAACACCTTTTTCCTCTACCATTTTTTCCGATTCGGCCTGGTTGAAGAGATACAGGCTGTTGAAAATCCATGAAAAGCATAAATTTTCAGTAATATCTCGCAAACGATTCCTTCAAATGAAATGATTTTTGAAACATAGTTTTTCATGAATATGCCTAATCTTTCCCGACTACAATATTCCGAGTAATTCGATGTTGAAAGAAAAAAAAAACTTAGAAATTCGAAAAATTGGGTACTTTGGCTGAATGCAACTCTGTCGAAAATATTCACAGAATTCAATTTTCCCTATGTGGTCACTTTGACAAATTTCAAGAATAATTCGAGAATTTGTATCTGGAATGATGAATGGTAAGAGAACTAGCGGATTTTCTTTAAAAATGGGGTTACAATGAATAAGCTCACCTCTATACTTTTTCAGTGTAAATCCTTATCTATTCAAGCAAATTTCCACACCACTTTCGAAGTACCTATTGCAATTTTGTTACGTTGAGCTTTGACATACGTTGATCCAAATTTACATTACGTTAGAATACGTTCATTTCTCATTTACTCATCATATTTATTACTACTAAAATGACCTTAATAAGTAATTATTCATGAAGTCGTATGATTTTGAAAAACAAACTACCAACCACACACCGATGTCAAAGAATCTAGTGTCACGTCTGTGACTTTCACCATGCGGACCATAGAGAAAAGTTTTTTCTATGATGCGGACACCCCTTGAAATTCAATCGCCCCAACTGGTGTTTATGAACCTGAAATGTCATGCGTGTTATAGTGAGTTGTTGTTTTGATTTCGGAAACTCTTGCACGGAAGATTCCAAGAGATATTGGAAATGAATGCTATAGCTAGAATAGGTGGTTTAAAAGTTAATCCGATATAAAAAAAAATGAAGTATACATCAAGAAGAGATTATTCTGCTTTTCATCACTAGCAAAATTTTGGATGAATCAATCATTGCATTAGAAAATATACAACTGGTATTGAAAAAGTGAGTTCATATTTCTTTCTTTAATACAGCAGCTTATTTGAAAATTTTGAATGGTATATCTACTCTAGGCTGACCAGATCTATCGTTGTTCGATGACGGACAACCCCAAAAAAAAAATCGTCGGTATTGATGACCCTTTTTTTTTTGGTCCACCAAAGATTATTGCAAGATTTTTTCGACGATCTCTACATGAATTGTGTATAAATTCTTGTTTGAAATAAGTAGGGCCTCTGAATACTTTGTAAACACATATCATTTCTCATTCTGAGATCGACGGAAAAAGAAATTTCCTCTGATTTTAACAGTCAAATTCAAGATTTTGAGTTTTGACGGACACTTTGACGGACGCTTATCAATGACGGACTCCTCGTACGAATGACGGACGTCTGATCACCCTAATCTACTCGTTTATTTGATACAATAGCTTATTTCAAAAGTTTGAATGCTATATCTCGTACTTGCAAAAATTCAGCTCATTCTGAAAACAAAAAAGGGCTATATCTTCTTATTTAGGCCGAATCGGAAAAAATGGCAGAGGAAAAAACTGTTTCTTTCGACCCCAGGAATATACGGTTAAAATATATGTACAAGTCAAAGACTCACCCTGTATATTTTTGGAACGAGAAATAAACGGTTATCATACAACAAGATTTTTGTTACGAACATTATTCTACTTCTGCACAAGCGACATGTCTATCTGTCACTTTGGAAATCCAAATCCAGATTAACAAAAATTTCATATGCCTTCGCATCCCGAAAACAACACCCTGTATTTTCGAACTTTCGAAGTACGGTTTGATGTTTTGGAACAGCAAAAAAACTGAAGTAAACTGTGTACTTTTCATTGTCGCGCATATTCTTTTTCTACTATCTTTTCAACTTCACATTTCAGGTTTATGCATTTTGACAAAAAAGAATAGTTGATTTTGTACTTTGTGTGATCATAACTTACTGATCACCCAGAATATTTTAATGAAATTTGGTACACATATTCCAGTATTTCTACACCAGCTTCAATCACTGAAAAATTTCAGGTCTGTATCAACAAAAATAGGTAATGTACAAGAATAATAAAAAAACGCCCTGTATATTTAAACTTTTGAGATATAGTTTTTCGCATGTTTTTCATCAATTGGATTACTTGATTTGAATTCGAAATTTCAGACATTTGGATATTTACAAATTTCCTCTTACAACATGCAATCTAAGAATATATAGCATATCGTTTGAATATTCATGGTCGTACTTTCATGAGCCTAGAGTAGTGTAAAATACAGGTCCGGATTCGCAAAATCTCAATATTTTTTTGGTTTGAAAAAACTTCTGCTATTTCAGAAATTTCAGAATCTTACCTCATATACGAATTAACTTGAAAACTGATGCAAACTATGTATTTATTTTTTAATATTTCTAAATCTGAGTCTGGACTTTTGAACTGACTCAAAGATAACAATCGATTCAATTCAAGGTACATAGTTTATTCACGAAATGCAATAATAAAATTCAAAATTGGAAAGACAGTTCACGCAGACAATGAAAAGAATTATATTCACTTCTATTTTTGGGCTGTTTCCAATCATCATATTTTGAAATTTCTGATATACAGAGTATTTTTATATTCTTATGCATTTACAATTTTTATAATCCGGACCTGGAGTTTTTCAGTAACTGAAGCTTGGGTCGACGGTGTAGAAATACAAGAATGTGTGTACCAAATATCAAGAAAATATTGCGGGTTGTTAAAAAGTTATGACCACCCGAAGTAGAAAAACATACATATTTTTAATTCTCAAAATGAATAAACGTGAAATGCAAAGATTAAAAGGAAGTAGACAAAAAACATGCGCGAAAATGAAAAGTACATAATTTGCTTCAGTTTTTTGTGCTGTTTCAAAACATCAAATCGTATTTCGATAGTACAGGGTGTTGCTTTCGGGATGCGAAGGCATATGAAATTTTTGTCAATCCGGACCTGGATATCCAAAGTGACAGATAGTCAGGTCGCTTGTGTAAAAGTAATATAATGTTTGTACAAAAAATCATGAACATATTCGGAATGGTTCGTAAGTTATGGCCATTCAAGGAAATCGGCTAAATTGATAAAACAGCCTGTATCTCGGCAATTCAACTTGTTAGACCCATAAAATATAGTATATTTGAAACCATCTGGAAGTGCCTTATTCATTCTCCACTTTTTTCGGTTTCCCAATGAAATGTATAATGATTTATACTGGAAGAGTTTCTTCAAATTATATGATTTGTCTATACCCGAGGTTTTTGAAATGAAAGCAAGTTATCTACAAAGTTCTTTTTGTATAAGTTATCAATAAAATGCCATCAAACATGGTTCAATAAAAAGAGAACTGAAAGAAATCTAAAATTACTACAATATAAATATATACCATCTCATATTGAATTTTAAAGTTGTTTTTATATAACCGGCAACTACTTCTTACTTTCCGCTATAGGGTGCCTTCGACACTGGGCCACCTGTATCTATGACAATGAAGCAGAAAGAATTAAGTCTACTTCATAATCTTGAAACCTGTTATGATTCAATTTATGAATAGGCATTCTCGATAAACGATTGAAACATTAAGGAGAGAATATAATTCTGAATCATTCTTAGTGTTTAGTGAACTGAATAAATACCTAACAATAACAGGTTCTATACTCGGTATTTTCGGTACTCTCAGGTAATATACATCTAACTTTTGATAATATCTATTCAGTTGAATATAGACAGGGAAGAAATGAGCAATATAATTTTTTCATTGTTCCATATACCTATGTTTGTAAGTTTTGACCACTCGTTTTTGATTCAGCTTGCGTGAAATCCGTTACCATTGCTGGTTCAAAACTGACCAACTTGAAAATTTTAAGATGTATTATAAGCATTCAATTTATTCGTGCGTTCTATTCAGTTGAAGGTGTTTTGTGAACTTTTTGGTATATCTGAAAATTTAAGCATGAATAAATAGCATTTAACCAATAACTCTAGGGATATTTAAATTTGGTTTATGGTTTTTCCAATATCCACAAGAGCTCAAAAGAGTCCGATCTGATATCACATAATAAAATGAAAATATTAAGATAAAAAAAGTAGAAAGAAAAAAAACAAATTCAATGCTACACCGACTTTCGAACCTTTGACCACCAGTCCTACCATAGCTTTCTTCAACGGCTGTGGCCATACCCATTGCATTATTACCTAAATAGACTTTCGCCACTTATGGCTGACCTCATCAATCGATAAAATTGAGCAAGTAAATATCACGATTTGAATTTAAATTATCATTCTTTTAAGGAACGTAAAACGGCTTCTTACTCTTATGGTGATTACAACCGAAACCAATTGAGACATCTCATCTACATAGAGGTTGTTTCATTTTGAAATGGACAAACGAATGCAGCATCTAGGTCACATAAGAAGAACCATTTTTTCCTTATAACATATTCCCCGTTTTCGAAGCTTAATCGAAGGGCTTATTGTGAAGAATAATAATATATTGATTGTGGACAGTTATATGTCACTTTTGAAATAACGGTTTCTGGATTAGTACAGGGTGATTAACTTATCTTGACAACCTAATTTTTCTCGAAAAGCGATGAATATTTTTTAATTCTGTTGACGGTATTCGGTACAAGTCAATGTTGACTTGACATTTGCAGAGAAAGAAATTTGGACGGCAGCCGTCGCGGTGCTGTCAATCATTTTTTCCAGGAACATACGTTTTTTATTATGTCATTCGATTTCTGACTGTTATTTCTTCATAATATTTTTTTTCTTTTTTACCGTCATCGACCTGAAACGTGTTTTATGTTAATTCTATTCTGTATTGTCACAGTATGCCTTGATTTAGAGACATAGGTATGATTGGGTTTTTAAAATCAAAAAGAGACTTGTAGCAAACTATTTTACCATCATTGAATTCATCAAATATTATATTTTATAACAAAAAACATCTTTTAATAACAAACGAACCATGTCGATTATATACACGGTGTCCCGTAAAGACCACGTCAAACGGAAACGGAAAGTAGATCAGAATGTGCTCTATCTGATGTGAAAAAATCGTTCATATGAAAGTCTCACAGTTTTCCAGATATTTGACGTTTTATGAAAATGTTGAGTTTTTTCACTCAAAATGCTTTCCCTCTTGCGGAAGCTACAATTAAATACTTTTCGAATCAGTTTTTATCCATAAATATTGTTGAATGATTACTTCAATTCATGTAATGAAAAATAGCACAAAATATTATACAGGGATTCTTAAAAAAAAATTCAAAATTTTTGTTTTGAAGGAAGTGTTTTTCTTGTACTTAGCTCTATCTGACGTGGTGTAAAAAAAGACACTAGGCCTTTTCTGCATATTACGTTAAAAAGTTGCCCATTTTGTGAGGATTCCGAAAAGGTAAATTACAGGTGATAAACTTCTTCAAAAAAAAAATAGATTCGAATGTTTATCGAAAATGGAGCATTTCTGTGAAAAACTGATTTTTTCACATTTTCCACAAATACTTTCATTTTGCACTTCCTGCTGAAAATAATGAATCAACAAATCAATAAAAAGTTATTAAGATGCCAATTCACTCACAGGGTTTTTTTATTTCTTTTTCTTTGCCTAAAGAACTCTCGAACATCGATATGATGTGATGCAATTCAATGATTCAATCTTTAGATACTTAAGGTATCTATGGAAACGTCCATCTAGTGGAAGTTAATGCGTAACAGTATACTGAGTAAAATGTCATCAAATGTTTTCGTACACTGCAAGAGAATACGCCGACATGCACCTTATTTATGGAGGAAGTACGTCTTAATGCTAGAGCAGCATCGAGGCTTTATTCAGAGCGGTACCCCAATCGCCGACATCCCAATTACTTTTAGAAGATGTACCACTGGAAATGCGACGCAGTCTATGGTTTCAACACGACGGGTGCCCAGCACACTACAGTCGTCATGTTAGGGAATATTTAAACCAAACATATCCTCACCGGTGGATCGGAAGGGGCGTGAATTTCGTGGCCTCCTCGTTCACCAGACTTAAATCCTCTGGATTTTTTTTACTGGGGTTTTTTAAAAAATGAAATTTATTCGAATCCCATAAGAGATGAAGCACAACTAAGGGACCGCATTCGTATTTCAGCAGCCAAAATAGCGGAGAGAGTTTGTATGGTTTGAAAAGATCATTTCTGAAAAGATGCAGGGCATGTATTAGCGAAGGGGGTGGTCATTTTGAGCATTTGCTTTAATAACAATCCTGAATTTTTATTATTAATATTTTTATAATGTTTCTTCACAATAGACTTGTTGATGTTGAAGGTCCTGTGCGTTATTACGTATATCATTGCAATTAATGAATAATTTCACTTTATAAGTAATATAAGGACTAACTGACAATTTTCAAGAGAATTATGCAATACGTTACAGCAGAATCTGCAAAATGAAAGTATTTGTGGAAAATGTGAAAAAATCAGTTTTTCACAGAAATGCTCCATTTTCGATAAACATTCGAATATCTTTTTTCTGAAGAAGTTTATCACCTGTATTTTACCTTTTCGGAATCCTCTCAAAGTGGGCAACTTTTTAACGTAATATGCAGAAAAGCTCTAGTGTCTTTTTTTTACACCACGTCAGATAGAGTTCAGTACAAAAATACACTTCCTTCAAAACAAAAATTTTAAATTTTTATTTCAGAATCCCTGTATAATATTTTGTGCTATTTTTCATTGCATGAATGGAAGTAATCATTCAACAATATTTATGGAAAAAAACTGATTCGAAAAGTATTCAATTGTAGCTTCAGCAAGAGAGAAAGCATTTTATGTGAAAAAACTCAACATTTTCATAAAACATCAAATATCTCGAAAACTGTGAGACTTTCATATAAACGATTTTTTCATATCAGATAGAGCACATTCTGATCTACTTTCCGTTTTCGTTTGACGTGGTCTTTACGGGACAGCCTGTATGTTCTATACTTATAGCGGCCATTATGATCCAGTCATAGATTATCTTTTCCTTATGTCATTATACCTATAGTACATTCACGAAAGGTTGAGCCGTCGGTTGGCTATGGAAATTTGGCATATTCCACTGTGTATATTAAAATTTCAGGTTATGTTCTTTATTTTCTTGTCAGATTGATACGCAATGTTGTCAATATTGCATAGAGTTCTCTAATAACCAGCAAGTTCGTCAGACGAGGCCGGGTATATTCGGCAACGTTGACTTTATTTCACGTTATGACAGCAAATACTGCCAACTTCAGATAAATAAAGAAACACCTACTATGCGCTCAACCTTTCGTGAACGGACTATAAGTTACTTCTGCCAGAATATAAGGGTTCACTTGGACAAAGTAACTTACAATGAACTAAGAAAAATATATCAGTTAAATATGGATCATAATGGCCGCTATATAGAACATATGATTCGACATGTTGCATTTGTTATTAAGAATGACTTAATATAAAAGTTATGGTCCTGGAGATATTGGATAGCGCCGCTACGCCTGGCGTCTTAATTATTTTTTCCGACTTTTACACACATCTCAAGTCAACATTGAATTGTACCAAATACCGTCAACAGAATGAAAAAATATCAATTCCTTTTCGAGAAAAATTAGGTTACCAAGAGAACTGAATCTCCGTGTACATTACACTACTTTTTTGTTCTAATATCAGAAAGGGTTAAAAATTCTTGAAATATAATTCAGAATGATTGAAAAGTTTTTTAATTTCTTTGCAATTCTTTACGTGAATATACAGGGTGTCCCGTAATTAGACCGACAAACTTCTAGTGGACATTATAAATCGTATTTTAGACAGATTCGACCCAAATCATATAATGCAAAATTGCTTTATTAAGGAGCTAATGCTCTTTGAAGATGACGTCCTGGCAACACTTTTTGTCAGATATTCGCAAAACGAAGTCACATAAAGTGCTGAAAGTTCACACATTGGCTAATATGCTAAATACGCATCGATTAGATTGAGTGCATTTCTTTCATGTCAAGCACAATCGTACCATCGTATCATTTGGGTGGGGGTCGGGGGTTGAAGGGTATTTTTGGTTGAAACTTTTTTAACTTTCATTATTTCGCGAGATTTACATCATATTTTTAATCTCTGATGGTTTTTCTTGAAAAAAGATGCTCTTTTATAATTACGCCCAGATGCACCATTTCTGAAAAATATAGATTTGAAGTTTTCTCTCTTTTCGCTGTACTCAATGTTCACTTTTGTTTTGAATTTATTTTCACTTGATAATGGTTAGGTTGAAGATATAAATAAATTCTATCAAACAAAGATCATCTTCTCTCGCCAAAAATTTCGATATCAATTATTTGCATTCATGTTTTGCAAATATGTGGCAAAAAGTGTGGACAGGACGTCATCTTCAAAGGGCAGTAGCTCCTTAAAGAAGCAATTTTGCATTTTATGATTTGGGTCGAATCTGTCTAAAATACGATCTATAATGTCCACTAGAAGTTTGTCGGTCTGATTACGGGACACCCTGTATACTTGCTTCCTAAAGAATCCTGCTCATCAGGTGATTTGAAATTCAGTTCAGCTGAGAATTGGCGATGTGCTAACATTTTCAAACTTGAAAAGTTGAAATAGTATAACTACAAGAATGAAAAAACAATATTCCCATGACGTTCATACAGGGTGAGTCGGGAAGAACGGTCCAAACTCTAGGAGCGTATTGTACACGTAAAAATATCTCGAAAAAACTGATATGTCCTCACGTGTATAAACATATGAGACAGAAATATTCGAAACAAATTCTAACTTGAACATACTGTTTCTCGAAAACAAATGAGAATTACGATTCTCAGTTGTTCAAGCATGCCGATTTCGATGGAAATTCCATGGTATGATATTTTTTTTTATCTTAGTTTCCCCTAGAACTTTTTAGTGAGCCACTGTTTACTTGAATGAGTGTAAGGAGAATCTCTGTTGATATACTGAAATTTATGGTCTTCTGTAGACGGGTGTGACAACAGCGACGGAATTTAAGGATATATGATCGACTAAAACGGCCATTGCTGCAAATTTTTATGTCCACCGTTTAGTTAGATCTCGTTGAATATGATGTATGATATAGTGGAATAATTTGTGATCCCCAAACTCAACCCATAATTGACCCCTAAAAATATAGACATCGCCAAAAATGGCCTTTGCTGGAGTTTTTTGATGTCGAACTCTGCTGGAATTATTAGCATCAGCAACGGCCTTTTAAGTCATATAAACATTCTTAAAATCCGTTGCTAGGATCCGTTGCTGTTGTCACACCCGTCTTCTGTAGTCTTGTATCTGCTACCGATTTCCAAGCAAAATTTTGAACGATTCTCTCGAAATCATCCAAATCGTCATAAAAAATCTTGTTAGTAGGCTTTGGTCAATAAATTCATTATTAGTTTTCTTGGTTAATTTCTTGATCTGCATTCATCAATGAAGATTCGATAAACTAGCATAATCATCACAAAAATGTATTCATACTTCGACGCTTCACATACATCTCGAAAAGGAATGGAAAATTTATGAGATCTTGATAAATAATTTTTCCGCCGACCTCAAAATAAAAGGTGATTTTAATATGTACGGAATTGATCCCATTTTAATGCTCATTTTTTTTGCTATTTTAATGTGCAATCCTCATGGCAACAGTTCACAAAGTATTCAGAAGCACTACGAGAAATGTCAAAACTCTACTGGAACATAGATACATAGAAATTTCACTATGACAAATGTATGTCCTGTGCAAAATGAAAATGTATATCAATCAAGAATTCATACACAATTCATATTTAGATCGTCGGAAAAATCTTGTAATCAACTCGGTTATTAATCGAGCGACTAATGGTCTCGAACTATTAAATCGTTCGTTTTAAAATATCGTGACCATTAGTCGCTGTCTTTAATAATCTAGTTGATTAAATAACTATTCATGTGTACAATTAATACGCTCTTGGAATTTGGCCTGTTCGTCCGACTCACCCTGTATATTATGTAATTGATATTTCAAAATAGTTTTCTGTTCTGAACATTATTATAGCTTTTTGACGCTAATTTTTATTTGAAAAACAAAAGAATAGAATTAAGAGAATCTGAACATTCAGACGGTTTCATTCAACTAATAGATCATTGCATATCAAAGCACAAGCTTGGTTGAAGCCAATATGAACAAGCGCGCGTTTCTGATTTCACGTCAGGGTTTTCTTCAATTCTTTGAACTAACAATATTTGAATAAAGAATGCGATTTTCATTTTGTACACAAAATAACTCTTTTCACCAACCCATTCCTCAAGTAGTTTTCATATTAGTCAATTTTGTTTCCTTACAGATCCTGATTACCCCTCCCTCCTCTCATGAATCCCAGCTGTTTTTATTATGATGGTAACGAATATTAGTTTACCCAAGCGCACAACATCTATTTGCTCTCAGCTGAATTACTCCGATGAGGATCAAGAAGTTGACGTCCCCGATGAAACTAATGTCATAAGAACGTTATGGGATGTACATAAAAGTCTCAATAGAGTTCGAGGTGAGACGACATGTTTTATACTAATATTATACACCGCGCAAAAAAATTAACGCACATTCTGAAAATCTCAATTTTAATGAAAGTTAACTCTCTACATTGACTTTATAACCTATTTTTTATGTTCTCTCGGGAAAGTTTTGAACGAAACAAGACACATGAAATGAAAGAAAAATTCAGGATTTCACCGAATCTTATGTGAAGGGAGAGAAATAAACAATTTTCAGATTACTGGAAAGCTGATAAGTGATTTAATAGTTGGTATTTCGACCCCTTGCGTTAATTACAGCTCGGCAACGACGGTTCATACTCAAAACGAGTGATCTTAAAATGTTCTGATCTAACCCTTCCCAGATTTCTCTGAGTTGGATTCCTAAGTCATTAAGAGTAGCTGGATGATTTTCTGAACGTCTCAGCCTTCTATTGAGTTGTCCCAAACTTGCTCAATCAGATTGAGATCTGGACTTCTTGCTGGCCATTCCATTCGAGAGACTTCAACCTCTTCAAGGTATCCTGAACGATGCGCGCACGATGAGGTCTGGCATTATCGTCCATAAAAATGGAATTTTCACCAATGTATGGGGCAAATGGCACTACATTCTCTTCAAGAATGTTCCTTATATACCCATCAGCATTCATAGCTCTATTATCAACGACCACAACGACCATTAGGTCTGTGCGAGCAGTCAAAGATATTCCACCCCATACCATAATCGATCCTCCCCCGAAACCAGTAGTATTCAGGAAATTGCACTGAGAATATCTTTCATGTGGACGTCTGTATACAAGGAAACGTCGATCACAATGGTAGAGGCAGAATCTAGACTCATCTGTGAAGAGAACTCTTTCCCAATCAGCCTCTTTCTAATGGATATGCTCTCTCGCAAAATCCAAACGCGCCCTTCGATGGGCTGCGGTAAGAGCTGGACCTCTTTCCGCGACACGAGGCCTTAAATCATATTCTCTGAGGCTATTTCTTATTGTCTGAGTGCTAATTTGCACCCCATGAGTTTGCTCAAGCTGAAGGAGGCGAGCGGTTGCAAACCGTTGTCTCAAGGAAGTAACGTTCTTGAATGGCAGTTGTTACCCGTGGTCTACCCTGTCCTGGTCTTCGGACATTCATACCTGTCTCCCTGAATCGCTGCAACATTTTGGACACATTTGTATGGGAAACTCCAAACCTTTCTGCAATTCTTGTGTATGTCCACCCTTCTCGCAAAACTACCGCTTGGGTACATTCCTCTTGGGTCAAATTGCGTGTTTCGCGTTGCATAGCGATCGAGTGTAGAAAATCAAACGAAAGAAAAACTATTGATCACTAGAATTGATCGAGAACAACTGATTTCAGAATGGAGCCAATACATTCAAAATCTGATAATCTCATCTTTTTTATTCTTGCTGGGAAAAAAACATCTGTATTGAAGAAAAACGTTGAAAGTGGATGACATAATATGCATGCATAATTCTGATAAAAATAATTATAATCATTGAGAACACCTTCAGTTGTAGAATAAGTTTGAGATTTCCATAATGTGCGTTAATTTTTTTGCGCAGTGTATTTGGAGAATTATTAGAGCTCTTATGCTACCCTGTTATTATGCGAATGATCTTGCACCCTTCAGAATTGCCAGTATCTTTGGATTTTGAGGCTGGGCGCACACCGAGCCGGTCTTCTACGGTTTTGAATCCGTGCTTACACCGGTGTCGACACCGACAGAGATTATAAGACGATAAATTTTGTCAGGGCAATACGAGGTTGACGTTTGAACTGGGCTAAGTGAATCAAAAATATGCGTTTTTTGTCTTTTTCTCGAAAAGTACTGAGATAAAAAATACACAAAAATTAATGGAGGTTTTGGCCCTCTTTTTTCAAATAGTTCAGATTGAAAAAAAGTTCGAAATATTAAGATAAGACCTCCTTTTTTGGTGAAGTCTGATTCACTTTACCTACTGCTTTGGGCTAAAATGGGTCAGGCTTTGAAAATGCATGAAATCCCATTTTAAAATACTCTGAGGCGAAGTGAATCGAAAATAGTCACTTTCCTGTGACTGAAAAAATATTTGACATTTTATATCTCTTGACAGGTCACAAAATATAACTTTTCAGGAAATTACTTTTTTTGCCTGCTGTACTTCAGAGGGTGGTGCCTATAAAACCTTCTTTGTACGGTAAAATAGGGTACACCATACTGTTCCGAAGCTCCAAACTGATGCCACTGATTTTTGAACGAATTCCTTGTTGTAATTGCATTTTCCGTATGGCCCTTTTATATATATTCTCGCCATGCTGAAATGAATCAAATTATTCGAATTCAGATTCAATTCATAGTAAAGTAACATATACTTAAAAAAAACCAAGCACATAATATAGCACCTCCTCTGAAAAAATAAGAAAGATTCATTTTACCCTTTGCTAGACCACTCTGAAGTAAAACGACTGCCTACTCAAATTTGACCGAAAACATTCAGACAAAAATTTTATCAAATATTTATTCAGTAATAACTAGCGAACATATTTATAGTATGCATAATGTATGTATAATAAAATGAAAATTTAAGTGTCTCCCCAATTATCGTTCAAAGAGTTTCGTGAAAATATCAAAATCTATTCAAGCCTAATATAAAGTGTGTTAATGATACTCACCTGTTTTCCTAAGCGCGGCGAAACGACGCTCTTACACGTACTGACAGGACGACCGGCACGCAAAAAGGTTTTAATAATGCTGCTTTAAACAACAACTTTTTTACTACCTAAAACCCTTGAAACAATGCTTGAAAAGGCATGGTGTAATAGTGCGACTCCTTTGAAGGGAATTTACCCAACAAATAGCCCTGAAAAAAGGCTCGAATATGGACATGAAAAAAGGGAAGGTGAAATAAGAGTATTAGTCCCGTTTAACGGTAACAAAATAAATGTTGAGTAGAGACATCGCTCATCAAGATCATTTCAGATAGTACGTTTTCTACTCGGCAACGAAGCCTACCTGACTACGGAATCACTAGTTCGAAGAACGTATACGTTCGTGAAATTTTCAGCGTAGATTTTTGGAAATTGGAATAACTATATGCGTTCAAAATAAACAAACACTTTCGCCGGAATGAGTAGTTGACGATATGCTCGAAAATATCGGATATAATTATTACAATTTCCAAAAATATACGCTCAAAATGTCACGAACATATACGTTTGTCGAACGAGAGATCCCAAGAATTGACACCCCGGGTGTCATCCTATCGTTAACACGTCAATTATTATCACAACACTTTCGTAAAAAATAGAATACTAGCGTACAGAACTAGCTACCTTGGAGGGTGTGTAATAGCTCGCAGCAGAAAGGTAGCATGGAATACAGGAAAGTTTTTTAATTGGAATATGTCTATAGAAGATATGAAATAAAGAGATGGATTTGTTGAGTACATATTTCTTCCATATAATCATCGCAACAAAGTGAGTTTTCAGAAAAATTCCAAGGATAAAATAAACTTTGATTCGTTAACTCTTGAAAAAAGTATATACAGCAATCATTCCTTCATTCAAGCAATAACTTTAGCGGGAATTAAACCGAACAGATTTTTTTTGTCGAGTCATTCAGATATTAGTCTGCTCTATTTCACTCGAACCATGGCCAGTTTACGAATCACGAGTGAAGTAGGGGATATCCGAATGAGTATAAAAATTCTCTTACCTGTTCGGTTCTCTGGCCATAGTTTTTGATTGCATAAAGGAGTTAATGACGTATGTACAGGGAGTCATAAATTCGATTATCACTGAGAACGTCTCGAGAATCATAATATAATAACAAGGGTTAGGGAGAAAATGTTGAAGAACTCCTGATCTCTTTTTTCGAAATAATCAATTGTCAGCAAACAGATCCCACATATCCGAATTGGTTCTCAAGTTACGAGGCGTTTTAAATATTTTGCTCTATATCGTTTTCTGTTGAAGAAATCGCGAAAATCTAAAACCTTTTTTTGTAATCACTGTTGCCTATGTGCTAGTTCCATCTGATAGGGTTACAGGATGATACTCGGTAAAACTATGGCTAAAAATCAATGATGAAAAATATAGTTTGTCCCATTAACAAAAAAAACACAAACTTTTCTCTCTGGCACTTAAACGGCGAATAATTTTTCAGATCAGATGTCGTGATATCTCCAACAGAAAACGAGATATAGCGAAATATTTGAAACAGCAATTTTTCAGAAACTCGAGAATGAATTCAGATATCTGTGATCTGTTTGCTGGCAATTAATTATTTAGAAAAAAGAGATCGGGGGTCCTTGAACCTTTTTTGTCCATCCCTTATGGTTTTCGAAATGATCACAGTGACCATCGAATTTGGGACACCCTGTACTTTTCTGAAAAACTTACGAAATAGGGAAGTTTTTCCACACATTCTTACCTCAAGTTAATAATTTTTTTTTTGAATAATTCGCAATTTTTTATCAAGATTTTATGAGGAAATCAGGTGCTGCTTTTTATGAACATGCATATTTCGGGTTGTCAGAATTTTCGGTGGATTATTTTCTGCAAGAAATGAGGACCATATCCTTAGCTTCGAAAAAATATTCATTGAATATTTAGAGACAAGTAATTTCCATAAAATCAATCATTTTCGAAAACGAAGCAGAAAAATTAAAAAATATAGATTTTCGGACCGTTCTTCACTAAACGCATTTTGCTGCAAATCAAATGACGTCGAGTATATTTTCTTTCGAAGGATCACTTCGAATTACCAAACACCCTGTTTATAGTGGATAGTGAAATTGAATCTAGTAACTCTTATTCGTCGTTTTTTGGGTTAACTGATGAATTCTATCCGTATCATTTTTGATTAGTTTACCAAATCTCGACTAATCCTTCTCGCCAATATCAACAAACCGCATCTAATATAATCGACTAATATTTGATAAGTATAGCAGCTGGAGATATAACTTAGTCATTCGAAAGCAGATATCACATTGTTATGACATCGTATAGGCACCGAACCCAATTGTTTTATACGTGCCCGTCTTGTTAATTTCCTCCAGCTGAAAATGATGGCACCTACTCATTGCGAATAGTTCATAGTTGAATACTCTAGATAGATGTTATAATTATCAAGCATCGCGTTAACTTGTCGGTGAGTTTAAATTGATTCAATAAAATTCAACTGCCACTTCTGATAATACATTTTTTTATTGGACACAGTTACTATATAGTAACTATCACCTTTCAATGCAGCTCGAAGGACCATGGGGAACTTTAGTAAAAGTAATCCTTTCATTTTGCTTGATGTACCACTAAGTGTATAATGCTGTTTTTTCCTATCGTCAAATGTTGCTGTTAGGTTATGTATATCAAACAGTCATTCGATTGGCATCTAATCCTAGCTTTCCATTTGACTGAATAATTTCCAAAATCACTTCAGTTGGAAGTGAAGTTTTTTGACAGATAGAACATGACTTTTTCGGATGAAATCAAAGTATCAAATCAGAACATTGACGATAATTCCGAAAGAAATTCTAGAAGTTATATGAATTATTCATTACTAGCAATGAAAACCAAGGAAAATGATTCACTTTCTGTTATGTTTAGAAATAAATTGTAAACTTTTACGAAAATGTTAGGTTATGTTATTGTTATGAACTGAAGTGATTATGGAAATTAAACTGATTTTGTCAGAAAGCAACATCAGTTGGAAGTAATGCGCATCTGTTCAAATAATGCCATATTGTGATCTGTCCCAGGAAAGTTCTGGAAACTTTGAAAGCAAAATAGGAATTGATGCAATATATACATCGAATTAAAATTATGTCGATGTTAACTCCAGAATTTCTATGGTTACAAAATATTTATCGTATGCAATTAATCCATAGATACTCTACAAATTGCCCTTGATTATCATGAATACATGCCTGGCTGTTTGTTTCTTGACGATCATCTGAATACCTTTAATTCTCAGAAAAAAATTACATCAACAAATAGTTCGAGTAATATTTCACAATCTTTCATTTGTATTAATTTCACTACGAGATTTTTGATATCGAAAATAAACAAAATATCAAAAACAAATTTCATAAGGTTGATAGCAGCTGAATCTCATATTACGCATGTCACGTAAGATATCTTTTCAGGGGTTCTAGGACAGTTCAAAATCCTTTCAGAAAAAATTAAGAAAGCCCTGAGCAGGTGCATTTGAGCGCTTGTTCGTTGGTAAAGCAACGAAGCTATTACCTCAAAATTTCGTATAGGACTTGGGATTGATTCTGAATATATATAGTCCGTTCACGAAAGTTTGCGCGCATAGTAGGCGTTTGTTTATTTATCTGAAGTTGGCAGTATTTGCTGTCATAACGTAAAATAAAGTCAACATTGCCGAATGTATCCAGCCTCGTCCGACAAGCTTGCGAGTTATCACAGAACGCTATGCAATATTGACAACATTGCGTATCAATCTGACAAGAAAATAAACAATATTACTTAAAATTTTATTATACACAGTGGAATATGCCTAATTTCCATGGCCAACCGACGGCTCAACATGAGATTTTGCATTTAATGCAAAATCTCAGAACGATCGTAATAATTTTCTGGAAATTATTCAAAAACTGAAATATGTAAAAACTTGACGATTTGAAATTAAATTCTATGGTTTCGATTATGCGATCCTTTCGAAATTTTGCATGAACATTCAGTATATCAATCTCCATACACAAAATTAATTTCACTGCAATCGAATATCTTTTTATGAAATTATAGAGATTCTTATTTCCAATAGAAGTGGTTGTCGACTGAGAATTTCGAATTTAAGAACTTTATTTGGGTTTGCAGTCGAGCTCAATTCAATAAGTACTCTTTTTTCCTTTTTACTCGAACTTTCAGCTTTATTTCAAGCCTTCATCAGGAGACGCTACAATATGTATAAATCAGAAATGTAAGTGATAAAGCAATCAGTAGTTATACCGTATACAACTTACGAAGGTGAGGGATTGTTGAATAGTTAAACGAGTTAACGTATGAAAAGGCAAAAAGGACTATTTCTCTTTCTTTTATCGCCAGAAGAGCAAAAACTTTCCGGTTTGACCATTAATTATTAATGACATACGGAGAAACACAGAAAGTATGATTGCTCTTCCATCTTAAAATTCTCTACTAAATTGGTTTATCCAATTAAGTGGTGGTATTCGGATTTGGAATATGAGAACGGTGATTATGTTTTTTATTTTGTACCTAAAACAATATAAAAAGGCTAAGCATGACTACGACCTGATGCTAAGGAAATCAAAAAAAGCTTACTATGGAGATAAGATACAGAGGTCTTCCAATAAATCAAAGGCAACATGGAATGTTCTCAACAACCTTACTGGCAAAAACAATAATAGAGCAGTGATCCTACCATCAACAAATTACAAAAAAAGTGGCAAGTGACTTCAACCCCTACTTTGCCTCGGCTCCAAAAGAACTATGTAGAAATCTGCCAATAAGTGAAATGGTAAATTCAGTAGAAAGATCGGAGAAAAGTTTCTATATGTTTAATATCACCCCAGAAGAAATTGTCAGAGCAACTTGCAGATGAAAAAACAGCATCGTGTGGTTTCGACAATATTCCAGTACATATAGTGAAGCTATCTATACATGTTATTGCTGAGCCCTTAGCATATACAGGGTTGGGATAAAGTTCGGCACCAAATTAATATCTTTAAAACGAAACGGGCGATATTTTTGAAATTTGGCAGCTGAGTGTAATGGACCACAATGCATTTGATGAGCATATTTTCACTAATGAGATACTTCCGGTTTAACCGGAAATGACCAAAAATTTTTTATTTAAATGGGACACCCTGTATATTTCTGCAGATTCTGAAAGTGCACCTCGTTTCGGATCTGTCCATATCGGGTTCCATGTAAAAATTCTCTGTAAATGTCTTGTTGTACGTTTGAGAAAAAATCCATTCAAATAAATAAATCGTTGTTATTTGTATCAATAGTGAGAAATAAAACGAAATACTTGTAGTAGATAACTCTTTCTGCTTTTCATGATGTATTTTTTTATAAATCTATAAAAGGAAGAAATTACTTTACTAGTAGAAAAAATTTATTGAAAATAATTTTAAAAAAATCATTTTAATTGTTCGAAGTACTTGCCGTTCACCTCCTGACAATATGCCAGTCTATTAACAAATTCTTGAGTATTTTTTCTCAAGACTTCTCTATGTATTAATGCACATTCATCAAGAATCCGTTGTCTCAATTCTTCTTTTTACAGATAATTTTTACATGGAACCTGGTATGGACAGATCCGAAGCAAAAAGCTCTCTCAGAATCTGCAGAAATATACAGGGTGTCCCATTTAAATAAAAAAAATTTGGTCATTTCCGGTTAAATAGGAAGTATCTCATTAATGAAAATATGCTCATCAAATGCATTGTGGTCCATTACACTCAGCTGCCAAATTTCAAAATTATCGTCCGTTCCGTTTTAAAGATATTAATTTGGTGCCGAACTTTATCCCAACCCTGTACATATTTATGAATTTGGCGTATACTGCGGGGATATTTCCAGACGCTCTGAAACTAGCGATCATAAAACCTTTCTACAAGCAGGGTACCACTACGGAAATGGGCAACTATCGACCAATCAGTCTGTTAACAAATTTCTCTAAGATTTTCGAGAAGATCTTGGCTCAACGACTAATCTCCTTTTTTACTAAGTTTTGAATATTCACAAAATGTCAACATGGCTTTATCCAAAACAAGAACACAGAAACTGCGATGTTCCAATTGATATCCAGCATCGTACATGCTGTCGATGGTGGTTTTGTTCCCTGCGGGTTGTTCCTGGACCTAACCAAGGCCTTCGACTGCGTCAAACATCAAAGACAACTTGAAAAGTTAGAGAAATACGGCATCAGGGATAACCAGTTGAACCTAATCCGGAGCTATTTGGAGGGACGAAGACAGAAAGTCATCATCACAACAGAGGACTGCACATACGAGTCAGAAGAGGAGATGAAAAGATGGGAGTTAACACAGGGTAGTATCGTGGGACCCGTATTCTTCTTGGTTTACATAAATGATCTACCAGAAGAACTAGACAATGATGATCTCAACAATGTTGACGAACCAAATAGTAACGAACAACCCAAGAATGAAACTACAGACGTTGTGATATTTGCAGATGACACGAATATAGTCGTCACCTACGGACGAAATCATTAAGATACTGTCAGGCGGGGCAGACGTGGTGTTGCAAAATATGAATCGATGGTGCAGGAGCAATCAATTAGTGCTGAATATTCCCAAGACCGAATGTGCTATGTTTCACACGAAGAGATTCAATATAAATTACTCCAAAGCAATCATACTTCATAACGTCGAGATTGCAATGACTGATTCAGTCAGGTTCCTGGGTATATGGCTTGACACCAACCTGAAATGGCATACCCATATTCAAGAACTAAACAAAAAGCTCAACAGAACAATCTACACATTTACTGTTCTTAGACATTACGTGGACCAGGAGACGCTGAAGGTTCTGTACTATTCTAACTTCCAATCACAGATGACTTATGGTAAAGTAATTTGGGGAAATGGAACACGTTTGGACAAGATCTTTAAGACACAGAAACTAGCTATCAGAACTGTCTACCAGATGAAATATCGTGAATCCTGTAGGGACGTATTCAGAGATAATAACATACTCACAGTTATTGGAATCTATGCTTACAGATGTGCTATGTTTGTTAAACAACACCCAGAATACTTTGAAGAACATCTCAACAGGAATAATACCAGAAGAAAAATAACCTATCTATACCCTGTACACACCCTGAGCTTGGCACAAAACAACGCTGAATACATGTGCATGAAAGTATACAACTCTTTACCAGAACACCTACGCAATATAAAGGAACTGAAGCTATTCAAAAAAGAAGTCTACAAGTATATATTGTTCTGCGAACCATATTCAATGGGAGAATACTACGCAAAGGAAAGAAGAATTTGATATATTGATTCTGTTTGACATACTTCTACTTTATTATGTAATAATAACTCTAGAAATGTAAATAAATTATTATTATTATTGGAAGAATAGCAGTATTTGATATTCAGGATTTAATATTATTCAAAATATAATAGTAATTGGCGACGTTTCGGGCAGTGCCCTTTTTCTAAATAATTTATTTTAAGTTATTTCAAAGGCTAGAATAGGGCACTGCCCGAAACGTCGCCAATTACTATTATATTTTGAATAATATTAAACCCTGAATATCGAATACTGCTATTCTTTCATAAGTCACACAGGGTAAATACTTTTCATTCGATTATTATTATTATCAATCAGTAGGGCATAGGGGGTACTCAGGGAGTCAATGTCTTTCTTTGAATTCATACTTTGATCATTTTGTGATATTCTGATAATTTCTAATAAGAGTCTCCTTCTAAGATTTGTTTCATAATCCAAAATTTCTACTTCTTCAAAATGTGGTATGTGTCTTGTATGTATGGCATGTTTGGCTAACGCACAATAATCTTTACTTAATTTAATATTACTTCAATGAAGGTAAATACGTTGTTGTAGAGTTGTTTGTGTTTGTCCTATATATTTCAATGGGAACAATATTCCAATTGAATTTTCTTTGGTTTTGTTAACACTATGACCACAAAATTTTGCATGAGGCTTACTATCAGCATCTTGCATGTGGCCGCATAATTTCATTTCGATTGGTTTCGTTTTGTTTGAGATATTGAGGAGTATAAATTTTGAATGGTCATATTTTATGGAACACCCTGTGCGATATGGCTGGTTAACCAACTTAATCAAGGCGTTTGGGAAACGAACTAACGCTGAAAATGTCAAGTCTCTATGACAATCCTTGCAAAAGTTATCGTGCTCACGGTGAGATGGCCGGACGGACGGCCTGAAGTACAGAATGGAATTTGAGCATGAATTCGTCGAATCCTATCGTTTGAGTCCATTTTCGGCGCGAAATTCGAAAATTACAGACATTTGTGCAGGACGATATAGCCCTCGTTTGAGTAGAACGTGCGCTCAAAAAACACAAGCGCAGTTTTCTCAAGTAGGAACCAAAACAAAGCTAATGTTTCTATCTATGTGTCACTTCAATGTTATTTTTCCGAAATGATATGCTACATTGAATATTTGCATACATCTTTTGTTCTTATATCCAAGTCTATATGAAACTGTTCAGTTTGAATTGAAAAATATTATATACCAATGACAATGAAAATTCGAGATTATCATTTCCATAATGCATTACATAAATATGTGTAACTAAGGCGTCCGCTAGAATAGCTCGCAGATGGTAGATTTTTCCCCACTTACTACTTTACTCAAGACTTATCGTCATACTTCAGACAATTCACATAACATCTTCACTAAGCTATATTATTGTAAAGTTTCATTGAAACCTATTAAGTAGTTTTTAAATGAAATAGTACCTAACGTCCTTGCATACTCACAAAATTTCGCGTCCCTTCATAGTTTCGTCTCGTTCGATCAATTGATTTGAGTAAAGAGCATTGAACCTTGACAGCCGGAGTCTCGGTACAAAAATAGAAATGTCGATAAGATATGATATGGGATTTCCTCATTCCATCTCATGTTTTCATAATTCCGAGACGAATCATAATTAATGACATGATACATATCATTTATAAAAATGAGTAAATCCAAAATGAAAATAATGATAGGAAATATAGGTTGATAAGACGAAGTATTATACACCGATTGGGAGTTGAAATTAATTGACACGAAGCGCTTGTTTTTGGAAAAACAGAGTGCAAAAGTTCTTTTCAAATATCTGCAAAAGTAAAATACTGAGCCAATCTGGTCAAATTTTAATTTTTAAGTGCTTGATAAAACTTCACAAATAATCATGTGAGGTTGTTTACAAAAATTGAAAAGTTCGATACCTCGAAAACTTGTCAACATAGATGGTTAAAATTGGAATGGATCGGCTACAACGAAGCTGTAGGTCTGAGCTTGAAGCTCGGTGCGGGTATGGATGTTTGTGTTTGTTCTATTTCGTTTGAAAATGAAGAATGTTTTATGTCTAGTTTCTCATCAGTGAGAAACATGTATACAGGGTGTCCCATTACTCGACGTCAACCCGGAACCGGGTGAAAAGGTAAGTAATGCTGGTTGTCAGAAAAATATAAAAAAAATCTAAGTTGCATGATTTTAAAAATAATGCGCATTTAAAAAAACACGCAAAATTCCACACCCCCTGTGACAGTCTTTTCACTCCTGTTGCCACAAATATCAACTTTTTCCAACTTTTTTCTTTGCTGTGTAACCTTGAATAATGCTTGTCTAAACTGCAATCAAAATTTTGATACCAGCTGCTCTAGGTTTCATAAAAATAGGGCTTAGTTCTCAAAAAAAAATTCGAAATAAACAAATGCCTAGTTTCAACTGACTGTATTGAAAAAAAAATGTACTACGTAGGTTTGGCATGTTTTTTCAAAAGTTGGCGCATTCAGTAACTATTCCAAAATGGTATAATACTTGTTTAATTGTAGCTGCCGTAGTTCAAATTTATTTTCGATTGCCTTTAAATACACTCTTTCGTTAAGTGCTTCCCAGTAATAAAGTCCAATGGATTCAAGTCCGGTGAACGGGCCGGCCACGAGATTGGACCAGAACGTCTGATCCATCTTCCAGGAAAAAATTTTATCAGAAAAAAAATTTCCAGAGAAAATAATTTTTCCAGAAAAAATTTTTCCAGAGAAATTTCTCTGAAAATTTTTTTTTCTGGTAATATTTTTTCTCGGAAGATGGATCAGACGTTCTGGTCCAATCTCGTGGCCGGCCCGTTCACCGGACTTGAATCCATTGGACTTTATTACTGGGAAGCACTTAACGAAAGAGTGTATTCAAAGGCAATCGAAAATAAATTTGAACTACGGCAGCTACAATTAAACAAGTATTATACCATTTGGAATCCTTACTGAATGCGCCAACTTTTGAAAAAACATGCCAACCTACCGTCGTAGTACATTTTTTTTCAATACAGTCAGTTGAAACTAGGCAATTGTTTATTTCGAATTTTTTTTCTGAGAGAGTAAGTAAGCCTATTTTCATGAAACCTAGAGCAGCTGGTAGCAAAATTTTGATTACAGTTTAGACAAACATTATTCAAGTTACACAGCAAAGAAAAAAGTTGGAAAAAGTTGATATTTGTGGCAACAGGAGAGAAAATACTGTCACAGGGTGTAGAATTTTGCGTGTTTTTTTAAATGGGCATTATTTTAAAATCATGCAACTTAGATTTTTTTTTATATTTTTCTGACAACCAGCATTAGTTGCCTTTTCACCCGTTTCCGGGTTGACGTCGAGTAATGGGACACCTGTATAGATGTAACTTATGATCACTTCGAAGTTGCTGTCAAGGTTGTACTCTATTGGCATGGAATTTCTCACATAGAAGAGTTCACCACCCTTTAAAGTTTATACAGTCCCTCAAAGCTTGTTTTTTCTACAGATTTGGTCCACCAAACTAATGAGTTTA
Organism: Propylea japonica; assembly: GCA_013421045.1. Lineage (NCBI taxonomy): Eukaryota > Metazoa > Arthropoda > Insecta > Coleoptera > Coccinellidae > Propylea > Propylea japonica. The sequence goes on from CM024240.1 coordinate 40,660,686, forward strand.
TATCATAATAGGTAAACATCTTAGTATAGAGATTCGAAGATGGTTCATTGGCCAAAAAGTGTTTGAGTATTCGATGCTGTTTCTACCTCTACAATTTGAATCCAGTGCTTAACAATGCACGGATATAATAGATTATTTACTATGACGCTAAATTCACAGTTGACACCAACATTCAAATTTCGTGGAAATAGTTTTAAAATTTTCAATTCAAATATTAAAGCAGAATTCAAATATGAGAGGATCGGTCATTCTCGAAGTCAGAGACAGAGGGAGAAAGCTGCGGATCATCAAACTGAGCACTGTTGAATTGCCAATTGGCGATTTATTTGGCACTAATACGCCGTCGTCTTACCTGACTCATGTTCATATTCGGTGCGATTCTGTTTGCGCATAGCCATATTGCTAAGATAAAGAATGACTATCTTAGCAAGGTGCGCAATATTCTGTATTCTGTTTGACCATTCTGTGGCAATATGATCTGTCAGTTTAGTCATAACCTTGCTATCCGCATTGCTATCTTAGCAAGGTCGAAGAGTACTTGCCCACACGGATAACAATCTTGCCCAGGACCAAAACAGTTAGAAATACGATGGAAAAACATTTATTTCATTTTAATTTTTCAAACGGTTTGAAAAAAGGTAAGTTTTTTGATATGAAAATGGAACTGACGTACTACAGAACATTTAATTTTGGGAGTATTTTTAGATCGCAAAACTAACATATCAGGGACTCTAGAGAAGTTAATCAAAATATTTCGATCGGACAAACAAGCCGTTTCGGATTTGATTGAAAAGTTGAGCAAAATTATGGGTGAATCAACTTCACAATTTTTTGCTTATGGCAGCTATAAGATTACAGTTGGTGAGGACTTCAATCTAGGAATGAGCCTACTAGTTATGTGAAGAGTAATACATAAAATGAGGACCTCATTTCAACAAATTTATCACCTCGATATGTAACATTTCCTTCAAGTAATGAGGATGTGAAGAAAGCATCAATAAAAGGGTTTTCACAGTATAAAATGTACAAGGTGTAAGTATAATTCCATATTTTTCCCTTATATTTGATTGAATCATTATTTTTCAGATATTCGATGTAAATTTAATAATAACAAAAGCACAGTTCCATGGAGTTGCCCACGACTTGGCTTGCCATGTTTAAAAAATCTATCGGTACATGAGATCAAAGTAGGTGCAAGGAAGAAGAGATTGTTTTCTTCAAGGAAATTTTATCCAGCCCTGAATTATGACAACATTTCTCAAAACTCCTACTAATAAAGCAGAGGGAAATATGGCAAAATTCATTTTTCGACAAAAATGTTGTCGACAGAGATTTTCAACAGAAACATATATTCAATGAACACAGAGAAGTTGATTTCAAATTTCTATTGATTATTTATGAAATTGTTTATTGATAATAAATATAGAATAAAGCCTCATCTGTGATTTAATGGTGAAAATTTCTTAGCCCCCAATAACATCACACCGATTGCTTCAGTTATTCGGTAAAATGCCAAGATTGTGTTCTCATTAATTGATAATTGTGTAATATGTGGAAATATCTTATTCCAAGGAACATTCATACGAAATTGTTTATTGATAACAAAATATAAAATAAACTTCATTCTGTGAAGCATTCAATCTTTTCTTGTCCCATTTCACACTGCATTCACAAAATTTGTTAGTTCAACCCATTTGATTTTCACCTCCTGTATATTTCTAAAGGGTAGGTTTTCCTGTCACTTTAATTCTATTATATTCAAGGAAGTTTTATCAATACTTCCATTTGAATGTTCTTGCGTTTCCTATTCCGCAACATTTTTGAAAATCTCATTACAAATGTTTGAAAACACAGAAATGTCATAACAAAACCTCAAAAAAGTAGTGCAAATGTCATTTATTACACTGTTGCCGGCTCTTGGATTGCCGATTATCTATTGGTTTCGTGCACGTTTGACAACTGACAGCAAGAATGAATATTATAAATATCATATAATTCACTGCAGCAGCATTCTATGTTTCCACTGAATAACTGACCTAATATCAGGATACATTTTATTTCTGAAAAGGGCCAAGTTAGATGGATAAATATCTTCCTTCTACAGTTGACAAGGGTGAATGCCCAAAACTGATATTTTCCTACATATCGTCCTCAATGAATATGATCTGAACTTATTAAACAATTTTATAGGTCCATTTTCACAAATTTTCAGTCCAAAGAAGCAATAAATCAACTGAAACACTTGAAAAAAACCAAAATCTCTCGTTGTTTTGCTATGATTTACATAGGAAACGTGGGGTTGTTATACCTCCGATGTGCTGTCAGTTGTCAAACGTGCACGAAACCAATAGTCATATTGCTAAGGCGAAATTCATCAAACCAACATGACTATACAGTCGAAACAGAATACGGAATACCGTAGTCATATTGCTATGAATTTGGGAGATAGCCATATTGCTTGGATAACAAGATTCATAGCAATGTGCGAACAGAATCGCACCGATTGTTGAGTAATTGTGATATGATCAATTGATACACCTACTGGAAATAAAATGCCACTTTAACAACGCTAATATGTTACTGCTGCATATATTTAATGGTAACTGATGTGGTAGAGTGCTGGGCATTTCCTCTGTTTCTGTCTTTCATTAATCATAATGACAATTAGAGGAAAGTCGCACCTTATGGCAGGTTTTCTACACAACAAATCTAATTCAGCATCTACAAATTGAATTGAAATGTAATACCGTTACTCTGGATAGATAAATGATTGCTTCACGAGTCTACAGGACTGTATTTCTAGATCACTTTTTTAGGTTTTTACTCCCAGTCTCAGAAACAGAAAAAATTGAAAAAATTTTAATTAAGATGAAATGCTCCTGCGTAAATTCTTGCACTTACTGGTCAGGAGCAAATTGGTTTGGAAAAAGTTGTTGCCTAACAGTGAAATCAAAAAAGAAAATAAATGAAAAGGATAACGTAACGTTTCGGTGTCTATATCAGACTCCTACTTCATACAAAAAAGTTATATCGAAATACTCCAAAAATTTCACATATGCTGAAAATAATTTATCAATTCATCCTATAGTAAACCACCACATTTATATTGCCTACCCAAATTCACAATCCCTGAATTTCATTAAGACCAATAGTAAGCTCGATTGGATCAAATGCCAAGTGTCAAAATGTGGCTAAATATACGTTACATTTTTTAATCCATTAACAGGAGAGTCAAACAGTTCTTTGAAAAACACAACACATTATCTTCAAAATTAAGAACATCAATTTGAATCCAACATTCAGTGATTAAAACACTAGAAATAGTGAGAAGAAACTTTTGAGATGATAGAACTATTTATGAAAATACTAAATTAACTGCTGATAATATAATAGAAATGCTACATGTTTGCCCAAACTCAACATATTTTCAATAAGACGATGTTTTTCTATAAACAAAATTTGGAATGACCATGGGCTCTCCTTTATCACCTATTATGAGCAATATATTCATGGAAAATTTCGAAGAAAAAAATAAAGAAACCTATTCACTGGAACCAAAAACTTGGTGGCGATATGTAGATGAAATTTTTGTAATTTGGCAACACGGCAATCGAATAAGTTTTTTGATTACATCAATACTAAAGGACCTACTATTAAATTTACGATGAAATAAGAACACTAATAAGAAAATTTATAGATCATTTCGAAACAAGTGTATTTCGAAAACAAACTCAGACTAATAGATTTGTAAATTTTTATTTTAATCATCAATTGAATTAAAAACAGGTATTATAACAACACTTCATGATAGAACCTTTTCAATTTCATCTACACGTTAAATTAGAAATAATGACATTCTTTTCATTGAAGAGTTTCTGCTAGATAATCAATACTCACCAAATTTCATAGAACAATTTCGAATTTATAACGAAAAATATCTAATCAAAATCTCATGGTGATCAGGTATTAACAGAAAACCGTCAAGAATAACCAAATTTAGTGAACGTCATTCCTCATATTCGTGGCCTTTCAAAAAAATAAGAAGAATCGGTTCCGAATTCAACATAAGAACTGTTTTCAAACCACGAAATGATTTGAGATCCATTATAACCAGAACTAAACCAATGAATGAGACACAAATATAAAATAATTGTGTATACAATATTCCCTGTATATGTGGAAAATCTTATACAGGAGAGGCATCAAGACCTTTAGAAATAAGAAAACGCGAACATAACAACATCAAAAATAGCGGAGATCACACAAAGGTTCCATGTATTTTGTTAGATGAAGTAGATAATCTGGCAAATTGTTCTGTTGGAATAGATCGTATTTGGATTGATTTATTGAAAAAGGAAATCATATAACGAAATTTTAAAATTGAATGAATCAACATTTACATGTGTTAACAACTTTCAATTAGACTACGAACAAAAAGAGACACAATTCCAAAGATTTTCCAAGTTTGCCCGAAGAAGGGTCCTGATATAAACACCGAAACGTTATGTTATCCTTTTAATTTATTTCCTTTTTCAGTTTAACTGTTAGGCAACAATGTTTTCAAAACCAATTTGCTCCTGACAAATGAGTGCAAGGATTTATGCAGGAGCGTTTCATCTCTATTGAAATTTGTTTCTGTTTCAGAGACTGGGAGTGAAAACCTGAAAAAGTTTTCTTGAAATGCATAATCCACCAAGAATATATTTCAATCGATATAGGACTAGTTTTTTTCATTTTATGATTACTTAAAATTTTAAGAAACCTTTGCCTGCCTTATATTCCATGTTAAAATAATATCGCTATTACACTCTAATAAGATAATATGTATTGGTGAAGTCAATAATAGGATGCTATTTGACGCTGCATCCTTTCCAAACTGATGCTAAATCAGTAACTCAGTTTTTATATTGATAGATTTTTTGCGGAGTGAAGTGATATTTTCAGTTGATCGTTCAAATAGAAAATCCCGATTATTACCATCAAACAAATATGCATTCGAAAGAATTTTTCTCTATCCAACTTCAATCTTTTTCATGCAATTCTTTCCTAACCTTCAGAAATATTGTCAGTCATTTAAAGTATTTTGAGTTGCAAACATAAATAGAGTCGATAGGCGAAGCTTGAGCCCTTTTCCTCTGTAAAAAAGCGCTAATAAGCTGCTCATGACCCACGCATATTTTGATGTACTTCAGAAAGAAAGACTTGACGCAGATTCTTTTCCTTTCAAATTCATATTGATACAACGATATCATCATGTATCTTCCACCATAAATTTGAGAACGAAGTATTTGCACTAGTTAAAAAAAATCCTTAGTCCAAATGGGATTTTACCGAATCAATAAAACAACTTATTTTCCAGGTGACATGAGTAGAACAAATCTCTCAGTAAAAGATGAAACAATGACAACGGATATGATGGATGAAGAGGACGAAAAACTGCCACCCACGTACATGGTGGTGACAGTTGCGAAGGAAACTCCTGATATAACATTGGCGTGGCTGCTGAAAAAAATTAGAGGAAAAAAGAGGGATGGTGGTGCTGAACTGGTAGTGATGAAACAACCTCGATCTGCTAAAGATGTGAGTGTAATAGCTACTGTTTTCATGAACTATTGAAATTGAATAGGAATTTTTTAATTGAAAAGTTTTTGCACGGTTGTGCAACTTATAAATTTTTATTTTACAATGTACTGGGTGGTCAAGTAAGGAATTCCGATGTAAAAGCGCCCTAAAATTGTTTTGAATTGGAATAGAGAAGTGGGGTTCGTCGTAAAGGAAGGGAGTTCATGGAAATTTAGTCGCCATGATTCACTTTTTTCTCTGATGAAGCCCATTTTCATCTCAACGGCTATGTAAACCAAAAAATTGCCGGTATTGGTCTTCAGAAAACCCCAAAGAGAAACATGAAAATCAATTTCATAGTCTGAAGGTCACAGTTTGGTGGGCAATACACGCACAAGGCAATATTGGCCCGTACTTTTTCGAAGACGGACGCGGCCGAGCAGTAACAGTGGATTCTGATTATTAGTAGACATGTTGAACAATGTTTTTGAACCAGCCCTTCAAGACTTTGATGGATACAATCGGGACACTCGGTTTCAACCAGAAAGGGGCCACTTGTCACACTTCAAATCGGTCTTTGCCTTTTATTCAGGCGCTTTATCCTGAAAAATTGATTTTTCGGCGTGTAGACCTTCCATGGCCCCCCAGAAGCCTGGACTTGACACCTTGCGACTTTTACTTATGGAGATACCTCAAAAGTGTAGTCTAACGCAACAATCTCCGCACTCTTATTGCGTTGAGGGAAAATATCCGCCAGGAAAATCAAGCAATCGGTCCAGAAACTTTGCGACGTGTTTGTCTAAATTAAAAGACTGTCAGCAGAAAAACGGTGGATATTTGGTCAGCATAATTTCCAAGAAATGAATTCCCGAACCATTATTTGTAGGAAAAAAATTAAAATTGACTTGATATTTTCTGTTTTATATCTCTTTTAAATCGGAATTCCATAGTTTACCACACAGTAGTTACTACCGGTGTGAAAAGAGCGGACAAAGATAGCGGCCAAAATACAGGGTGTTTCAAAATAAACTGGACAAACATATATTTTCGTGTAGAGGACATCGGGAGAATCATTTTTGCCTTATACAGTATATCCCGTTTTCGAACCATAAGCGAGATACAAGGTGTCAAACGTCATTTTTGAGCAAGATTCTTATGAGTGTGGTCAGTTATGTATAACACTTGGTGTAACGGTTTTTGATCAAATCTCAGTATTTTTGGGTCCTCTATTCAGAAAAGTTGATGAACTCTGAAAAAAAAAATTACAAAATGGCGGAAGACCTGCAATGTTCAAAATTTTTTTTCGCGGTTGTCAAATTGACTTTTGTTTTCTGAATAGACACAATTTTCTTAGAATTTCTGTCAAAAATTTTTTTCAAAAATCGAACACAAATTTTTTTTTACATGTCTACAGCGATGAAAAAATTTCACTCAAAATGGATGAAATTTGTACAATTGTACTTCTTGAATTATCAATCACGAATATGAAAACAGAATTGTAAAATATCGAACGGTTTCGTTACTACAGTCATTCAAATGTTTCGTTCAGACCTCTGAAATAATGAAAAAAAATTGTTTTGGGTTCTAGAATCAAAATAATTAAATTATTGGCATGTCCAAACATTCAAGATGAATTTATACAAAAAAAAATCAGTGAACCTCAGTTGGGACTCGAACCGACGTAGGTATTAAATAGGGAAATGGCTCTGTTCTAAGGATAATAATATTCGTTGCCAGGCAACGGTAGTTCGTAGTCCATAGAGTTAGACTTCTGGCTGAATTATATTCACTGAAATTCAAATACCAGTCCAACTCTATGAACTAGGAACTACCGTTGCCTGGCATCGAATATTAATATCCTTAGAACAGTTTCATTTCCCTATTTAATACCTACGTCGGTTCGAGTCCCAACTAAGTCCATAAATGGCAAAATTGAACAGCTTCGAGAAATCCTGGTGAACAGAGATATACAGGTGGCAACGATTACGGAACACTGGGTAAATCAGGAAAACATCAGTGTTCTGAAGATTCCCGGATATGCGAATGGAGCATATTACTGCCGAAAAGAAAATTATGGGGGAACCCTTATATTGACCAAAGATGAAATGAAGGTCGAATGTCTGCAACAGGTATCGGAGTGTTCTGTAGAGTCTGTTGCTGAGATGTGTGGAGTCTGGTTGAAAAAAGAAAAAACAATAGTACTTTCTATCTATAGACCCCCTCAAGGAAATATCAACGAATTCCTGGATATCCTGCGATTGTGTCTGCAGAAGTTGTCCAGTATGAATCTTCGCCATCGCCATATATTTGTATCGGGGGACTTCAAATAGATATGTCGAAGTAGTTCAGGAAACTCAAGTGAAATGATGGAGCTGTTTGAGGAGTTTGCTCTCGAGAAAATGTTCTTCGAACCTTCGAGGATAACAAAACCACTCAGTCGCAAATTGACAATATTTTCGCTGATTGTACGGATGCAGCGACAGAAACATTTGAACCACATATATCGGATCACAGGGGGCAACTGATGATATGTCGACTAAAAGCGCATTCAGAGCCAGAAAAGATGAAAAAGATAACGGTTAGAGAAACATATGCTTCGAATGTCCATAGTTTGAGATGCGAGCTTGATGGTATGGAATGGTCCGAGTTGTCGACAGCTGAATCGGCCAAGACTGCTTTTGACACATTCTGGGCAAAACTTATGGATGCCTATAATAGGTCATGTCCAGAAAGAGTAAAAAAACAAAAAAGGAAAAGTAGGAAAAAAGCAAGTCTTAATGAGGAGACTGTTAAGTTGAAAAATACGTTGGATGCACTCCAAGAAGGACGAAATGAGTAGGAGGATATACGACTCGGTCAGGAAGTCATACTGGCAAAAAATTACCGAAATAAACCGAAACATCAACTTCAAAAAATCGAGGACTCAGATAACAAAACGAAGATGATCTGGTCACTGATAGGAGAGGGAACGCAAACACATGTGCATGACACTATTCCAGGAAACACCGTCAACGAATTGAAAAAGTACTTCGTTAACATAGGAAAAGAAAATGCAAATCGCTGCTCTGCAGCGGGTCGAAAACCAGAGGAATTGTTGACGAAAGCTCGTAAATCTCCAAAGAGCTCTATTTATATGCAAGAAATAACAATTGCTGAGGTTGAAAGATTGGGAAAACTTATGAAAAGCAAAAATACCAAGGACATATATGGAATGTCTACGAAAGTCCTAAAAGAAATAATCCCAAACATTTCCCTACCGTTAAGTATAGTGTTCTCAAGGTGTTTGTCTGAAGGCTACTTTCCGGACCAGTTGAAGAGATGCCGAGTTATTCCAGTTCACAAAGGTGGAAACCCAGGAGAGACGAAAAACTTCAGGCCAATCTCAATTCAACCTGCTCTATAAAAAATCCTAGAGAGTGCAATGAAAAATAGGATTCAAGATTTTTTCGAGTTTCATAAAATATTGGCCAAACAACAACATGGCTTCCTGGAGGGAAAATCAACCACCACAGCACTGGCAGAAATGTTGAATAAATTAGCGGAGGCCATTGATGAGGGTAAGAAATGCGAACTGTCTTCATGTGACCTAAGCAAAGCTTTTGACAGTGTCGACCACCAGTTATTGTTGAGGAAGCTGGAATACTACGGGATAAGGGGAGTTGCCTTGAACATCTTCACTAGCTATCTGGAGAAGAGATACCAACGTGTCCAGGTAGGCACAGAACTTTCCCACTGGGAAAAGATCACCTGCGGGGTTCCCCAAGGCTCAATATTAGGTCCATTGCTCTTCCTGGTATATGTAAATGACCTGCCAGCAAATATGGAAGGCAGAGAAGTGGTTATGTTCGTGGATGATGCCAGCTTTCTTGACGTTGCTCTTGACCACCGGAGCTTGGAGAGAAGGACTGAGGAAACTTTAACTGATGCAAGACTATGGTTCGATGCGAACAAAATGATGATGAATCCTGATAAGACACAATCACTTGTTTTTTCCACTAGGTCCTCTGAACCTGATTACCTAAAATTCCTTGGAATATACCTCCAAGCAGATCTTAAGTTCACACACCATATAAATGAACTATGTAAGAAGCTGTCAAGGGAAATATTTGTCATCAGAAGAATAAAAGAACTAGCTGGTCCACAGGCTGCAAAATTAGCATATTTTGGACTCTTTCATTCTTCTCTGAGTTATGGTGTATTGGCATGGGGAAACATGCCGGGAAAGGAGAAGATTTTTATCAAGCAGAAGCATGCCGTTCGAACAATATTTGACTCAATGAGAACCGAAAGCTGTAGGCCACTCTTTGCTAGACACAAAATATTGACCCTTCCATCTATTTTTATAATTGCCTGTGTCAGCTATATTCATGAAAATAGCGGAATTCTTCTCCGAAATAATTTCAACCACCCATACAGCACCAGGAATGCAGGCGGATTTATCATTCCTCTCCACAGAATTTCGGCAACATAACTAAGCGTCAACCACCTCGCAATAAAAATTTATAACAAACTACCAGGAGAGTATAAGTCCTCGACAGGTGAACGAATTCGGACCCTGCTGAAGAGAAAGCTGTTGCAGAAGGCATATTACAGCGTGGAAGAGTATCTCTCAGATTCCAATTTTTGATTTTATCACTTCTGTTTGTTCTTCTTGTGTTTTTGTGAAATTTGTTATATACATCTATGTTTACATAATTGTAAAATTTTATAGACGTGTCATGTAGTTGTATTGATGACGATAATAAATGAATGAATGAATGAATGAAAAGTTTCACTGATTTTTTTCGTATAAATTCATCTAAAATGTTTGGACATGGAAACACCCGAACTCCGGAACCAGTGGCGTACGCATCGATCTAGTTTAATCATATGAATTCGACGAGATATTGGAGAAAAACGTGAATGATTAGTGAAATGAAGCCTTTCTTCATAAGATATATTTGTTTTAATAAAAATAAAGCAAGAACGAATCAGGCTCTATATATTGCTTTCTAGTGAATTCAAAGATGACGTTCCGAAAATAACGAAAGCGTTGTACCTGCATCACCAAATTTGGCAGGAACAATCTTGAGGACATTATTATTTGATATCGAGAAAAAAATCTTACTTGCGATGGGGTTCAGGGGTTGAAATTTCAACCCTTAACATTCACGCCCGTTTTTCGAAGGGAAAGCGTAATCCTTGCATCACCAAATTTAGCAGAAATATTTTAAAGGACAGTATTATTTGATATCGAGAAAAAAAATTTACTTGCGATGGGGTTCAGGGGTTGAAATTTCAACCCTTAACATTCACGACCGTTTTTCGAAAGGAAAGCGTAATCCTTGCATCACCAAATTTGGCAACAATATTCTTAAAGGCATTTTTTGAGATATCGAGAAAAAATGTGACTTGCGATGGGGTTCAGGAGTTGAAATTTCAACCCTCAACATTCACGTCCGTTTATCGAAGGGAAAGCGTAATCCTTGCATCACCAAATTTGGTAGAAATATTCCTTAGGACATTATTTTGAGATATCGAAAAGAAATTGACTTGCGATGGGGTTCAGGGGTTGAAATTTCAACCCTTAACATTCACGCCCGTTTTTTGAAGGGAAAGCGTAATCCTTGCATCACCAAATTTAGCAGGAATATTCTTAAGGGCATTATTTTGAGATATCGAAAAAAAAATGACTTGCGATAAGGTTCAGGGGTTGAAATTTCAACCCTTAACATTCACGCATGTTTTTCGAATGAAAAGCGTAATCCTTGCATCACCAAATTTGGCAGAAATATTCTTTAGGGCATTATCATTTGAAATCGAGAAAAAAATTCGACTTGCGATGGGATTTGGGGGTTGAAATTTCAACCCTTAACATTCACGCCCGTTTTCCGAAGGGAAAGCGTAATCCTTGCATCACCAAATTTGGCAGAAATATTCTTCAGGACATTATCATTTGATATTGAGAAAAAATTTTGACTTGCGATGGGGTTCGGGGGTTTAAATTTCAACCCTTAACATTCACGATCGTTTTTCGAAGGAAAAGCGTAATCCTTGCATCGCCAAATTTGGCAGAAATATTCTTCAGGACATTATAATATGATATCGAAAAAAAAAATTTGACTTGTGATGGGGTTCAGGGGTTGAAATTTCAACCCTCAACATTCATGCCCGTTTTTCGAAGGGAAAGTGTAATCCTTGCATCACCAAATTTGGCAGGAATATTGTAAAGGGCATTATTTTGAGATATCGAAAAAAAAATTGACCTGCGATGAACTATTGAACATGAATAGAAATTCTTAAATAAAGAACCTTTTGCACGATTCTGCAACTGAAAAATTCTCATTTTTCAAATTATAATGTAATAATATATTATATTTAATAATGTATAGACATCGTTATTTTTCATCCGTTTTCCTCGCCACGGTTCGAACCGCCCAGTCATAACGCGGAACTGTTTTGCCCACACACTTCGGTAAATTCTAACAGTTATTTTGCTGTCGTTCGCGAATAAGCACGTCAGGAAGAGGAAACATCTCTTAGCAGTGGCGGCCGCAGTTACGGTGCAGAGTGAGAAAGAAAAAAAGAAACGAGACTTGTACTTCGCTAATGGAAAATAACCGCCGATTCTCGACGAAATCCCCTCACACAGTCGGTATTGCACGACCACCGATAGACCGTCGAGACAAAAATCAAGAATGGGCAGTTATTTTTACCGACGAGGCGTACCGACGCTTTTTCGGCACACACATCGGTTTTTGGTGCTTTTGCTGAGACGGTTCTCATCGCAGCGATACGAACGGATGAAAAATAACGATGTCTATGGCCGGCGTATTATTTCTTGAGATTGAAATATTCGAATGGGTATAACAGCTACAATTGCAGTGCAGAAAGCGCAAGAGCTCTTCGATATTTGGACTGTAGACCGATAAATGCACAGGTCCTATTCATGGCCATGCTATGGAACACTTTAATGATACAGCGACAACTGGAATGTTGAAGACATCGTTGTTCATTGTTCTTTTTCTGTTTCATTGCGGCGATAAAATTTGAGATCGGACAAACTTCATTCTCCTGTCGTTAGGCTGCGCTGTGTAAGAATATCTGACAGCAAAAGTTTAATTTAATGATTTTAGTCCAAAACAGTTTGCATCCTCAAATATGGAAATATTGTCCCGGACTTTCTCTCTTTCTAAATCCGTACAGTGAACGTTGTCATTCTTTTATGATGAGGTTGTCCCACGTATTCTCTCACTTAACTTTTTGATTCAGGAAGGCCGTTTCCATATCGATTTTTTATACATAATATAATATAGTAATAATATAAAATATTAATACATAAAATTTGCATCGAAAGGCTAAGGAGATTTTCAAGGTCCATATTTTCGACATAGCGAAATAAATATTTTCTCCTCGCGGTAGATGTTTTAAACATATGTATTAGTAGTGTTCATTCATACAGTGTTTTTGGGTAATAAATAAATCTAGGAATTAAAAATATTAAATGAGTAGAGCTAACAAAATGTTTTATTCAGGAAATACAGCTTTCATTTACTTGGTGTACCTACTGCGTTTTCGAGCGCTCGTTCTCCTTAAACGAGTGCTGTATTGTTTCGCCCAAATGTCTGTTATTTTAGTATTTTGAGCCGAAAATGGTCTCAAACGATAGTGGGGCCGTCCGGTCGTTAGCACAATAACTCTCGAAGGGGTTGTCCTAGAGACTTGAAATTTTCAGAGTTTGTTCGGTTTCCAAATGGCTCGGTTAAGTTCGTTAACCAGCCAAATTGTACAGGGTGTTCCATAAAATACGGCCATTCAAAATTTGTGTGCCTTAATATCTCATACAAAACGAAACCCATCGAAATGAAATGTTGCGGCCATATGCAAGATGCTTACAATAAGCTTCATGCAAAATTTTGTGGCCATAGTGTAAACAGAATCATGGAAAATTCAATTGAAATATAGAGAGGAAGGAATTTTATATTTTCATGAAAATTATCCGTTTCAAATGAAATTCATTTTTTAAAATAAGATTAATACACTGAATGTTTATGCAGAATTTTGTGGCCATAGTGTTAACAGAACCATATAAAATTAAATTCAAATATTAAACAGAAAAATCTCAATATTTCCAAACAGGATTACCGATTCAGGTGAAATTTAATTTGTGAATCACGACTGAGATACTAAATGTTCATGCAAAATTTCGAGAGGATCGCATCACAAAAACCATAAAATTTAATTCTTGTAGTTATTCATTTTTCACATATTTTTTCAATAATTTCCAGAATATAATTCCGATTGTCCTGAGATTTGGCATTTAAATGGTTGGTATAAATCTCAAATTTCATATAAAATTTCAAGGTAATAGTCTTATTGCTGCACCAAAGAACGAGCGCTCAAAAGCTCCTGCTCAGGGATTTTCTCAATTTTTTTTCGCTAAGCGCACGCCTACGACGAAACGGTTTTCGACTGTCACAGAAACTAATTAACAGATTAATTAAATAGAGATAAAAAGTTACATCCATAAACTCTGCGTTGCTGAATGTGTTCGAATAGTATGATTTTTCGGTCTTGAGCGTTCTATGACGATCACGTCGTTCGCTATTTTGCAGCGCGAACCAAATAGCGGAGAAAATAAGTGAAATTTTACTTGCTCGTTCGATCACAAACGACCTAGCGTTACCAGAAACTGAAATAGATTAAATTTGCCCGGCAAACTTATAACCTTCAAGAGCAAACACAAGCAGGAAGCTTTATTTCAAATCCTACCTGCAAAAATATAGGTGAGAAAAGTAAGATGGGCAGATTTCGTTGAAACATTTTCGAGGATGTATCGATATCTGGTTAGCCTTGACCAGTTCCATGCATAAACAAAATATTTCGTTGCCATAGCAACGAACAAAGTCTTATAAAAAGTGTTTGACGTTAAAAAAGTAAACCGAAAGAATTTTGAGAAAGATCTTCCGAAATTGTGGAAATCGAAAAATTGAAGTACCGAGTCACGGCTTTCTGAAATTCTTTAGAATTCCGTGCATTCGAAAGGATTAAGAGGTAAGCAGATTTACGAAGATTGGCTTAATACCCTTGGTGATAAATGTCCTTCGTATACAAAAAATTGGACTGCAAGCTTCAAAAGAGGTATGGATAGATAATGACCGATCGGAAAGGTCAGTTTCTGTGTCAGTCTCTGAAAATATCGATGCAGTTTTTGACATGATTTTATCAGGCCGTTAAATTGGGCTTAAAAGAATATCTGAGGCACTGAATCTTTTATACGAACGCGTTCATCATATATATAGTTCACGTCAATTTAACACCAGAAAAATTTCTGCATGGATCCTCAAATGTTTGAATGTTGACCAAAAGCGTGCAATGGTAGAAGCATAGCTTTCGATCTGTGCTCGATTTGAAAACGATCTAGACTTCTTAAACCGAATTGCTACTATGGTTGAGACTAGGGTACATCTGTACGATCCAGGAACAAAGCAACAACCGAAAGAATGGCGACACTGTGGTTTTCCAAGAAGTTTCGTGTCCAAAAATCTGCTGGAAAAATTCTGGCTTCAATTTTTTGGGATAATTATGAAGTAATTATGATTGTGTTTTGGATAAGGGGAGAACAATAACTGGAGATTACTATTCGATATTACTGACTACTCTACGGGAAAAAAATGATGCAGAAAGCAATCTGAAGGTACAATTTTGTTTTCACAGGACAACGCCTCAGCATTCAACTCTCATGTTGCCATGCAAAAAATTCGGGTTAAATTACTCCCCTTTTTCACCAGATTTGGCTCCGTCCGACTATCGTATCTTTCCTCAATCGAAAAGAAGTTTGAAAGGTGTTGAATTTTCATCCAACGAGGAGGTGAAAAAAGCTGTGGAGGTCTGGTTTGCAGAGCAAGAAGAAACATTTTTTTTTTAAGTCTAGAGATGTTGCTGGTTTGTTGTAATAAATATATTCAATTAAGAGGAGAATATGTTCAGTAATAAAATATTCTGATTTTGACAATGAAATTTCGTTTGGTGCTATAGTAAGCTAAGAATATTGCAATACATCCTCGTACGAGATGTAAAACCGTGTGAAAGCTTTCGACTCAAACCCTTTGCCCTCCTCCAATTTTCGTATCGTTTCAGGACTATATCTTTCACGTATCGGCGGCCAGGGTGAAATTCCTCGAGACCGCCGAGGAAATGGAGATGATGAAGGAGGACGCCTTCGGACAGATGCGTGAGTTCACAGTAAAGCAAATGGATGACTTTCTGCCCCAGGGGATGAACGTCGAGGACCTCTTCACGGTGGCGGACCGACAGACGATCGTCAGACACGAGCTGGAGAATGTAAGGGCGCTGCCGGAGGACAATCACGTACCGGGATTCCCAACGGTCGGCCTGTACGAGGGTCAAAGCATTTTTTCGATCTGCAGGTGAGAGAACGGTCCAATAACGGGATTAGGAGGTCCGTGCCGGGTATGAATTTTGATGACAAAGACGGTTATCGATAAACAGGCGTAGATAACCCGACCTGAATCGATATTGTCGAGGTGGGAATAGGGCGATTGATTCCCAGAGTAAAAGTAAACCTAGAGATGCCTTCACGCATTTGTTGACGCAACCGAGTAGAATCTTACGCCAAGCACAGAGCTACAAATGTAATAGTTTTTTGACAAAAATACTACCTGGAAGCCACCTGTGCCATTCCGTGCAGGACAGTCCGTAGTTTATTCCCACCATGTCCTCAACACACGAAAATGCCATTTTTTTTATTTGTTATTAACAAAAAACAACAAAAATTCCCATTCTTTTTAGTTTTTTCGTTGCAAAATGGAATCTATTGATGCAGTGATAACGTTGCAATGGGATGAATTGTAGAGAATTACTTTGTGAAGAGAATGATGGGTCAAACGATCCGATCGAATATTAAAACTGGAGAAAAGCGGAAAAAAAACGGAAAATTACGTGTTTTTTCTTTTAACTCATAGCTCTGCCATTTAGCAATATTAAGAACTGAAACTTTACACGATAGTAGCTATTGACGTGCAAATCATGTGTGCCAAAATTGGATTCGGTCGGATGAATAGTTTTCACATAATTCCCATTTGAATTTTTTTTTGACATATTTTCGCGGAAAGCTGGATGCGTCTGAGGTCGTCCGATTGAAATTAAAAAAATGATTTGGAAAGAAGACGTGATCAGTAACAAAACGTCTATTCCGATTTTTCAATAAAACGCGTTAAGTGTGTTAAAAACCAGTGAGAACATGAGGGAAACGACCGACCAAGCGAGAGTAGTCGAGTGGTGAGGGAATGAGCGAATCGAGGGAAACGCCGCGGAAGCCAACGGTCGCCGAGTATAATGGGCCCCACTCACTTCGTTCTTCTCCGCCGTTTTTAACCGACGGTTTTTAACCGACGGTTAAAAACGGTCGGTAAAACTGCCGCAAAAACGAAGTGTATGGGCAAAAACGGCGCACTTACCCGTCGTTGCAAATTTCAGACGAGGCCCGATTTTCGTCCGTTAACGTTCCAACGCTTCGGGTAAACACGAGGTGGGTGGGGTAAACAGTTAAGTCGGTCGCGCATATTTCGGAGACAGTGGCGAACAGGTCTGGTGGCGATAAACTTAACTTTTTTAATTGTTTACTGATGAGTCTTAACTGTTTGAAAACAATGTCGGATCGACGGCAAGAGGAACCGGGACTTTTTATTGTAATTTATTGAAGTGTACAGGTCATTTCCGTGTTCATGGAAAGTAAAATAAGCGGAATCCTTTTTTTACAGCAACAGCCGCCGCCACTGCTAACAGACATCGTGATTAACTGCCGCGAAAGTGCGCGAAACAAAACTGAAGTGGGTGGACTTTACCGTCAACGTTCTTCCTTCTAACGTTTTTAACGTCGGTTAAAAACGGCGGAGAAGAACGAAGTGAGTGGGGCCCTTTAGAATTGTTGCGCGGAGAGCGCACCAAATTTTGTACTCGACCGCTCTCGCTCGGTCGGCCGTTTTCCCTCATGTTCTTACTAGTTTTTAACACACTTAAACGCGTTTTAGAATCAGAATAGATGTTTTGTTACTGATCACGTCTTCTTTCTGAATCAATTCTTTTAATTTCAAATGGACGACCTCAAACGAATCCAGCTTTCCGCGAAAATATGTCCAAAAAAAATCAAATGGGAATTATGTGAAAACTATTTATCCGACCGAATCCAATTTTGGCACACATGATTCGCACGTCAATAGCTACTATCGTGTGAAGTTTCAGTTCTTAATATTGCAAAATGGCAGAGAAATGAGTTAAAAAGAAAAACACGCATTTTTCCGGTTTTTTCCGCTTTCTCCAGTTTCAATTATCGATCGGATCGTTTGACCCATCATTCTCTTCACAATGTAGTTCTCTACAATTCATCCAATTGCAACTTTATCACTGCATCAATAGTTTCCATTTTGCAACGAAAAAACTAAAAAGAACGGGAATTTTTGTTGTTTTTTGTTAATACAAATAAAAAAATGGCATTTTCGTGTTGAGGACATGGTGGGAATAAACTACGGACTGTCCTGCTCGGAATGGCACAGGTGGCTTCCAGGTAGTATTTTTGTCAAGGAAATATGCCTATTGCTTCGCCTATCTGATTTACGGTAACAAAGGGCGGATATAGCTTTTTTTCATGGGGGGGGGTAGTAATGATTCAAGATCGATAAATCAGGTTCAAAACTTGAAAAAAATGTAAACAAAATATTAGGAGGAATAATATAATAAGAAAAATAGTAGTAAAGTATATTAGTATAAAAAAAACAAACAAATGAAAATATGTGCACCACGTACGTAACTTTTCTTTAGGTTTTCAATATTCATGGGGGGGGTAATTACCCCCATTACCCCCCCCCCCCGTAAATCCGCCCTTGACGGTAACAACATTCCGGTGTTGCGACTTTTTATTCCGTATTGGGATAATTGGTCTATTGCTCCCCTAATCTGATACTATTAGCCATGATCATAGAGAAACAACTCTATTTGTTCTATGAGCATGATATAAGAAACATAGTATGCTACCAACTATTCTTATTTTCGTCCGTCACTGCGCAATGACGTCACGCGGGGAGCAAAATGACGGCATTAGCAGGCGAAGTACGTTATTTTGAAAGTTTTCGGCATTTTTGTGGAAATTATGAAATCTTTCACCTCAATTGTGAATATGTAGTGGTGTATTGGGCCATATTTAAACTATCCAAAACGAAATTATGCCTAAATGTGCTGCAGCAAATTGTAAAAATGATAGTTGAAAGTCGAAGTTAAATACTTTCTATTCCCCAATAATGAAAATTTAGTTTATTACTGAATTACAGCATGCCGGAGAAATGACAATTTTAATTTGAAAAATGTTATAAACCTATCAGTAATCCTTAGTAGTTTCAGATATGATTACAGGAGTTTTAATTCAATATTGTAGTCCATTTTTAGGTTAACTTCACAACTTATACTTCACTTTGTGAAAATAATATAATAAGGCTATAGGCAGATAATTTATTATATCTAGCCAAAATGTTTTCATTACCTTCAGATCAGAAATAAATTTACTGTCAAACAAAGCGCTTGTTTTTTTTCTAGTTTCGAATAGCGTCAAAATTTTCATGCCTTCCCAAAATTTTTTAACCTCAGTGTCGTAATTTCAGAAATGGTATACACATTTCAAGTGCAATATTGTCCCTAGCAATTCAAAAATTTTGCATAAACTTTAGTGTAATTTTACAAATAGAATACAAATTTCAAGTCCAATATTGTTTCCAGAATAGATTGAATTTTTATTTCCTTACTAAGTAGCCGTTCGAAATAATTTTCGTGTAAAAACTCGAAAAATATGTACCCATATTTAGACAAAAAACGATAGCACTGCTCCAAAATAATGAACGAGATTCTTTCAAACAAGCGGACGTCTCGACGGACTATCGCCATTGGCTATTCTTTGAAAATTTTTCATTATTAAGTTGAAGTATTATCTTCAGGGGTCAATTATAATATTCATCTAAGTATATTTCCCTCATTCACCTCGTTTTCATTCTTTTAAACACTAAAAATGAGTGAATTCCCAACTAAATGCCTGGCTTCGCTCCCCACATGACGTCACAATTAGAGAGAGAGGCGTAGCTCTATCTTTCTCCCCGATGCGTAATAGCATACCATGTATAGTCCGTTCACGGAAGGTTGAGCCGTCGGTTGGCCATGGAAATTTGGCATATTCCACTGTGTATATTAAAATTTTAGGTTATGTTGTTTTTTTCTTGTCGGATCGATTCGCAATGTTGTCAATATTGCATAGACTTTTCTGATAACTCGCAAGCTCGTCGGACGAGGCCGATATATTTGGCAACGTTGACTTTATTTCACGTTATGACAGCAAATACTGCCAACTTCAGATAAATAAACAAACGCCTAATATGCGCTCAAACTTTCGTGAACGGACTTTATTCAATATCATGACTAATACGGCGTTCCACGAGGCGTTATTCACGACAGTGAACCACGCTTTCGTGAAATACACTTCTGTGTCAACGCATAGTTTTTAACTTGCTTTCGTGAGGATGCGTTCACACAGAAGTGTATTTCACGAAAGCGTGGTTCACTGTCGTGAATAACGCCTTGTGAGAACGCCGCATAACAGCTAGCGTCTGTAACAGACAATTCTGTGTTACTTCCACGATGCGTCGTGTTTACCTTGTCATTTCGATTTGACGTTCATAAACTGAATTATTTTACGGATTTGGTGGCAGTTTATTATTGCTTCAGGTATTTCGGTAATTATAGCTGTGGCAAAATTACAAAAATGTTGTATTAAATTCTGAAATTGTAGAAATGAAAATCTTACCAATTTTTCACCTCACCCCAGAGCGGCAGTGAAATGCTTTCCATCTCAATCTAGAGCTTGGTTGATTACAATGCAGTACTATTCACGAGTAGGGGCATCTCTATGTTTACTTCTTACTTTGATGGTTGATTCAATTGTGGTTTTCTCCCAGATTTTTATTTGGTTTCAACGAATATTGAGTGAAAATACTGCATAACTAAAAATTTCTCTGGTACAGAAAAGATATCTGGTTATAGAATTGCAATGAACAAATTTTTTCACTCTCAAGGTCATAGCGCATGAGTACTTGCGAATGAAAAGTATTTTTTTTGCACGAATTTATTTCGAAGTTCATAACTTGATGCTGAAGATTCATTCCGTTACAAGAATATGTCGCACATGACAATGCCATCCTTCCCAAACAACACACTCACATCTAAATGACATCTAATAGATATTAAAAGTGATCTGAAGCCATCTTGCTCTGAAATCTGATTGAAATAAGATTATCTAATTGAGATGTTTTCTATACATAATGTCTAGAAGACATCCTTTAGATGCATTATCTAAGACCTGTAAAATATTTATATCCTGCAGATATCCAAAAATTTATAGCTTTTTGATCACACCTCCAAAAGCCGTATATTAAATATCGAAGTTTTAAAATCGTGGAGGAGGTATTTTTTTAACGTTTAATGGACATCTTTTGTTTTACGTCTATTAGACATCAACATTTGGCTCTTTTTTGTCATCTAAAATACATCGATAAAACATCTAACTCATATGGTCGTAAAACAGTAGATTGATTGACATTTTTTAGATATATACTGTATATATTGTCTTTAAACGTACGGTTTTGTATGTCTCAAATATGTCGATAGTTGTATTTCAATTCGACCACACGTTTTTGAAATGTTTATAAGACATCTAATTGATACTATTGAAAAAATAATAACGTTTCGACGTATAATAGATATGCCATGCCACATTCATCGAAATAAGACATCATTATTCGACAATATTTGGTCATCTAGAATACATAAATAAAATATCTAACTTTGAACGTCAAAGAATTGTGAATTGATTTTCATCCTTAAGAACTATTATTTATATAAAGTCTCCCAACCAAAGATTACGAATGTTTTAATATGTCGATGGAAATATTCATTTCGACTATATATTCAATTCAAAACAATTTTATTTGCTAAGTACATAAGGGGATTTACAATTTTTTAATTACCAAAACAAGCAAAAGCGAACTGTGCAGCGACTACATAAGCCGATCACAGCAGATGCCATGGCCCACACTGTGTAGCACAAACGCATGAAATACCACATATGAGAGTTTGAATTGTGGAATTCATGGAACAAAAAAAAGAAACCTACCCCGAAGGACAAAAAAACTAACTAGAGCCCAAGGATGTTTTCAAAATGTTTACCTATAGAATATCCATTTCATGCAATAGAGAAGTGAGCAATTTTTTGATGTTTTTCAGATATGCTATGCAACAATTTTAATACCAAAAACCATATTGAAAATGATCATTTATTTAGGTATGAATTCGACTAGCAGATACGCATAGACATACAGGTTGTTTTTAAATTCATGCCACAAAATTAAGCATGTGAAATTTAAGATGAGTCTTCTCTACAACAAAATTTTTAAGTACAAGTACTTAAACAAAGATTTATTGAGTTTTCCATGAAAATGCTCATTTTTTCCGTTATTTCATGATACTGGAAACAACAAACATTTTCAATGATTGAAATAGACACGAGGTGTTTTTATGAATGAAAACATTCCATGTTTTTGTTTCTCGTATTTGTTTCTTTGGTGTGCGGTCTGATAAAGAGCTATAGGTACCGGCTGTCAACGGAATATGGAAACACGGTAGGTATATAAGGTATCGACTTCGTTTTTTTATTCAACAAAGAGAAGATTTTTGAAGTACATTGGTTATACCGGAAATGATTTTTTTTCAAATGGCGTAGTAGGTGTATTTCTTCATATTTTTATTGTAAATATCGATTTCAGTACGAATATGTGTCACTTGTTAACATATAAGTTTAGTATTAGTGATTTTTTTTTAATTATTTCAGTTTCGTCCTAGATGAGTGAAAATGTCATCGTTGAATTTTCATTCCAACATCAGGGAAAATTGACTCACCCAAAAAAGTCTAAGATTGCCTAGATTTATCAGCCTGCAATATATTCGGAATGTTAATCTTTTCTTCAGATGGAAATGCCTTGGAAAAAAGTATTATTAGAAAGGCCTTTTTTCTGCTCAATTCGATACATAATAGATAAAAATCGAATTAATAATTATGAAGATACAATACTCTAAAGCTGGCAATTTGGTCAGGTGACGCATATTGTGCTATGGAAGTAAGATATAAATACAAATTCTAATATTTCGGTACGACCGGAAGTACTTCAAACTAAGATTTCGATTTCGTTTTCAAATTTAACTAAGTTAAATTTGAAAAACGAAATCGATAACTTGAATACCGCCTATTGAAATATGAGCGTTTTTCCATATTCCGTTAATATAAATAAAATATAAAATGAAAAATAGGTGATCTATGCGATCACGATGAGCGAAATGCGAACTCCTATATCGGGCTCGGTCACGTGGTTACGAACCGCCGAACCGCCAAATGTTAAAATTCAAAGGGATAGCGGGTAGGGTTATAGACAGAAAGACATTCGAACTTGATCATTTAGTTAGAACAGTGCTTCGTCAAAAGGTCAAGTCGAATATCGAGTGATTGTTTTTGCTTTAGCCTTAGCTTAGTGAATATACTATTTAGTGATTAGTGCTGTCACAATTAAAGAAGGTGAGTGCAAATGTTCCTTATGGTACCTAGTTCTAGTAAGTACAATTTCTCCATAATATAGCTTTTCAAACGTAGCTGGTTCAGGTCTGGACTCACTGTTATAAAAATGAGATTTATTTTAATTTTCAAAAACGAATCTGCATCTTTGGATAAAAGCAAAATAGGTATTATGAAAATATCTTTTACAGATGGATCATCTATTAGGATCTATTGAATGATGTTTTTAGATAACCGTTCAAAAGTGAATCTTATGTAATGTTGATTATTATATAGGAACCTACTATTCCCGGTGTAGTACCTAAAATGTGTTCCTCCGAATAATGTGGTGGCACTAAGATATGCTAATTAATATAAAATTGGAGATTTGTTATCTTTCATGGTCCGATGATCTAGAAAAGTCGATTGAATGATATCTTTCAGATAACTTACTAACACTAGTGATTAACTTTTGATTAGGTACTACTTCCTGTAAATTATACCTATAACATTTGTTCTACTGGAGAATATGTTGATTAATTATTGTAAATTAGGTAGGTATATTGCAAGTAGAAATTTGAAACCTTTCATAGAATGATCATCTGAAGCAGTCTATCGAATGATATCTTTTGAATAACCGTTCTATTGAACTGTTATGTCTGTTATCACTATTCTGAATACTCTGTTTATTTAGATATTATCCCAGGTACCAGTACCTGAAATCCGCTCTTTTTAAAAATATGTTATAATTTACACGATGATCGGTTTTGGAATCTTTCTTTCAAATATTTAAGGATAAATATTTCAAGATCATCTGAAATTTCAAATTATAAAATTTCATAATTTGCGTTGGGATTTCGTAGGCTCAAATTGTTACAGTACTAGTATCTATTATAAAATTATTATTTTCTGAATAAACTTGGTAGGTTATCATCAAAGAAGTCAATTGATAGACCTCTTTGAGATATTGATTTAGTAATGAATAATACTCAACCACTCGACTTGAAAAACTTGCTGAAAAATATTATCATTAGTCAAAAAGTCGAGCACAAAATAGATTCAATCAGGATTTGAAGAATAATTGAATGTCTTGAGCTTGAAATCTTCGAGAAAATGTTAAGATGTTTTTCAGATCATCTTAGATGAATTATAGCAGAAGGTATAAGCGTTTTCCATTTCTATTTAGAATTTTTTTTCAGCTATCGTTTCAAAAAATGATATTTATTCAATATACATGTCAAAAAAATTAGCATTTATATAAAATATAGATTTAATTAACAATTATGCAATTTTATCGATTTTGGAATTATCAATTGACATTTCTTGATCACCTTGAATTCAAAATATCATTATTATCTTTCTGATGTTGTATTCGAAGGTCATATCATTACGAATAAGTCGAAATCTCAAAAAAAAAAAATTTTCATAGCAAGCTTTGAATTCTTTGGAAAAATATGAGTGAGAAGCCTAATTCATTTACTAATTTTTCCATTTCTAAAAGTTTTTCGACAACTTAAGCATTTACAAAAAAACAAAACAAAATGTATTCCAAGCTCTTATTAAATAGCATTTTATTGAACAACGGCCAACAAAATTAAAATGCATCGAAATTGTTTTCTCGTGAATGATTGAGTTTTCGAAAAGAATTGTAGAAATAAAAGAGTAAGTACATTGGCTTTTCAGCCATTTTTTTTAAGTAAAATTCTCATAAAAAAGTTGTGAAAAAAATTGTTTCCGTTAATCTTTGGAAGGGTGTAACCTTCATTTTCACCATAGCATCACCTCTCAAATTTTCTCGGTGTTACCCTATTCATAAACTTTCAATTATTTCTATTTCTCAGAAAAAAAACTGAACGCAATATAAAAGTACATTTTATCGTTTGAAAAAATTGTTTTTATAATTTTCTGCAAAACTTTGATATTCTTTTGTTCTCTGTTGTGATTGTTTTTCAAAGTTGTACTTAATTGCGAAAAAAATCACTTATTTTGATTTGTGTTGGTTCCAGAGGCTGTTTATAATCTGTTCGAGAGTGAAATCCTGGCAGATCTCAACGACACGACCAAATAAGGCAATTCAAGACTGGTTACGCCTTGTAAACCAACGATACGAATATGAGAAAACGAAGAGCAAATCCTCACAAAGTGCCGATGCCTATGACATTCTTATTTATTTTTTAATTGAACAAATTGTCTCGACTACATTGGTCATTGACACAATTTATATTTTTGATACATTTGAATTGTGTTTATTTATGTTTTTATATTATGTATGAATATACCTATTTATTTTTTCATATCAGAACTTGTTTTGATTTCCTAACTGCTATGAGAGATTTCAACTGTGTAGATAAAATATATTATATCTGATAATTTGCTGGGCCGCACACCACAGAAACATGAAAGGATAAGCATGAAACAATTTTCATTGATAAATAAGACTCAAGGTGTTTTTATGAATGAAAATGCATACTTTTGAAGTATCTCACCAATTTTACAAATGAATTCTTCCATAGTATGTTCTCTCGAAATCACAAATCTCCTTAGGATAAACATGATCTTGAAACTAGCAAATGTCAATTTTCTTTGAATTTTTTTACCATACAACCTTCTCCGAAAAAATCTGATGGAATAAATCAGTACAGGTCTTAAATATGACGTCTTTCAAATCATTATATCGTGCGTTCAAAAAAATTCGTGGTCAAGTGAGCTGTGGATTTTATTTTTCCTGAGAGTCTATGAGGAGAAAAATAGAATCCACAGCTTACTTGACCACGAATTTTTTTGAACGCACGTTATCAATATTGTTTTGGAATTGACAATAGTAAGATGTCAAAAATTATACAATGCAAAGACTTTTTAGGGACATTGAACAAAGGTTCATCTTATTTCATCTAATATACGTGTACAATATCACCAACAATTTTCATAAATAATATTCCGCTTAATCGACGTCCAATTTCGATCATGACGGCAATGCTCCAAAAAACATCTACTATGTTATATATTTAAGAGGTTATGAGTGTGGATGTTTTTCGGATCATCTATATATTATCAGATTATTGATCGAGAAAAACGACAAAAATCTAATGATATATAGACATTAGAGAGTCATCACAATAACATAAATCCTCAAACATCTATTACATGTCAAACGTGATACTAAGTTAGGATAAACTAAAAAAAAACAGAAATTTCACATGTTATAGAAATACTTACTTTGACGTGAAATAGATGTCTAAAAAAGTAATATTTTTCAACGTAAATCTCGCGGACATTTTTACGTCGAATCTAGGTTAGAAATTCAATACATTTTGATGTTTTATAGATCATCTAATAATCTATTTTATATAGTCTATAAAATGTTTAAAAGATGTGTGTGTGTGTTGGGTTATTTCATGTTTCGTTAGTTCATATTGTTACTTTTTGTACAATAATTATTAGGTGTGGATTAAAATTCTAACATGATCACCCATGAAGATGAGTCGGAGTGGTGGTTTCCGGCACAGAATACAGGATGTTAGTAGATGATCCTAGAAAAAATATTGGGTCTGTTAGAGGGTCAAAGCATTTTCGATCTGCTGGTGAGAGAGGGGTCCGATAACGGGATTAGGAGGTCTCGTGCCGGGTATGAATTTTGATGGCAAAGTCGCTGTATCGATAGATAGTCGAACTGAATCGATATGGGAGGTGGGAAAAAAGAGAAATAGTCACTGGTTGATTCAATTGTGTTTTCCCAGATTTCTCTTTCGTCCGGGTGAAAAATTGAGTGAAATACCGTTGTCAATAGAGTGCGCAAAATTATGGAACAAATTCATTTTCTCAGGAGAAAAATATTTGGCAACAAAATCCCGAAACAGGTCAATTTGCGTTTCACTTTATCGAATTTTTATGCATTTTTGAAAGATTTTTGTTGCACTCTGTTCCATCAACATCACTTCCGAAAATTTTTCGGAAAGGGTAAGTGAACGGGAAAATGAAAGTCGGCCAGTACAGTTTTGTTCATTCATAACTTCCAACCCATTTCAACCCCCTCCCGTGAAAAATTAAAATGTGTGAACACTGTGCTTCAGTTATGATC
The DNA here is from genome assembly GCA_013421045.1 of Propylea japonica. Classification (NCBI taxonomy): domain Eukaryota; kingdom Metazoa; phylum Arthropoda; class Insecta; order Coleoptera; family Coccinellidae; genus Propylea; species Propylea japonica. The sequence continues at coordinate 40,687,961 of CM024240.1, forward strand.
TTAAGTAGGTATTTCTTTGAATTGAAACATTTTATCGAGAAGTTTAAACTTCAGTAGAAAAGTACTGATAACATACACTAAAGATCATAACTGAAGCACAGTGTTTCACACATTCTAATTTTTCACGTGAGGGGGTTGAAAGTTATGCATAAACAAAACTTTTTTATATGAACTTGTCATTGTATATTTAATGATGAAAATTGATTATATCTAAAGTAGATTAATCCCTCGATTGAAAAGGTATTACCACCCATATTTGTTAGTTGGGAATTTCAAGAATACTGAAGAAATATCAGTTTCAATATAAGCTGAATCCGTGAATCATCTGACTGCAGTGAATATTGACTCATTATTCACTAGTGATTAATGGGTATTGTTATGGTCGAGCATATAGACGTAGAATAGGTAGATTGTGAAATAATCGTGGTCAAAAAGATTTTCTTCACGTAATTCACTTCGAATTTCATAATCTATACAAAAGATCCATTCAGTTACTGAAATATGTCTCGCACACGACACGTTTATACTCATATTGTATATTCTTTATACAATGCTCATATTATGTTTTGTTTCCAATTCCAATTCCAATTAGCCTATTCTCTATCCTTCCAAGTTTGCATATAGGCCTCCCCCAACTGCCTCCAGCAATTCCTGTCTTGGGCTCTCATCTGCCACATGAAGCCTGCGTGTCTGACTATGTCATCTTTCCACCTCATCGGCGGTCTTCCTCTTGATCTTTCCCATCATAAGGGCGCCACTTCCCATCTCTGCATTCCAGCGTTTTGTCCTGCAATCGTTCAAAGTTTTAAAATGGCGACGATAACAAGTCACAGTTAGCGAGCGAGTTGAATAAGTGGAAAAAGGATGAGCTTATTGAATTCATAGTGAATAAAAGGGTGCCGAATAGCGTTAAAACAAACACTGTTTTATGTGCTGCACTCGATATGGAGAATACGGATATTTCAGAAGAATCCCAGGCTACTGGAGGATGTAATAGGAACTGTCAAACACTGAAAGCCGAAAATGAAGCGATACGTCACTCTCACGTTTTAATGCAAAAGCTACAACATCAACTAGAGAAGAGAACCGAAGAACAGGAGTTGCTAATAGGAATCCTAAGGAGACAGGTTGGCAATATATTCGATGTTAGGTCTGATCAGTCTGAAAGTGAGGTTACGAAAACCAAAACAAAAGAACATATATCACTGTCACAAAAGAAAGCTGATAAAAATTCTGTAGCAGGTGACAGTAGTAGTACATATGTTCCAAATAATTCTAGATCAACATGCGAAATTGGAACTACCCAGATACTTCAATCAGTGGCGGCGGCTGAAGGTGATTGGAAACAAGTGATATCGAAAAGAAGTAAAAGCAACAAAGTTAGGAATAATGAAACCATAAGAGGAAAAGCAAAAATTGGAGAGGAAGGCAGCTTTAAGGGAGCATACAAAAAGCCTGGTTCTACGTTGGCAGAGCCTCAAATGACTCGAATCCCACTAAATTGAATAACTATCTAGTTTCTTTGTTTCCAGACGAACAATTCGAGGTGGAGGAGTTACAGAAGCACCCTTCAAATATGAGTCAGAATAAATCATTCAAGCTTGGATGTGATTATTCTATGTTGGATAAAATTAAAGATCCTGAGACTTGGCCTGAAAATATAGTCATTCGTCTTTTCGGTTTTTCCGTGGTGCAAGGATTGAAGAAGCAGGTAAATTTCAATAGCCAAATTAGTAAAACTTTCAATATATTGAACTATAACATACAATCACTGCAAAATAAAACAGAACAACTAAACTTGCAAGTCATTGAACATAACATTGACATAATTTGCCTCACTGAAACCTGTTTATGTGAGGGTCAATTGGAGTTTTTGAATCTTTACAATTACAAAATTGGGTCACATTATTGTAGACATGTCACAAACATGGGGATGTATTAATAGCAACAAAAAGTAATTATAAATGTACTTCTTTGAAAAAATTAACGGAGCTATCAAGTGAGAGAGATGCCGAATTTGCGGGTTTATATTTGGCAAATATTGATACAGTAATACTTGGGTTGTACAGATCACCAATGGGTTCACATGACATTTTTTTCGATCGGCTTGCTGAGGTTTTGAATTATATTACAAATGATTTTTGTGATAAGAAAATAATTATAGCAGGGGACTTCAACATCAATTTCCTTGTAGATACAAGGCTGACCAAGTCTATTACAGACCTATTCAGCTCTTATGGTTTATTTAAAGTTTTTCATGAAGCATCTAGAATTAGTAATAGCACAGAAACGTGCATTGACAATATATTTATAAGTACCAACTATCTAAATTGTAAAACAATAGAACTTCATATGTCTGATCATCTGGCACAGTTTATAAGTTTGTCCGTTCCTGCTGGATCACCTGAAAATAAAAAAAATTATTGAAAGAGAAACTGCTACTCGAGCGGATATAGATACGATAAAAAATCAATTTTCTGAGATTTCTTGGGATAATTTTTTTCACATAAGAAGTGCACAGGAGGCTTATACGGCCTTTCATGAATATTTATGCAAATGTTGATCACAAATACCTTGAAAGGAAAAAAATTAGGGAAAAGAAATAACAAAAGAATTATCTGGAGTAATGACGAATTATTGAAATGAAAAAGACTTTAGATGCGTTGGACACAACTGCCAAGGTTAAAAAGACCCAGAGTCCTTGTCAAATTATAAATCTTTCAAAAAAATATACACTGAGGAAATAAACAGAGTTGTAAGGGAAAAAAATGAGAATACGTTAATAATCTGAAAATAAATTTAAGCATTATGGAAGGTAATAAAGAATCAAAACTCTAACAAAAGAAGGAGCAAATTGAAACGGATCTTGACGCAAATACTATGAATAATTATTTCGCAAATATTGGTAAGAAAATCAGTGAGGAACTAAAAACATCTCAGCAAAACTTTAACATAACTAAAAACCTTAATCCAAGTAACGAAAAATCCTGTTTCTTCTTTGATTGTACCGCAAATGAAATCAAACGAATAATATCATCTATTAAATCAAAAGAATCGACAGGTTTTTATGAACTCAACATTGAAATTTTGAAGAAACTCAGTGATGAAATAAGTTATCCTATTTCGATCTTAATAAATAAGTGTTTTCGAGAAGGCTGTTTTCCAGGTCAGTTGAAAATAGCGAAAATTATCGCAATCTATAAAAATAAAGGTGACAAAAACGATTACAATAACTACAGGCCTATTGTAATTTTACCGTGCATATCAAAAATTTTTGAAACTGTCATCAAAGATAGAATGCTGAAATGGATGGATAAAAAACTTCTGGAATAAAAACCAGCATGGGTATAGAAAAGGTCGAAATACCACTACTGCTTTAATGGACATCGTCACGAAAATAATAGAGGCAATAGATAATGGTGATGCAGTTGAGATGCTGAACTTCGACTTAAGCAAGGCTTTCGACGTAGTATCACATCCGATTCTATTTGATAAGCTGACTTCATATGGTTTCAGAGGAGTTGCACTTGAGTTGCTGAAGTCTTATTTGAAGGATGGATGTCAGACAGTTAATTGAAAAGGTAAAATATCCACTCAGCAAAAAGTCGAGTGTGGAGTGCCTCAAGGGTCAATTTTGGGGCCCTTACTATTCTTGTTATATATAAATGATATGAGTTTTCAACATTGTGACTGTTTGTGCATCTTTTGTGACGACACCTCTATTGTCATTGTTTCAAAATGTATGGAGAACCTTCTTGGAAGGAAAAAACTTGCTCTAGAAGAGGTTGAAGAATGGTTTCGGAAGAATCTTCTAAAATTAAACAAGGAAAAAACAACAAGTTTGAATTTTGGTAGTAGACAGAATCGAAAGTATGCTAATTTTTTAGGAATAGTCTTGGACAATAAATTGGATTGGTTTTCACATGTAGATTTTGTATGTGCTAAATTATCTAAGATACTCTTTTGTGAGACGATTAAAAAAGTGTGGTACTCACGAATGGTGAGAACTGCTTATTTTGCTAATTTTCAGAGCGTGCTGCAGTATGGTATACTCTTATGGGGCAATGCTTCAGAGGCTTCCAGAGTTGACATCCTGCAAAGAAGGCCATTCGCATTATGTATGGAATCAGAGGAAGGGACTCATGTAGACCAGTATATGTGAAGCATGAAATACTTACCTTTCCTTCACTTTATATGAAGGAGTGTTTGAAATATACTCATCAAAGAAGAAACATCTTGATGCGGAATGTATCATGCCACTCATTTGACACCAGATACAGAAACGACCTTATAACACCACTACACAAGAGAAAATATACGCAGAATTTCTCGACCTACTGGGGAATCAAGATGTTCAACATTGCCAGATGTGAGAAATCTACCGGAAAGAGGGTTCTTGAAAAGAATAAAAGATCTGCTGGTCAATAATGCTTTCTATTCAGTGGAAGAATTTTGTGTTTTAATATGTCTTATTAGAGATACGTTTAGACTAACCATGTAAATTATTGATGGCAATAAATTACTTATTACTTATTATTACTTATGGCCTGCCCATCTCCACTTAAGCGACGCTGCTCGTTCTATTGCGTCTACAACTTTCGTTTTTTCTCTCATCCATTCGTTGCGTTTTTTATCCCTGAGTGATACCCCTAACATGCTTCTTTCCATAGCCCTCTGCGTCTTGCGGATTTTATCGAGGTTTGCTCTGATGAAAGTCCACGTCTGAGCTCCGTATGTTAGTACCGTAGAATGCATTGGTCGAATACTTTTGTTCTCAAGTGCATGGGAATTTCGTGGTTTTTCAGGACATAGGCGAGCCTACACCGAAAGCTGCCCATCCTAAACGAGTTCTCCTTGCGATTTCCACAGTCTGGTTTTCTCTACTCGCTCGTATCGCCTGGCCTAGGTCATTTACCTGCTCTATTACTGCTCCGTCTAGTATTATTGAGTGTTGTTCACTCGAATTGGTCATGATTTTGTTTTTTTGATGTTCATTTTCAATCCTATCCGGAGCGCTTTTTCATGAAGTTCCTCAATCATTGTTTGTAGTTCTTCCCAGTCAGAGGCAATCAGGAGTATGTCATCAGCGTATCTTAAATGATTGAGGTATCTGCCATTGATCTTTATGCCCTTGTTACTCTCAGTTCAGAGATTTGAACATGTTTTGTTTAAGTACAATAAACCTTGGTTAGGTTGGAACTAACATGATTAATTTACTATTACTAGACTGAGACTGGTGTTTCGTGCACCGATTCCAGGGTATCCCATAACTAGAGACCGGACTATATGCAATATAAAAACGTTTTTATATGCATGAGAAATGCTTTAAATATGCAAAACTGAATGATGAATTTTTAGGAACTCAGAAAAAAAGTAATTTTCATTTCAAAATCAACATAATAACTTTCAATAATGCGGTATTAAAATTTAATTTAATTGAATGTTTTTGTAAACGTTTACACTTAAATATTGTTCCAATGTTCAATTGTTTCATTTTGTCTTTGATCATTCAGAATATTTTTGTATTTGAAAAAGTTTGCTCCACATCCACGGAGTAACTGGGAGAATTTGAACCTTGGTGCTAAGTTCTCCCTTATATTTTCAGTGAAACTTCTGCCGTCCCATTAATAAAACTCTCGATAAGTCACAAATCTTCGAAACCTAGATTTCCTTTCAATATCCTTTCAAACTTTTCTTGAAGGCAAAGGCAAAGTGAAGTTCATTTGGCGTATTTAACTCATTCTGGATACTTTCAGTTGAGACCCAACCTTGAGTTTCAAATAAACAGATTCTCAGCGCTTAACATCGCCATGAAATGATAAATAAGCTAATCTGAGAATCAATCGATTAAAATCGACCAATATTAATCACATACTTCGGAGCACTTTTATAGCATTTCGGAACGCAGTAAAGAAAATATATACCCAAAATATGCATCATAACTGGATCTTAGCTTAAATATGCAAATACCGCTGTAGATGTCTTAAATATGCAAATGCATATAATCCGGTCTCTACCCATAACTAATTAATGATCCTATAGTACTGTATAGTGGAGCCTTTTGGTGCTATAAACAAATATAAAAAATTCATTTCCAGTAGAAATATATGTTTTTCCGAAATAAAAATATCCCTTTATAACGTTGCGTTTTGGTAGTACACGGTCAGGAATTCATCGAATTCATCAGTTTATTTCTCCATCTTAAAATTTCAACAATCAACATACTAGGCAGATTTCAAGATGATACAGAGCGTTTTTATATTTTATGTCATGTGATGTTATTACTTTTTGTCCTCCAAAGAAATTCGGCTGATTAACGAAATATTGAAAATTCCATAGTTTCTGCTATGAAAGTTTGTCGGATGATGAGATTGAGCTTGAGACATAATTCAACAATATGATAAAAAAATTCATTCACATCCTTACCTAATGAATATGTTGAGATCAAATAATATTTTATATTGTTTTGAATGGGTAGTCACCAGGAATTTAAAGGAAGAGGTATTATTTCAATAAAAACAATCGAACTTTTGAAAAATCATGTTTCTAAAGGGATGTTAGAAAAATTTTACAAATTAATCAATTAGAGAAAGTAGTACTCAATATGTCTTCCAATTTTTCATTCGGTATTATAACGTCCATAAGATTTAAATAAATGGTCAACTTGGTAAAACATCACGTAGGCTATGAATAAGGACCAAGAGGGCTATAGAACTATTCCATTTTTTCTATGAAAAATTTCAGTTTATATTTATCTGAACAATCTAAAAAAACGTTGATTCAACTGTTATAACTTTTTGCGCTATGAATTATGAGCTACTAATCTTTCCCATATTTTTACATTGCATAATCAAAGAAATTTGGAAGTGGATAATATTTTCTCTGAAAAATGATCACAGTTTCTTATATGGTTTTCTGAATACGTATCAATACTTTATCATGAATTTGATCGGATTATGAACTTGTTACTCAAAAACACAAGGAGTATAGTAAAAACCGTCGTTTCTTAAAAAATGTGTTTTCAATAGGAATATAATATTTTTAACTCTTTCATTGATTGATTTATTTTGTAGACATTTTTCCAGAATTATCTTTTTTTCTGGGAAACCAGTACACCTTGATACTGCTAAAAGAATAAACATTTTTTTTGTGCCTTCCATTACAATACCTACTGAAATTCATATCAAGTTGCGAAACTCTGGAAGAGAATAAGTTCTAATAAATATTTTTCGTGTTTAATGATGATTATACAAATGTATGAGAGAGCATTCAAAATAACCGGAAAAAATATCTTCTCTGAAGAAACTTCAATACATGTACCTGGTTTTTCACTATAATTTGACTCCCCCTTTAACTTTGTTACTAAAGGAGATACAAAAAAAAGTTTCGTATAAAAGTTTCACGAAATCAACTGAGGTTTTTTGATATGACTCCACAAACTGAAATATATACAGGGTGGCCAACATATTGATGGCAACTTCATTTTTTTCAAATGAAACACCCTGTATATTTTTCCATATTTGGTTAGCTCTTTTTTCCCTGATTTCGAATATGTAACATAATTGGTCTATCTTTCTTATTCTGAGCACCACAGAGTTTCAAATTTCAAGAACCATGTGGCATAGCGTTTTGGAAGTTTGTGAATATTTAAGTGGCCAATTTTATCTTTGAATAGGTAATGGCGCACCCATTTTATGGCCACCACATAGTACCGATTCAACACCGTTGGACTCGTTTTTATAGCCGTTCCTGAAGGAAAAAATTTACTTCAGCAATAATGATAATAATCAATGAAAGCGGATAATAATATTAATGATATAAAATCAACCCATATTAAACCCATAATTCGGAAATAATCCCGTCAACGCACAAAGAATAATGATAATATTGTAATGATTAAAAACAAATTTTGAAGCTTTAATTTCTGACTTGAATCAGAGCCATAATAATCCTATCAAAAATAGTCTAAACAACTTGAGACAACGATATGAACTATGTGTATTGAATGAAGGTGGTCATTTCGAGCAATTTCTTTAGTTGATGTTATTCTCACCATACTACCATAGTTTATCATTTTTCATTGGTTAAGTAATTGTTAAGTATTCATTCTAAAATAATACTTTTAAGTAGATTGTTTGGATATAAAGAATTTCGTAGGTATTTCATATCCACGTACGCATTTAATTTCGAGATCAGGAGGAAATAGCCTATCAAAAAAAGGAAGAATATACAGGACAGGGTGTCCCATTTGAAAAAATATAGTTGCATTTAATGTTGTTCACCCTGTATATCTTCCCATTGACGTTATCATAACTGCAAAAATGAGCATTTTCAGTAAACGCACTCTGCCACTTGTAAAATGATTACAGATCTTGCCAGGTGGTTACAAATGCGAAATCAGGGAAAAAAGAGCAAGCCAAACATGGAAAAATATACAGGGTGTTCCATTTGAAAAAATGAAGTTGCCATCAATATGTTGGCCACCCTGTATACAGGATGTCCCGGGAATAACTGTACATACTCTTACCAGAGATAGAGTTGCACTAGCTGACTACTCATTGACTATAGAAAATTATTTAATTTCTGGATTTCCCTAGAAAACTACAGGGTGTTTTTCCAACTTGATGGAAAAACTTAGACCATCGTAAAATCCAAACTTATTGACGGATATTATTGAAACTTGGGGGTTATTGGCACATGCTAAGGTTGAGTTAGAATACATCAATTATTTCATTATTCCATGGCCCGACTCATTAATCTCCATTTAAAGTGTTCAGGGTAAAAAAACACTTTGTATTTCGAATTACGAATAATTGATTCGCTTTTTAGAAAGAAGCTAAATTATGCTTCGATTTGTGGTATCGCTCAAAGTTGTCACATCAACAATTATTTTTTTATGAATTTTTGAATTTGGAAAAAGTTCGAAAAATCGAATTTATTTACTTGAACAGGACTTAGTCACTTTGTGGATGTCGAAAATAAATAATAAATTTTCTTTAAAAAGCCACTGAAGGTGAGGAAGACTCTAATAATTTGTTGATATACTGGGTGGCCACCCTAGACGCGGATCTCATTGCGATGAAGTGAATAAAGGTATATTGCAAAAAAAACGTATTGGCGACATGTTTAGGGTATACATAAGCATATTTCAAAATTATTCGTATGTATACCGGGTGTTCGACAACAAAGATATAGACCAAAGTGACACTTCTTCCAATGAACACCCGGTATACATACGAATAATTTTGAAATATGCTTATGTATACCCTATACATGTCGCCAATATTTTTTTTTCGCAATATACCTTCATTTACCTCATCGCAATGAGATCCGCGTCTAGGGTGGCCACCCAGTATATCAACAAATTATTATAGTCTTCCTCACCTTTAGTGACTTTTTATAGAAAATTTATTATTTATTTTCGACCTCCTCAAGGTGACTAAGTCCTGTTCAGGTAAATAAATTCAATTTTTCGAACTTTTTCCAAATTAAAAAATTCATAAAAAAATAATTGTTGATGTGACAACTTTAAGCTGTACCACAAATTGAAGCATAATTTAGCTTCTTTCTAAAAAGTGAATCAATTATTCGTAATTCGAAATACAAAGTGTTTTTTTTACCCTGAACACTTTAAATGAAGATTAATGAGTCCGGCCCTGGAATAATGAAATAATTAATGTATTTCTGACTTGACCTTAGCATGTGCCAATAATCCCCCAAGTTTCAATAATATCCGTCAATAAGTTTGGATTGTATGATGGTCTAAGTATTTCCATGAAGTTGGGAAAACACCCTGTAGTTTTCTAGGGAAATCCAGAAATTAATTTTTTATAGTCAATCAGTAGTCAGCTAGTGCAACTCTATCTCTGGTAAGAGTATGTACAGGTATTCCCCGGACACCCTGTATATTCCATTATGTCAATTCATATTGTAAAATCTCAGTCGATTTCGTGAAATTTTTGTATGAAACATTTTTCTTTATCTCTCTTTGAAACAAAGTTAAAGGGGGGGTCAAATAATAGTGAAAAACCCTGTACATTAAACGTGATTTTCATCATACCTTCAGCAAAACAAAGCATCAGTCTGCCATCTTCTTTAGTCAATACTTTTAAGGAGTTTGTGAAGTTTTATGAAGATAAGCCAAATTATGAAACCTTCTTCAACATTCGTTTCTCTATAAAAAGATACTGATGATTTCTTCAAGTTTCATATATAAATTGTTCGAAAAATTCATATTTTTTTCAGGAAGGAAGGTATCATTATCAAGGTCTATCCACTTCATGACAATGAGCACTTGAAAAAACTCGGACTGAAATGGTTCCTCTCCAAGAAGCAACCCTTCGGTGAGTTAAGACTAAAACATTATTGGGAAGGTCGAAAAAATTAGAGTGTGATGCTTTCTCGTTTTCTTCACACGTCCATCATCTTGGAAATCTGATTAATATTATGTGCCTCAGTGTCCTCCTTATTTTTATAGAGATTTTGCAATTAACCCAGTATGTGGTCATTCGAAATCTCATATTCTTTCAACATTTGCAAAAATATACACGAGTTATTATATAAATTGAAAAAGTAGAGGGTATTGTCGGTTCAACCGGAATTCACCATTCTATACATTAATTTTTGCGTTTCAGAACAGTATAGATTTGATCCGAATACAAAGCTGTTGCTGCATAAATAGCCAATAAAGATATTTGTTAGCGACAAAGTGACCTAGGACAATTTGATAAATTCCCCGAGAAAGCCACAACTTGACCAATGTTATATATTTTCGAAATCAGAAAAAATTGAGCTTTCAGAAAATGACACAAAAATCTAGTATTCCCATTTGAAAAACATAACTTTGGGTCATAACTTCGTAATTAAAAATGGTGCAAAAAAGAAGAGCACGCCACTGGATTCTACGTAAAAAAGTGCCTCTATAATGTTCTAATTTCAGAGCTCTATCATGAGTATTAGCGGAGATATGAATTTTTTCGATATCACCACTTTTCTAATTTTCGCTTATAACTCTAAAACAGAAGAAAGTGGCCAAAAATGAATACTACTCTTGTTAGTTTCTCAGCAAAAAAAAGGGATCGAGAAGTGGGTATCAGATCTCCTCTGGTTTAAAAGTTGTAGTGCTAAAACATCGAAATATGCCCACCCTGTACAGTTCATAGATGGTAAGAATGTTGTTGATTCTAAAGAGACATGATTCCCGATAGCCTAAATGTAGCATTGTTCTTAATGCCCTCTTTTGAATTACAAACAGATCATTAATATGAGAAGAGCTGTCTCAAAAAATTATTTCATATGACAGATTTGACTGAAAATCAGAAAAATATAAAATCTTCAACAAACCAAAGTCGATCTGATCCCTCAATATAAGGATCATATAGCATATATGTAGAGTTGAGTCTGCGTCTAAGTTGTTCAGTGTGAGGCCTCCACTCAAGGTGTTAGTTCACTATAATGCCCAAAAACACAATGCTTTCCCTGACCGTAACATCCCTACTTTCAATGTTTACAGATACATGGTGGTTCATCCTGGATCTGTCACTGTAAAAGGAAATACATTGTGATGTATCAATATTTAGAATGAGATTACGGTTAGCTATCCAATCTCCCAGTGTCTTTATAACCTCATTTGAATCTCTAATAGTTGTTGAGATACTGATGGACTTAAGCAAATAGTTGGTATCATCCTCAAATACCCCCATTAAATGCTTAGAAGAAACTTCAGCCTTGGGTAGATTGTTGATGGAAATTAAAAACAGGATCGGTCTAGGAATATTTCCCTGTATTACACCCATAACTAATTCACAAAACTCTGAAATAAGTATGCCACCGTCAAAATTCATTACTACTATCTGCTTTCGGAATGACAGATAGCTCTTCATCAATTTTAACTGGTTGTCTGTTATTCCACAATCCTCAAGAGATTCTAGTAGTCTTCCATGTTCCACAGAGTCAAATGCCTTGGTTAGATCCAAAAACAATTCCATAGGTACCTCACCAGGTTCCATTGTTGCTAAAACTTTAGTGCTCTTGTTCTTCGAGACGATACTCCATTAATTATATTATAATCTGCAAAGAAACAGATATTACTGCCACGATTCTATATCTTTATTTTTGTGATTCTTCAAAAATTTTGATGGAAAGTTAAAATGCGAATAAATGTATTGAAAATATAGTGTATAAAACTAAGAAGTTTTCCAACTGCTAGATATAACCCAAATACAATACTGTTCCTTCATAAATAGCAAATAACTTTCGCAATAAGTGTTAGCCACAAACTGACCTAGGACAATTTCATAAATTATCCGAGAAAGCCTCAACTTGACCCAAATATAAGAGGACTGAGCTGATCATTAAAACTATTATTATGTTATGTCTTCAGGGAGCAAGGGTCACTTGGACTCGAGACATAACTTGAGATTTGCCGGCTAGAAGAAGCTACCCTCGTCTAGTCTAGAGGATATCCCAAAGGCTCTTTTAGTTTTATTGCGCTCCTATGAACGAAACTTCGAATTGAGACCCGAATAGCGGTTTTATATCGCTAAATAAAATAAGTATAATAACGTATGATTAATTTACAAGGGGGGAGTTAACACCGGTTGTAGAAGATGGCTTCTGGTTGTATGATGTTTATGGTTGAATTGTATGGTTTATAGCCGATTATAAGGGTAACCTAACCCGGTTAAATGTTTCCTGTTTGGAAGCAGTTGAATTGAACGCTACTGAATATAAATGTGTTGTTTCAGGCAAATGAAATGTTATCATTTCGACACAATATCATAAAATTTCCGAATTACAGCACAATATTGACTACAACGATGGTGTTAGTTCCTATGAAACTGGAGCTTCTGATTATTTGAAAGGTTGCGATAATTGTTTTTTAGGTAGAGGTTAAACCGAAATCGAATTTTATGAACAGATTGATAAAACTCAAGAAATAATTGAATAAATATGCAATAATGCTGAAAGTTTCTGATCGTATAGTTGAAACAAGTTACGGCCGAAAACTGGTAGAAGAAAACTGATCCAATTTTTGAACGGAGCTTCTAGTGCATATCTGATTTTTCAGTTAATGTTCATTATGTAAGGACGAAAACAAAAGTCGCTATGGTATAAGTTGTTGATGGACTACCCGACTAGGCGATATCGGAAGAGATTCAAGTTTTTTATTATCTGCTGCGTGTGAATTTACGCAATAGGCAGTTAACAAAGATTGTATATGATGGCTGTCAGCTGTATGATGGTTATGGTCGAGTTTGTATGGTTTATAGCCTTTTGATTATGAGGATAACCGGTAACCTAACCCGGTCTAATATTTCCTGTTAGGATCTAGTTGAATTTAACACCACTAAATATAAATACATATATTGTTTGAGGCAACTTTATTGGAATAATTTCGATACGAAGTCATAAAATTCCCGAATTACAGCAAATAATAGACTAAAAACTGACGTTAGTTGCTATGAAACTGGAGCTTCTGAATATTTGAGAGATTTTTATGTTTTTCTTTTGTTTAGAGGATGAACCACAATTTGAGTTAATGAAAAATACATGCTACGATACTCCATTCGTTGTACGAATATTATATGTTTAAAGAAAGTACGTGTTACGCTTTTCTTTTAATATTTTATGCAGTTACCTGGAATGTCAGGACAGACACTTTATATTCCAAATGTTTCATTTCAAATTGTCAAAGACAGAATTTAATTGAAGTTGTGCTTATTGAAACCTCGAATTAGAGGCTTTAAATGTTGTTTCCCTCTTCTTTTTTGGTATGTTATATTGTATGTGTTGATATTATTAGTTGATAGTTGATAGTTTACAGAAGGGTTACAGTCCACTGCGACCTTAAGGTCTATTGTGCCCCCTTACAGAGCTGTTCTGGCCAAAAACCTTCACAGCTCGCCTTCCAGTTCCAGAGATCTAATGAAATCTAGTAACTGTGAAGACTTCAACGAGGCTAGTTCCTCACTCTTACAAGTTTCTTGTCCAAGGCATTTCCTCCTCAGGCTCGTAATGCCAAGGCATTCCGTGACTAGGTGTATGGGGGTTTCTTCCTCCTCCCCACAGAACCTACACTCGTCAGTGTCCGACAATCCCATCCTCAACAGGTGCTTCCTGATATTGTTAATAAACCCCTCTTCTTTTTAGAGAAACACATCTGAGTCTCAATTCATAATTACTTGAGGGATAAAACTCATTGTATATGTATATCTGCAGAAGTACAGATACAAAGGCCACATCACGATTTCATATCTTAATTTTTGTGATACATAATTTTTTCTTCAATTGTTTTATAGAAAGTTATAATGCGGATAACTGAATTATAAATATGGCCTGTAAAAGTAAAAATTCTCCCAATTGCAAGATATACCCAAAGTACAATGGTGTTGCTTCATAAGTAGCAAATAAAGATAGTTTCGCAATAAGTGAGTGTAAATCACCAATAGACCTAGGACAATTTCATAAAATACCCGAGTAAGCCACAACTTGACCCAGCTTGAAAAGGACTGAGCTGGCCATTAAAACTGTTATTCTGTCTTCAGGAAGCTGCGGTCGCTTGGACTCGATACATATCTGAGATTTTCCTGTTAGAAGGACCTAGTCTAGGGAATATCCCAAAGGCTCGTTTAGTTTTATTGCCCTCCTAGATCCGGGGCGAAACTTCGTTTTGAGACTCGAATAGCAGTTCAATAGCGCCAACGATAATAATAATTATAATAACGGATGATTAATTTACGAAAGGTCAGTAAACAGAGGTTGTGAGTGGTGGCGCTCTCTGTATGATGTTTATGGTCGAATTAGTAAGGTTTATAACCATTTTATAGGAGGGTTTCCTAAACCGGTCTCTTTCTGTTTCGACGCAGTTGAATTGAACACCTCTTAATGTAAATCTGTTGTTTGTGGCAACTGTAATGCAATCATTTCGACGAAATGTCGTGAAATTTTTTAATTATAGCGCAATATTGACGAGAACGGTGGTGTTAGTTCCAATAAAACTGGAGGTTCTAAATGGAGATATTTTCATAATTTTGTTTTGCTTAGTCTAACCACAAGCAAAGTTCATTAAAAGCACATGTTACGACACTTCATTAATTATATTATATTTCTGCAAAGGAACACATCCAGAGGTCACATCACGATTCCATACCGCAATTTTCCTGATACATAATTTTTTTCAATTTTTCGATGGAAAGTTATAATGCGGATAAATGAACTGGGAATATGGTCTGTAAAAGTAAAAATTCTCCGAACTCCTAGATATAACCAGAATAGAATGCTATTGTTCCATAAATAGCAAATAAAGATAACTTCGCAATAAGCGTAAGTCACCAACTGACCTAGGACAATTTCATAAATTCCCCGATCAAGCCACAACTTGACCAAACTCGAAGGACTGAATTCTTCCAACTGCTAGATATAACCCGAATACAATGCTGTTGCTCCAGCAAGTCAAGTGAAATAATAATAAAAACGTATGATTAATTTACAAGGAGGCAGTTAACACAGGTTGTAAATGATGGCTGTTAGCTGTATGATGTTTATGGTCAATTTTGTATGGTTTATACTTTATATCCATTTGATTATGAGGGTAACCTAAGCCGGTCTGACTTTTCCTCTTTGGATGCAGTTGAATTTAACACACTGAATATAAATATATTGTCTGAGGTAGCTTTATTGGAATAATTTCGATACGAAGTCATAAAACTCCCGAATTATAGCAAATTATTGACAAAAACAATGACGTTAGTTGATATGAAACTAGAGCTTCTGAATATTTGAGAGATTTTTATGATTTTCTTTTGTTTAGAGGATGAATCACAATCTGAGTTAATGAAAAGCACATGCTACGATACTCCATTCCTTATACGCACTGGCGTATTTAGGGAGGGAACCTCTGTACCTCTGTCGAACCAAAATCAAAGTTCATTAAAAGCACATATTACGACACCCCATTAATTATATTATATATCTGCAAAGGAACACATCCAGAGGTCACATCACGATTCCATGCCTCAATTTTCCTGAACATATTTTTTTTATTTTCGATGGAAAGTTTTAATGCGGATAAACAAACTGGGAATATGGTCTTTATATGTTTATATTGTTTCACCAACTGACCTAGGACGATTTCATAAATTCCCCGATCAAGCCACAACTTGACCAAACTCGAAGGACTAAGCTGGCCATCAAAACTGTTAATATGTCATGTCTTCAGAAAGCAAAGGTACCTTGGACTCAAGACATAACAGAGAGGCTAGAAGGACCTACTGCCGTCGAGGGGATATCCTAGAGGCTCGTTTAGTTTTATTGCCATCCTAGGTCCGGGACGAAGCTTCGATTTCAGACCCGAGGAGCGGTTATATCGCGCAAACGATAATAATTATAATAACGGGTGAATAATTTACAAGGGGGCAGTTAACACCGGTTGTAGAAGATGGCTTCTGGCTGTATGATGTTTATGGTCGAAATTGTATGGTTTATAGCCATTTGATTATGAGGGTTACCTAACTCGGTTTAACTTCTCCTGTTTGGAAGCAGTTGAATTGAACGCTACCGAATATAAATGTGTTATTTCAGGTAAATGAAATGTTATCATTTCGACACAATATCATAAAATTTCAGAATAATAGCACAATATTGAATACAACGATAGGGTTAGTTCCTATGAAACTGGAGCTTCTGATTATTTGAAAGGTTGCCATAATCGTCTTTTAGCATTGAGTTTGACTATAGATGAATACTCTATGCTTTTAGTAAGAGGTCAAACTGAAATCGAATTTTATGAACAGATTGATAAAACTAAGAATTGAACAAATAACAATAAGTAATGCGGAAAGTTTCTGTTGGTATCGTTGAAACAAATTTTGGTCGAACACTGTTAGAAGAAAACTTATATTAGTTTTTTAACAGAGTTTCTAGTGCATATCTGATTTTTCAATTCATGTTCAATATGTAAGGATGAAAACGTTCTGTCAATGGTTTGATAAAATCTCGGGCTATACGAGAGTTCGTCGATTTGCAGATGATATGGCAATAAACATTCATTATATTACATTGATATGTAATTATTTCAAGCATAATCAACTAACATTGAACTGTTGAAGAATATAACTTTGCTTATTGCTGCAATCTGAGCCTTCATGCGGCGTCTTGGGTTGGTGAGGAAATGCTGAAAGTTACTCACAAGGTCACTTTTTGTACGGAAATGAATACTGAGCATTAATCATAAAAAACAAGAAATATCAAAATGACTAACTTTATACTGAAACTGGTTTAAGGTCGATCCACACATTTCAGAGACGTAACGTACCATAGAGTGACATTCAGTGAAAAAATAGATCGGATGATATATCGTATTAGAACATGTCCGGTGCAAAGATATTCTGGCGATTAAGGTGCACTGCCGTCATGGGAATATTTCAATTTTGACAAACGTCTTATGGGATGTACCCCAGTGTGTTCTTTTCTTTTCTTCTTCCTCGTTCAAAAGCAAGATCTTCGGAGCAGCGATTCATTTCGCAAGACAATAAAATTCACGTAGATACCAGATCCAAACTGAAAACACGCTTTGAGCGGACCCAGCAATGACGGGAAAATACTGACACGGATGACACAGTAAGTTGCTGTGTGCATGATAAAAAATTCATAACGGATTACACTGAAGGGAGCGGAGCACTGGCAGCTACGTTGCCGTCACGTCACCGAAATGTGTAGAACGACCTTTATTCGATACAGGACCAATATTTTGCGATAGAGATCTGATGAAAGAACTAAATTCAATACAATTTGTGAAAAGACGAGTTTTTACTGAATTTCTTACGCCTAAAATATACAGGTTTGGAAAATTCACTCGGAAACATAGGATTTTACGTGCAAATCTTCAAGTCGCTCTGGTTCCAATGGAACAGTAGAAGAATCGAAACATCAGTGCGATGCCATATGGAAAACACATCAGGACATACAGAACGAACGCTGAAATCGTGGTGGGGATGCTTCGGACTGGCTTTCCGCGATGTGCATGTGCCATTCAAATGATTTTATTATTCGAAACGTGGAGAGCGGGTGAGCATATCAGTTTGAAAAGTTAAGTAAGATTCTCCATAAATCAATTAAGAAGGAAAAATTCAAATAATAAAATCTTATTTTGGTGGTCAATCAATTCAGGAAACAAAAAGTCATTTAGTGTCTCCTGAAATTATTATTTTGAAGAAAAATGGTTATTGATGTTATAGGGTGAAAAACAATTCAACAGATTCACCAGAAAATGATGTCAAATGAATGGATATCGTGAAACTACGATGAAAAAAAAATGAAAATATGTAGTTCATTTTTGATGAGACATCGTTTTCCTGGAATAGAAAACATCACCCATCAGTATTTAAGATATTCGTCTAGAAATAATAAGCAACTGAGTATTTCTGCGCGTTCCCAGTACCTTTTAAGAAAAAAGAGCTTTTAGAGAATATATTATTCCGGCATTTCAACAGCTATCAATTGATTTCGATCATGGTGGAAAATAACCTAAGTACTCGTTTTCACTGAGGAAAGTATTTGTTACATTATTTGTTGTGCCAAATGAATTCCTTGCATACAAAATAATAGAATTATAATAATTATATTCAAATTGAATCGATACGATTTTATTATTTGAATGTTTCCTTCTAAACTGATCATAATTGGTTTACGGAGAATCTAATTACTTTTCAAGCTGATATGCTCTCACGTTCTCGACGTTGAGAATCATTGAATCATATGAATCGCACATCGCGGAAAGCGAGTCCGAAGCTACCTCACCACGATTCCAGCGTTCGTTCTGCATGTCCTGATGTGTTTTCCATATGGCATCTCACTGATATTTCGATTCTTCCATTGTTCCATTGGAACCAGAGCAACTTGGAGATTTGCACGTTAAATCCCATGTTTCCGAGTGAATATTCCAAACCTGTATATTTAAATTTCACATGATTCAATATTGTTTAGCACATATTCATTTTACAGAAATGCTCATTAGTTGTATATACATATGATTCGGACCGAGGGCTCTTCAAGGACCTTGTCAATTCGAAATGGCTGAAGTGAGAAGGAGTTTTATTCTAACAATAGAACACATGATTGCAGAACACACACACATACCGGGTTTAACTAAACAAATGAGCTTTTTGCCTCATTGTACAATCTTCCGAAATTTGGACCGTTTGATTGATTGTGACACATCAACTGTAAATACAACTTCATTGAAATAAACTTTTATTTTTTGTCATATCACGCGCAAGATTCTGTTTCAATGTTTATTTTTTAAGTCGAAAAAAAATTAGTTGTATGCCTGACAAAAAACAAACCTGCAAGTTATGATGCAGAACATCAGCTACTTAGCCTAAACCTACTCTCAGACTATATTTCAGTCCTCATTAAACCTTGAACCGTATCAATCCCAGTGGATTATCATAGGATACATAACAGTTACCGTCGCTTCATAACTTGTCGATCTTCGGATTACGGGAACAAAACGAACAACTGGGTGCTTGCTCAGCACCCTTTTTTCATCATGAAAGGGGTATTTTAATGGCGCCATTATGAAATATGGCGGTTAGTTAAAAGTGACTAAAGCCCTATGATCTCCGTTCTTCCCCTCGCTACCCCGTCCTCCCCCTGTACATGATAAGCGAATCGCTACGCCAGGCCGCAGCTCAAATAACGTTCCTGGTAAAATATCTTTCGAATTAGCAGAACCAATTCGATCGATTCCTCTGAAGGATATTTCTCAGCATCATTTTTCATTTCATTTTTATCCTTAACATAAACTCTATCATTTTTCCAATTATCGACTACTATCTAGTGTGCCCTTCAAACTAAAACTTTCCGCTAACACTACCTTGCACAAATTAAAAGCGCTCCAGAACATGTTGAGCTTGTGCCACTGAACGATTTCGCTTGGGTTCTGTAACAGTTGCCGAACTGTTTCGTCTGCTCAATGCGACCATTGAGTCAGCTAGTTTCAGGAAAATGGATATGATACGTTTCGCTCCACTGACATACAACAAAGCAGAAAGTTGTGATGCAGAATATCAGCTACTCAGCCCAAACCGACCTTCAGACTATATTTCCATCCTCATGAAACCTTGAATTCTATTAATCCCAGTGGATAATTATAGGATATACAGATGTGGCAGAAACGGATGGAAACACTGGAACTCCTGTGTTAAATTCAAGCAGGCTCGGAGTCCTGATTCAGGAGCCCTGGATTAGAGGTGGCGAGGTGAGGGGTCTCTCCTTCAGTGGAAGTAGGCTCTTCTGTTCGCCCAAGGACACAAATCCGAGGGCGTGCATACTCGCTTCTTCTGACTTGGGGGCTCAATTATTAACAAATTTCTGTTTCAGGGATCTAGTAGCGGCCGGTTTACTGATTTCAGGGGACCGCTGGAAAACTTGGTGGTATGCTCGGCATACCTTCCATACGACTCTCCGGATCCACCACCATCGAAGGAGATGGTGGAGCTGGTGACCTTCTGTGAGCAGAAGGCTGGCCCCTGCTCATTGGATGTGATGCGAATGCGCATCACATTCTGTGGGCGGCAGCATGATGTGAACCCCAGGGGTGAGGCTCTAGCTGATTTTCTGTTTTCAACCAGTTTACACCTTCTCAATAAGGGTGACGAGCCTACCTTTATCACGTCAAGTAGAAGGGAGGTTCTTGACGTCACTATGTGCAGCAGCTCCATCGCTGATTGCATAATGGATTGGCGTGTAGCCACGGAGGTGATCTCACTGTCTGATCACCGGCACATCTGCTTCACCATCAGTGGAAGCAGCCCGACAAGGGATCCGGTAACTTTCAGGAACCCCAGAAAAACAGACTGGTCCAGATATCTGGCATTCCTCTCTGAAAACCTGGGACAGGTGCATCCCAAACCTAGGACTTCGAGAGAATTGGACACTGCAGCTGAAAAGCTTCAGGAGGCCATAATCTCAGCCTATCATAGCAGTTGCAGTCCCCAGGTTCGTAGACCGAAGGGTCAAACGAAATGGTGGACTCCTGAATTAATGATGCCAGACGCACCAGCAGGCATCTCTTTAACAAGGCAATGAGATCCGGCCTTGCAAGTGACTGGGACGACTATAAGTCGGCCCTGAGAGAGTGTACAAAGGACTAATAAGAAAGTCTAAGCGAGAATCTTGGAGGCGCTTCTGTAGTGATATTGAGGGTGCGCCTGAAGCTAACAGGCTCAGGCGGGTCCTCTCTGCCGGGGGCCCTCCGAGGATTGACTACTTAAATCTTCCTAGTGGGCAAAAGACGGGCTCAGAGGAAGAAAGCTTAAGACATCTCTTAGAGACGCATTTTCCTGGCTTCTCTGAGAACGTAGACACACAGGGTGTATGCCATCGACGGGCCTCATACGAGGACTGGAAGCTGGCTGCACGTGTAGTCACACATTCTCGACTTCGTTGGGCGATCAACGGTTTCGAGTCTTATAAAGCAGCTGGTGAGGATGGCATTGTTCCGGCTCTGCTATCCAAGGGGCTGGAAGTGCTGGCCTCCCCACTGCTTCACGTTCTCCGTGCGAGTCTGGCTCTAGGTCACATTCCATTGTCCTGGAGAAAGGTGAAGGTAATTTTCATACCCAAGCCTGGAAAACCATCGCATACAAAAGCGAATGACTTTCGACCAATTAGCCTCTCCTCGTTCTTAGTCAAGACACTGGAGAGGTGGTGGAAAGATACATCAGGGACGATGCTTTAGTGGCTATACCACTGCACCCCTCCCAGCATGCGTATCAGCTGGGCAAATCAGTAGATTCTGCTCTTCACTCAGTGGTTAACTGTATTGAGGACGGAATACATAACAAGGAGTACACCCTAGCTGTATTTCTTGATATAGAAGGTGCCTTCAATAACACTGCGTTTGGTGTGATGCAATCTGCGTTGGCCAGACATGGTGTTCCGCCTACTCTTTGTCGGTGGACGGGGTCTCTGCTTGGTTCACGTAGCATCGTGGCTCGGCTGGGCGGCTCGACCATAGGGGGCTCGCCAGGAAGGGGATGTCCGCAGGGCGGTGTTCTGTCTCCGATACTGTGGAATCTCGTCCTGGATGAGCTCCTGGTGGAGTTAAGGAAGGCTGGGTTCGTTTGTGGTGGCCTATGCGGACGACTTTGTTATATTAATCAGGGGTAAGGTGATCAGTGTCATTGGGGATCTGATGCAGAATGCTCTGCGACGGGTCGAACGATGGTGCTTGAAAAACGAGCTCTCGGTAAATCCTAGTAAGACAGAGATGGTTCTCTTTACTAGAAAGAGGGTGCCTAGCAACTTACGACTTCCCAGTCTGTTTGGAGTTCGTTATCTCGGGGTGATATTGGACCGCAAACTTTTGTGGAACAAACACGTTGAGACTCAAACGAATAAAGCCAATGTAATATTCTGGTCCACTCGGAGGGTGCTGGGTAATGGATGGGGCTTCAAACCGCACATTATGCACTGGTTGTATACTGCCGTGGTGAGGCCTATCCTGACCTATGCCTCTGTGGTGTGGTGGCCTTCTATGGAGAGGGCCGTCAACCAGAACATTATGACTAAATGCCAGAGGAAAGCTTGTTTAAGTATTACAGGCGCTCTCAGGTCTACCCCTACAGCAGCGATGGAATGTCTGCTGGGTCTCTCTCCTTTGCACTTAGTTGTGAAGGAGGTGGCTATGAAGACAGCTCTAGGAATCTGGGAACGGGGACAATGGCGCGATGGAGGACTCTTCACTGGGCACGCGAGGGCCCTCAAAATGGTCAAGGATGCTCACGCTCCCCTTCTCCAGAGAGGTGACCGCGCGGGCACTAGGTTCTGCTTCGACGAACCCTACAGGGTAATTGTTCCCGACAGAGACCTATGGTCTTCATCAAACAGGCTTCTTAGTCCAGAAGGTCCCACCTGGTTCACTGATGGCTCTGTCACAGCAACAGGGTCTGGGGCCGGAATCGTGGGTCCTCACTTTAATCAGGCTATCCCTCTGGGGAAGGACTGTTCCATTGTACAGGCTGAGCTATTTGCGGTTCTTGCATGCGCACTGGAAAACATTCGCAGGGGATACTCTGGCCAGCACATTTATATATGTTGCGACAGCCAGGGAACTCTGAAATCTCTATCTGATGTTAGAGTTGACTCTCTTCTGGTAGAAGAATGCAGGAAAGCTCTGCGTGGGCTGGGCTCTGATAACTTTTTGAAAGTGGTCTGGTGTCCGGCTCATGCGGATATACCTGGTAACGTCAAGGCAGATGAACTGGCTAGGCGGGGAGCCGGATTAGCATTTGTTGGTCCGGAGCCTTCGCTGCCAATCTGTCGCACATCTGTCAGAAGTTTCTTCAGGAACTGGCTGAACAGGGAATTTTCCTCGGAATGGAGCGCAGGGGTGGGCCTGAGGTGGTCTAGGATTCTCATTGAGAGACCGTCCTCGCGATCTGAGGTCAATAGGCTTCTGCTGTGCTGGAGAGGAAACAACTCAGTCTGGTGACTGGTGCATTGACTGGTCACCTGTTTAACAAGCATTTGAAGAGAATGGGATTGACGAGCTGCTCCCTATGCCGGTGGTGCAGGAGTACTGATGAAACGGTTGAGCATATTTTGTTCAACTGTGAAAACCTTACTGAGTTAAGGTCAACACACCTAGGAAATCCAACACCTTCTATTCCTATGGTGAGAGGGACCACTCCTGGCAGGCTCGCGACATTTCTGTCTTCGTGTCTGAGGAGCTGAGTCTCTGTAGAATGATGCGGGTGAACAATGGGCCACTAGGCCTCAGTTCGGCCGGTAAGGCACCGCACAGAGAAGAAGAAGAAGAAGGCTCGGAGTCCAGTGGAACAGTGGAAGAATCGAAATCTCAGAGCGATGCGATATTGAATAAGCGGCTGGTCTGTTGGAATGGCATTCCGAAAGCTCTGATAAGGGTAAGATCGGAGCATTGGTTACAGCAAACGCTGGTATTTCGTGGTAGTCGCAAGACGCGACGTTGCCTGTGTCGTTGCCGACCGTAGCGTTTGCTGTAACCAATGCTCCGATCTTACCCTTATCAGAGTTTTCAGAATGCCATTCCAACAGACCAGCCGCTTATTCAATATCGCATCGCTCTGAGGTTTCGATTCTTCCACTGTTCCACTGGACTCCGAGCCTGCTTGAATTTAACACAGGAGTTTCAGTGTTTCCATCCGTTTCTTCCACATCTGTATAACAGTTATCGTCGCTTCAAACTTGTCGATCTCCGGATTACGGAACAGGAACAAAACGAACAACTGATTCGCTGGCCCAGAGGTCGCTTTTTTTTCATGAAAGGGGTTTTTCAATGGCGACATTATGCAATTTCGGGATTTTTTAAAAGTGACAAAAGCCCTTCGATATCTGTTCTTCTTTTCGCTATACCCCCTTCCTCTTCACGTGATTAACGATTCGCTCCGCATGGTTACAGCTCAAATAATGTTCTTGGTCAACCAATCCGATCGATTTCCCTCATAGATATTTCTTAGCATCACTTTTCACTTCATTCTCATCCTCAGCATATCATTTTTCCAACCATCGACTACTATCTGGTGTGCACCTCAAACTAAAACTTCACGCTACCGCTACCTTACAAAAATCAAAAGCTCTCTAAAAAATGTCGTCTGATCCAGAACGTGTTGAGCTTGTAGTGCAGGTTACTGAACGATTTTGCTAAGGTTTTGTGATAGTTGCTCAACTGTTTCGTCCGCTGAATGCGACCATTTAGTCAGCTAGTTCCATGAAAATGGGGATGATACCTACGTCTCGCTCCATTGACAAACAACAAACCAGAGTTGTGATGCAGAAAATCAGATACTTAGCCTAAACCGTTCTTCAGACCATATTTCCATCCTCATAAAACTTTGAATCCTATCGATCCTAGAGGATAATCGTCGGATACATAACAGTTATCGTCACGCTAAACTTGTCGATCTCCGGATTACGGAACAGGAACAAAACGAACAACTGGGTCGTTGGCTCAGTTCGCTTTTTTCAAGCATGAAAGGGGTCTCTTAATGGCGCCATTATGCAATATCGCAGTTATTTAAAATAGACGAAAGCCCTATGATCTCTGTTCTTCTCCTTTCTACCCCGTCCTCCCCGTTTACGTAATTTGCTATTCGCTTCGCCAGGTCACAGCTCAAATAACGTTTTTGGTTGAATCGCTTTTGAATTAGCAGAACCAATTCGATTGAGTCCCATTAAGGATATTTCTCAGCTCGATCATTTTCCAACTATCGACTTCTATCCGATGTTCCCTTCAAACTATAACTTTCCGCTACCGATACTTTGCACAAATTTAAAGCGTGTTGAGCTTGTAGTGCATAAGTCACTGATCGATTTCGCTAGGGCTTTCTAACATTTACCCAACTATTTCGTTTGCTGAATGCATCCATTGGATCAGCTACTTTCATGAAAATGGGTTTGATACGTCTTGCTCCACTAACAAACAACAAACCAGAAAGTTGTTATGCAGAAAATCAGCTACTTAGCCTTAACCAACGCTTCAGACTATATTTCCATCCTCATAAAACTTTGAATCCTATCAATCCTATTGGATTATCATAGGATACATAACTATTATCGTCGCTCCAAAATTGTCAATCCCTGGATTACGGAACAGGAACAAAGCGAGCAACTGGGTTGCTAGCTCAGCTTCGCTTTTTTCCAGCATGAAAGGGGTCTTTTAATGGCGCCATTATGCAATATCGCGGTTATTTAAAAGTGACAAAAGCCCTATGATCTCTGTTCTTCTCCTCGCTACCCCGTCTTTCCCCTTTACGTGATTAGCGATTCGCTTCGCCAGGCCACAGCTCAAATTACGTAAACTTGCGGCTTTTCCTTTCTTCTTGCTAGGGGTTCAAAAGGCGTAAATGGATTAGTCCTGACGTCGCGCGTTATATTTCATAATTTTGAATGAGAGCGAAACAAGCACTGATGATATTTCTTCGAGACCTGGATACCTGGAGGCTCGTTCTGTCTTGTGAAGAACGATTGCATGTTTTATGTTTTGAATCATCTGGGTTGTTGGCTCAGATCAAGAAAAACATAGATAGGCCCCAAGCGTAATATCAATGGAATGAATTTGAAGATAAGATATACAAACCAAATTTTTGTTTTCGTTTTGAAATTTGACAGTTCAAAGGCAGAGCCGTATTCTTTTAAAGGCACTGAAACGAGATAAATAGGTTAATGCACAAACAACCAGAGATCCTAAGAGCTACTTCTGCCTTGGTATACAGGTTTGGAAATTCACTTCGAAAACATACGATATACCATGCATCAGGCAGAGAATTTTTCCGCCCAGTTGAACGTTGAACAGATGAATAGTCCAGACATTCACGTTCCGTAACTAACTGAATCACACTGTCTGATTGCAATAATGTAGTGTTGTCTCTTTCTTGATGTTGGGGATGACGAAATGGCAGGGAACCTGTATTAGGCACATCGAATTATTTAATGTTTCAGGCTGACCGTAATATTCGATTCATGTACTTGCGGTTGCCTGCCTTACTGAATGGCGGTAAGTGAGAGAACTAAGACTTGAATTTGCGGTTGCCTGCCATACTGAATGAAGGTAAGAGAGAGAACCAAGACTATATTATTAGAATCAGACAAAGGAATTAAGTCAATTACAACACGTGAATCTTTCGACTAAACATCTGTACAACTGGACGGAAAAATTCTCTGTCTGATCCATTTTATATAGTATCTGTTCGATGTGAATTTCCAAAACTGTACAGTACAGTAGTAAAAGTGTATCGTCTGCATAATATGTATTAAAAGCCTCCACATTAACGATTTTAAAAATATTATTTATGTACTGAAAACAGTTTTGGAACGATAACAGTTCGCTGCTCTGACAATGACGTTTCGGGTAATTTAATGTATAATAATAATATGTTGCTTCCACCTCTACCACTTCTGCAAAGAGCTTAACAACATTTTTCTTGAAATGACTCGAAACAATTACATGTAATTCTATCAACTCGATTATTGTGCTCAACTACATTCATTGCACATTGGATACTCCAAAAAATTAAGCTCTGTCGGATAATTTTTCAAAGAGTAGAAATGAATTTACCTTTCGCTGAATGTATTCATAGCAACAACTTTAGTTCAATATTCATTGTAGAATTCAGACAACATTTTTTCTTTGGAAATATTCCTCTGACATCTATACTAATATTATAAAGAGGTTAAGTTTGTGTGTTTGTATGTTTGTATATTTGTTCAATTGTAAGGGCTAATCTCGGGATCTACTGAACCGATTTTAAAAATTTTCACCAATAGAAAGCCACATTATTCTTGAGTGCCATAGGCTATATAAAAAACCGAAAAATAATGAGGCTTTCACGTGGTAGTCAAAGCAGCGGATGGCGCGCGATGGCTTCGGGTTTAATTCCGTTCGCGTTCGTGCTCGCTTCGGGAGAAGGAGGCGTGGCCTTTTACATCTGAGCGCGGCTCAGTCGCGTTATCTCTGCCCTGTGGACCTGTGCCCTGTGGTCGCGTGGTCGGCTCCGTAATTAAATTTTTCGAAACAATATTAGCACACTTTCGACATTCGGCCACATAACAATGGAACGGACATACTACTGATACGTTCCTACGATACCAATGAGTTGTCAATTTTCATTAATGAAAATGTACCGAAATTAGTCAAAGACCGGAGATAAGCTTTTGATGAACTAAATTTATAGTGCGCTTAATAACAGAGGTTTAACTTTCTTTCTCGACTACCCGGAAGGCACTGTCAAAGCGTTTCTTGCAAATTTGGTATTGGCAAAAGTAAGACAATCCGGGAGAAATGTACTAGCCGTTGCCTCTTAAAGGATTGCCGCTATTCTGTTAAATGATAGGAAAACAGCACACTCCACCTTGAAGCTACCTCTGACAGTCTAACTAGAGCAACAGTCAGTTTGTTCCATACGTAAAAATGAGCCACTCGGGAAATTTTTACGAGAAACATCTTTAATTATACCTCTGGGACGAATGTACCATGAGTCATAGAGCTCATGTTGAAGCAGTAAACCGAACGCTCAAAGACCTCAGAAAATCTGATGCTGTAATGGGTGGCGTTACTTTTGTTTTCGCGGGCGATTTTCGGCAAACACTGCCTGTAGTAACAAAAGGAACACGCGCCGATGTCATCAGAGCATGCTTAAAATCATCTCACCTATGGAGTTCGGTTGCATCTCTCAATTTACGAACAAACATGAGATCCCATTTGAGCGAAAACGACGATGACGACTTTCCCCGTAAACTACTCAATCTTAGCAAAGGAAAAATTGTCTCTTCTAACACCAACAGCAATGACGTTAAATTTGACGAGACATTAGGATACATATTGCACAGGTTGGAACATCTTATTGATGCAATATATCCCGGTCGTGAAAATTTATTGGAGAGAGATTAATTATCATTGGTTTTGTTCTAGGGCAATATTGTCACCCAGAAACGATACAGTGAATGAAATAAATAAACTCATTTGAGAGAAAATTCCTGGTCAGGTCAAACACCATAAGTCTATTGATACGGTGTGTAGTATTGAGGACTATCCCCAAGAATTTTGAAATTCTTTGAACCCTTCTAGCTTACTTCCTCACGAAAGTTTGCGTTCCTATCATGCTATTAAGAAACTTGAGCCCCCAAAATGTGTAATGGGACAAGGCTGCTTACAAAAGAGTTACGGGACAATATAATCCTGGCGACCATTATCACAGGGCCAGCAGTGGGACAACTGGCCTTCCGCGGAAACCCATGATTCGCACTGATGTACCCATACCGTTTAAAAGGCTACAGTTTCCAGTGAAGATCTCTTTTGCCCTCACTATTAACAAGTCCAAGGTCAAACATTCTCTCTGGTGGGCATTGACCAGAGAAAGCCGTGTTTTTCCCATGGGCAGTTACATGTTGGCTTATCTCGGGTTAGAACTCCTGATAGATAATATATTTTGCTACCAAATGATAACAAAAAATTTTGTACTAACATGCAATCATGCAAATACAAACTATACCTGCGTATGACCCTCCTTTTTGGCAGTTAGAAATCAAAACATAACACTCTGTACTAAAAAAGGATTATAAACATTATGCCCAACGGAGTGGGCACGGGTCAGCTAGTAAAATATAAAGTTATCTAATATCGTCTTTCAGTAATGTTCATCTCTGTTGAGTCTTATTATTATTTATTTATTTTAATTGCGATTTAGAGAGAAATCGTTCAAATCAATGGACCATTTATTATTTCAACTAAGCTTTCATGATTGAGGAAACACGAAAGCTTAGTTGAATTATGATTTGAGCGATTTCTCTCGAAATCCCAAATAAACTAAATAAATAAGATATCTAATATCTATGTTGTCGATAATTCCAATTTCAACTCTTTCCATTTGTTGGTACTCAGATCTAATATTGAAGATAAGCTGGTCTTGTTATGTCACATACTATGTGCGAGAAAAAACTAGCAAACACGCAATGTGATTAACCAAAGTTGAGTTTCTAGAGTCGCTCCTATTGCCATGGTGACTTTGAAACACGTGCGTTTCGGAAAGTTTGATTTAAACAGCTAAAATAGGACATCTATAAAAAAAATAGTGTTATCTGTTTTGTCGGTTGCAATATTATATCAACGTAAAACGATCATCCCCTATGAATACAAGGTAAATTCATTTGAGCGCTCATTGTACCTAAAACAAGTGCTTCTTATATCGTTTTGCCCAAAAATCTGTAATTTTTCGAATTCTGAGAAATGGTCTCCAACGAAAGGTTCGACTCGCTGATGACGAATCCGTGGTGAAATTCAATTCTGTTCATGGGGCCGGCTGGCCGTATGTACGATTACTATCAAAGGGACTATCTAAGTTACTTGAGAGTTAAGTTCAATTGAGAGCCAACTCATACAGGGTGTTTCATAAAAAAATGACCTTTAAAAATGTTTATTCCTCAATATCTCAGACAAAACGAAACCAATTTTGGGGCCACATACAAGATGCTCATAATAAGCTTCATGCAAAATTTTGTGGCCATAATGTTAATAAAACCATAGAAAATTCAATTATTAATATTAAAAAAAGAATCTTTATATTTCCATAATGAGATATCTGATTCGAGTAAAATTTAACTTGTGAATGTAGATTGATACACTTAAGGTTCATGCAAAATTTCAAGAGGATCGCATCATCAAAACTATAGATTTTTTTTAGTATTGATTGTTTACATGTTTAATTTTTTGAATAATCACCAGAATATAATTCCGATCGTGCTGAGATTTTGCATTCATGAACTAATAGACTACTGGCCCGTATTGAAAAAATTATGGGTCATTTGAACCACCAGGTGACCTATCTAGAACGATATAAGAGCATAAAATAATAAGATTCAGCACTATGCCGTCACTTGTAAGCTGTCCAACTGAGTGCAGGTGAGAATTTGAAAGTACAGGTAGAGTGGGTATATATTTTGGTCACATATTTTTGTACGGCATTCTTACCATCGATAGATCCGTGAAAAATAATAAGAAAACGCGTAGCGCCGTAAAAAAATATGGAGCTACAGAGTCGAATTTTTTTTTATTTTCCAAAAAGTACCAGGGTAAATTTGGTCTTTTGATTTTGTACGGCATCTGTGTTATACTATTTCAATACTCCTTCTAATCCATTATTCCCCAACGCCGTACAAAAATCATGCGACATGGGGAAAAAATCTAGGGTTGCAATCCCTCTTTTTCCGCAGTCCAGGGGGTGATTTGACACAACATGAAATAAATTTATTTTGAAAGTATTTTATGCAAAGATAATATTTTTTCATATGCCGTACATTTTCGTTGGTCCAAAGGGAAAAAAAATAAAAAATCTATTTATTTGTACTAATTTTCATTGTCTTTTCGTGATTCTAGGCTTCTAGTTAGAAACTATGTTGAATATGGGTTTGTATTCTATCCATATATACCAAAATATAGACATATTGTCACTGATAATTCCAAAATACAACATATTTTTGAGAAGTACTCATGACACTGAAGTTTGCAGTACAAAATCATGTGACAAGGGGGTCTGCTAACTTCAGAGTCATGAGTACTGCTCAAAAATATGTTGTATTTTGGAATTATCAGTGACAATATGTCTATATTTTGGTATAAATGGATAGTATACAAACCCATATTCAACATAGTTTCTAACTAGGAACCTAGAATCACGAAAAGACTATGAAAATTAGGACAAATAAATGTATTTTTTCTTTTTTGGACCTTTGGACCGACGAAAATGTACGGCATATGAAAAAATATTGTCTTTGCATAAAATACTTTCAAAATAAATTTATTTCATGTTGTGTCAAATCACCCCCTGGACTGCGGAAAGAGAGGGGATTGCAACCCTAGATTTTTTCCCCATGTCGCATGATTTTTGTACGGCGTTGCGGAATAATGGATTAGAAGGAGTATTGAAATAGTATAACACAGATGCCGTACAAAATCAAATGAACAAATTTACCCTGGTAATTGCCGGAAAATAAAAAAAAAATTCGACTTTGTGGCTCCACATTTTTTTACGGCGCTACGCGTTTTCTAATTATTTTTCACGGATCTATCGATGGTAAGAATGCCCTACAAAAATATGTGACCAAAATGTACCCACTCTACCTGTACTTTCAAATTCTCACCTGCACTCAGATGGACAGCTTACAAGTGACGGCATAGTGCTGAATCTTTTTGTTTTATGCTCTTATATCGTTCTAGATAGGTCACTTGGTGGTTCAAATGACCCATAATTTTTTCAACACGGGCCTGTAGTCTATAAAGAGAATCTCAAGTCCTGTACAAAGGTGAGGTGATTGCTGCATTGATCCACCAATGAACGACAGCTCATATGTTTCTATTCAGGGCTTTTTTCAAATATTTTCACTATTCTGTTTTACAATCAAACAACTGCCCAATGAACGGAAAACACGGCACTAACGCAGAACAACTGCCGCATATTCGAAAGTAGCTCAAGGGGATATATCCCAAATATCACCAGGGCATCAATCAAGGTTATAATCCCTTCAAAAAACCCATGGGGAGTACAGTTTTCTTATTCAAGAAATCACTCTAGTTCTCCCCGTAACTCCCTGAGGTTATAATAATAATCAACCAGAAACTGACGGACCTGCCGACTAACGACGTTGTAGGTTTATTCAGCAACCGCTTACGGGGTCAATTAACGTTCCTCCCGTCCCGTTGGAGGCTCCCGGAACGGAGCCCCGCGGTCTCGATGACAGACAGAAAACGTGTCAGGTTTGCTAATAATGATCTTGCGCTCCCCTTTTGGCCTAATTAGGGGTAACTTGCGGGAGGGTAGAAAGGGTGATTTTGGGGAAGAGACTATTGGAAACTAGCTATTCGGTAGAATGTTTGGAGAGGCAGGTGGTAGGTAGGAATGTCAGGTTGTGCGGAAGTTCGGATTATTACAAGCATAGATAAGGGTATACAAGGTAGATAAGATGGTTATGATAGCGATAAATTTTAGTTCTTGTTCCATCTGTTTAGTGGTTTCGGTGTTTAATAATCTATTGCAGTTTGATGTCATATATCAGTATACTTATATTAATAACAGCTATTATTGAGATTTCATGACACTTTATAGACATGATATATGCTTTTATGCTTTTGTGAGGATAAACTTGGGCCATTCATATTTGCTTTCAGTCGCTCAATGTTGCTTATATTGATATAAGTCAGGGTAGGTTCGAGTACCAAGACTTGCCTACGAACGAACTATATCTGGCATATGAAGGTAAGGATATTTCGAAGAATACTGAAAAAAAAATACTTTCTGTTAGATTTTGAATGAGACAGTAGGTTGAATTCCTTTAATATAATTATATGATCCATGTGGATTTGGCTCGAACCAGCGGGACGCGCACAAACAGATAGGTTAGAGTCAATTGTAGCAATTGGAACGTTAGAAGCACAGTTGTCGATGATTTTGTAACTATTATTCAATAAAGATTATGAAAAGTTCCTAATATTTATAACTTACAGAAAATACACAGATATGTCAGTTTTATTCGCGTCAATATTTGACTTATGTATCTTGCAACTTATTGCATCGTATTGGTTACAGTTTCAGTTGACAGAATGATTGAGATGAGTTGATTAGTGTGAAAGTTCGGATTATTGCAAGCATTAGATAAGGTGAAGATGCGTAACTTATGGGATATACCAGTTAGAAAAGATGGTTATGATAACGATAAATTTTAGTTCCTACTTATCAAATCTGTGCAGTGGTTTCGGAGTTTAATAATCTATTGCAGTTTGATGTCATATATCAGTATACTTCTATTAATAACAGCTATTATTAAGATTTCATGACACTTTATAGACATGATATATGCTTTTGTGAGGATGAACTTAGGTCATTCATATTTGCTTTCAGTCGCTTTCTCATATTAATATAAGTCAGGGTAGTTTCGTGTACCAAGACTTGCTTACGAACGAACTATATCTGGCAAATGAAGGTAAGGATATTTTGACGAGTATTAAAAAAAACAAATACTTCCTAACTTGCAGAAAATACAAAGATAAGTCAGTTTTATTCGCGTCAATATTCGACTTACGTAGCCTGCAACTTATTGCATCGTATCGGTTATAGTATCAGTTGACAGAATGATCGAGATAAGTTGATTAGTGTGAAAGATACTACTCCAAACAAAATCAGAAAAATCGAGTGAATAAATTTGATGACAGACAGAAAATGTGTAAGGTTTGCTAATAATGATCTTCCGCTCCCCTTTTGGCCTAATGAGGGGTAACTTTCGGGAGGGCAGAAAGGGTGATATTGGGGATGAGACTATTGAAAACTAGCTATTCGGTAAAATGTTTGGAGAGGCAGGTAGGGTAGGAATGTCAGATTGTGCGGAAGTTCGGATTATTACAAGCATTAGATAAGGTGAAGATGCGTAGCTTATGAGGTATACAAGCCAGATAAGATGGTTATGAAAGCGATAAATTCAGTTCTTGTTCCATCTGTTCAGTGGTTTCGGAGTTTAATGATCTATTGCAGTTTGATGTCATATATCAGAATGCTTTCATTAATACCAGTTACTATTAAGATTTCATGACACTATATAGACATGATATACATGCTTATGTGAGGATGAACATAGGTCATTCATATTTGCTTTCAGTTGCTCACTTTTTTCATATTGATATAAGTCAGGGTAGGTCCGAGTACCAAGACTTGGCTACGAACGAATTATATCTGGCAGAGGAAGGTAAGAAGATTCTGAAATATATCGAAAAAAACAAATATTTTTCAACTCACAGAAAATACAAAATGTTTCAGTTTTATTCACGTCAATGTTTGACTGCAACTTATTCCATCGAATCGAATGATTGAAAGGAGTTGATTAGTGTGAAACATACTACTCCAAACAAAATCGGAAAGATCGAGTGGATACATTTGATGAAAGACAGAAAATGTGGTACGATTGAAATATTTTCTGGGAGGATTCTGCATTTCTTAGAAACTTTATAGGTTTTCACTCCCAGTCTCCGAAACATAAATAATTAAAAAATGTTTGATTAAGGTGAAGTGTGTAAGGTTTGCTAATAATGAACTTGCGCTCCCCTTTTGGCCTTATGAGGAATGTCAAGTTGTGCGGAAGTTTGGATTATTACAAGCATTAGATAAGGTGAAGATGCGTAGCTTATAGGGTACTTATACAAGCTAGATACGATGGTTATGATAGCGATTTTTAGTTCTTGTTCCATCTGTTTAGTGGTTTCAGAGTTTACTAATTTATTACAGATGATTTC
Organism: Propylea japonica; assembly: GCA_013421045.1. Taxonomy (NCBI): domain Eukaryota; kingdom Metazoa; phylum Arthropoda; class Insecta; order Coleoptera; family Coccinellidae; genus Propylea; species Propylea japonica. The sequence goes on from CM024240.1 coordinate 40,722,774, forward strand.
AGATCTCAGTATGCTTTTAAAAATAACAGGCACATTCAAGATTTCATGAGATAGTATAGACATAATAATAATATCTGTGATGTTAGTATACAAACAGTCGCACAATATTATAAATCTTGAAATTTATCAGTCAGTATCAAGCACAGCTGATATATCGATATCGGAGAATATATAATATATAACTATAAAAAAATTCGGGTGTAGGTGGTCTCTATTTAAGTACAAGATTACCGTAGTGGAGGTACTTGGCGGAAAACATTCTATTTCACACAAAATCAGCAAGATCAAGTGAATACTTTGGAATATAAAAATGCGATAATAAGGAACACTTAACCGAAGGTACCTATTGAAATCAACCTGAGAATTGCAAGGCGGATTACACCTTATAGTCTAAGAGCCAGTGGGCGGCTACCTGCATGTATTTGACCAGACCTGAGTTTTTGTATATTGAGACCCCTATACCTACTGTACATGAGGTGGGGACTCACTAAGCCCAAAGCGGTGGACCCGGCTAGTGCGCAGGTAGGATAGGTATCGATTTTTGGTGAATTTTAAATGCATTTGACCATGTCTGCCGTTTTGAAATCTTAAAATATATTATTATTATTATCGAAAAATAAAATTGGCAGACCATTATCGCGCGGTTAACATTGTGACAGACAGTTTTGAAAGTGCAAAAAAAAATAAAATCTTTGAATTATTTGACCAGATCTGCCATTGAAATATATTATTCATTATAGTCTTAAAAACTTATATTAATACCGGCGTCTGCCGGTCTTCATTGAGTACACTCATCAACAAATAACAAAGTCTTAGCTACTGCCCGGTCAGATGTCTATGTATTACGATCACTGTTTTACATCAATTCAACTCACTTATATTTTACTGTATTAATAATTTTTTGTACTCTACATACTAAACTTACGCATAAGCGAGATACCGGTGTCATTTTTGAGCAAGATACTTATGGGTGTGGTCAGTTATGTATAACACTTAAAGTAACTGTTTTTGGTCAAATCCCAGTATTTTGGGGTCCTCTATTCAGAAAAATTGACGAACAACAAAAAAAAATTACAAAATGGCGGAAGACCTGCAATGTCCCTAATTTTTTTTTGCAGTTGTCAAATTGACTTTAATTTTCTGAATGAACACAATTTTCTAAGAATTTCTGTGAAAAAATTCGTCTAGAATGCACTTATTTTGACTCTAGAACTCAAAACAAATTTCTTTTCAAAATTGCAGAGGTCTGAACGAAACATTTGAATGACTGTAGTAACAAAACCGTTCAATATTTTACAATTCTGTTTTCATATTCGTGATTGATAATTCAAGAAGTACAATTGTACAAAATTTCATCCATTTAGAGTGAAATTTTTCATCGCTGTAGACATGTAAAAAAATTTGTGTTCGATTTTTGAAAAAATTTTTTCACAGAAATTCTTAGGAAATTGTGTTCATTCAGAAAATAAAAGTCAATTTGACAACCGCAAAAAAAACTAGGGATATTGCAGGTCTTCCGCCATTTTCTAAATTTTTTTTGGAGTTCGTCAACTTTTCTGAATAGAGGACCGAAAAATACTGAGATTCGACCAAAAACCGTTACTTTAAATGTTATACATAACTGACCACACCCATAAGTATCTTGCTCAAAAATAACGTTTGACACCCTGTATCTCGGTTATGCTTCGAAACCGGGATAAATTAGTATGAAGCTAAAATGACTCTCCTGATGTCCTCTACACGAAAATATATGTTTGTCAAGTTCATGATGAAACACCCTGTATATACTTTATCATCAATGTTATGATGTTTAGTATGTAAAGTACAAAAAATTATTAATTTCTATAAATACAGAGAAACAGTAAAATATAAGGGAGTTAAATTGATGTAAAACAGCGATCGTAATACATAGACATCAGACCAGGTAGTAGCTAAGACTTTGTTATCTGCTGATGAGTGTACTCAAGAAAGACGTCTGCCGTTATTAATATAAATTTTTAAGTCTATAATGAATAATATATTTCAATGGCAGATCTGGTCAAATACTTTCAAAATTTTATTTTTTAGCACTTTCAAGACTGTCTGCCATCATGTTAACCGCGCAACAATGGTCTGCCATTTTTATTTTTCGATAATAATAATAATATATTTTAAGATTTCAAAACGGCAGACATGGTCAAATGCATTTAAAATTCACCAAAAATCGATACCTATCCTACCTGCGCACTAGCCGGGTCCACCGCTTTGGGCTTAGTGAGTTCCCCTTCATGTACAGTAGGTATAGGGGTCTCAATATACAAAAACTCAGGTCTGGTCAAATACATGCAGGTAGCCGCCCACTGGCTCCTAGACTATTAGGATGAAAACGTACTTAAACGATCGTTTGAGTGTTACATATATCGTTTTGCCCAAATGTCTGTGATTTTCGAATTTTGAGCCGAAAATTGCATCTTTCGAAAGGATTGTCCTAGAGACTTGAAATTTTCAGGCTGAGTTCGGTTCCCAAATGCCTCGGTTGAATTCGTTAACCAGCCATATCGTAGAGGGTGTTCCATAAAATATAGCCTTTCAAAATTTGTGTTTCTCAATATTTCAGACAAAACGAAACCAATCGAAATGAAATTATGCGGCCACATGCAAAATGCTCATAGTGAGCCTTATGCAAAATGCTCATAGTGAGCCTCATGCAAAATTTTGTGGCCATAGAGTTTAGAAAACCATAGAGAATTCAATTGAAATATTGAAAAGAAGAAACTTAATATTTCCATAACAAGATATCCGATTCGAGTGAAATTTATATTATAGTTATACTATAATATATCGGGTGTCCCAAGGTGAGTGGGCCTATTAGATCAAATGGGCGTGTTACGAAAATGACTCTAATTCGATCAATATTTGAGATTTAAGTCAGAAATTTAGAAAGTCGATAAATATTGATCTGATCTATGTCACTGCTTTTGAATTATATTTGTCGGTTATACAGGATGGACCAAAACAAATCATCATTATAATTATAATAACAACCTAATAGGCCACTCACCTCGGGACACCTGATATATATGTTCCTGTAAAATTTCAAGAAGATCGCATTATCTGAACCATAAAAACTTCAATTGGAATATTGAAAATAAGAATCCCATATTTTCATTACAAGCTATCCGATTCGAGTAAAATTCATTTTGTGTATAAAGATTGATATACTGAATGTTCATGCAAGATTTCAAGACGATCGTATCCTCATAACCATATAATTCAATTATCTCAATTGTCAAGTTTTTGAATTATTTCCATATTATTTCGATCATGCTGAGATTTTGGATTTCTATATTGAGTATCAATCTCAAGTCCTAAAAAATTTTGAGTTAATAGCTTCATTGCTTCACCATGAAAGAGCTCTCAAAAGCACCTGCTGAGGGCTTTCTTAAAATTTTCTTTGCTATAGATTGAGATTCAAAACTCTATATTCTGCAAACAGTGCACGCAATAACAATTTACAAAATGCAATAAATACAGGGTAAACGAGATATTGAATGTATCCCAAATGTTTCCTTTAAAACACCCAGTATATATTTTTATTTTTGAATAGCTCATTCTCTCCTGATCAGAGTAACACTTAAAAGCTGTAATAAATGAATAGGTGATACTGTTACCGAAATCAAGGTGGGTATTTGGAATGAAATTCCTTCAAAAATATTTCCTCTAGAAGATCTACAACCCTCTATAAATCAACAAAAAGATTATTTTGTTTTCTATTTTCTTTGAGTATTAACCTCAAGAAACGAAACTTGGTGAATATTAGTCTACAATAAAACTCCACGTTTCGGAATTGTTCCAACCCTTAGAAATACTTAAGAGGGGATTAATATAACTGAGGATTTTATTATAACAACTTCCTTTCGGAAGAAAATTCATACAATTGAGGCCCATTTGCACCAGTATCCCTTAAAAAGGAGACTTAACTAAATATCTCTTAAAGTAACCGGCCCTTAAGCTCTTCTACCCAGTGATATTTCAGTTTTTCATTTTGTGCAACTTCACCCCAGTTCAATAAGGCCATTTCATTGACTGGCCGTTTGGAGAGTGATGATTTTTTTTTTCATTTTCATACGTCGGGTCCTTGTGTTGGTCCGTTTCCAGTAAATTGTTATACTTATTCTTAGCTTTCATAATAGGATTTTCATCTAATTGATAAGTTTCTTCTTGAGCTATGTATTGAGGGGGAGTAGAGTAGCAAAAGCTAGACTTTCTTCGATATTTTGATGTATTGTATATGACAGTACAACTAATAAAGGCGCTTGTTATTATTTTTATGTACCTATATACGTCTTATGCGAATTTGTAATTTTAAACGGATCTCAATAATAATGAAAAATTATCTATCTGTTCGTATGAATAATTCCTATCAGGTTTTTTTGTTGTTTCTACGTCTTTCACTGTAACTCCTGCTCCTCCATATTTTAGTCTTGGTTCTCTTTTGTTGTTTGGATTTTATCCGTGTTGTGAATGTTATTTGGATGACTTTAATCTACTGATTGTTTTACTATGTTTTCAACTCCTGCTCCTGCACATTTTTATTTTCGATATATTTGGTATCGAAGTTTTTGTGTATTGGATCTCTTTTGTTGTTTGGATTTCTTTCCGTGTTGTGAATGTTATATGGATGACTTCAATCAGTATACTTTATTATGTTTGAATCGACCAACACCACACAAGTCTAGCTTAAGTGTTTATTCCGAACAAAATTGTATAAAAATATAGTTTGTGTTTTTATAATATATTTCTTACGAATTACGTATACATAATATTATACATTTCATCAATCGTAAACAATTTTGGAATTGAAATAAAATCGCAATTTTTTTTGGATTTTCGAATGAATATTTCGGGTGAATGAATATAGCAGAATTCTTCTACCTGGTAGTTTCTGAAACAAAACGTGAATAATTCCTGAAAACCCAAATCAAGAAATAAATATGTTTCATCGAGGACAGTGACCAAATTTTCGGAGATATGAAGGTTTCAACCCATAAGAAATTATTCAAAAAGCTAAATTGAATAAAGACTTTGTTCTTTGGAAGAAACTGGAACTGCATGTTATGATGGGATTGTACTCCTGATGTTAAATGAAGATTATTTAAGATTATTTGGTTTGCATGAGAACTTAGTCTTGATTTCACTTCCGTAGTCCCTGCTGAAATGCCGGTCTATAGATAAGAAATGATATGAATGAATTTGGTATGTGACTTAGGTGATTTAGTTCTATCAATATGAACAGATATGTAATAATTTAAAATGATGTGAACTATACCTTTTCAACTTCAAGTTGAGACTAATCACATTCATATTTGGATTAAACAAATTCAAAATGACATTAAGCAACTTCAAAATGGTAAACATTATCGAATTGAGAATAAACACATTCAAAATGGGACTAATCAATCTCATATTGGAAATAGGCATTTCCACTTGAATTTGATACTGATCTATAGGATGCGTAAGATTTGAGGGGTTTGAATTCTTCGTTCAATTTGTAGTAAAACCTTCTTCTACCTCTTCTTCTTGCGGGGCGCCGCTTTTATGTAAGGAAATAAAACATCGTATTTGTGTACAGCATAAATCTGCCTTTAAATAATCGCTACTTCCGATCCTCTTATGTAACGCGACATATTTAAATTCAAAATACATTGAATGATCTGATGAATATCTTTATTATTTGACAATATTTTCGGAGTATCAAAGTCAAGGGGAAATGTCAGCTCCCGATATTGATTAGTCCCATTTTGAATGTGTTTATTCCCAATTAGATTATGTTTACCATTTTGAAGTTGCTTAATGTCATTTTGAATTTGTTTAATCTCAATTCGAATGTGATTAGTCTTAATTTGAAGTTGAATAGGTATAGTTGGCAAATTGATGGTTCATTTCTCCTAATTTGTAAATGCAATTCGAAATAGAGTGAACGTTACGTACAATAAAAATTAGCTTATCAAGAAAACCTTCATATTTCAAATTTAAATATTCCACTTGAATTCGTCACGAAATCTTCCTCTTTTTAATCAATGGTCCAATTAAAGTTGGTATTACCAGTTTCACGAGTAGTTACAGTGAAACGAAAAAAATTGCTAAGCAAATGCAATATTCCAATGCTTCTCTCCTTTGTTCCAAGCATATTTCTGATTGAATTTTGTCACTTTGATGGAATTCACTCTAGCAAAAAATAGTCGTTGTTGAAAGTGAATCAGTTCTTTATTATTGACACTTCTGTCCTCAACTTAACCCAGCTTCTGGGCACGGCTCACAGGCAAGATTTCACTAGACATAGAATAACTTATCTGTGAGGACAAGAGCTACTTCTTTTAGTAGTACAGTGAAATAATTGGAAAAATAAACCGGTTGATTATGTATGGTTCATAGAAATCGTATAAGCGAAAGATTAAAAAAAAGCAACATATCTTCATATTTCGGAAATTAATAATAGTTTCCAAATACTGAACATCATACTAGTCGAAAGCCTTCTTACGCTTATTCATCTTGAAAACGGTTATAAAATGTTTACATCCAGCTAATTATCGCTTTCACTTAATTCATTCACGAACTCAAATTATTGGCATATGAAAACATCAAGTATTATTGGAAGAATACTAGTTCTGGATGCGAATTTTGGCTTGGAAATAAATTGTTTTCTTCTTTTTCCACATTTTCACTCAGTATATAATGAGAAGTCAGAAGCTTCTACCCACTTGTTTATATTGTGGAAATGACAATTTCAATGAAATACTTTGAGAACTATTAGCTTCATTATATTCATTCATGAATTAAATTTTACTAGGTATTTGAATCCTTCTTCCGGAAGAAGCGACTTTAAAATTTGAAATTTTCAGTTAGGGTTCAAGATTTGGAGAGGATAGTTGAATTTATTGATGATTCTGATCTTCGCTTCGCGCCTCCTAAGTGAGCGTCTACCCATTTGATTCAGTGCAAATCGTGCCTGCGGAAAACAACTCTTCGCTTCGTCTCGTCTCGTCTCGTCCAAGTGAGCGTCAACCTTAAGGCTACGTCCGCATAGGCAGGAGGCTTTCTTAGCGCCTAGAGCCTATAGCGGCTTGCATCGTGGTTACTTGCTAGGATTCACTCTGTCTCTCCATGCGAGTAGTGCGGCACATCGCGTACATTTCAAAACGTTCGTTTTACTGAACTACTATAATGGTTATATATTATTATGAATATTATTATAGTTAGATGACTCGCTAGGCTCTAGGCGCTAAGCAAGCCTCCTGCCTATGCGGACGTAGCCTTAGTGGTTTTTTCCTAGGGCAAAATGAAACGAGGTATTAGGTATCTTAAGTGAGGCTCAGTGAAACTGTTGCACAGAAGACTATGCTGCTTGTATCAGTCTATGTTTGCACCTTTTGATAGCTCCTAATATTTCCCTGATTATGCTATTTATTTGTTTATTTTGTTTTGTTTATTCCGTCATCTGAATTTACTTATTTCAATCGTTATATAAACTTCTGGTTTTCTTGTTTGTTCGAATGCCATATAAACTCTTGCGATTCCTAGCACTTACGTTATGCTATTCCAGTTATACCCCCATTACTCCACACTTTTTCTTATGTCTATATTTATATTTGTTCCTATTTCAAGGCATTTTGTTGTTTTTTTTTCTCGAATGACTTGCACTGTAATATCATGCCTTCGCGAGGGTTATTTCAGGGCATTTCAGGTAGTGCAGAACTCAAGTTTATTTTTCGTTCTATTCGAAAGATGCCATACGCATTTCACCATACATACCATGCGCATGCATGTTAAAAGCTGCACTGTGCTACCAGTTTACGCAGTTCTCTTTCTCAAGCATTAGATATCTGATGGACTATACCAGTATTAATTTTCTCGAGCAATTCGAATATTTCGCGGCGTGAAAGCATGAATCTCCCAAAAATGCACGATCGGTTCATCATCTAATTCTTCCCAGACCACCGTCCCTTCGCCGCCTTCTGACCGCAATTATGCCGCCCCCAGAGGGGACCGACTAGTCGTTTACAGTTTGCGAACAGCTCCATCAACAGACCAGACACGTTTCCAGCGCGAGGCAAAAAGGACACCTAGGTGATCTATGGGACGGGCGTACAAATCCTCTAGTGATATTGATGTATTGAATGGGGTTTTATGTGAAAATATCATTGTATGGATTGGGATAGATGTTCTGGCGATGTTGAAGGAGGAATAATACATAGAAACCGAATGAAAATTAATGCGTGAATAGGAACGCAGGGAAGTAAATATAGACAATGAAAGCAGGGCAATATTGATTGATTAAAATTAACCAATATCATACTCATACTTCGGAACTAATCATACTGCAACGTCCAAAGAACATATAATAATAATAATAATGGCGTTTTATTGACAAAAATACAGTGACAAGTCATCCAATATTCAACAAATCATTGGATACATTTATCACTCAGATATTCATCAACACCATAATTAGATTTGGAAACAAATAAAGATTTTATTTTCCTAGAGCAACATGACATATTCAATGTCTTAATTGAATCGGAAAGATGGTTGAAAAGTATGATGCTTCGATATTTTGCTGATGTTTCATATGTAGCAGTTGTATGATTTGGGATATATGGAGTTTTACTATTTCTAGTACCTTAGCTGTGAAAGCTGGAAACTGTTACATTTTCTTCCCCTCTTTTCTTTGCGAGCATCAGACACTTATACATATAAATACAGGGGGCTGTCGGTATTGAATATTTCTCAAAAACAGATTTACATGATGTTCTTGTATCGAGTACAAATATCAATCTTAGAATGCGTTTCTGAGCAATATACACTCTGTAAAAATCTGACGAGCATCCCCAGATCATAATATTATATGACAGGTGACTATAAACTAAACTATAATATACACTCAGGACTGCACTTAGTGGAAGAGAATTTTTGATTCGACGAATTGCATAGGAGGAAGAGCTCAGTTTCTTACTAACGTAGTGGATGTGATCAGACCATCTCAAGCAGCTGTCAATATAGACACCAAGGAATTTCGTCGAATTCCTGGAAATGAGAGTATTTGGTCCATGATTAAGAACTAAAGAGCCTCCCTCCCTCAATCCGAATCTCACAACCACAGTCTTATCTAGATTTATATAGGTTGATAATATAAATCAGCCCATCCATAGATAGCTATTTCGCCCTTTTCGAGCTCGTCAGTATGGAGAATAGCTCTACTTGGAATTATTATTCAATTAATATTATTCTCTGCTTTCATTGTTTATATGTACATACCAACATACCTATTCACGCATTAATTCTCATTTCGTATCTATTACTACCATGTTCAAGGTGCATGCATAGGTGTTCGTAAGGATCCCCAGAGATGGCGTTTTGTTTCTGTCTATACTCAGAAAAGGGCGCCAGTTTCTTAGGGGTCCTAAAATGCCTCTTTCAAGGAGAGCTATTCTCCAAACTGACGAGCCCCAATAGGGCGAAATAGCTGTCTATGGATGATCTGATTGATATTACCTAATTGCATGTTATTTGGACCTTGACGAGATAAGTTACGAAGCATTAGTTTTTTATTAATTGATATTATTCTCTGCTTTCATTGTTTATAAAAATCTATAGGTGGTGTTTCATCGAAAATCAAATATAGAGTTGAGAAGCTGCTATTTAAATATAGTCCGTTTAAGAATGGTTGACATCTCGGGTGGCTGTGGGAAATCGAAAATATGTTGGTATCAGTCCGTTCGGTGAATTTCGATTTGCCGATTTTGGGTTGGTGTTGAAAATATCACTGACTTTGACTTTTTCCAGTTTGAGTTTACCTATTGAAGATATTTCGAATTTATTTGTGAATATTCTTGATTTAATCGGCAAGTGGATTTAAATATCTCTTAAATCTACTTTGATTTGATTACTGAATTGAAAATGGCCGGAATACAACCAGATACCTCTCACCTTGCTGCAAGAGAACGCCAGGCAGTGTATCGGTGTTACTGCGAGTTCTTTAGAGATTCAGCAGATATTTCTGCTAGTATTAAACGCATTATGCTGGTATTTCAGGTAAACGATCATGTACAATGTGTTTTCTGATTAAGTAATGAGTTTTAAAATTTCAGATTTCTCCTAGAACTGTCCTAGAATTTCGTAGAAAAAAGTAGAAGGCAAGTTGGTAGAGCCAGAGTTAGCACTGGAAGGAAACCTATTCCACATGATTATACCTTCAAGAGACATTAAACGACATTATTTTTTCTAAAATCAAAAACAACGGGTATATCACGTTGGATATCATTTTTGAACTGGCTAAAAAGCACCTGGATTTCGATCATTTTAAGTCGACACTTTATAGAATAATCAAAAAAATTGGTTACAAGTATGAGAAAGTTGATCGAAAATGTAAAATTTGTTTATCTAGATGAAACATGGATATTTGAAAGTGGCAGTCAAATCCGCCAGTGGACATTAGAAAGTAATCCTAGAGGTTTGCCTAGTATGTCCATAGGTGAAAGCAGGAGGTACACAATTTGATGGATTTTTACCTGGATGTGATCTAATTCTTGACAGTGGTATCAATGATATGAATTACCATAAGACAATGAATGGGGAACTATTTCGTTAATGGATTACTGAACAATTAATACCTTCTCTGCAGTTATTTGATACAAAGTGTGTCATTATCATGGATAATGCACCATATCATTCAATCAGAGTTGATCAAATACCTACGACTTCTTCTCGTAAAAAAGTAATTCGGCAATGGTTACAAGAACATAAGTTTCCTATAATTGATTAACTTAGGAATACTTAAATCCTTTGTTGGATTTTATAGAAAGTTGAATTGTTAATACAATTTTAATGTTTACTGTAACAGTTATTTTACATGTTATGTTCGCTTTGGAGCACTACATTTAGAAGATAATACTAATATGTAAATAAAAAGTAAAATGTATAAGTCTATTATAAGTATTCCACTGTACTTTTAATAATTATTTTCAATGAATCTATGATTGCATATAATATTTCTGTCTCCAATTAACAATTAAATTTTGGAATAATGTTCTGAATTAATTTTCTCGATTTTGTACAGAAGCTTATTTTAGTTTTTCACTGTAAATTGTCAGTTTTAAGAAATGTTGAATAAGTGTGTTCCTCACCCATACTGTAAGGATTGAAATAAAGATTTTATGCTAAAACTTTAACTTTTGCTTTCTCTGAATTCCAAACACTCAAAGGAACTCAATCAACTTTTATCTAAAATAATACCGACAAGACCTAAATAAAGCTAAATTGACAATCGTTTCCATTAAAAGCCAAAATATTCACCATTTCTCTATTCATAATATTCTAAGCATATACATGAATGAAATCATTATTAAATCTGTGCAATAGTATATTCTGAAACAAGTATGAATTTCATACAAAAATTATAACATCTTGTGGTCCACATTTTTTCACTTCATTTAATTTTAACACCTTTGCCAAACAAGCTCTGTTTATTTATTTTAGCTATTCAATGAAATATTCCTCTTACTGAAACAGACAGAATCGGTGATAAGTTTAGTAAAGTTATACAATTAACATACCCACTGAATAGATTCTTTTATTAGTGTTTTTGTCTAATTATGTATAACCAATTAACGAATTTGGCCACACATTTCAGAATATCAACAAGTTCTTACTGTTTCGTTTCACCAGTTTGGCTACCTCAGTTGAATTTGAGCTGAACACAATCATTTTTAGTTATAATTATGAAAGTTTGTCAGAGAAAAAGAACATTTATCTTATCTTCAATAGAGTCTCAATCTTCATGGGTGAATTATGAATGACATCTCATTAGAGTACTTCGATAGTTTATATGTAGTTTTATTTATTGAGGCAGCGATATAGTAATAGAACCTGAATCCCATTGATTGAACTGGACTGAAATAATAAATAAATTCATGATATTCATAAGCTAAGGGGCTATACCTATTCTGGTTTCCTCGCTCTTTAGCTGCAATTGATGGTAAATACGAAAATTTGTCAATACAGTGTCAGAAATTATATACTTCTGGTAGGTATAGAGATTTACACAATCCTAATGGTATTTAAGAATCAGGAACATTCTCAAGCTAAAGAACTTGCTTTGGAAAATAAAAATATTGTATTAAATATATTTCTAGGTTATATTTATTTATTTCGCTTCTCTGACTCTGATGAACCCACAGAAATTTTTAGTGACTTTTTAGTAACTAGAAATAAAGCCCCGACTGGACGTTCATGGCATGCTTCGATGTCAATAATTCTTAAACGGACTATAGTATATTCGCTCATCTAAGGGTTTTTATTGAATTGAAGCAAGACTGAATATTCTGAGAGATGTTGTTTTCTCTGCTGAGGCTATGTAATATAATTGAACTTAAAATACCCTTCCTCAAATACATTCATTTGCGACAGAAACTGTTTTAGTTTCTGGTATTGTATTTTCTCCAGCAGAATTTCGCGATCGACGCGATCAAAGGCTTTACTTAAATCTATGGATGTTACTTCTACTTCTTCCGAATTATTCTAAGCTTCTAGTACGGTTTCGAGTACGTCAATCATTTCTGTTATAGTTGATCTGTACCTTCTCAAGCCATGTAGTGCAGTGTGAAGTAGTGATTTACTTTAAAGGAAGTCAACCCGTCGTTTTCCCAAAGCTATCTCAAATACTTTGAATAATACTGGCAGAAATGAAATAGGTTTGTAATTTGAGTGTTCTTCACTATCTTCACCCTTGTGAATCGGTGTCACCAACGCTATTTTGAGTTCCGCCGGAAAACTCCTTGCTGGAAACAGTCGTTTATAATTTGGTACAATGGTGTTTTTATAATATGTGGAATTATACACTTTACCAACTGAACGGTCAGGCCATAGAAGTCTTTTGTATTTTTGTTTTTAATTTTCTTCATCGAGTCGACTATCTCATCCTCGGTTACCGGATAGAGAAACAATAAATCTGCACTATTTAAATTAATTTTGTGGAGCAGATCCGTTGATGTTTGCAAGGTTGGTCCAACTCTTCCTGCTATTTCTTTTCCTATACTATTGAAGTATTCATTCATCTTATCTGATGTAATGACTGGATCTGATGAATTTGTATGATTTTGTTTGTTGCTTTATTAACTCCCACATTGCGTTGAGATTTTTTTCGGCTTTTTCAAGTCGTTTGGAATTTTTTGTTCTTACAGAGTGGTTCATCGCCTCCTTCAGTTTGGTTTTCAAAGAATTTTAGAGTTCTCTGCTGTTTTCATCAACCCTTACATCAGCAATTATCTTCGCAGCCTCAAGTTTGTTTCTCAAGCCCGCTATTTCTTTGGTTATTTTGTATTTCTTACATTTCATCAATTTCACTCTTACTCCGGAAAAGAGGAGTGGCAAATTCGCATCAGCCTTCCATGAAATTTATGATACTTTGTCTCTGTTATGTCTTTTATTTAGGTACTTAATTATCACAAGTTTAGTGGTAGACTAGTTTATTAAAACATATTAAATATTCTCACATGCGCATGTACACTCCGTACACACAAATAAGTAGTACATTCAAAATCAACAACTAATTCTAAGAATGAATACAACTTCATAACATCTCCCCTTTTCTAATATAATTTTGTTTGAAAATATTAAAACATAAATCTATCTGGTTTCTTTATAACCCTACCATACATTGTTCTATCCGTACATTGTAAAAAGTATTGTCAGAAATAGAATCTTCAAAAGTTTCATCAGGCGAAATGTGAGAACCAACATCTATACTTCCATGAGGAGAAATGGTTTCATTTTCAGAGGAAGTTGGTAATGCTTCAATAAACCTACGATTCCTGGCAATTGAAGAACCGTCAGATTTCTGCACAATATATGACCTTTCTCGTGGTTTATTTAAAACTCTACCAAACTGCCGTTTGTCCTTGAGTTTATCTTGATACCTAACATTCTTTTTGATTTCAATAGGTTTCAGAATTTTACATTTCTTATCATAATTGATCTTCTGTTTCTGCTGATTGAGTATGATATTATTATCATATTTTTCAAAATTTACATATTTAGGTTTCAGATAGTTTTCAGTAGTGGGTAATATATCTCTTAAATTTTGTGACATCAACAACTGTGCCGGAGAAAAACCACACTCTAAGATACTATTTCTATACATAAGCATTACTAAATTTAAATCTTGCTTTTCATCAAAAGCTTTGTACAACAATTTTTTAACGGTTTGTTTTTGTCTCTCTACCATTCCGTTTGATTGGGGGTAGTTAGGGCTGGAAGTTATATGTGTGAAGTTATATACCCTAGCAAAATTCTTAAATTCACGAGAGTTGAACTGGGGACCATTATCAGATATTAATATTGCTGGAATACCTAACCTACTGAAAATTGACTTCAAATATTTTATAACTGTTACTGAATGTGCATTGTTTTCCAACAATATCAGTTCAACCCATTTTGTATAATAATCAGTTACAAGTAAATACATAGTTTGTCCTAAGTATAATATATCACATCCAATTTTGTACCAGGGTATTTTAGGTATATCATGATTTATTAAGGGCTGTCTTTGTTGGGACACCCTGTGTGTTAAACAAATACGACAGTTAAGAATAGTATCTTCTATTTGTTTACACATTCCTGGCCAATAAAAACAATCTTTTGCTCGACTTTTACACTCCTTAATGCCAAAATGTCCCAAATGAATTTTCTGAATGATATCCCTTCTCAGTTTGTTAGGAACAATCATTTGCTGTCCCTTGAATAATAATCCTTTGCTTTCGATAATTTCTTCTTTGAACTTATAATAATGTCTGATTTCTAAAGGAACTCTTGCAATTTTTGACGGCCATCCGTCTCTGATAACATTTTTCAGTAATAATAATTCAGAATCTTTCGATGTTTCTTCAATCAACTCTTTAAATTTTCTATCTGTCATTGAAAAACTCATATTTATGACACAAACTTCTGAATCATCTACAAGACTTTTTTCTTCACTAGTATTAAAAAATGCCCTAGACAATGCGTCAGCAATAAAAAGATCTTTACCAGGCTTGAAAACTAATTCAAAATCGTATTTTTGTAATTGAATCATTATTTTCTGAAGTCTCGAGGGACATAAAGTGAGAGGTTTCTTAAAAACACCTAGCAAAGGCTTATGATCAGTTTCGACAACAAATTTACGACCAAAAACATATTCATTGAATCGTTCACATCCAAACAGAATAGCATAAAGCTCTTTTTCAATTTGAGCCCATCTTTTTTGTGTTTCTGTTAGTGCCTTGGAAGCATATGCACAAGGAAGATTGTTTTGTAAAATACATGCACCAATACCGTCTTTGGAAGCATCAACCGAAACAACTACTGGTTTGTTGACATCATAAAACTGTAACACTGGGGCTTTAACTAATAAGTTTTTTAATTCATTGAATGATCTCTTATGCTGCTCGCTCCACTCCAAAATTACGTCTTTTTTCAACAATTCACGAAGAGGATGATTGTTATTTGATAAATTGGGGATGAAACGGCCAACATAAGTGATCATTTTAAAAATCTCTGAACGTCACATTTATTCTGTGGAACAGGAAAATTTTTAATAGCCAAAATTTTATTCTCGTCTGGAAAAAACCCACTTTTGGTGATTTTATGTCCTAGAAATTTAATTTCGTTCAATCCAAATCTACATTTTTCTTTATTGAAAGTTATATTGTTTGCTCTTGCAATTTCAAAAATTGTATTCAAGCCTCTATCATGTTCTTCTTGTGTACGTCCCCACACTATTATATCGTCCACATATAAATCAACACCTTCAATGTCGAATATATTTTTGAATCGCTTATGAAAAACTTCAGGAGCTGAACGAATTCCATATGGAAGTTTCAAGAAACAGTATCTCCCGAAAGGGGTTGTGAACGTACACAATTTTGAACTTTCCTCATCTAATTGTATTTGCCAAAATCCAGAATTTGCGGCCAACGTGCTAAAAATACAAGAACCATTCATTTTAGAAATAATTTGATCAATTGTCGGCAACGGAAAATATTCTCTTTTTATTGCCCGATTCAAATCAGCTGGATCCAAGCAAATACGTAATTCACCATTATTTTTTCTAACCACCACAATTGAGTTCACCCAGTCAGTGGGTTCTTCAATTTTTTTTATTATATTCTTATTTTCTAAGTCATTCAAAGTTTCTCTGAATTTATTTAGTATCGGAATAGGTATTCTCCTCGGAGGATGTACAACAGGAATCACGTTTTCATTTAATTTGATGTGATATTGTTGTTTCAGACATCCTAATCCCGTAAAGAGATCTGAATTTTTATTAATAATTTTCCTGTAATATATTTCATTGTTTATTTTTGAATAATCATTCAAAATATCTACTCGTTTCAACAGATTCAAGTTGATACATGTATCTAAACCGAGAAGAGAAGGAAATTCTTCCTCCACCACAAAAAAATTAATTTATGAGTTTCTTCATTATACTGACAATTCAAGTAACATTTTTCCAAAATTTTTAAATTATCATTTCTATATGATTTGAGAATTTTATCATTTTTCAAAATGTATTCCGTAGGAAAATTGATTAGTTTTAATATTCGCATTGATATCAAATTAGCTTGAGCTCCAGTGTCGAGTTTGAATTTTACAAATTCGTTATTTATTTTCAACAAGACATACCATGAATCATTAGTTTTATCATTATCGATTTTTTCATCAACTGTCCCTATAAATAAACAATCGTCATTTTCATTTTTGCCATTTCCACTCAAATTCACTATATTCACATTTTTCAGTTGACACATTTTCGCAAAATGATTTGATTTTCCGCACACATTACACTTTTTTCCGAAAGCTGGACATTGGTTTTTTCCATGTACTCCTCCACATCGATAACAAATCCCATTGTTTTTGCTGAGTCTTCGCCCACGACCAAAAGAATTTGTAGTAATTTGTTCATTGGATTTTTGTCGTTGTCCTTCAATATTGTGGGTTAACCTCCTTGACTGTTTATTGAAGAAATGCTGGTTTGATTTTCTCACAGATTGTAATTCCAATGATAACGAACAGCTGGACCTCTCGGCTACGGCACTGGCCTGCATTTTAGAATTTTCAATCGTTACACAAAATTTAATTGCTCCTTCTAAGTCAATTTTATCATCCTGTAGTAACTTTTCACGGAGTGTTTGGTTTTGTAAGCCACAAGTGAAGATATCTTTTATAATGGGCCCCACTCACTTCGTTCTTCTCCGCCGTTTTTACCCGACGGTTTAAAAACGGTCGGGTAAAACTGCCGCAAAAACGAAGTGTATGGGCTAAAAACGGCGCACTTACCCGACGTTGCAGACTTTACCGACTCTTGACGTTTTTAACCGTCGGGTAAAAACGGCGGAGAAGAACGAAGTGAGTGGGGCCCTTAAGGCTATCTTTCAAGTCACCGAAGTCACAGGAACGTGCTTTATTTTTCAGATCGGTAGCATATTGTTCGATCTTTTCATCTGTTAATTGTTTCCTCGTGAAAAATCGGTATCGTTCGAATGATAAGTTTTTCTTCGGCAAAAAATGACATTCGAACTTGTTTATGATGGTTTTTATTTGGTTTTTATTTTCTTCCTCATCAAAAGTGAAAGTATTGTAAATTACAAAACCTTTCTCACCTATATAATGAAGTAACTGTGCGATTTGAATTTTTTCGTCCTTTTTGATTACTTCCGTAGCTACCAGATAATTTTCGAACTCCTGTCTCCATACTTTCCAATTCTCTGAGATATTCCCAGAAAAGTCCATTGGGGGTAAACCTCTATAATCGCCCATTTTCAGATCACTTACGAACTTGAATTTAATTTCACAGTACCGACTGCGCCATGTTATGTCTTTTATTTAGGTACTTAATTATCACAAGTTTAGTGGTAGACTGGTTTATTAAAACATATTAAATATTCTCACATGCGCATGTACACTCCGTACACACAAATAAGTAGTACATTCAAAATCAACAACTAATTCTGAGAATGAATACAACTTCATAACAGTCTCAGCGTCCTCGTCAAATGCAAGTGTCAAATCTTCCGCATTAATCTTTTGTATGAAGAGTTTATTATTTTTGCCTTTCATTGATCTGACTATTTTGAGAGCTTCTTTTTCGGGATTACAGGGGGTATATGGCATTTTGAATATCTGGGCGAAATGGTCTGATAGATGAGGTTCGTAGTAACAGCTTTGAAATCTTCACCGTGAGAATTCGTAAATATATTATTATCGATACGATTTGTAGAACTTTTCGTTTCATGTGATGGATCAGCAAATATGTAATCCAAATTAAATGACTTGAAGACTCATTTATTTTGTTCATCTCATTCGACTGCCCACGAAAATTCAGATTATAATTACCTGCGAAGACAAATTTGTCTCTATGGCATTTCTGCATGCATATTTCGAGCGCCTGATTCGTGATGGATAGGTTTCAAAATCCCCTGATGGGGGTCGATATATGGCCACAACCTTCAAGTTTCTTTCTTCTATTCCAACATCTGTAATTTCTGTTACTTTATCAAATGACAATTTCTTTATTTCAGTTACTTCCTTGAACAAAACACCATCCCTCAATATTATGGCTGCACCGCTATGTCTTGATTGCCGGCAATAAGCACTTGCCACGACTTAGTTCTCGATAAAAATTATGTTAGCTACATCAGCAGAAAGCCAATGTTCGGTTATGCATGCAGGATCAATGTTTGTTCACATAAAAAATATGTAAAGTTGGCAATTTTATTATTCAAAGATTGTACCTACATTGATGTTAATTAGAGTGAAATATTTAGCGGCCGTTTTCTTTTTCTGTGCAGTTAATTCATTGTGCTTTTGTTCTTGTTGTAACGAAAAAAATTGTACCTTCTAACTACAACTCCTCTGGCTCAGATTTCATGTTGGGTTACGCTTTCGAGAATTTTGAAATTGAAACCAACTTTGAAGGATTTTGTTTTACTAATATTGCTTTCATGTTTCTTAATTCTTCTATCAAAAAAGTTTCATTATCGAGCTGAACTACTAAAAATTTTCGTATGTTTTCCTGTTAACATTGCCATCGTACAACCAAGCAAGACGTTCCACTCCCCTGAAATCCTTTCCATCATTCCTGCTACCTTCAATTATATGACCATCTGAACCCGAATGTACTCTCTGCTCGATTCTTCCCTGATTTTGATCATTTTTTGAATACATGGCACGATCTGTACCAAATGCCTTAAACTTTCCATCGATCTTATCGATATTTCCTGCTGTTACAGAACTCTGCATATGGTTACTGATTGTCTCACTATCGGTTCCATTACTTCACGTTCAGTGATTCCGATTCTTCATCAGGGAGTGAGACCATTTTCGCCTAAAAATTCTAAAAGTACAGACATTTGGACAAAACGATATAATTTAGCACTCATTTAAGTAGAACGAGCGCTCAAAAATGAAAACTTTAACGTAACCTTCCACTACGAATACGCGTCAAGATGTTTCATTTCCTCACATAAAAACGGCGTTCCACACGAAAAAAGGGCAGAAGAGATTTCTCGTCACAAAATGAACGAAGAATTCCAGAATAAAAGTGAGTTTAAAATATCTCAGTGCCGTACCACTCTTTAGTCAGTTTTTAAATAACATTTCAACACCCTATATCTGCATTTCCAGACATACATTTATGGAAATAAAGTAGAAGAGTGTGAGTCGTAGGAGGTGAGACATATCACATTCAAAAAAGCATAGGATGAATTGCTTCTTAAATTAAAAATCGACGGGTGCGAGGATTTTCCTTGATATTTTTCGTACAAGAATCTTTTTTCGGCACGCTGTATGCGCACTTTACCTTTACTCGCTCTCTTCAACTGAAATAAACAATTAATCCAGTCGAAATGTGCTATTATTAGGAAAGTTTTGGGGTAGTTTTGATTTCTTTCATTTTTCATGTTTTTTGGGGTGCTGAATCCTAAATTGAGGTTTACTAACAAAATTTCGTGACGAAACATAGAAAAAAATACAGAAAAAATAAAAATCTCATTCTTGGTTTTTTGCTTATTACTCGGAAACTATTAACTTGTTCCGAATAACCTTTTCATAACAAAATGAAAGTACATAAATTTTCCTACAAATTATACTACCGCAGCTTGTTTTGTGACATTTTGTTCTGGCTCAAATTATAGTTGAAAATGAGGTATTTTCTTTGACTCAATAAATGAAAAAAAAATGATTCTATGGTTGCGATGATGCGATTCTCTTGAAATTTTGCATGAACATCCAGTATATCAGTCTCGATTCAAAAAAAAAATTTCACTAGAGTCGGATATCTCGTTATGGAAATATGGATTCTTCTTTTCAATATTTCAATTGAATTTTCTATGGTTCTGTTCACACTATGGTCACACAATTTTGCATAAGGCTTACTATGAACATCTTGTATTTGACCGCAACATTTCATTTCGATTGGTTTCGTTTTGTCTGAGATATTGAGGAACAAAAATTTTGAATGACCATGTTTTGTGAAACATAAAAAATGACAGTTCAAAATTTTTGTTCCTCAAAACTACCCCAAAACTTTTCTGCTAGCGGTTCTTTTAAGCACAAATATACTGTACTGAATACACGATAATCCGACGATCACCGTAAAACCCAAATTAAATCAGGAAGTAAAAAACGAAAATCTCTCTTGCTTCCACTGCATCAGTGACTCTTTCTTCCGCCCCCTACGTTGTGCGTATATTTTCATTCGTAACAAGCTAATTGATCAACGAGTTTACGGCCAACGACAGGCGAAAGATTTACGGTAGCCGTTAATCCCCCGAGATCCCAAAAACCGAATAACTGTCCTCCTGTAATAAACATCCATTCTTGCCGCCGCGTTTTCGTAAATTTCAATCCCGCAGGGATTAATCCGAAGCCGCTGGTTCGCGCCGTTCGATAATCGTGTGGATATAATTTTACGGTAGCCGTGTTATTATGTCTTTTAATATTCATGAAGGGTTTCTGACCTGCGGACAGCGAGGTGGTAGTCCGAGCATCCATTGGCAAGTTTTAACCCGCGCTAAATTTTCGTGGAAGCCGATCGGGCTTAACGTTGTTTTAGGCGCGAGATCGGACATACTCGTACGTTAACGTTGCGTTGCCGAAATTTTTGGTGATTGAATATTCATACAGGAACAAAGAAACACGATGATGTTTGCTGGCTGAACTCCGCGCTCTTTTATGTTTGACAATGAAGGGATCGGCGAGAAAATTATTAACGATGAGTTTAACGCACCATTTATATTCATATGAATGTAATGTTTAGATGAATGTGATTATATACTTGAAAAATTAGTTGGAATTATAAAATGTAACTTATTTTCACAACCAACTTAAAACGCTTTCCGATGCGGGCTTTGAAATTTGCGGATACACCGATATCCTTGTAATAATATTTCGGAGCAAGCATGATAGACCAGGGCTGAAGGCTTCAAAAATGGTTAAAATTTAAAAGAAAAATAAAGTGGAATGGAACCCATTTGAAAAATCAGAAAGTTTAACAAAAATGAATGGAAGAATAATTTATGCTGACCAGTTCTAAAAATGTTTTCTTATTTAAGTCTGTGTGGCATCTTATGAATGGCCATCTCTTTTTAATGATGGAAAGTACCAGTTCTTTTGGAATATTAGTGAATAGAGATGTTACATCTAGCGATATGAGGACATAGCCTGGTGGGACTTCTATATCTTTTAAGGTTGAGGTTAGTGAAAAGGAATCTTCTGAGGGCAACACTATCTAGCTCAATATTCAGTGTCAAAGATTCCTTTTCACTAACCTCAACCTTAAAAGATATAGAAGTCCCACCAGGCTATGTCCTCATATCGCTAGAAGTAACATCTCTATTCACTAATATTCCAAAAGAACTCGTACTTTCCATCATTAAAAAGAGATGGCCATTCATAAGATGCCACACAGACTTAAATAAGAAAAAATTTTTAGAACTGGTCAGCCTGTGTTTCGACACTGGATATTTCGTCTACGAAGGCCAGTTTACAAGCAACTCGATGGCACCGCCATGGGTTCCCCAACCAGCCAAACATTCGCCGAACTAGTTATGAACGAGGTGTTTTACTATGCCCTGGACAAGCTGGTTTTGATACCCCACTCCTAAAACTGTTCGTTGACAACACACTAGTACTGGTTCCTTTCACATGGTACAACACACTTTGGCGGTCTTCAACTCATATCACCCAAAGATCCAGTTCACTCTCGAGGAGAAAGAAAACATGTGTATACCTTTCCTTGATTGTTAATAATAAGAGAAGGACCAAATTTAATAACTGACTGGTATACCAAACCAGTGAGTGTCAACAGATGCATTAACTTCTATAGTAACCATAGTACCTATACAACAAAAGAGCAACATAATGAACAACTCATAAGAAGGTCATTAAATCTCAGTCACTCCAAATTCCACGAGACCAATTTGGGAAAAGTGAGAAAGATTTTTGCCCAAAACAACTATCCAACATACATGATAAACAGGATGATAAAGGCACACATTCAGAATACGACTGACAACGGCCACAACACCAACAATGTAATCTCAAGATTCAAGTTCCCGTATATACCACACCTATCCCATCGTGTTAGCAGACTATTCAAAAATCTAAAAAGTGGATGCGCCTACTACAATTTAAGTACTACTAAAAGATTTTTTACTCAACTCAAACACAAGACACCAATACGCTTGAATCTGAAGTGGTATATAAAGCTACGGTTTCCTCGGACAGACCGTCGACCGTTGCGTCCAGGCCGCCAGTCGCTGCGTTGTGACGGTTTTATCTAACCAATGCATTTCAGTGGTACCGCTTTTCTAGCAATCGCATAGCTGGACGGCGCCTGAACGTTGAAGTTGGACGTCGCGACCGACGGTTCTGATCAGGGCCTATTCTCGACAAGTGATAGTCCAAAACGTATACGAAATTCATTGCGCGAGTACCTGTTTTAACTGCAAAAATGCACACCTCGCAATGAAGTTCGTATACGTTTTGGACTATCACTTGTCGAGAATACAGGCCCAGCTGAGTTTAGATTCGAGCGGTGAAGTGCATTTCAACTGCCAGTGTTAAACAAAGAAAAATTATTGTTTACGTTAGTTAATTCGGAAACGGAACCTATCTCAATGTTGTACAAAACTTCTCTTCAGCAGAAATTGGACATTTTATCCTATCGGTACCTTTCTTGGTGCTGTCACATTTAATATAAGTCTAAACTTGTTCGAAAAGTTCACTGGAAAGTCTGAAATACTCCATAATTTAATTTCATTTCCAAAGAACCTTCTTTGCACGGTAACATTGAACGCACCTTCTGTATGACGTCTCAAAAATAATTCATCCACTGGCTTGTTTGTATCTTTAAGAGTTGCCATTATCAGCTCCTCGTCTTCTTCTTCCTCCAATAATAACAGACTATTAATTTTTTTCGTGTCCATTTTCGATTATTTCTTCTTACAACAACAATAAGTAGGTATTTCACGTGCACATTTAGGCGATCCACTAATAATTCGAGCAAAAACCACTTTCGACGGAAATCGCTATCCTCGACGGCTGACGGCCTGGACGCGACGGTCGACGATCTGTCCGAGGAAACCGTAGCTTAAGGCTACGGTTTCCTCGGACAGATCGTCGACCGTCGCGTCCAGGCCGCCAGTCGCTGCGTTGTGACGGTTTTATCTAACCAATGCATTTCAGTGGTACCGCTTTTCTAGCAATCGCATATCTGGACGGCGAATGAACGTTGAAGTTGGACGTCGCGACCGACGGACGGTTCTGACAGCTGAGTTTAGATTCGAGCGGTGAAGTGCAGTTCAACTTCCACTGTTGAAGAAAGTAAAATTATTGTTTACGTTAGTTAATTCGGAAACGGAACTCGATCTCAATGATATACAAAGCTTCTCTTCAGCAGAAATTGGACATTTTATCCTATTGGTACCTTTCTTGGTGCTGTCACATTTAATATAAGTCTAAACTTGTTCGAAAAGTTCAGTGAAAGTCTGAAATACTCCCTAAATTTCATTTCATTTCCAAAGAACCTTCTCTGCCGGTAACATTCAAGGCACCTTCTGTATGACGTCTCAAAAATAATTCATCCACTGGCTTGTTTGGATCTTTAAGAGTTCCCATTATCAGCTCTTCGTCTTCTTCTTCCTCCTCCATAATAGAACTATTAATTTTGTCGGGTCCACTTTCGATAATTTCTTCTTACAACCACAATAAGTAGGTATTTCACGTGCACATGTAGGCGATCCACTAATAATTCGAGGAAACCACTTCCGACGGAAATCGCTATTCTCGACGGCTGACGGCCTGGACGCGACGGTCGACGATCTGTCCGAGGAAACCGTAGCTTAGATAGCTTGCCAGAGCTGTCAGAAGTGCTACGTGGGTCAAACTAAGCAATACCTGAAGGAAGGATAAAGCAGCATAAGAGAGACTGTGAAGACGTGGCAAACTACAACAAAACAGCGGTCACACACCACCAGATGACTACCGGCCACAAGTTTGATTTCGATGACGTAAAGATCCTAGATAGAGAGAAGAATGGATACAGGAGGAACATAAGCGAGATGATACAGAGAGACGCAACAACACCGTAAACCACCGAGAAGACGTCGAACACTCAAGCATCATCTACAGCAACTTAATAGATGATTGAATAGATGACAAGAATTCAACTAAAGTGGTCCCATTGCTAAAATTTTATCGACGAGTCCGCGAACGACACCGTATAATTGAGGTACTTTTACATGTCTTTGCATATTTCTGTAAGTTTTTATGTTTTAAACCTTCGTGATCAATCGATAAGAAACCCTGATATAATAGAGTACACCCCTGACAAAGACTAGTGGCGGTGACAAATGAAAAAGAACTCGACGAAACGTCACAATTTCTATGTCACATGTCAACAACGACGTCATCTGTCATAGCCAATATTCCGCGTCTTTCTGAAAACGTCAAAAATTAAAATTGAAATTAGATCTCTTTGAATATGAATTATGAATCCAACATTACAAATATATCGACGATATTGTTCAGAATACTAGGTAATACTTATTTTGTATACGAAAGATCTCGAACGAAATTTTTAATGTGTATGATTTTTAGCCTTGAAAAAGAAACAAGTCGTTTCGAAACGTCGGCGTTGTATTGAAGAACAATAAAGAAACTTAGTCCAAGAATCCCAATATATTCTTTCATTTCATTAACGATGAGTATAACGCATAATTTAATATTCGTATGATCGATATCGTTGGAGTAGCTAGCAAGTTTCTCTAATCTTAATGCACAAGTGCAAGAAGTACTGATCGTGAACCCTTAACATTCAGTTTCAGTACCATTCACTAGAAAAAGTACTTTCTCTTAAAATACATGTAATAGATGGAAACGCTTTGAATCCTAATGGTGACTCTTGGTGAAATTTTCAACAAAAGTAATCGACTAGATTTTAAGTTGCATCGTATGACACATCGTTAGCTACGCGGCTTTCAGTAGATAGAGTAGACTGGCCTAGAGCCAAAAGTACTGGTAGAACAAGAAACTGTAGACAAACTCAAAAATCGGCATCTTTGTCTATAACAGATGTATATCGCTTATGCTCGATCGCCGTCGAACAAGTCATTCTGGACCTTCTTTCGCTCTAGGACTATTCTTGGAATGTGCGGGACCCAAATGGGTTCTAAAGGTGGCAAGAAAAGGGAATTGAAATTAGGTGACTACATGCATCATTTTTGTTTTCTCAATGAATGTAGAGATCTTCTATAGGCGGTCGCAAATAACCTAGCTCTGGACACGAATTTCCAAAAATTACAATTTTCAAGTCTCGATGAGTATGAATGAGAATTAATCCGAAGCCGCTGGTTCGCGCCGTTTGATTATCGTGTGAATATAATTTTACGGTAGCTGTGTTATTATGTCTTCTAATATTCATGAAGGGTTTCTGACCTGCGGACGGCGAGGTGGTAGTCCGAGCGTCCATTGGCAAGTTTTATCCCGCGCTAAATTTTCGTGGAACCGATCGGGCTTAACGTTGTTTTAGGCGCGAGATTGGACATACGTTACGTTACCGTTACCGAAATTTTTGGTAATTGAATATTCATACAAGAACAGAGAAACATGGTGTTGGATGAGCTCTTTTATGTATGACAATGGATGGCGTTCAGTTCGACGTGGAAGTTATCAGCGATGAGTATAACGCATATTTCAATATTCGTATGATGGATATGTTAAAATGGAGGTGTAGTTATACAGGGTGTCTGTTAACGAATGCGAGGGACCTTGGGAGATGATTCCTCGATGAAAATAAGCATGGGTAGTTCGTATATTTTTTTTTCGAAATCGACCCCCCTTTCAAGATACAGCCTTGGAAGGCGATGACGAGTTGACAGTTTTTAATTTTTTCTTACGGCTTCTTAAAAACACTGAGTCATAAAACTATACCTATATGAAGCACTAAGTAGATATTACTCACACAAATTTTTCAGATCTCATAACTTATTATTATGGGTTGAAAATGACAACCCCCTATGATTTTCGTTCGAAAATTGTTTTTGTGGATAGATCTCTAAAAATAAAATTCTCCTAGGGTTCCCATTCAATTCTGGAGAATAAAAGTCTCCTGAAAAATTTCGATACTTTTCTCGAAAAAATAAAAACTTACAAGCAGTTATGATCACTGTTCATTCCATTTAATCGTATAAGTGTTCCATAAAATGAATATTCTATGATATTGTATGTCTAAGACAGGAGATAAAGATGTTCTATAAATCTTTCTGAAGCTTTTATACTGATTTCGGAAGAATATTATATCCGTAATATTTAAGTTTCACAAATAGAACTTTCTTTCGATTGATGAGAATAATTGAAAAAACCAATTTCGAGCATAAACAATACCTTAGAATATTCATTCTATGGAACATATGTACGATGAAATGGAATGAACAGTGATCATAACTGCTTGTAAGTTTTTATATTTTCCGAGAGAAGTATCGACTGTATCGAAATTTTGCAATGGACTTTTTTTCTCCAGAATTGAATAGGAAACCATAAGAGAATTTTATTTTTCGAGAATCTATCCCACGAAAACAATTTTTGAAGGAAAATCATGAGGGGTGTTATTTTCAACCCTAATAATAAAGTTATAGGATCCAAAAAATTGTGTGAGTAACATCAACTTAATGAATCATATTATGTTAGTTTTAGGACTCAGTGTTTTTTAGGACTCCTAAAAAAATAAAAAAACTGTCAACTCATTATCGACCTTCCAAAGACTATATCTTGGAAGGGGTCGAATATATAAACTAACCCTGCCTATTTTCATCGGGTAATGATCTCCCTTAGTCCTTCGCATTTGTTCACAGACACCCTGTATATTTGAAACATTAGTGGGAGTAGCATGAATGTTGTTCTAACCTAGAAGTATGTGGTGTGTTCAAAAGGACTGAACCCTGAACAAACTGTTCTAGTAGCATTCACTAGAAAAAGTACTTTCTCTGAAAGTACATGGAATGGATGGAAACATTTTAAACCCCACTGTTGAAACTGAATATCTTGGTGCAATTTTAAACCGAAAGCTCCCCGGGAGCTTACATCGCGATGATCGTATCAGATGCCAGAGAATGGTTTGAAATACGACAAGAATCTGTCAGTAAAATAAAAAATCGGCATCTATGTCTATAACAGGAGCATCTTGCTCCTGCCGCCGTACAAGTCATTCTGGAGTTCCCTCCACTAGGATTTTTCTTGGAATTTGCGGTAACCAAATGGGTGGCAAGGCAAGGGAAACTAAAATTAGGAGACAACGTCATTGCACTTTCTGAATGAGTGTGGCTTCTATGCGTGGTCACAGATAACCTAGCTCTGAGACACCAATGTCAAATAATTACAGTTTTCAAGTCTCGTATGTTTGATAATGAAGGGTAATCGGCAGGGAAATTATTAATGATTAGTTAATGAGTATAACGCACTATTCAATATTCATATGAAGGTCATTTTCAGATCGAAATGTGAATATATATTTGAAATATTACTTGAAACGCATTTCAATGCGAGCTTCGAAATCTGCGAAAATACCGATCACCTTGTAATAATATTTCGGATGAATGACAGACCAGGGCAGAAGGTTTTAAAAATGGTTAAAACTAGAAAAAAACACAGTAGAATGAAACCAGTTTGACAAAGCAGAAAATCCAACAAAAATTAGTGGAAAAGGAATTCACATAACCATAATAAGTGAATAATCGTGTAAATATAATTTTATGGTAGCCGTGTTAATATGTCTTTTAGTATTCATGAAGGGTTTCTGACCTGCGGACGGCGAGGTGGTAGTCCGAGCGTCCATTGGCGAGTTTTAGCGCGCGCTTAATTTTCGGGTAAGCCGATCGTGCTTAACGCTGTTTTAGGCGCGCGAGCAGACATACGTTAACGTTAAGTTCCGAAATGGTTGGTAATTGAATTTTCATACAAGAAAAAAGAAACACGATGTTGAGGGATGAGCCTTTATGTTCGACAACGGAGGGCGTTCAGTTCGACGAGGGAAGTCATCAGGGATGAGTAGGTATAATGCATATTTTAATATTCGTATGATCAGTATGTTCCGATGGAAGTATATGTATAGTCCGTTCACGAAAGTTTGAGCGCATAGTAGGAGGATGTTTATTTATCTGAAGTTGGCAGCATTTGCTGTCATAACGTAAAATAAAGTCAACGTTGCCGAATGAACCCGGCCTCGTCCGACGAGCTTGTAAATTATCAGAGAATTCTATGCAATATGACAACATTGCGTATCAATCTGTCAAGAAAATAAACAACATAACCTAAAATTTTAACATACACCGTGAAATATGCTAAATTTCCATGGGCAACCGATGGCTCAACCTTTCGTGAACGGACTATAGTTATATATTTGAAGCATCAGTTGTGGTGAAAGTTGGTCTAACCTTATTCACGAGTGTGTGTGTTCAAGGACTAAGCGCGAAGCCAAACAAACTGTCAGTACCATTCACTAGAAAAAGTACTTTTCTTAAAGTACATGGTAAGGATGGAAACGTCTTGAACTCCACTGTTGACACCACATATCTTTGGTGTAAATTTTAGCCGAGAGTAATCAACTAGATTTTTAGATCCATTGTTGGACCCATCATTAGCTACGCGGCTTTCAGTTCATAGTTCATTTATTACCCTCAAATTATACAGGGTTTGTCAAGTATACATATTATAACAATAAATTTAATGAATACAGTAATTGTAAAATTTACGCATACATACATTATAACATGAAAACAATAGCGAGAACATATAAATATCAACCCTCGCAGATAACAATAACAAAAAATTCATAGACTAAAAATGGTACATTATGAATTCATCCATGGAAGTAAAAGCTGCGCTAACTAGTATCGCTTAGATTTTTCGTTTGAAAGCCGTACAGTGAAGTGAAATCATGCTCTGCGGAGGTCTGTTGTATAATTTGACACCGTTGAAAGTATGCATATATTGAGTTCTTTTTTATCTATGTCTAGAGGATATTAACTTGTTTGTCGATCTGCTCTCGTAGATGTGTACTCCGAAATATTTAGAAAAAGTTTCTCTTTAGTGTGTATGTATACGACGCATTCCAGTATACAGGGTGTTTCATCATAAACTGGACAAACATATATTTTCGTGTACAGAAATCGGGATAATCATTTTTGCCTTATACAATATATCCCGTTTTCGAAGCATAAGCGAGATACAGGGTGTCAAACGTCATTTTTGAGCAAGATTCTCATGAGTGTGGTCAGTTATGTATAACATTTGTTGTAACGGTTTTTGGTCAAATCTCAGTATTTTTGGGTCCTCTATTCAGAAAAGTTGACGAACTCCGAAAAAAAATTAAAAAATGGCGGAAGAACTGCAATGTTCCAAATTTTTTTTGCCGTTGTCAAATTGACTTTTGTTTTCTGAATGAACACAATTTTCTATAATTTCTGTGAAAAAGTTTCTTCAAAAATCGAACATAAATATTTTTTTACATGTCTACAGCGATGAAAAATTTCCCTCGAAATGGATGAAAATTTTATACAATTGTACTTATTGAATTATCAATCATGAATATGAAAGCAGAATGTAAAATATCGAACGGTTTCCATACTACAGCCATTCAAATGTTTCGTTCAAACCTCTGAAATAATGAAAAAAAAATTGTTTTGGGTTCTAGAATCAAAATGATTAAATTATTGGCATGTCCAAACATTCTAGATGAATGTATACAAAAAAATCAGTGAAACTTAGCTGGGACTCGAACCGACGTAGGTATTAAATAGGGAAATGGCACTGTTCTAATGATATTAATATTCGTTGCCAGGCAACGGTAGTTCGTAGTTCATAGAGTTTGAATACTGGCTAAATTATATTCACTGAAATTCAAATACCAGTCAAACTCTATGAATGACGAACTACCGCTGCCTGGCAACGAATATTATTATCCTTAGAACAGTGCCATTTCCCTATTTAATACCTACGTCGGTTCGAGTCCCAGCTAAGTTTCACTGATTTTTTTTTTATACATTCATCTAGAATGTTTGGACATGCCAATAATTTAATCATTTTGATTCTAGAACCCAAACCATTTTTTTTTCATTATTTCAGAGGTTTGAACGAAACATTGAATGGCTGTAGTAACGAAACCGTTCGATATTTTACAATTCTGTTTTCATATTCATGATTGATAATTCAAGAAGTACAATTGAACAAAGGACCCCGCACATTTTGTATGAGAATTGGCTCCCGGTGGATTTGGCTGAAAATTTGATATGATGTTCTATTTTTGATATGATGTTCTAGTTTTACATGTGTGACAGCCGTTAAGTCAGGTCGTGGATTGGTTGCTGTGCTAATTTTGTGTTGTGCTTCAGATCGATACTTGAAATTTGGACACTGTGTGTACAGATAAGTCAAGACAGTATTGAACAGCAATTTGAATTTTGAAATTTTCTCAATTTGTGTTTTACACTTCTAATTATTGCAGTTCGATATTATAATTCTACCTACATTTCGTGCACATATGCATATCTAATATCTGATACGGATTCTTATCATATCACATTACAAGAAGTTGAACTGATAAGATAGAAAGGGAATTCCCTCTGTTTACCCTTTGTTTACCTTTCTTTCCGCGGCCTACCTGTGTTTGTGTTTGAAAAGTCTCTTACATCGGCCCGTAGGAGTGAAGCGAGTTTTCCTTGTCTGATATAATATCCTTCTGTTACACTGGGTAGTAAGATAACGATTGGCAACAAAAACATTGTATTTTTTTCCTTCTTTTGTTTTCCCTAGATTGAAGTAATGTTTAATTCTAATGATTTAACAGCGGTCCTCAGGGAGGAAATCTCTAAACAGACCGCACTCCTGAGGGAAGATTTAGATACGGTGGTGAGAAAGAGAGATCCGAGAGGTGGGGGAGGATACCAGACGTTATATTGCCTCTTTGGATGGTCGTTTGTTGAAATTGGAGGAGGAAATAGTTAATATTAAAAGAATAATAATAAAGAAATAATATAATTGTGAGTGGTTTGGTGGTCGATAATGCGGATTTGTTGAATTCTTGCATTCGCGAATTAACGAATTACTCGAAATTAATCTGAGTCCAAATAATATCAATAACATTTACAAACTCGGCAGGGACCAGCACTCCCCAATAAAAATTGAATTTACTTCATATCTCACGAAAAATCTTGTTCTGAAAAATTCAAGAAAACTTAAAGGTAAGAAAATATATATCAACAACGACCTGTGCCCGGAGGACAGACGTAAGGATAAATGCTCAGATCGAATTTGAAGCAGGCTCGATCTAAAAACTTGAATGCTTATATAAAGAATCAAAAACTGTACATAAATGGGGATGAATATACCTATGAAGAACTTGAAAAGCAGACTGTGAAAGAGAAATCTAGTTCAGGATCTGAGAGGGTGAAATATTGGATCAAACGTTTAGAGAATTGAGGAATACACCACGAAGTGCTCCCGATACCCCAAATCCGGTGACTAGGTTTGAGCAACAATTAAAGGAACAACAGCAAATAGAAGAAGAATTAGTTGGAGAAAAGGTGGGCAAGTTGATCGAGAAAGCTGGAAAAGACTCTAAAAAGAGTAAGGGGGAGAAACTGAAACTTATCGCCAGACAAGATCCCAATATAGAGTTCATAGGAATTAGTTCTGCAAATTCGGGATGGATTCTTACATCGAGACATTCAGTAATGAGGATTACGATACTATCGAGATCGGGAAAATTGAAGAACTTGTGATACCTCAATCAAGCGCCTTAAAAATGTTTCAGATGAATATAAGGAGTGTGGCGAAGAACTTTGACCAACTAATCGTACTACTTGATCAGCTTCTTCGGAGGGGAAGTGATCGTGCTTACTGAAACGTTAATTTTAGAAGATCCTTCAGTTTTTACTATACCGGGATATATAAATATTTACAGTAACGGCCGATATAATTCCCATGATGGTGTTTTTAGTATACATTAAAGACCACCTTGTATATGATTACAAGATAGTGAAGATTGGTGAAGTGAACGCTCTGGAGATCGAGCTCGAGCACCTAAATAAGAAATTCAAAATTACAGCCATATACAGGTCACCCAATTCGTCTGAGAGCATGTTCAATAGTGAGCTCTATCATTATCTGGCCAATGTAGGAAACCATTGTGAATCCAATATAGTGACAGGCGATATCAACGTGAATCTGCCCTCGAGAAACTGCCCTAAAGCAACAGAGTATATTAACATTTTCAGTATGTTTGGATATAAATCATTTATTAACAGAGTCACGCGACCTGAGAGCAGATCTTGCCTGGATCACTTTTTTGTCAACGGAAAACAGGGTTTCAACTATAAAACTGTACAGGGATTTATTTTAGATTATGAAATAACTGACCATTGCCCAACAATGCTTACAATTGAGCATGAAAAACCTAATATAACCATTCAGAATGAGGATAAATATCGAAGGACATTCACTAACTATGCAAAATTAAATTCAGACTTACAGAGAGAAAACTGGACTCGAGTTTATTCAGAAAAAAATTGTAACAGTAAAACTGAGAACTTCATCAAGATTTTGCGAGAATATATTGAAAAAAAACTGAAGAGGTGATAAAAAACCGCAGGAAAATGTCAAAGAATCCATGGATTACGAAAGCACTTCTTACATCCATAAATGAAAAGAATCGACTATATAAATTACTACTCAAGAATCCTAGCGACATTGAACTAAAGAAGATATATGTAAAATATAAGAACAAACTTTTGAAGGTTATAGAATATTCAAAGCGAAAATACTTACAGGGGTGCATTGACAAGAGTGGAAGCGAACCTGCTGCTATATGGAAACATGTGAAAAATTCGTATAAAGAACCTTTGAAACAGAAGGACATAAAAAAGATTGAGTATAATGGTGAAATAATAATGAATAAGAAATTAATTGCATCTAAGTTCAATGAATACTATGGTAGTTGGGAGCTGAATACGCTGGTAGGATTATTGAACCAGAGAACTATGAAAGTCCAGTAAAAGTTAATATAAGAGACAGTATATACCTCATTCCTCTGATAAACATGAGGTTGAGAAGATTATTGGAACACTCAAGAAGAATAAAGCTCCAGGTATTGACGGGATAAACTCAAATGTTCTCAAAGAAGTGAGGCAGAATATTTCGACGCCTCTAGCACACATTATCAACGAATGTTTTTAAGCGGATGTTTTCCAGATCCTTTCAAGATTGGTGTCATAAAACCTATTTATAAGGGTGGTAATAACTTGGAAATGTCTAATTATAGACCCATATCCTTGATATCAAATCTCTCGAAGGTAATGGAAAAAATTATAAAAGCAAGACTCCAGAAATTCATAGACAAACATCGTCTATTGTCAGAGCGACAGTATGGGTTCATGGAGGGAAAATCGACAGAGGATGCAATAAGGGAAATGACCACGTTCATCTATAACGGATTAGACAAAAAAAACCTACTATGTCCATATTCCTCGATTTGTCGAAAGCATTTGATACGGTTGATCACGGAGTACTTCTTGGAAAAATGCATGACTATGGAATCAGGGGAGCGGCACTGAGTTTGCTGAGGAGTTATCTGACAATGAGGAAGCAATGCGTATCCGTTGATGGAGAGAAGAGTGAAGAACGGGAAGTAAGATACGGAGTCCCTCAGGGAACGGCCCTCGGACCATTGTTGTTTCTGCTCTATGTAAATGACCTCCTGAATATGAACATCTTTGGAAGTATGGTTAGTTTTGCTGATGACCTTTCGATTCTTATGAAGCAGAATCTTGGAACAACTTAAATTAAAAGCAGAAAAGGATTTACAAAGTATCTCGGATTGGTTGAGCTACAATAAGTT
The DNA here is from genome assembly GCA_013421045.1 of Propylea japonica. Classification (NCBI taxonomy): domain Eukaryota; kingdom Metazoa; phylum Arthropoda; class Insecta; order Coleoptera; family Coccinellidae; genus Propylea; species Propylea japonica. Next base: position 40,757,233 of record CM024240.1, read on the forward strand.
AACCCTCAATATGGAAAAATCTTGCTATCTACCATTTACATCGTATGAAAATGGTCTACCAAACATAGGGCCAATAAAAGCGAGAAATGGAACAACCATATTGGAGAGCAGAGATGGATTCGTCAAGTATCTTGGGATCACCGTAGATAGACATATGAGATGGGAGTACCACTGCGAACAACTAGCAAAGAAACTGCGCGGCTTATTACATAGATTCAAACGTCTCAAAAAACAACTCAATCTGAAATATCTGAGGATGGTTTATTTTGGCTTGGTGCAGTCGCTGTTGACATATGGTATTTCGGGCTGGGGGGCAGCATATGATGTGCATATAGAAAGATTGAATATCATTCAAAAATGTATACTGAAGATAATTTGCGGACATAGCATGCTGTTTCCTAGTGACGAGATATACAGAGTCGCACATGTGCTGGATTTGAGGCAACTGTATTTCATGAAGATTGCATCACTCATAAAGAGACGAAAAATTGAACTTAGGCCAATCGATCATAACTACTCCACTAGACGCAAACTCGACCACTATAAAGAGAGTAAAACGATGAAAACGATAGGTCAGAGATCTTGCATATATTTAGCTCCCAAAATATATGGAACAATCCCAATTACGTTGAGAGCTTTGAGAGACCTGTGACATTCAAGAAGAAGGAAGTGTTTCGGTGGCTACTCGGTTTGAACAGAACAACTATACATAACGTTATTAATAACAAAATATGACGAAGATAAAATACACACTCCTAAAGTGACAATTATTACCAGATTTGACTTAAGTGCGTTTGTTGAGCAGTTCCACATGGTGTTTCCTGATATATTTAACTTTCGATGTATATGATGTCCATTTGGGCCAGAGAAATTTTTTTATTTTGTTTCCATTTTTGTAGTGGCTGTCTTTGAATAGTATTTGTTGTGAGACTAACAGGTGAGCTTCTTAGGAGTGAGTCTGTCTCTTTATTTCAGTTTGTTTGTACAATATATTCGAAGTGTTCATTTTGTTTTTATGGTCAAATAAACTATTATAATCCTTCTACCTCAGGGGCTGCGCATCTTCGGATGTGCAGTACGGGGATCGCCAAACCCGAGGTGCCCTAGGACCTGGCGGTTCGCCGCCCTGTACAGACCGTCCTGACCTAGTCAAGTCTTAGGGTGGACGGGGAGCTTGGCTTAACCGCCCGACTCACAGAGGAGCCAACCTCTATAAAAACCTCCAATCCTAAGGTGTAGATAGAAGTGCCGAAGGGATGCATGGCCGGGGAGCAGACCGGTTCCTAACTTTCTCACCACTGGGCACCAGGCGCACCCAGTGGGACATATAGCCTTCCTCCCAGTACGGGCGCACTGCTGGGAGGTGACCATATAATTCGGCCCTACTCGTGGGACACATTATGAGTTTGAACATTAACAATAAAACCAATAAGAAAAACGTAACAGCAACATCAAATGAAAAGATAGTGAGAACGAAATAGAAACGCGATGGAAGGATATTGAACAGGAGGCCAAACGGTTAGGCCAAATACCGCGTACGCAATCGCTTTCGAGGTCACCAGACACGAGAAAGAGGAAGAATTATGGAACCGGTGAAGACACGGAAGAAGTGAGAGAGAGGTCATTCACCGATATTGAAATGGACGGAGACCAAACCATTAGGGAAAATAAAAAATTGAAAGAAATAGTACAATTATACGAAATGAAGAAGAAACAGACAAAGAAGTAGGAATAAGCAAAGCGACAGGACAGGGAAAAAGAAACAGAACAAACGGAAACACACGAAATGACAGATCAAAAAGATGATGAAACAGAAGAAGTAATCGAAGAAATACTTATGGCCAAAGAAAATATCAAGAAAGCCACAACAAAATTCTCAGGAGGTAAGATACAATTCAATAGAGAAGACCAAGTCATAGTATAGTAAGAAATCAACTGGACATAATGGGCAACCTCCTGATAAGAATGGCATACCAATTAGGAAAAAAAGAAGGAAATAAAGAAACGATAAGAAAGCAGGAAGAACAAATAAACAAACAAAACGAAGAAATTAGGAATTTGAACAGACAAGTAAATGAAATCAAAACCATGATAGGAAAAATAAACTCAACAAGGGAAAAAGAAATGCCAAACATAATGAAACATAGCACAAAAGCAAAACACAACGAAAACCTAATACAAGTTACGAAGAAACAGAAAAAACACAGATTATGACACAGACAATGACTGGAACATAAAAGGACGGACAAGAAAACAAAAAACATACGCACAAACGACATCGCAAACAAAAACTAACAACGACACGAATGGTGGCTGGAAAACACCCGAACAAAAACAAACACATAAGACAATAATAGGGATAAATAACATAAAAGAACATAAGGAAGTGATGAAGAAACTGACAGAAGCAACAAAAGATGTATTACACGGAGACAAAATAAAAAAAAAAACATAATACCAATAAAGGACGGAAAGGTAATCATACAATGTACGGAGGACAAAACACAACAAGAAAAACTAACCCAAGTGCTGAAAACAACAAGGAGGTACAGGTACGAACAGACCAACAAAAGAAACCGACCATAATGTTGACTGGGATAACAAAGGGGTACACAGACGAAGAACTAATTGGTCAAATACCATATGAAAACGAGGAAATAGACGGAGACACATTTAAAAAAACCACACGAATACTGACACGAAAGACTTGTAGAAACGAATACAAAGAGAACATAATCTTACAAACGGACACAAACATAGCGAAAAGACTGCTAAAAAAGGGACCATGTATATAGACCTCCAGAGAATAAGGGTGGCGGAAGAAATAAGTGTAGCACTATGCTACAATTGTCACAAATATGGACACGTGGCGAAACACTGTGACGCAAAAAGCAGATGCCACAAATGCGGAGGACCACACGAAGGTCGCACATGCCAGAGTGAAAGACTAGACTGCCCCAACTGCAAAATAGACGGAACCAGACAAGAAATGAGACAACACACGGCACGAGACCGGAGATGCCCGGTATACCAACGGAAGGAAAGACAAGCCAGACAAACAATAGACTACTCACAATGACCTTGAAAATAATTCAAATAAATCTGGACAGAGGAAAAGAAGCAACGATACTACTATACCAAAAAATGAAAGAAGAGAACATAGACATAGCCATTATACAGGAACCATACGGACAATACATAGAAAACAAGAGTACAGTACATAACACACGAACACGACACAAATAGAAAAGCACAGATATTAACAAAACGAACGCTAACAAACATAACAACAAGACGAGAACTAACGAGCAAGAATTATGCAACAATAGAAATAACAAGGAAAGACAAAACAAAAGTACTGATTACATCCCTATACGACGAACCAGGCGGACACGAAAATAAAAGACTGACAGACTTTACACAAAAGATGACTCATAAGGAAAGGACACACCTCTTAGCTGGAGACATAAATGCACACCACCCAACATGGGGGGGCACAAAGATAGATGCAAGAGGCGACAAATTACTTGACTGGACAGTGACACATGTATACGACATAAATAACGATCCAACACAGATACCAACATTTACAAACCACAGAGGATACAGCTATATAGACGTCACGCTGACAAAAGGACTGACAATAAGAAATTGGAAAGTTCAGGAGGAGGAATCGTTAAGCTTACACAGATACATAACATATGACATAGACATAAAAACCACAGAAATAAGAAAACACACAATATACGACTTCGACGAAACAAATTGGAAACAATACAAGATCGAACTAAAAAAGGTAAAAAGGTGATAGAAAAGGAAAAATGGACGATTAACAATGCAGAAGAGCTCGAACAAAGAGCTGAAAAGCTACAATACATATGCACAACGATATGCCGAAAACATATAAAGACAAAACAAGTTGACGACGAGAAAGGGTGGTGGACGGACGAATTACAAAGAACAAGACAGAAACTACGACAACACAGACGACAAACACAACAAGAAGTCAACGAGAGAACGAAAGAAACAGGAAAACGCAGGAATATAAACAAATGAGACGAGACTACAAAGAAAAAATAAAACTAGCGAAATTCGAACAAGCACAGAAACACATAAAAGACATCAGCGACAACAACCCATGGGACAAATTATGGAAGTTTCTAAACAAAAGAAAAACAACCCAAAACACAAATATACAGAAGGAAGACGGAACATATACTATAGACGAAAATGACAAAAACAACTACCTGATGGACAAATACTTTCCCCAGGACAACGAAACAGTGGACAGTGAAGAAATGAAAAGGATTAGACGCACCGCACCAACATACAGTAACACGACAGAACCCGACATCACTACAGAGGAGATTGAAGACACAATAAAAGGACTTAAAACCGGAAAGAGCACAGGACAGGACAAAATACCAAACGAAGCGTTGACACACATATTCGACATAACAAAAGACATACTAACGGAAACATACAACAAATGCATGACATACGGACGATTTCCCAAGGTATGGAAGAGAGCTAAAGTAATTTGGATACCCAAAAAAGACGGGACAATGCGGCCTATAAGCCTTCTTCCAGCCTTGGGAAAAGTGCTGGACAGATTAACGAACAGGAGACTACAGAAATGGCTAGAGAACAATAATGGACTAGACGAAAGACAGTACGGGTTTAGACAGGGACGTTCAACAATAGATGCGATTGAAAACATGACAGGACAAATACAGAGAAATAAAAAGGACAGGAAACACCAACTTATAGTCGCACTGGACCTGCGGAACGCTTTCAATGGAGCATGGATCCCATACATAAAGAGAGAGATGGAAATAGCACAAGTACCGGAAGCGCTCTGCAGGCTCTGCGAAGACTTTTTGACGGACAGGACAATAACGAGCGGAACGACAGCAAGGACAACAACAAAAGGGTGCCCCCAGGGTTCAAGTCTTGGACCGACCCTGTGGTTGTCAATCATGCAGGGTTGGTTCAGGATAATGGACCAGACGGACAGACAATACAAGGCAGATGAAGCTCAAAGACGAGACATAGACATAGAATACACGGACACGCTCGCAACCTTCCTAGCGTTTGCAGACGATGAACTAATCATATTAACAGGCAACTCCGCAAAAGAAATCGAGAAAAAATGGCTTTACGTCTGGGGAGGATGCAAACGCTGGGAAAGCGAGAGCGGAAACAAATACAACGAAGACAAGACAGAGACAATGTTTATCAGCGGACGACGAAATATAAGACCACCAACAATTAAAATAGACAATGTAACAATGCAACATAAGGAAACGATTAAATACCTAGGACTAATAATAGACAAACAACTATCATACTTACCCCACTTGAAAGAAACCAGACACAAAATTAGCAGGACATCGACGAAACTTATAGGGAAGCTAAGTAGAACATACGGACACAACAAGGACATAATCAGACAAATTACGGAGAATGTAATGAAGCCCGCGGCGTTATATGCCTCTGAGATATGGGGCATAAACGCTGAGCGGGTGACATTAAGGAAACAGATAGACGCAACACAGAGACCTTTGCTACTGCTTATAAACAGACCATACGCGACGACATCAACAGCCGCTCTACAGACGCTTGCTGGCGTGCCACCCTGGTGGCTAGAGGCAAAATACAGACACAAAAACTGGACAGAAAATAAACAAACGACGGACAAAACAATACGTAAAGAAATGAAAAAACAAAATAAACAAAAGGTATTAAGGGAATGGCAACAATACTGGGACAACGAAAATAAAGGAAGAGAAAGAATTATACGAACACTGCGACCAAATAGGGACAGATAGACTTAAGTTGACATTTAAAGCCACCCAACTGGCAACCGGACATGGCAACATGAAGGCTTACCTCAGACGCTTCTTCAACACAGACGGACTGTGTGAATGTAACGGACAACACGAAGACGCTAAACACATTAGAAATGATTGCACACGGACAATAAGAGAGCAAACAAGACAGGACATAATCAGACGCTATGGGGACACCACACTAAAACTACGGAAAGAAGGAAAGGCAAACGACAGAGACATACAAAAACTAAACGAATGGGCGGACAAAGTAATACACGATTAGACAAAATGAAGACATACAGTGCAGCCGAACACCTGGCTGCATGACATCACAATAAATGGCTAAAGCTGAAAGGCGGGAAGTCAAACAACACTTAATCCTTCTGATCAAATGTCTCTACAGTCACGAAGCTGAAAAATGCATACTCCTAGGAGTTTTTAGCGATTTTTTGTATCCATTATGGCTTACGTATTACCCTTCACACAGAAATCTTTGAGAATATTTCGTGATTATTGAAAGCAGATTCTGTCAATTCGAAATATTTTCAAACATTTCTGTGTGAACGGTAATACGTAAGCCATAATGGATACAAAAAACGCTTAAAACTCCTAGAAGTATGCATTTTCAGCTTCGTGACTGTGGAGACATTGATCAGAAGGATTAGTAGAACATCATATCAAATTTTCAGCCAAATCTACCGAGAGCCAATTCCCATAATACGTAAGCCATAATGGATACAAAAAATCGCTTAAAACTCCTAGAAGTATGCATTTTTCAGCTTCGTGACTGTTCAGACATTTGATCAGAAGGATTAGTAGAATATCATATCAAATTTTCAGCCAAATCCACCGGGAGCCAATTCCCATACAAAATGTGCGGGGTCCTTTCATCCATTTCGAGGGAAAATTTTTCATCGCTGTAGACATGTAAAAAAAAATTTATGTTCGATTTTAACAGAAAAGAAACTTTTTCACAGAAATTCTTAGAAAATTATGTTCATTCAGAAAACAAAAGTCAATTTGACAACTGCAAAAAAAAAATTTGGAACATTGCAGGTTTTCCGCCATTTTGTAAATTTTTTTCGGGTTCGTCAACTTTTCTGAATAGAAGACCCAAAAATACTGAGATTTGACCAAAAACCGTTACACCAAATGTTATACATAACTGACCACACTCATGAGAATCTTGCTCAAAAATGACGTTTGACACCCTGTATCTCGCTTATGCTCCGAAAACGGGATATATTGTATAAGGCAAAAATGATTCTCCCGATGTTCTCTACACGAAAATATATGTTTGTCCAGTTTATGATGAAACACCTGTATAGCAACATGAAAGGATAAGTACACCATATTACTTGAAAAGTGGTTTAAAGCTAGTATTCTGGTTTACCCCCGCAATCAATCTCAAAGCTCTCTTTTGTTTTATGAAAACCCTTTCTGCATCCGGAGAAGCGCATCATAGAATAATGCTGTAGGTTATTCTACTATTAAATTATGCGTTATGAGCAAGTAGGGTTTTCTTTTCTGTAAGCAGCATTCTTATTCGCCTGATTGCGGATATTGCCCTTGAAAGTTTTTGGCGATTGTTTAAACCAGGTTAAATTTCCACTGATTGATACCTCTTACACTTCGATATTATCGACTGCCTGTGGTTTCGTGCTCACAATTAATTGCTGTGTTTTTCCAGTGTTCACTTTCAAATTTTTCGTTTCGAACCACTCTTTATAGTTTCCTCTGACCTGGCTGAGCACCTCGATTTTTAGGTCTGTTAATAAAGGACGTATCGTCGTCGAAAAGGGTTTCATCGTCCGCTGGCACGTTTTACAGGGGATCATAGATGTAGATCAGGAACAAAATTGGTCCAAGTACCGATCCCTGGGGCACTCCTCGGCTAAATTTCATCTGGGAGGATCTTTCACCTTCCAAATCCACAATCTGAAAACGATTGTCAATGTAGGACCTTAATAAGTCCATAGAGTTGATAACATATACTGGCCTAGAGTCAAAAAACCTGGTAGGACAAGAAGCTGTCGGCAAATCCAAAAATAGGCATCTTCATCTGTAACAGGAGCATCTCGCTCCTGCTCGACAGCCGCCGTACAAGCCATTCTAGACTTGCCTCATCTAGGACTATTCTTGGAAAGAGCAGTAACAAAATGGGGTCTAAAGTTGGCAAGAAAATGAAACTAAAATTAGTAAACCACATGCGCAATTTTCGCTTCTGAATGAATGTAAAGAGCTTCGATGTTTAGTCACAGCTAGCTTTGAGAATCGAATTTAAAAAATTACAATTTTTAAGTCTCAATGAGTACGTGTAAGAATTAATCAGAAGCCGCTGGTTCTCGCCGTTTGATAATCGTGTGGATATAATTTTACGGTAGCCGTGTTATTATGTCTTCTAATATTCATGAAGGGTTTCTGACCTGCGGACGGCGAGGTGGTAGTCCGAGCGTCCATTGGCAAGTTTTATCCCGCGCTAAATTTTCGTGGAAGCTGATCGGGCTTAACGTTGTTTTAGGCGCGCGAGCGAACATACGTTACGTTGCCGAAATGGTTGGTAATTGAATATTCATACACGAACAAAGAAAGACGATGTTGGCTGAACTTCGCGATATTTTAATGTATAACGCACCATTTAATATTCGTATAATCGATATCGTTGGAGTAGCAAGCAAGATACTCAGCATGAACCCTAAACATTCAGTTTTAGTACCTTTCACTAGGAGAGGTACGTACTTTTGCAGTACCATAGATGGAAAGGCCTTGATTCTCACTGATCAGACAAAGTATCTGGGTAATTTTTTATGGCAGGGAATGGTCGGAAATAATGTAACTGAGGTCCAAATTCCCGACAGAACAAGAAGCTCTCGACAAACTGCAATGTTGTCTATAACAGGAACATATCGCTTCTGCCCGACCGCCGCCAAACAACTTGCAATTTGGCGCAGCTGAATGAGATCTCACGGTGGCACGGGAAAGGTACCTAAACACGGATGACTACATTGGTCATCCTTGCATTCTGTATGAATGTAGAGTGATCCTATATGTGGGCACAGATAACCTAGCACACATACACAAATTGCAGCTTGACATTTCCGAGTCGTGTTCGGTGGAATAACGGCAAAATAGTTTTTTCTGCAGGACTAATGGTAATGAGTTTCTGTTCATCAGTATTTCAAGCATATCGCAATGTAAGAGACTCAAATACCGCAAAAAATAATATTTATGTTACCTGATAGCAAAGCAACTCTAAAAGCGCTTGACTCTCCGTCAGTACGGCCGAAGCTATTCTAGGAATCCAAACAGGCACTCATTGCATTGGGGCAGAACAAGCGGGTAAACTTTGTTTATACTGGAGTGCACGGCAATGAAATGACACACCAACTGGGAAGAGAGAGGGTAATAGTCCCTTTCACTGTCCAGAGCCATTTTGCGGTTTTTTAGCCAGTCATCGAACGATTGCAGTTATGGAATGAGAGCAAAACAGAAATATTAGGTGCTGAATTATGGTCAAAGAACAAAACAGGCAGACTCATTTTTGTTGCAATCAACTAGCTGGGCCAGCGCCATTTCGCAGTCATCGAACGGTGGCAGTTAAGGAATGGAAGCAAAACAGAAGGATTATTTCTTGGATTATGGTCAAAGAACAAAAACAGGCAGGCTCATTTTCATCTTAATCAAATAGCTGGACTAATAAGGTCCTCTTAAGCAGTGAATTAGAACTAAAGAACACTGAACACCTGCGCGACAATTGTTCACCGGTCCATAGGAAAAGGTTTCTTAACCTTGATTCTTGTATCTTGAAACCAGAATGAATTATGAGAAGAGGAGTGGTAGCATTATTCGCTGTCGGAAAAATTAACTGCTGCGTAGAACACTAAGCCTTCAAAAACTTCCTGTTAACTACTGTATGATATAAGTACATGCGTTGAGATTTGGTGGAAGCCTATTCGATTAAAAATTGAAAAGCAACTTTCGCCACTCTTTGAGAATGTTTGTCTTTTTCAAGAGTTTTGAGACTTCGATCTATTTTTAATTGGAACAGCTGCCAAACAATTCTTTAGATCCTTTTATGAACTGGATCTCGATATTAGAGCCCAAACTATTTTGAAATCAAAAGACGACTGGCTGATAAAATTCTCGGTAATCTACATGAAAGCTGTTGCCCTTAATTCATTCCATTTCAGTTTTTCTTCCTTTGATATACATCATAAGGTATTCGAGCATGTTGAACAAACCACTATATCAATGTCTCTCTGAGTTCGGTGCCCAAATGCGGTTAGGTTTGACCAGCCAAATCGTACAGGGTGTTGCATGAAATATCACCATTTAAAATTTTTGTTTCTCAATATCTCAGACAAAACGAATCCAATCGGAATGAAATTTTTCTGTCCCATACAAGATGCTCAAAATAAGCCACATGCAAAATTTTTAGTGTTAGCAGAACCATAACAAAATCAATTGGAATATTGAAAAGAAGAAGAATCTTATATTTTTATAACAAAATCTCCGAATCGAGTGAAATTTATTTTGTGAATGGAGATTTATATACATGCAATATTTCAAAATGATCGCATTTTCTGAACCATACAATTTATTTTTTTTTATTATTGATTTTTTTCATATTAAATTTTTTTAATAATTCTCGAACTATTATTCCGATCGTTCTGAAATTTTGCATTCATAGCATGCATCTAAGTCATATACAAAATTTTGAGGTGATAGCATTATTGCTCCACCAATGAACGAGCGCTCGCAAGCACCTGCTCAGGGAATTTCTCAAATTTTTCTAATATAAGCTCTACCATACGAACAAGGTATTTTGTATAATATATGCAACTTTTAGTAAGTTGATTTAGGTACATTATTAGGTGTCATTTGAGTTAGATTATCCCTAATAGTATATGGTAGTTTTGAATTGTTGTATTGTTGATTATTCATTGACACTGTTTCAATTAATGCTTTTTCATGTAAAAATTTCATTTAAAATAAAGAATATGTCTATCTATCTGTCCATTGAGTGTTGAATGCTATTCACACATTATACAAGAAGCAAAAATCGACGCGTTCAAGGCAAAACGACGTAAGTGCCATTTGAAACATTTCGAGTAAATTAGGTAAACGTGGTTTCGACAGTATTTTTTCAAAAAAATATTCGAAATGGGTTTTACGATAATAAACAACACTAAAAACTACTAAGTATATATACATTTTTTTTTATTTATCGAGGAAATATGGTAAAAAAAGGAAAAATGGTGGTTACGTCATTCAAAGTGATGTCATGTCGTTTATGACGTCGCTTATGTTTACAAAATTATAAAAACGATGTCGCTTATAACAACTTATGCCATTTCACATTAGGATTATCATCTTTATTTGAATGGCGTTTAGGCCTTGAAAAATTTTCAACTTTTCATAATATATTTATGAAAACTAATAAATAAACATTCTTTCACAAAGTTCATTGAAAAACTACACAAAATGCAACAAAGGAATAAAAAATAATAAGTAACACTTTATAAAACCTAGGTACTCTCTAGGGTATATTCAACAATATTATAAGAATAGGAACTCAATATTTCAACTTCTTACTTATAGGAGAGTAAATTAATCAAAAATAAAAAATATATCACTTTACAAATATCGTACAATCAGCAATCACAAACAACACTAGAATGGCAAAAAAGACATTAATTAATAGGTACATTAACAGAAACAAAGACTCCATCACTATTTTTTTTTTGGAAAAACAAGAAGTATGAATTCAAACTTAAAAATTTACCGACAATAATTATTCGACGTCCTCAATGTCAGTTTCACGTCTGCAACAGATGTACTGTGCTTTAGTAAAAAATACTCACAATGATACTTCGGTGGAATTGTATTTTCTTCGCACATAGTTTTGAGGTTGTTGTATTTTTTATTGGATATTGGCAGAGGGGCGGAATAAGCATTATTCAGCTGTTCTTGGTCTTTGTTTTTAATAGTTTCTATAACGCATTGTCTATCGATTTCGTCATATTTATAACGGTAAAAGAAAATTGGGTTATTTAAAAAAAAAGTTGCCACCTTAAGATCTGTTATTTTAAGAGTTTCTTTCCCTTTGTTATTACCATTGAGCCGAAACCTGACCTTAAGTTTTTTTATGAGGTCCTTAAAGTCATAAAAATCAGTATGAGAAAGAACGTTCACCTCATACGGTTTTGGTATCGATCTTGCGTTTCTCAAAATTGTTGGCCATTCTGATGGAGCCATGATGGACTTACGTTTTATTGACTTTTCTATAATAGCATGCATAGAATCAGCAGACATGTAAGTTTGTCCTGTTACTAAATAGGTTATTGAAATTTCTTTAATATTTTTGGATGTTTGAAGGAAATAATGTATCATAAAAAGTAGACTTGAATTCTTATTCTGCCCCCCACAATTGTCACAAAAGAATTCAATAGATGTAATCGTAGGATTTGTATTATCTATATTGCGTAGGTAACTTAGCAAATTACTGCAAATTTCATTGCATCCACGTTTCCCGTCTTTTTCTTGCCACAAGAAGCAAATTCCATTTCTTGTAAATGTCTCGTAAACAGTGAAGTTATATACCGCATATTTCCTGTAAAAACCGGTTACCATACTGTCGGCATGAGGTGTAGCGAAAACTTTTTGCAAGTCGAAACTTGCAATAATTTTATCAGGATTTGTTTCTGCCGCTTTTTGTTTTGCTAAAAATATTTTTTTCGCTAATTCCTTGTCAGCTATATGTAATTCATATTGTTCTTTTTTTTCTTTGGTTTTGTCCACTGCATTTTTGTAAAATTCACATTACACACATTTGTCTTTTCGCGGTACATGAATACCAATATTGAACATTTCTTTGAATTTCTTGACGAACACGGATTTTTTTGAAGGAAAGAATTGCTGTTTTTCCATTTTTAGCACGTACATCTTGTACAAATTATTTTAAGATTTAACTTCAGCTGGAAGGTATCTTCTGGTTGATGAGCTGCGGCAATAATGTGAGGGGACTGCTGAAAGTGATTCAACGAAGTCCTTAAACACTTCAATTTGTTCAGCCGATGTTTTATTTTTTGGGGCATGCTCTCCTCTTCTATCAAGTCCATTTGGAAAAATTTTCCTCACTTTATTTTCTGTGACCGTTCTTAAAGTTCTTTGAGATATATTGAGAGTTGCTAACAAGAACTGTTGACATATTTTGGCTTTCTTATTATTTTTTAACAGGTAATACTCATGGGTAACCAGACGTTTGAAATTAACCTTAGAGGTTCGGCGCCGTTTTACTGGTATGGTATGAATGCATTCACTCAAAAAAATTTTTTGTTTTTCATGATCTGCTAGATTATAAAAATGGTTGAAAATTTGTTGTCTTTCTTCTTCTGAAAATTGTTTGCAAAAATTATTGCAATTTTTTCCGATGCATGGATTTTCCTTAATTTTTTTTCCGATTTTGATGACATTTCTGGAATTAATATACTCTTTTTCTGCATATTTTTTTCTTTGGTTTATTTTTCTTTTGTTTTCGTGCTGATTTACCTGGTTTTCGAGTTCTTCTTCATCAAAGTTTTCCTCACTAACTCCTGCTTCATAATCTGGGTCTTGATTGTCTGATTCGCTGCTAGTTTGGTCTATTTCCATCCAATTCACATGTCGTTCTTTCACACTACTTGTACTGCTTTCCTCACTAATTCTTCCTTCTTTATCTGTGTTTGGATCACTTTCTGATTCGCTGCTACTGTATGGCACTAAAATAATGGGGTTTTTTACCAAATCTTTCAACCTCTTTTTCCAACTGATCGGCAATAGGAATCAGGTCTTCTTCTAGAAGTTCAAGATTTTCTTTGTCGCTCTCTAGGTTGGGGGACCCTAAGGGTGATATTTCTTGACTTTCCACAAATACGTTCTCAAAAATTACGTCGTGGTTGACAGCTTCCAGTAATATCGTGTTTTGTGATATTTCCGTTAATGGAAGTGTCGAGGGAATAGTTACTTCCTCGTTTGAAGTCTCTTTGACGAGCATCAGAATTCGTTTTGCTCTAGAAGTCATTTTCTCGGCATAAGCGCCAAGTGTAAAAAGCTGAAATAGAAAATAAAACATGTTTCTATTTCAAATTTTTACATTGATTTCTAAAACACATCTGTTATCAATGGTTAAGTTCAAAAAATGTATTAGATGGATACTTCTGTTAATAGTTTTCTTAAACCAATTGCTCGCGAATATTACTGTACTAAAAGGCGCTTATGCCGTACTGTAAACACACAATTTTATTTTGGCATAAGCGACACAACTGAAAAATGCGATTTGAATATGAAAACTAACAGAATTTGAAGAAATAATTGAAAAATATTGAAAAAAACCTTTTGAAAAATCACTGAAAGCTCTGACCTGTATTATAAACACACAATTTCCTTCGTCTTTGGCCGAAAACGGGGACGATGTTTTTCCTAACTAAACTGTCCCTTGTAACTGGAGTAAACAACATTGACGAATTCTGATTAGCCGAGTCTGGCGCTTGCGCAAAGTAGACAATTTTATTGGCTAAATCCAAGGTTCTATCGATAGAAGGCGCTTAAGCCGATTCAGTACAACTTAAAACTCAATTTTCGAAAAAATGGCACTTACTTCGTTTTGCCTTGAACGCGTCGAAATGATGATCAAGTATTTCACGCCAACAAATATAGTGGACGTGTGAAACGAATACTATTTTATTCACATGATTCTCACAAAAGGATATAATCTCCTATTCTTGAATCGGTCTGAAGTACTTTCCTGCCGAGATATCATTTCCAATCCTACCTATTCGAGTAAGTTTCTCAAACACTTCAGAGCACATGCCCGCCCATTCACAACTGCACGCGTCCTACACGAGCATCCTCTCGTCCTTTATTCACCTGTGAAGAGGGCATTATCCCCGTAATTCCGGACTCAACAAAGCAGCCGCCGTCTTTACATGACCGCTTGAGTTATCTGCATCCCACAGGACCTCGTCGTTCTCAGGTCCGTCTTATTTCTCGCGTAATTTACCAGCTTGGTCTCTCTAAAGAGTAAATCCGGCTGTACTTCGGAGAGGCCATCGCTCTCTACTTCACTTTCCTCAGATATTACACCATATTTAAGCCCAAGTTTTTTTAAAATTAAAAGACGACTGACTGATAAAATGTCTGGTGATTGACATGTAAGCTGCTGCCCTTAATTTTCTACTTTTCAGTTTTTCTTCTTTTGATATACCTTAGGCATAGGGTCATATGGTCCTCGGAGCATGTTGAACAAACTTTCGTATATCAGTGTCCCCCTGTTCAGCAAATTTTTTATTTCCTTGGGTTTTTGGTAAGTTGATTTTCATTATCAGGTTTCACTTGAGTCAAATTATCTCTGATAGAATCTTGAGTTTTAAATGCTATTCTCACATTATAAGAAGCAAAAATGATAGAAATATCCCAAATAATATTTCAGTCAATCCTAGCTTTCTATTTGCCTGAATAAAGAGTTGAATGACTTCGGAAGAAAGGAGTTGAACACGGGGAGCCTGAAGGATCCTTTTTGGGACCCATTATATTCCTGATCTATATCAATGACCTGGTAATGGATCACTGTGACTGCCTATGTTTGTTCTGTGATGATAAATCCATCATTCTACATTCAAAGGTCAAAGATAAATTTATGGAGAGGGTCACACTCGCCATAAGTGAGGTAGAAAAATGGTTTTTATCAAATTCACTTAAACTAAATTCAGATAAAACTGTGAAGTTGGAATTTGGAGGCCGAGAAAATCGAGCTTGTCTTAGGAATTTTAATGGACAATAAATTAAATTGGGCTACGCATGTTGATTATGTTCGTGGTAGATTGTCGAAAACTTATACCTCTTGAGGAAACTAAGGAAGTGAGGGACTGAGGATATCATGAGAACAGCGTATTTTGCCAATTTCCAAAGTATTCTCCTATAGGGTAAACTCGTCTTGAGAAACTCTTCAGATGTTTCGAGAATACTCATACTACAGAAAATTGTTATTTTTGTATTAAGTGCGTAAAATGAGTGTTTTTTTCATGGCACATGAGAGGGTGAATTTTGGCCGAGACCGCAGGTCGAGGCCAAAAATTCACTCGAATGTGCCATGAAAACACGAATTTTATACGCACGAAATACAAACAACATTTTTTGTACAACTGTGAATGTGAATTTACATCGTCTGAAATACGTATAATCATTGAAGATAATGCTTTCAGTACAATATTTAAATGAATCCAGTGATCTTTCTGTGTCGTAACTATAGAAACAGTTTGTTGAAATTGTTTGAATCTTTGACAGTATTTGCTCGTAGTTGCTTCAATTTCGAATTATTTTAAAGAAGATGGATGTTGAACATGATAGTGGTAGTGATCCCCCGCAGATATGGCTGAAGAAGCAAATACAATTGTATCTTATATGTTACCAGCCAAATCAAAGCTAATAATATGAGAAAACATATAACCAATTTCGAGAATGGCGCAACAAGAACAACGTAAAAAAGGTTTCTGAAAATGTGCTCACATGCTATTTCGAGGAAAAATCAAAAATTTTTAAACCTTCCAAGTTATGGAGCTCAATGTTAAAAAAAACATCGAATGTCAAGGAAAATATTGATATAAGGAATTTTTCAAAATTGGTCCCGCTTATTAAGAACAAAAGCGTCGGATACCGAGGAAAGAAATCTAAAGTGTTATGGAGGGATGATATCAATAAATTTCTCAGAGATGCTGATGACGAAACTAATTTACTTTATAAAGTAAAGATACAATCATAATTTGTGAAATTAGTTGTAATTAAAATATTCATTATTTGTAAGTTGTTCAAATTTTGGTTATCAGCATTGAAAAAAAGACTTTTTTTAACGGTGAAAAAAAGACTTTTTTTAACGGTGAAAAAAAGTAATATTTTACGCATCCATAGTGATGAAGAAAAGTCAAGTTTTTTTGAAAGTTGTACAAAAAAGAAATTTACATTGTTTGGGGTGACAATTAGACTTTCGTGTAGATCTTGCTTTGTAGATCATAAAATATTAACTTCTCCATGTCTGCTTATAAGAGAATGATCGAGATATGTATATGATAGAAGTAACACTATGCCAAGAGAAGGAACTCACCCTCGAATCAACACACGATACAGGAATAATCTTCTCACTCCACTTCACAGAAAAAAATACACAAAATATCTCGAGCTGTTCGGGTATAAATCTAAAAGCTTTCCGGAGAAGGATTTGAAAAGAAAAATAGATGATATATTGGTCAAAGGTGCTTTATATTCAGCAGAAGAATTTTTGTGTTTCGCTTTTTAAAGCAATGGTTGATTTTTGACGAACCAAGTCAATTTTTGATGATCAATAAATATTATCATTATTATTATTACCTATTATTGAACTGAAATCAGAGTATTGACTATAATACCGAAAGTAATTCTAAAAGTGATAATATTTATTCATTACTAGCAATGTAAATCGAGGATAATAATGCACTTTCTGTTATGTTTAGAAGTAAATTGTAAACTGTTACCAAAACGCTAAATTTTGTTGTTGCTATGATGAACTGTTGTAGTGATCATGAAAATCAAACTGATTTTGCCAAGAAGCAACATCGGTTGAAAGTTATGCGCATCAGTTCAAATTCACAACAGTGTCAAATAGAACACGCATCAACTGATTTTGCATCAGTTTGGAAATGATGCAGCGTCAAATACAGGGTGATGGGCTATTAAAACAAATTGGCACAACCTACGAAAAAGTGCTTCATTCGCTTTGAGTCAGTACAACACCTCATTTTTTCACTTCAGGTTTAAAGATCACATCATCAAGATGATGTTCTCCAAAAGCGATGCACTGATATAGGCGATTTCTGAAGTTTTCAACTGCGTTCTGGCACATATTGATCGGAATGGCGAAATACGGATCTTCAGTTTTTCAGAATTGTGAAGACGATGAAAACCTTTTCCTTGAGGTAGCCCCATAGAAAAAAAACCGCAAATGCTCAAATCCGGTGATTTCGCCTGCCACCCCAGGTAGCCCCTCGGGGGGACGAGGGGGCGCGCAGGGAACATTTGCGATAATTTTCTATTGGGCTACCTCGAGAATAAGGTTTTTAAGCATCGTCCTCACAATTTTGATAATCTTAAGATCCGTATTAGAGAGGAAATCGTTGCCATTCGATATGTGCCAAAACGCAGTTGAAAACTTCAAAAATCGCCCACATCAGTACATCGCTTCTGGTGGACATCATCTTGATGATGTGATCTCTAAAACCTAAGTGAAAAATGGGGTGTAGTTCTGACTCAAACAAAATAAACCACTTTTTGGTAGGTTGTGCCAATTTTTTTATTAGCCCATCAAAACTGCCCTGGTTGTTTTGCCCCACTCTGTAAAAAGGGCATAATGTTGCATTATCAAGAATTATCGACAACAAATATAGTGAACGTGTGGAACGAATACTATTTCATTCACATGATTCTCACAATAGGATATAATCTCCTATTCCTTGAATATCTCTGCATCCCACAGGACCTCGTCGTTCTCAGGTCCGTCTTATTTCTCGCGTAATTTACCAGCTTGGTCTCTTTTCAGAGGAAATCCGGCTGTACTTCGGAGAGGCCATCGCTCTCTACTTCACTTTCCTTGGATATTACACCACTTCCCTGATCGTTCCCGTGGCCATCGGTCTCTTGATGATGGTAATACCGAATGTTGGAGTGTTGTTCTTCTGTATGTTCAACGTGGTTTGGGTCACGTTGATGTTGGAGGTAAGTGTTGAATTATTAACAGTGATTGTTTCGCCATACGGAGATTAGGATAAGATATTTAGGGCAATTCTGTTCGCATATTGCTATAAAGCTTTTTATTCAAGCAATATTGCTTTCTCCCAAAACCATAGCAATATATGACTACGGTATTGCGTATTCTGCTTTGACTGTTATAGCAATGTTGGCTATGAATTTTGCCTTAGCAATATTGCTTCGGGAATCGACAATTCAAGAGCTGGCAATACTGTAATTTATGATAATCGAACAACCGTTTTGAGTTTTGTTATGATATTTCTGTGTAATGAGCAATTCAAAAATATTGCAAAATAGGAAAACCAACAAAACACAAATAGAAATATTAATGATCTTCCTTGAATTTAATAGAATTATAATGACAGGAAGAACGCACCCATTAAAGATACAGGAGGTGAAAAGCAAGTGGGTTGAACTCAACAACAAACATAACTAATGAAATTTTCACCGAATGAAAGTCGACAATTACAATTTTGTTCCTGCGCAACTTTCATCCCCCTCGCCTGAAAAAGTAGTTATATTATTTTATTGAAAATTTTCAACTTCAGTAGAAAATTACTAATAACATACCTACTTAAAGTCATTACTGAAGCGCAGTGTTTCACACATTCTAATTTTTCAGGTGGGGGGATTGAAAGTTGAGCATAAACAAAACTGTAATGGTCGACTTTCATTGGGTGACGAATTTCATCAGGTACCTACCATCGTCTCAAAGTAAATGAGGGTGCTACAAAAATTCTTCAAAAATTCCCAAAAAAAGTGAAACAAAAATTGATCTGTTTCAGCATTTTGTTGCCAAATATTTTTCTTCTGAGAAAATGAATTTGTTCCATAATTTTGACGCGCACTAAATACATGGTAAGCCAAATTGGGGATCCTTGAATTACATCTTTTCAACCCGAAGAGATATGGAATAAGGGGCACATTAAGGTAGTAAACTTTCGAAATACTCAGAATGCCGTCAGTTAAATTTCAATTCTGCTACTGCGACTGTGTCCATTCTTTTCGCTCCTGTTTATGCGTAGCTCGTAATGTCAAAAAGTTGTACTTCATGGATTACTGATTTGATCCAGCCTTACGTTCAAAAATTCGTGATTTTATGTATTTCTTGATTCAGTTTCTATCGTATTCCTTCTTTGAATTGTATAAGATTTCGTTGGATTGGAATGTTTTCTGGAAATGAAACATTATAGCCGGGTTTCACAAAACTCCAATCAGCTTGATTATTGAATTGTCATCATTTCTGTGCAATTTTCAGTTCATTTTTGACATAAACCATCGGCTTAATCCAAAATCAACCATTTGATTGCCTGATCAAGCTTCTGAAACCGAGGGTTAGTCATTCCTTCAAGCGACCTTTATGTATTTCTGTTCTTCAGAAGTTGATATCTCTAACCCTCGGTTTCACAAAGCTTGATCGGGCATTTCGGGCAATCAAATCGTTGATTTTGAATTAAGTCTATGGTTATGTCAAAAATGAACTGAAAATTGCAGAGGAATGATGACATTTCAATAATCAAGCAGATTGAAGATTTGTGAAACCTGGCTTCAACATCAAAAATTCAATTTTGACGCCCTTGCTCCTGAAAATTTTTTTTATTTTTTTTGCTGCCCAAAAGTCTACAATTTCCTGATTCTGAACCGTACATGGTCTAAAACGTCTTATTCGCTTCTTCGACTCACTAGTGGGAAGTTTTGCCAGTTTTTTCTTGGACATACGCAAATTATCCGCCAAAGTTGAAGAAACTTCAGGATTTGTCTTGATCTTGATTATCACGGATCAGTAGATATGTTAAAGGCCAAAAGTCCTCTCAATTTGGATGACAGAAAAATAATAAATAACCATAAATTGCAGGAAACAGCAATTCATAAATATGAGTTCATAACACTTGTGTGGCATGTTGGGAGGTTGAGCTATACTGTGCTGCATAAACAGTTGCAAAGCTCATTTCTATATTGAAACCACATGAAGGAGATTTATAATTATACAAGTATTTTTATAAAATGATGCTTCTATGGAGATTTCACTTAGCATACTAAACGTTGTGGATTAATATATGCAACGAGCGTATAAGCTATTATTCACAAGGTGAGGTTTAGGCTACGAGCCGTATAGGCGAGTGGCCCAGATCGCGGTGTGAATAAAAGCCATTAAACGAGAAAAGCATACTAAACTTTATCCACGACTACTGAACATATTTCTTGAAGATTTCAACATTTGGCGACCGTGACAGGACCCTTCCATGATGATCACTTTGAAAACAAGATGTTCAATACAAATTATTTCTTCTCTCACTTATCATTGGCTGTCTTTCCATGTAGACTAAAACAAATAAAGTGGGTGAAATCTCCTTCATCTGCACTCAAGATTGAAACTGATCCTCAAGCCAACACGTCGATCGCAAACTCTGTCCAAACAGCATGCTAATTTCGGAATTACCCTTTCACAGTATGGGCGGGGTACTGAGAAAATCTCCTTATTTGAGTATTCAGGAGGAGATTTTCTTCACGAAAACTTCTGAAATGTTTTTGCTACTTTATCGAACAACTCACTAGCTAAAATGAATATTTGAAAGCAATCCTGTTCTCGTGAAATATCCATTACTTAAAAGTGAAACAAAAAAATGGATAAAATTGGGTATACTGTTCGAATTCAATATGATGTATTAGGTAGATATAGCTAATAATAATTTCATACAGCTGTTAACAAATGAAACGAATACCTCTGAAAAGTCAAGAGGTTTCGGAATGTAAGGTTTTGGAATGGTCACAAAATCTTTCGATGTCAATGATTACATATTAATGAATTGCAGATCAAAAACGCTTTCACGTTGGTCCACCAAATGCACCATTTAAGACGAAAAAAGTTCCTTGAAAATAATCAAAAGGGTTGTACAGAACTTCTGATCTCTAAATTACAACTTTTTGTCCCTGAGAGATAGGGGAAAATAAATAGCACGTTTCGGTTCTTTTAGGAAAAACTGAGAGTACCGACAATCACCTTGCACTGACTTCTTTCATTTTCAAGTTATAAGCCAAAATTGATATTTGGATAATTTCTACGTTGGTCATTATTTCCGTTTTTGCCTTATAATTCGAAAACAGAAGTTTCACGAAAACGACTAAGGTTTCTAAAATGATTTCACAAAATGAAATATATACAGTTTGGCAACATATTTATTACAACTTCAGGTATTCAAATGGAATGCCCTGCATACTTTTCTATGTCTGTTCAGTTATTTTTCCACCAATTTCGAATATACAGGGTGTTTCAGAATTCTGTGACCAAAATTCGGGATATTCATCCTTGGATGTTTTTATGACATGAACTTCCTACGAAATATGGGTCTCCGACGCTTAGATACAGAGTGTTGAAATTTAAAAAAAAATGGTTCTCAGAAAATATTCTTTAAACACCACACGATTTTGTTTTCTCTCTGGTAACTTAAGAGTACGATTCGAAACACAATTTTCTACAATTCAAAATTATTTTAATTTATATTAATATTTCCGCAACAACTAAAATTGATTTATCTCTTGCTACATGTGCGTGATGAAGGTTTGAAGTCGAATCAATAGTCAGATAAAAAAATTATCTACACAAATTTTGGACTGATCTCATATTGATACTGCTATCGCGTCCTGTCTATGTTGAAACTCTATTCGAAATACCGTGCTCGGCATATATAAACTGTCACTATCCGTTATTTACATTCAATCAGAATGATTATTTTGCCAGAGGCTATTGTCCGTCGAATAAATCCGATATTTCAACCGGCTTCATCCGGAAATTTGATGAAATGCCGTAATTAAATGGCTACGGGTAATGGCCTTTGTTGGTTGTCCCTATGACCTATTTTTATTTCTGCCTAATTTTGTTATGTGCGTCCAGGAATGACGAATGACGTTTGCTATCTATGCGGTCAAACCGTTTGCAAAGGTCAATTTATGTTGATGAATTCAGTGAGATATGATTAATTTTCGACTGGAAACAAGTGGCAATAGATATTGCTCACTACACTATACCTACAAGGCGTTGCATCAGAAACTATACAGGGTGTTTCAGAATAAGGTACTATATATTATAGTTTCTATGGACTATGGGTCTCTGACGCATTGTTATTTAGATACGAGGTGTGGAGATTTGAATGAAAAATTGGTTTTACGAAAATATTTTTGACACCGAACAGGATTTTTTTGCGTTTTGGTAGGTTATAAGTACGTATTAAATCACATATTTTCAATCCGAAATTATTTTTAATTTTCGTCAGTGGCATCCGTACAGACTTCTGTCCGAATTAATTTAGTGAAATAATGGTACGCCAATTCTGTTTTTTTCAAATTCGAATTTTCTTTTGTGATTACCACATAATCCAATGTGAGATAGTTTCCTGGGTTCTGCAACTGCGACGAATACTTTCTGAGATAAAATGCCATTTCTCCTAAGGGAGTCACGAAATTCGGCAACTGAACAAATAAAAAAAATTGAGAAAAGCCCTGAGCAGAAGCTTTTGAGCGCTAGTTTTTTGGTGGTGCTATTACCTCAAAATTCAATATGGGATTTGAGATTGATACCAAATATACAGGGTCTTAAAGCAAAAAGTACCATGCATAGTGCCAAAATATGAAAAAAAGGTCCCATGAATATATGTCCGAAACTGTTTCCTTAAAGAAATACAGGGTATCAAAGTTTATTTTTTAATAACTTTGAACAAAGAGGTAAGAATTGAAAAAATTGTGATATGAGGTGGTTTTGTATGAAGCATAATCCAAATATCTTATTAGTTTTCAGATTACTAATAGATCGGTTGTTATTAAAATTCAATTATTGAAATTTTTTGTCATCGTTATTGTACGTAGGTTACTTCGGCGCTTCTGGACAATTTGCGTGCATCATAATTTTTCGATGCATTTTTACCTGAAACCGTTGGTCCTAGCGACTTCAACAAAGTAAACCTTTTTGAAGGAAAACAGGAAGAGGAACCGCTTTTTTTAGTCATAGAATGACATACTGGAGGAATCCTGTATGTGGCGCCCTCTATTAGTAATCTTAAAACTAATAGGATATTTGGACTCTGCATCATACAAAACCACCGCATATTAAATTTTGTTCAATTCACTCCTCTTTGTCCAAAGTAGGTAATAAAAAATAAATTTCAACATCCTGTATTTCTTGAAGGATGCAGTTTTGGACATATAACATATTCATGGGACCTTTTTTCATATTTTATGACCCTCTCTATCGTGTGTATAAATGCAGAATCTCTGCACAATCGGAATTATATTCTGAAAATTTTTCAGAAAATGGAATATGTAAAATTAAATAATTGAAAAAATTAAATCCTATGGATCTGATGATGCAATAATCTTGAAATTTTGCATGAATATTCAGTATATCAGTCTTGATTCCCAAAATAAATTTGAATCGGTTATCCTGTTATGGAAGTATAGAGATTCTTCTTTTCAACATTTTACTTGAATAGGATAACCTGTTATGGAAATTAAAAGTTTCTCCTTTTCAATATTCCAATTGAATTTTCTATGGTTATTGCTACGGCCACAAAATCCTGCAGGAGCATTCAGTATATATCAATATTTATTTATAACATAAATTTCATTCGAATCGGATATTTTTTCATGGAAATATGAAGTTTCTTCTTTTCAATATTCCAATTGAATTTTATATGGTTCTGTTTACACTATGGCTTATTATGAGCATTTTGCATAAGGCCGCTACATTTCATTTCTATGGGTTTCGTTTTGTCTGATATATTGTGGGACAAAAATTTTGAATGATCATATTTTATGGAACACCCTGTACGATTTGGCTAGTTAAGGAACTCAACGGACAGAATTGACTTTGACCAGGAATTCGTCAGCGTTTGAGACCATTTTATGCTAAACATTTGAAAATCACAGACATTTGGGCAAAACGATATAGCACTCATTCAAGGAGAACGAGCGCTCAAAAATCAATTTCAAACCTAAATATATAGTGGAGCATTGAGGATGTGATAAACTCCATTTTTATAGATATTATAATATTTTGCAAATTCTCATACTTGGAGAATAGGTGAAATACTAATCAAATAACTTAAAATTAACATTCTGAACTTTCTTGGCTTCAAGTATGAATGCTCAATGTACCCATTCATCAAACTCGCAATATTGTACGAGAATTATCTTCGAAATAATGATAGAATGACAACATGATATGGAGCAACTGAAAACTTATTACAAGGTAAAAACGAGCATGTATCATAGATTTTTTACTATTGAATTCATATAAATAGCATAGCAAGTTCGACTATCTTTCAAAGTGAAAACCTCAAGTTCTGGATTTCATCGCAGCACTTTACTTTTTTTTCTTCCATATGACATCAGCTCAGTACAAAGTTAAAAGAGAAAATTTTAATGAGAGAAGTAGAATTGTAACAGCAATAATGACATCTACACCTCAAAAAATGATCTGATAAAAAAAGTGAGGAATTAAAAAGGAAAAAAATGGTAGCATAGAAAAAACCGAGTTCTTGTGATAATAAGGCGAAATTGAGCGCGTGCCTTGATAGGGTACAATGACACAAATAAGGGTTATATGCTGTTGTATGCTTTTCGTACAGAGTGATGACTCTGGTGCAGAGTACCGTACTAAAAGTTGCAATTGCTGCAAGTAATTCCAGATTCATTCCATTTGTACCAAACTTCGGAAGATTCTCCATGCTATTAACGTTGGCTTTGGATATTTCTTGCAGTGTTTCATATTTGAGGTACGTTTTCTATTCTAAGACGGTTGTTTATTTTGTTCCCTAAAAAGTATAGCTTTTTGATATCACGAAAACAATCAATCAAATTTGAATTTTCTGATAACCATTGGATTTTCTATTCCTGATTTCAACTTTACGGTTTGAATCGTGAACCAACTCTTTGAAATTGTTTTGTTCGGCAGTGATCGTATTAATGGTCAGCCTTGGGCTGATTGTAAACACGATAACCTCCGGAAGGAACGATATCAGAACTTGGCGGTATGCTTTAGATTCAAAATTCAAACAGAAAAGCTGAAACCATTAGTTCACAATTTTAATATATCGATTTCACAATTCAAACAAGCTAGCAAAAACATACTCAGGTACTCATTGAGTTTTTATCTTACATAGTAATGTTAAGTCTGCGTTCACATTCATTTATCTGCAAATACTCGAAATTCATCATAAAATTCTGTTTGATTTCAGAAAAATTGTGTGTGCTTAAAACGATCCGTATTATCCATTTCTATTTAAAAGCAATAGTTTTGCTTCGTCGTTACTTATTCGCTTACTTGATATCGAAACTCTTGAACTTCCTCATCTTCTGTTCCGCAAGTCAAATCCGGCAAGCAACGTCAATATCAAGATAAAGTTTCTATGAATGTGAACATTCGGGTCGAGCTGTTTGAATATGAACTGGTGGCAGGACTAGATAATCCATTACTTTGTCTATTCTACTAACTGAAATTCCTTGTTAACCTCTGGGATTAGAGGATTCGCCCTGGGTAGTTAAAATCCGGATTTTCAGATTACAGAGTGTATTCGGATCGTTTGTTTAGGTATAGGCGTTGATTGTGGCTCCGAAATATCTTTCGGTTATTTCGTATCGAATTTTTGTTTTCAAGGATGTACAAACCTTATGCTACGTCGATAATTTTTTTAGTGGATTTAGGGTGGCCAGAATTGGTGATCCTTGAACTACAGCATCTTAACCCTATGGGATAGAGGAAAATGAATGGCACATTGCGGTTATCTTTTTTTCGATAAACTCTATATGCCGTTAACCGCATTGCTCTATCGTCTTTTGTTTCGAGTTATAAGCCAAAATTGACATTTGGGCAATTTCAATTTTGGTCATTATCTCCGTTTCTGTTTGTGCTATAAACTAGAAACAAATCCATGCCCTCCCAAGCGTTACCACTGACTTCAGAAGGATATATGACATGTTATATATTTTTGAAAAGAGAAAAAAACGGTTATTATTTTTAAGCAAAAATACATTATTCTTTACATGAGAAAAAACCAAATTTCATGTAATAAATCAGAAGGGAAACCCCTTTTAAAAAATTAATGAAGCCACTGGATTCCTATCAGAAACGTGTCTGTATAATATTTTCATTTCAAGTTTATTAGGGATTTTTTATTTTTGTTTTATGTATTGTATTATGTTAGCTCTTGATTTCAAAAGAATATATATATATATATATATATATATATTTCAAGTTTATAGCAAAAACACGAACGGAGATAAATACCAAAATAGAAATTGCCCAAGTGACAATTTTTGCCTAAACTCGAAAACAAAAGGCGATAGGGCAATGCGGTTAACGGCAGAATGAATTCCTTCAAAAATGATGACCGCAATGTGCCATTTATATTTTACTATCACATAGGGTTTAAAAGTTGTAGTTCAGGGATCATCAATTCTGTCCAAAAAAGCTTCTGACTTTTCATCAGGGCTTTCTTTCTTTTTTTTTCAGTCTGAAGACTGGAACCTTTTCTTCGGTCCTACAGCGTATTGAGATGATACTACAAGATTTGATTTCCCCTTAACTTTATACTCGTGGTTCTTGAGAATCAAAGCCGTGAGGCATTTTTCGCCCAAATAAATTCAAAGGGGGCTAACGCGAACGCTAGAGGTGCTAGTGTAGTGTGAGGTCTTGGTTGAAGTTGAAAACAAAGAATAGTAACAATTCCATAGACTTATTATGGTAAATATTTGAATTTCGGTGACCAGCAGATATCGACCAGATTTTCGTGTCATTGTATTTATTGAGTCTTTCTGAACAACATTAGTGAATCTAACTAGTGGCGGTCTGTCTAAGTTTTGGAAATGTTCTATGTTCACGTCATATTTTTCACTATTTAAACACAAATTCACTGCTTCAATTTAGTCTACAAATCACCTTCGAGCATTCAAATAACTAGTCGATCAGTTTCATCTCAGGTATATTCAATAATAATTAATGCTAAAACGTCGAAATTCCAGAGGTACCACAATTTCCACAAATAATAAGGAGGTGGTAAGTTTTGCATCACTTTTCCGTCCTTCGGCGACTGACATATCAAATGATCGTGGGATTTACGGAAAGGCATCTTATCATATTCGTGCGAAAGAATCTGCGGCAGTGACAAATATACCTTTAAAAACGGTGGACTTTCCTTCGAATTTGTAGATATGCGGAACCTCTAGAATTTCGATGTTTCTGCACTAATGTTTGAATTCACCAGGAATAAAACTAATCGAATAGTTATTTGAATGTTCGAAGGTGATTTGTAGACTAAATGGGAGCAGTAAATTTACGTTTTTAACATTATAAAAGTGACGTGAAGATGAAACATTTTTGTAGCTTTGGGGTCCCATATTTTCTGAACTAAGACAAGCCGCCACCTATTGGTTTACTAATGTTGTTCAAAAAAACTCAATGAATACAATGACACTAAAATCTGGTCAATATCTGCTTGTCACCGAAATTTAATTTAATTTAATAAATTTAATTAAAGTACATAAGTCTATGGGCAACTACTAGTTTTCTGTTCTGCGCACCTCACGCACCAGTAGCGCCAACTAGTGAGCACTAAGTCAGCACTTGGATAGAGGAATAAGAAGAAGTCGTTCAGCTCTATCGCCTTGGGTCAATGCTTGAAGCCAACATCATATACAGGTTTGGGCATTCGCATCAGAAAGAAACGATTTACAATGCATCAGAGAAAAAAAATTCCATCCAGTTGACCAGTGGAATATTCCGAAGATTTACGTGCTAAATAACTCATGGAATAAATGACAGATTGCGAAAATGTAGTGTTGTCTCCCTCCCACCGTTGGGAGTCGCTTAATTCAAGCAACATGGTCAACCGAAAATACTTGAGAATTTTGGCGGTTTGACCTAGGAGGATAGAAAAGAAATGGAGATGACATCGTGAAAGAAAACTGGGTCCAAGTGGTGGGGAATTGGCTAGCACCACGTTACTTCAGTGCAAAGTACCGAGTAACGCAGATTACTGAGAAACTGGTGCTATGGGGGCGTGGCTTTTCGAAATCTTGTCCCCCACTCCGGTCCCGGTTAGTTTGTACAGTTTAATGGACAATGTCATCTCCATTTCTCTTCTATCCTCCTAGAGTTTAATGGACAATGTCATCTCCATTTCTCTTTTATCCTCCTAGGGTCTGACACACTAAATATTGCGATGCGAGTACTGCAGGTTCCCTGCCATATTGCTTGAATTAAGCCACTCCCAACGATAATCTTTCGGATATTCCACTGTTCTCCGATTGATGCATTGAATATAGTATGGTTACGAAGTGAATTTCAAAACCTGTATAATTATTGTTTACCATTTTCCACGTCGGTCATTGGCTTTTCATTGATAGGGTAGAAAGGGGTCTATCTTATTGTAACAGATGTTGAGCTGTGAATTGCTTATAGATTCTACTCAACCAAATATTTGCATACATTGTACGAATGAAAGAAAATGTATCGTCAACTTGATTTCGATTGATTTTCACACAAAATTCTGAATATAATGGAATAATAAATACTATATGGTAATTCAGTGGGAAACAAAACACACCAAATACGTGTTTTGTGAATAAAGTAATTGGAAAATTCATGCAAAATGAATTATTGAGAACTATAGGTCTTATATTGTAAATGTGGGTGCGCCAATAATGGAATGAAAAACATAACACTCACCTATGCAGAGAACAAATATATTAGTTTTCAGTATATTTACCACATATCACTCATTCAGAAGACATATTCAATATGGTACAATATAATTAATCCACAAATTTCGACTGACGATTCTCAAATACCTCAGTTAAACTTGAAACCTTCCGGAGAAACGTGAACATAAACAAGAGGATATGTTGGCTTCATTTTCAGTGTTACTTACGGAATCTTCCCCTTTTCCTATCTACGACTGAAACGGTAGCCCTCATTGAAACAAGGCGATTTTTGATCTCAACCATCGTGGCTTTCGATATTTATCAATCATAATGAATTTTTCAATCAACAGCTTTGGAGGAGAAAAAGCAACGAGCTAGCCTTCAAATGGGGTACCATAGGAATGACAAGTCTTGACGAACCACGTGCGAATTTTCGAGGAACGATGGAAAAAGATCCAATAACTGGGAAATGCAGTCCACAGTATCCTCGATACAAAACATACGTTAAGGTAATATCGATATCAATTATTATGATAGACATAAGACACTTAATTGCCGCTAAAATGTATTTGTTTACACAACAATTGTTTCGTCAAATTATTGACTTCATTTGGTGATTACTATCATTATACTAACTAATCTTTCAACATTGTTTGCCTTAAATACATAGCGAACAGAAAAAGTTTGGTGAAAACAAAGGGTAAAGCCGGGTGTCAATGGTACATCTGCCCCCGCGGCCTTTTCGATTCATACCTATTGAGGGGGTCGATTAGACATTCGATTCGATTTGGATTTCATTTTTTTCCATAGTAAAATCCAAAATTCTCTAGTGATGATTTTTTTTCTTAATTTTTTGCTATTAAAGAAATAGATATATTGTTTTTCTTGAATCATAGCTGAAAAATCTATTTCTAGAAAAAAAAACTGGTAGTGAAATAGGGGAATCCAAAATCTTCGAGAAATAATTTTTTTTCTTGATTCTTTTCTATTGAATAAATAGATTCTTTTTTATGAATCTTAGCTGATAAATCTATTTTTAGAAAAATGAAATGAAACTAGCCATTTGTTTTTCGATGTTCACCACCATTTTTTGACATAAAATTTTTTCTTTGTTCCTTTTTACCCTGTAATTATGAAAAATAATTAAAATTGTTTGAATTCTGGAATTCAGCAGATGAAATTTTGGTGCCGTTTTATTCATATTGGCTCCCTGAACAATATTAAAAAAAACTGGCGATCTGTCTTAGTTTAGAAGATATGGGCTCCCAAAATCCCAAAATATTTCACTCGAAATTCACTTCTCTTAATACAAAAACACTGAATTATAGCATTATTGAGTTTGAATCCTCTTTAAACATTTAACATGAAGATTTGATTCATTTTATCTCAAAAATATTCTATAATTATTGCAGAAACATCGAAAAACTTCGGGGGAAAACCTGCAGTTCTAATGGTACGTTTGACACTAAAGCACATCAGTCTTTCGGCAAGTGACATAAGACATTATAGCTGGTATTGCTGGCAGCGTCATATTCGCGCGAAAGAATTTGCGGTTTTGCTAAACTTACTACGACGGGCTCTCCCTCGAATTAATTCGATGTTTTTGCAATAATTATTGCATATTTTTGAAATAAATTGAATCAAATCTTTATGTAAAAAGTTCATTGAGAATTTTAACTTAATAGAGTGGCAATTCAGTGTTTTTTGTAGTTAGAAAAGTAGCTCTCGGGTGAAATATTTTTGGGACTTCTTTCTTCTAAATTAAGTCAGATTGCCAGTTGTTGTTTTCACTTATATTGTTCAGGGAGCCGATATGAATATTACTACACCAAAATTTGATGGATATCTGCTGAATTACAAAATTAATACAGTTTTAATTTTTTTCATAATGTTCCACCAATTTTGAAAATGTGAGAAAACTTCAGGATATAACGGTCCAAAGAAGACATTTTATGTCGAAAAATGGCGGTGAACACTTCTGAAGAACACTGAAAAACGAATGACTATAGCTATACCCTTTATGGAATTCCTGGGTTTCATTCAAAAAAGTTTAATAACGGGGATTTGTTTATGTCTATCTGGTCGTTGTGATGCTTCCAAAAGGTTTGGGTTATTACACTCGTTTTCTACATTTGCCCTGAAGTAATCTATTTTAATTTTAGATTGGATATAAAATTACACGATCCAACAATTTCCTATGCTAATTTGTAATGATATAATATTGACTCTTCTCAGGGTGGATTAATTTTAAGATCTTTCGTGACATTATTTCATTAATTTTTTTCTCACTGACCGTTGATCATTTCATGGAAACACTCATCTCATTTATTTTCCAGTCTACCTATTTACATTATTATAACTCTTATAACTATAGAATTGAACCATATCAATGTATTCTTTTGAATTGAGAGCTAGCAAATACAATACATGAAACAAAAAAGTCCTTAGCTGAGGTTAATGCAAAACGGTGTACCATACTATTCTGGAGTATGATACCAGAGCACAGGTAGAAAAAACCCTGTCTCGCCGCTTTCACAAAATTGAAACTTTAACTATTTGAATGAATACCTTCGGTGTTTAGATACTAAATACTTCAGCAAGAATGAAGTATGAAGTCAATAATGTGACGAAACAATTGTTGTGTAAACAAATGAATTTTAGCGGAAATTAAGTGTTTTACTTCTATCATAATATGAAGAATTTCCGTCAAGTCCTCGTAAAGACCTAAACAGTCAAATATTCGCTATCAATTGTTTTCCACTCCAGAAATATTTCTTTTATTATGAGAGAATTCTAGAGGTTAGAGAAGTACAACTTCGAAAAGAAACGATTAGATAGAAAAGGTATCGAAAAGCAAACTTTTTCTGACATATACCGTCATCCTTCTCTTTCAGATGTATTGCGTGTCACTACCTATTGTATTCCTGTGTATGATTGCTGCTTTCTTCGTGATGTTGAGCTCTTTCTGGATTGAAAATTGGTCGAAGACATTCGAGGAACCTTACACGTGTCTGGTGCCTCTACCCAGTATTGTGTACTCTATACTCGTTCAAGTTATGAACACGTACTACAGAAAATTGGCCACATTCCTCACCGAATGGGGTAAGTTGAATCATTTCGGTTGTCGTACTCTATTCGATTTCTACATTCGGCTGAAAGTCCAGGTCAAATCGTTAATAAATAAATATATAAGCTGATTCAAATAAAAGGTAACTATCTCAGGATAGGTACATTGACGTATAAAAGGATGGACAGGATGTGTGAGAGAGAACATTGACTTCAAACAAGGATTGAATAATTTTGGTATAAACCACAGAGCATATAATAAAAGCATTGGGTGTATTTTATGTTCTGTGATTTAACGTATAGTTTGCTTAGGTATTTTGGTGTTTTACTGGGGGCTTAAAAATTTTTTTCGCCGACCTAAAAATAGAATCTGATTTTAATGTGTACGAAATTGAACATTAATGACCCATTTAATGTTCAATTTATGATATTTTAATGTGCAATTTTCATAGTGTTTTACTAGGACAAACCTCGCACCGTTTTGAGTTCCAAAATTAGGTCAGGAGAGAGTACTAAGGAATAATTCGCGTTAGGACAGTTCATTCGTCCTCTTCGAATGGGATCAGTAGGATTAAATGGCGGTGTATAGATTCGCCACGTTTAAGTAATCGCCATATTCCAACACCAATTATATCTCGAACAACAACCTTCAATCACGACGGATATGATATTTCAAAGAAATCGATGTCTACAACTGCCTCGTTTTCTAGTTATCCAAATTGTATGATAATCTTTTTCTTTCTTCTAGTTAACCGATTATCGCGGAAAATAATAAAAGTTTCCATGAATTCAAAATAGCATGTTTTCACTAGAACTGACCTTGCAAATAAAAACCAATTTAGATACAAAATTAGGTCTGAAGAGACTAAAAAAAATTCCCGTTAGGACAGTTCATTCGTTTGCTTCGAATTGTATCAGTAGGATTGAATGGCGGTGTACTGCAGATTCGCCAGGTTTAAATAATCGCCATATTCCAACACCAATTCGATTTCGAACAACCTTTAATCACGATGGATATGCCATTTCAAAGAAAAAGAGGTCTACAACTGCCTCATTTTCTAGTCACCCGAATTGTGTGATATTCTTTTTCTTTCCTCTAGTGTCGCGGAAAATAATAAAAGTTCCCATGAATTCAGAAATAGCATCTTTTCACGATTTTTTGAGAGACAGAAGCATCATGGTAAAGATCAACAAATATCTCTCGTTGCCATTTACTCCTCAACAAGGCGTTCCGCAGGGCTCTCCATTATCGCCCCTATTAACAACATCTATGTGTAGGACATCCTTGAAATAAGAAACGGTCTTGAAAGATCTATCCTTCAGTATGCCGATGATACAGCAATTATCACACACAACAAAAACCTAATGGAAGCTTTAAAAAAACAACTGGTTCTTTGTGACAAAATCATGATGTGAATGAGAAAATGGAGAATCCTGCCAAATCCGGAGAAATCCAAACTCATTATATTTGGTCACAGACTATGGTACGGCCTTTGGTCAATTATTAAATAATTTACACTTACAAAGGGCAAATGCTATGAAAGCTAAAAATTGTACTGTAATAATTAATGAACTTACTAAATTTTGTGAAGTTTAAGCTAATTCCAGGTGCGGTATTGCCTAATTCACCTTCGATTAACGGGAATAAATTAGGAAGGGTGAAGGTAAAAATAGGATAAATAAGATGAATTTTAACCTGAACAGCACTACCACTGTATGCTCGGGATGAATATGGTAATCCCGACCTTCCTTGGGTAGAATAAAAATGCGGGTGTAGCTATAATCCTAATGTAGCGGGTTGAACTATGACTGAATGCGGGTTGAACTATAACTTTGATGCACTAAACACCAATGTGCACAGTAATCACTGCGGTTTTACTACGATGCGGCAATTTTCACGTATGAAAAACTAAAATGATAAGTGAAATTCTATAACTGTCGAGAGAATAAAATGTAAAATCATGTGGTGTCATATGTGAGCTGAATTAATATAAAATGGTAAACAAATACATACAATTGGGGAAACAAAATATAAAAACAGTGCATAATGCTAAGTACCTAGGAATTGCCATAGATAATAAGATGAACTTCAAGATTCGTTCCTACAAGAAAGAGGAAGAAATAATTGCTAGATCAAAGCGTTTCTGGACTCTCACATACAAAAACTGTAGCATAAACACCGGAACAGCAGCAACATGAGAACATTGAGCAGAATACGTCATGCAGAAGATTCACTCTATAAGCCACCATAACATATAGAATTACCTTTTTTTATACATGGTCTTTCCTCTAGTTAACCGATTGTCTCGGAAAATAATAAAAGTTTCCATGAATTCAGAAAAAGCATGTTTTCACTAGAACTAACCTCGCAAATACAAACCAATTTAGATACAAAATTAGGTCAGAAGAGGGTACAAAGAAAAATTCCCGTTAGGACAGTTCATTCGTTCTCTCCGAATGGGATCAGTAGGATTAAATGGCGGTGTATAGATTCGCCAGGTCTAAGTAATCGCCATTCCAACACCAATTCGATCTCGAGCAACAACCTTTAATCACGACCGATATGCCATTTCAAAGACCCCGTCGTTTGAAAGCGGCAATTTCCCTAAGCAGTGGACCACTCTTCCCATTATGGGAGCTTGGAGAGAGGCATCGCATTATTTCGATGAGTTACGATCTAACGTATCCCCCATAATTCGTAATCTAACCGGCCCCCCTTTTGTAATCCCAATTTCTCCGGGGGTGGTAATACGTCCCAGACTCCACTCGGGAGATAATATCACGGAGGAGGCAAAAAGGGAAAAAACACGAAATTGCATTGTCGGCTATATACTCATATACCTACTTCATTTGCCTACTTAATATCATCCCACCGAGAGAATATAGCATCTAGATCGTGAGCTGAAGCTTAAGCAAATTGCTGCTTGTTCAGGAACTGAGCAAACGAACCCGGGACTGCCTTATCGAGATCGGACCTGCACAGGTGTCGTTATTGCGAATAAATTGAGAGCTTGTTTGGTCGTTTTGGAGTCTGTTAGGAGTGTCTACTTGTTCTACTGATTGATAGTTAAATTAGAGATTATTTTCTGAATGTTCGCCATAATTGCTATCGCTAGGAGTTTCACGTGATATGCAATTATGGTAAAAGTAAGAATACACTGCTTTGCTTCAATAGGGATGTTGACTACTTTTTGGAATTTATTTTATTTTAAAGATGAACCCTATACAAACACGAAAAAATTACTTTTGCCTTAAAAATATAGTAATTGCCAATAAAAATGAGTAAATGAAAAGTCAATTCAAAATTCCCGCGGAAATGCTCAATTTTG
This sequence comes from Propylea japonica, assembly GCA_013421045.1. Lineage (NCBI taxonomy): Eukaryota > Metazoa > Arthropoda > Insecta > Coleoptera > Coccinellidae > Propylea > Propylea japonica. The sequence continues at coordinate 40,792,967 of CM024240.1, forward strand.
TCACGTTCTGATGATTACGTCATAATACAGTGAACATACTTTGACTTCTGTCAAAGCGAACTGATTTTGCCCGATCCCTTGTGGAAAAGTTCAATCTAAGCCTTCAAACTGAATAGGTCGGTCTGTAAATGCTGAATGAGGTGCTTCTTTTATTTGTAATAATAAATATGAGTTAAAAGTCTGCTACTTACAAAGACAATTTCACGTTTTTGAGCTCCGCTGCACAAAAATCCTTGTTTTCAGCAAAGAAACTTGCGACCATAAGGGAATTTATCTTCGGTAAAAGTTACTACTATTACCCTTGATGAATCCTATCTCCATTATAAAGAAAATTGTAGATTCTGTTCTCTTTCAGCTTTCAACTTCGTAAGTTCGAATCATAGATATGATATATTATATATTTACTATGGTTCAAGTCACAGAACCGTGGGTTTCACAAAGCTTGATTGGCAATCAAATCGTTTATATTGAAGTAAGTCGATGGTTTATGTCAAAAATGAACTGAAAATTGCAGAGAAATGATGACATTTCAATAATCAAGGTGATTGGAGTTTTGTGGAACCCGGCCTATGAATGTATTTTGTTGATCTGAGCACCGAACATTCGAATTTGCAATGACAATACGGATAGTTTGACGTCACTATACGGATTACCTCTGATTGGCGTTCGCAGTCACGTGATAGTTGATAATAAATAACATAATTTAAATCAGCTTTATTTAATTCAACGAGAATAATAAGATCACTAAAATGGTTTTTTAGGATTGCAAAAATTTCCTTCTATGAGGAAAACCTCAATTTATATGAATTCGTAACATGAGTCAACATCCCTATTGCTTGAGCTCTGTCCATAATTTACGGAATTGTAAATCCCTTCATACCTGTCGGTAATGTGAACTGAAACATCTAACGCTTTTACACCTATCATCAAATTATTCATCTAGTATCATTTCGTCAGAGTCTTTTTTGAATACTGATGATAATCTGCCTAACCCGCCAAATCGTACGGGGTGTCCCATAAAATATGGACATTCAAACTTTTTGTACCTCAATATTTCAGACAAAAGGAAACAAATCTAAATGAAATTTTGCTGCCATGTGCAAGATGCTCATAGTAAGCCTCCTGCAGAGAATATAGCATCTACATCGTGAGCTGAAGTTTAAGAATATTGCTGCTTGTTGAGAAACTGAGCAAACGAACTTGGGACTGCCTTAATGAGATCGAACCTGCACAGGTTTCGTTATTGCAAATAAATTGAAAGCTGGTTTGGTCGTTTTGGAGTCTGTTTGGAATGTCTACTTGCTTTTCTGATTGTAAGTTGAAATAGCGTTTTTGAGCGCTTGTTCTATTTAAAAGAGTGCTATATGCCAAAAGTAATTTTCGAATGGTTTCAAACATAGGGTTCTACTCCCTGATGACGAATTCTTGGTAAAATTCAATCCTGTCCGAGGAGCCGTCCGGCCGTTAGCACAATAACTTTCGAAGGAATTGTCCTGGAGATTTGAAATTTTCAGGGTGAGTTCGGTTCCCAAATGGCTCCGTTAACCAGCCAAGTCTTACAAGATCTTCCATAAAATATTGCCATTCAAAATTTTTGTTCCTCAATATTTCAAACAATACAAAACCCATTGAAATGAAATGTTGCGGCCATACGTAAGATGCTCATTTTAAGCTATATGCGAAATTTTGTGGCCACAGTGTGAATTTCCATAAAAAATATCCGATTCGAATGAAATTTATTTTATAAATAAAGATTGATACACTGAATGTTCATGCCGAATTTTTTGGCCATGTTGTTAACAGAACCATAGAAAATTTGATTGGAATATTGAAAAAAATAATATTTATTTTTTCGTGAATGAAGACTGTTATACTGAATTTTTATGCAAAATTTTGTGGCATAGCGTCAACAGAACCATAGAAAATTCAATTGGAATATTGAAAAGAATAATCTCTCTATTTTCATAACCGGATGACCGATTCGAGTGAAGTTTATTTTGTGAATCAAGACTGAAATACTGAATGTTCATGCGAAATTTCAAGAAAATCGCATCATCAGAACCGTTGAATTTAATTTTTGTAATTATTTATTTTCGACATATTTAATTTTTTGAATAATTTCCAGATTATAAATCCGACTCTAATATCTCAAATCCCATATAAAATGTTGAGGTAATAGTCTTATTGCTCTACCAAAGATATGCAATTGTGGTATAAGTTATGAGATTTGATATTTTTGTGTGCTCGTTCTACTTAAACGAATGCTATATCGTTTTGCCCAAACATAATTATAGAATTTTGAGCTGAAAATGGTCTCGAACGTTAGTGTTCGATTCCTTGATGACTAATTCGTCGTCAAATTCAATTCTGTTCGTGGCGCCGCCCGGCCGGTAGTAACCACGATAACTTTCGATGGGGATTGTCCTAGAGACTTGAGATTTTCAGGGTGAGTTCGGTTCCCAAGTGACGCCGCTGAGTTCGTTAACCAGCCAAATCGTACAGGGTGTTGCATAAAATATGGCCATTCAAAATATTTGTTCTCCAATATCTCCGACAGAACGGAACCAATCGAAATGAAATTTTGCGGCTACATGCAAGATGCTTATAATGAGCCTCATGTTGGGGCCATAGCGTTAACAAAGTCATAGAAAATTCAATTGGAATATAGAAAGAAGAATCTTTTATTTCCATAACCAATGTACAGGCAAAATTCCAAGAAGATCGCATTATCTGAACCATAGAAAATCAAATTGGAATTTTTGAAATGAGAATCTCTATATATTCATGACAAGATATCCAATTCGAGTGAAATTTATTTTTTGTACGAAGATTGATATACTGAATGTTCGTGCGAAATTTCAAGAGGATCGCATAATCAGAACCAAAGAATTGAATTTTTTTAATTATCAAGTTTATACTTATTTCAGTTTTTGAAAAATTTTCAGAATATTATTCCGATTGTGCTCAGATTTTGCATTTATATTCACCATAAGAGCGTTATTGCTCCTTCAATAAACGAGCGCTCAAAAGCACCTGCTCCGTGCTTTTCTAAAATTTTTAAGGAATGATCGCTTTACTAAGCACATTCTGAAAGTAATTTTTTACACAAACCCGAACACTAGACACATCTTATGAGGAACCATCATTTTCCTATGAAACTATTTTCAATTCAAAACTTTGAAATTACAAATATTCATTTGATGACCCTCATTGGCCCAGAAATCAAACAATATATCAGCATTCACTAGAACAAATGAAAGGGGAGCAATACATAATTTTTAGAATTTTGTTGAGGGCAGAATCACTTCAGCAAAAAACACAGTCCAGATGAAATTTATTCCTACAGGGTCTTCATAAATAATTGTAACAGAGGAGTTCCCTTTGGATTATTCTCATTCCCTTCAACTATCAAGCAGTGCTTCAATTTGAATTAAAGTTGATATTGTTTTGCTTCTTCGCCAGCCTTTCTTTATTCAGTCTTGGACGTAGGCCTCTTTAATGTTCCTCCATGCTGTTCTTTCCTGAGCTGTCTGGTACTGGTACCATCTATTTCCGGCAAACCTATCGTTTTATATCATCAAACGCAAACCATATTCTCTGTGGTCTACCTTTACTGTTTTTCGTCATTCTTGGTCGCCAATGTGTTATCTTGTATGTCCATCTCGATTTATCGTGTTTTGCCATTGAACTACATTACTTTTAGAAAATTCTTTTCTAGATCAATAAAAATGACTAGCTTACTATAAGTTTCTGGGGTTGTACTTATAATTGAAAGCGCAACTGCGCCATGTTAACACGCGCATCTGCATTTTCCTGGTCGATTTGTTCGCCTGATGTGTGTGCTTTCTAGCTCGCAAGACTTTGGAATGGTTTTTTCTACGACTCAAATTTGCCCCTCTGCGACGTGCTGGCATGTTGACGGTATCAATAAATCAATACTCAATTTTATCTACGATTTCTTCAGTACTTTACTTTATTTACGGTTTTCAGGAGAATTCCTATTTCACCAGACGATGACGGTAATAAACAGCATTCAATAGAAAGCACCGTTTTCGGTTAAAAAATAAAACACATGCATGAAGAAATCGCCAAAATTCGATAAGGTAGATACATAATAATAAGACTATTTTTGTGAACGAAATTTTGGCGATTTCTTCATGCATGAGAATGTGTTTTATTTTTTTAAACAGAAACGGTGCGTCATACAGTGAAAAGTCATAAGACCGAATTTGCTTCAAACTAAATAAGGATTTAAATATAAATTTTTATTTTCGAAAAAAACAGTGGCGTAACAATTTTTTATCTGAAAATATTCAGTCTCGCTTCAGTAAGGACGCCACTGGTAAAATAGAAAATAAATGATATTATGCATAAAGTGCTCCTTGACGCTCAAAACCTATGTCTCAAAGGACCCCGCACATTTACTATGGGAATTGGCTCCCGGTGGATTTGACTGAAAATTTGATATGATGTTCTACTTATCCTTCTGATCAAATGTCTAAACAGTCACGAAGCTGAAAAATCCATACTTCTAGGAGTTTTTAGCGATTTTTTGTATCCATTAAGGCTTAAGTATTACCGTTCACACAGAAATGTTAGAAGATATTTCGAATTGACAGAATCTGCTTTCAATAATCACGAAACATTTCTGTGTGAACGGTAATACTTAAGCCCTAATGGATACAAAAAATCGCTAAAAACTCCTAGAAGTATGCATTTTGCAGTTCGTGACAGTGGAGACATTTGATCAGAAGGATTAGTAGAACATCATATCAAATTTTCAGCCAAATCCACCCTGGAGCCAATTCCCATAATACGTAAGCCATAATGGATAAAAATCGCTAAAAACTCCTAGAAGTATGCATTTTTCAGCTTCGTGACTGTTTAGACATTTGATCAGAAGGATAAGTAGAACATTATATCAAATTTTCAGCCAAATCCACCGGGAGCCAATTTCCATAGTAAATGTGCGGGGTCCTTTCGTAAAAATATTTCAAGCAGTGTGAAAGTTATCAACAAAAATTTTTTTTTAGAATTTTAACACCCCGTATCTCGGGGAGGAAACATTTCTCGATATATTTTTATAGGACAAACAAGGGCTTATTTTTGATGTAAAATATTGTTAAAATTTCTTGGTTACGATCTGGACCACCCTGTATGCTGAATAAATCCCTACTCACCAGACGATGACGGACCAAACTGATCCCACACCTTGATTCCTAGGCGTTTAGTAACAAAACCCTCCTTCATCGAACCGGAGAATAAATCAACAAAAGTATCCATTAATTTTCTTAATCGTCGGGTGGTCCTTGTGGTCGAAAGAAGGGAAGAGTGACAGAGGAAATATTCTTAGAGGTTCCCTACGTCTGGGGGAAGCTGTTGTGGTTTAACGAAAATATTGCCGTTCGCGCCCTAAGCTCAAATATTAGTTCCGTTGAAATATTTCCCGACATTTTTCACCCCGAAATGCACGATTACCCCGGTTGAACTTTATGAGGGTAGGGGGATTATATGAAAGTTACAGCTTTTCTATGGAGTGCCCTAGGAGAGATGAACGTACGACTCTGCCGCGAGGCAGCCTTTCAGGAAAACGGAAACCATCCGAACGAATTTGTGAATCTTTTCGGATTTTATGTCTACTATTCGTATGGGAGGTTATGATGTGATTGAATAGGTTTTGTTTGCTGAATGTTGTACCTTTATGACTAGATCTGCATAATGATAAAATCAAATAACGAATTAGAATAAGAATGAAAATTTCACGCCTGTAATTTTCAACCAACCGAAACAGACAAGAACAAACTCGAAGAAGTTCACGAGAACCGAGAAAACATTATTTTTCATAAAAGTAAAAATTACTGATCAGTCATTGGAATTAAGAATATCATTCGAAAATTCGATTAGGAAAATAACCTTATAAACTTTGTAGATTTAAGATTCATTGGGACTGTGATATGTATTTTGAATACAGGGTGTTTCATTGGGAAAGGGAAATACTTCACAGGTGCATAGGTGGCACCAAGACGGTTCTAGAGATACCCCATTTATTGGGTCTCACTGTCTTCATAGCCGAGATACAGGGTGTTTTATGAATTTTGCCCGTTTATTTCTGAGGCCGTACCAAACGAACCACCCGGTATATTTTCTTCATATTTGGCAAATATATTCTTAATTGAGAGCCCAAACATATCATGCAATAACCGCCTCGAAAATCCAGGTCCATGTTAACAAAAAATTATGAATCGTTTGAATCCTCGAAACAACACCCTGTACATCGGAATTTTGAAAATCTGTTTTAATATTCGAAAACACCACTAAAAACTAAACTGAGACTTATACTTCAAATTTTCGCGCAGAAAGTTTTACTGCACAAATTTTCGAGGTAAAAGTGAAGTTTTTAGGAACTTGGATACCCGAAAGTGTTTTGAAGTGACTTCAACAATGAATTATCAACAATATTGAAAACATAATTATTTCAACATTACTTTGTAATTCATTTCCACATTGGTTTTCCTTTTTATAGCCGTATACTTGAAAATCCAGATCCGGGTTAACGAAAATTATGAATGGTTTGAATCCTCGAAACAACACCCTGTACATCGGGATTTTGAAAATCTGTTTTAATATTCGAAAACACCACTAAAAACTGAACTGAGACGTACACTTCAAATTTTCGCGCAGATAGTTTCAATGCACAAATTTTCAACGTAAAAGAAAAGTTTTTAAGAACTAAGATACCTGAAAGTGGTTTGAAGTGACTTTTAACAATGAATTATCAATAATATTGAATCCATAATTATTTCAACATTACTTTGCAATTCATTTCCACATTAGTTTTCATTTATTGAGAAGTGAGTTGCATCATAACGTATAATAATTATGGATTTCAATATTTTGATAATTCATTGTTAAAAGTCACTTCAAACCACTTTCTGGTATCCAAGTTCTAGAAAACTTCACTTTTACGTTGAAAATTTGTGCATTGAAACTATCTGCGCGAAAATTTGAAGTGTACGTCTCAGTTCAGTTTTTAGTGGTATTTTCGAATTTTAAAACAGATTTTCAAAACTCTGATGTACAGGGTGTTGTTTCAAAGATTCAAACGATTCATCATTTTCGTTAAACGGACCTGGATTTTAAAGTATACAGCTATAAAAAAAAACCAATGTGAAAATGAATTGCGGAGTAATGTTGAAATAATTATGGATTCAATATTGTTGATAATTTATTGTTAAAGTCACTTCGAACCACTTTCGGGTATCCAAGTTCCTAAAAACTTCACTTTTACCTTGAAAATTTGTGCAGTAAAACTTTCTGCGCGAAAATTTGAAGGATACGTCTCAGTTTAGTTTTTAGTGGTGTTTTCGAATATTAAAACAGATTTTCAAAATTCCGATGTATAGGGTGTTGTTTCAAGTATTTAAACGATTCATAATTTTTTGTTAACCCGGACCTGGATTTTCGAGGCGGTTATTGCATGATATGTTTGGGCTCTCAATTAGGAACATATTTGCGAAATATGAAGAAAATATACCGGGTGGTTCGTTTGGTACGGCCTCAGGAAGAAACGGGCAAAATTCATGAAACACCCTGTATCTCGGCTATGGAGACAGTGAGACCCAATAAATGGGGTATCTCTAGAACCGTCTTGGTGCCACCCATGCACCTGTGAAGTATTTCCCTTTCCCAATGAAACACCCTGTATAAATATAAAGATATAAATAATTCAGAGTTATAGCTATCATAAATTTAGGCCAATGTCTGTCTTTCCGAAACTAATGGTCTTAGGATACTGAACTATCAGTTTTTTGTGAAAGGCCTGCATTCACAACTAGGCCATGGCCAACGACTCATGGAATACCCTGTACGTTTATATCCATTGTCGATTATGTTTATCAACTCATGTTATTTTTATATAGACAATTATAAAAGATGTGTAAATAACAGGTGCTATTCTGCTAGACAGAAAGAAATAAATTTCACTTAACAATTGCCGATTCAATAGGTACATCTAATTCAATACTGTTAATCTGTAGTGTAGTGAGTTCGGAATGTTCTAAGTAGTAGATACCTTCGATGAGTCTGATGAGTATTATTCGTCAACCCTCAACTGTATGGACGATTTGGCCGAACCTACCCTAGCTGAGTTGCTGGGTACATCACAAATGTCTAATGAAATATAAAAACACAATTGGGTGTGGAACTTTCTTGCTGAATGCCACAGGAGGTCAAATCAAATCCAGAATTTTCTTCTCGCTCATGAATATTTTTAGAATATTATCCCTCGTTTTCGACCCGCAATATTTTCGAGATATTTATGAGCTCGAAAAAATTTATGGAAATAGTTTGACCCCCAGTGGTTTCACTAATAAAAATATCGATTAAACTTAATTGATGTTTTCTCTGGATATGGAATGTAGTGAAGAATAATTTCCACAAGGATTTATACCGTCTATCCTCGAACTTCAATCAATTGGGATTGGTCCAAAATATCAATTTTCACCGTTCAGATAATATATTTCAAGTCCAATTCGACCACGCTGTAAAATCTGATAGGAAAAAATGTTGATAAACAAACTTATTTAATGCAAAATGATTTCATAAAATCTCACACTTCATTCATCATGGAAGGAGTATATAAATTAATAAAATTAAGTGTTTATGTTCAAATAGTTATTAGAATTTATTGTTGTTGTTCATTATTGTCATCAGTTATCGTTCTACCGATTAAACATTCTTCCTTCATGTCATTTAATGGAAAATCACTGAGCATAATGCGTTTAACACATAAGAATACGACTTGTTCTTGAACAGAATACCTTAGATACTTCCTAATGAAACTTTAAATTACAAAATCTTTATATCACCAAGAGGTTTGAAACTTTATTTTTTACATCCTCAAATTTTCTTCATTTTTGAGTTTCATATACAGGTTCGGAAAGTCACATCAGAAACATACAATATTCGATGCATTTGAGAGATTAAAATTGCCGTTCAGTTGAACGGTGGTATACTCGACAGATTCACGTGCTATGTTTCGTTCTGGTTTGACGCTATCGATGGTCCTAGGAACGAATAATATGGTTGTCTCTCTCAAATCGAGTACCACGGGCAGTCCGCATTGAGTCAATGAGTCAGGCTGAGCGTAACTCGATTCGAATCCTTTAAGTTGCCTACTATACTGGTTTATTTAAGCCACTCCCAACAATAAGAAAAGACAACTGCATAATCCGCAAAAGACCATTTTAATCCTGCCGGAAACGTAGCACGTAAATATTTCGAATATATGAATCCCTGTTCAACTGCACGGCAAAATTATCTATCTGATGCATTGCATTTCATATGTTTCCGATGTCAATTTTCAAACTTGTATATGTTAAATTGACAATTTCCAACCAACTCATTTTGAATTAGTTCTTATTACAAAAATGTAAATAAAATATTGTAAATCTACTGGTATTACGAGATTCAATGGAGAAGTTCGCGTAGAGAGTTTGTAACAGTCAGAATTACAGCAATTCTGAAAAACCTTGCTTGCTGGAGATCTAAAAATTCCCACGTGCAATATAAATTCGAGTTAGCGTGGTTGTTCAGGCATTAAATAAACGACAAACGTTGAATCCGGGTGCTACAAATAATCTGACTTCTTTTTTCACCCCCAGAATTTCCGTAACCGAGTAAGGCCATACTTTGCGTACCTGGAAGATCGTAAAGTTTTTCCACAACCGTGGTGTGCGACGAGCTTATGAAATTACAACACAGGACATGATTGATACGACCGAGAACATCGAGATGTAGAGCAACGCTCGAGCTGCATCGCGCCAAATCTGGTTTTCCACTAATGGCAAAGATGCCCAAGTGGAGAAGTTAGAAATAAAAGTTTGAAGCTTTATGTGTTTCGCACTAGGCGAGCCATTATCCGGCGGGCATTGAAATTCCATTTGATCTTATGACGAATTTTCCCCGGAAAATGGAAGAATGGCGCACGTGTTTTATACCAGGAATATTTCCACCTCCTCGAACTTTTCCGGACGTATGCCGGAGAAGTGGGATATTTCCATGTATGTACATACTTGAATAAATTTGTCCCTGGAAGTGCGGGAGAGGATTGGGTAAATTTGGGATCGTATGAGGGCCCCCTTCTTTCTTTAAAAGGCCCCGGAGATCCGGAAAATCGTGAAAGAAAAGCGACGATAGAGGTGAAGTTATTTCCATGCAGATCCAGACCTTTGATCGTTGCCGAGGTGGAAATGCTGCTTTTGAATAGGAAATTCTCGGGAATTTGGGATTTATTGATTGAGGGGGGAGTGCTTTGATTGATAGAACGCTCCGAGAGTTACGCATCATATTTAATGAATATTTTTTATTCATATGTGTTTAATACCTTTTCTATACAGGGTGTTCCTAGATGTTGTTGCCAATATAGGTATCGTCTTTCAGACAAGGTAGAAAATCAAATTATATAGAAGTTTTTCGGAAAACAAGAAATACTCAGTCAAAATCCGTCGTTACAATTTTGCTTACAATAACCACCCCTACCACAACTACTCCTAGATATTCTTCTTAAATTACACCCGAATATTTTCCTTCAACTTCAACATCTATAGAATAGAGGAGGCTTACAGGTAAGAGTCCCTATCGCCTGACCAGCGCGTATTCCGCACTTTACACCTTAAGGAATAGGTCTAATTGGTCCGACGGGCAAATTAAGGAGATTCCGTAGTGATGTGATGACAGAAATGAGCTGTAAATTTTTTTTTACTCGGTTCGGAAGTTATGTAGCAGGGGGAGGGAGGTAGAATTCGAACATCTGGTACTTTAATTTCAATCTAAAATAATTATTGAGTTGCTTTATTATGTTTTAGTCTGCTGTTGATGTGAATGTAAGTTTTATTGTTTTTATTAAATATCTTGGAAGGCTAAAAATATTCCACTATAAGTCGGAAAAAAGGTGTTCCTATTAAAAGTACTGTTTCAACATAGTATTTCCTTACTGGGAAATACACTGCTCAACAATTGATAGGGATCACTTACTTGTTCTAAATTTATTTCTGAAATATTCGGTCCAAGATTATAAATTTAGTCAGATATCAGAGTATTTTCAGTTGATAATATGGTTCACTTGAGAAAAGAATGAAAAAATGGAAAGTTGGAGAGAAAAAAGGACTTTATTAGGAACACTCAAAATTCTGTGTTTGAATAACATAAAAATTTTATGATGAAACCACAAGAAGGCTGAAGTTTCGGTTAAACTAGTACTTAGTTGGTCCCCCACGAGCTCGTCTGAAGCATTCTACCCTACGAGGCATACTTTCGATCAAACGATTTATAAAATTTTGGGGCAAATTCGTCCAAATATTCCGTAGAGCATTAGAAAGGTCCTCCAGGTTATTGATCGGTTGTTCTAAGGTTGACAATTGTCTAGACATCTCAGACCAGACATGTTCGATGCAATTCATGTCTGGAGAGCGAGCTGGCCAGTCCATCCTATCAATAGCATGAGTTTCTAGCGCTTCATTAACCAGACGACTACGGTGTGGACGGGCATTATCGTCAAATAAAATGAAATTCTAGCCTACGGCAGCCGCAAACGGAACAATTATGGGTTCAATAATCATATCGTGATATCTCTGGCTGGTCATGGTGGTGTTGCTGCAGAACAACCAACTATGTGCGTTGGTTCAAACAAATGCCTCCCCATACACATATAGAACCTGCGCCAAAAGCTGTTGTGGGTACCATAAACTGTTCTGCATACCTTCGACCTCTTTCCTCCAAGCAAGAATACGTCCATCGGAGTTGACCAAACGAAATCTAGACTCATCCGTAAATAAACATCGGCTCCAATCTTCAAGTGTCCAATTGCGGTGCTCCTCAGCCCATTGCCGTCGATGAACCCGGTGTTCCCTATTCAAACGGGGATGTTGTACCCTCCTACGTGCTCTCAAACCACGAACATGTAGTCGTCGTCTTACAGTCTGGTTCGAAATTAGAACTCCTGTTGCTTCTCTCAGTGATCTATTGAGCCGCGACGCCGGGTAAGTGGGATTTCTCCTAGCATTGAGGATCAAAAGACGATCTTGGCCAGCTGTTGTACTGCGCTGCCGACCTCCCCCATGAACATAAGCTACTGAGTCGTTTTGGATGAACCTATTCCAAGCCCGACTCACGACACTTCGCGAAACATTCAACCGCCGAGACACTTCTCGCTGGGACAAACCTTCCTGTATCCACCGTATGATTTGGTCCAGTTGCACAGGAGCCAAACGTCTTCTCGGCATGACTGATAAGCTGATATTGTTCTCATTTCTTTAATTATTGCTACCTTATGTGTTTGAACGAGAGGAAAAAACAGATTTAATTACAAATACCACATTGCTTTTCACTCCACCTGTAACAGCCTACAGATAATAATCGATTTTGTGAACAAGAGCCGATGAAGTGAGGAAGACTTTGATATAATCAACTCAAAACATCTCACTTTTTCCTTAGAGAGCAAATAATGTACAGATATTCACGAGATACCTTGAAAAAAATACAAATGAAGAGAAGTTCATAAGTGATCCCTAGCAATTGTTGATCAGGGTATGTCCAAAAATGTGAAATTTCATAAAAATTATTTTTCAAACATCAGGTTGAGCACACTCTGATCTACATGCCGTTTTCGTTTGATGAGGTCTTTTCGGGGCACTCTGTATAAAGAGAGTCGATAAAATAAGTCCGGCGATTGAACTGTCCGTGTCAAAAAATCCAAAATCTTTGTTAATTTCCAATCTTTGTTCATTCGTTTTTTTTCTATGAAAGCAGAGAGTTCAAGCTTTTTATGTGCTATTTTAAAGGAATTGGACCTTCTTTGGCCTTTACAACGAGCTTGTGTCTCTTTCTGAACGAGGTGCACGCTGCTCGAATGACGTCCTCACTTAAACGGTTCCATTCGCGCGTCAGGGACAACTTGATCAGTTCCTTATGAGGTGTGTTTTTGAGAACAAACCTGGGCCTGAAAGATACCCCAAACACAGTAATCAACGGCAGCCACATGCCACGGTGAATCAAAACTGAAACTTACGATCTCAACCAATTTTTCGTGTCATTTGCTTCATGCGAAGGAGCCGAGTCTTGTTGGAAAGTCCCACGCTCTCAACCAAATTTTCTGCTTGCCCACGGTATTAACTCATGTCTAAAGATCTTGTGTTGGTTGATTTGTTCGTTTATCTTGACTTCTTTGTGACCCGTTGGCAGGAAAACGAGCAGAGAAAAGCCTTTTTCGGAAATAGCTGCCCAAACCACGATTGGTTTGGCTCCTTGTCATCGAGTGACGTGCTAACGATCCGAATGGTCGCTGTCACGTCTGTTCAACCAAACCCGATCGTTTTGTGTTTTCAAATACTGCTCAATGCAGAAAGTTTTTTCCTCGGAGAAGACAATGTTCGAAAGCATCCCACCATTGAGCAACCGATTCAGCTCCTTCGATCGATCCAACCTCCTGAGAAGTTGCAAACCTGTGAGTTCCTGAATCTTATGTTTTGTGAAAGTCTTGACTTTAAGCTTGCTCTTCTTATCTAACGAACACTAATGAGGGAAATAAAAACTGAAATAATTATGACACTAAATGGACTTCTTCGTAAAAACTTCAAGTTCTTCATCAGACGATGAAGAAGTGAAGTATTGGAAAGACAAACCAGATATCTTAGATCGATCTCTTCTGACAAAATCTTCGTTTTTTGTGGATCATAAAGGACAAATTCGGGATTGGCCATTTTGGATTACAATTCAATATGTTGAATGAGAATTTCATTAAAAAAACTTATCAGATTGATAATCAATTTTTTTCTTGAATGAATTATCTATTGAGAGTGAAATTCGCAACTCCGTTTCGAAACACATTGCAAAGAATCATTATTGTAATGAAACCACAAAAAGGAAACCTTCTTCTTCTTCTTCTCAGTGCGGTGCCTTACCGGCCGAACTGAGGCCTAGTGGCCTATTGTTCACCCGCATCGTTCTATAGAGACTCAGCTCCTCAGACACGAAGACAGAAATGTCGCGAGCCTGCCAGGAGTGGTCCCTGTCACCATAGAATAGAAAGTGTTGGATTTCCTAGGTGTGTTGACCTTAACTCAGTAAGGTTTCCACAGTTGAACAAAATATGCTCAACCGTTTCATCAGTACTCCTGCACCACTGGCATAGGGAGCAGCTCGTCAATCCCATTCTCTTCAAATGCTTGTTAAACAGGTGACCAGTCAATGCATCAGTCACCAGACCGAGTTGTTTCCTCTCCAGCAACAGAAGCCTATTGACCTCAGATCGCGAGACGGTCTCTCAATGAGAATCCTCGACCACCTCAGGCCCACGCCTGCGCTCCATTCCGAGGAAAATTCCCTGTTCAGCCAGTTCCTGAAGAAACTTCTGACAGATGTGCGACAGATTGGCAGCGAACGCTCCGGACCAACAAATGCTAATCCGTCTCCCCGCCTAGCCAGTTCATCTGCCTTGACGTTACCAGGTATATCCGCATGAGCCGGACACCAATTACTTTCAAATTATCAGAGCCCAGCCCACGCAGAGCTTTCCTGCATTCTTCTACCAAAAGAGAATCAACTCTAACATCGGATAGAGAATTCAGAGTTCCCTGGCTGTCGCAACATATATAAATGTGCTGGCCAGAGTATCCCCTGCGAATATTTTCTAGTGCGCATGCAAGAACCGCAAATAGCTCAGCCTGCACAATGGAACAGTCCTTCCCCAGAGGGATAGCCTGATTGAAGTGAGGACCCACGATTCCGGCCCCAGACCCTGTTGCTGTGACAGAGCCATCAGTGAACCAGGTGGGACCTCTGGACTAAGAAGCCTGTTTGATGAAGATCATAGGTCTCTGTCGGGAAAATTACCCTGTAGGGTTCGTCGAAGTAGAGCTTAGTGCCCGCGGGGTCACCTCTTTGAGAAGGAGAGCGTGAGCATCCTTAACATTTTGAGGGCCCTTGCGTGTCCAGTTGAAGAGTCCTCCATCGCGCCATTGTCCCCGTTCCCAGATTCCTAGAGCTGTCTTCATAGCCACCCTTCACAACTAGTTGCAAAGGAGGGAGACCCAGCAGACATTCCATCGCTGCTGTAGGGGTAGACCTCAGAGCGCCTGTATACTTAAACAGCTCTCCTCTGGCATTAGTCATAATGTTCTGGTTGACGGCCCTCTCCATAGAAGGCCACCACACCACAGAGGCAATAGGTCAGGATAGGCCTCACCACGGCAGTATACAACCAGTGCAAAACGTGCGGTTTGAAGCCCCATCCATTACCCAGCACCCTCCGAGTAGACCAGAATATAACATTGGCTTTATTCGTTTGAGTCTCAACGTGTTTGTTCCACAAAAGTTTGCGGTCCAATATCACCCCGAGATAACGAACTTGTTCGGATAGAGTGAGCCCAACTACAAACAGACTGGAAAGTCGTAAGTTGCTAGGCACCCTTTTCTAGTAAAGAGAACCATCTCTGTCTTACTAGATTTACCAAGAGCTAACCTTGGTAAGGCTCTCTATAAATGATTGTACAGTGCAGTTGGCTTTGGGTTATTCTCATTTTGCCGCTTCCTGTGCAAAACTCAACACATTCATCATTCTAACCACAGAATTCGACCACCTAACCTATAGAAATATTCTAAAATATAGTATATTTCTATGGCCTTACCTGCGAAACATTGTAATAGTTTAATGTTCTGTGGTGTAAAATAGTTTGGTACCGTTATTCTGTGAATCAAATAATAATCCAAAGCCAACTACGCTATATTCACCTTTATAAAGACCCTGCACTTGGTTTATAAAAATTATGAAACATTCTTTCTGCTAAAATTATCTAATTGAAAGACGAACAAAGGTTGGTATTCAGCTGACAAATCAATTACTCATTGTTAATCTCGAACAATATGAATATCCATTCCGACTCTGAATAACATCAGACCAGTGCAAAACTCTCAACTGTCATTTCATATTTTCTGCGTAATTCTTGTTTGCGATGGAAGATCAAAATGATCTGTACTTTTCATATACTTAAGTTACAGCTCCGTCAGATGCCTCTTCACATCAGCTCTGAAAACAGATAAGGAACGATGTCCGAAATCGAGTTAACGACGAATCGGAATGGAACTAGTTTTGTCACTTTGTGCATTACCGAAACTGAAGGCTTTGTCATAAAACAGACGAGAGCAGATCGATAGATGGTCTAGTTCGGTGAAACGATACGATTCTGAAGCCGTCGTGTCCGACTCCATGAAACTTCTTATTCGAACAGAATTTAGTGTCTCTCAGACGTTTGTGTTCGAAAAAGCGAACGAATACCAGATGGATGTAGAAGCGTTATTGGTTCTGGTTTATTAGTCTCTTGTTCGTCCTTGTCGAGTCTTTATTGATACGGGTATCATAACTGAGGAAGTCAACAGTCGCAGAACTCCTTCATGGAATTACACGGCATTAACCCATTAACTGCTAAATTTTTGATTTCGATATTTTATCACGAAATAGGTTGGTTTAAAACTTACAAATGTAATAATATAATAATTTTAGTAACAAATGCCTTTAAATTTTTTGTTATGGTGAATTTTTGGCTGATCCCCATTTGGGGATCATGGCAGCTTCAACCTATTTTTTGCCATGCTATGAAGCAATCCCGTGGAGTCTAATATTGCATTTTCCGCATTGTTTCTGGCATTTTTTTTGCACACACAGCATTTCCTTTGCTTCCCATCATCTGTCCTCTCAATGAAATGACCATTTGGCGAAGTTCTCACATCAATATACTACTTACCTCCTGAATTGAAGCATTGATACCTGATGTTGATGACTTATGTTATGAAGCGGATGAGCATTGGTTAGCGCAACATCTATAGCAGTGCGTAGAGGAAAGTACCATTTTTTCCTCTTATTTTTGTTCTTTACTTTTGAACATTCCAATTCAGTTTCTATACGCCTCCCATACCCTTTTTGTATTCTGCTCTAAGGTTACGCTATGGAACATAAACATCAGTGAAAAGTAATAAGTATCGCGATAAATTTTTTCATACATTCACTCGAGAGTTAGAAATTATGAAAATTGTTTTGAGAAGCATAACGCTAACTTTCTGTAACAATTAGTTCTATGATTGTATCATCACAAAGTTCTTCAAAACACTGAACTGGGCTTTAGTTTTGTAGAGCAATAGTGAGATCAGTTTTTCGTTTTTTGATTCTTCCAGCATCAGTGATGTTAGAAGTGTATGTAGCATACATTTTGCGTCACTTGTCAACTTGTTATGCAGGTTTCTTCCTTTTGTTTGGGGGTTCTTTGGAGAACTCACTTCCTTCCGAATACTCTTCTTCCGCTTCGTTTGAACCATGAAGTTCAACGGAACCTGTGGCATCCGCTTTTCGCAAATTGGAAATATCTTTGTAGGGCTTTTTCTTTGGTTTGTGGGTCCTTCACAGAACTCGCTTTCTTCTGAAGACTCCACTTCCGCTTCGTTGAGACCATAGAGTTCAATGAAACCTGGAACATCCTTAAGTGGCGAAGACTCTTCAAGTTCATCAACAAGCACATCAACACGATCAGGTCCAGGTGGAAGTTCCACAACATCGATCACATGGGAGTCTATATCATCGAAATCGGGAAATTTGGGATCATTTATAATCTCCTCCATCTCATTGAGAGTTAACGCTATCCACCAAAATCATTTTTATCTGCTAACAAATACATACTAAAAGTATGCTCGACACATGCCATGATCCCCAAATGGGGATCAGCCTTTCTAGTACCGTTGTTACCAGTGTACGACATAAAATTATGAAAATGCATAAAAATTGTGGAATATACACACAAGGACCTATGGAACCTAACCCCCAATCAATTTTGTCTGATGAATGAAATGAAGCTATTTGAAATTTGTGATTATTTTACCACATCAAAACGACGATATGGGCAAAAGAACTGCTCTCATACTCACCTAAAAACAATAGAGCACTAAATCCTTCAAAACTCACTAGGAAAAAGTTTATAACCAACATCTGCGTGATAATTGTTAGATGAAAATAAAAATGGTGTCGCTAACAGTGCTCATGAGTGAAATCCCGAATGGGGGATCATGGCAGCTAATGGGTTAATACTTATAAAGTGGCCTGTACAGGGTAGAAGAATGAACATATTTCGTTCTAAGGTAACTCTAGTATTGAATACGATAAATGATGTTACTCTGTATAACTATTTTCATTGAGGTATCACAGTAACCTAGGTTTCGTAGTACTATTACCATAGAGATAGAATAGAGAGAGACGCTATACATACAATTGTGTAGGAAAAATGGAACCACTGGGCGGGGTTTATATTACCAATATGGCTGAAAGTTCAGGGTTGAATTAAGTTGCCAGTTTTTTCTGTTTACGAAATTCACCCAAAAAAAACGACGTGTTGGATCTTTAGGAATCCTGTTCAAATAAGGTCAATTGAATATCAAATAAACAATTTTCTTCAGCGATAATATGCACATATAAAAAGATATCAGATTACCAAGACATACTAGCAAAAATTTCGAATGCGGATCTGTTCAGTACTCATCCCTACCTGTGATATGTTTTTCTTCTAATTTCTTATCTGTCCCTTCTCTGCTTGTAGAAAGCCATACAGCACACGATACCATTTTATTATTGTTTATTAAGCACAAGATATCTCAATTTAACTTGAAAAATGTACAAAAATCACTATTTTTAGAAAAAATTCAATGATTGTCAAAATTCGACGTATCGCAGTAATATGGCGGATCTGATACCACTTTCATTTTATTGATTGCAACTCTATACTATTCTATCTCTATGACTATTACATTTTCAAACTGCTATATAACTAGTTGCTTATAAAAGCTTCTGAATATTTTGACGGCTTATTTCTTCAGTATTTTTAAAAATAGGGAATTCCGTAGATCCACCTACTGATTGAGAAGTTTGGTTTATTGGTATAGTTGTTAAATATGATTTTTTTTATGATTTTCAGTGTCTGATGTGTAATTTTCAGATCATCTCAGTCTGGAAATTTGGTTGGTGTCGAAAAAATGATTTTTATGATTTGAAATGCGATGTATTTGAACGACTCCTAATGATCTTTAAACCTCATGTGAAGGTCCAACCAATTCTACTGTAACAACGCTATTGCATTCTTTGCACATTCTCTATAAATTTTTACTTTGTCAAATTGGTAACTTCCATTTTTAGCATCCAGTATGAATCATTATTCCTGCATAATTATTTTTCAAACTATATGAACGTTATTTCTTTAACTAATTCGACTAATATTTTCGTCAGTTGGTCCGAAATATATTAAGTTTGCAAACTCTTTATTTTCCTCCTATATAAATTATGGTCAGATAATTTGTTTTTTTGGATGAGTTCTTTCTCCTCTATTCATTATGGAAATGATGTTTCACATCGAAGAAAACATATTTTGTGAGATAAATGAACTAAAAACTACAGTTGAAATATTTGAAAGTTTTTTTTCTACATAAAGGATAAGCCACGAAATGGTGATTCTGAATTAACCGAAGTTAGTGATTCAGAACAAACATGCTTCTTTCATTCGGGTGTGATGGGTTGAAATCTCGGTATTGAATTTCACTTTTCTTTTTACTTTTCCGTATTCAATTCGGTTTGTTAAACTGTATAATATGATATGAGGAGCCTTTGCTAGCTTTCTCATATTGCGAAAATAATGAAATTTTATATTCCTGAAATCAATTGTTTTTCCATGAATTCACCTTCTAATTCAATTCTCGAACCCATCTTCAAATTATGGAGTTCCAAAGTTATTCCTTCAGAAATCCAGGTGTCAGAAGCTTCTCGCGTGATCATAACTCAAATATGAATATACTTAGAGCTTTTGGTTTTATTCTGTTCATTCATGAATCACAATGCTGTTTGAATCTGATACCCATCGTGAAAATTTTAAGCTCGAAAATTGTTCTCCAAAAGTTATCTTGTTTACGGTCCATTGCTCTAGCTCTGAGGTTATTCCAACTCCAATAATTCTCTGAATACGAACAATATAAAATACGTATAGCCGCCTAGGGTACATGAATGACATGTGAAATATGAACCATAAGCGAACCCATAATAATTTTGATAAGGTTGGACGTAGTTTGTTATTAGTCATTGGTTATCTAATGCATAATCTTGGGTGAAACTATTTCTATAACAAAAACATATCAAGTGAGTCTTAACAATAGACTCCACTACAGTCGGTCCAAATACTTCACAGTAATTCATTGAGCAAGATACCTGCAGTGAGATCATTTCGAAAACCGCCTCCTAAATCATTCCTGTCTAGCCACGATTATCTCCCTGCCACTGACGCAAACTGCCTTCTTAATCATTATCATCGATTCATCCTCAAACGACGTACACATGCAATTGCATAGTTCTTGTTCAGAGCCCAAGGGGTCGACTAAATTCAATTAATTCCCAGTCAAGAGCCTTGCACCACCACTTTCTACATTATGTCTGATATCACACCGGAGGGAATTCTCAGGGAATTCAGGACAATTTTCTGATATGAACAAGAACGCAAAAACTTCACTTCGTGTTTTTCTTTAATGAGCATAAATGCCTAAGGTAGATACTCGAATGTTATGTGTAAAATGTGAACAATAAGCGGACCCATCCATAATCATTTCAGTAAGGTTAGATTTTAGTTTGTTTTATGTCATTGGTTATCTAATGCACTAATTTCGGACAAGATTATTTCTAAAACAAAAACATATCATGGAGCCTTTACAATAGCCCACTATCATAGCTCCAAGTAACCCACAGTAATTCATTGAGCAATACGATATGTGAAAATTATTTAGCTACTATAAAAAACAAATAAAATTTCTATGTCAAATTTTAATTCTCAACATATTCTCCTCTCATTGGGATAACATTTATTACGGTGAACCTCAACGTCTCTAAAACTTTCAAACAATGTTTCTTCTTCTTGCTCTGCAAACCAACCGTCACAGCTTCTAAAACCTCCTCGGGAAGAAATTTTACGACATTTTGAACTTTTTTTCAGTTTAGGAACCAGACGATAATCCGGCGGAGCCAAATATGATTGGTACGGCCTTTGGTCAATTATTAAATAATTTACACTTACAAAGGACAAATGCTATAAATGCTAAAAAGTGGACTGTAATAATTAATGAACTTACTAATTTTGTGGAGTTTAAGCTAATTCCAGGTGTGGTATGCCTAATTCACCTTCGATTAACAGGAATAAATTAGGAAGGGTGAAGGTAAAAATAGGATAAATAAGATGAATTTTAACCTGAACAGCACTACCACTGTATGCTCGGGATGAAGATGGTAATCCCCTTCCTTGGGTAGAATAAAAATGCGGGTGTAGCTATAATCCTAATGTAGCGGGTTGAACTATGACTGAATGCGGGTTGAACTATAACTTTGATGCACTGAACACCTATGTGCACAGTAATCACTGCGGTTTTATTACGATGCGACAATTTTCACGTATGAAAAACTAAAATGCTAAGTGAAATTCTATAACGTGTTCTAAGCGGCGTCGAATTCGAACTGAACTGTCGAGAGAATAAAATGTAAAAACATGTGGTGTCATATGTGAGCTGAATTAAGATATTATAAAATGGTAAACAAATACATACAATTGGGGAAACTATGGAAACGCCCCAACATCCTCCCCCTCTCTCCTTGGGAAGATTGCAAATTCGCAAAGAAAAAACAATTATGAAAAAATAACAAACAAATTTTGCGGCTCGAAACTATTAGAGTGTTCCAAAAAATAACTATTGAAGCGGTTTGAGACTATCGAAGCGGTTGAAAACTATTGAATAAAGCGAAACAAGTGAAAATTGATATATTATTGTGTTGGAAGTGGACACAATTTTGTAACAGGACGTTTAAAAAGTCCATCCTTAGTTTTGACTGTGGCAATTCTTACGACCTGATCTTTTCCTGGAAATATTTCTGTAATTATTCCAAGTGGCCAATTTAAAGGAGGTGTATTTTCACCCATTACAACTACGACGGTGCCAACTGTTATAGGATTTGTTTTAGTGTTCCACTTAGACCTAGTTTGTAACTGATGAAGATATTCATTTTTCCATCTTCCAGTACGATTGTACTATGTTATCTAACAGTTGTTTTCTACTCAACCTATTTATTTTTATATTAGAAACATCAGATGAAGGAAAACTTTGCAACGATGTTTAAAAAATGAGCTGGTGTCAACATTGCTGGATCAGAAGGATCATTGCTAATATATGTAGAAAGGGGCGACTATTGAGAAGCGCTTCAATTTGCGTTAGAACGGTATTAAACTCTTCGTATGAAAGAATCTGCTCCCCTGTAGCCTTGAAGAGAATTTTTTCATACTTTTTATGTTGCTTTCCCACAAACCGCCCATATGTGGGGAGAGGGGCGCATTAAATTTCCAACTAATCTGTGCGTTCAATAACTCTTTCTTGAGAGCATCACTATATTCTGATGAAACTATAAATTTTTGTAATTCATTCAGAAATCTAGAAGCTCCAATGAAATTGGTTCCCTGATCGGAATATAAGGTTTTCACTGGCCCCCTACGACTGATAAATCTTTTTAAAGCGTCTAGAAAAGTGTCAGTTGTTAGGTCGGACGCTAATTCTAAATGAATACATTTTGTTGCGAGGCATATGAATAGACATACATATGCCTTTTGTGTTTTGACTCCTCTATGTCTAGTTAAAGAAATTTTGAAAGGACCGGCGTAATCAACACCTACATCTATGAAAGCTTTCAGTTGAGTCGTAACACGAGGCGAAGGAAGATTTCCCATCAAAGGAAAGTTCGGTTTAGGTTTCAATCGAAAGCAATGATTGCAAGATTGTACTATCTGCCTAACTATTTTGCGTGCGAATATTATCCAATATTTATTCATTAGAATTGAGTGCAGTAAATGCGGTCCAGCGTGTATATACTTCTTATGCATATACTCCACTAAAAGAGAAACAAAATGTGATTTTTTTGGAAGGAGTATTTGATGTTTATAATCAAAACCAACAGAGGCATTGATTAGCCGACCTCCTACACGAATGAGCCCAAATTCATCTAGAAAGGGATAGAATTTTCTGAAAGACGGGGGAACAGTTTTATTTCTTTCCAATGAATTTAATAAATCGCTAAAATGAAAATGTTGAACTATTCTTATTAAATATTTTTCAGAAATTTCAAGATTAGAAATGCTGACCTCATCAGAAAGTGACAATCTGCGAACAAATTTCAAAACATATATCATGCTTCTGAGGAGTTTAGTGAAATTAGAAAATTTTGATATGAAAGAATATAAATCGTCATTTGTTGTGACAACCATTGAAATAGTTTGTGCTTCAGGTAGATCTTCTAAAATATTTATATTATGTATTGACTTCAGAGGCCAAGAACATTCATCTTGTCCCAACCAAAATGGACCATGAAGCCACGTATCAATACTTGAAAGAAATTTAGAGGGAGTAACTCCTCGTGAAATGATATCAGCGATATTTTGTGTTCCTTGAACGAAACACCAATTATCTATAGGCAAATTAGACCGAATTTGGGAAACGCGGTTAGCTATAAATGTCTTCCACTTATGTGGAGACTGCGAAATCCATCCTAATACAATCATAGAATCAGTACAAGCAACAACTTTATTGATCTTGCAACGCATAGAATAAACAGAAATAACATATTTGAGTAATTTCGATAAGAGCAGGGCAGCACAAAGTTCTAAGCGGGGTATTGATACAACTTTTAGTGGTGCAATTTTAGATTTCGAACATAACAAATTTATGAAGGATTTACCGTTTGAAACAGTTTTCAGATAAACAGCAGCGGCATAACTAGTTTGACTAGCGTCGGAAAAACCTATTAATGTGATAGGAGTATTTTCATTAGCTCCTAGCCATCTAGGAACCTCTACTTGAGTGAGAAGAGGCAGTTCTTTTTCAAAATTTTTCCAGCTATTGACAAGTTCAATTGGAGGGTCCGAGTCCCATTCTAATTTTATAGACCAAAGCTTTCTAATGAATAACTTCGCGTGCAAAATGATAGGACCCAAAATACTTAAAGGATCATAGATTTTGCTGATTTGTGACAAAATAGTTCTTTTAGTATACTTTTGATTACACTGAGAATTGTTGCTACATTGAAAGAAAGAATATCAGAGTCAGGTTTCCATTGTATACCCAATACATGAAAGAAGTCACTTTCAAAATTAATCACTTCAGGAGAATGTTTCTCTGAAGGTATAAATGATAAAAGTTGTGGAGAGTTTGTGTACCATTTCTTTATTTCAAATCCACCGGATTCGAATAGTTTTGTTAGATCAGTAAATAGTGATTTTGCTTCATCTGAACTATTAACGCTAGTAACTAAATCATCAACATACATATCGCTTAAAACTACTTTCGAAGCGAAAGGAAAATTGTGAGCCTCATCATGACATAATTGTCTTACTACCCTTAGGCTTAGAAATGGAGATGGTCTGATCCCAAATGCCACTCTATTAATTTGATACACTTCAAGAGCTTGATTTGGAGAAAAACGCCATAAAATTAGTTGAAAGACGCGATCTTGTTCGGAAATTTCAATCTGACGATACATTTGACAAATGTCCGCGATCAGAACAATAGAAAAAAGTCTGAAATTGAGAAACATTTGAACTATGTCCACCTGTAACTTAGATCCGGTGTGCAAACAATCATTTAAGGAAAGAGATGAGGGTGTGGTCTTTGCACTAGCATCAAACACAATTCGGACAGGAGTGGACACACTATCTTTAAAATTGGATGATGTGCAATTATATAATGAGGATTATTTTTTATGTGTTGAAAAAGTTCATCATCTACTTTACACACTTTACTCATGTGACCTTGTTGAAGGTAATCTGATATAATGGCATTATATTGTTCCTTGAGAACTGGTGCTGAATCAAATCTTTTTTCTAAGCAAAAAAATCTTCTTAATGCGGTAGAATATGAATCACCCAAATTATGGGGATCTATCTTGAAAGGTAGACACACTGTATATCGACCAGAAGTAGATCTAGAAAAAGTAGATTGAAAATGGTCCTCACAAGTTACTTCGTCATCTGTTGACGGAATTATGTTAGGAACTTCCTCAAGTTCTAGAAAATTTTGAACTAAAGCTTCGAGTGGTTCATTGGATACTACTGCGCTATTATAACAAAAATTTGAACGAATTATATCAGTGGAAGGGGGTTTAAGTACTGCTCCTGAAATAATATAACCTAAACTTGTACCTATTGCTATTGGTGAATAATTTCCATGAGAAATTTTATCTCCATTTAAAATTGTTGCAAAAATAGAAGAACCCAAAATGCCGTCAACTTCTGAGCTTTCTGTAAATGTATTATCTGCTAAGGAGATACCTGAGAACAATTTCAAATATTCTTGAGAAATATTGTTGCTCGGCAATTTGACTGTCAAATTATCGATAACCAAAGCATCTACATTGAACACTACATTTGGATCGTGAATAGATGAAATGAAAATATTTTTTGCAATGCCCTTAATGGCAGTTTTATGATTTCCAATTCCAATGACTGTTTGATTCAATTCATGAATCGGAATACTCAAATTTTGGCAACACTGTAATGAAAGGAAATTTTCCTCGCTACCACTATCAATTAAAACGCGAATTTCTTTCTTGTTTCCATCAGGAAATGAAATGAAAACCTTGGCAGTGGGCAAAAGTGTAATTTTAGTATTGCATTTACTTAAGTACGACGACACTACATATCCAACCTTTTCCTGAGGTTGATCATGAGAAGTTGATGGTAGAGTTTGCGGGCCAATAACATTATGGACATTTCTATCCACATTCGAACTTTCATCATTAGTTTCAAAGTGTAATAAAGAATGATGTTTAAGTTTACAAGTGTTACAAGTATTAACTGATCTACAACAGGAAATTTTATGTTTAGAACTCAAACAGTTCAAACAGAGACCTTTTTCTTTAGCTGTTTTATATCGATTAAATGGAGACAATTTTAAAAATTGACTACACTTATGAATCAAATGTGTCTGCTTGCACAATGAACATTGAACTGAATTCGGTTTATTCGTGTGTAAACTAGATGCTATATAAGAATGCGAAGATTTCTGTTTATTGGAAGAATATTTTGTGGTTACATGCGTATTACTTGGGCCAGGACTACTACGATTAAGCATTCTCGATTGTTGCCTAATAAAATGAATTAATTTTTCGTACGATGGCAATTCATTATCTTTTAAAGTCATTTCGAATGAACGTTGAGTTTGATTATCTAATTTATTGAGAGCTAGAGTAACTAGCATAAAGTCAAGAGGATCTTTAAGTTTAAGCTGTTTGAATGCGCTAACAGAGACATCAAATCTCTCTAAAAAATGATTCAAACTATTGAAAGATTCTGCAGTTAAAGGTTTGAAGTCAAAAATAGATCTTAAATATGTGGATGCTAACAGCCTTTCATCTTGGTATGTATCAACTAACAGGTTCCAAATACTTTCATAATTATTTTCAATAGGTGGTATTCCGGAACAAATATTGAGAGCACGACCAGTGAGTTTGCTCAATAAATAATGAATTTTGCAAGCATTGTCCAGCTCAGAGTTTTCGTGGACGCAGCTCTTGAAAGTTTGATAAAATATTGGCCATATTTTGGGATCCCCATTAAACTCTACTAACTCGATTGAGGGTAACTTAGGTTGCGGTTTAGATGGAACTTGTGACATTCTACTACAACTACCATTCGCATTACTATCAGAAACTGACGATTCTTTCTCTAGCTTATCCGCGGCTAGTTTTATATGGCAATATAAATCTTCTGCAGCTTCAACTGCTTGATAATTCGCAGAAGAATCAGGTTTTATGTCTAAATTAATTAAATTTATTTCTTCTACCACTTCTAAAATGCTTTGTCTTGTTGATTCGATCGAGTACAATCCCATTTTGAAATAATCTGCAACTTTTGGTTTATCTAAATCTTTAATGTAATCTGAAAGTTTCTGAAGTCGCAAGAAAAACATTTGCTTTTTGGATTCCAAAACTTTCAGTCTAACCAACCTCTTATCAGTTTCGGTTGTATTCGGCATATTGATATTCAATAAAAATTATACTACTATATTATAAATAACCAAAGAGAAGAGACGATGCTGAAATCAGTGAGAGCGAGAACACTATATGCGCAGCCAAACTAATGATTGAAAAACTTGCAATATCACATAAAACACCACATATGTCTAATGCAAATTCGCGAACTATAGAAAATGATATTCGGCTCGATAAGGATCAAAATGGTACGGCCTTTGGTCAATTATTAAATAATTTACACTTACAAAGGACAAATGCTATAAATGCTAAAAAGTGGACTGTAATAATTAATGAACTTACTAATTTTGTGGAGTTTAAGCTAATTCCAGGTGTGGTATGGCCTAATTCACCTTCGATTAACAGGAATAAATTAGGAAGGGTGAAGGTAAAAATAGGATAAATAAGATGAATTTTAACCTGAACAGCACTACCACTGTATGCTCGGGATGAAGATGGTAATCCCGACCTTCCTTGGGTAGAATAAAAATGCGGGTGTAGCTATAATCCTAATGTAGCGGGTTGAACTATGACTGAATGCGGGTTGAACTATAACTTTGATGCACTAAACACCTATGTGCACAGTAATCACTGCGGTTTTACTACGATGCGGCAATTTTCACGTATGAAAAACTAAAATGCTAAGTGAAATTCTATAACGTGTTCTAAGCGGCTTCTAATTCGAACTGAACTGTCGAGAGAATAAAATGTAAAAACATGTGGTGTCATATGTGAGCTGAATTAAGATATTATTAAATGGTAAACAAATACATACAATTGGGGAAACTATGGAAACGCCCCAACAATGGTGAATAAGAGCGGTGTTTTAGTGATTGTAACCCTAAACCTCCAGTTATTGTTCAACCCTCAACCGAAAAATCAATCATGATTACTTCACGGCAATCCCAAAAACTGAAGCAAGAACTCTTCCAGCAGATTTTTGGACACGAATCTTTTTAGGGCTTGAAGAACCAAAGGGTCGCTATTCCATCGATTGTTGCTTTTCCATAGTAACAATTCGGTTTAAGAAGTCTACATCGTTTTCAAATGGAGCACAGATGGAACGCGATGCTTTTACCTTTGCACGCTTTTGGTCAACACTCAAACATTTGGGGATCCATTTTGCAGAAATTTTTCTCATGGCCAAATTGACATGAACTATATGATGAACGCCTTCGCATGAAATATCCAGTGCTCCAGATATCCCTTTTAGCCCAATTCAAAGGTCTGATAGAATCGTGTCAGGAACTGCTTCGTTATTTTGGGGACTAACACAGAAACTGGCCCTCAGTAATCAAAAAAACTAAATTCTGTGGTTCTGAATATGCGATTCTCTTGAAATTTTGCATGAACAATCAGTATATCAATCTTTCATCACAAAATGAATTTCACTCGAAGGATATCTATGGAAATAATAAGATTCTTCTTTTCAATATTCCAATTGAATTTTCTATGTATCTGATAGCACTTCGGCCACAAAATCTTGCAAGAGGCTTGTTATGAGGAACAAAAATTTCGAATAGCCAATTTTATGTAACACCCTGTTCGATTTGGCTGGCTAACAAACATAACTGCGTCATTTGGTAATCGAACCCACCCTGAAAATCTTAGTCTTTAGGCCCTCGAATGTTATCGTGCTAATAGCCGGACGACCCCACGGACATAATTGAAATTGACCGCGGATTAGTCATCAAGAAGTCGAACGCTATCGTTTGAGACCATTTTCGGCCCAAAATTGGAAAATTATGGACATTTGGGTAAAACGATGTAGCACTCGTTTTAGTAGTACGAGCGCTCAAAAACAATAAACTTTTTTTTTCTAGAAAGTTCTGCTTCGAAAGTGTATGTGAACCATAAAAAACATGGTCAACAAGACTCGCTTTGAAACTGTCAACCTTGTTAATTCGAAAAATAGCCCAAGACATGAAATGTGTTAATAACTAAGAATGCTAAAGGAAGACTTCATTCGGAAAAACATTTTTAGGCTTTATGCGAAATTTTAGATCGAAATTCGGTAATTTATTAATTACCTTAGGTTCGAGCTCTTATCATTTTTCCGTGATGTCGGTAATTTCGAATTGCTCTGAAATACTTAATATAACTTCTACTCTGCAGGGTGTCTACTTTAAAAGTGGCCAAACATCTAGGAACATTTCTTGATTTCACGAAATATTTTTACTTTCTGCTCTTAAATGATCATTATTCAGTTCTCTTCGTAGTCTCTTCAAATTTGATCACATGTTCGGAAAGCGCAATAAATTTGCTACAAGATCAGAGAGTTATGCCCGATTGCACCGTTCGTCTAAGCGACGTTTAAGCCCTGAAATGACGTTTCATCAATGGAATAAACGTCACTTAAGGGCTTAAACGTTGCTTAGACGAACGGTGC
Organism: Propylea japonica; assembly: GCA_013421045.1. Lineage (NCBI taxonomy): Eukaryota > Metazoa > Arthropoda > Insecta > Coleoptera > Coccinellidae > Propylea > Propylea japonica. The sequence goes on from CM024240.1 coordinate 40,822,480, forward strand.
AATCGGGCATTAGTGTGCAGAAAAAACTACTATCGCGGGCGTAGTGAGGGGATGAAAGATCACGATTCTGAAGTTAACAAAATTAGTCCTATTTTCCAATGGGTTTTTCGATGAAATATTGATAATTATGCACACGTTTTCTTTTCAGTAAAAAATACCCAATTTAGTGTACTTTCGAATGACATATCAACTTTTGTGCTAGCTCCGCCATAATATCATGGCTAACAAGATAACAACGAAAAAGTTAGAAATTCCGAGCCTAAATTTGCTCTATATTTAAGCCCTTCGTGACTGAATCTTAATGTAATTTCATGAAAATCACCAAATCATCTGTTAGCTCTGTAGATACTGAGACCAGACTTACATTGTGTAGGTGAAACCTAAATAATTTAGGAAAGTGGGGCGCCATAGGATATTATGCACTGATGACGCCACTTTAACGAAATCAGGTGTGATTAATTTACGCAAAAACTATGTATGGCAGAGAGAAAACCCTCATGCGACTATTGTTTCTCATTTCCAACATGAGTTGTGTATCAAAGTAAGGTTGAAATTCATGAGAGCAGAACTTTAATCCAAAACAAATTGACAGACATATTGGATGAAATGCACCTGTCTAACAGATAAAATGTCTGGTTTCAAATGAATGGCTGCCCAGTACATAATAGTCGTAATGTCGAGATCTATTGAATGAATATTTAGGGGTATAATGTATTGCAAGATTCGGTCAGATGGCCAACGAGGAGACCCGACCTTACGCCTTTGGATTCTTAAGTCTATAATACTTTGAAAAAGAAAGTATAATCAATTCGCTTTCAGCTCCAGAAGGATTTTATGGACAGAATAAAATTGTTTTGTGTCAGAGACGCTATGAACTTTGCAGAGTTGTACATTCAGTACGAAAATTATGTGTCAAATGTATTGAAGAAGAACTACTATATTATAAATAACCAGAGAGAAAGAGACGATGCTGAAATCAGTGAGAGCGAAAACACTATATGCGCAGCCAAACTAATGATTGAAAAACTTGCAATATCACATAAAACACCACATATGTCTAATGCAAATTCGCGAACTATAGAAAATGATATTCGGCTCGATAAGGATCAAAATGGTACGGCCTTTGGTCAATTATTAAATAATTTACACTTACAAAGGACAAATGCTATGAATGCTAAAAGTGGAGTGTGATAATAATTGAACTTACTAAGTTTTGTGGAGTTCAAGCTAATTCCAGGTGTGTTTGTGCCTAATTCACCTTCGATTAAATGGAATAAATTAGGAAGGGTGAAGTTAAAAATAGGATAAATAAGATGAATTTTAACCTGAACAGCACTACCACTGTATGCTCGGGATGAAGATGGTAATCCCGACCTTCCTTGGGTAGAATAAAAATGCGGGTGTAGCTATAATCCTAATGTAGCGGGTTGAACTATGACTGAATGCGGGTTGAACTATAACTTTGATGCACTGAACACCTATGTGCACAGTAATCACTGCGGTTTTATTACGATGCGACAATTTTCACGTATGAAAAACTAAAATGCTAAGTGAAATTCTATAACGTGTTCTAAGCGGCTTCTAATTCGAACTGAACTGTCGAGAGAATAAAATGTAAAAACATGTGGTGTCATATGTGAGCTGAATTAAGATATTATTAAATGGTAAACAAATACATACAATTGGGGAAACTATGGAAACGCCCCAACAATGGTGAATAAGAGCGGTGTTTTAGTGATTGTAACCCTAAACCTCCAGTTATTGTTCAACCCTCAACCGAAAAATCAATCATGATTACTTCACGGCAATCCCAAAAAACTGAAGCAAGAACTCTTCCAGCAGATTTTTCGGACACGAAACTTTTTAGGGCTTGAAGAACCAAAGGGTCGCCATTCCATCGATTGTTGCTCTTCCATAGTAACAATTCGGTTTAAGAAGTCTACATCGTTTTCAAATGGAGCACAGATGGAACGCGATGCTTTTACCCTTGCACGCTTTTGGTCAACACTCAAACATTTGGGGATCCATTCTGCAGAAATTTTTCTCATGGCCAAATTGACATGAACTATATGATGAACGCCTTCGCATGAAATATCCAGTGCTCCAGATATCCCTTTTAGCCCAATTCAAATGTCTGATAGAATCGTGTCAGGAACTGCTTCGTTATTTTTGGGGACTAACACAGAAACTGGCCCTCTCGATCGGCCATCATCTTCAATAGAAAATTTTTCTCTTTTGATACTTGCAGTGCAATTTGTCATGATCACATACAAGGGACATTGATCACCAAGGGTATCAAGCTACTTTCTAAATTATTCCTGTCTAGCCACGATTATCTCCCTGCCACTGACGCAAACATCCTTCTTAATAATTTTCCCGATTTATCCTCAAACCTCCTCGTTGAAAGAAATTTCACGACATTTCAAACTTTTTTTCAGTTTAAGAAAGAGACGATAGTCGGGTGGAGACAAATATGGTGAATAAGAGGGATGTTCTAGTAATTGTAACTCTAAATCTCCAGTTATTGTTCTACCCTTATCGAAAAAATCAATCATGTCTACTTCATGGCAATCCCAAAAAACTGAAGAAAGAACGTTTCCAGCAGATTGTTCGACACGAAACTTCTTAGGGCTTGGAGAACCAGAGTGTCGCCATTCCATCAATTGTTGCTTTATTTCGGGATCGTTTTCATGGTTTTCAAATCAAACACAGATCGAACGCGTTGCGTTTACCCTTGCACGCTTTTAGTCAACATTCAAACATTTGGGGATCCATTTTGCAGAAATTTATCTCATGTCCAAATTGTAGTGAACTATATGACGAACGCGTTCGCATGAAATGTCCAGTGCTTCAGATATCCGTTTCAGCCCAATTCGAAGGTCTGATAAAATCATGTCATTTACTGCTTCGTTATTTTTGGGGACTAACACAGAAACTGGCCCTCTCGATCGGCCATCATCTTCAATAGAAAATTTTTCTCTTTTGATACTTGCAGTGCAATTTTTCATGATCACATCCAAGGGACATTGATCACCAAGGGTATCAAGCTACTTTCTAAATTATTCCTGTCTAGCCACGATTATCTCCCTGCCACTGACGCAAACATCCTTCTTAATCATTTTTCCGATTTATCCTCAAACCTCCTCGTTGAAAGAAATTTCACGACATCTCAAACTTTTTTTCAGTTTAAGAAAGAGACGATAGTCGGGTGGAGACAAATATGGTGAATAAGAGGGATGTTCTAGTAATTGTAACTCTAAATCTCCAGTTATTGTTCTACCCTTATCGAAAAAACCAATCATGTCTACTTCATGGCAATCCCAAAAAACTGAAGAAAGAACGTTTCCAGCAGATTGTTCGACACGAAACTTCTTAGGGCTTGGAGAACCAGAGTGTCGCCATTCCATCAATTGTTGCTTTATTTCGGGATCGTTTTCATGGTTTTCAAATCGAACACAGATCGAACGCGTTGCGTTTACCCTTGCACGCTTTTGGTCAACATTCAAACATTTGGGGATCCATTTTGCAGAAATTTATCTCATGTCCAAATTGTAGTGAACTATATGACGAACGCGTTCGCATGAAATGTCCAGTGCTTCAGATATCCGTTTCAGCCCAATTCGAAGGTCTGATAAAATCATGTCATTTACTGCTTCGTTATTTTCGGGGACAGACACAGAAACTGGCCTTCCTGATCGATCATCATCCTCAATAGAAAATTTTTCTCTTTTGATACTTGCAGTCCAATTTTTCACGATCACATACGAAGGACATTGATCACCAAGGGTATCAAGCAGCGAGCTGATTTAGAAAACCTACTGTCCGAATCATTTCTGTCTAGCCACGATTATCTTCCTGCTACTGACGCAAACTGCATTTTTCCGATACATCCTCAATCGACGTACACATTGCAATTGCATAGCTCTTGTTCAGGGCCCAAAGGGCCTACTAAGTTCAATTAATATCCCAGTCAAGAGTCTTACACCACCACTTTCAACATTATGTCTCATATGTAACTGGTGTTATTATTATTTAAATTAGGATCGTTTTGGCTAGGCCAGTCCTTCGGAAACTGGGATATGTTTGGATTGTTCTCAGGCCAGGCAGCTCAGAACACTTGCATACCACTTGCTGTTTCTGCTATCAATCCATGAAGTCTGCAAATATCATGTGCTGACTTTCCCATACGGTACAAATGATGTTTGTACCGACGGTGTTCTATCAGCAATCCCACCATCACCCAAAGCTCAGCTCGTGACAGCTTCATGAGCTTTCTGGTATAGATAGGTGAAATCATCTCGATTTTTTTGGACGGAATAAGTCCAGGGCTGTTTTTCCACAGGGTTGTTCGCTTATTCAGCTCCCATTATCGGACCGCTGCGCTGCCTCAAATTGGTATTTTCCAAGTCCACAGTAAAGCCCAGATCTGCAGGTGTTAACCTTGATGCATTTTTTGCAAGTTCATCGGCTTTTTCATTGCCTTCAACACCACTGTGCCCTGGCATCCACAGTAGAGGAACTTTATTGCCTTTTGCTAGTTGCCTTATGGTCAGTAGAAAACCCTGGCAGTGCGATTCCATAAATCTCAGCGTGGCCTGGCTGTCCTTGATGATGTAAACATGCGTCCACTTGAGGTTCATCTTAAGACACTTCTGGGCCCATATATGGAGGCTTCACATCTAAGGGTTTTAGAGATCCTCAATTTAGGTCTATATATTCCAATGCCAGTGCCTTTTTCTGATTTGGATCTATCGGTGAACCATATTTGTTAGATTCTTATCCAAGCGATTTCCGAAACTAATTGCATTAGGACGGTCAATTATGATCGTTTAAAGGGTGGGATTTCGAAATCGAATTTATCTAACATAACATCCGATGGCTTGCCAATGGGTTTTTATCTATGTGATTCAATTTGTCCATCCCAGTTTCCAGGAAGAAGCTTCTCGCTTCATTTTTTCTGAACGTGAACAAGTACGCATGACATAGCAGCCTAGGGTGAATGAATGGCATGTGAAATGTGAACATCAAGCGAATCCTCCATGATTATTTCAATGAAGTTGGACTGCAGTTGGTCATTAGTCATTGGCTATCTAATGCCTTATCTTTGGGCCAGATTATTTCTCTAATAAAAACAAATCATATGAGCCTTGACAATAGACTTCACTATGATCGGTCGAAATACCTCACATTAACTCACTGAGCAGGAAACTGCAGCGATCTCATTTCGAAAACCGACTTTCTAAATAATTCCTGTCTAACTGTAAAGTTATGGATCGGTAGATATGGTTGAGTAATTTTATATTAAACAACTTCTTTCAATTAGTAATTTATTTGTCTTTCTGACTACTACACTTCTCTTGATCGAACTAACTATCTAACTCACTCCTACTACCGGGTCAACCCGTTATCATCATCATACATTGCGCATGATATAATCTTATCTGAATTAAAATATGGAACATAAATTATTCTTCTTATTACCTTACATCCCCTCCTATAAGATCACAAATATCCTAACCTATAGATAATATACAGAATGTCTTACATAATCTAAGCCTATGATATACAGATCTTATATTATCATACATAAGTCATCAAATACATATATACAGTCAATATACAGGGTGACTGGTGACGTAAGGGACAACGGCTAACTGGAGATAAAGGACCTCAAACTGAATGAGGATTGAGGATTTAAATGTCCCATAAGGCTATTAGTTTCAGAGATACAGGGTGTTTTTTGCAAAAGTGCTAAAACTATTAACTCCCATATCTTCGTCAATATGGCAAATTTTTCGCTGATATTTGGCAAGCTTGTTAATATACATATTCTCCAACAGATCGACAAGAAAAAATTCCCAAAAATTGCAGGTCCGTATTCAAAAATTTCAATTTCCGTGTCAGGTGAGAAATATCACTCGGTATATGAAATAAAAAAAATTAAATTAGGAAATTGGAATCTGCAAAAAACACTGAGTAAAAATCTGTTTTTAGTTTCAATGGCACAAATTTTTTAAAGTTTTTATGATATGTTGAAACTCGAATATTACAATTTTTTCATATTGAATTCAAGAAACACACTATTCCTGAAAGAAAAAAACACTGAATTTGAGATGCTTAAATAATACTGACGCATTTTGAATATTCCTTCACATCTTGAAATACTTTTTCATTAAATTTTCTATCATTATTATAAGAAAAACTCAAAAAACAATACAAACACAAAAAGATTAACAGTAGCATATATGGTTCATAAAAAAATCAAATAAACAAATGCTTGATATGCGAGAGCCATTCCCCTCACACACTTATTGGCTCTTTTGAATAATTGAAGTACGTTTCATATCCACAAGATGAAAAATTACTCTTGATAGAACAGTAACACTAGATTTCAGGTCGAGAAAAGTTGGACTCTCTTCTCAGAACGCCTGAACAATAATCCATCTGATACTTATTCTTTCAACAAAATTTATTCTTCTATTAAATTGTGCAATGATTCATGAGAAAACAACTAAGCTAATGCTCGAAATCAGAGCAATTTGCTTCAACGCATTTATTGGCTCTCTTGAACTCTAATGATTTCTTTCTCTTTTGAGATGGGGATTATTCTGAGAGCAAATATTATATCCGTTCATTTTGCGCAATCCAAAAACAAGTATCATCTACATATTCTTTATTCGTGAATATTGAAGGCATTTTTCAGTAGATAAACAAACGACACAATTCCCAATAATTCACAATCAATGAATGTATGAATATAAACGTCATTTTTTGAAATAAGCCTACTCTGTGTAGTAGGATGTATTTTTATTTATAATGAATAATAAACCTCTTATTCTAAAAAATCACTTGTTTCCCTAATATTCTGTTTGCATTAAAGAAATTCATATGCTTCTCAAAAGAAGATGAAGTTGCTACACCTAAGTACATATTAGAGGAAAATAAGTCCTCAAGATTCATACATTATTTCATTGAAGAATAAATTTTGTTGAAAACATAAGTACCAGATGGATTATTGTTTTGGGGTTCTGAGAAGAAAGTCAAACTTTTCTCGAGCTGAAATCCAGTGTTTCTGTTCTATCAAGAGTATAATTTTTCATCTTGTGGATATAAAAAGTACTTCAATTGTTCAAGAGAGTCATTAAGTGTGTGAGGGGAATGGCTTTCGCATATCGAGCATTTGTTTATTTGATTTTTTTATGAATCATATGTGCTACTGTTCCTCTCTTTGTATTTCTATTGTTTTTTTAATTTTTCTTATAATATTGATAAAAAATTAATAAAAAAGCAGTTCAAGATGTGAAGGAATATTCAAAATGCATCAGGATTATTTAAGTATCTCAAATTCAGTGTTTTTTCTATCAGGAATAGTATGTTTCTTGAATTCAATATGAATAAATTGTAATATTCGACTTTCTACGTATTATAAAAATTATAAAAAATTTGTGCCATTCAAACTAAAAACAGATTTTTACTCAGTGTTTCTTGGAGATTCGAATTTTCCAATTCAATTTTTTTTATCTCATATACCGAGTGATATTTCTAACCTGTCACGGAAATTGAAATTTTTGAATACGGACCTGCAATTTTTGGGAATTTTTCTTCTCGATCTGATGGAGAACATGTATAGTAACAACCTTGCCAAATATCAGCGAAAAATTTGCTATATTGACGAAGATATGGGAGTTTATAGTTTTGGCACTTTTGCAAAAAACACCCTGTATCTCTGAAATTAATAGCCTTATAGGACATTTAAACCCCCAATTCTCATTCAGTTTGAGGTCCTCTATATCCAGTTAGCCGTTGTCCCTTACGTCACCAGTCACCCTGTAGATACACAAAATTTCAATTACATGTATCATGAACAGAACTTCTCAAAAAGTAAGGTTCCCTAGTTGGTCTTTCCTTTTTAACAGTTAAATGTTGCCTATTTCGTCTATACAATTTTCCTGACTCATTCTTAATTATAAAAGATCTTGGTTCATCACAATTTTTTGAAATAATACCGTTCTCCCACTTATCATTCAATTTGAATACAACTTTACTACCAGCTTTTCCTTCTGGCAAATTTTGTGTATGTTTATCATAGAAAATTTTTTTTTCTGTTGACGCAATTTCAAAGTATTATGTAATTCTTTATTTTTAATTAGATTGGGTTCAAGCAAGGTATCCACAGTGGGTAGATTGTCTTTCAAACGCCTATTGAAAAGTAACTGTGCTGGTGACAAGCCAATACCTGATATTGGAGTATTTCTGTACTTTAAAAGATAAAAATCAAGATTTCCTCCCTCAGCGTGACATTTCTTCAACATATTTTTGCAAATGTTAACACATTTTTCAGCAAGTCCGTTCGGGCTGGATGTTATTAAAGTTATATTATATTCAACAAGGAACTGTTTCAGGTGAACTGAATTGAAAGGTTGATTATCTGCTACTAGATAATCAGGGAAACCATGAAAAGAAAAAACTTTCATTAACAGTCTAGACACTTCTTGTGCCGTTTTGAACCTCATGCTCCTCAACTCAATCCATTTCGAATAATAGTCCATTATTGCTAAACAGGTTTTTCCCTTGTATTCGCAAATATCAGCACCAATTCTTTGCCATGGTCTTTTAGATATTTCATGAGATAACATAGGTAACCGAGGATTGTTATTTTTGAATTTCAGGCAAATATGACAATTATTCACATAATCAACTATATCTCTACTCATATTCGGCCAGTAAATTTTTTCATTTGCCCTATTCCTACATTTATTTATTCCTAAATGACCTTCATGTAGTTTCTGTAACATTCTATATCGCAAATTTTTAGGAATTATTATTCTATCGCCATAAAAAATCAAATCATTATCAATACTCAGCTCATGTTTAATTTGGAAAAATTTTTTGATTGAATCCGGTAACTTTTTGAAATTTTTTGGCCATGCAGTAGAAACATATTTTCGTACCAATGTGAGAACCTCATCCCTTTCAAATTCATTTATCAACTCAGAAATTTTTTCTTTACTCATAGGAATAAACTTTGAAATTGAACTAATAATATGAGAATTTTCTATTTCTACTTCAGTAGAATATTTTAGAGGAGCCCTAGATAACATATCAGCAATGAACATCTTTTTACCCGGCAAATAAGAAACTTCAAAATTATATTTCAGTAATTTAAGTCGTATTCTTTGCAACCTGCTTGACAACTTATTCAAATCTCTTTTAAAAATTTTAACAAGAGGTTTATGGTCAGTTTGCACTAGCACATTATCATGACCATATATGTAATAACTAAAATGATCGGCTGCAAACAATATAGCACCCATTTCGCGTTCGATACAGGCGTATCTCTTCTCACAGTCTGTGAGAGCCCTACTAGCAAAGGCTATTGGTTGACCTTTCTGTAACAAACAAGCCCCCATCCCTTCAATACTTGCATCACACTGAACAGTAAGAGGACTTTTATCATCATAATGCACCAAGCAAGGAGGTGAGGTCAGAATTTTTTAATACTATCCACTCTTTCTGAATGAATCTTTTCCCATTTCCAAATAACATTATTACAAGTGAGTTGCCTTAAGGGCGCTGTTATCTGAGACAAATTTGGTATAAACTTGCCCAAATACTTAACAAGACCTAAAAATCTAAGGAGCTTTTTTTGTTCCTTGGATTTTCTAACTTCATTATAGTTTCTATCCTGTCAGAATCAATTTCTATTCCTTTTTCTGAAACTTTAAACCCTAAAACTTTAATTTCCTTTTTTGAACTGAAATTTATTTTTGTTGAAAGTGATCCCAAGTTTTTAGCCTATCTAAAACTTTTTTCAAAACTACATCATGCTCTTCTTCTGTACTACCCGAAATAATTAAATCATCCATGTATATTTTACTTCCAAGAATATCACTAAAAACTAGAGTGTTTTGTCTCTGAAAAACCTCAGCTGCAGTGTTTATACCAAAAGGTAATCTCAAAAACCTATATCTCCCTAAATGTGTTGCAAAAGTTGTGAGTTTAGAAGAAAATTCATCTAATTTAATCTGATAAAAAGAGTCTTTAAGATCTAAAATTGAAAAAAAATTTTTATTGTTAAGGTCTGCTAATAATTCATTAGGTGATGGTATCTGGAAGTGCTCCCTTTTAATATATTCATTCAAAACAGTTGGGTCTAGGCAAATTCTCAAACTTTTATCACTTTTTTCAGTCACAACAATGTTATTTACCCAATCAGTTGGTTCTATTTGTTTGCAAATAACACCTGCTTTTTCTAATTTATTCAGACATTTTTCAAATTCAGGTAAAAGTCTCTTGGTAATTCGTCTAGCAGAGAAAACACAAGGTTTACATTCATCTTTCAACACAAACTTATAAGGTTTACCAGGAAAACATCCCAATCCCTCAAAAACTTCAGAGTATTTCTCTAATACCATTTCTTTAGAAGGAAAATTTACGTCACCCTGAGAAAGAAAATCAGATTCTTGAGAAACGCTATCTACCACTTTCAATAATTTCAATTTCAAAATAGATTTCAATCCTAAAATTGGCTTACCACCATTGTTCACAACAAAAAATTTCAGATGGTGAATCTTACCACGAATCACACAATCTAGCTCTGTGGACCCCTTGACTTGAAGCTTGTTTCCATTATAGGCTGTCAAAATTACATTTTGAGGGGTGATCGATGCCATTGGATCAATAGCTTCCAAAGTTTCAACAGGAAGAACATTGCATTCTGCACCAGTATCTATTTTAAAGGAAACCAATTTATCATTAATGATTATATCTTATAATAATTCAAATTTTCTACGATTGATACAAAATTTATCTATTTGTTTTGCATTTTCACTGTTATATAATAAATCTACATTATCTATTAAAAAATCATCATCACTATCTGAAAAGTAATGAATATCAATATCATTCACATTTTTTATGGACTTATTAACATTTTTATGAATGTTTCTTTTTTTGAAACAACAAGATTCGAAATGATTTTTCTTTTTACATGAGAAAAACAAATTTCCCAAATGCTGGACATTTACCAAAATCATGAATACTATCACATTTATGACATTTTTTATATTTATTATGTTTTTTGTATATATTTGTTTGAGAAATTGTATTAGAAGGATAACTTAAATTTTCATTCCTTCGGGATCTGATAACATCGACTGATGTTGAGGGTTTGTCGTTCATTTCCTGCATCTGTTCTTGTTCTGCTCATGGACTCTTGAAATTTCTTCAGTCTTCGCCAAAGTGAGTTTCTCCACTTGTAAAAGTTTTTCTCGTAGGTCCTGGTCCAATAAACCCATAACGATTCTGTCCCTGATTATATTATCCTGCTCTTGATATTCACACGTAGCGGCCAGTGACTTTAATTCAGTAATATACTGCGACATTGTTTGTTCTTCCTTCTGATTGCATTGAAGAAACTTGTATCTTTCGAATACCAAGTTTTTTTTTGGTTCACAATATGTGTCGAATTTTTTTTGATATCATTCAACTTCGCCCTATCAAATTGAACATTGAAGGTATTAAATATTTTAACTCCTTCTTCTCCAATTAAATTTAAGAATGTGGCAATTTTAATCGATTCTTCTGCATCTGATTTCCCAGAAGCGAGAATGAAAATCTCAAATTGTTGGAACCACGTGCTCCAGTTCTTCGCTATGTTGCCGTGTTTGAAATTCATCGTCGGTGGAATTCTTAGCGTATCCATTTCTTCTTGATGAAATTAACAATACCTGACACCATCTAATATTATCGATCGGTTGATATGGTTGAGTAATCTTATATTAAACAACTTCTTTCAATTAGTAATTTATTTGTCTTCCTGTCTACACTTCTCTTGATCGAACTAACTATCTAACTCACTCCTACTACCGGGTCAACCCGTTATCATCATCATACATTGCGCATGATATAATCTTATCTGAATTAAAACATGGAACATAAATTATTCTTCTTATTACCTTACATAACCTCGATTATCTCCCTGCCACCAACGCAAACTGCCTTTTTAATCATTTTCCCGATTCTACCCCAAACGACGTACACATTGCAATTGCATAGTTTTTGTTCAGGGCCCAAGGGGTCGACTAAATTCAATTAATATCCCAGTCAAGAGCCTTACACTACCACTTTCAACATTATGTCTCATATCTCACCGGAGTTAATTAATTTCGAAGGGCAGTGGCTGTAAACAAATTCACTTAGACATGTCGCGCTCATACAGGTCCGTGAGTTAACTCACCCTTCGTTCGTATTTCCCTAATGGGGAAAGTATCGAATTTGTGACGTGTTAGTGGCGTGAAGAAGACGTAAATTCCATTTCGGAGAATGTTGGAGAAGATGTCGTTAAGACCAGCGCTCAAGGAGACTTGGAGATTCGATGTTCTGCTTAAGTTTGAAATCATTTTTCGGTGGAGGATTAAAGTTTGAGAACAAGCTACCCTTGTTGTCCTGCACATAGTGAACAACTTACTGAATTAGCGAAGTAATAGAATGGTTATAGTTTCCAACTACAGAAAAAAATTCAAGAAACACCTTGAGCAAGTGCTTTTGAGGGCTCGATCATTGGTGAAGCAATAATGCTATTATGCCTCAAAATTTTGTATATGACTTGAGATTCATGCTAAGTATATGTATGCAAAATCTCATCATGTTCGAAATTATATTCTGGAAATAATTGAAAAAATGAAATATTATGTAAAATATCAGTAATCAAAAAAACTAAATTCTGTGGTTCTGAATATGCGATTCTCTTGAAATTTTGCATGAACAATCAGTATATCAATATTTCATCACAAAATTAATTTCACTCGAATCGGATATCTTGATATGGAAATAATAAGATTCTTCTTTTCAATATTCAAATTGAATTTTCTATGTATCTGTCAGCACTTCGGCCACAAAATCTTGCAAGAGGCTTGTTATGAGGAACAAAAATTTTGAATAGCCAATTTTATGTAACACCCTGTTCGATTTGGCTGGCTAACAAACATAACTGCGGCATTTGGAAATCGAACCCTCCCTGAAAATCTTAGTCTTTAGGCCCTTGAATGTTATCGTGCTAATAGCCAGACGACCCCACGGACAGAATTGAAATTTACCGCGGATTCGTCATCAAGAAGTCGAACGCTATCGTTTGAGACCATTTTCGGTCCAAAATTGGAAAATTACGGACATTTGGGTAAAACGATGTAGCTCTCGTTTTAGTAGTACGAGCGCTCAAAAACAATAAACTTTTTTTTTATAGAAAGTTCTGCTTCGAAAGTGTATGTGAACCATAAAAAAACTTGGTCAACAAGACTCGCTTTGAAGCTGTCAACCTTGTTAATTCGAAAAATAGCCCAAGACATGAAAATTTGTTAATAACTAAGAATGCTAAAGGAAGACTTCATTCAGAAAAAAATTTTTAGGCTTTATGCGAAATTTTAGATCGAAATTCGGTAATTTATTATTACCTAGGTTCGAGCTCTTATCATTTTTCCGTGATGTCGGTAATTCCAAATTGCTCTGAAATACTTAATATAACTTCTACTCTGCAGGATGTCTACTTTAAAAGTGGCCAAACATCTAGGAACATTTCTTGATTTCACGAAATATTTTTACTTTCTGCTCTTAAATGATCATTATTCAGTTTTCCTTGTAGTCTCTTCAAATTTGATCACATGTTCGGAAAGCGCAATAAATTTGCTACAAGATCAGAGAGTTGGTGGGCAGAAAAAACTACTATCGCGGGCGTGGTGAGGGGATGAAAGATCACGATTCTGAAGTTAACAAAATTAGTCCTATTTTCCAATGGGTTTTTCGATGAAATATTGATAATTATGCACACGTTTTCTTTTCAGAAAAAATACCTAATTTAGTGTACTTTCGAATGACATATCAACTTTTGTGCTAGCTCCGCCATAATATCATGGCTAACAAGATAACAACGAAAAAGTCTAGAAATTCCGAGCCTAAATTTGCTCTATATTTAAGCCCTTCGTGATTGAATCTCAATGTAATTTCATGAAAATCACCAAATCATCTGTTACCTGTAGATACTGAGACCAGACTTACATTGTGTAGGCGATACCTAAATAATTTAGGAAATTGGGGCGCCATAGGATATTATATGCACTGATGACGCCACTTTAACGAAATCAGGCGTGATTAATTTACGCAAAAACTATGGCAGAGAGAAAACCCTCATGCGACTATGTTTCTCATTTCCACATGAGTTGTGTATGCAAGTAATTTAGAAAATTCATGAGAGCAGAACTTAATCCAAGCAACTTGACAGACGTATTGGATGAAATGCACCTGTCTACAGATAAAATGTCTGGTTTCAAATGAATGGCTGCCCAGTACATAATAGTCGTAATGTCGAGATCTATTGAATGAATATTTAGGGTTATAATGTATTGCAAGATTCGGTCAGATGGCCAACGAGGAGACCCCACCTTACGCCTTTGGATTCTTAAGTCTATAATACTTTGAAAAAGAAAGTATAACCAATTCGCTTTCAGCTCCGGAAGGATCTTATGGACAGAATAAAACTGTTTTGTGCCAGAGACGCTATGAACTTTGCAGAGTTGTACCGGGTTTTTCACTATAATTTGACACCCCCTTTAACTTTGTTACTGAAGGAGATACAAAAAAATGTTTCGTATAAAAGTTTCGCAAAATCAACTGAGATTTTTTGATATGAGTCCAGAAACTGAAAAATATACAGGATGGCCAACATATTGATGGCAACTTCGTTTTTTCAAATGGAACACCCTGTATATTTTTCCACGTTTGGCTAGCTCTTTTTCCCCTGATTTTGAATATGTAACATATGTTAGTCTATTTCTTTTATTCTGAGAACCACAGAGTTTCAAATTTTAAGAACCACCTGCCAAGATCTGTAATCATTTTACAAGTGGCAGAGTGCTTTACTGAAAGTGCTCATTTTTGGAGTTATATAAACGTCAATGGGAAGAAATACAGGGTGAACAACATTGAATGCAACTTATTTTTTCAAAGGGACACCCTGTCCTGAGGTGCGTCAAGTTGGTGACACACCCCTCGAAATTTGGTATCAAATTGTTTTGAGAATTTTGTGCCCATTTTGTGCCAATTTGTGCCGTATGTTATGAATTTTGTGCCCGTTCCGTTCTCGAGATATTTCAAGTTTTTCAAGTGTGTCACCAACTTGACAGTGTGACACACTTGTGGAAATATGAAATTTTTTTTTCTTTCGATAAATTGTGCCCATTCTGTGCCAATTTGTGCCGTATATTATGAATTTTGTGCCCGTTCCGTTTTCGAGATATTACAAGTTTTTCAAGTGTGTCACCAACTTGACGCTGTGACACACTTGTGGAATTCTAAAATTTTCTTCTTTCGATAAATTGTGCCCATTTTGTGCCAATTTGTGCTGTATGTTACGAATTTTGTGCTCGTTCAGTTCTCGAGATATTTTGAGTTTTGTTGTGGGGAGCGTCAATTGGTGACAAACCCCTCGAATTTTGGTATCAAATTGTTTGGGGAATTTTGTGCCCATTTTGTTCTAATTTGTGCCGTATATTATGAATTTTGTGCCAGTTCCGTTTTAGAGATATTTCGAGTTTTTCATGTGAGTCACCAAGTACACGTTGTGTTATTTCTGTCGATCCTGAGAGATGATAGCATGTAATTCAAAGACGACGACGTTTAAAACCATATCATAAATTTTTGTGACATTTTAAACAAAGGTGGTTTTAAACGGCAGACATTAGGTGAAAACCAACCAAATTTCAATGATTCGATGACCTTTTCACTTAGAATAATCAACTCAATATAATAATTGAGTTGATGAATTAATATATAAGTACAGGCTTATCGAATATGTGACACATCCTCAGTTATAATTAATATATTAGTAATATTCTACTTCATTCCATAATGAGCTATATAACGATCATTCAATAAAACAGATACGCGATAGTTTCGTTCGTTTCATCGGCAAACTGCATATTCGGGTTAATAATACATATTCCGATAGGGTTTAGTGAAAAATTGGTTAAAGTGACTTGAAAAACTTATCTCAGGGCAATTACCAAACAATAAAATGCTAGAATCATTGCGTTGCAGCATTAATAACGAATAATTTTTTAAGTAAAGTTAAAATTAAAATTGTCAGTATAATAGCCATAATAAGATGAAGATTTGTATTGGATTCAAAAATCCAAATTATCAGTAATGATTATTTCATGATGATAAGTATGCAGCTGACAAGTAGAGTTTATAAGATTAATGTTTTCCTTGTATTAATAATTTTTTTTCTGATGTGCCTCATCATTTTATTTTGTCCACAAGCCGCCACTCCAAAAATATATGCTGTACCAATTCCTTACTCGATTCTCGTTCATCGTGGTTGATTTGCTGTCTTCTCTCTAATCCGTGCATTTTTCTGCTTCATGGTGCAAAAGTCAAGGAGCGAATAATCATAATTCAGGACGACGATAGAACTTACCTACTGCTGAAATGAAGGGAATAAAACAACATATTAACGAGAATCCTCGGATGAAAAAAATTAAACTTATATTTTTGTTTACGAAATAAACATACGGTGTACCGATATAGAATATCAATAAAATAAACAACTCATTCTCAACATAATCATTCTTCAATACCTCTTTGGTCCCCTCGAAATTTTGTAAAATTTCAGGAAAGTTCTTTAATAATTCTGATGACAGTTGCGGTAAGCGTTCCTCCAAAATACCAATTGTTGATGGTAAAGAATTTTCTAATGCTATGAAACGTTCAATCATATGGAAGGTCGAATTCCACCTTGTTGAGATATCTTTGATCAACTTCTATGGAATTTCCACATCAGAATGTGTTTGAAATTTCATCAATTTTGAATTGGACAGACTGTCACGACTGAAGTGGGAAAAGATTGTTTTTATTTTGTTGTTGATGTGTTGAACCAAAAACAGAGCGTCTTGAAGTAAGTTTCAGAAAATGGGCAAAGCAACCGAAAAATTTACAACAACACTCGTCGCCTTTTCTATATTAGCGGCATTATCCTCAAGTTGTTGACACTCATGAAAAAAAATGAAATATCTCAAAAAACGAAAAATTTCCAAAATAATTTGATACCAAAATTCGACAGGTGTGCCACCAACTTGACGCTCCTCACAACTAAAACACTTAATATCTCGAAAACTGAACAGGCACAAAATTCGTAACATACGGCAAAATTTTGAATTATTTATCCAAGGAAGAATATTTCCAGCTTCCTCATATGAGTCTCATTGTGAGGTTGGTGACTCACAGGAAAAATCGAAATATCTCGAAAAAGGAACGGGCACAAAATTCATAGTATACTGCACAAATTGGCACAATATGGACGCCAAATTCCCAAATCAATTTGATACCAAAATTCGAGGGGTGTGTCACCAACTTGACGCCCCCACAAACAAAACTAAAAATATCTCGAGAACTGAACGAGCACAAAATTCATAATATACGGCACAAATTGGCACAGAATGGGCACATTTATCGAAAAAAAAAATTTTCATATTTCCACAAGTGTGTCACAGCGTCAAGTTGGTGACACACTTGAAAAATTGAAATATCTCGAGAACGCAACGAGCACAAAATTCATAACATACGGCACAAATTGACACAAAATGGGCACAAAATTCTCAAAACAATTTGATACCAAAATTCGAGGGTTGTGTCACCAACTTGACGCACCTCCTGTCCTGTATATTCTTCCTTTTTTCGATAGGCTATTTTCTCCTGATCATCTTATATAAATGCGTATGTGTATGTGCCTCTTCAATTTTCAGAGAATCAAAATTTTGAAATGATGACACCGAATAAATACCTAGGAAATTCTTTATATCCAAACAATCTACCTAAAAGTATTATTTTGAAATGAATACTTCATAATTACTTAACCAATGAAAAATGATAAACTATGGTAGTATGGTAAGAATTACATCAACTCTGATTCAAGTCAGAAATTAAAGCTTCAAAATTTTTTTCTAATCATAACAATATTATCATTATTCTTTGTGCGTTGACGGGATTAGTTCCGAATTATGGGTTTTATATTGGTTGATTTTATATCATTATTATTATTCTCCGCTTTCTTTCATTGTCGTTATTGCTAAAGTAAATTTTTTCCTTCAGGAACGGCTATAAAAACTTGTCGAACGGTGTTGAATCGGGACTATTTGGTAGCCATAAAATGGGTGCGCCATTACCAATCCAAAGATCAAATTGGCCACTTAAATATTGACGAACTTCCAAAACGCTATGCCAGATGGTTATTGAAATTTGAAACTCTGGTGTGCTTAGAATAAGAAAGATAAATCAACATATGTTATATATTCGAAGTCAGGGAAAAAAGAGCTAATCAAATATGGAAAAATATACAGGGTGTTCCATTTGAAAAAATGAAGTTGCCATCAATATTTTGGCCACTCTGTATATATTTCAGTTGTGGGAGTCATATCAAAGAACCTCAGTTGATTTCGTGAAACTTTTATACAAAAACATTTTTTTGTATCTCGTTTAGTAACAAAGTTGAAGGGGGGGAGGGTCAAATTATAGTGAAAAACCCGGTACATTCAGTACGAAAATTATGTGTCAAATGTATTGAAGAAGGAGGTTCAGTTTTTCGTTATTATTTTGATTCAAGATGAATTGATGATTTCCGTAAAATTACAGTAAGGTTTAATCAAGAAAAGCTTAAAAATTAAGCAACCATGATATTATGGCGGAGGATCAGCAGCTAGCACAAAAGTTGATATGTCATTCGAAAATACACTGAATGAGGTATTTTCTAGTGAAGAGAAAACGTGTGTATTGTTATCAATATTTCATAGAAAAAACCATTGGAAAAATTTCACTAATTTTGTTAACTTCAGAATCGTGATATTCATCTCCCTACCACGCCCACAATAAGAGTTTTTTCTGCATCAAATTTAATGAGACTACAGAAAAAACTGAATAATTATCATTTTAGAGGAAAAAGTCTTAATACATCAAGAAATGTTAAATTGAAGATTAACCATCAACATTTCGACCATGTGTTATATGACATATATTTTTCAACTCACTTGTATAATCACCCATTGAAGTTTGACACAAACTTGTTTTTCTGAAGAAAAAAGAATGATGAGTTTTTTCTTAGATCAAAATAATCTTAAGAATTCAAGAAAACTAGGAATTCTCTTTCGAAATTGCTTCAACATGTGACGTCTCTACCAAACTGCGTTGCCATCGTTTACCTTCGGAAATAGAGATCTCGGGCGCCACCTCTAGTTTTAAAGTGTTGAGGACACTAGGGTACCTATAGGCGGTGTCCTATAGGGTCGGGAGCTACTAGCCAGAGAAGGTTTGTCCAGGGGTCAGTTGTTTGTACCTAACTAAATATTCCCTAACTCTGAAAAATACTCAAATATTTCTTAGGAAAAGAAAACACACAATTATAATAACATCTTTATTCGGTAAACGGTAAATAACGGCAGTCATCAAAATACACCACGATATCATAAATACAATGTGAGGAAAGAGGGTGAGCGGGCGGTGAAAAGGTTGAAGCGGGATGTAACATGCAGCATGATTTCGGCGATGAGAGTTCTGGACGGACTGGTCGGCTAGTACTTTCTTGAGTAGTGGTCAGGATATCGTGTTTAATTCGACTCCTTTATTCCGCGGAGAATCCCGCATTTTAAACCTTTTGGACACGTGTGGCCGGTAACAGGTGGCTCGCCCCACGTGTGCGGTATCGAGAAATCGCGATTCAATTCGATGTAAATCTTCAGCGCGGAAATAAAAATTCCCGATTTCCGTCAACTTCAATTGAACGGAACTAAATAATGATAGAAATTATTTTGCTTCGTTACAAACAGTATGACAAATTTGTACCAAACTGGTATCGAAGATCGTGTTTCCATCTGAAAGTTTGCATATCAACTAAAAATGTTATTCTGAACGAACTTCCTCACCATTGCCCAAAATTTCCACATGTCTACTATGTTTTAGATATTTCCTCAATTTGTAGAGTTTGATTTCTCTCAAGCAATTTCTGGTGGTCAAGTTCCGATGATTCACATTCATTATTACATTAATTGTTCGAAAATATCAATGGTAAAAATAAGTTTTCTTGTGCAGTCTCTTTGAAAAACACTGTAGACCTCCCAATTGAAAATTGTAGGATGGTGGCTCAAAGAGTTATAATAATTTCACCCATAGTTTTCTACCATCAATTGAAAGAGCTTTCCACAAACCATTCATTCAAATTCGGCTAAGGAAATGGTGCACGAGCCTTTTGAAACTTCAAATGGTCTCGTAGGCTTATCGCATCATATCGATTGAAATATATTCTGTAAGGATTCTGCCTTTCTAAAAAACTTTTAATTATTTCTGTTTTCAGCACTGGGAGTGAAAACCCATAAAGTTTTTTAGAAATTATCGCATCATGTTGTAATGAAGCGTTTTTTCGCTCATTACTAAAGCCGCTAAATATACCACAATAATTGACTACTGGTAAAACAGTACGATATTATTCCGTCCATGGTAATAATTTCCGACCGCCGTATATGTCATTCATGTCGATGTCGAGGAAAATAAACCGAAGCAAGAATAATTTCGTTCCGAAATTGTTCGTTTGGTTCCCTCTCAATTCGGACATCCTCCGTATACCGTTTTACGATGTTTCTGTTGAGAGTGACCGCGTTTATTACTTTCTCAAGATGTCCTGCTCAGAGAATTAATAATTAGTTTAATCCCTTATAATGTTGTGAGTTATAATTCTTATTATTATTTCAATCGTCCGTTTATTTATTTTCCCGATGATGACACATGAAAATGATACCGAATTATTACCAGAGAATTCCATTCTGTTCAATTTCATTCCGTTAAATTTACCCAATGAATAAATGAAATTGAAAAATTGAGAAATTCGGAATATTGTGATACGAAATAAATTATTTCAATTTCGATTTCCAACCCTGTAGAAAAACACCAGTCCGAGATGCAGTTTGTTATTTACCGTTTTTTCCGACACATGCTGCTCGTGTTTTTCAGAGGTTGGGAATTTGATAGAGAAATTGTCCGCCGTTTTAATTCCGATTTTAACCGAATGTTTCCGAATTTTCTCGAAGTCGAAAATGGAGTTTTGGGAGAAGTGGCCAATCCGAGAGCACCGTTTTAAACCCCCCGTCGAATTTTCTGGAATTTTGACGCATGTCTTGGTCGGTGGGGGACATGCCGTTATAACCGAAAATTCGCCCGAAAATCATTCATTCAGCTCGAAGTTTTCGTGATAACCGATCAGTAGTTTTCATTTTCCTTTTCACATTTTGCAAGCAAAGTAAAAATTCAGAATTTTTAGTTCAATTTCTAAAATCGTTGACAACGTGAATATTATTCCGAATTAAAATCAGTTTGTACCAGTGATACAGAGGTAAGGCCTTTTTGGGCTTTGAAATACTTAATTTGGCTATTTTACTTTACTGTGTTCCCTTTTTTCCGACCCCGCTCCTGTAAAGTTTTACACGACAGAATTCCGCTTAATTATTCCGTTCATACAGAGTGTCTTTAGTAGATTTTTTTTTTATTTTTTTTATTTCCGTTCCCGTCTGTCCCCAGGGCACTAGGTGAGGTGTGTTGGCTATTGCGGCTTAAGCACGACTGGCAACCCATCTAAACTGGTGCAAGGGTGTGACCCGACTGGTAGATATTTTTATTTTTCATTTTTTTTATTTTTCCGTTCCCGTCTGTCCCCAGGGCACTAGGTGAGGTGTGGTTGGCTATTGCGGCTAAGCACGACTGGCAACCCATCTAAACTGGTGCAAGGGTGTGACCCTACTTGTAGATATTTTTATTTTTCATTTTTTTTTTATTTTCCGTTCCCGTCTGTCCCCAGGGCACTAGGTGAGGTGTGGTTGGCTATTGCGGCTTAAGCACGACTGGCAACCCATCTAAACTGGTGCAAGGGTGTGACCCGACCTGTAGATATTATTATTTTTTTTTATTTTTCATTTTCCGTTTCCGTCCGTCCCCAGGGCACTAGGTGAGGTGTGGTTGGCTATTGCGGCTTAAGCACGACTGGCAACCCATCTAAACTGGTGCAAGGGTGTGACCCCCTATAGATATATTATTTTTCATTTTTTTTTATTTTTTCGTTTCCGTCCGTCCCCAGGGTACTAGGTGAGGTGTGGTTGGCTATTGCGGCTTAAGCACGACTGGCAACCCATCTAAACTGGTGCAAGGGTGTGACCCGACCTATAGATATTTTATTTTCATTTTTTTTATTTTTTTTCCGTTTCCGTCCGTCCCCAGGGTACTAGGTGAGGTGTGGTTGGCTATTGCGGCTTAAGCACGACTGGCAACCCATCTAAACTGGTGCAAGGGTGTGACCCGACCTATAGATATTATTATTTTTCATTTTTTTTATTTTTTTTCCGTTTCCGTCCGTCCCCAGGGTACTAGGTGAGGTGTGGTTGGCTTTGCGGCTTAAGCACGACTGGCAACCCACCTAAACTGGTGCAAGGGTTTGATACCGACCTGTTGATCTTATTTTTTTTATTTTTTTTTCTTTTATTTTTCCGTTTCCGTCCGTCCCCAGGGCATTAGGTGAGGTGTGGTTGGCTATTGCGGCTTAAGCACGACTGGCAACCCACCTAAACTGGTGTAAGGGTGTGACCTGACCTGTTATATATTTTTTTATTTTATTTTGAATCAGTTTTTCCTGTTCCGAACCTATTTTTATTAGTGGACACAAGTAAAAATTTCTGTCGTGTACGTAATTGAACACAGTAAGGTACCTGTAGTTTCCAGACAGCCAACCGATAATTCAGATTACTGATTACCTATTTAAGTGTATGCTCTCTTGCTGAAGAAATATATCTGTTTTTCTGTTGTTTTATTTTATTACCTGCTTTTACTGTTTATTTTACATTGCTCTTACCGTTTGTTTTTACCTGCTCTCACCGCCTATTTATTTTACATCGCTCTCACCGCTTATTTCACCTGCTCTCACCGCTTGTATCACCTGCTCAGTTTGCTCACCGCTATAGACCGCTTATTATTTTGAATTTCAGTTGGAAGAACAACAGTGATACGTGTTTTCTTTTGTTTGAATTATATTTTATTTTATCTTTGTATTCTGGAATATTTCTTTATTTGTTTATTGTAATATAAATTGTTTATACTGTAAATAAATTTGTATATATATTTTTGTGTGTTTTCTTTAACCTGAAGGTGAGCAGACTGGATACTCGTTGGTTATTTGATAGACTCTACTCAATCGCTAAGAACTCAGATTGAACCGAGCCCTTCTCCAACTGTTTAAAAGCTACCCAGGCTTAGGTAAGTGAACGACGTCATCAAGGAGTTGTGACCTTGAGGAAAATTATCACAACTGGCGCCCGAGGAAAGGAAACCGAAACCGTAAATCACCAGCAGGGAAAAAAAGGTCGTCACAAATGGCGCCCGAGCAGGGACCAATTTCTATCAGATATCTAACCGTGGAGAAGAGGACATTACCGTTGGAGAGCATGACAATGGAGGTGAACCGTCTGAGAGCAGAGGAGTTGGTATGGGAGCTCGAGGCACGTGGATGCAAAGCCGGCAGGACCGTTCAGGAGAACCGAGCAGCATTACGCAGGGTGCTGGCTCAGAGGATTCCATTCCTACTAGTGTCAAGGAACGTAGATAGGGAGTTGGACACCGCCAACAGGATCCTGAATTCCATACTAGAGGATGTCCGGGAATTCGATGAGGAAACCCAGTTAACGAAGAGATTCGACTGAGAAGCCGGCTGATCCACGTCCGTAACCGTTTGAGCCGATTGATACCGACCAACTTGCAGGAAAAGGTCAGGATAACGACCTGGAGGAAGTCCTTACTCGACTCAGGAAATGCTAAGGGATGCAAAAACCTTAGCTGAGACAAGGCACATGTTACATGCATCCTTGGGGGAATGTATCGATGTAACAGGAGTCTCGAGGAATCAAGGAACCGAAGAAGTGCCCGAAGCTAACCAGGATGCTGACCTGATCTCTTTTCAGGACATCCAGACAACCAATCCTGTGATATTGGAACGGACAGCCCGCCGAACAGGACATGCCAGGGCAACTCAAGCCCCACAGGACAAGCGGAAAGTACGAGAAACCGATCAGTTAACAATGCAGCTTCAGTTTCTCTGCTAATTGGAGTACTGCTGGACTTCCTTCAGCGTACGCTGGATCGAGCTTCGGAGGCTGTCCGACGCCGACTGAACTTTACGAGTTCACTATCCGGACATGATGAGGAATTGCTGGACAGAGAAACTCAGGGAAGCAGACCCATTTTGGCTGAGTCACCAGGAGGGTTTCGTTTCCCTTCCTGAATTTGGAGGACCAGGACGAACTTGGGAATTCTCAACCATCACCGAACCAGCAAATTCCTGGATTTCTAAGAAGATCCGTGGCTGTTCCGACCGAATCCTGTCGCATTGTACCGGAAGTTGTGGAGTTAAATGGACATGACAACAATGGGACAATCGATAGGAGAAGCCCGAACCGCAATCGTCAAGAAGTCCGAGGGAGATTGGCAGAACAACACTAACTCCAAATAGTTACGTGACATCACCAGTCTATCCGTCCGTCCCTGTGTATAAGTGGAACATTTACTTCGATGGTTCCACTAGTGTGACTTCCTTCCTGGAGGAAGTCGAACAACTAGCCGAAACCCGAAAGGTCAGCCACCAGCAGCTGTTCGAAAGTATTTTCGAGTTACTGAGGAGTGATGCCAAGGAATGGTACATTCCTAGGAGAGGTACATTCGCTGATTGGGAGGACTTTAAAGATCAGCTGCTCGATGCTTTTTTGCCACCGGAATACGAGGAAAGCTTATTAGATGAGATCAGGCGGAGGACACAAGGAAAACAGGAGAAGATACTTTTCTTCGTGACTAAGATGCAAAATTTGTTCCTTAAGTTGACAACCAGGAGACCGTCTGAAGAAGAGCAGGTTAACCTTATTAGAAAACGCCTGTTACCTCATCTGCAGAAAGCATTGGCCTTTCAGGAAACCCGGACTTATAAGCAGTTGTTAGACAAAGGGAGAATAATTGAGTTGGTCCAGTGGCAGGCCGACAGTTATACTCCACCGCCGTCACAGAAGGGACTATTGGATGAACCGAACCTGGTATACGTGCATCAACGTCCGAAAGATGCAGTGCCAGGACCGAAAGAACCGACACTTCCGCCAGTTAAGCCGCAAACACCGCCGAAAATCCGGCGGGAGGAACCAGAGAGGAAAGCTCCTATTAAATTTGGAGAGGTGAAACCAAATAGGGTGAGCTTTAAGGACCCAGAAGTTCAATGTTGGCGATGTGGAAAGATGGGACACACGCGAAGGGAATGCCGATTTACTCCGAGGATATTTTGTTCTCGGTGTGGCAAACAGGGGATTTTGTCCAGGACTGCCAGTGTTCGGAAAACTAGAGCGGAGCTGCCTAGTGGGGAGAAGGCAGATTCCGACAAAAGCATCCCCTATGGTTCAAAAACCTTCACCGAAAGAAAACCGACCGATCATCACCGTGTACATAGCAAATGAATCTTTCAAAACCTTATTGGACACCGGAGCTTCGAGGTCCTTCCTGAGTCAAAAGACTGCCGATAGATGTAGGAGACTGGAAATAATACCGATTGGGGTCACCGACATGAGGACTACTGTGGCTGATGGAAATTCAGTTGCAGTTAGGAAGTCTTCGAACCGACACTAAAAATTGGGAACGAGTTTATCGACTCGCACCTATTTTTAGTTCCGAATTTGCCCATGGACATCATTTTGGGAATGGATCTCTTGACATGTCATAACTTCCGAATAGATCTTAAAACCTCACGATGCTTCCTTGGAGATGTACCACTGTGGAATTCGACCGTACATCCGAAAACACCTCAAAACTCGATGATGGATCCGTTAACATCACAAGAACAGCGAATTCTGGACAAATTCTTGAAGGATGAACTCAAGAAGTTCGAGAATGTGAGTGGTATAACTGACATGATCAAGCACGAGATCAAAATCAAACCTGGCACCGAACCCATCAAGCAAAGGTTTCGTCCCTACAATCCCAAAATGCAGGAAATCATAATGAAGAAGTCGACAGAATGCTGGCCGAAGGAATCATCGAACCATCAAATTCACCGTGGAGTTCGAGTGTGGTTATCGTCAAGAAGGCAAACGGTAAACCCCGATTCTGCATCGACTTCAGGCAGTTAATGAAGTATCGGTCAAGGACGCCTACCCCCTACCATACATAGCAGGAATTTTGGACAAGTTGCGAAAAGCCAAGTTTATTTCTACTTTGGACTTAAAACAGGGGTATTGGCAAGTACCTCTTACTAAGGAGAGCAAGCCTATCACCGCATTTACCGTTCCAGGGAGAGGCCTGTACCAGTTCAAGGTGATGCCATTTGGCTTACATTCAGCCGGAGCAACTTTCCAAAGATTCTTGGACCGAGTGGTGGGACCCGAATTGGACCCCTTTGCTTTTGCCTATCTTGACGATATTGTGGTGTTAGGTGAAACATTGGAGGAACACCTAGAAAATTTGAGAACCGTTTTCCGCCGACTTCGTTCAGCGAATCTGAAAATTAACCCGGAAAAGTGTGAGTTTGTGAGGAAATCGCTTAAATACTTGGGTCATGTGGTGACTGAAAATGGGATTGCGACAGATCCAGAGAAGATTGCCGCCATTAATTCCATGACACCACCGAAGACTGTCCGAGAACTCCGACGATTTCCGGGAGTAGCCAGCTGGTACCGAAGATTTGTTGAGGAATTCACGAAAATTGTGGCACCACTCACCCTTTTGCTGAAGAAGAAGCAAAGGTGGAAGTGGAGAACCGACCAGCAGCAGGCTTTCGACCAGTTAAAACAGAAATTAACTGAGTCACCAGTATTGGCCTGTCCGGATTTTTCCCAACCATTTACGCTGCAAACCGATGCATCGGAAACTGGATTGGGAGCCGCTCTGACGCAGGTCCTGGAGGGTCATGAAAGAGTGATTGCTTATGCAAGCCGCTCGTTGAATGACGCCGAAAGGAATTATTCCGTTACCGAAAAGGAGTGTCTTGCAATAGTATGGGCTATAGACAAAATGCGACCGTACCTAGAAGGCTACCGTTTTAACCGTTATTACCGATCATATGAGCCTCCGCTGTTACAGTCCATTAGTCACCTTCCGGACGAATTGCAAGATGGAGCGTATTTCTTCAGCAATACGACTTTGAGATTAAGTATAGGAAAGGAGCTTTGAACCGAGTGGCAGATGCCCTGTCTAGGGACCCGTTACCGTATGATGATCAATCTTGCCTGACCGAAAAAGCGATCCTTTGCCCATGGTACGTGAAGAAATACCAAGAAGTCTCCAAGGAACCATCCGATATCCTGATTACCGTATTCAGGAAGGAAAGTTATACCGACATTTCTGGAGTTCTAACGACTTTACCGAACCAGAAATGGGAACTCCTTGGAAACTCTGCGTCCCGACCGAAGATAGGTTGACCGTGATACAGGAAAACCATGACGAGCCAGCAGCAGGCCACTTGGGAGT
The DNA here is from genome assembly GCA_013421045.1 of Propylea japonica. NCBI lineage: Eukaryota > Metazoa > Arthropoda > Insecta > Coleoptera > Coccinellidae > Propylea > Propylea japonica. The sequence continues at coordinate 40,850,047 of CM024240.1, forward strand.
CGCGAAGACCATAACTCGAGTGGCCCAGAATTATTACTGGCCTGGAATGTTCCGAGAGGTGGCCAAGTACGTACGACACTGTGGACAGTGTCAGAGGTACAAAGTTAGCCAGCAGAAGCCTTCAGGAAAAATGCAACCGTATCACATAAGTGAGCCATGGAATACCGTCAGCACCGACCTGATAGGCCCACTGCCTCGATCGAAAAAGGGAAACACCTTCTTGGTAATGTTCCAAGACCGTTTTTCAAAGTGGATTGAGTGCAAACCGCTCAGAGCAGCAACTGGAAAAGGAGTGTTTCAAGCTTTCTACGATCAAGTAGTCTTGAAGTTTGGTTGTCCCCGGACCGTCATCAGTGACAATGGATCCCAGTACGATGGACGACTATTCAAGGGAAACCTCCGACAGATGGGAATAAACCATAGGTTTGCACCAATCTACTCTCCGCAGTGTAACCCGGTCGAGAGGGCTAACCGCACCATCAAAACCATGATCGCCCAGTTTTGCGAAGTGATCACCGTAAATGGGACGAGCACATAGGCGAATTGGCTTTTGCCTTAAACTCGGCCAAACATGAGTCCACTGGATTCACACCGGCATTTCTGAATTCGTCGGCCGAGATTCAGATCGCCAGAAACGAACCGTCGTATCCCAGAGGGAGATACAACCGGTTTGGCCGAAGGACCGACCGTCCAGGGTTTGACCCAATATGCCGACCGTATCAAACGACTCCAGGAGACGCATGAATTGTGAAAATTCACCTGGCCAGAGCGTTCTCCCACAGAGTCACCACTATAACCTCCGTAGAAGAGAGTGGACCTGTAAAATAGGTGATAAGGTTTGGCGTCGAGAGCACCCCTTATCATCTGCCGTAGGAGGTTTCGCCTCCAAACTGGCTGCTAAGTACGCCGGTCCGTATATACCGTTACCCGAATATTGTCCCCAGTCGTATATGACCTGAAGGACGCTTCCGGCAAAACCCCGTAGTATTCATGTCAAAGACTTGAAACCGTTCCGCGGAAATGAGGCAGGGGGTGAAACAACCCAGAGCAATGTAAAGTAGTAAAATTCTCAAGTAAGAGCAAGAGAGCATACGCATACCGAAATGTCCGTATAACCGTTACCCGAATAGTGTCCCCAGTCATTTATGACTTGAGGGATACTTCCGGCAATATTCATGTCAAAGACTTGAAACCGTTCCGTGGAGATGAGTCGGGTGAAGAACCGACTCAGACCCACGTGAGTCCGTGATATGTTATACAGTACTAGTGTATCATATCCGTCATATTCCGAAACCGCACCCAGGCAATCCGTCTCTGAAAAAAAAGGAAGCCTACGGCTTCATTTTTTTCGTGGAGGAAAGGGGGGTGTAATGAAGCGTTTTTTCGCTCATTACTAAAGCCGCTAAATATACCACAATAATTGACTACTGGTAAAACAGTACGATATTATTCCGTCCATGGTAATAATTCCGACCGCCGCCGTATATGTCATTCATGTCGATGTCGAGGAAATAAACCGAAGCAAGAATAATTTCGTTCCGAAATTGTTCGTTTGGTTCCCTCTCAATTCGGACATCCTCCGTATACCGTTTTACGATGTTTCTGTTGAGAGTGACCGCGTTTATTCTTCTTCTTCTCTGTGCGGTGCCTTACCGGCCGAACTGAGGCCTAGTGGCCCATTGTTCACCCGCATCATTCTACAGAGACAGCTCCTCAGACACGAAGACAGAAATGTCGCGAGCCTGCCAGGAGTGGTCCTCTCACCATAGGAATAGAAGGTGTTGATTTCCTAGGTGTGTTGACCTTAACTCAGTAAGGTTTTCACAGTTGAACAAAATATGCTCAACAGTTTCATCAGTACTCCTGCACCACCGGCATAGGGAGCAGCTCGTCAATCCCATTCTCTTCAAATGTTTGTTAAACAGGTGACCAGTCAATGCACCAGTCACCAGACTGAGTTGTTTTCCTCTCCAGCAGCAGAAGCCTATTGACCTCAGATCGCGAGGACGGTCTCTCAATGAGAATCCTCGACCACCTCAGGCCCACCCCTGCGCTCCATTCCGAGGAAAAATTCCCTGTTCAGCCAGTTCCTGAAAAAACTTCTGACAGATGTGCGACAGATTGGCAGCGCAGGCTCCGGACCAACAAATGCTAATCCGGCTCCCCGCCTAGCCAGTTCATCTGCCTTGACGTTACCAGGTATATCCGCATGAGCCGGACACCAGATCACTTTCAAAAAGTTATCAGAGCCCAGCCCACGCAGAGCTTTCCTGCATTCTTCTACCAGAAGAGAGTCAACTCTAACATCAGATAGAGATTTCAGAGTTCCCTGGCTGTCGCAACATATATAAATGTGCTGGCCAGAGTATCCCCTGCGAATGTTTTCCAGTGCGCATGCAAGAACCGCAAATAGCTCAGCCTGCACAATGGAACAGTCCTTCCCCAGAGGGATAGCCTGATTAAAGTGAGGACCCACGATTCCGGCCCCAGACCCTGTTGCTGTGACAGAGCCATCAGTGAACCAGGTGGGACCTTCGACTAAGAAGCCTGTTTGATGAAGACCATAGGTCTCTGTCGGGAACAATTACCCTGTAGGGTTCGTCGAAGCAGAACCTAGTGCCCGCGCGGTCACCTCTCTGGAGAAGGGGAGCGTGAGCATCCTGACCATTTTGAGGGCCCTCGCGTGCCCAGTGAAGAGTCCTCCATCGCGCCATTGTCCCCGTTCCCAGATTCCTAGAGCTGTCTTCATAGCCACCTCCTTCACAACTAAGTGCAAAGGAGGGAGACCCAGCAGACCGCGTTTATTACTTTCTCAAGATGTCCTGCTCAGAGAATTAATAATTAGTTTAATCCCTTAATAATGTTGTGAGTTATAATAATTCTTATTATTATTTCAATCGTCCGTTTATTTATTTTCCCGATGATGACACATGAAAATGATACCGAATTATTACCAGAGAAATTCCATTCTGTTCAATTTCATTCCGTTAAATTTACCCAATGAATAAATGAAATTGAAAAATTGAGAAATTCGGAATATTGTGATACGAAATAAATTATTTCAATTTCGATTTCCAACCCATGTAGAAAAACACAGTCCGAGATGCAGTTGTTATTTACCGTTTTTTCCGACACATGCTGCTCGTGTTTTTCAGAGGTTGGGAATTTGATAGAGAAATTGTCCGCCGTTTTAATTCCGATTTTACCGAATGTTTCGAATTTTCTCGAAGTCGAAAATGGAGTTTTGGGAGAAGTGGCCAATCCGAGAGAACCGTTTTTAACCCCGCCGTCGAATTTTCTGGAATTTTGACGCATGTCTTGGTCGGTGGGGGACATGCCGTTATAACCGAAAATTCGCCCGAAAATCATTCATTCAGCTCGAAGTTTTCGTGATAACCGATCAGTAGTTTTCATTTTCCTTTTTACATTTTGCAAGCAAAGTAAAAATCAGAATTTTTAGTTCAATTTCTAAAATCGTTGACAAACGTGAATATTATTCCGAATTAAAATCAGTTTGTACCAGTGATACAGAGGTAAGGCCTTTTTGGGCTTTGAAATACTTAATTTGGCTATTTTACTTTACTGTGTTCCCTTTTTCCGACCCCGCTCCTGTAAAGTTTTACACGACAGAATTCCGCTTAATTATTCCGTTCATACAGAGTGTCTTTAGTAGATTTTTTTTTTATTTTTTTTATTTCCGGTCCCGTCAGTCCCCAGGGCACTAGGTGAGGTGTGGTTGGCTATTGCGGCTTAAGCACGACTGGCAACCCATCTAAACTGGTGCAAGGGTGTGACCCGACTGGTAGATATTTTTATTTTTCATTTTTTTTTTATTTTTCCGTTCCCGTCTGTCCCCAGGGCACTAGGTGAGGTGTGGTTGGCTATTGCGGCTTAAGCACGACTGGCAACCCATCTAAACTGGTGCAAGGGTGTGACCCGACTTGTAGATATTTTTATTTTTCATTTTTTTTTTTATTTTCCGTTCCCGTCTGTCCCCAGGGCACTAGGTGAGTGTGTGGTTGGCTATGCGGCTAAGCACGACTGGCAACCCATCTAAACTGGTGCAAGGGTGTGACCCGACCTGTAGATATTATTATTTTTTTTTATTTTTCATTTTCCGTTTCCGTCCGTCCCCAGGGCACTAGGTGAGGTGTGGTTGGCTATTGCGGCTTAAGCACGACTGGCAACCCATCTAAACTGGTGCAAGGGTGTGACCCGACCTATAGATATTATTATTTTTCATTTTTTTTTATTTTTCCGTTTCCGTCCGTCCCCAGGGTACTAGGTGAGGTGTGGTTGGCTATTGCGGCTTAAGCACGACTGGCAACCCATCTAAACTGGTGCAAGGGTGTGACCCGACCTATAGATATTATTATTGTTGATTGAAGTTTCTTGGGTTTTAGCACTAAGTCTTACCAGTAAATAGTCATTTACTTTTAATAAAATATATTGACTCCGACATATGTTTCGGCCTTATATGGCCTTTTTCAAGGACAGTACAAACCATCAAATAATTCTATTTCGTCAAAATATTACATTTTCAGTTATAAATATAAAACACAATTACACATTCTCACAGATATGACACAAACAAACATTGGTGACCTATTTGTCCTTGAAAAAGGCCATATAAGGCCGAAACATATGTCGGAGTCAATATATTTTATTAAAATAAATGACTATTTACTGGTAAGACTTAGTGCTAAAAAACCCAAGAAACTTCAATCAACAATTTATAAATTAAATAGCACAAGAAAACTAAACAACGAAAAAGATATTATTATTTTTCATTTTTTTTATTTTTTTTCCGTTTCCGTCCGTCCCCACGGTACTAGGTGAGGTGTGGTTGGCTATTGCGGCTTAAGCACGACTGGCAACCCATCTAACTGGTGCAAGGGTGTGACCCGACCTATAGATATTATTATTTTTCATTTTTTTTATTTTTCCGTTTCCGTCCGTCCCCAGGGTACTAGGTGAGGTGTGGTTGGCTATTGCGGCTTAAGCACGACTGGCAACCCACCTAAACTGGTGCAAGGGTTTGATACCGACCTGTTGATCTTATTTTTTTTTATTTTTTTTTTCTTTTATTTTTCCGTTTTCGTCCGTCCCCAGGGCACTAGGTGAGGTGTGGTTGGCTATTGCGGCTTAAGCACGACTGGCAACCCACCTAAACTGGTGTAAGGGTGTGACCTGACCTGTTATATATTTTTTTATTTTATTTTGAATCAGTTTTCCTGTTCCGAACCTATTTTTATTAGTGGACACAAGTAAAATTTCTGTCGTGTACGTAATTGAACACAGTAAGGTACCTGTAGTTTCCAGACAGCCAACCGATAATTCAGATTACTGATTACCTATTTAAGTGTATGCTCTCTTGCTGAGAAATATATCTGTTTCTGTGTTTTATTTATTACCTGCTTTTACTGTTTATTTTACATTGCTCTTACCGTTTGTTTTACCTGCTCTCACCGCCTATTTATTTTTACATCGCTATCACCGCTTATTTCACCTGCTCTCACCGCTTTGTATCACCTGCTCAGTTTGCTCACCGCTATAGACCGCTTATTATTTTGAATTTCAGGTTGGAAGAACAACAGTGATACGTGTTTTCTTTTGTTTGAATTATATTTATTTTATCTTTGTATTCTGGAATATTTCTTTATTTGTTTATTGTAAATATAAATTGTTTATACTGTAAATAAATTTGTATATAATATTTTGTTGTTTCTTTTAACCTGAAGGTGAGCAGACTGGATACTCGTTGGTTGTTTTGATAGACTCTACTCAATCGCTAAGAACTCAGATTGAACGAGCCCTTCTCCAACTGTTTAAAAGCTACCCAGGCTTAGGTAAGTGAACGACGTCTAAGGAGTTGTGACCTTGAGGAAAAATTATCACAACTGGCGCCGAGGAAAGAAACCGAAACCGTAAATCACCAGCAGGGAAAAAAAAGGTCGTCACAATGTCTACCTGATCAAATTGCAGATTTTTTTCTCTACTCATTATTGTATTAGCCGAAATTTCAACTCGATTGATTAATTGATTAAAAATCGAGGTTATGAAATTTACTAACTCTATTCCATACTGAATGCAAATCATTGAAATTGAGGCTTTTTTATCATGTCGCTTTTGTGGCCATATAAATTTTCAGTTAATTGTAATAAAACAAAACTCAACAATCCTGAATTATTGAATGATGTATTATAGTTTGATTTAAGAGAATATAAAAACTGATATTAACCGAATAATATGGTCTCGCGCTGTTCACGCAATTCAATTTGATGGTGAAATGCTTGGGAACTAATAATTTGATTATATCCATTGTAACCCTCTGGTGGCGTTTTCGCTGAATAAACTTTTTGCATATATTAAAAAGTTCGTCTTCAAATAAACAAATCGATATGAGATGTTTTATAATAATAATTACTCCACTAATCAAAAAATGAAATTACGTGAAAATAGAACTTTAATTCATATTCCATCTCTATACATTCTTAAGGCATTTACGAATAATATTCCTCCTGAACTCTTTTACAAGTGATATTACATGAAAATGGAAATGTTAATTTATATCTCAAAACGTCCTTGTAGTATGACCACATTACAAATTACATTTCTGTTTGTGTTTCATCATAAACTGGACAAACATATATATTCGTGTAGGGGACACCGGGAGAATCATTTCTGCCTCATACAATATATCTCGTTTTCGAAGCATAAGCGAGATACAGGGTGTCAAACGTCATTTTTGGGCAAGATTCTTACGAGTGTGGTCAGTTATGTATAACACGTGTGTAACGTTTTAGGTCAAATCTCAGTATTTTTGTGTCCTCTATTCAGAAAAGTTGACGAACTCTGAAAAAAAATTACAAAATGGCTGAAAACCTTCAACGTTCCAAACTTTTTTTTTCGGTTGTCAAATTTAATTTTATATTCTGAATGAACACAATTTTCAGAGAATTTCTGTGAAAAATTTTTTTCAAAAATCGAACACAATTTTTTTCTTCAAATGTCTACATCGATAAAAAAAAATTCACCCGAAATGGATAAAATTTTGTACAGTTGTATTTCTTAAATTATCAATCACGAATATGTAAACAGATTTGTAAAAAATTGAACGGTTTCGTTACTACAGCCATTCAAATGTTTCATTCAGACCTCTGAAATAATAACAGAAAATTGTATTGAGTTCTAAAGTCAGAATAATTGAATTATTGGTATGTCTAAACATTCAAGATGAATTTATAAAAAAAATTCAGTGAAACTTAGTTGGGACTCGAACCGACGTTGGTATTAAATAGGGAAATGGGACTGTTCTAAGGATATTAATATTCGTTTCCAGGCAACGGGAGTTCGTAGTTCATAGAGAGTGACTACAGGCTAAATTTCATTCAGTGAAATTCAAATATCGGTCAAATTCTATGAACTACGAACTACTGTTGCCTGGCAACGAATATTGATATCCTTAGAACAGTACCATTTCCCTACTTAATACCTACGTCGGTTCGAGTCCCAACTAAGTTTCACTGATTTTTTTTTATAAATTCATCTAGAATACCAATAATTCAATTATTTTGACTCTAGAACCCAAAACAAATTTTTTTTTATTATTTCAGAGGTCTGAACGAAGCATTTGAATGGCTGTAGTAACGAAACCGTTTGATATTTTACCATTCCGTTTTCATATTCGTGATTGATAATTGAAGAAGTACAATTGTGCAAAATTTCATCCATTTCGGGTGAAATTTTTTTATTGCTGTAGACATGTAAAAAAAAATTTCTGTTCGATTTTTGAAAAAAATTTTCACAGAAATTCTCAGAAAAATTGTCTTCATTCAGAAAATAAAATTCGATTCGAGAACCGAAAAAACGTTGGGAACGTAGCTGGTTTTCTGCCATTTTGTGAATTTTTTTTTAGAGTTCGTCAACTTTTCTGAATAGAGAACGCAGAAATACTGAGATTTGACCGAAATCCGTTACTTTAAGTATTATACATAACTGACAACACTCATGAGAATCTTGCTCAAACATGACGTTTAACACCCTGTATCTCGCTTACGCTTCGAAAACGGGATAAATTGTATAAGTCCAAAATGATTCACCCGGTGTCCCCGAATATACATATATGTTTGTCCATTTTATGATGAAACATCCTGTATAAAATGTTTCCTCCGCTATGTTTCAAGAAATAAAATCACCTGAAAATGGCGACATTAATTTATATTTAATCTCTATACACCTCTACTGTATGATCACTTCACAAATCATATTTCTATTGCATATCGAAGGTGATAATATATAGAAATGACTGTCGATATAGTAAATATATCAATATGAAATGTTTCCTCATTTACTCTTCAAAAAATGAAATTACGTGAAATTACTCGAAGGCGGTTTTTTTTACCCTGATCTGGTCTTTTAAAGTGGAAGCCCGTTTCCATAATTCTACGGAGACAACGACCAAAGAAGAATAAATAATAATAAACTTTCAACACAAAAATAAACGAAAACAAATTAAGAAAAAATGCAAAATGTTATAAATATGTGAATATCTCTGGAAAGGTACAAGTTAAATTGCTTTTTGAAAAACCAAAACATCAGGCTACATCACTGTATAGTTTTTAGAAGCCTCGGGTAACACAGAAGGCGTTAAACTGTAATGAAAAAACCCCGAAAATTTAAACCCCCCTTATGCGTTTTTTTAACATCTCATTGTAGTATGATATTCGCCAATAAAAGACCTAATTAAAAAAAACTTTCAAATCGGACAAATGGTTGCAAAGGCTAATGCATAAAATACAAGAGTTGATAAAATGTGAATATCTCTGGACGATTCCAAGATAAATTGGTTTTTAAGAAAACAAAATACTCAAGAGATACTAGGCTACTACGCTTTATTGTTTTAATATGCCTCAGCAACCTGGCATTGCCCAGAGAAGACGTTAAAATTTGACTATAAAACATGACATCATTTAAACGCCCTGTACAACATAAAGATTTTATTTTTTGGACTTCTGTTTAATGGAGGAAATTCGACAATAACAAAGCTACAATTGAAAAAAAAAACATTGAACTCTGACTAAAGATTGGGAAGATATCAGTTGTTAAAATTCAACGAATTTTTAATTAATTTTGTCCATCAGATAATGACAACCAATATAAAAAGATCAATATGATCAAATGTTTCTTTTTAAAAAATTAAATAGCGTGAGAATTCAATTATTTATAGAATACATTTCATCCCCATACATTATAAACTCTTGCAGTATGATCACTTCAGAAATCATATTTGTTTAGATTTTTGATAACCTTCCTAATACATTCCTCAGAAGATGTTATGCTGACTACGCAGTCAGATCATTGATCGACTTGTTATTGTAAGCTTATATTCGGTGCCATTCTGTTCGCATATTGCTATGAATCTTGTAATCCAAGCAATATTGCTATTTCTCAAATTCATAGCAATATAACTACGGTATTGCGTATTCTGTATCGACTGTTATAGCAATGTAGGTTATGAATTTTGCCTTTGCAATATTGCTTCTAGAATCGGCAAATCAAGAGCTGGCAACACTGAAATATATAATATTTGAACTAGTAGTACCCACCCATAGAAAAACAGTAAAATTGCATTCAGTCAACAGTGCATTCACATTCGTTGTGATTTAACTTTACACCAAATATCTGAAAAATAATGATTCAATCAAATATAAGAAGAAAATATGGAATTACTCTTTTTATTGATGCTTTTTTTACATCCTCATTACTTGAAGGAAATTTTACATGTCGAGGTAATACATTTGTGGATACGAGGTCCTTCTTTTATGTATCACTCTTCTCAAAACTAGTAGACACATTCCTAGATTGAAGTCCTCACAAACTGTAGTCTATTAGCTGTCATAAGCAAAAAATGGTAGCCTTGTGAACTTGGTTCATCAGTAATTTCTCCTAACTTTTCAATCAAATCAGAAACAGCCTGTTTGTCCGATTAAAATATTTGGATAAACTTCTCTTGTGTCCCTGATATGTCGATTCGGCGATCTGAGAATTCTCCTAGAAATTAAATGTCCTGTAAGTACGACAATTTATTTTCATTACAACATACTTTTTATTTTCAATCCCTTTGAAAAATTGAAATGAAATAAATGTTTCTCTATGGTATTTCTAATTCTTTTGGACCGGGGCAAGATTGTTATCCGTGTGGGTAAGTACTATTTTGACCTAGCTAAGATAGCAATGCGGATAGCAGGGTTATGGCTAAATTGACAGATCATATTGCCACAGAATGGTCGATCAGAATACAGAATATTCCGCATCTTGCTATGATAGTCATATCTTTATCTTAGCAATATGGCTATGCGCAAACAGAATCGCACTGATTATCGGAACTATGTACTTTCAGTCGTGCTTTCCCATCAACGAACCGATTGAGACGGAACAAAGCCTCAAGCAACGTAATTTATATACGTCTCCCAACATTTTTCCAGCTCATTTCAATCTCCCGAGGAGAACACCAAGTGTCCTCATTTGAATTCTTGTATAAACAGCATCCTCATGAATAATCAATTAATATCAGGCACTCCTCGTTGATGAATTTCCTTTTTACGGGGGTCGAAATCCCCCTAGCCTCGGAAGAATCACACCTGATTCTAAAGGTCGGAAAAATCTCTCGCGAAAATTCTTCGGCTTCTCGCGTCCTCGTAGCTTCGCCCTGATAATTTTCGTCATGATTGCGTACGTTTGGGGTTGGGAGGAACGCGATCCCCTGTCCCCTTCTCCTGAAGGGGGCAGGTATGAGAAGTTCCCCCCGCACCCTTCACGTTGTGCGGCCTATCCGAGAATCGACAACTTGAGTAACTCGATTTTAGCTTCATTCCACTTTTGGAATTTTGATAACTCGAGAGTAGGAAAACCTTAGAAAATTTTCGTCATGACAAATCTCCGCGATATTGAAGAGACGCTAATAATTCGGAAGGGATTTGTTGAGCTGTCTCTCCTTTATAAACGATTCGCTTAAATTTTGAAAGATGAAAAACTATAGTTATTGTTTATATCAGTTTCAAAATTTGCATGAGGCTTGTTATGAGCATCTTGCATTTGGCCGTAACATTTCATTTTTGATTGGTTTCGTTTTTTCTGAGATATTGAGGAACAAAAATTTTGAAATGCCATATTTTATGAAATACCCTGTACGGTTTGGCTGGTTAACGAACTTAACCGTATTTGGGACCCAAACTCATCCTGAAAATGTCAAGTCTCTAGAAGAATCCCTTGGAAAGTTATTGTGCTAACGGGCGGCCGGACGGTCGCACGGGTAGAATTGAATTTAACCACGGATTCGTCATCATGGAGTCAAAAATTACAGACATTTGGGCAAAACGATATAGCACTTGTTTAAGTAGAACGAGCGCTCAAAAATGTGCATTATCAGCATCAATTGTAATCGTTAAGTCAGGTCAAAAGTCCAGGCTCGGATTCGAATATACAAAGATACGGCAGTTTTCATGTTATTTCGAATATAATAGCAGGTTTTGAAAATTTACACATACTACCCAAAAATACATCTCGACTTCACGAATCCAAATCTGGATATTACACCTATACACCTTATTTAATGCTTATGAAGGCACGATTATGAGCATTCAAACGATATGGCATAAATTTTTTGATTCCATGTTGTTTAGAGGAAATGTTCGAATATTCAAACATCCAAAATCTCTAATTAAAATCAAAAAAGTTGTTGATATGTAGGCAAATGAAAAGTACAAGTTTTTTTCAGATCTTTGTTTAGTTTCCAAATATCAAGGTATATCTCCAAAAACTGAACATAAAGGGTGTTTTTTGAGTATTATTATGCACAGAGAATTTTTGTTGATCTAGACCTGGATTTTTTTTTAAGTATAAACACTTATGAATAACCTTCCCATCAACATGATTACATGGGTTGTCAGTATTGATTTGTTTGTGTATAAATATAAAAGCAACAAATATATCTCTGCTTACAATTGACAATCTCACATTCACTCAAAAATACAATAAATAAGACATATTTTACACTTGATAAACACTAATATCAATAAGTTAAAAATTCAGACATGAACATATAAATACATAATATACAAAGTCACATTTATAAAACAAAATTACTGGGTTTATCCTGCCAGAAATCCTCCATTGAATAATATGCTTTCATCATTAAAATTTTTACCAATTCTTTTTTCAGTCTTAACTTTGTCATTTTCTTGAAAGTTTCGGGTATTTCGTTATATATTAATATTGCTTCGTGATTAATGGTCATCTGAGTGGCTGATATTCTATGAAATGGAATGACTAATTTTTCTGCATTCCTAATGGTGTAACTGTGATAATGCTCATTTTTCTGAAGTTATTTACATTTTCATGGACATACAGGATACAGTTAAGTATATACAGAGAGGTTAATGTGAGAATGTTTTCTTTTTGGAAGTAGTTTTTGCAGCTCTCTGTAAACCTCAAATCACATTATTATGCGTAGAGCATTCTTTTGTTTGGTGAATATTCTATGGCTTTCAGGTCTTCCTCCCCAGAAAAGAATTTCATAGCTAATGAGACTATGAAAATATCCATAGTATGCATGCTTGGCTGCTGGCTTACCGGCAAGTTGTTTTGATCTTCTGATTGAATAAGTTGCACTGGACAGTTTCTTCGGTATGTTCTCAATGTGTTGTTTAAACTTCATATTTGGTTCCAAATGAATTCCCAGGTATTTTAAACTTGTAACTGCTGTTGGACGGGTTTCAAAAGTCATTTACTGCGTCTTGTCCTTATTCATCTTCATATTATTTGCTTGGGACCATGCTTCGGCTTGCTCTAGAGTTTTTCTCGTCTTTTCTTCTATTTCTTCTATGTTTTCACCATTGTTGAGGAAGGGTGCGTCATCGACATACAGTGAGATGAGGTCTGCCTGTAAATAAGTTGGTAAATCATTGATATATAATAAAAACAGTAGAGGGCCCAAAATAGATCCTTGGGGCACTCCAAATTTTGCCTCTTTTTTTTTGAAGTTTGTCCATTCATATAAACCATCTGCCACCATTTCGCTGCTGTAGTAGTGCTAGAATGTGCGTACCAAATATAAAAATATTCCAGGAGGTTATTAAGATATGACCACTAAGGTTGAAAATCACCGATTTTTCTCCTTAAACGAGCGCTATATCGTTTTGACCAAAAGTGTAATTTTCGAATTTTGAACCGAAAAGGGTCTCAAGCTATAGGGTTCTACTCCCTGATGACGAATTCGAACTCAAATTCAATTATGTCCGTGGGACCGTCCGGCCGTCACAAACAAAAAAAAATTATCGAAATGAAATCGGCCATATGCAAGATGCTCATAATAAGCTACATGCAAAGTTGGAATAATGAAAAGAAGAAACCTCATATTTTTATAAAAAATGAAAAATATCCGATTCTAATGGAATTTATTTTAAAAATAAAGATTGATTCAATGAACGTTCATGAATTTTGTGGATTTGTGTTCACAGAACCATAGAAAATTCAATTGGAATATTGAAAAGGAGAATCTTTATATTTTCATAACATGATATCCGATTGGAGTGAAATTTATTCCGTGAATAAAGATTGATAAATTACTGAATCTTCATGCAAAATTTTGTGGCCATATTGTCAGCAGAACCATAGAAAATTCAATTGGATTTTTGAATAGAAGAAGCTTTATATTTCCATAACAGAATAACCGATTCAAGTAAAATTTATTTTGTGGATCAAAACTGATATACTGAATATTCATGCAAAATTTTGAGAGGATCACCTCATCAATACCATAAAATTTAATTTTTGTAATCATTTATTTTTACATATTTCATTTTTGAATAAATTCCAGAATATAATTGTGCTGAATTTCTGCATTTATACAGGGTGTCCCGGGAAGAATGCGACAAACGGATACAATGAATCAAGTACATCAAGGAGAACTCCCAACAAGAGGTTTAAATCGGTTGAGGGCCTTCGTTTGGGATATACAGGGTGATATTCATCTTATGACTGAAATTTCAAAGTTCGATCACTCTTAAACAATTCAACCGAATTTTTCCAAATTTGTTTTGTCACCCTTTACAATTGCCACCCTCCAATATTTCAGAAAGTGAATAAATCAGATCCGGACTAGAAAAATTTCGGTCTTTTCCTATTTTCATGAATATTGAATATAGGTGAACATTATGTTTTTTCTCAGAAAAATTTCAGACGTTCTCTATTTCCGAGAATATTGGAACATCCTGTACCTGAACATTATGTTTTTTTGTTATCGTGACCACAAAAAAACAATTCATAACGAGTTTTTAATCTTTGCTTGACACCATTATACAGTGCGATCAATAAACATTCCCTTCAATGAATCTGTACTCTGCAGGAAATATTATTTCAAATTCTATAGTTTTATTTTATTATCACCCTTTCTGGCTGCCTTTCTCGAATTGAAAAAGCAGAACCGCACTAGCCAAATTTAAGAGTTTTTCCTGTGATATCGGATCAGTTGTCCTTCAATTTGGGGAATAATTCAAGAAAGGCAGTATTGAAGAGTGACAAAACTGAAAATTTCGAAGTAAATTCACCGATAAGATCAAGATTTATCGAACTATGAAATTTCACTCATGAAGTACATAATGTTTTTTAATCAATTCTTGATCACCCTGTATGACACTGCCAAGCAGTGATTTTAAATTTTTTCCATTAACTGATTTTCTGTGATTACGAAAATAAAAATAAAACATAATGTTCACGTACAGGGTGAAAATACAGGGGAAAATAGAAAACGCCTGAAATTTTTCTACTCCGGATCTGGTTCATTCAATTTCAGAAATATTGAAAGATGGCAATCGTAAAAGGTAACGAAATTTTCAGATTTAAAATCATTCGGCTTTTGAATTTCACTCATGAGGTAATATTTTTTTATTACTTCTTGATCACCCTGCACGACCGTGCCAAGCAGAGATTTTAAATTTTTTTCATTAAATATTCTTTGTGGTTACGAAAATGAAAAAAATATAATGTTCACCTACAGGGTGTTCCAATATTCATGAAAATAGAAAAAGCCCGCAATTTTTGTAGTCCGGATCTAATTTATTCAATTTATGAAATATCGGAAGATGGCAATCGTACAGAGTGAAAAAACTTCCATCATTCGGTTGAATATTTCAAGAGTTATCACGTTTGAAATTTCAGCCATAAGTTAATATCATCCTGTATCCCAAACGGAGGCCTTAAACGATTAAAACCTCTTGTTGCAAGTCCTCCTTGATGTACTTGATTCATGGTATCCGTTTGTCGCATTCTTCCCGGGACAACCTGTATACTTGGTACTAATCTCAAATCCCATTTAAAATTTTGAGGTAATAGTCTTATTGCTCCACCAATTCTTGATATTTTCATTCTCAAATTGCATAAACCCTAAATGCGAACAACAATAGATAGTACACAAAGAACATGTCCGACCACGAAAAGAACATATTTCGATTCAGTTCTTTAAATTTAAACCGTATTGAAAAAACTTGACAATACGGTATACCTGGATTTCCCAAGTGACATATAGTTAGGTCGCTCTTATAGAAATAGGATCAAATATCAAAAAAATATTTTTAGTGGTTCGTAATTTATGGCCACTTAAAGAAATCAACCAGCTTGTATCTATGTAATAAGACTTAATAAACCCATAAAATATAGTATATTCGGAACAACCTAGAGATGCTTCATTCATCTTCCCCTTTTTTCCTTTTTTCAATGAAACACTCTGGTGCTCATTCTTTAGTAACTCCGGCTACATAACATCGGACAAAGCTCACGACATGTTCGATGGATCAGATTAGTAAAAAAAACGATCATCTGATTTTCTCGAGCGCGTCAGATTAAGGTAGGATGGGTTAGTTACATGCTAAAACGTGTATATTTGAGAGTGACGGAAAGAAGTAGGAGGGCTAGAAAGTTGTAAAAAAAAGAAATGTTAGTTTGGCAATGCCGCAGATTCTATCGCGCTAATATGATACGATGTAATCCTGCCATTATTTGATATGTCACTCGCCGACAGACGGAGCAGTGATGCCAAACTCAACAGGAAGTAGGGAAGGCTTTCCATTCCCTTTAATTGTCAGATTAAGCGAATCCCTCCAGATTATCGTTAGATTAAGAGACAGCACGTCTAGGCCATACACATGAATCATATATATCTTAATATGACGCGATCGAGTTTTTCAAAATTGCGAATATTCTTTACACATTCTAGTGATGATTGCGAGTTTGCGACATATCCAAATCGTCAAATTATTATGCAAGGGCTTTTCTTTAGGTTCACTAAGACCCCTCAATAAAATCTGACTTGCTCAAATAAATCACTTTTTCTTTTTATTTTCAATCCTAACTTACGACAACCCCCACCATGGAAACGCTCAGATTAACATTCCTACATTTTATAAATACGTAGGACATGTATCAGTTTTTACAACATTTCTGAAGACCTAAAGCCGCTAACCCCACCGATACAAATATTTATATTATATGACATTTTTTTCTTCTCATCATCTTAGCTTCGCAACCCAATAGATGACTCTCGAGTAAATCCCGATTTAGCTACGTGGGCTCTCCTACTAATAGCCGCCTTAACGTGAGAATATTCAAGTGACTATCACTGGAATGACTTCTATCTTTGTGTACTCTGCTAATATTTCTGATACAAATTTCAGGCGAAATATCATATTTCTTTGTATATCTGCTATAAGTTCAGATGTTAATGAATGAAGCACTAAATATAGGTGGTACAAACGAAACAGTCAATAATATCATGAATGAGAATAATGAAATAATCACCCAACCGGCTGAAATCCCTAATACTTTCAATAAATATTTCGCCACGGTAGGAAGTCGAATGCAACTGAAAATCAGGAAAACACATAAGAATCATAGAACAAGAATAAATAGCACTAAAACTTTTTTCTTAACTCCTGTAAATACCCAAGAACTCATACAACAAATAGCAACACTAAAAAACGACTCGGCAAACGGAACAGATGGAATCAGCGCTAAACTTATTAAAGATATACATGTTCACTTATTAACACCCTTGAGACATATAATTAACCTGTCTTTCGAGAAGAGCCAGATTCCAACCGATTGGAAAACGTCTATTATAGTACCCGTTCACAAAACTGGGGATAAACAAAAACTAGCAAATTATAGACCAATCTCTCTAATTAATAATTTTGCCAAAATATTCGAGAAATGCCTGAAACATCGTATCATGAACTTTTTAGAAAACAACAACTTAATTAACAAATATCAATATGGATTTAGATCAACATTTAGTACAGAAGACGCTATATTTAACCTCATAAATGAGCTGAATAACACTCTTAACGCTAATGCAAAGGGTTTAGCGGTTTTCATTGACCTAGCTAAAGCTTTTGATACCATACCACATGACCATTATTAGAAAGAATGGAAAACTTGGGAATAAGGGGTAGTACAAACTTATTATTCAAGAACTATTTATCTCATAGAACACATAAGGTAAAGATCGAAAACACCTATAGTAGTGAGGAAAGGTTAACAATGGGAATCCCACAAGGTACCGTACTGGGGCCTGTGTTATTCTTAATGTATATAAATGAAATTGGATATGCTGTAGGCGACAACTTAGTAATTTCATACGCTGATGATACCGCTATTGTTTTCAAGGGTTCTTGTTGGGAAGAAGCGTATGAAAGGGCGGAATGCGGTCTCAAGCAATTGTATAGCTGGTTAAATTGTAGTATGTTGAGCTTAAATGTTGCAAAAACCCAGTATATTGCTTTTTCGATTTCGGCAGCTGACAGACCACAAAACTTACAATTGAGGATACATACAGATGAATGTGATAGACAAAACTGCAATTGTGAAATTATTCGAAATGTAGAAAAAATTAAATACTTGGGAGTTGTTGTAGATCAACATCTAAGATGGAATGAACATTGTCAATACCTTAATAAGAAAGTGAGAACTATAATCTACAAATTCTACCAACTTAGAGAAATCCTAACGGCTAAAAGGCTCAAAAGTGTTTATACCTCATTGGTGGAGTCAGCGTTTAGATATGGTCTAATTATTTGGGGGGGAAGCTACAATAATGCTATTGGAAATATCCTGACTACTCAGAAGACAATTCTTAAAATTATATACAGGAAGAAGCGAACATTTCCAACTGACATTTTATTCAAAGAGTCAGATGTTCTATCCATCAGAGCCCTATTCGTTCACAGTTGCCTGAATTACCTGCCGAAAATTGAACAACTATTACCAAATTCCAGAACGAAATATAATATGAGAAACACCTCGTTGCGCTCTCAACTTTATGTCAAGGCTCATACTCAACGTATAGTTACTTTTTTTGCTCCAAAATTCTACAACATGCTTCCCCACACTATAAAATCAGAAGTAAAAAATAAGAGAAAATTCAAAAATCTAACTAAAGAGTATATTAAAAAACATAGCATAACATTCATAACTTCAATGTTCAGATGATTAAAACGAAAACAGTTCAATAACATGTTGTAATGTACAAGCGCTTTTTAAGATTTGTGACATTTCCTGACGCTTCCCCCGGGGCGCGCTCTCGGTTTGGTTCTTGGGCGGCGTGGTTCGTGGTTCCACCGCTCACTCCATTTTCACTCCATTTTCACCTATGCTCCACAATCATCACGATGGCGGGTGCTTCACGACACAAACCTGGAATTATACTTCCGGGTTTAGTGTGAATCACTTACCCTTAATACTTACAAATCACTGTTTATAATAAATTGTTAATGATGTAGGTATATGTAAAATGTGAAATAGTTGTAACTGAATTGGTGAATAAAAATTGAATTGAATTGAATTGAATTGAATAGGCAGTAACATTGCATTTTGTTTTTCAGAAAATCATCGCACGGAGTCTCAGTTCTACCGTCATAAAGTCACCAAACTGGTTCTATTCGAGTTTGTGAACAATTTTATGTCGCTGTTCTACATTGCTTTTGTCATTCAAGACCTGAGTAGTTTGAGGAGCCAACTTCAGACAATGCTGATTACTTCGCAGATCATCAATAATTTCACCGAGGCAATGCTACCACTATTCCTGCAGTACTGGTCAAAAAAGGTAAGACACCTTGTATTTTGAATATCGACAAGTTTTCAAAACTATGATAATTTTTCGTAGATTTCTATAAAGCTTCACACAATTTGAGAGTAAGTTCTCCAATTCTCAGAGGAAAAGAGCTGAAGAGATCTCTGCAGAACGTTAAGGTTCTGCATATCTAGACTGAGATCGTTTTCGACATTGCTGTTTTGGTCTATAGACAAAATCGTTTCGAGTGTTTCACAAATATGGTGATTTGTATTTTTTTTATATTTAGCACTTTGATCGGGTAGCAATTTCAAGTAGTTGATCTCCGCAAGAATTTGATCTATAATATATAAATTTTTGATCCCGATTTTGATAAACTTGCGAATCATCTTAACAGGTACATAATTACGGATATAACAATACATGGAATAATGCATTGATTCATACGTTTTAGACCAAGAACGAATTCTGCCGAATATCCTTCTAAGCTTTTAGGAATTTGATTTTTTTCATCAGGCAACAAATCTACATTCCCTATTCGATCAGACCAAAAATGAGCTGATTGAAAAAACTGAAAACATGATGCAAAATTCCATTTTTGTGCGCTCGTTCTAAATAAACGAATGCTATATCGTTTTGCCCAAATGTCTGCAATTTTCGAATTTGGAGCCCAAAATGGTCTCAAAAGATAGGGTTAGACTCCCTGATGACGAATTCGGAGATCGATATTCTGAATATTCAACCAAAATTTCGTGGCCATAGTATCAACAGAACCATAGAAAATTCAATTGGAATATTGAAAAGAAGAATCTTTTTATTTCCATAACAGAAAATCCGATTCGAGTGAAATTTATTTTGAGAATGAAATCTAATATACTAAATGTTCATGCAAAATTTCAGAACCATAGAATTAAATTTTTTCAATTTATATTTTCTACATACACTACTGGAAAAAATTAAAGGATCAAAAAAAAAATTCCAAATTTTTCGTCAATTTTCAACATGCCGTAACTTTGAGAGGAATGGTCGTACAAGGAATTTAACAAAAGGGAATTTTAGCTCCAGGTGTCTAGTTTTCGGATTAGAACTTAAAAAATTTTAAGTTTCAGTGGTTTTCGAGTAATGATAGAAAAATCAGCAACAAAAAAATTCTCAAAATTTCACCACTTTTTTTTTCTTGTCTACGAGCGTGGAAATTTTATTTTTGCATAATCGTTATAATCATGGGATACTTTGTTAATTCAGCTTTAATTATTTTTTTATTGACCTAAATACGTCCACTTCTCGCCGAGATATCGGTCTTCAAATGCATTAGCATGGCTGAACGTTTGAGAGCCGTTATTGAAAACAGGGGTGGCAATACCCGTTATTAAATTAATAAAAAGTTTATTTGTTAGTTTATTTTATTTTTCTTTTTTTGAAATTTATGTACCATCTGCAATTAAAATGTGGAAAAAGCTCGAGAAAATTCTTTTTTGTCTCTTTTTAAAGATTATGAGCTTCTCAGAGCAAAAAACGTGATCCTTATTTTTTTTCAAAAATTCAATCGAGTCAAACAAAAAAATCAACATATTGAACTGTGAAAGTCACACTCAAAATTATTGGTTTCCTCAACATTTTCGATCCAGCGGTAGATTTTCCAAGAAACTACCAAAAGCCCTTTTTTTGTTAAATTTTTATATTGATGCGACATGAAGAAAAAAAATTTTCTATGAATAAGCAATGGTTGTTCATTAATGGGAGTTCATTTAAGTTCTTGAAACACTCCTTCAATTTTCTGTGCGATCATTGGTTGCTGAGAAATCGATAATCAAAGACAAATGGATCCTTTTCCATTTGAAGACCGATATCTCGGCGAGAAGTGGACGTATTGAGGTCAATAAAAAAATAAATTAAAGCTGAATTAACAAAGTATCCCATGATTATAACGATTATGCAAAAATAAAATTTCCACGCTTGTAGACAAGAAAAAAAAGTGGTAAAATTTTGAAAATTTTTTTGTTGCTGATTTTTCTATCATTACTCGAAAACCACTGAAACTTAAAATTTTTGAAGTTCTAATCCGAAAACTAGACACCTGGAGCTAAAATTCCCTTTTTTTAAATTCCTTGTACGACCATTCCTCTCAAAGAAACGGCATGTTGATAATTGCCGAAAAATTTGTAATTTTTTTGTGATCCTTTAATTTTTTCCAGTAGTGTATTTCATTTTCTGAATATAAATCTGATTGTAACGAGATTCTGCATTCATATATTTGGTATCAATCTCAAATCCCATATAAATTTTGAGGTAATAGTTTCATTGATCCACCAAAGAACCAGCGCTCAAAAGCGCTTCTATAAAAACATTAACGTGTAACTAAATTATCATTTTCACAGAAAAAAAATTATCTCAAAAAGTTAGCACGTTAATACTTAAATATTTCTAATATTTCACTCCTCAACTAGACGGCAAAGTTTTTCCTCTGATGGAGTGAATATCGTATGTTGATGTGAATTTCCATAGCGACATATAAGGATGATGAATGATAATTTCATGCCGAAAATGTCTCAAACTACAGGTTTCGACTGACGAATCCGTGGTCAAATTCAATTCTCACCGTGGGGCCGTCCGACCAACGATAACGATAAGTTTCAAAGGATTGTCCTTGAGACTTGAGATTTTCAACGTGGGTTCGGTTCCCACATGCTGCGGTTAAGTTCGTTAACCAGCCAAATCGTATCGTTTTCCATAAAATGTGGCCATTCAAAAATTTTGTTCCTCAATATTTATGTTGTCCAGTACCGGTCTGTCGGTGCGTTCAAGAGGGGGTACGACAGATGGAAATCTGAGCAGCAGCCATCATTTTTCTATTGAGATAATTTCCGTTTTGTTCTTTTTCTACATACTTCAGGATCCACATTTCAATTGTGTTTTTTTTGTCATGTATGTGCATTTTTTATTGTACTATTGAGTTTATAGGTTTCCTCAACTCTTGTTTATTAATAATTATAATAATAATAATAAGATGCTCAAAATAAGCCACATGCAAAATTATGTGGTCATAGTATTAACAAAACTATAAAGAATTGAGATGGATAATTAAAAAGAAAAATCTTTTTAGAATGAATCTCAAGTTCTATGCAGAATTTTGAGGTTATAGCCTCATTGCTTGGCCAATAAACGAGCGCACGAAAGCTTCTGCTCAGGGCTTTCCTAAATTTTTTACACAGTGATAGCTTCGAAAAACAGAAAGTCTTCGAAGTATCAGATGACAATCATTACTCAAATGAGGGAAATTTACTGTTGGAAAACTGAGTGATAGGAAAAATGTGAAATTCCGTTATCCCAAACTACAGGGTGGCTGAATCCAAGGGTTACCAAATGAAAGCGCTGTAATTTTTAAAATGTTAATTATTTTTTATTGACTTTTCGTGAAATATTTTTAGGAAAGATTACATTTTATGAAAAAAATGTTAGTGCTCGATATGAGTTCCTTCAGTTCTGATTATTTGATTCAGTGTCAGTTGCAGGAACGTCCATTAAAATTTAAAGGTCCATTAAACTCCTAATCCTCCATTATTACAAGGAACTAATGGAGGATTAAGGGTTTAATGGACCTTTAAATTTTAATGGACGTTCCTGCAACTGAGCATCAGTCTTCCATTACAAGCATTGCAGGCTGACCGAACGTGGGCTTGCGAAATTTTTTCCATTCTCGAACAAAAGCTGACTTCAATGTATCAACACTCTCGTATTTTTTAGTGAAAACCTTACTCACCAAAATTGGCCATATGCCATATGCCAAATTGCTGTGTCGCTTTAGCTCTATGTGATGGTTCCGAGTCCAGTTGGAACGGCTCGAATCGAAGTGTTTTCGTGCCCAAGGTAGCAAGGCTTCGGTTAGGATCTTTTGACGGCACACATCTTGGTTTACCTTGATTTCTTGTTCGATGAAAACCAGAGTGCGTCCATCCGCAGTCACTGCAGCTCAAACCATAACAGAAGCTTGCGATTGCTTGTGCATGGTAACTCTAGCTTCCAAATTATCGTTGGACTTGTGCTCTTACCAAACACGATCATTTTTGTTTATTCACATACTGCTGAATGGTGAAAACTTTCTCATCAGAAAAGACTATTTTCGGAATCTCATCACGTTCGGCTAAGGAATTTAATACTCGTATTCTTTTAAGCCTTACTTTTTTTGTGCTCTCGAACTCCATTTTCATGAATATTGGAACATCCTGTACGTGAACATTATGTTTTTATTTCATTTTCGTAATCACAAAGAATCAATCAATGAAAATAATTCAAAATCTCTGTTTGGCACGGTCATATAGGGTGATCAAGAAGTGATCAAAAAACATAACCGCATGAGTAAAATTTCAAAGTTCAAAGTTAAATTTGAAAGTTTTGTCACCGTTTACGATTGTCATCTTACAATATTTCAGAAATGGAATAAATCAGATCCGGACTAGAAAAATTTCAGACGTTCGTTGATATTGGATCACCCTGTACGTGAACATTATGTTTTTTCGTTGTCGTACCCCATGATACAAAGAAAACAAGATATGATCTTCCCGTGAGACCAGTTCACGCATATGACGTAACTGGAGAGTGTTTATCGCTATTGCACAATGCCACTGCACACCGCATGGTTGAAAATTTGAATTTGAGTTTGAACTTCGAACAAGATGTTATCGCCACGAAACACTAAACAGAAAAGAACGAGAATTATTCCAGCATTCCTTTTTATAGGTTAGAATTGTTAGAGATAGGATTTATTTACTCTCCAGTGACGTCAGAGCAAGGTGCGCAAGATCATATCTTGTTTTCTTTGTATCATGGTCGTACCCTGTATGACCTTGCCAAGCAGGGATTTTGAATTTTTCTCTCTAATTGATTCTTTGTGGTTAAGAAAATGAATCAAAAACATAATGTTCACGTACAGGGTGTTCCAATATTCATGAAAATAGAAAAAGTACGAAATTTTGCTAGTCCGGATCTGGTTTATTCAATTTCTGAAACATTGAAAGATGGCAATCGTAGAGGGTGACAAAACTCCCAAATTTGAATTCATTCGGTCGAGTTATTGAACTTTGAAATTTCAGCCATCAAATGAATGTCATCCTGTATATCTCTAACGAAAGCCCTCAAACGATTAAAACCTCTTGATGAGAGTCCTCCTTAATGTACTTGCTTCATGGTATCCATTTGTCGCATTCTTCCCGGGACGCCCTGTATATGGTTTGAATGCTGTATCGTGAAACATGCAGACGTGCTGCTAATTGGCACTTCGACGAGGATTTCGTTGGATTCGTTTATTCACCTTTCGAATCATTTCTTTTGATGTTGCTGTCTTTCTAGGACCGACTCTCTGTTACGTTTAGCGATGCTACCAATTTCGTTGTATCGAGTTAAGGTTCGTTTCACAAACAGTTTATTCGCATTCAAATGCTGGAGCTGACGAACTATTGCTGTTTGTGAATTTCCAGCCAAATACAGTGCAATTACACCATAACGTGTGAATTTCAGTATGATTTACAAGAATATATTTATTTAGAAAAATTATTTTTGGCCACATGTAAACAATTAACCAAACTACAATCCTTCAAAAAATTGACTCGCAAAAACAAAAACTGCATAAATGGCAGCATAGTGAATTTAGTAACGTTCAGTCTCAGCTATCCTGTATGCATTCAAGTCTGTTCTAGACTTTATATCAAGTTGGATATTTATGCCTGAGCTCGATTCTAAAATAAATACTGACTTAAAATTTCTTTAATGAGTTCTTACAATAATAAAAGTAGAACTATGTCTTCGCTCAAGCGAAATCGTTCTTTATTTCGATATCCATTGAAAAACTTTTCATCACGATTGTTTCCAGGAAAAGTTAATAAAACGCCATTTTCGTAGTGAGAGATGAATCCGGGTATGCCGAACAGGCCTTCAGACCGGAATTAATTCAACAAACAGTGGAATGCTTTCCATTAATCCATAGTCAGATTTTCATTTCTTTGTTTGTTTCTGGGTCTCATCCATAATAAAAATTCGGTTTAGGAAGTCTACATCGTTGTCAAATCAGCCCAGATCGAACACAATGCTTTTACTCTTGAACGCTGCTTTTGGTCAACATTCAAACATTTAGATAATCACTAGCTTTTACCCGCGACTTCGTCCGCCTACCGACCCTCTAAGTTAGAAAAGTGATCAAATACTAACTTGAAGTCTTAGTAACACTCAGTTAAATAAAAACATCAAAATCATTTCAGTAGCTATGGCGTCATGCGCTTCTTGACACGATCACGCTAGATTTCCGTGGGAATGAGGTATTTTCCCGCCGTAAAAAGTAGCCTGTGTCCGTGCCTAGGATCCTATCTTTTTATTAACCAAGTCTTATAAAAATCCGTTCAGACGTTAAGGCGTGAATGAGGTAAACTTTTAAAACAAACGATTAAAAATCACTAACTTAATTAGTTTTCTGCCTACTGCCTACGCCTTAAGTACGGTAGTATGAATATTAATAGCCCCTATCCTTTTTTAGGTTACTATCTATCACCTAACTAAATTTCATCAAAATCCGTTCAGCCGTTTAGGCATGATAGAGCAAAACTCCCAGCAAAAACCATAGAAAAATCACTAACTCAATTCAGTTTTCTGCCTACTTCCTACCCCCTAAGTACGATGACGTGATCATTTTGATCTTATATCCGTTTTTAGGTAACCATCTATTACCTTACTAAATTTCATCAAAATCTGTTCAGCCGTTTAGACGTGAAAGAGCAAAAGTCCCAACAAGAACGACTAAAAATCACTAACTCAATTTAGTTATCTGCCTACTGCCTACCCCCTAAGAACGATGGCGTGGTTATTTATAGCCTATGACCATTTATAGGTTATCATCTATCACCATACCAAATTTCATCAAAATCCGTTCAGCCGTTTAGGCATGATAGAGCAATACTGCCAGCAAAAACCATAAAAATTTCACTAACTCAATTCAGTTTTCTGCCTTTTCCTACCCCCTAAGTACGATGACGTGATCATTTTGATCTTATATCCGTTTTTAGGTAACCATCTATTACCTTACCAAATTTCATCAAAATCTGTTCAGCCGTTTAGACGTGAAAGAGCAAAAGTGCCAACAAAAACGACTAAAAATCACTAACTCAATTTAGTTATCTGCCTACTGCCTACCCCCTAAGAACGATGGCGTGATTATTTATAGCCTATGACCATTTCTAGGTTATCATCTATCACCATACCAAATTTCATCAAAATCCGTTCAGCCGTTTAGGCATGATAGAGCAAAACTCCCAGCAAAAACCATAAAAAAATCACTAACTCAATTCAGTTTTCTGCCTACTTCCTACGCCCTAAGTACGATGAAGTGATCATTTTGATCTTATATTCGTTTTTAGGTAACCATCTATTACCTTACTAAATTTCATCAAAATCTGTTCAGCCGTTTAGACGTGAAAGAGCAAAAGTCTCAACAAAAACGACTAAAAATCACTAACTCAATTTAGTTATCTGCCTACTACCTAACCCCTAAGAACGATGGCGTGATTATTTATAGCCTATGACCATTTCTAGGTTATCATCTATCACCATACCAAATTACATCAAAATCCGTTCAGCCGTTTAGGCGTGAAAGAGTAACAGACAGACAGACAGACAGACAGACAGACAGACAGACAGACAGACAGAGTTACTTTCGCATTTATAATATTAGTATGGACTAGTATGGATTCTGCGGACATTTTTCGTGAACTATAATTATGATGAACGCGTTCGTATGAAATATTCACTGCTTCAGATATCCATTCTAGCCCAATTCGACGGTCTGATATAATCATGTCCTGAACTGCAACCATATTTTCGGGGACTGACACAGAAACTGGTCTTCCTGATCGGTAATCATCTTCAATGGAAAATTAACCTATTTTGAAGCTTGCAGTCCAATTTTTCACGGTCGCATACGAAGGACATTGATCACAAAGAGTATTAAGCATTAATTTTATATTTGTTTACCTTTTAACCCTTTCAAATACAGGTACCTGATGATGGCTCGATACTCCTATTTTTAGATCTCAACAATTTCAGTAACTCCGGTTAAGTTTTTCGACGTCAAATTTCATACTAACACTTTTAATAATACGAAATGAGAATTAGTGCGTTAATAGGAACGCGGGTATAATATAAACAATGACAGCAGAGAATAATATTAATTGATTAAAATCAACCAATATTAAACCCATACTTCGGAAGTATGGGCTTAATATTGGTTGATTTTAATCAATTAATATTATTCTCTGCTGTCATTGTTCACTTTTAATAAGTTATTGCGAATAACTAAATATCATTACATCCGCTTATTTTAGATTATTTTTAGATATAATATGACCATTATGACTTAAATGAGCCAAATTTACTGTTGGAAAATTGAGTATTAGGAAAAATGCCGTTATCCAGAACTGATCCTTCAAGTCTGTTCTGAACTTTACATGAAGTATTCTGAAATGCACTGATCAACAATTGCTAGGGATCACTTATGAACATCTCTTTATTTGTATTTTTTTCAAGTTATCTCGTGAATATCTGTACATTATATCGATGGCTTAGCGCACACATGTGTTAAGTGCTAAATTTCTTGTTTTGAATTAGACCCATTTTAAAGTTTGGTGTCATCTATCAATTCAGATTGTAATTTGAGGACTGTATGAATGACTGAATTCGTTCCTATATGGATCTGTGAAATGATATATATTGATGGATACGCGTTTTCAATGACACAATTTGAATTATTTTAGATTTTTCGAGAAAGGTTTGTACTTACCACCTTTGTGGTTTTCCAAATCGGCAACAACTGCAACTTCCTCACCATGTTGATAGTGTGAATAATTCAAAAATAAGTAAACCAAATACAAAATTTATTCCATCAAATGAAAAAAATATAAATTCAACATAAAAAATTATATTTATCATAATATCATTAATTATCTGAGTCATAATTATGGAGACCAGCGGAATTTTTCGTTTCAGGTATTCCTTGAATAAAACTCGCGTACTCTTCGGGTATTATCTTCTTCTCTAATAAATAATTCAAATCTTTTTTCTTTTTTTGAGAAACAGGAAGTCTTGAGTCATACTTTTGTCTCAGGCTGACCAAGTTCCAGTTCTTTCTCCTACCTAGTTTTCTCTTATCTGTTACATCTATTTCAAAAAATTTTTCATCTGAGAGATTGTACTTGTACTGAATTATTGAATTCTCTTCTTTCTGAAAACGTAGCCACTTAATATTCAGCCAATTGACCTTCGTCTTCTCAGTATTTTGAGTAGTATTCACTACAATATCGGATACTAACTGTTGAAAATCGAAGAAATCCGTATGTTTCATATAATTCACATGGTAACCTCTAGGTCTCAATCTAGAGGTTGATATCAATAGGCCCCATTCTCGTGTAGTGTAAATTTTTTTATGGCGTTTAGCCCTCTCAATTGTTGCGTGCATTGAGTCAGCCTCTAGATATGAATGGCCCGATTCCATGAATTTCAGATCTATAGTTTGTAGGTGGTCAATTTTACTAACAGCAAACAACATAGCAGCAGCTACGAATTTGTTACGATTTTGTCCGCTACATGTATCAGAAAATGACGCCACATGGTTCACTGTTGCTGGCAAACTGAACAGGTATTTTAAGAGGCAGCTTCCAATTTCAGCACTTCCCTTGTTTCCGTGTGTCTCGTCCCAAATATAACAATAACCATCTGAGGTTGATGCATCATAAATTGTAAAATTATAAACATTCAATTTGTGTTTATAGTAGATTTGGCTATCACCTGCATGAGGAATAGGAAGTATTGCCTGCAGGTCAAAAGTGATAGATCTAAAAACTTTTCCTTTTCCTTCTATTGCCTTTTTTTTATCTTCTTCCTTCATTTGCATAGCCTCCTTTTCTCTTCTTTTATGCGTGTCATATTCTTCTTGAAGACTTGTTTTATCGATCAGGTTCTTATAAGCATTGCATTGAAAGCACTGATCTTTCTTAGGGATGTAGAAAGCTAAACGAGGTTCATATTCGTGAAAAATTTTTTGGTAGACAAATTGTGAAACTGCTTTAGTTTTTTTTTCACTACAAAATTCATTTTTATACAGCCTGTACATAATCGAGATGTTCAATTCTGGTGAGAGATACTGCTGTTTCGAATCACGTCTGCAGTAATGAGATTCAATTTTTGGAAAAGAATCAATGTGCTCTTTCACAAACTGCTTTGCCTCATCAGATGTGGCATTATGTGGTCGATTTTCTTCTCTCCTATCATGTCCAATATACAACCCACTGCCACTTATGTTGGCTGCACAGTTCTCTGTAACTCTGTGTGAAATTGCAAATGTGCTGCAGAAAAATTTCAAACACACTCTTTTTCGCTCACCGTGCGAGTCATTCAAATAATAACATCTCGAGTTTGTTCAGTTTTTGTTTTAGGGCTTGTTTTTCTTCTAGTGACAGGAACATTCTGCATCAACGATGTTAAGTAGATTTTTTGACGTTTATCATCACCCAACTTGTAATATTCATTACATAAGTTTTCCCTCTGAACCATTGGAAAATTCTCCTGACATTTGAACCGACACTTTGTACAGTCAACATCCTTAGGTTTTTTTTCAGATACCTCTTTTCCGCTACGATTAACATATTTTTGACCATGAAGTCTCAAATTTTTAACAATGGATTTATTCCACAGTAGCCTATTCGCCTTTCTATTTCTTTTCTTTCGTTCCTTCGTATCAGTAAGCTCTGTTTTTCTCACAGTATTTTTTCCGCGTTTCACCTTCTTCGGATGAACTTCATCCTCAGATTCATCACTTTGCTCGGAAATCCCATAGGAGCTAGAAGAATATGCGAAAGGATCGATAGGATCTCCATCCGAATCTATAGAAGTACGATCTACAGACTGGCGTTTATTGTTAACATCGGATGGACCAGACTTATTGAGTTCTTCGTACGCATAAACATCAATTTTTTTTTCTGAAAATAAAAATATTAGGGCCCATTTTGTTTTTCATGAAAAAATATTCTATATTTACCTTTGTCTGAATTCTCAGAGGCAGGACATTTTCCATTCCCGAATAATTCATTTTCACTTGGATCTAGTATATCTGAGGAATTCGGTATGATGAGTACGTTGGAGATTATGTTCACACTTGAACTGCTTCCTTGGTTAATACCTTTAAATTGTCATAAATTAGCATATAATTGCCTAATAATTCAATGAATTTAATATTTACTGTTCTCTGATTCAATAGGATGTAACACATTCACATTGGATTCACTCTGATCATAATATACTTCTCGACTCTCCGTATGATAATTGTTATTCGCTTCTGTTAACAGAAAAAAGTTCAAAATTACTCATACAACTTTAATGAAAGGCAAACCTACCTCGAATTTCACTACTATTATCTGCATCATTTTTCACGTAGTTTTTCAACAAATCAAGAATTTTTTGACTTCTAGAACTCATTATTAATGAATAATTTGGCGCTAGTAAATATCGTAAACAACACTTCATTCAATTATAACCTCACTTTCCTCGAATCATAAATGTGCTAACTGATCACTTACCACCGGTTGTTGTTCTTTAATTGCAGATCACAAATGTGTTAAGTGCGTTTAACACATTTGTGATGGCATGATGCTGTTTGGAAATACTTACCACAAATGTTAGATGGCGCTACCAGCTAAAATAATGGGAAATTCATTTAACACATCAGCGCACAATGAAGTTTGGACAAAGGGCTATTGCTCGCAGTGAATAACTCATTTTGACCAAAACTTGCACTTAACACATGTGTGCGCTAAGCCATCGATATGTTCTCTAAGGAAAAAGTAAGATGTTTTGAGTTGATTATATCAAAGTCTTCCTCACTTCATCGTCTCTTGTTCACAAAATCGATTATTATCTGTAGGCTGTTACAGGTGGAGTGAAAAGCAATGTGGTATTTGTTATTAAATCTGTTTTTTTTTCTCGTTCAAACACATAAGGTGACAATAATTGAAGAAATGAGAACAATATCAGCTTATCAGTCATGCCGAGAAGACGTTTGGCTCCTGTGCAACTGGACCAAATCATACGGTGGATACAGGAAGGTTTGTCCCAGCGAGAAGTGTCCCGGCGGTTGAATGTTTCGCAAAGTGTCGTGAGTCGGGCTTGGAATAGATTCATCCAAAACGACTCAGTAGCTTATGTTCATGGGGGAGGTCGGCAGCGCAGTACAACAGCTGTCCAAGATCGTCTTTTGATCCTCAATGCTAGGAGAAATCCCACTTACCCGGCGTCGCGGCTCAATAGATCACTGAGAGTTGCAACAGGAGTTCTAATTTCGAACCAGACTGTAAGACGACGACTACATGTTCGTGATTTGAGAGCACGTAGGAGGGTACAACATCCCCGTTTGAGTAGGGAACACCGCGGGTTCATCGACGGCAATAGGCTGAGGAGCACCGCAATTGGACACTTGAAGATTGGAGCCGATTTTTATTTACGGATGAGTCTAGATTTCGTTTGGTCAACTCCGATGGACGTATTCTTGCTTGGAGGGAAAGAGGTCGAAGGTATGCAGAACAGTTTATGGTACCCACAACAGCTTTTGGCGGAGGTTCTATATGTGTATGGGGAGGCATTTGTTTGAACCAACGCACAGAGTTGGTTGTTCTGCAGAACACCACCATGACCAGCCAGAGATATCACGATATGATTATTGAACCCTATAATTGTTCCGTTTGCGGCTGCCGTGGGCAAGAATTTCATTTTAATTGACGATAATGCCCGTCCACACCGTAGTCGTCTGGTTAATGAGGCGCTAGAAACTCATGCTATTGATAGGATGGACTGGCCAGCTCGCTCTCCAGACATAAATTGCATCGAACATGTCTGGTCTGAGATGTCTAGACAATTGTCAACCTTAGAACAACCGATCAATAACCTGGAGGACCTTTCTAACGCTTTAAGGGATATTTGGACGAATTTGCCCCAAAATTTTATAAATCGTTTGAACGAAAGTATGCCTCGTAGGGTAGAATGCTTGAGACGAGCTCGTGGGGGACCAACTAGGTACTAGCTTAACCGAAACTTCAGCCTTCTTGTGGTTTCATCATAAAATGTTTATGTTATTCAAACACAGAATTTTGAGTGTTCCTAATAAAGTCTTTTTTTCTCTCCAAGTAAGTGATCGCTATCAATTGTTGAGCAGTGTAAATAATGACTAACAAATTCTTTAATGAGTTCTTTCGATAATAGGAGTAGAACCATGTCTTCGCTCCAGCGAACTCGTTCTTTATTTCGATATCTATAGGAAAACTTTTCACCACGATTGTTTCCAGGGAAAGTTAATAAAACGCTATTTTCGTAGTGAAAGATGAATCCGGTTATGCCGAAGTGGCCGCCTTTAGACCGGAATTAATTCAACAGTGGAATGCTTTCCATTAATCCATAGTCAGATTTTCATTTCCGGCGATTTATTTTAATTAAGGATGAATTTTTCATCTAGGTATGATTAATAATGGCCCTTTCTCGAAGTAAACGCGAGGAGCTGGGCCGCTGTGGTGAAAGAAAGAGGAAGCAATGGAACCTCTAGGAAAATTGCTTATCGATTGCCAGATGATCACCATCTGCTCGGGCAATGGCTCGGGACCATCGAATTTTCCTGTGTTTTATGGCGGACAGGATTGATGATTTATGCGGTGAAATCTTTGGGGCGTAAAGGACCGGGAGGGACGATCGGTAATCAGATAAAAGGAAAAATTGAAAATACATCAGAGTCCCGGTGGCGATATTATGAATCAATGAGTGGTTTACCGTGAAGAAATGAATTGCCTGAATTTATTTTTTCAAGATGATGAATTCCCTGAAAGAGAAATAAATACAAATGTATTTCCCAAATGTTGTGAATAGAGTTTTCTTATAGTCTCGTGAAAAAACGAAAATAAAATTGAGGCTTTTTAAATGTGGACAAAGTAACAAACGAGGAACACTCAAATGAGTCAATGAAGAAATAAAATTTTTAAGGACCATTTAACTCAGAAAAATGAGTTATTTTGGACATTCGTGGTCAAAAATATAAATAACTGCAACTGACTCGTGAAGGCAAGATAGAGGGTAAACGTGGCTTGGGATGAGAACAAATGTCTTGATTGAGAAACATTCGAAATTTGACTAAGCTATGAACAATTGTTGACCTGGTACATTCTGCTAGAGACAGAGAAAATTTTGGTTCTATAGTATTGTTCTGATGATTCGGACCTCTTGAAATTTTGCTCGAATATTCAGTATATCAATACAGTAGAACCTCGTTTATCCGAGCCAGCCAAGCCATCCGGGTGTCAATTCTCGGGATCGCTCATTCGACGAACTATACGTTCGTGACATTTTGAAAGTAGATTTCCTGAAATTGTAATGATTTTATCCGTTCAAAATGAATGTACACTTTCGTTCGAACGATAAGTTGACGATATGCTCAGGAATTAACTTGTTTCGAATTATTTCTTCGATTTTACTCACTCACGAACGTATACGTTCGTGAGCGAATGATCCCGATAATTGACACCCTGATTACTCCGCGTTAACTGAGCTGTGTGCTCGGATAAAACGGATGATACGTTGTGAGAGCTTCTCAAACCACGTTTGTAATACATAAGTATGTATGTATGTACATCATGCTTGTTATGCGAAAACATAATCCACGTTCGTTAATTTTTCATTTCCTTATGTTAATGTGGTTAACCTTTTCAAATATACCAAAAATAAAAGGGAGTTTTCGAGTTTTTTTATTTATTCCGTGTTATCCGAGATTTCGCTCATCCGAGGTGACCCTTCCCCACATTACCTCGGATAAACGAGGTTCTACTGTATTCATACACAAAATAAATTTCACTTGAATCGGATATCTTGTTTTGGAAATATAGAGATTTTTTTTCAATATTCCAATTTAATTTTCTATGATTCAGATTATGCGATCTTTTTTGAATTTTGCATGTACAGTGAATCCCATTTTGGTTGAGACAGCCAGGTTTCTCGCTTGTTATTTCAGATAGAGCCTTGCACTTTTGACGTTTCTGTTCTACTTCTTCGTGAAACTCAAGTTGAACAAATCAGATTTTGCATAACTGTTTCCGTTCAAGAGATACAGGGCGAATTTGGAAATTGATACTTTTCGAACCCCTCCTTTATCTCCGAAGATATTGAAAATAATGCTGAGCTAAAAACTCCGTCTGAATCGGAATTCTGCGTAGAATTCAGTGGCGTACTCAAATTTTTTTTTGGGGTATGGTTTTGAAGATTCAACACAAACCTATATTTTTTTCAATGGAACACCCTATATAATATTACTTCGTTGAATTCGTTTTTCCCTTCAAAATGATGTATGATACTATGTAGGTAGAATGTTCAGAAATGTTAAAAAAAACAATAAAACATCAAAAAATAATGATTTTTTGTTAATGGGCAATGGATGTCGGATGTCCCAAATTTTAGTAAGAGGATTATTACTTTTGATTTTTAAAAGTAGTAGGTCATTGATGATACAAACATCCTTGGTGTTATTATGGCTACTTTGCATTTGGGAGCATTGTTTTATCAAGTAGGCATTGGAGATAAAAAAACAATCTGATCCAACTGTCAAGATCACCTGATCTGTCCATATTAGACTTTTACTTTTGGGGCTATTTGAAAAATAAAATATACAGTAGCAGCATCAACAGAGGCAGTTTTCCAGGATTTACAAAACCTCCCTTTTATAATATTAAATGCACTCAGGCGTATTGAAAAAGTTTGTCAATTATGTATTAGGGAAAATAGACAGCAATTCGAACAGTTTAATCTGTAAGATATTAATGCGATGTTTATGAATTTTCGTATTATTTATTTGTATGCTAGGTTTGTTGTAGGTAGGTAACTACGTTTTGTTTTTATGTTAGTGGTGAGTGTATTATCTTTGTTTGGTTATTCAACTTTAAATAAAAATCACAAATGAAAATTATCCAATAATTATTTGTCCATTTACAAAAAATCATCATTATTTGACGTTTTTGTGTTTTTTTGACATTTCTTAACATCCTACCTGCATAGTATCATATATCATTTTGAAGGGAAAAAATAAGGAATTCAACGAAGTAATAATATACAGGGTGTTCCATTTAAAAAATATAGGTTTGTGTTGAATCTTCAAAACCATAGCCCGAAAAAAATTTTTGAGTACGCCACCGAATTCTTAGCAGAATTCTGATTCAGACATAGTTTTCAGGTTAGCATTATTTTCAATAACTTCGGATATAAAGGAGGGGTTCGAAAAGTAATAATTTCCAAAATCGTATCTCTCGAACGGAAACAGTTATGCAAAATCTGATTAGACCAATCTCACAATCTCATCCAAAATGCGATGCACTGTACATTCAGTATTTTGATGTTCATTCACAAAATAAAATTCATTGGAATCGGATATCTTGTTATGGAAATATGAAGTTCCTTCTTTTCAATATTCCTGTTGGAGTCATGGAGTTTTCAATAAAATATGTATATGAATTTCATTATATTTATTTGCCCAAAACTTAATTGATTTGTAGTAATTGATGTCTACACTTGAACATTACTTTTATACAGGGTATTTCTGAATTGTTGCGAAATACTCGAAGGGGGTGATTCCTAAGATAATTTCCATAAATGAAGGTCCGAATACATTGTTTCCAACATACAGTGTGTTAAAGTTTTACTTGAAATCTGAATGAATAAAGTGGTACGCCACTGAGGTATTTTAAACTAACAATTAATTTTGAATTCTCCGTTCAATTTGTGACGAAAAATATCTTCAACCAATTTTTCGTGTGGGTCGCCGCTTTTATGTAAAAGAATGATAACGCCAATTTGTCGTTACTCCCATAATGTGGTAGAGGACGCTTAGTTGAGATGTTTAATTTTTTTTACATGAAAACGGCTCCCCACACAAAAAACAGGCAGGATACATTTTTTGTCAAAAATTGATCGAATAATTCAAAAATAATTGTTAGTTTAAAATATCTCAGTGACGAACCACTTTATTCATTCAGATTTTAATTAAAACTTCAACACACTGTAGGTTGGAAACAATGCATTTTCGGACCTTATGGAAACTTTTTTACCAAAATTATCTGAGGAATCACCTTCTTGAATATTTCGCATCAATTCAGAAGCACCCTGTATAGCATTAACTGACTTATACAGAATACAAAAATATATCGACATGTCAGATGTCATTACACGCATACATAATTTCGTCAGAGTTGCCAACCTTGGAATATAACATATTGCGCCAGGTGGCGCTATGACACTAATAAGATCAATAATATAGTTTATAAAAATATTCAGATATTTATAACAATTCCAAATTCCATGTGCTCACGGCCGGCCTGACGGCCCCATAGAAAGAATTGAATTATTCAAACACAAATTCGTCATCGGGGAGTCGAACCCAATCGTTGGAGACCATTTTCGGCTCAAAATTCGAAAATCACCGTCATTTGGGCAACACGGTATAGCATTGGTTCAAGTAAAACTAACGCTCAAAAAGATCTCGTATTCTATTCATCAACTTATACATATAGAAATATGTTTCTTTGTGCTCATCATAAAACCATCTGATATAACTGTAGCACAAAACTCAGTATATCTGGAGAATAGTTAGCGGTGAGAAATTTTTTTATGAGATGATTACAGTTATATTACTGCTTGAATATAGAAATCAACAGATTAATCTTTCATATTGTTTTTTCTTCCTTCTCAAACAAAATGGAATAATATCTTTGTTACCATTTTTTTCACATTAAAACTTATAAGTCTCACCCTCAATCTTTCGTTTAAGGTTATGAGAAAGCAAAAGAAAGTCTTCGTCGACACTTGGAAGGATGGAAGTAACCGATACAAACCATTATCTTCTGGGGACAGTGATGATCCTTTGAATTCCGTTCCTACTCTGGAAACCGACGACCCCAGAGTTTTGGCTGCTGAAGTGGAAGGTGATATGGATGTATATGAAGAAACCTTCGACGATTATTTGGAGTTGTTCGTTCAATTCGGATACGTGTTCCTATTTTCGTCGGTCTATCCTGTGGCAGCGCTATGGGCTTTCCTCAACAACATAATAGAAATTAGAGCTGATGCCTTCAAACTGTGCCAAATATGCCAGAGACCAATGAGCAGGAGGGTGAAGGATATTGGAGCCTGGCAGGTAACTCTCACAGGGTCCGGCGCTCGAAGTGTAACCAGTTTCAAGCCATAGCGCACTTGACACAGTAATATTAGCTATTTAGAAATTTGCTAAGTGATATTTATGAGTGTTGTTTACAAGATCAAAAAAGCATTTTGCTGAAAATTAACGCAAAAAAAGTTACAAGACTTGATAAAGCGATGAATTTGCTCTGTTTGGCCGGAAGCGGTGAATTTCCGAACATCGTGTTTTCTGACGAGAAAATTTTTGACTTAAGCAATTTATAAACCACCAAAGATACAGTTCACTTTGAGAATCTGAATCATCGGTTGGCTACCAGGAACCAGCAACCGACACAAATAATGATTTGGACCACTGTAACCGCGAATGTGCGCTACACAATAGTTGAGCCTGACGTCGAAGTTAATACGACAAAAATGACGCATTAACATTCCTGATAAAATCAGGAAAATTTTCTTGATGCTGCTTTAAAGCCGTGGGTAGACATACATTTCGGTCGCAGACCATAGATGTTCCAAAAAGAAACTGCCATGGCTAACAAAGCACGAGTGAGTCAAGAATGGTTGAAAAACAACGTTTCGAACTTCATTTTCACCAAGAAGTGGTTCTAGAATTGACCAGACATGAATCCAACAGACTATTCTCTCTGAGACATTTTGGAAAACAAGATCCAACAACAACCTCGAGACGCTGAAAAAGCCATTACCCTGAGTGGGCCAAAATAATAGCAATATACGTTCGGACAACTTGCGATTCGGTTTTTGACCGTCTCAAAGCAATAGTTATGCCGGCCATATACATCGTTATTTTTCATCCGTTCGTATCGCGGCGATAAGAACCGTCCCGGCAAAAGCGCCAAAAACCAATGTTTGTGGCGAAAACTCGTACGTATCTCTGTCCAAATATCTGCCGATGCTTGGTTTTTGGATCGACGCCGACGGTCCATCGGTTATCGTGACATACCGACTGTGTATGGGGATTTCGTCGAGAATCGGCGGTTATTTACCATTAGCGTAGTATAAGTCTCGTTTCTTTTTTCTTTTTTACTCAGAACCGAAACTGCGGCCGCCACTGATGAGAGATGTTTCATCTTCAGAACTCGCTGAATCGCAAACGACAGCAAAATAACTGGTAAAATTTACCAAAGTGTGTGGGCAAAACAGTTCTGCGATATGACTCGGTGGTTGGAATCGCGGCGAGGTAAACGGATGAAAAATAACGATGTCTATGGCCGGCATAAAGCCGGCCATAGAAAGTGAAAGGTCATATCGTGTCGAAGTGAATTAATTCTGCAAATAGGATTATTTTTGCTTGTTTTGTACATATAAATAATTGGAAATCATTTTTCCAACTGAATTTATGGCCTCTTTACTAGGTTACACTTCGAGTCGCCCCGTAATAACATAATTTCGACCATACAGCTGCTTACTTTTCAGAGAGCTTTTGAAGTGCTTGGTGGTCTCTCGATCGTAACCAACTGTGGAATTCTGTACCTGACTCCCAGCATCCGTGAAAAAGCTCCATATCTATCCCAAACGGAATGGTTGTTCCTCTTCATCGTACTAGAGCATGTGCTTCTAGGTATCAGATACGTATTGCACATATCTATTGCGGACAAACCGGAATGGGTCAGAGTAGCTTTGGCGAAACAAAACTACGAGTCTAGACAAGCCCTTAAACATGAGGTGAGTACCTATCTCTCACAATATCAACATGCCTCAAAATAAATCCACAACATAATATGACCTCTCAAAAAATTACAATTGTACAGGCTGGGCATATTTCGATGTTTTAGCACTACAACTTTTAAACCAGAGGAGATAGACAAAATCTGATACCCACTTCTCGATCTCTTTTTCTTAGAAACTAACGAGAGTAGTATTCATTTTTGGCTACCTTCTTTTGTTTTCGAGGAATAAGCGAAAATTGGAAAAGTGGCAATATCGAAAAAAATTCATATCTCCGCTAATACTGATGATAGAGCTCTGAAATTAAAACATTATAAAGCCACTTTTTTACGTAGAATCCATTGGCGTACTCGCCTTTTTTGCACCATTTCTAACTACGGAGCTATGACCCAAAGTTATGTTTTTTGAATGGAAATACTAGATTTTTGTGGCATTTTCTGAAACCTTAATTTTTTCTGATTTCAAAAATATATAACATTGTATGGTTTGTATCAATATGAGTATAGAAAATGATCAAAAACCTATTTTCATCTGAGTCTCAATATTTTCTATGGTTTCAACTGTTGATGAGCACAGAAAAATTTAGCATCGTATAATTACCACAATATCTTTTCAGTATTTTTTTCATTTCTATGCTCTTTACTCAATTTCTCCAAGATGAACTGCTGTGAAACTTGATCCCTCATTCTAAGTTATAACTAAGATGTCTAAAATAAGACATCTTAGTTATAACCTAATGACCTTTTATTGTAATCACTATTAGGTATTGAAAAATATTTTTCCTTTATTACTTTTCTGATTGAATTGATAACTTCAATCATATCTATATATGCGTTATTTCATATGCGATTTGAAATAGACTACTAAGCACTTGTGCGTATTTATTCTGGAGTGCAATAAAAATATTCTCTTGCATCCATCTCATTATAACTAAGTATATCGATTGAAACGAAGGATCATGTAGATCTTTTTGTTATTTCCAAATCCATTTCATGATATAAGTTTTTATGAAATATATCCATGTTCGAATTTTTTGGAGAAATTAGTTGAAAGCATAGAAATAATGAGATTGACAAAAGGAGACTGCTCTTGTTATAGGAAGCTCAATTTTTCTGTGCTCGTCAACCATAGAAAATATTGAGACTCAAATGAAAATAGGTTTTTGACCATTTTCTATACTCATATTGATACAAACCATACAATGTTATATATTTTTGAAATCAGAAAAAATCAAGCTTTAAGAAAATTCCACAAAAATCTAGTATTTCCATTTAAAAACATAACTTTGGGTCATAGCTCCGTAATAAGAAATGGTGCATAAAAGGTGAGTACGCCACTGGATTCTACGTAAAAAAGTGCCTGTATAATGTTTTAATTTCAGAGCTCCATCATCAGTAAAAGCGGAGATATGAATTTTTTTCGATATTGCCACTTTTCCAATTTTCTCTAATAATTCGAAAACAAAAGAAGGTAGCCAAAAATGAATACTACTGTTGTTAGTTTCTAAGAAAAAGAGATCGAGAAGTGGGTATCAGATTTTGTCTGTCTCCTCTGGTTTAAAAGTTGTAGTGCTAAAACATCGAAATATGCACACCCTGTACAATGTGTTATAATCCAGTCGAACTGAGCTTTCAGCAGGAAAGTTTTGGGGTAGTTTTGAGTTTTTTCATTATTTATGTTTTTTGGGGTGCTGAATCCGAATTTGAGGTTTGCTAACAAAATTTCGTGACGGAACATAGAAAAAAATACAAAAAAGATGAAAAATCTCATTCTTGGTCAGTTTTTTGCTTATTTCTCGGAAACTATCAACTTTTCGTGAAAAACCTTGCCATACAGAATGAAAGTACATAAAAGTTCCTACAAATTTTACTACCACAGCATGTTCTGCGACAACCCGTTCTGGCTAAAATTATAGTTGAAATTGAGGTTTTTCTATGACTCAATAAATGAAAAAAATTTAATTCCATGGTTCCGATGATGCGATCCTCCTTAAATTTTGCACGAACAGTCTCGATTAAAAAAAAATTCACTTGAATCGGATATCTTGTTATGGAAATAACGTGCGTTCAAAAAAATTCGTGGTCAAGTTATGCTGTGGATTCTATTTTTCCCCTCAAAGACATAGGAAAAATAGAATCCACAGCTTACTTGACCACGAATTTTTTTGAACGCACGATATGAAGATTCTTCCTTTCAATATTCCAATTGAATTTTCTATGGTTCTGTTCACACTATGGTCACACAATTTTTCATAAGGCTTATTATGAGCACAAATATACTGTATTATTATTTTTTGGTGCTCTCAGATAATATTTTGGTTGTGTTGAATATAAAGCGTGAAACAGGCGAATATAATAATATGAACTGATTGAATCAACAGCAATAACGTAGATATTATGAAGTAATAACTCGAATATTTGAAAATATACAGGATGTCTTTTCTGGTTAGGCATACGTCCTTATCTTTTCTTCAATTGTTTGGTGCTACGTACAACACTTCCAATCATTGCGACAAGAATAATGCTCTGGACCGAGTAAACTATTTTTTCCTATTATAAAATGATTGGCTACTTCACTTTTGAATCGCAAGACCAATAACAGGGAAAAACAATGAAAATAAATGTAAAAATATTTTCTACTTCATGATTAAAGAGCATCAAAGATCATTGATTTCATATTTGAATGCCGAAATCGATAGCGCATAAAATGTAAATATCACAATGATATGAATTCTGACCGGTGTGAATACAGCCGAACGACCCAGCCGAAGATGACCTTGAAATCATCGCACGCTAGCGGACGATAGGGCGGATATCTATGCAAACAGAAACGAACGCTCGCGTTGAAGCAATAGTAAAAAATTAATATCTACAGAACTGTACGAAGGATCGGTTTCAAATTGGTGGTGTGAATGTTGAAGAGAAACTACTGTTAAAAATTGCATCCACACCTTGCCACTCATACCTCAAGGGAACAGGGGGTGGGACGTACCAATCTGAAAAATTCGAATTCTCGAAAACTGCACATAGAATCGATACGAGATTTAGTATGCAGATTGAGAACAACAGCAGAAAAAAACTACATACACGTCATCCACTTGCACCCATGCATGGGGGGGGGGGTGGTCATATGAAAAATCAAAAAATTCGATTTCTCGAAAACTATACATAGAATCGATACGAAATTTGGTGTTAAGGTTTAGGAACAACAGCAGAAAAAAAAAACTACATTCGCGTCATCCACTTGCACCCCCAGGGGGGGGGTGGATATATGAAAAATCAGAAAATTCGATTTCTCGAAAACTGTACATAGAATCGATATGGAATTTGGTATGCAAATTTGAAACAACAACAGAAAAAAATACATACACGTCATCCACTTGCACCCCCAGGGGGTGGGGGGTGGACATATGAAAAATCAAAAAATTCGATTTCTCGAAAACTGCACATAGAATCGATACGAGATTCAGTACGCAGATTGAGAACAACAGCAGAAAAAAACTACATACACGTCATCCACTTGCACCCCCATGGGTGGGGGGTGGTGATATGGAAAATCAAAAAATTCGATTTCTCGAAAACTATACATAGAATCGATACGAAATTTGGTGTTAAGGGTTAGGAACAACAGCAGAAAAAAACTACATTCGCGTCATCCACTTGCACCCCCAGGGGGGGGGGGGGGGGTGGATATATGAAAAATCAGAAAATTCGATTTCTCGAAAACTGTACATAGAATCGATATGAAATTTGGTATGCAATTTGGAAACAACAACAGAAAAAAACTACATACACGTCATCCACTTGCACCCCCAGGGGGTGGGGGGTGGACATATGAAAAATCAAAAAATTCGATTTCTCGAAAACTGTACATAGAATCGATACGAAATTGGTGTGC
The DNA here is from genome assembly GCA_013421045.1 of Propylea japonica. Lineage (NCBI taxonomy): Eukaryota > Metazoa > Arthropoda > Insecta > Coleoptera > Coccinellidae > Propylea > Propylea japonica. The sequence goes on from CM024240.1 coordinate 40,892,996, forward strand.
AGGTTAAGGAACAACACAGAAAAAAACTACATACCCGTCATCCGCTTGCACCCCCAGGGGGTGGGGGGTGGACATATGAAAAATCAAAAAAATTCGATTTCTCGAAAACTGTACATAGAATCGATACGAAATTTGGTGTGCAGGTTTGGGAACAACAACAGAAAAAAACTACATACACGTCATCCACTTGCACCCCCAGGGGGTGGGGGGTGGACATATGAAAAACCAAAAAATTCGATTTCTCGAAAACTGTACATAGAATCAATACGAAATTTGATGTGCAGGTTTAGGAATAACACAGAAAAAAACTACATACACGTCATCCACTTGCACCCCCAGGGGGTGGGGGGTGGACATATGAAAAACCAAAAAATTCGATTTCTCGAAAACTGTACATAGAATCGATACGAAATTTGGTGTGCAGGTTAAGGAACAATAACAGAAAAAATACTACATACCCGTCATCCACTTGCACCCCCAGGGGGTGGGGGGTGGACATATGAAAAATCAAAAAAATTCGATTTCTCGAAAACTGTACATAGAATCGATACGAAATTTGGTGTGCAGGTTTGGGAACAACAGCAGAAAAAAACTACATACACGTCATCCACTTGCACCCCCAGGGGGTGGAGGGTGGACATATAAAAAACCAAAAAATTCGATTTCTCGAAAACTGTACATTGAATCAATACGAAATTTGGTGTGCAGTAAGGAACAACAGCAGAAAAAAACTACATACCCGTCATCCACTTGCACCCCCAGGGGGTGGGGTGTGGACATATGAAAAACCAAAAAATTCGATTTCTCGAAAACTGTACATAGAATCGATACGAAATTTGGTGTGCAGGTTGAGGAACATTTGCAGAAAAAAACTACATACACGTCATCCACTTGCACCCCCAGGGGGTGGGGGGTGTACATATGAAAATCAAAAAATTCGATTTCTCGAAAAATGTACATAGAATCGATACGCGAATTTGGTGTGCAGATTTAGGAACAACAACAGAAAAAAACTACATACACGTCATCCACCTGCACCCCCAGGGGGTGGGGGTTGGACATATGAAAAACCAAAAAATTCGATTTCTCGAAAACTGTACATAAAATCAATACGAAATTTGTGTGTGCACAACTTAAGGAACAACAGCAGAAAAAAACTACATACCCGTCATCCACTTGCACACCCCAGGGGGTGAGGGTGGACATATGAAAAACAAAAAATTCGATTTCTCGAAAACTGTACATAGAATCGATACGAAATTTGGTGTGCAGGTTAAGGAACAACAGCAGAAAAAACTAAACAACACGTCATCCACTTGCACCCCCAGGGGGTGTGGGGGTGGACATATGAAAAACCAAAAAATTCGATTTCTCGAAACTGTACTCACTACGAAAACGATACGAAATTGGTGTGCAGGTTAAGGAACATTAGCAGAAAAAAACTACATACACGTCATCCACTTGCCACCCCCAGGTGGGTGGAGGGTGGACATATAAAAAACCAAAAAATTCGATTCTCGAAAACTGTACATTGAATCAATACGAAATTTGGTGTGCAGCTTAAGGAACAACAGCAGAAAAAAACTACATACCCGTCATCCACTTGCACCCCCAGGGGGTGGGGTTGGTGTGGACATATGAAAAACCAAAAAATTCGATTTCTCGAAAACTGTACATAGAATCGATACGAAATTTGGTGTGCAGGTTGAGGAACATTTGCAGAAAAAAACTACATACACGTCATCCACTTGCACCCCCAGGGGGTGGGGGGTTGTACATATGAAAAATCAAAAAATTCGATTTCTCGAAAACTGTACATAGAATCGATACGAAATTGGTGTGCAGGTTTGGGAACAACAACAGAAAAAAACTACATACACGTCATCCACTTGCACCCCCAGGGGGGGGGGGTGGACATATGAAAAATCAAAAAATTCGATTTCTCGAAAACTGTACATAGAATCGACACGAAATTTGGTGTGCAGGTAAGAAAACAACAGCAGAAAAAAACTACATACACGTCATCCACTTGCACTCCCAGGGGGTGGGGGGTGGACATATGAAAACCAAAAAATTCGATTTCTCGAAAACTGTACATAGAATCAATACGAAATTTGATGTGCAGGTTTAGGAATAACAACAGAAAAAAACTACATACACGTCATCACTTGCACCCCCAGGGGGTGGGGGGTGGACATATGAAAAACCAAAAAATTCGATTTCTCGAAAACTGTACATAGAATCGATACGAAATTTGGTGTGCAGGTTAAGGAACAATAACAGAAAAAAACTACATACCCGTCATCCACTTGCACTCCCAGGGGGGGGCGGTGGACATATAAAAAACCAAAAAATTCGATTTCTCGAAAACTGTACATAGAATCGATACGAAATTTGGTGTGCAGCTTAAGGAACAACAGCAGAAAAAAACTACATACACGTCATCCACTTGCACCCCAGGGGGTGAGGGGTGTGGACATATGAAAAACCAAAAAATTCGATTTCTCGAAAACTGTACATAGAATCGATACGAAATTTGGTGTGCAGGTTAAGGAACAACAGCAGAAAAAAACTACATACACGTCATCCACTTGCACCCCCAGGGGGTGGGGGGTGGACATATGAAAAACCAAAAAATTCGATTTCTCGAAAACTGTACATAGAATCGATACGAAATTGGTGTGCAGCTTAAGGAACAACAGCAGAAAAAAACTACATACCCGTCATCACTTGCACCCCCAGGGGGGGGGGGGTGGACATATGAAAAACAAAAAATTCGATTTCTCGAAAACTGTACATAGAATCAATACGAAATTTGGTGTGCAGGTTTGGGAACAACAACAGAAAAAAACTACATACACGACATCCACTTGCACCCCCAGGGGGTGGGGGGTGGACATATGAAAAATCAAAAAATTCGATTTCTCGAAAACTGTACATAGAATCGATACGAAATTTGGTGTGCAGATTTGGAAACAACAACAGAAAAAAACTACATAACGTCATCCACTTGCACCCCCAGGGGGTGGGGGGTGGACATATGAAAAACCAAAAATTCGATTTCTCTCGAAAACTGTACATAGAATCGATACGAAATTTTGTGTGCAGATTTGGGAACAACAACAGAAAAACTACATACACGTCATCCACTTGCCACCCCCAGGGGGTGGGGGGTGGACATATGAAAAACCAAAAATTCGATTTCTCGAAAACTGTACATAGAATCGATACGAAATTTGGTGTGCAGGTTAAGGAACAACAGCAGACAAAAACTACATACACGTCATCCACTTGCACCCCCAGGGGGTGGGGGGTGGACATATGAAAAATCAAAAACCGATTTCTCGAAAACTGTCATAGAATCGGTACGAAATTTGGTGTGCAGGTTTGGGAACAACAACAGAAAAAAACTACATACACGTCATCCACTTGCACCACCAGGGGGTGGGGGGTGGACATATGAAAAATCAAAAAATTCGATTTCTCGAAAACTGTACATAGAATCGATACGAAATTGGTGTGCAGGTTTGGAACAACAACATGGTTTTTCATATGTCCACCCCCCACCCCCTGGGGGTGCAAGTGGATGACGTGTATGTAGTTTTTTTCTGCTGTTGTTCCTTAACCTGCACACCAAATTTCGTATCGTTCTATGTACAATTTTCGAGAAATCGAATTTTTGATTTTTCATATGTCCACCCCCCACCCCCTGGGGGTGCAAGTGGATGACGGGTATGTAGTTTTTTTCTGTTATTGTTCCTTAACCTGCACACAAATTTCGTATCGATTCTATGTACAGTTTTCGAGAAATCGAATTTTTTGATTTTTCATATGTCCCCCCCCACCCCCTGGGGTGTCAAGTGGATGACGGGTATGTAGTTTTTTTCTGCTGTTGTTCCTTAAGCTGCACACCAAATTTCGTATCGATTCTATGTACAGTTTTCGAGAAATCGAATTTTTTGATTTTTCATATGTCCACCCCCCACTGGGGTGCAAGTGGATGACGGGTATGTAGTTTTTTTCTGCTGTTGTTCCCTACCTGCACACCAAATTTTGTATCGATTTTATGTACAGTATTTTTCGAGAAATCGTATTTTTTGGTTTTTCATATGTCCACCCCCCACCCCCTGGGGGTGCAAGTGGATGACGTGTATGTAGTTTTTTTTGTTGTTGTTCCAAATCTGCACACCAAATTTCGTATCGATTCTATGTACAGTTTTCGAGAAATCGAATTTTTGATTTTTCATATGTCCACCCCCCACCCCCTGGGGGTGCAAGTGGATGACGGGTATGTAGTTTTTTTCTGCTGTTGTTCCTTAAGCTGCACACCAAATTTCGTATCGATTCTATGTACAGTTTTCGAGAAATCGAATTTTTTGGTTTTTCATATGTCCACCCCCCACCCCCTGGGGGTGCAAGTGGATGACGTGTATGTAGTTTTTTTTGCTGTGTTCTTTAAGCTGCACACCAAATTTCGTATCGATTCTATGAGGAGAGCCCATACTTAAGCCGTTCTTTTGAATATAGTATTGGTTGTTGAATTTGAAGAAATTTTGTCTTATGCAATGTTAAGTGCCGAAGTTAAGGCCATCACAGTATCATTGTCGAGATCTGAGTCTGATAGAAGTTGACTTATTAACGTTTCTGATTCAGTAGGTGGAGTTGATGGGTATAAATTGACGATGTCAAAAGAAACTATGGTTGCGCCTTTCGGAATTCTAACATCTTTAAGCGACTGTACCAGTTCTGAAGAATCTTGATAGAAAACTCCGATCTGAAATCTAAATGAGCCTGAAAAATTTCGCATAGGAAGGAGGCAATTTTATGTGTGGGGGTGCCAGTGAAAGAAACAATGGGTCGAATGGGAGTATTTGGTTTGTGGATTTTAGGTAAAACTGTATAGTAGAGGGGTGACTGCAACAGATGAGATGAGCCATTCTGCTTTGACGTTGAAACCTGCCAAGATGTCCTTGTGCTGTTTAATGAGAGTGTTCACTCTCTTGAGAAAATTCGGTGTAGGATCTCTTTGTGTTCTATCAAAATCGCCGGAATTCAAAAAATCTTCGGTCTTCTTTAGATATTCTGATTTGTTCATAATAACGGTGCAGTTCCTTTGTCCGCTTTTGTGATTAGCAGATCGTTGGTTCTGACCTTATTCATAAGTGATCTCATAGGCTTGAGGTACTTATGAGGAGTGGCCATGTGATGTTTCAAAGAGGACCTGATAGTGTCGGTCGTTCTCTGGCTACGGTTGACAGATTCTCTAATTTGCTCTGGCTGAGGATATTTTCGACATGAGAGACAAAGTTGTCCAAAGTAACCGAATCAGGTCCGTTAGGCGTAGAGAAAACTTGAGGCCTTTGTGGAGGAGGTCTTCTTCACTAGTTGAGAGTGGAATGTTTGCCATGTTCAAAGTTCTTGGGTGGAATTTATAAGATGAAAAAGTGTTATGTGGTTGTTCAGGAACATTTTGACTTCTCAAGTTGTCGAGTTTAAAAGAAAGTCTTTCAAAACATTTCTCACCTGCGATCTCCATCTTGTCCCCAACTCTTCTCTCCAAACAATCCCAAATTGCTGGGTGCAAAAATGACTCTCAACGTGTATTTTTGACGGAGTTCTTGCTTGATCCAAAATTTGGTTGCGAATTTCTGTGTTAGTTTGGCTGCTTTGGTGGTGTTCCTGATTTTTACTCTAGCGAACTTGGACTGTAAGTTCTCTCTGAGGCATGACGTCAAAAACCAAATACTTAAAGTAATTAACTTCACCTGTATTCTCAGATGTTGGTATTGATGGATTCTTTTGCTTCGACCAGCATTAATATCAGTTATGTTGTCCATCTTATTAATTGGAGCTATTATTTATTCTGAATAAATGAAAGGTTTCGTGTCTACTCCAAAAATGGTTTAATCGAACTCTGCTACATGTTTCGACCCTTACAAACTTAGGGTCATCTTCAGGCTTCTGAAAATACAAGTAAATTCACATAGGAGATGTTCGTGTCAACTATGAAATGTCAAAAAACATAGTCAAAGTTACAGGAATAAAAGAGTACATAAAAAGCGGTTAAGCCACAAACAACAACAGAAAAATAGATAAAAGGTATATACAATAAATATAAACGATTACAAAATTTGGACAGATTAAAAAGTTATAATTTAAACAATAAAACAATCAATTCACGAAAATTATTCTCTGAAAATGAACTTACGTGGGACAGGAAAACAACACAAACGTCAAATCTTGACTAATTAGCCGAAATTGCGGAAGCGAACCAGAATAGGGAAGGCACGGGAATGAAGAAAACTGTAGGTGAATATCTGGGAGCGTATGCTGTAATATCACAGTTAAAATTTCTGAAGACAACACAACATTTAATATGTGGAAAGTCAAAGAGATGGAGTTACCGGGATGAAGGAAGTCTTAGTAGGTGCGGGAAAATAAGTAATTCTGGGAAATCTTGTTGTGTGTTCAGAAGTCTATGGGTGTATGTGTTTAGCTTTTGTTATATGAAGTTTTTCTAATTAGAATTAGAAGACTTCCTTCATCCCGGTAACTCCATCTCTTTGACTTTCCACATATTAAATGTTGTGGTGTCTTCAGAAATTTTAACTGTGATATTACAGCATACGCTCCACAGATTCACCTACAGTTTTCTTCATTCCCGTGCCTTCCCTATTCTGGTTGCTTCCGCAATTCGGCTAATTAGTCAAGATTTGACGTTTGTGTTGTTTTCCTGTCCCACGTAAGTTCTTTTTCAGAGAATAATTTTCGTGAATTGATTGTTTTATTGTTTAAATTATAACTTTTTAATCTGTCCAAATTTTGTAATCGTTTATATTTATTGTATATACCTTTTATCTATTTTTCTGTTGTTGTTTGTGGCTTAACCGCTTTTTATGTACTCTTTTATTCCTGTAACTTTGACTATGTTTTTTGACATTTCATAGTTGACACGAACATCTCCTATGTGAATTTACTTGTATTTTCAGAAGCCTGAAGATGACCCTAAGTTTGTAAGGGTCGAAACATGTAGCAGAGTTCGATTAAACCAATTTTGGAGTAGACACGAAACCTTTCATTTATTCAGAATAAATAATAGCTCCATTAATAAGATGGACAACATATCTGACAAAAATATAGTGGTTGTTAGTCAGTAGTGACTTCCCAAAGTTTGAAATCATTAATTTTGTATTCTCAAATGGCAAAAACCTGAAATGCTAATATCATAAGATAGTAGACAAAAGACATGCGCGAAAATAAAAACTACACAGTTCTCTACTGTTTTTTGGCTGTGTTTTATTGGGGGTTCGAAGGCATATTCAATTTTTGTTAATCCGGAACTGGATATCCCAAGAGACAGATAAGTAATATTTTGCGTGGTTCGTAAGTTATGGCAATCCAAAGGAAATCAGCTAAATTGAAAACCACCTGTATCTTTGTAATGAAACTTCAGGCCCATAAATATATATATTCAGAACCACCTAGAGATGCTTAATTTATCGTTCGCTCTTTTCCGTTCACAATAAAACACCCTCTGTAACACATATGGAGAAACATAGAGTATATATTTAAGTTTGGGGCGTTTGGATATTTTAGGGACTTTATCTCGAAGGAAACACAATTAGATTTTTACACAGTTGTACTGGGAACTTTGACCGAAGAAAAAACAGCATGGTTGCATGTTAGGTGATACTTGACATTTACGAGTATGTTAGGTAGAAAATATAACGATCAAAATCGAATACTAAAGTCGCACATTATTGTTCATTATTTTTAGAATTGTCCAAAAGCTATATTTTCGTAATCAAACCGCATTATTCAATTTGTCCTAGTCTGGATAGTATAGAGACCCGGAATTCGCGATTGCTTATCAGGTTTATTCAGTTGTCCTTTGAAACGAAAACTCAATTTGTGACCGTCTCAAACCCTTCAGAGTTGGATGTAAGATAACAAACAGTAAACAGGAACAACCCGACTCCGAGGCGTTCTCGCATCAAATATTTGTATTGAGCCTTCAAGTAAGGTCCCCCTCCGTCTGAACGATAAGATCGCAATCCTCGATCCATATTGATTGGAGCAATATCTTCGACTACATAAATAAGTTTTTCCATGGGGTGTATCTGCTTATTTTTCATCCAGTCTGCGGTCGTAGACTGTAATTAGGAAAGGGGATGATACAGAGAGGTGATATCCTATTAAGTAGTGACTGCAGACATTCGCTCCAGACCGAAAATTTTCCTCGAAAGATCCGAAGTATGTCTCAATCGATTGGATTTCCTATCGCTTCACGATTGGTGAGGAACGCTTTCAAAATGTGGTTTTGTGAGCTAATCGATTATTTCCCATTGACGTGATAATGAGAATCGAAGAAACGATTGCATCGATTAGATATCATTCAAATATCATAGATTTTTCTATAAACAAGGATAACCAGCCAATCGAAATTGATCTTGACCGTAACTCAAAAGTGATGTTAATGAAACTAATTGATTTCTTTTATTATTTTTATATTTTTCGTTTTTTTAGTGATTTTCTGATATGTTGCAAAACCTAATAAAAAAAGAAGAAGAAAGGTTGGTCGCAATGAAACAAAAACTATTGTATTGTTCCATTATCACTGCGCTTGTGATACTCTTCAAGGATTTTCATTTCTCTGCTTTTGTATCTTACGTAGAAATGTATGATGGCCTGCCTATAGTTTCCCTTGTTTAAACGAAAAATACCACAGACTTCCAGAACTCGCCTACAGCTCGACCTAGAATGTTGTCTTTTCTTACAAAAACAACCTGTTTTCTGGAGTTTGCGTGAACTTATCCACACTTTTTCAGCCACGGTTTTTGACGTGGATACTGTTGTTGTTGTGATAATGAACAATTATGCTTTATTCAATCACAGTGTTGCCAAATGTAACTCGTGTATGATAATGAAACTAAAAGGAACTTACATATGGGATAACAGGAATGAATGATTAGCTTATTATTATTAATTACGAATATCTATCATTTTCTTGAGTGCCCGTCGAACTATAAGAGAATACTGTGTGGGGTTATCCGGGAAAGATGCGTTCACAATAATTTTTTTTCATAGTATTTTAAACACAGATAGCAAATCTAGAAAGAAATTTTTTTAGGCGTCCTTAAAAGTATAAGGAAAAAATTAAAACCTAACCAGCCACGGTTTTTGCGAATACTGTGTAGCTGGGCTATACGGGGGAGGTGCGTTCTCAAAAAAAAATTTTTGCATAGGATTTGGAACACAGATATCAAACCTAATGGAAAATTTTTTATGGGCGCGTGGAATTATAAGAAAAAATTAAAAAATGACCTGGCACGGTTTTACCGAATACTGTGTAGGGGGGTTATCCGCGGGAGTTGCGTTTTCAACAAAAAATTTTTTGCATAGTATTCAAATCTAAGGAGACATTTTTTGGGCGCCCTTCAAAGAATGAGAAAAAAATTAAAAACTGATCAGCCACAGTTTTACCAAATACTGTGTATGGGGTTATCCGGGGGAGTTGCGTTCTCAACCAAAAATTTTTTGCATAGTATTTTGAACACAGATGCACGTCGAAGTATAAGAAAAAATAGAAACTGAGAAGCCACTGTTTTATCGAATACTGTGTAGAGGGGTTTATCTGGGGGAGGCTCGTTCCCAACAAAAAAATTTTTGCATAGTACCTATTTTGAACAAAGATATCAAACCTAATGAGACATTTTTTTGGCACCCGTCAAAATATGAAAAAAAATTAAAAACTGGCCAGCCACTGTTTTAGCGAATACTCTGTAGGGGGGTTATCTGGGGGAGGTGCGCTCAGTATTTTGAACACAGACATCTCATAAGGTCTTTTCGTCTGAACGATAAGATCGCATTTCTCGATTCATATTAATTGGAGCAATATCTTCGACTACATAAATAAGTTTTCCCAGGGTGTTTCTGCTTATTTTCCATCTAGTCGGCGGTCGTAGCATGTAATTAGGAAAGGGGATGATACAAAGAGGTGATATCTTATTAAAGAGTGAATGCAGACGATCGCTCCAGACTAGATATTTTCCTCGAAGGTTTCGAAGTAGGTCTCAATCAATTTGCTTCTCTACCTAGGTATTCTTCCGCGACTCGTGAGGTACGATTCGAAAATGTGGTTTCCTAAGTTAATCAATCAATTCGTTGAGTATTCCCAGTTGACGGGATAATAAGAATCTAAGGATCATTGGTATTCGGTGGATATTTTCATTCAGAAATCGAAGGGTTCTGTAAGAATAAAAATAATTCTCAATCGAAATTGATGACTATAAAACTCATCGCTTTTCTTCGGTTTCTGCATGTCATTCGTTCTTTCAGATGTGACTTTCTGATATTTAGTAGAAACTAACCTGGCTCTTGTATCTTACGTATCTAATTAGTAAAGGGAATTATACAAATAATTAATCTTGAACAATTCTGCCGGGTGCTTAGGTTGTCCTTGTGTTAGTTCACTGAATGTTTCCTAGTGAGAGTGTCTCACAGCTCCAGTAGAAATTTTTAAATATTTGAATTCAGCCATTAACTATGTAAGTTCTCTCCGTTTGAACGATAGATCGCAATCCTCTATCCATATTGATTGGAGCAATAGCTTCGACTATAAATGAGTTTTCCCATAGGGTGTATCTGTTAAATATTCCCAGTTGAATATCCGCAGTTGACGTGATGATTGGAATCCAGGAAACTATTGTATTGCTCAGATATTATTAAAATATAGATGAATAATTTTACATCATAATTAATCTTCATTTGGGACTTGGAAGTGATGTTTATGATCATTGCTTTCTTTTCTTTTTTCATATCATATGTTCTTAGATGGGATTTCTAGATGTTTAGTAAAACATCATGAAAAAAACAAAATGAATTGCAACGAAAAAGAAACCAATCTGAAGTTATATTCCATCTCATCCTTAAAACAAATTCGACATCACGTTTCTTGTAAATGTACAAGAAAACTCTACTGAGTTTTTATTTCAGTGCTCTTGTATCCTAAGAAGAGAAGTGTAATTTTGAGCATACAGTTTCCCATGCTCCTACTGAAAAATACATTCACAGTATTGTTGAAAAATAAATAAATATGGTACCTCTGTCTGAAATATAAGATCGCAATCCTCTATCCATATCGATTCGAACATATCTTCGACTACATAAATAAGTTTTCCCATAGGGTGTATTTGCTTATTTTCGATCTAGTCGAGGGTCGTAGCCTGCAATTAGGAAAGGGGATGATACAAAGAGGTGATATCCTATTAAATAGTGACTGCAGACATTCGCTCCAGATTAGAAATTTTCCTTGAAGGTTTCGAAGTTGGCTTAATCAATTTGATTTTCTATCCTTCCACGATTGGTAAGGAACGCTTTGAGAATGTGCTATTCACATATTTGTATTGGTTTTTTCAACTTATGATGAACTAGGAATGGAATACTTCGAGATGAACTATTCATCAGAATTATTCGATGTTGAGGCTGATTTAATAAATGACTTCGGGATGTGGAACAAGTTTCAGAGAGAATTTATTCATCCTCTAATGATGAAATGCGAGATGAATATGAATAGTTCAAGTATAAGATTCTAATATGAAGTTGTTTTTTAAATAGAAAATTGCATTCAACGATAAAGTCTTGAGAGATTTTAATGATTTTTTCTTGTCATGTAGAAACAGAAATTTCAGAAAAATATGTATGATTCTTATACAGGGTGTCCATTATTACTCGACGTCAACCCGAAACCGGGTGAAAAGGCAAGTAATGCTGGTTGTCAGAAAAATATAAAAAAAAAATCTAATTGCATGATTTTAAAATAATGCGCATTTAAAAAAACCCGCAAAATTCCACACCCGGTGACAGTCTTTTCGCTTTTCGCTGCCACAAATATCAACTTTCTCCAACTTTTTTCTTTGCTGTGTACCTTGAATAATGCTTGTCTAAACTGTAATCAAAATTTGGACACCAGCTGCTCTGGGTTTCATAAAAATAGGGCTTACTTCTCAGAAAAAAAATTCGAAATAAACAATTGCCTAGTTTCTACTGACTGTATTGAAAAAAAAATGTACTACGTAGGTTTGGCATGTTTTTTCAAAAGTTGGCGCATTTAGTAAGGATTCCAAAATGGTATAATACTTGTTTAATTGTAGCTGCCGTAGTTCAAATTTATTTTCGATTGCCTTTGAATACACTTTTTCGTTAACTGCTTCCCAGTAATAAAGTCCAATGGATTCAAGTCCGGTGAACGGGCCGGCCACGAGATTGGACCAGAACGTCCGATCCATCTTCCGGGAAAAAATGTTACCAAAAAAAAAATTTTCAGAGGAATTTCTCCGGAAAAATTTTTTCTGGAAAAATTATTTTCTCTGGAAATTTTTTTTCTGATAACATTTTTTCCCGAAGATGGATCAGACGTTCTGGTCCAATCTCGTGGCCGGCCCGTTCACCGGACTTGAATCCATTGGACTTTATTACTGGGAAGCAGTTAACGAAAAAGTGTATTCAAAGGCAATCGAAAATAAATTTGACTACGGCAGCTACAATTAAACAAGTATTATACCATTTTGGAATCCTTACCAAATGCGCCAACTTTTGAAAAAACATGCCAAACTTACGTAGTACTTTTTTTCTTCAATACAGTCAGTTGAAACTAGGCAATTGTTTATTTCGAATTTTTTTTTGAGAAGTGAGCCCTATTTTTATGAAACCTAGAGCAGCTGGTATCAAAATTTTGATTACAGTTTAGACAAGCATTATTCAAGGTTACACAGCAGAAAAAAGTTGGAAAAAGTTGATATTTGTGGCAACAGGAGCGAAAAGACTGTCACAGGGTGTGGAATTTTGCGTGTTTTTTTAAATGCGCATTATTTTGAAATCATGCAACTTAGATTTTTTTTTATATTTTTCTGACAACCAGCATTACTTGCCTTTTCACCCGGTTCCGGGTTGACGTCGAGTAATGGGACACCCTGTACATATAGAATTCATGATTCATAATAATATATCCAGTTGAACGTCATTTACTGACGGAAGGCTCGAAGTGAACCGAATTCGACTATCTCCTCCAATGGGCTTCGGTCGATCGTATTTCAAGCTAAAAACTACGTGAAAAGGGAGTGCCTCTCCCAATATACGGGAAGCAACTATCAAAAAATAAGGATATTCGTAAGCATTTAACAGTAACGCAGCCCTACAAGCGGTTGATTTCCTGATAGTGGGGTCAAATCTTGTCAGGGTAATCAAACTATCACTTAATGCGCTAATGGCAAACAATCTGGTCAGCCTTGTGTGAGTAACTGGTCATACAAATTGCACGGCAACACAAAAATAGGAGATTTTAATTTCGACTAAAATAAAATCTCTTCTCTTTCGAAAAATAACTTAAAAATTTGACGGGAATCAAACAAAACAGCAAATGTATTATTCAGTAAAAGAATGAGAAAGTGAATAGGGCATCTCTTCATAAGATACGAAAGCAGAGAAATAAAATCTCAGGAACGTCTTCTGTACAAGTGTAGTAATATTGGACTCATTCAAGGATGCGCTGATTTATTACGACAAAATGGTTTCTGTTTTTTGAAAATAATTTCTTAGGTTAGGTTTCACACTGAATATCTGAAAGCCAAATGTGAAAGAACGAATGAGATGAAAAAAACAAAGAAAGCAATGAGTGTTATAGACATCAATGTCGATTGGGAATCATCTTTATTCTTAGAAAACCCTTCGATATCTGAATAATATATCCACTCAATACCACGGATTCCTATAATCACGTTAACTGCGGATACTCAACAAATTCATTGATTGAATTACGAAACCACATTTTCAAAGCGTTCCTCACGAAGTGCGGAATGATATAGACGCAGATTGATTGGGACCTACTTTGAAACCTTCTAGGAAAATTTCTAGTCTGTAGCGATCGTCTGCTGTTACTACTTAATAGGATATATCATCTCATCGTATCATCCCCATTCCTAATTACAGTCTACGACCGCCGACTAGATGGAAATCAACCTATGGGAAAACTTATTTATGTAGTCGAAGATATTGCTCCAATCAATATGGATCGAGGATTGCGATTTTACCGTTCAGACGGAGAGACCTCATTTGAAGGCACAATACAAATATTTACAGATTTCAACTGAACTGTTGGACACTTTTATTAGGAAAGATTGAGTAAACTAACACAAGAAGAGCCATAACACTTCACGGAATAAACAAATATACTATATGGCATGCTGTTCCTCTAAAACAAGCACGCAAATAAAGCAGACGATGACAACGACTTCAAAGTAACCGCACGAATTGAGTTGATAGCATTACACCTTAGTATAATATACATATAACATTGATCTAGCCTTAGTGTACTCAACTGCCAAATATCTTTGCTCTGTTTGGCTCAACAGTGCTCATGTGCATAAGATTGATGCATATTTAACGGAAATATCTTGGAGTGGAAGTCAGAAGTTAAATACCTAGGAATAACACTGGATAGTAAACTTCTGTGGAATAAGCATGTTGATACTGCTACTGTCAGAGCTAAAAATGCTCTAATGGCGTGAAGACGTCTATGCGGCAAAAATTGGGGTTGTAACCCAAAAATACTGCGATGGATGTACGTCATGATTGTGAGACCTATAATCACATATGGGGCAGTAGCCTGGTTTGCCAAGGCAAGTCAGGTGAGTACGAGGAAAAGGCTCGATAAAGTACAGAGGCTTGCCAGTGTGTGCATCACTGGAGCTATGAGAACGTGTCCAACTAGGGCACTAGAGGTCATTACGGACCTCACACCTCTACATCTAGTGGTTGATAGGGTAGCCCATGAGGCTATTCTCAGAATATCTAAGGAAGGTGCAGGTAATGAGAGAATAAAGAATCAAAGAGTCTGGTTCTCTCTGAAAAACTACATCTCATCTGCGAATCTCCCTAGTGATGCAATGATAAGTAAGTAATCACTGAGAAAAACTTCATGACATTGCTAAGTAAAAGAGATGATTGGAAACGGGAATACACCGACTATAATCTCAAAGAAAATACCGTAAAATGGTATACAGATGGTTCCAAAACCTCTACAGGAGCAGGCGCCGGGATATACGGGCCAAGCACCAAGTGTGCACTGTCGCTGGGCTCCTATATGAGCGTCTTTCAAGCGGAAATCTTAGCTATTGAAAGATGTCTAGATATAAATCCAGAAAGAAACTATCAGAAGTGTGATATAGCAATACACTCAGATAGTCAAGCTGCTATTAAAGCACTGAGCTCCTACGTCATCGATTCTAAGATGATCTGGGAGTGCCGTAACAAACTCAACGAGGTAGGCAAGAAAAATAAGGTCTTTTTAATCTGGGTTCCCGGCCACTCGGGAATCGAAAGAAACGAAAAGGCCAATACACTCGCCAAAGAGGGCGCACAAATGTCGCTCTTTGGCCCAGAACCCTTCTGTGGTATGTCTAAATGTACCTATAAGAAGGAGTTTCTGGAGAAGGAGAAAGCCGAGAGGGAAAAGCTCTGGCGGAATCTCCCAGGGATGGATCATTCCACTGAGTTCCTTCGGAACTTTGAGACAGCGGGATCCAAAAGATATCTGGATCTTGGTAAGAAGCAATTGCACCTCCTCACTGGTTTTCTTACAGGACATTGTCGCCTTAGGAAGCACCTGTTGAGGATGGGATTGTCGGACACTGACGAGTGTAGGTCTGTGGAGGAGGAAGAAACCCCCATACACCTAGTCACGGAATGCCTTGGCATTACGAGCCTGAGGAGGAAATGCCTTGGACAAGAAACTTGTAAGAGTGAGGAACTAGCCTCGTTGAAGTCTTCACAGTTACTAGATTTCATTAGATCTCTGGAACTGGAAGGCGAGCTGTGAAGGTTTTTGGCCAGAACAGCTCTGTAAGGCGGCACAATAGACCTTAAGGTCGCAGTGGACTGTAACCCCTCTGTAAACTATCAACTATCAAGATTGATGCAGAATTAAAGTTTTCCATGAGAATAATAACTGGAGCAATAAAATCATCTCCAACACCATGGTTACCAGTTTCAAACATTATCCTTCACATATCCGCAGGGAAGCCTTAACTTTGAAAATTTGTAATAAATATAATTCTTCTACAAATTCATATCAAATACTATATACTACATTTCCTATATTCAAGATAATAAGATTCCCTGATTGAACCATTTTTGTCCAATAATTTTTTAACCTCGAACATTAGCGTAACTAGAGCCGACTCATGGGGGGGGTTACCTTGCTAGTTTACTGGTAAAAAAAGTAAAAAATTAATAAATTTTACTTTGATTTTTTTTTTTTTGACCAATGGGGGGGTTGTATCCCCAATAACCCCCCCCTGGGTACGCCAGTGACCTCGAATGAAAGCGATAAAGCAATTTGGCAATCCAAGTGGAACACATGTAATGTTCAAAACAAAGATTCAATAACTGATCCATCCAATAAAGTTCCTGGATTTGATCTTCCAAGCTAAATTTGTACTTTTTTGAATAGAACCGGGTCTTTATAAATAATTGTAACAGCGCAGTTGGCCTTGGGTTGCAGAATACCAATCTCTAACCATTCAGAGCATAGCATGATCAGAAATTTCTGTGGTTTGCATAATCCAAAGCCAACTGCGCTGTTACATTTATAGAGACCCTGTATGAGAACAGGTCATGGCTGTTGTACTAGCATGGTTACCAAATGGAAATCAGCTGAGAGTCCTAGTTGCGAATGCGGAGAATCGGAGGAAAAAATAGAACAACTGATAAATAATTGTCCCATATTTAAATTTTCAGGATGGCTTGAGGGTTATACATGAAGTTACCGAGTCGTTTTTGAATTGGGTTGTTATTTTTAAATCGATTTAATAGAGTTTTAATTATTTTATTATTCTGTTCCTTTTTTCCGCTTCAATTTCTACAGACAGGTTCTTTTCTACTTAGGATTTTCCCTGAGCTTTAGTATCATACGACAAAATAGTTAGGTACACCGTTTTGCACTAATCTCAGTTAGGGGTTTTTGTTTTCGTTTCATGTATTATGTTAGCTCTTGATTTCAAAAGAATATAATATACAGGGTGTCCCGGAAAATGTGGGAAATTTCTCGGATTCAGATAGAACATAAAAATAAGATGACAAGTTTTCATAATTTTTTTTCCTAGCGGCCCTCCCTACGAAGATACGACCTCCTAAATGACGCCACTGTGAATTCATTTTAGTGGAACAAATTTCAATTGCTCACTTCTTCAATTATTTTTTGTCGAAAACGGTTCATTTTATCTACACTGAACAAGAGTACTTTTTCTTCAGCTTAATGCTCAAGGTATCCAAGTTTGTTTTTCTTATCATACAAGGTGTTCTTATCATACAAGGTGTTAAAATGTAAGCATTAAAATGTACAACCCAGTCCGCCATTGGTAAACTGAACAAGCTAAATGAAAATTGAGTGCTGTGATTATAAGAGGTCCTTAATACTATTACTCATATCGAAGATTCATCAAATTTTATCGAGTAGTTTGAAACTTATTTCTCTAAAATGGATATCCAGTGGCGTCATTTAGGAGGTCATATCTTCGTAAGGAAGGCCTCTAGGAAAAAAATTATAGTAACTTGTCATCTTAATTTTTTTATGTACTATCTGAATCCGAAAGATTTCTCACATTTTCCGGGACACCCTGTATAAAGAATTAGAAATTTTGATTTCAACTAATGTATGTCCTGTATGTTTTGGCACAAATTTCTTAAACAAATATACTGATGACACGAAGAGGACAAGAGGTTGATATCGAAATAGTTTGTTTGTAACCTTGACGTTACTTTGATACTGCACTTGTTGAAGTGGTAAGTTCATATGGCTCACAAAATAGAAATTCGGAAAAAAACTCAGTTGGACGAATCTTCCTTGTTGGAACTTTAAAAAAATGTAAGAACTAAAATTTCACCCAAGCAAGGACCGAAAGACTAGTAAGAGCAGCGAAAAACAAGGTTCGCACTTCGCTAAGAAAACTATTTCGTCAATATAGGACATCTTACAACACTTTGTCGCAGGAACTATATCGAAGTGGCCACAGATATAGAAAAAGAAGAAAAGCTCCAAAAAATACTGCCAACCAGCTATCCAGAATTCGCAGATGTTGCCAGTATGAGACAAACTTAAGATTGGCAGCCGACCAGAACGTACCATTTCTTCCACGAAACGATAATTCCACTTACCTTCCACTGGCTCGATCTATAAAAGATTTTTGGGCTCTCTTATCGCAAAAACTTCACCATGCAGTATGGTATCCCCAAATGAAGAGGAACTTCGACACCGATTATGTAGGAAGATCTGAAAAATTGATCTAAATACCGCCCAAATCCAATGAATAAATTTATATTTTTTCTCACTTTTTTGGTTTCTGCAATTTGCACCAAAACTTATGGGAAATATGTTATAACAAAATCTCTTCTCTTTCCTGAAAGATCTCCGTATTTTTAAGTCAATGAATAGTTAACTTTAACGAATGGCATCTTAGGCATCATACACTTTTTCTTGATATACAAAAGCACAGAAAATAAAACTCATCAGAGTCTGCCTGTACAGGGTGATAATATTTCAATGTTTTAGCACTACAACTTTTGACCCAGAGGAGATAGACAAAATCTGATACCCACTTCTCGATCTCTTTTTCTGATAGACTAACAAGAGTAGTATTCATTTTTGGCTACCATCTATTGTTTTCGAGTTATAAGCGAAAATTGGAAAAGTGTCGATATCGAAAAAAATTCATATCTCCGCTAATACTGGTGATAGAGCTCTGAAATGTAAACATTATACAGGCACATTTTTAAGTAGAATCCAGTGGAGTGCTCGTCCTTTTTACACCATTTCTAATTACGAAGCCATAACCAAAAGTTATGTTTTTTTAAATGGAAATACTAGATTTTTGTGCCATTTTCTGAAAGCTCATTTTTTCTGATTTCAAAAATGTATAACATTGTATGGTTTGTATCAATATGATTATAGAAAATTATCAAAAACCTATTTTCATCTGAGTCTCAATATTTTCTATGGTTTCAAATGTTGATGAGCACAAAAAAAATTAGAATGGTATAATTACCACAATCTCTTTTTAGTTGTTTTTTCATTTCAATGCTCTTTACTCAATTTCTCCAAGATCGAAGAATATTGGACTGCTCTGAAATTTGATCCTCATTATAAGTTTATCTACTGACCTATTATTGTAATGACTATTACTTATTGAAAAATATTTTTCCTTCGATACTTTTCTAAATGAATTGATAACTTTAATCTTATCTATATGCGTTATTTCATATGCGATTCGAAATAGATACTTGTGCGTATTTATTCTGGAAAGCAACAAAAATATTTTCCTGCATCCATCTCATTATAACTATGTATATATATACATATATTGAAACGGAGGATCATGTGAATCTTTCCGTTACTTCGTAATCCATTTTTAAATATAAGAGTTTATCAAATATATCCATGTTCGAATTTTGTAGAAATTAGTTGAAACCATAGAAATAATGAGATTGACGGAAAAAAACTGCTCTTGTTAAAGGAAACTCCATTATTTTATGCTCATCAATAGTTGAAACCATAGAAAATATTGAGACTAAGATGAAAATAGGTTTGTGACCATTTTCTATACTCATATTGGCACAAACCATACAATGTTATATATTTTTGAAATCAGAAAAAATTTAGCTTTCAGAAAGTGGCAAAAAATCTTGTATTCCCATTTAAAAAAATATTATATATCTTTGGGTCATAGCTTCGTAATTAGAAATGGTGCGAAGAAGACGAGCACGCCACTGGATTCTGCGTAAAAAGTGCCTGTATAAAGAAGACCTTAGCAAAGTGCAGTGATATTCAACATTTTTGAGGCTAAGCTGAGATATAACTACAAAATCAGAAAATCACTACTGAAAACGAACAATAAAAAAATAATATAAAAAACAAGAGAAAACAATTAATTTCATAGACATCAATGTTGAGACATGAATTAAGATCAATTTCGATTGGCTAGTTATTTTTGTTCATAGAAAACTCTCCGATAATTGAATAATATCTAACCGATACAATAGCTCATTGGATTCTTATCATCACGTCAACTGGTAATAATCAACGAATTGATTCATTAGCTTACGAAACCACATTTCGAAAGCGCAGAACGATATTTAGGGACGGCCTAAACACCCGAGGATCGAGGATTGCGATCGTATCGTTCAGATGGAGAGATCTTATTCGAAGGCTCAATACAACTCTTCAAAAATTTATACTGGGGCTTATGGATACTTTCACTAAGAAACTTTGAGTAGGTAAATTAACACAAGGACAGCCTTAACACCAGACAAAATAAATAAATATACCATAGCATGTATTCCACCCCGTGAGAGGTTGCTAGTCCTCCATCGGGCGCCTCCGCGGGTGGCGGTTAGGGGAATGCCTCACAGATATGTGTGGTACCGGGTAAATCAAATACCCGGGGTGGACCAAAACTAGCATGCAGCGTCTGACCCAGAGTGGGCGGCTGCAAACGGCGTCTGTACCCATAGTGGGCGGCCGAAACAACACTCGCCAACACGCTCGGCAAGCGAGGCGTTTTGATAGCCATTTACCTTCCAAAAACCATGCTAGAGTCGAGATTTAAAACAGAATTACCCCAGATGGGTAGAGCTAAAGGCTCAGAATCCCATCCCGAAATGAATTCGGGCAGCCTCACGGACTCTGGGGGAGGCAAAAAACCGACAAACTGCAACAAACATAAACAAGCACCGAAACAAAGTATATATATTGCTAAGTATAATATTAGGACGATGAGAACAAACGATCACTTAGAGGAATTAGAACAAGAACTGGAACATATTAAATGGGATATAGTAGGTCTATGCGAGACACGGCTTCAAGGAGAAAAAATGACAACCTTAAACTCTGGGCACAACCTGTTTCAAAACAACTCCGAAACAAATCATAGTCAGGGGGGAGTAGCTTTCATTGTAAACAGGAAATTTAAACACCTTGTCACTAAGTACCAGGCAATTTCAGACAGAGTGATTTACCTGATAATAGGATTGAATAAAAGATATAGTATCCAACTTATACACTGCTCGCACCTACAAGCACAGCGACCAGCGAACTAATAGAGGAATTATATGAAGATATCACCCGAGCTAGAAACCTCGAAAAAACCCAGTATGTAATCATCACCGGAGACTTTAACGCCAAGATAGGGAGGAGGCAACCAAGTGATACATGTTACATAGGGAACTTTGGTCTGGGAGAGCGAAATGATAGAGGGGACGCGCTTGTTAACTTTTTAAACAACGAAAATCAATATTGCATGAATAACTTATTTCAAAAACCAACTCAAAGAAAGTGGACGTGGCGAAGCCCAGACGGACGAACAAAAAATGAGATAGACTTTATCCTCGCTAATAAAAACAATATCTGCAAGGATGTCACCGTGCTGAACAAGTTTCACACAGGAAGTGACCACAGACTGGTGCGTGCCAAGATACAAATAAATACCAACATCGAAATAAATACCAACATCGAAAGGAGAAAATTACTCACCAAACACACATTCCCTACTGGAGACGTTCTGAAACTCAACCAGGAAACCTATCAGAACGAACTAGAAAAATCATTAAAGTCACTAACACTCCAGGATAAGGACATAGATGAGATATTTAATGGCATAAAGCAGGGGATAACTACAGCTACGAAGAAAATATGCACACAGAACGAAAAATGTACGTAAATGTAATGAAAAACATCCTTACTACAATGTATTTGGACATTAATTTTCAACCGAGGCTCGATGTGATTGAAATGATTTACTGTTATTGATTGTCCGATGTTCAAAACATTATATTAATCCATCAGGGGCATTCAATCCAACACCAGAATAGTCATTGGTTCAATGCTCGAATACATTAAGATAATGCAAACGTCAACATTATCTAAACAACTCGGCGCATTGGTTCAATGCACGAGTACATTAATATAATACCAACGTCAACCTTATCCAAACAACTCGGAGCATTGGTTCAATGCTCGAATACATTAATATAATGCCAACGTCAACCTTAATCAAACAACTCGGCGCATTGATCCAATGCTCGAGTACATTAATATAATGCCAACGTCAGCATTATCCAACCAACTCGGTGCATTGGTTCAATGCTTGATTACATTAATATAATGCCAACGGGTACATTATCCCATCAACTCGTTGCATTGGTTCAATGCTCTATTACATTAATACAGGGAGTTTCATAATATATGCGCAGGAGTTCAGGATGTGATAGCTCGTCCAAAAATATGAACAGAAGGTCCTATTTACTTACAGTTTAAAATACACCATTTCCAAGATACAGGGTGCTGAAATTGAAAAAAATTGTTTTTTTTACGAATATCTCCGGAACCCTTCATCGTACAGAAAATAGCTTTCGTGGGCATTTTTTAATAATGAAATAAGTAATGTTTTTGTGTTTTTCTCAAGTCTTAATTGGTGAAGGTTTCGAAGTGGTAGTGGGTGTTTCTCTCCCCAACTTCTACGCTAATGGGTGAGAGTACGGTTTTTGAGACACACCGGTTTGAACCGCCAATCCCTCACTAATTAGGACTTGGGAAAAACAAAATTCCGCAAAAAAAAAACAGCTTATTATATTTAAAAATGCCCACGAAAGCTGTACAATAACAGGTTCCGGAGATATTCGCAAAAAACAATTTTTTTCAGCAGCCATTATCTGGAAAATGGTGCATTTTAGAGGGTAAGATAATAGAATCTTTTGTTTATATTTTTGGACAAGCTATCACATCCGTAAGTCCTGCGCATATATTATGAAACACCCTATATAATGCCAACGAGCATCAGTCTAAAAAGATACAGGGTGGGTTATTTTGAAATTAACCCCCTCTGAATTCATTATTTTTAATCTTGAATTAAAAACTTTGTTGAAACAGTTTGTGATATTAATGAGTTGCATACTTATTTGGGGAATAATGTTTGAACTGATCAGAATATACCAAAATACTTCCTATTGACTCACAATGTAGGAAAGTGGATGAAGGTGCATATTCGAAAATGGAAATAAAAGATCTATTTTTTCGATGCAAAGAAATTTACTACTGTTTTTTCAGAAATTCACAAATTACATGTGTTTTGCTTGAACAAATTTGTGGTTTGAGATCATAGAAATGTTTTTCAATAAATGACCAAAACATGACACATTCACCCTTATTACATTGAAAAATTTGTACCTAACTCCATCAAAGTATGTGTACACTTCTTGAATTTCAGTGATATCCTCACCAATTGCATAAACAAATGGTTGGATGGATGTCTTCTTGGAATTCAAGAAGTGTATCCATTCCTCAATTTCTTGTGTATTCCTTCCCAGGTAAAGAAAGGCTCGTTGGGAGTCTCTTATGGTGAACTTAATATTGCTTGATTTCCCAGCTACATCTTTTCTGACTACGCGGGTAGTGGGTACAAAATACCCATGCATGGCCCATAAAACTGCCGCATCTCGACCATCTGGAAATGAGCAAAATAAATTTATTAATAAATATATAAATAAATAACTGTAATTACGGCTTTATGTGATAATGAAATATGTATGGATATATCTATGCATGCACATAAACTGAGAGTTTTTCATGAAAACTATTTTCCGCAAATCGGTAGGAAATTTTGACATTTCAGATAAAATTTCTCCAAGAGTTAAGAGTTCCCATTTGATAGGAAATATTAATTTCCTTACTGTGAGGAATTGAATATGAATGAAAAATTTCCTTAAGGGAGCGCGCTCACCAAATGTAGCATGCAGCACTGGCATGGCTCATAAAGTGGCATAAAGGATCCCGTACTAGTGTAATGGGAAATGGGATCTCGGTGAAATCGGCTGATTACGGGATCCTTTATGCCACTTTATGTGCTATGCCAGTGCTACGCTACATTGGTGAGCGCGCTCGAAACAATTGCCAAACAATTATGACACAGAACACCCAATATGGTGTTCTGTGGTTATGATCAAGGCGCATGCGCACCAGTAACGTTTTAGTTTCATCTGAAATAATTCCAAATAATTCCGAATAATTCCAAATAATTCCGAATAATTCCAAATAATTCCAATAATTCCAAGCTTTTCACT
This sequence comes from Propylea japonica, assembly GCA_013421045.1. Classification (NCBI taxonomy): domain Eukaryota; kingdom Metazoa; phylum Arthropoda; class Insecta; order Coleoptera; family Coccinellidae; genus Propylea; species Propylea japonica. Next base: position 40,917,161 of record CM024240.1, read on the forward strand.
AAATTTCCAGGGTGAAATACCCCTCGCCTAAACTGATGGATTACCCGTTCTTATATTCTGATAAGTTCAAATGCAGATATTATGAAGGTACTCACCTTTAAATCTAGGTGACTATCACACAAAAATCGACATACACCACTCGAAACGGCAGTCAGCAAAATCTGCATAAAATTCGCCAAAAGAAAATGGAAACGCACTCACTGCAAGCGTAAGCGTATAATGAACTTGCATCATTGACTTCGGAACCTATCGTTCCCTTTCGGGGCTTCCGTCCGAATCCGTCTAGTGCCCTGATATCGAATCTCAATGCTTTTGGCATTGATAGAATGACCAAATACATTGGGTGATGTACGATATGAATTATCATGATGGGTGAAGACATTGATCAATAGTTTCAAGCATTGAATTCGTAACACCAATGAATCGAACAATACAAAGAATCGGTGATTCAATGTTCGTTGAGACTAGCCCCATGCAAACGGGAATTATCCCAATGTATCGTCGTGATTGCGAGTACATTATATTGATGACTTGAAAGACATTACTACAATGTATTTTTTACATTGCAATGATGCATATTTGATAACGTAGATGTTTATTTACATTGAATCTATGATTTAAATACATTGTGATAATGTCTTGAAATTCATTACCTCAACGAAACTACCGATTGGCCGATCAATGAAGTTCATTATTCCAATCAATTTTTGGCTTTGTCCCAATGAAATAATGCATTATAGTAAGGATATATGGTTAATCACAAGAGGTGATTGATATAAGGCACATTTGTTTTTTCAGTGCAGCAAGATGAAAAAACAATCAGAAACTAAATTAAAACCCGAAACTAGAGAACTAATAATGCAGAGAAGAAAAGCCGATAGAGATGCCCCAGAATATAATGACCTAAATAAAACAACAAAAAAAGAAATAAGGAAAGATCTGAGAGAGTATAAAACAAACCAAATCTTAGAAACTATAGAAAAAAATAAAAGTATGAAAGTCTTGAGGCTGAACCAAACGAGGGGGAAACAAAAAATTACAAAAATAAAAAACAAACATGGAATGATGGTTACAGATAGACAGGAAATTAAACGGGAAATACAAAAATTCTACGAACAGCTTTATCAAACGACTATACCAAACCAAGTAGGACCTCCTAAACACATCATAAACGTAGGCTCAGAGGACATACCGGAGATATCATCATCAGAAATCAAATACGCTCTCCAACAGATGAAAAATGGCAGAAGTCCAGGAGAAGATCGAATAACACCGGAGATGCTGAAGATGGGTGGAAGAGCATTGATGAAGACAATAGGCGTGCTACTAAATAAATGCCTAATGGATGGAAAGATTCCGAAATCGTGGAAGAATGCAGAGGTTGTGCTGATATACAAAAAAGGAGATCATACAAATATAGAAAACTATAGACCAATAAGCTTGCTGTCACACCTGTATAAACTTTTCACTAGGATTATCAACAATCGACTAACTAAAAAACTGGATTCCTACCAACCAACAGAGCAAGCAGGTTTTCGAAAGGGCTTTAACACCAACGACCATCTACAAACAATTGAAACAATCATTGAAAAAACAACGGAATACAACATACCCCTACATCTAGCGTTTATGGATTACCAGAAAGCCTTTGACAGCATTGAAACCTGGTCTTTTCTGGCAGCAATGGAGGATGCGAGAATCTATTCGAGATTTTCTGCCATTATTAAGAGTATTTACGATAATGCTACATTCCACGTGAAAATAGATGACGATCTCAAAACAGATAAAATACAACTTGGCAGAGGCGTGCGACAAGGGGATACCATCTCTCCTAAGTTATTCACCTTAGCACTGGAAAATGTCTTCAAGAAGCTTGAATGGAAAAAAAAGGGCATAAACATCGATGGCGCCTACCTCAATCATCTGAGATTCGCAGACGATATAGTCTTGTTGAGCACAGACATTCAAGAACTTTACACCATGCTAAATCAGCTTAACGAACAATCTAAGCGAATAGGCCTAAAAATGAACCTAAGTAAGACCAAGATAATGAGCAACAATGAAAATAACTTTACCATCGATAACGTTACCATAGAAAATGTGGATCTTTATACAGGGTGATTCCGGAGGAGACCGTCAGATTTTAGGTGAAGTATACACTAGTGAAGGTAGTTTCGAAACAATGTTTGGTTTATGGTTGGGGGCCTTTAATGACAGTCTACAGGGTGATTTGTCCGATTCGACCGATTTTTCTTTTATTCATAACTTTGGTATGGCTTGATCAATCTTGATGAAATTTTCAGTGTAGAACAATATGATTGTCTTCTTTCAATAATTCCAACACTTTCTCAAAAATACAGGGTGGGAATTATGATAAGTTCAGATTAAGTTTGAAGGTTTAAAAAACACCCTGTACATTCCGTTTTCAAAAATTTTCTACTTGCTTCAGATTCTACCATAAGTTTACATTACTGGAGCGTTTTTATTTTTTTTGGCACACGTCCATTTTTCCTAGAAAATTTTTTCAAAGATGAACAATATCGTTATTTCGCTCCAAGGCAGTGATGATATTCTGAACTGGAATGTAAACCGGTGTCGTCCAATGATACAAAGCTCTCCTGAGTCCTAAAGTAGTTCTTCCAAATTCGAAATTCATATTTAATCACTCATATTCTGATGTATAAAATCATTTAATCCAGAAAATATCTTTATACCTACCTACTTAAACCAAAAAATCTACAACTTATACAGAATGAACATTCGAAACATATCATGAACGGCAAAACTAAGGATTAACACAAAATTTACATAGAATGTTCGAAATGATTTCCCCTTTTTTGTATACATATTCGAGACCTTTTTATTAATTTTCCAATTGACCTTCTAATGAGGGATTGATTTTGCTTCAAGATATTACATTCCTCAAAAATCCTTTCAACTAGATGTTCCCTACTTCTAATTTCAACCTTATAAACTCTTGTTTTCAGATATCCCCACACAAAATAGTCTAAAGGGTTCAAATCGGGCGATCTTTGTGGCCAAGCAATAGGGCCTCCACGACCAATCCATCTGTTCGGATAATTTACATCCAGGTGATTTCTCACATTCAATGCAAAGTGAGGTGGTGCTCCGTCATGCTGAAAGTACATAGAGCGCATATGTACATTTTCCAATAGATTTGGTAAAATATTTTCCAAAAAATCTAGGTAAATTTCACCATTTAATCTTTCCGCAAAAATGTGAGGGCCAACTAAATTTCCGTCTATTGTTCCAAGCCAAATATTGGCAGAAAATCTGTGTTGTGTATTATGACTCTTCTTCAAATGCGGGTTGTCTCTTGCCCCCTTGCTTGTGGATATTAAAAATTCCATTCTTAGTGAACATAGCCTCGTCGCTGAATAGAATACGAAAAATAGTTCGTTGGTGACTAATAACCCAGCGACAAAATTGTAATCGTTGGGGCAGATCTTGTGGCAACAATTCTTGCACCTTTTGGTAGTGGTATGGGTGGAATTGTTCTTTCTTCAAAGTCTTGCTCACTTTGCTCTGCGAAATTCCTAATTCGGTACTAATTTGACGAGTACTAATAGACGGTTCCTCCTCCACCCGTTCAACAATTTGAATCGAAATTCCATTTTGAGTAGGCCTATCAATGTGCTCTGCCTTACTAGGATATTGCCCATGTTCTTTAGAATAATGGAATACTCGTCCGAAAGTACATTTATTTGGTTGACGTCGGTTGGGATATCGTCTATGGTATTCCATTTTGGCTTCATTTCCATTTCCGTTACAAAAACCATAAACAAAAATCATATCCGCATATTCCGCATGGGTAAATAATTGAGGCATGTTGAAATACACTTCTTGTGACAGATTATTAAATATTCTCATTCTGTGGTTCACTGTGATGGTAACCATGGATTTTAAAGATCTTGATTTAAATAGAGATTTAATTTTCATGGAGAATTTTCAATTTCATCAAAACTATTTATCATACATTCGTGATTCAATATTTTACATACCATAACGCCATAAGTGAGTACATTTTTGAACGAAACTACTATGTTTTAGGAATATTCGCTTCATAGAAACCGGAAGTGTGCCGAAAATCACCTGAATAATGACTCAATTTTATGTTAATCCATAATTTTGCCTTTCATATGTTTCGAATGTTTACTCTGTATTTGTAGTAGTAGTATGTAGATTTTTTTGGTTCACGTACGTATAAAGAAATTTTTTGAATTAAATGATTTTATACATCTGAATATGAGCGATCAAAAATGAATTTCGAATTTGGAAAATTTATTTTAGGACTCAGGAAGAGCTTTGTATTATTGGACGATACAGCTTTACCATCTAGTTCAGAATATTCTCAATGCCTTGGAGCGAAAAAACGATATTGTTCATCTTTGAAAAATTTTTCTAGGAAAAATGGACGTGTGCCAAAAAAATAAAAAGGCTCCAGTAATGGAAACTTATGGTAGAATCTGAAGCAAGTAGAAAATTTTTGAAAACGGAATTTACAGGGTGTTTTTTCAACCTGCAAACTTAATCTGAATCTGAATCTGAATCTTAATTTGAATTGAATGATTTTATACATCTGAATATGAGCGATCAAAAATGAATTTCGAATTTGGAAAATTTATTTTAGGACTCAGGAAGAGCTTTGTATTATTGGACGATACAGCTTTACCATCTAGTTCAGAATATTCTCAATGCCTTGGAGCGAAAAAACGATATTGTTCATCTTTGAAAAATTTTTCTAGGAAAAATGGACGTGTGTCAAAAAAAAATAAAAACGCTCCAGTAATGTAAACTTATGGTAGAATCTGAAGCAAGTAGAAAATTTTTGAAAACGGAATGTACAGGGTGTTTTTTAAACCTGCAAACTTAATCTGAATTTATCATAATTCCCACCCTGTATTTTTGAGAAAGTGTTGGAATTATTGAAAGAAGACAATCATATTGTTCTACACTGAAAATTTCATCAAGATTGATCAAGCCATACCAAAGTTATGAATAAAAGAAAAATCGGTCGAATCGGACAAATCACCCTGAAGACTCTCAATAAAGGCTCCCAACCATAAACCAAACATTGTTTCGAAACTACCTTGACTAGTGTATACTTCACCTAAAATCTGACGGTCTCCTCCGGAATCACCCTGTATATATCTGGGTCATAAAATCAAATTAGGCAAAGAAAATCAAAGTGTGGAAATAAAACGCAGAATCCAATTGGCGTGGGTGGCATTCGGAAATATGAAATATATCTTTAAAGACAAAGAGGTACCCATCAACCTGAAGAAAAAAGCTTACGATAGCTGCATCCTACCTGTTTTTACCTATGGCTTGGAAACCATGGCAATTACTCAAAAAGCAGCAGAACAACTGAGAGTTGCACAAAGAGCCATGGAGAGAATAATGCTGGGAGTTACCTTAAGGGACAAAATTCGAAATAGCCAGATACGTGATAGAACCAAGGTAACAGATGTTATTAGAAGAGTAGCAAGCTTAAAATGGCAATGGATCGGTCATGTGGCGAGACAGGAGCCGGACAGATGGACCCAGAGGGTGATACTATGGAGACCAAGAGGGACAACGAGAAGTGTGGGCTGACCTAAAAAGAGATGGATCGATGACGTCAGAACAGTAGCGGGAGGACAGTGGATGAGATTGGCAACAGATCGTGTGGCATGGAAAAACCTGGAAGAGGCCTATATCCGACAATGGATGGACACGGGCTGAAGAAGAAGAAGAAGAAGATGTATTCCACGAATTCACATTTTAAAAGCCACCAATTGCGAATAAAAAAAATCAAATTTATTGAGACCTACTTCGAAACCTTCTAGTCTGGAGCGATGGTCTGCCGCCAGTATTTAACAGGATATCACCTCTTTGTATCATCCCCTTTTCTACTTACAGTCTACGACCACCGACAAGATGGAAAAGAGCTACACACAATTTCTCGAATATTAAACATATACTTCTTCGTGATACGGGTACACAGGAATGAAAACTCATCAGAGTCTCCTGTACCTACATGTACAAGTGCAGTAATATTGAACTTGCTCAAGAATGAGCTGAAATATACATAACTGCGAAATGGTTTCAGTTTCATTGCAAATTATTTTATTCTCCTTCTTTCATTAGGTTTTTCTGAATATCTGAAAAACCACATCAAGACGAAATAAGATGAAAAATAGAAGGAATCAATGAGTTTCATGGACGTGTCTTTCGTATCACTAGTCAATATCAATTTCGACTGAGAATTATTCTTCTATATGAACACATCAACAGTTGATTCTCAACAAATTGATTGATTGATTATTATCAATGAACCAAAGCAAATCGTAAAAACAGATATATTCCCAAATCAAGTCAGGTGCTTCTGGTTCTTTTTGCATATGCTTCTGTTGAAGATATTTTTCTCAAAAGTACAGGCAATAGCATCTGCGAAATTACATATAGGTATCAAATACTAGGGCGTTCAAAGGATAGTGAGCCTAACGAAGAAAACTAACGATTTTTGTCGAAATTACTATTCATTCTTCTGAATAATCTTTTTTAAGCTGGACCCAACATTGCGATTCTTTTCAAATAGTAAGATTTGTCAATGTCAATGTTCAGTTTCCCATTATACCTCTTAATTCATTTCAATTTTTTTTTCTGGAGCCATCTCCCAAAGTTTGGGAACAGATAATAATCGCTTGGGGCTTTTTGCCATCGTTTTCATTGATTTGTGAGCTGGTGCATTATCTTGCGAAAACATACATATTTTTATTCGATGAATGTGGCCGTTTTTTGTGATTTCGTATTTCAATTGGTCTAAAAATGCACATTATTATTCGCTATCAATTGTTATTTTTTTAGAATAATCGATGAACCTTATACCAATAGAGTCCAAAAGGATAGACGACATACCTTTTCGGCTGATGGTTGAGGCGATTCCACCCACTCAAACTTATTATTTTGCTGATTCTGTGATTCTGGTGTAAAGCGTGTGGATCCATGTTTAATCAGTAGTTACTATTCGGCGCAAAAGATCAGTTCGACCACGGTTTAAAATATATTTTTCATGAATTTTTATCTTCCTTCGTTGCAGTCGTCTTGTTACTTGGCTCCCGAAGATGGTGATGTATTTACTCACCGAAGCTAGTCGAGCGGACGTGTTATTTGCAGTCTGATTAAATCAATAAGTTCTCACCAAAAATAAGGCATCTCTTCATCAATATGGTGAACGCCAAAGGGTTTAAAGAACTTACGGTTTAAAAGGTCCAAACAATGCTGAAGTGCGAAGACGTTAATGTTTTTGATCAATTGTTAACAAATGCGGCAGCGATCATGAAGTTAGCTTTTCCATACCCAAATCAAAAGGTTCTCTTTAGACACAAAAAAATATTTATAGGTACGGCCCAAACTTCACTTCGGTAAGTGTTTGAAGGATGACAAATGTTGAAATTAAATTCGGTATTTCATTTAATTCTTCACCTATTGCAAAGATTACTGTAGTTCGCCCAGGTATACTGACCTAGATATTTTGAAAGCTAAGATGTTCATCGTACATCCAGATTGCAGGAGAAATCCATTTGATCTGATGTTAATCGAGGTACACAAGTGGGGGATAAAAAAGTAAAAGCTTGCAGAACAATATTTCCAACCGAGCGTGAACGCCCCTAAATCGTACAAGCAACATGAATCTCCCAATGTCTCTCGCAGAATATTACACAGGAAGAAATCAAAACTATATAACATATGGATCGATTTCACCCGCCGTATGGTGGATTAACTTTTTTCATCGACGTATCGAAGATACAGGCGACTTTTCTAATTTCATAAGGATTTCATCTGGAGATATGTTAGATGGGGGATTTTGTTGTGTTTCTGAGATAAATAAGTTACCGTCACAGGCATCTGGTGTACGAGACGTCGTCGCAGGATATATAAGGGACGTATATATTATATACATCCCGCGTACTTTGTTGCGTCCTTTCATAAACCGACATTGTTGCGTCTCCCAGAAATACGCTATTTAGAAGAAATCTGATTGAAGTATATTAATCTACGTAAAAAATTAGGTAGATCCCCAGTGCCAGATCTCCGATATCTTCAAAAATAAGAAAGCAATATACATGTACAATATGGCGTCCTTTCATCTTCCTATCATTATTGCGTCCAGTGAATATACTGCTTTCACTTCTAGTACCATATTGCGTCCAAGCATATATTCTTCTTTCACTCTCAGCATGTTATGACGTCCAGCGATGTTGCCAAATTTATAAATTTTCTTGAATATCCTCATATGAGAATATTCGACCTTAATGACATGATCATTGGTTAGGTATAATATAGATATCTTCATCGGAACTTTACCATTGAACTATATGAAATTAAAGAAAGCCCTGAGCTGGCGCTCATTACTTGGGGGAGCAATGAGGATATTACCCCAAAATTTTTTATAGAACTTAAATTCAATTTTAATTATATAAATGCAAAATCTCTGTACGATTCGAAAACAGAAATATGTTAAGACTTGACTCTTCACAAAATTCCAAAATTCAATTCTGTGGTTCTGATGATGCGATGCTCTCGAAATTGTGCATAAACATTCAGTATATCAATCTTCATACACACAATGAATTCCACTTGAATCGGATATCTTGTTCGAGAAATATAGAGATTCTTCTTTTCAATATTCCTATTGAGTTTTCCATGGTTCTTTTCTTACTGGCTACAAATTATTGCATGAAGCATTATGAGCATCCTGCATGGGGCCGCAAAATTCCATTCCAATTGGTTTCGTTTGGTCTGAGATATTGAGGATCAATAATTTTGAATGGCCATATTGTATGGAACACCCTGTACGATTTGGCTGGTTAACAAACTTGACCAAGGCATTTTTAACCAAACTCGCCCTGCAAATTAAAAATCTCTAGGACAATCCCTTCGAAAGTAATCGTGCTAAAGGACAGAATTGAATTTGACCATGAATTCGTCATAAGGAAGTCGAACCCTATTGTTAGAGACCATTTGCGGCCCAAAATTCGAAACAATGTCTTATTTTGCCATCAGGCAATCTAAATCCAAATGTGAAAAGAACAGATTAAGTGAATAAATTTCCCTTTATTAACAGAGTCGATATAAATTTAAAATGTAGAGACTATACCGCGTGTTTCACCGGCAGTGACCATTATAAACAATAACCGACTTCTGTAATTTTTTTTGAGAAGCTTTTGTTTCTTTTGCTTTTTTAAATTGGCAATCATTCGTAACTTCCACTTATACTGGAAATGATAATAACTTTTTTTATTTCAAATGAGACTTTGAATTGAGTTTGACGATGAAGATTGACGAAGTGAATGTTCTTGCAAAATTTGAAAAGGATTGTGTAATCCAAACCATGGAATTAAAATATTTTTCAGTTATTGAAATGATTTAATGATTATTTAATTTTTCACAACACTTTGAGAATTGATTTGATATTCCAGTGCAGAAGAAATATATGACATTCGGAAATAACTTTTTTTATTGGGATTCTCTTTCAGATAGTTTCAGGTAGGATATATCAATTCTAGTTCGAATATTGATGTCGCGCCTTTTTTAAATAATTAACTGTTTTGGGTTCTTTGGCGTCATCTATTCTTTGTATTTTTCGTCGCGCAGCAAATCGAATCGTTGAGAAAATTTGTAGAAAAGGATATCGTCAACAATTTTTGTTCCTAAAAATATTTTCGAAAACAAACCATTTCTGAGATTGATGAAATCCAAAACACTTTAGAGTGTTTTTCGAAAAAGCTGTAGGCTTCAACACCACATATTCCAAAACCATCTGTTTGAACGCTCTCCTAAGGATTACGACAAAAAAATTTCAATAAGAAAAGTCTGCAGTAGGTGCTTTTGAGCGCTCGTTCATTTATGGCTCAACAAGGGTATCCATAAATTTTATGTGCGGCTTAGAGATTGGTTATAAATATAATATCGAAAAATTCCTTGACTTGACAATACTTTTGAAATTTTGCATGAACATTCGAAAGTTTTTTCAGCAAATATTGGAATTTTTTTCTTGATATTTTGATTGAATTTTGTATGGTTCTCATACAGAAATTTTCCCTAATTTTTGCGTACTGCTCCATATTGATACTGAACATCTGAATGCAAAATGTAGGCACGATCGAATTGACATTTTCGGAATCACCTGAAAAAAAATCTGAAAAATATGTGGGAAAAATAATGAATTCCCTGAAAATTTCTAGGCTATATGACAATCTTTTCGGAAGTGATTTGTCATAAGGTAGTCGAACCTTATCGCTTTCGCTTGAGACCATTTTCGGCTCAAAATTGGAAAATTATAGTAATTTGGGAAAAACAATATAGCAGTCTTTCAAGTGGAACCGTAGGACTAGCGCTTAAAATGCTGGGAGGTAACGTTCCAGAAAAATTTCACAGATATACTGTACTAAGTACAGGGTTTCTATAAATTATTATAACAGCGCAGTTTGCATTGGACTATTATAAATATTAATGTTCTCATGTAAACTTCAATTAAAACAAACCATACTGTGAGATATTGCTGTTTATTCCGAAGGGAATTGAATAATGCGACTTGAATTATAAGTTTTGTAGACTTTGCATAGAAACCATAAGATTCCAAAGCAACCTACGATGTTACAATCATTTATAAAGACCCCGTATATGTAACAATTGCTTGATTGGAAAATTTCAAGCAAAACTTAAACTGAAATCAATGAAAACTCACCCTCCGTTTTTTTATCGAACTTATAAGCATCCAGTTACTATCACCTCATTTCGTCATTTCAGGAATTCATGTAGTAAAGAATTTCGTTATCTCTTTTGAAAAACCAGCGCTCCAATTGTTCAAATATGATTGAACGAGACATAAGAAGGCAAATTCATTTTCCACACACGTTGTTCTTAAATTTCGTCTTATCTTAAGATTCCCTGTGATGAAGATCTTTTCGAAATATTTATTGAAACACATATTCCACATGATCGGCAATGGATGAAGCAAAAGAAAATCTATGAGGAAACACTGTTTTTGAAGTACTGTCGATCATATTTATAAGTTTTTTTCCGGTCCATATTATTTACCTCGTCCTGAATTTAAGGTTTGGCAAACAAGAGGCCATATCACTCTATTTTGAATTTTTGTGATTTCGGTTCAGAAGAATTGACGTTTCTTTTTAAGAATGTCTGTTTTCATCGCGAAAGGTAATGTATTTTGATCACATAATTCAAACTACATAATATTGTTAGTTCATCGTCAGGCAATACAGATTCTTCTTGAGCTATCGTTCTTTTTAAACGAGTGCTATATCGTTATGCGCAAATGTCTGTAATTTTAGAATTTGAAGACGAAAATGGTCTCAAACGATAGGGTTCGACTCCCTGAAGAAAATTCGTGGGCAAAATCAATTCTGTTCGTCGGGCCGGCCTTCCTTCCTTCGGTCGTTCGCAGGATAACTTTCGAGGGGATTTTCCTAGAGACTTGAATTTTCAAGGTGAGTTCGGTTTCCAAATGCCTCGGTTAAGTTCGTTAAACAGCCCAATCATACAGGATGTTCCATAGAAGATGGCCATTTAAAATTTTTGTTCTCCAATATTTCAGACAAAACGTAACCAATGGAAATGAAATTTTGCGGCCATATGCAAGATGCTCATAAAAGGCCTCATGCAAAATTTTGAAGCCATAGTGTGAACAGAACCATAGAAAATTCAATTGGCACTTTGAAAAGAAGAAAGTTCATTTTTTCATAACAAGATATCCAATTCGAAAAAAAATTTATTTTGTTAAAAAGACTGATTTACTGAATGTTCATGCAGGATTTTGTGGCCATTGTGTTCACAGAGCTATAAAAAATTCAATTGGAATATTGGAATCTTTATACAGTGCAACCTTAATAAAACGAACCTCAATATAACGACTTCCTCGATTTAACGAATTTTTCATAATCCCCTTGAATCGTCCATAAGAGTCAATGTAAAACATACCTCTACATTACGAAAACTTTTACGGACAACCTCTTTATAACGAATTTTCAACTACCAAAAAGAGTGTGAATACCTCTACTTAACGAATTTCGTCAACTCAAAACCTCTATATAACGTTGTCACCAATAACCAGGTATGTGATTCAGCCGCGACAGGTTTCGACGCGTATTACGTAAATACGAAGTTAGTTGATGGAAAGTAATCAGTGTTGCTCCTCACTTTTTTGCAATGGCTCAGAAACATAAAAGGCGTTCCTTATGTCGCAGAAAAGCGAAGCATCATTAATTATGTTGACAAAAATCCTTCTACAAAAAAATAAGACATAGCTAATAAGTTCGGGATTCCCGCAAGTTCATTGGCTACATCTTCAAAATCTAAAGATAAGTTTTCCGACGACATTGGTTTGCCTTCAAACATCAGAAGATTGAAACCGTGGGAAACAAACTGCAATTTATGACTTTTTTTCCAATCAAGATGAATAAAATTAGATTAAGGATTTTATACCAATTTGTTGATTTTTCACCTCTTTTTATTATGTTCTGCGAATTTTTGAAAAGAAAAAAACCTACCTACTCACTTTATTGTTTTGAAAAAAAAATATAAAATAAATGAGTAATTTGGTATGAGTTTTCATTTATATGAGCAAAATTAGTTCGCTATAACAATAAGATGAGTACGTAATGTCGAGGTGAATAAAACCTCGGTATAACAAATTTTGGACCAACCTCACCTCAATATAACAAACCTCAGTTTTAGGAATTACTTGATATAACGAATATTTACTGGTTCCCTTCCGATTTGTTATATCGAGGTTCCACTGTATTTTCTTAACAGGATATCCTATTCGAGTGAAATTTCTTTTTCGAATGAACACTGATATACCGAATTTCCATGCAAAATTTTGTGGCCATAGTCTCAACAGACTCTCACAGAAATTTGTACTGGATATTGAAAAAAACCATTTTTATATTTCAATAACCGATTAGAGTGAAATTCATTGTGTGAACTTTCAAGAAGATCGCATCAATAGAGCCATAGAATTCAATGTATTTTTATTTATTTTTCACATATGCGAAGGAACATTGGTATACTACATGTTCATAAAAGGCCTCATGCAAAAATTTGTGCCATATTGTTAACAGAACCATAGAAAATTCAATTGGAATATTGAAAGAAAAAACCTCTCCATTTCCATAACAGGATATCCGTTTCGGCTGAAATTCATTTTGTGAATCAAGAGTGATATAGGTACTGAATGTTCATGCAAGTTTTCAAGAGGATAGCATCATCATAGAAATCAATTTTTTAAATTATTTTTTTGTAAGTACATATTTCATTTTTTGAAAAATTCCAAAAATTATTCTGATTATGCTGAGATTTTGCATTAATATATTTGGTATCAATTTTGATTCCATATAAAAGTTTGAGGTAATAGACTTATTGATCCACCAATGATCAGAGCTTTTCTCAATTTTTTTGAGCGCTCGTTCTACTTAGACGAGTGCTATATCGTTTTGCCCAAATGTCTGTAATTTTCGAATTTTGAGCCGAAAATGGTCTCAAACGATAGGGTTCGATTCCCTGATGGAAAATATGAGGTCAAATCAAATTCTGTAGGGCCGGCCGTCCGGCCGGCCGTGAGCACAATAACTCTCGAACGGATTGTCCTAGAGACTTGAAATTTTCAGGGTGTGTTCAGCTCCCAAATAGCTCGGTTAAGTTCGTTAACCAGAAAATCGTACAGGGTGTTCCATAAAAAGTGGCCATTCAAAATTTTTGTTCCTCAATATTTCACACAAAACGAGGGCAAACGGAATGAAATTTTGCAGCAACTTGCCAGATGCTCATAGTGAGCCTCTTGCAAAATTTTGTGGCCATAGTGTTAACAAAACCATGGAAAATTCAATTGGAATATGTGAAAAGAAGAATTTTTTTATTTCCATAACCAACTTTCCGATTCAGATGAAATTCATTTTGTAAGTTGAGACTGATATACTGAATGTTCATGCAAAATTTCAAGAGGATAACATCATCAGAACCATAGAAATGCCAATTGAGAATATTAAAGGAAAGACTCTTTATATTTCCATAACAAGAATCCGAATCAAATTAAACTTATTTTTGGAATTGAGATTTATATATTGAATGTTTGTGCAAAATTTGAAGATCATCGCATCATCCGAACTATAGAAAATTCAATTTGAATATTGAAAAAAAATTATATTTTCATAACAAGATATCTGAATTGAGTGAAATTCATTCCTGGTATAAAGATTGATATACTGAATGTTCATGCCAAATTTCAAGAGGATCGCATCATCAGAACCATAAAATTTAATTATTTAATTTTCAAGTGTGACCATAGAATTGAATTTTTTTAATTGTTTATATATAAAGTATCAATTTCAAGTCATATACAGAATTTTGAGATGATAGTCCTATTGCTCCACCAGAGAACGAGCGCTCAGAAGCTCCTGCTCAGGGCTTGCTTCCATTTTTTCAATCTATCTTCGCCTGACCAAATGGAATGAATATAAATATAATAATATTTTTTTCCATAATTTGATAGAATTTTTCATTATTCTGATCAAACAATTTATTCTCACACATTTCTGCATACTGATTTGAACTGGTATCAACATGAAAATGCAAACTTTCAGCTAGATCGTATTTAAAGTATCGGAATAGTCTGAAAAAAAATTGAAGAATCGATATTCGAAAAAAAATTTAATTTCATGGTTCTGATGACATCCTTCTCAAATTTTGCATGAACATTCAGTGTGTTAATGGTCATTCTCAAAATAAATTTCATTTCAACTAGTGTTTTGTTGTAGAAATATTGTCATTTCATGTTTTGTATTCCAAAAGTCAAAGATCTTTTTATGGTTTTAGTAACACTATTGCCACAATATTTCATACATTGCTTGATATGAATATGCTTTATACGATCACAAAACGATTCAATTGGTTCTATATTGTTCAAGAAATTTGGAAAGCAAAACTTAGAATGGCCATACTTTATAAAACACACTGTGGGATTTTGGTCATTAACGAACTTAACCGCAGCATAGAGACCCACCTTAGAATTTCAATTCTCTAGGAAAATTTTTCAGAGTTTTAGTGTTTGGCCTTAGGAACAGAATTCATTTTGACCAAAGATTCGTTAGAGTCGAACTTTATCGTTTGAAATTATTTATGGCTCAAAATTCGATAATTACTGACATTTGGGCGAAACAAAATGTCGTTTAAGTTGAACGAGCTCTCATAAAAAATGAAGTTGAAACACTTATTTATAGTAATCGTAGAGTTCACATGAAAGAGTTCAATGATTTATGCCATATGCTCATATGAGTTGAATGGTGAACGTTATGGATAATTTTTAACCAATGATCTTTCTGATCATTCGAATAAAGTGTCGTAAATTTTTGGAACAGACATCGAGGAGCAATGAACTGAGAATACTCAATCCTAATATTATAGTCCATGAATGAAAAACAAAAAGAGACTCTATTCGCAGCCAAGCATCTCGAAATCATGGTACTTTATTTAAATATGAATGAGATGTATGTGAAATAGAGACTGAGCGACCGACGTTCCAGAAAACAATAGTTTCATTTTGAACATAAAAGCAGATCATAAGAGGAGATTAAGAGAAAATTTTCATCTTGAATATGATAATATAAATGATAAACTCGATGTTTCGGACGAATGAAGAAAGTTTTAAATGACAAAAATGTAATCATGGATGTCTACAATGTCTAAAATCGAGTGATGTTTTGATTGATTTCACTAGAAAAAATTGGACGATCCTCAAACAACAGAAACCTTCAACATTGTAAGGCTACTTCTTTTAAACTGACGATGAAAATATTAACTTAACGAATGTATCTTTGACCCTCTTACATGTACAGCTTCATTTCAGCATTTTCGATTCCAATTCTTATTCCTGTCGAAGAGTTGTTATGCTTTGAATTTTTCATTCACAATGTGACGAATGTCGATACATTCAAACAAAAAAACATTCTTCAAGATTTCAATTAAGTTCATACATATTTTTTAACTCTAACAAAAACCCAAAAATAACCAGGACCCGCCAAATGGAATATTTTCATAATTCTAGCCGAGTAGGATATCAAGGAAGTATTATCAAACAATGTACTAGATTGTGGAACGGAAAGCCGAAGCTTCAATCGAGGAGCGATAGATTATTTGCAGATGTGTTGCTCGACTTGCAAGATTAGCTATACACTGTTGCCAAACTGGGGACGCAATATTATGCTTCAAGTGAAAGATGTATATTTGGACGTATATCAGCTTTCACCAGTTAAAGCGCCCTCGAAGCAGAATTTGCGTGAACTAAAAATATACTATTGCTTTCATGCAACGCACGTTACTGCATCCCCAAACAGGATTTTACAAAAGCTATAGCTCATTCATCCGAGATTGAATTGATTTAATAACTTTTTAAAGGTTAGCCCAGACTACGCACTACATTTTGCGGCAACTCCCTTCAATGGGTCCCTTTAAACTTCACAGATATTGTCGAAAAACAATGCTGCGTCCGGTATACGGACGCAGTATCATTCAGGACGCAATAGTGTATGGCGCAATGTCAATGTATGGACGCAATATAGTACGCTGGATATATATTACGTTTCATATTTTTATATATACGAGAGACGTGTTCTAAGACGTCTCGGGCAACTGGCTGTGAACTAGGTCGTGTCGGATTTTCTGTCTACCTACTACTGGTTCGAATCAGTGTGCGATATGTGATTTGGAAAATGTCTTCAGATTGAGTGTGAAGCAGAAAGGAGTATTAAAATGACGCAGATTTTAAATGACCAAAATTATATAACTCCTCCAAATATGTATTCTGAAATGATATACCTTGTGAAATACATATGTCGAATGAACACACTAAATTCATTGTTTTATACTATCGGCTATCGATTTCGACTATAAAGTCATTATCAGGCATCAGGCCAGCTTAAAAATATTGAAATTTACACAAATAGACGTTTTTCTAATTATATCAGCCAATTGATTATAAACAAATCAGACATCAGGCCAGCTGAAAAAATATTGAAATATACACAAATAGACGTTTTTTTTAATTATTTAAGCCAATTGATTATAAACAAATTGGAACAACACAAACACTATAGGTTTCAGGTTTGAAGCGAGTGACTTCGAGCCAAATGTTACCGTCATATTCGTGAAATACAATTGAATATTTCATCAGCGTCTCTTTTTTTTGTTTGAAAGGTCCATAACTATAACATATTCGAAAAAGAATTCATCAATATTAAAAAGTAACAGGAAAACATGAAAACAATAATCAGACTGCGGAAAAACAAAGTAGGGGGAGTGGTCATTCGTATGTGTGTAGGAGCGACATTATTATTTTGTATGCACCCACACGATACACAACACAACAGGTATTCCAGATTCGGTCTGGTCTAAACTCGTCCGGCGCGAGCATCTACGTCATTGGGAGAATATTAGGAACAATTCTAATCAATTCTCTCGAGTTCTAACACTTCTCTCACGCAAATGCTATGGAAATGTTCCCAGTGACGTCACTCTCGCTGCGCGTCGACATACCGGTGTTTTGTATCGTGTGCACCACTGCAGCTCACAACCTCGGATCTTGCTTTATTGTTAACTAACATATTTTCCGAAGTAGGCTGTCATTCATTAACTACGGAATTTTCGTATTTTTCAGTAAAGAAACTATTCCTTCATTGAAACAGTATGGTTTAGAAATGTGGTGTTGTTCGGAGGAGATGTGGGGATATATTTTTGAGCTCTCGAGCTACTCAAACGAGTGCTATACGGTTCTGTCCAATTGTCTGTTATTTTCTCATTTTTAGCCTTAAATGTTCTCAAACGATAGGTTTCGACTTCCTGATGACGAATTCGTGGTCAAATTAACTTCTGTCCGTGATGCCGTCCGTTAGCACAATAACTTTCGAAGGTTTTGTCCTAGAGACTTGATTTTCAGGGGGAGTACGGTTTTCAAATGCCTCGGTTAAGTTCTTCAACCAGCCAAATCGTACAGGGCGTTCCATAAAGTATGGCTATTTAAAATTTTTGTTCCTCAATATCTCAGATAAAACGAAACCAATCGAAATGAAATGCTGTAGCCACATTCAAATGCTCTTAATAAGCCACTTGCGAAATTTTGTGTACACAGAACCATAGAAAATTCAATTGAAATATTGAAAAGAAAAAACTCTATATTTCCATAAGAAGATATACCATTCGAATAAAATTTATTTTGTGAATGGAGATTGATATACTGAATGTGCATACAAAATTTGATGGCCCTAGTGTTAACAGAACCATAGGAAATTCGATAGAAATATTGAAAAGAAGAATCTTCATATTTCCATAACAGGATATGCAACTCGAGTGAAATTTCTTTTGTGAATGAAGACTGATATACTGAATTTTAACGCAAAATTTTGTCGCCAGTGTTAGCAGAAGCATAGAAAATAGATATCCGATTAGAATGAAAAGTATTATCTGAATCAAGACTGATAACTGAATATTTATGCAAGATTTCAAAAGGATCGCATCATTAGAACCATAGAATTTAATTATTCATTTTTTAAATATTTCATTTTCTTAATAATTTCCAGAAAGATTTTGCATTTATATATTCGGTATCAATCTTACACCCTAAATAAAAAAAGCTCCTGCTCGGGGCTTTTCTCAATTTTTTTATAATGGATTCTATTCTTTATTGATTTTGATATATTGTCGATATATATTCAGGAAAATTGGTTAGTTTCAGCTATTTCATATACAATACATGGTATTGATTTCTTTATTGTAATTTTCCGCATACTGAAACTAACCAATTTCCCAGAGCAATACGAGATTCTTCAAAACAAAAACAATAACTTCAAGTTGAATGATATTTCCGATTTAACAGATTTGAATTTGTTTTTCGACAAGTTGACAAATGTAGAAAACTATTAGACTAATCATCATGATTATCTTTTAGAATTCTAGATGACTGGATTAATTTTCTATATAAAAATTTTTGGGCGTTCAGAACTGGTCACATTCTCTATTCAATATTCAGCTTGAATATTTTGTTTATTAATTTTTATTGAAGATATACACACCAACATGAAACCTTTAACAACAGATTGAGTCGAACTGAACATTCAAAAAACACAGGAGATCCGAAAGCATAGAATCATGTTCAATTTACTTTTTTGTTTCAGCGAGAACAGAGAAATAAACGCCTGCTAACTAGGAAATTCAAGTCGATTCCGTCAGCCCTTTAGCAAGAACCAGAACATAATTCCAGTCGTGCTGAAAGTGAACACTGGTCCATCCCGCTGACAAAAGCACAGGGAACTTTTTGCCGTCCATTCTTGATCATCCTCACCTGTTGGTTGTTACTAACATCACTCTCGTTTAGAAGCAGTCTATTTTTTCGCTTTTGTATGTAGAAATAAAGTATTTTCTTGATAATGTGTTTACATAATGGAGGGTTGTGAATATGTCGTCTCGGGATTTTTCTCACAAAAATATATTATGAATAATATTTATTGAAGAAACGAAGAACTGATAATATATGAATTGGAATGAATATCAAATGTGGAAAAAAGTACATATTCTGTTTTATATGGTAAACTAGGAAATTCATTTTTGAACCCATTCCAATTAGCACTTATACGGAGAGATATTTTTGGGAACTGTGTATTATGGATACTTCATTTCTGTCATAATAATAGCTGATGGTGAACCTGGTGAATAGGTACATTACTGAATGCTATGGATTTACGTAGTTTTAACTATGATTTTTACGTACCTCGTTACGGAATTCTTACGGTGACTTCCTTCGTAAAAAATGCAAATTGGCATTACCATATTCCCTTTATATAACACATCATTCCCAGTAAAAAATTCTAATGATCCATTCTTAACCTTCAGATATGTCAACGCGAAAACATTTAACTCTGTGAATCTTTTAAACAGAGTTGCATTCAGCCAATGCACCCAATTGTCGAAATTCACCGCCATTTATTATTTTTGAAATGAAAATAACTCGAAAACGACGCAATATATGAAAAAACATAAGGAATACTTTTTTTTTCCAAAATGGTCAAATAATCACAAAATAATATTCAATCTGGAAATTGTATGATGCATCCGTTCAAAATGAATGTGCACTTTCGTCCGAACTATAGCTCAGAATTAACTTGTTTCAAACTATTCCTTCGATTTTACCCCTCACGGACGTATACGTTTGTGAGCGAGTGATCCCGAGAATGCACCCCGATCCTTTGCAAGATATAACTCAAATCATATTTTTTATGGATTTTCAGCAGCCTGTATCTTTTCACGGAACCGATTTGGAAAGTTTGGTAACCGAAAAAAAAAAGCGTTTCTTTCAACCTCATGTTATATTAATTATGTTTTTTTTAGGGAGAAAAACCGTATTTTTAAAAAATCAACTTTATTAAGCGAAGCAAAGCGTACAAGATCTCGATACTTAATCTCCTCGAGAGAGGCATTCACAATCATTTTTAATAATATTGTCTAAACTCAGCAGAAATGATGAGTTGCAATTATGCACGTTATAACATAGGTATATGAATTAGAAAAGCTGTAATAAGATTATGTTGGCTAAAGGAATCCAGGGTTGGCATTACATAATTCCTCCCCATTTTGGTTAAAGGTATCACCTATGGGTGTAGCTTTATTTTTACATAAATTATTTTTGGATAAAGCAAGCTTGAAAATAAAGTAAAAAGTAGTTATTATAATTATTAGAATTATCAAATAGAAAAATGAATTAAATGCAGTCTGAGGAAGATTCCACTGGTTGGTTTCTTCCAATTCGATGTCGGGGATGTCGTCTTCTGGTTGATGTTCTTCTTTTGTGTATTCCTGGGGTAACTTGTGTGGTGTTTGTAGAAGGACGATTCTCTCTTCGCTGATATTTGTGGTTGGAACTATTTCCTTTTCTTTGTTACTGATGGTACATTTGGTGCGTAGAATGGCCATCGTAGGAAGGAAATGATGTTTCGTTTGCAATGGACATTTTTCGATTATTTTCTCATTTTGAATTGAGAGAATGCTTCCATCTTCTAGGATCTTCAGGTCCTGGGTTGGAATTTTTGGTATTCTCTGGCAATTTTCGGTGTGGTTGGTGAGGATATTTTCCAGGCACTTCGGAATTTTTTCTAGTGAGTCTTGATCGCATAAGTAGTCGTTTTCCACTGGATGGCAGTGTTTGGTGGACCATTTCAGCTTTTCTTCTTGCGAGAGCAAATAAGGATTGGTATATGGAAGGGATTCATTATTTTGTGGGAGATAGTAAAATTTGTATAGATCATAATATTCTTTTTGAACTAATGGAATGAAATCAGAAATAATAAAATTTTGTTTTTGAAAATAACTTTCGTGTGACACAATTGATAATAGTCTTTCAGGTGATGAACTGGTATAATATTTTCATTTTTGATCAATTCTAGAAATTTGGAATATGGTAAAACTGATTCGTGCAATAAATGTAACCTCGCAAAGCTAACAGCTGTTTGTATTTCGTCTAAGATATTTTTATGTCTTTCAATTCGAAAATCAAAAGGTGCATTTGTTGTACTTCATGCAGTTCAGGTACTATCTGAAACAATTTAAGATTTTCTGACATTTTCTGGAATTTACTGATATACTTATTTTTCAAGTCATTCACTATAGTTGCGATTTGTTTTTGATTTCGAAATAATATTTGTTCGTTATTTTTGATACTGTTGAAATAACTTTGATATAAAGCTTCGTCATCAGAATCGAGCGTTCCGAATAGAAATTTGAAATTTTTCCACCTAAGTTTATTAATCCTCTTTTGATTCGTATTTTTTCGTTTAAAGTTCTTCTAATGCATTCAGGTTTATTTCGTTAGAGTGTCTTAAATATCGATAATTTGCAGTTTGTGCGAAATTCATTTTGAGTTTTTGTAGTTGTCTATTTCAGTTTGATAATTAATTATGATTTGTTCGATTTTGGCTAGGTCAATATGGTATAAAAGTTGCAAGTTTTTGTGAGTTACGTAGGCTTTACCTAGTGAAATGGGTAGTATGCTGTTTTGGATTTGGATAATTTCAAGGGATATCGAGAAGGTTATTATTCCGAGAAGTATGAAAAGTATGAAAGTGTATTCCATTTTGGATCTGTAACAAAATTTTGAAACTAGTTTTTCTCTGTTTCATGATTTTTTTATGGTAGATATGCTTGTTTTTCTTATCTTGGATTCGATTTTTATCTATTTCACAGGCATCAATTTTTTTGAATGGGGGATCTAATTTTCGTGTCATAGGATTTTTGATGTAGGTTGGGTTTTTGTTTAAAGGGTGGTCTTCCTTTGCTGATCGTTTTTCATTAGTTTTTTCTAAGCGTTGAATATTTTTTTGTCTATTTTGTTCCAAATGTTTCGTTATGTCATTCAAATTTTCGACGTAATTTTCCACGTAATTTTGTAATCGTTCATTATGTGTTTGTTCAATAGGTAATGAGTAGTTCAAGTCTGCCTTAATTATTTGCATAGGGGTCATTTCTAAGCTCGCATGGTTTGAATTATTGTAACTGAGTAATGCTTGAGATAATCTATTTTGGAAAGTCAAATTTTTGTCTGTAATTGTCCTCAATTGTTCTATTAATGTGGAATGAAATCGTTCAACTATGGCATTGGAATTGGGATTATAGTTTGTAATGTAATGAATTTCGATTTTGTGGACTTTACAAAAATCTTGTATAACGTTGTTTTTGAATTCGAGACCATTATCACATGTAATTTTGTTAGGAATTCCGTAATGGCTAAAGAAAATTAATAACTTGTCTAAAATTTCTGTTCCTGTTTTTTGAATTAATGTATAACATTGTCCTAATCTTGAAAATGAGTCTACGATACTAAGGCAATACGTTTGATTGAACCTAATCGTGTCGCAGTAAACGTGCGTAAATGGTTTCGTTCCGATAGGGTTGGGTCTGAATTGAATTTGGATTGGGGTGCGTTCGTATTTATTTTTCTGACATAATTCACAAGAATTTATGTAGTTCCTAACGTCTTTGTCCATGTTGGGCCAGTAATATTTACGTTTTAGACTTATAAGATTTTCTCGTAATCCGCGATGGATAGTTTTTGTCTCGTGGTATTGTTGTATGCGAAGAAGTTGTTCTTCTTTGTCTTCTACGTCTTCTAGAAAAATTTTGGAAATTTTTAAGTCATAAGATTTATAATCGAATTTTTCCTGTAGAATTCGTATAAGTGGTTTTTCTAATTCTTGAGAGGCAAAATACAAGGTGTATGCTTTTTGGGTTGAATAAATTCCTTGATGAATTTTATGAAATCATTTTCAATTTGGTTGATGGAAACTCTGAATCTAAGTTTATCACCAAAAATTTTTGATTTTGTTACTTTATAATTTGGAGTCGTTTTGAAAATTATTTGTAGGGCAGCAGAATTTAAACTTCTTTCGGTAATAGGTAATTCGAGAATAGGATTTTCTAAAGTACTGTGAACAGTTATGTCGTCTGTTTCGAAATCTATAATATTGTCATTTTGACTAGTACTAGGGGTTTCAGTCTGGTTATTTGCATTAAGTAAATTCAAACAATCGTCTAATTCTTCGGTCGTTATTTGATTTGCAATTGAATCTAAATCATCTTCAATACCATTAATTTCGATATTATTTTTGTCAATTTTAATCCTCGAAAGTGCGTCTGCGTTATTCGTCGAACCTTTCTTGTATTTAATTTCGTAGTCGAATTCTTCTAACTGAATACGCCATCTCATTAGTCTGGAATTTGGCTCCTTTAAAGAAAATAACCAACATAAAGGTTTATGGTCTGTGTAAATCGTGAATTTGCGTCCGTAGAGATATTGTCGGAAATATTTGCATGACCATACGATAGCTAACAGTTCTTTTTCTATCGTACTGTATCTTGTTTCGGCGTCATTTAGCGTTCTACTTGCGAATGCAATTGGAAGATCGTTCGGGGAATTTCCTTGCGATAGAACTGATCCTATTGCATAACCGGATGCGTCTGTCGTGAGAATAAAAGGTTTATCAAAGTCAGGGTAACTTAATATTGGATCGTTCATTAGATTCCGCTTACAAGTTTCAAATGCTTCGATGTAATTTAAATCGTCAATGTTAATTTTTGCATCTTTTCTCAGGCATAATGTTAGAGGTTTCGTTAATTTAGCGAAATTTGGAATGAATTTTCTGTAATAACCTATTAATCCGAGGAACGATTTAATTTCTCTTTGAGTTTTTGGAATTGGAAAGTCAGTAATAGCTTTCAATTTATTAGGGTTTGGTTTAATTCCTTGAGGTGTGATAATGTGACCTAAAAATTCAATTTCAGTTTTGAAAAAATGGCATTTATCAAGTTGGATTTTTAAATTATCAATTTTGAGTGCTTCTAAGATGGTATGGATATCTGCCAAATGTTGTTCTTCAGTATCCGAAAAAATAACTACATCGTCCATGTATACATAACAGATTATACCTATATACTTTTTTAAAACATTATTCATTAGCCGCTGGAAAGTTCTTGGGGCGTTTTTGAGTCCAAAAGGCATTCTAAGAAATTCGTAATGTCCGTTTTCTACGGTAAAGGCCGTTTTTTATTGATTCTTCGTCGAGTTCTATCGTTCTGGTGAAAACCGGATGCTAAGTCAAGTGTGGTAAAGTATTTTTTATTGCCTAATTTATTTAATATGTTGTCGATTTGGGGTAAGGGATATTTGTCGTCTATGGTTTTGTCGTTCAGTTTTCTATAGTCTATGGCAATTCGCCATTTCGTTTGTCCAGATTTGTCCTGTTTTGGGAACTATGACAACGGGAAAGGACCATGGGGAAATACTAGGTCTAATTATTTTTTTCTCTAACATGTCTTCAATTTGTCGTTGTACTTCCGCTCTATGAATTTCTGGATATTTATACATTTTACCGTGTACAGGAATTTCGTCAGTCGTTCTAATTTTGTGTTTAATGTTACTAGAAAATTTGAGTGGTTGATCAGGTAGTTGTAAAACATCTTCGTTCGTCTGGAGAATTTTAGTCAGTTGGTTTCTAATTTTTGATTCTAAATGACTAAGATCTATTGGAATGTTTGAGGGTTTTTGGGAAACTTTTTGATATTGGAATGGAATCTTACAATATTCATTAGTTAAAATTTGGTTTTTGAAATCTAAATTTAGTCCATATTTATTCAAGAAATCTGCTCCTATTAATCCATCGTAATTTTTGTGAAATTTGTAAAGTATGAATGGGTGAAAATCATCAATTTCGAATTCTCTAAATACTGGTAAAAATACTTTTTCATTAGAAGTTTCCTGCTTCATACATGCAGTTAAAGTTGTCGATTCCTTAAAAATATTTTGGGAAAGTTATTATAAGCAAATTTGGGTCAATTAGACATACTGAACATCCGCTATCTATAAGAAGTTTGCACTTAGGATTTTGGAATTCAATGTAAGGTAATTGATTTTTATTGTCTAAAGCAGAATTTAGGTCGATAAATTGTTCGAGGCTAGTTCGTGAAAATTTTCATCTGAATAATTTTCTAAGTTTTCATCTTCAAAGTTTTCGTTAATTTCAAGATAATTTTGTGACTCATTATATTCTACATCGATTGGCTCACAATCTGGTTCAATATTAGTCAATTCTTCAAATGTGAAATTAGGAGGTTGATTATTGTGATTTTGTTGATAATTATTTTGATTAAAATTTGGGTGTTTTCTTGGAGGATTTGCCTGATATTGTGTCGAATAATTCGAGCGTTTATGTGGATAATTTCGCGTCTGTATAGACATTTTTTCCGGTGGTGTCAAAATTCTTTGATTTGGATTAGGTTTGAATACATCTACTTCCTTAGAAGTACTAGGTCCGAAAACTTGTTGTCTGGTAGGGAAATGATGAGTTACTGGGCGTTGTGTAAATTGGATAGGTTTTGAAGGAAATTGATTGGTATTTTGTTGCGTAAATTGGATAGGTTGTGGAGGAAATTGATTTTGTGGTGGTATAAAATGTGGTTGAAATTGATTAGGAAAATTTCTCTGTATTGGGTACTGCATTGGGTTTTGCGTTTGGCGTTTGTTTGAATTTGGAAAATTATTAGGTTTTTGAGAAACTTGTGTTTTATAATGTAGAAAAGGTTGCTGGTAATAATAAAAATCTTGCCTAATAAAATTGACCATGTCATCGTAATTCATTATACCATGACCTCTCAGTGCAGTTCGTAATTCAGGGTTAATGTTGTAAAGTAAAACTCTATCTAGTGGCTACTCTAGATGCGATATTTTTTTCTTGTTCCTTTTCAACTATACTCAATTCGGATAACTCCACCTGATAATCATATTTGTTTTTTAAATCGACAATTTTTTCTAGGAATTCTAAGTCATTTTCATTTCTGAATCTTTGGGCATTCTGGAGATCCCAAAATAAAACAGTTAAACTAATTTTCTCTTCAAATTTCAATTTGAGGAATTTTTTTAAATCTGTCCAGCTAGAAGTGATGCGTTCATTGCTGCTCACTATTTCACTAGCTTTACCTATTAATTTACTTTTAATGATATCTATGATTGCTTCATTGAGTAATGCATCATTTGATCTGAATTTATTGGAAAATCTTTCACAATGATTTAAAAATCTTGTTAAATTTGCGGGGTTTCCGTCAAATGGAACTATTGATTGCGCGAAAAGGCTAATCAGCTTCATTCTCTCGAAAGTATTATTATCCTGTGTCATTTTGTTATTTTTCAAATTAAGCTTCGATAAATTATCGATTAAATTATCTATAATAGAATCAATTATGTATGATTGAGAAAAAAAATTATTAATAAATTGAATTATTTGATCGGTTTTTGGAAAGAAACCTAGGAAAAACTTATACAGGTTTTACTCTCAAAACTGTACGGGAAAAAGAATTGGATTGGAATTGGTTTTAACTTTGGGCCAGGTTAAAATAACTGGGGAAATAAGTAAAGGATTTGCTCTTGCTCACCTCTGAAGTTCTTGATTTTTCTTTGTTGAAGTTGTCGAAGGGCGCTACTCGGTCGATCAGGGCTTCTGGTATTCCTCTCCTTGTTCTTGGTTGCACCTTAACAGTTAACACTGACAGTCCGTATTCGTTTCACGAAGACCGGCACAATCCCATCACCTCGTCGCCAATTATGTTTTTAGGGAGAAAAACCGTATTTTTAAAAAATCAACTTTATTAAGCGAAGCAAAGCGTACAAGATCTCGATACTTAATCTCCTCGAGAGAGGCATTCACAATCATTTTATAATAATATTGTCTAAACTCAGCAGAAATGATGAGTTGCAATTATGCACGTTATAACATAGGTATATGATTAGAAAAGCTGTAATAAGATTATGTTGGCTAAAGGAATCCAGGGTTGGCATTACATAATTATATATATATATATACAACATCAAAGACTCAGATTGTATAATTGAATTGACGTTCCAAATGTAATCGTAATTAGACGTTGATTTTGATAAATATTTCTCTCCTGTCAGAAATTCTATGCAAGTTGAGTGCAATTACCGCATAATTACAGCCATAATTGCATTGTGGAAAGCGAACGAGACCAGTGATAATGGCACTGTGTCAAAATTGACAGGTTAGTGGAAAAATATTCCCCCGAATTACACTCGTTCATCAGAAGGACCAGATAATTTCGCATTCCAGCATGTTGTCATTGAAAAACTGCATTCGGTCATTATCATTTTGGTAGAAAGAGCCTTCCACCTTCGGGGTCTGGCTCTTCCTCAAAAATGAAAATGAACTCATGCAGTTTTTTGACAACACGCTGTCATGCAAAATTATCGGTATTTCTGATGCACATGTGCAATTACTTACCATAATCAAGGACAAGTCTTTGAAGATACATAAGTAGAAATCAAACCTTCGTTAAATTTTTCCATTTCAACTAAGAGTAATGAATGTCTCCCTAACGAGCTACAAATTCGAAAGACGTTGATTTCCTGCAATAACCATGCATCCACACGACGTATACTCGAAATTGTCAATACATGTTCCGTAGGTCGA
Organism: Propylea japonica; assembly: GCA_013421045.1. Taxonomy (NCBI): domain Eukaryota; kingdom Metazoa; phylum Arthropoda; class Insecta; order Coleoptera; family Coccinellidae; genus Propylea; species Propylea japonica. Next base: position 40,945,255 of record CM024240.1, read on the forward strand.
ACAGGAAAATGAAAACTCGTTGGATAAATAGGAAATACGGCAGCCAGACCCGTTGATGTCGTGATGCGAGATAATTAGCCATGTCGGGAGTTAATAATCAATATCCATCAAACGTAATGAGTGAATCAACATGACAACATTACCGGTTTGCAGTTACGTCTGTACATGTTGGCTGATATGTTTGGTTGTTATATGTATTTTCGCTTCGGGTGAAAATGGGAATAATAAGGGTTTGAATTTAAGAGCTTTTGAATGATGTGCGAGGATGTATTGATATCTAGTTAGCCTAGACCATTTCCATGCATAAACAAAATATTGCGATACCAAAGCAACGAACAATAACTTATTAGACGTATTAGTGTAGAGTTTGACTCAAAGGTTACGTAATAAATTTAAAAAAATGCCTACCGACATTCTAAAAATCGAAAGATTTTAGTATCTAGCCATTCTCAAGTACCTGTATTTGAAAGAGTTAAAAGGTAAGAAGATTTACGAAGATATGCTTCATACCTTTGGTGATCAATGTCCTTCGTATTGGGTACTGCATTGGGTTTTGCGTTTGGCGTTTGTTTGAATTTGGAAAATTATTAGGTTTTTGAGAAACTTGTGTTTTATAATGTAGAAAAGGTTGCTGGTAATAATAAAAATCTTGCCTAATAAAATTGACCATGTCATCGTAATTCATTATACCATGACCTCTCAGTGCAGTTCGTAATTCAGGGTTAATGTTGTAAAGTAAAACTCTAGTGGCTACTCTAGATGCGATATTTTTTTCTTGTTCCTTTTCAACTATACTCAATTCGGATAACTCCACCTGATAATCATATTTGTTTTTTAAATCGACAATTTTTTCTAGGAATTCTAAGTCATTTTCATTTCTGAATCTTTGGGCATTCTGGAGATCCCAAAATAAAACAGTTAAACTAATTTTCTCTTCAAATTTCAATTTGAGGAATTTTTTTAAATCTGTCCAGCTAGAAGTGATGCGTTCATTGCTGCTCACTATTTCACTAGCTTTACCTATTAATTTACTTTTAATGATATCTATGATTGCTTCATTGAGTAATGCATCATTTGATCTGAATTTATTGGAAAATCTTTCACAATGATTAAAAATCTTGTTAAATTTGCGGGGTTTCCGTCAAATGGAACTATTGATTGCGCGAAAAGGCTAATCAGCTTCATTCTCTCGAAAGTATTATTATCCTGTGTCATTTTGTTATTTTTCAAATTAAGCTTCGATAAATTATCGATTAAATTATCTATAATAGAATCAATTATGTATGATTGAGAAAAAAAATTATTAATAAATTGAATTATTTGATCGGTTTTTGGAAAGAAACCTAGGAAAAACTTATACAGGTTTTACTCTCAAAACTGTACGGGAAAAAGAATTGGATTGGAATTGGTTTTAACTTTGGGCCAGGTTAAAATAACTGGGGAAATAAGTAAAGGATTTGCTCTTGCTCACCTCTGAAGTTCTTGATTTTTCTTTGTTGAAGTTGTCGAAGGGCGCTACTCGGTCGATCAGGGCTTCTGGTATTCCTCTCCTTGTTCTTGGTTGCACCTTAACAGTTAACACTGACAGTCCGTATTCGTTTCACGAAGACCGGCACAATCCCATCACCTCGTCGCCAATTATGTTTTTAGGGAGAAAAACCGTATTTTTAAAAAATCAACTTTATTAAGCGAAGCAAAGCGTACAAGATCTCGATACTTAATCTCCTCGAGAGAGGCATTCACAATCATTTTATAATAATATTGTCTAAACTCAGCAGAAATGATGAGTTGCAATTATGCACGTTATAACATAGGTATATGATTAGAAAAGCTGTAATAAGATTATGTTGGCTAAAGGAATCCAGGGTTGGCATTACATAATTATATATATATATATACAACATCAAAGACTCAGATTGTATAATTGAATTGACGTTCCAAATGTAATCGTAATTAGACGTTTGATTTTGATAAATATTTCTCTCCTGTCAGAAATTCTATGCAAGTTGAGTGCAATTACCGCATAATTACAGCCATAATTGCATTGTGGAAAGCGAACGAGACCAGTGATAATGGCACTGTGTCAAAATTGACAGGTTAGTGGAAAAATATTCCCCCGAATTACACTCGTTCATCAGAAGGACCAGATAATTTCGCATTCCAGCATGTTGTCATTGAAAAACTGCATTCGGTCATTATCATTTTGGTAGAAAGAGCCTTCCACCTTCGGGGTCTGGCTCTTCCTCAAAAATGAAAATGAACTCATGCAGTTTTTTGACAACACGCTGTCATGCAAAATTATCGGTATTTCTGATGCACATGTGCAATTACTTACCATAATCAAGGACAAGTCTTTGAAGATACATAAGTAGAAATCAAACCTTCGTTAAATTTTTCCATTTCAACTAAGAGTAATGAATGTCTCCCTAACGAGCTACAAATTCGAAAGACGTTGATTTCCTGCAATAACCATGCATCCACACGACGTATACTCGAAATTGTCAATACATGTTCCGTAGGTCGAACAGGAAAATGAAAACTCGTTGGATAAATAGGAAATACGGCAGCCAGACCCGTTGATGTCGTGATGCGAGATAATTAGCCATGTCGGGAGTTAATAATCAATATCCATCAAACGTAATGAGTGAATCAACATGACAACATTACCGGTTTGCAGTTACGTCTGTACATGTTGGCTGATATGTTTGGTTGTTATATGTATTTTCGCTTCGGGTGAAAATGGGAATAATAAGGGTTTGAATTTAAGAGCTTTTGAATGATGTGCGAGGATGTATTGATATCTAGTTAGCCTAGACCATTTCCATGCATAAACAAAATATTGCGATACCAAAGCAACGAACAATAACTTATTAGACGTATTAGTGTAGAGTTTGACTCAAAGGTTACGTAATAATTTAAAAAAATGCCTACCGACATTCTAAAAATCGAAAGATTTTAGTATCTAGCCATTCTCAAGTACCTGTATTTGAAAGAGTTAAAAGGTAAGAAGATTTACGAAGATATGCTTCATACCTTTGGTGATCAATGTCCTTCGTATGCGACCGTGAAAAATTGGACTGCAAGCTTCAAGAGAGGTAAATTTTTCATTGAAAATAATGACCGATCGGCAAGGTAAGTTTTTGTGTCAGTTCTCGGAAATATCGATGCAGTTTATGACATGATTTTATTGGACCGTCGAATTGGGCTAAAACTGATGTCTGAAGCACTGAATAATCCATACGAACGCGTTCATCATACAGTTTACGTCTATTTCTACATGAGAAAAATTTCTGAAAAATTGATACCCAAATGTTTGAATGATGCAAAGGTGCAAGGATAGAAGCATCGTGTTCGATCCGTACTCGATTTGGAAACGATGAGGACTTCTTATACCGAATTGTTACTATGGATGAAACCTGAGTACATTTCTACGATCTGAGACCTAAGAAGTTTTGTGTTGAATAATCTGTTGAAAGAGTTCTTGCTTCAGTTTTTTGGGATTGCCATGGAGTAACCATTATTATTTTTTCAGATAAGGGTAGAAGAATAACTGGAGATTTTTATTCTATAATATACTCACCACTCTACGGAAAATAATTAAAGAAAATCTATTCAAAGGTGTTTTGTTTTTGCAGGACAACTCCCCAGCACAAAAATCCCAAGTTGCCATAGATAAAATTCATGACTTGAGTTAGAATTACTAGAGCACCCCCCTTGTTCTCCAGATTTGGCTTCGTCCGACTATCATCTCTTTCTTCAACTAAAACAACGCTCAAAAGTATTTTGTTTCGAACGAGGGGGTAATAAAAGCATTGAAGCTTTGGTTTGCAGAGCAAAAAAAAAACATTTTTGGAAAGGTCTTGAAACATTGCAGGTTCGCTGTAATAAAAGTATTCAATCAAGAGGAGAATATGTTGAGCACATAATAAAATATTTTGACATTGAAATTTTGTTTGGTTCTATCTGCAGTCTCTCTAGACAATTCTATGATTGATTTATTATTTAAGGTCTTTTCTGTTGTGAGGCGTTGCGCCGTCGCACCATCCAACGCTGCCATTCACTAAAGAATGTTTAACTGAACGGCTATCTGTTTATCTACGATTATACTAGATAAATTTCTATATTTTGTGTAACAAATAAACTGCGAAGTTTAGTTATATACTCATACTTGGGTATGTATATTGGGGGAGCAGTAAAAAAAACAACAGTGTACTCTTTTTTCTCTGAAGCTCGAGCTTTCGGAATTGTTTAGTCCTTCATCAGGAGCAGCTAAAAACAATTTTACACATTAGTTAGTAGGAATATAAATGCTCTTTACAAAACTTACAAGTTGAGGTTGTATTGTGTTGTGTTTTAAATGTTGTTTTCATTACAATGCGGTTAAGAAAATACGGAAAGCTAGCTTCCAACAAAAAAAAACTGACGTACGCAGTTATGACTGATGTCATTTAAAACGCGCCAATCTAACCTTGAATCCTTAACGAACCTGCAATTAGAAAAAAGAGAAAAAATTGGATCATTAATTCATATCAGTGTGATTCAGAAGTTATTTGTTGGAAGCTGGCTTTCCGTATTTTCTTAACAGCCTTTACTTACCTATATAACGAACTCCACCGCATTGTAATGAAAACAACATTTAAAACACAACACAACCTCAACCTGTAAGTTTTGTAAAGAGTATTTGTATTCCTACTAACTAATGTGTAAAATTGTTTTTAGCTGCTCCTGATGAAGGAATAAACAATTCCGAAAGCTCGAGCTTCAGAGAAAAAATAGTACACTGTTGTTTTTTTTGACTGCTTCCCCAATATACATACCCAAGTCATTCTTAATTCAGTCGATATTACCTATCAATTATATACTCATATACAGACCAAGTCTTCGTGTTTGTGAAATATTTCAACCGAAGATTTCTGAGGCCCACAGAAACACATTTTATCTTTACCATTTTTTTCATTCGGCCATAACAAATATATCCATTATAATTTTTTATAGGGAACTATGCCACGCCTGTAAACTTGAGCTCTACTGTTTTTCCAAGTATAAAATTCAAATTGTCGCTATGAGCATTCTGTTCCAATTGGTAAATGAAAAAATATTCTTAATGCAGCTAATCATTCCCAAAAAATGCTGGACTTCCACTCTTAATATTTGGACGTGGCAAAGGGTAAAATATTGATTACTGTGAAATTAGCCATTAACTATAGAACCTAATGCTCGGAATTTCACAGATATCTTCAAATTTCTCTTACTTGTATAAACTAAAATGTTATGGTAATATTGAAGAAACTGGAGGATGTGGATGGAGTTTTGTGTTTGGAGATATTTTCAACCGGGCCGAATCAGAAAAAATGGTGTTTCTTGCGGCCTCATCTATCTTCTGCTGATAAATCAGTTATCGAAGCAGATACCGAATTATATAAAGGAAATGCGATTTTATATCAATATCATATGGAAGTTCTTCTATTAGACAAAAGTTTTTATCCCAAAGGTAGTATTTATTCAGATTGCGGGAGTTCATGCTCCTTATTCGGATCAATTTTATATGCGAAATCGATCAAGAGTCCTGATCGAAATAGGCTCAATCTCGCATGCGAAATTGTGTTGAATAACCTGAGTATGACATCCCTGTGAGTTTCGGAAATTGGGTCGGATTCGTTTGACGCTTTGAAATTGTGAAAATTCACTTTGAAAAAAAAATTATCTAAAATCCACTTGAGAAATCATTTTCATTTTATGGTCAACATAGTAGGCCTAGTGAGCACTGTGAGCAGTTTGTGCAGCCGCAACTGACTCAGTATTCAAATTACAGATTCAGTGGAATAGAAAAAAATACAAAAGAGGTCTGCATAGGCATATCAATAGAAAACGTGAAACCTCAGTCAGTATTCCTGTTCTAAATCATAGCACAATAACAGCTCTGAGGTTGATCTACAATAGGAATCCAGGAATCGTGTACCAATTCAGCTAAGGCCTTCCTTTCTGAAGAAAAATTGCAAGAAGGTTCCAACTTCAATTCTTCGGTTTTTATGCAGGCAAAATGCACATATAATATTGAAATAATTTGGGATAGGTAGTCTTCGAATGAAGTGAATCGAGAGAAATATCATCCCATGGATACATTGTCGAACATCTCGCAAAAACAACTCTATCACATCCCTGACCAACCGTGCATTCCAATCTCGCGAAAAACCAACCACGACAGATCGAGCAAGAGCGGAAAGCCGCTTCCTGTGTAAGCCGATCGAAATTCTATCATACTGGAAAGTTCAGTTGACCTTATAAACATTCATATGCGAAATAATTCGGGGGACGGTCAGCGGAATGCCGAAATATATTCAAGATACTGCGGAAATCGCCGTTCGCCAGTCCCAGAAACGGAAACTGACGGCATTTACTTCGTTATATATATCTAATATCTAATATCTAAACCCGACTTTCCGCTGGCAATGCCTTGACGTCTTATCTCCCTTGTAGCTGCTTGTATCACGTTCCACGACGTAAACTATGAGAACAATCTGATGAAGCTGGTGGATACGAAGTCCTTTCCATGAAGATCCAGAGATATCCGTTGTGCTAGTGTTTTTGTTCTTTGTTTTCCTTGAAACAATGTGGTCCCTTAATTGTGTCTTTTAATTACTTAACTCAATATAAAGAGTAGATAAAGTAAGAGGTACTACAACATTCTTTCTAGATAAATTTTTTTTTCTGGCTCAAACACTGTTCATTCCAGTAAATTAATTTGAAGTGTATCCTTTGATTTGTTGATGAGAAATTCAAAACTGATTAGATCACTTCGAGTGAAGAAGCAGAAATATTTCATTTCAGAATTTAAAAGGTTTATGATATTTGATTTCCACGAAAAGTGGAAGGAGGCTCTACAGAGCACATTTGGCGAAATTCTGTTGATTAAATATGGATTTGACACATAATAGCACAATATCTTGGATTTGGATAACTGTTTTGATGAAGTTAAGTCCGAATACTTTACCACATTTCTTGTAAATGTCGAGGCTACAAGTGTGAGTATGCATTTGTCGTCATTCGATAGTACATTTGAAATTTCTCCCAATCGTTCTTCAGTTCCTGAGAAAGTTCGAAATTTCCTGAAGTTGCCCAATTTTCATTAATTGATACATTAGGAAATCATCATCAGAGGATGATGCTGACATTGGTTGCGTTCTGCGGACACATCAGTTGTACAACCGTTGATGGAATTTGCGCTGAACGCACTCGATCAGTGAACACAAGCCCAACATGTTCACTGAGCGGACGCCATTTTTCTGAGCGACTCCAAAGACGCTCGCTGATCGCTCGCTCACTGATGACGGTTGTCAGCTGTTTATGTGGTGTAAATTTGACATTTAGGTTATGTGAGCATACTTGAAAAGTTTATACCCTTCAGAAACCTTCCTACTGATCAGCCAACGCTCTGTGAGCGCTCAATGATCAGATTTGCAACGGTTTTTCTCGCTGAACGTGAGCATTGTTCACTACAATTCAATTAGAGAACAAATGAATTTTTGGTGTGCATATGCAATCCACATTTTCGATAAACGCAAATGTAGCAACCAATTTGTAGCGCAACAAATGTGTCCTCGATGAATGGTATGTCTGGTGTGCGGCCTGGCTAGAGAACAATCTGATGAAGCTGGAGAATAAGAAATCCTCTCCATGAAGATCCAGAGATAGCCGCTCTGCTAGCGTTTGTGTTCTTTGTACTCCTCGGAACAATGTGGTCCCTTGATTATGTCTTTTAATTACTTAACTCAATCTAGAATGGATGAAGTAAACTATAACACAAAATTCTTCCAAGATAATTCTTTTTCCTTCGTCTCAACCACTGTTTATTCCAATTAATTGATTTGCAGAGTATCCTGCAATTTTTTGATGAGGAATTCAGAATTGATTAGTAGACTTCGAGTGGAAAATCAAAAATATCCATCATTCCAGAGTTTGAAAACGTTTTTGATGTTTTCTACACGGTTTTAAATTCGAAGTCCGAGAAAGAGAGTTATCTTTTGAATCACGGCGTCAGCGGTAAAATCTTCCATAGCTAATAAATCCGGATCATTATTGTTCTAAAGCCTTATAAAAAAATTACTGTTTCAAATTCAAGGTACAGTGCCGGAAACCGAAGAGTGAACGACTCTTCAGAGCTTATTTGGCGAATTTTAGTTGATCAAATATGGCTTTGACATAAAAAAAACTCAATTCCTTAGAATTGGATAACTGGTTTATGAATTTGTTCAACCTTAAAAGCTTTGCAGGTTTATTGAACGAGTTCGGACTACTTGTCTACTCGACAAGTAATTTGAAGTTGAGTCCGAATGCTTTGCCACATTTTCTTTGATTTTAGGGGCTACAAGTGTTTCAAAATACCATTCATTCGAAATTACGCTTATAAATTCTGACTCTTCGTTGTCACCATAGTGCAATATTCCAATAGAAATACATGGATGGAGCTGTTTGTACAGCGAATATCTAAACCCGACTTTCCGTTGGCTGTGCCTTGACGTCTTATCTCCCTTGTAGCTCTGAGCTGCTTGTGTAAGCCGAAGTCATTACCATGAAGATCCAGAGATATCCGTTGTACTAGTGTTTTGTTCTTTATTTCCTTGGAACAATGTGGCCTTTGATTATGTCTTTTAATTACCTAACTCAATATATACAGTAGATAAAGTAAAAAGGATATCACATTTTTTCTCCTACTCCATAAAGATTATTTCTTCTAGTGGAATTGTGGGGAAACCCAGCTTTCGTGTTTTCCTCCATAATATTACAACATCTTGTTAGTTCTCCGAAGTTGCTGCACGCTGTCAAATATATATATTCTTTTGAAATCAAGAGCTAACATAATAAAATACATAAAAGAAAAACAAAAATCCCCAACTGAGGTTAGTGCAAAACGTGGTACCATACTATTTTTTCGTATGATACCAGCTCAGCGAAAAACCTCAGCACAGAAAACTCGCTGTTGCAACAAAAAAAAATTTACAAACTATTTCAATATTGAGGGATTTCTTCTTTATTGAGTACAACGGAATAAAGGAACAGAAAAATAAAATGATTGAAACTCTATTAAATTGACTATTATCATCAACTATTATTGACAAAGAAGAAAACATGGAAATCTACAGGGAACTGGAAAACCTTTACGTACTAGGACAAGACTGACAACTCAAGGACACCAAAGATCTGAAGAACTTCTACAAAGACCTAAAAATATAAGCAATATGAAAAGAATTCATTTCAAAATCAGCGAGTTGAATGATAAAAACCGTTCAATTAGAGTAAAAGCCATGGACACTTTTATTTATGAGGAAGAGGATCCCTATCAAAATTCAAACAAAAGGTCTTTCACGAATAATATGTTATGCAGAATTCAACCTCAAACATTGCCTCTGACCAGATCCCTATCAGATAAAAAAAGAAGGACGTTGATAACTTGCTGCAGGCTATGTTTGGAAACAACTGGAAAGAGCTAGACGACAATCGTTCCAATTGGTACAAAGAACTTCTTTTCAATACTCCAACAGTTCTTGAGGATTGTGAGGAAGATATTGAATGTGATTATCTGCATCAAGAAAATAGATGTATGAGAATTTAAAACGAATGATTAAAGTATAATCAAAATAAACTTTAATTCTCATTCATTCTCTTCATCCAGACAATCACATATTCTTTTATGAATTAACTAGCGAACCCAACAGACGTTGTTCTGCATACACCAAAATTTATTCAATTCGATCAAGCCGTCTACTTGCAGAATAGATGAATAACCTAGATAACGACTACAGCGCCATCTGTTGATCTGATTTGTGATCATAAACATACGGGCATCATATAATCCAAAATACATTCATACATATCAAAATTGTTATAACCTATAACAATTAATTCTATGCTTTATTGCTCGTAAGAAAAAGGAAAGCCTTCTATTTTTTTCTTACAATTTTTTTGGAAATATTTTGTTGTATAAACTTTGCCCTAGCAAATATGAACACAACAGAAAAAGAATTATCCAATTTGTTGCAGCCGTTTGAAAGATATTGCATTTTGACGGTAACCATAGATCCTGTTTTATTAATATAGATGATTAATTTGTTGGTACAATAAATATTTTTCTTGCTATATATTTTGTTAAGTATGTAATACAGGGTCTCTATAAATGATTGTAACAGCACAGTTGGCTCTGGATTAATTTGCCGCTACAGAATACCAATCTCTAACCAATCAGAGCATAGCATGATCACAGAATTCTGTGGTTTGCATAGGAAGCGGCAAAATGAGAATAATCCAAAGCCAACTGCGCTGTTACAATCATTTATAGAGACCCTGTAGTTTATCTTCAATGCCATATTGAGACTCAATCACTGGCCAAAATCATTAAAAACATCGGAAATTCTGATGATACTCAAACCAGGTAAAAATCCCAATGAGGTATCAACCAATCGACCAATAAGTCTTCTACCTGTTTTTTTCGAAAATATTGGAGATACTACTACTCCAGAGAATGAATGCCGACCACTGGCGCAGCAGATTAATTTTTTCGTTATTTCTTTCTTCTTTATTTTTTTGCAACTTTCGTTATTCACTGTATCATCAAAAATTTTTCAGTTCAGCCTCCCCCAAAATAAAATCCTGGCTGCGCCACTGATGCCGACATCCCCAGTGATCATTGGATTCCCTCACACCAGTTTGGTTTCAGACCATTTGAAAATCTCGAAATATTTAAATTTTTAGTTCCACATTTTCGGATCAAAATTTTTGAGAACCTTACTATGTATCAAAATACTGAATATACCACAGGAATGCATGTTGTCTCTACTATGAGATTCCTGATTCCGTTCACATAGAAAATAATCGAGATATTGCATTTTCAAACTGGCAAAGCAGATGTCAAAAATTTCAAGAATTTGTGCATAATTTGGCAACGGTGCATGGCAAAAAAATTTATTTTAATGGTTTATACTGCGAATTTGGTATTGAGTCGATACATGAATAAAAATATAGGTAGTTCCATTTGGAATAAGAACGTTGATATGCTTTTGATATAGACGTGGCAACACTGTCGACTTGAAAAAATATTTTAGGCGCAAAGTTCCTTCATCTTCAATGCTCCACCTTAAATTTCAGAATGAAATATTTTTTAGTTCTCCAAAAACGTCCAATAGGCCCCTGTACCTATAAGAATTGAATTACTATTTCTTGTGCTGTCGCTTGATACAGAAACATATACAAGAAATATTTATTTTTGATTATTTATCGAATAGGGAATATTTGTTAATTTGCAAAAACCACCACAAAAAAGTTTTCATCTGAAGAATAAAACAATACTTCAACCATCTGAATGACGAACTCCTTAAAATTCGCTTCAGCACGTCAGGGTTTTTCTCAATTTTTCATCATTTTCGAACGATAATAGTCATCCAATCTCTAACCGAGGTCGACTTTCGTATTTCGGTTAGTGTGCGAGCAAAACGATATTCAAAATAGATGAATGTGGATGTCATAAATTCGGGGAGATTTTGCAGATTGCCTTCCACTTTATTTCGTCCTTTTTGTTATGCTGAAATATACGGAGTATAAATAACAGGAATTATATTGAAATTTAGTAGGGTTTCTCCTTAGGGAAAACTCAAAAATCGAGTCAAGGGAAGGAGTCGTGGGAAATCTCCCCATTTCTAGATAATATTTCAACCTTTAATTCTGATGATTTACTCCGTAGGTTAATTCAACCCTCTTTTGCATACGGAGAGTTTTTTGGCTGGAAATCTTCTGTAATTTTCTCTACTCAAACATAATGAAATGTTATTATAGAAATTACTGTTAATTCATATTCAAAAAAACACAGTTTTCAATGTCTATAAAACTAACGTATCATGCCATAATATAAGGGCGTTCAATAAATAGTGAGCCTCACAAAGAAAACAAACGATTTTCTTCAAAATTACTTTTTCTTCTTCAACATAGTCCCCTTTTAGCTGGGCACACTAAGTCCAACGATTTTTCGACATTTCAATGCCTTTTGAATAGTGAGATTTGTCAAAGTACCCAAAAAATGCTTCAGTTTCCCATTTGACTTCTCCATTTGTTTCAAATTTCTTTCTCTTTAAGTTTGGAAACAGATAATAATGGCTTTGGGCTAAATCTGGAGAATGAGAAAGATGAGGAAGCATGCCAGGCGTAGTTCATGGATTTTTGCAGTCGTTTTCATTGATTTGTAAGCTGGTGCATTGTTTTGCGAGAAGAAGCATGTTTTCTTCATTAAATGTGGCGGTTTTTTGGGATTTCGGCTCTCAGATGGTCTGATAATGCACAGTAATAGTTGCTATTGATAGGTTTCACCCTCCCAAATATTCGATGAGCAATATATCACTAGAATCCAAAGACCAGAAGCCACGCTTCGAAGCGATTCCACCCAGTCCTACTCATTATTTTGCTGATTATTTTATTCTGGAGTGTGGAGGTGGATCCACGTTTCATCAATAGTTCCTATTCGACGCAAAAAATCATTCTAAACACCGTAAAAAGGTCCAAACAACGCTGAGAACTGCGAAGACATTAACTTTTTTTATCGATTCTTAAAAAACGCGGCTAGCTTTCTTATCGCAGATATCATCATGCAATATTGGAAACCACGGACCCTGTTGATATGAGTGTCGGCTCAGCTTTCTCACGTTTTCTTTTCGGGTCATCCAATATAATATCGTTTATTTTTTAGATCATTTCCTCGATAGTCACATCTTTTGGACGACCTGGTCGGTCTTCATCAAAAATGCTCGTTCGACCACGTCTTAATTCATCTGTCCACCATTTAACTGTTGCAAGGGAAGGCGAAAAGTTACCATAAACAGAATCCAATTTGGATTTGGTTTCATCATTCGTTTTTCCTTTGAAATGAAGGAACTTACTCACTGTCTGTTATTCAACTTTCTCCATTTTTAAAAATATAACTCAAGTGGTTCGCTCAAGACACTCAGAACAAAAAAATATCTATAGATCGCTCAAACTTTGATAGTAAGTGTTTGAAGGATGACAAATATTAAAAATATGTATATTCGGTTTTCCGTTCGATGCTTCACTTATTGCACTATCTATTGAACGCCCTGGGCGTTCAATATACAGGGTGTATCATCATAAACTAGACAAACATATATTTTCGTGTAGAGGACATCGGGAGAATCATTTTTGCCCTATACAATATATCCCGTTTTCGAAGCATAAGCGAGATACGGGGTGTCAAACGTCATTTTTGAGCAAGATTCTTATGAGTGTGTTCGGTTATGTATAACAGTTAAAGTAACGGTTTTCGGTCAAATCTCAGTATTTTTGGGTCCTCTATTCAGAAAAGTTGACGAACTGCGAAATAAATATTACAAAATGGCGGAAGACCTGCAATGTCCCTAAATTTTTTTGCGGTTGTCAAATTGACTTTTATTTTCTGAATGAACACAATTCTCTAAGAATTTCTGTGAACATTTTTTTTTCAAAAATCGAACACAAATATTTTTTTGTACAACTGTCAAAAAAACTTGACTTTTCTTCATCACTATGGATGCGTAAAATATTACTTTTTTTCACCGTTAAAAAAAGTCTTTTTTTCACTGCTGATAACTAAAATTAGAACAACTTAAAAATAATGAATATTTTAATTACAACAAATTTCACAAAATTATGATTGTATCTGTACCTTATAAAGTAAATTAGTTTTGTCATCAGCATCTCTGAGAAATTTATTGATTTTATCGCTCCATAACACTTTAGATTTCTTTCCTCGGTATCCGACGCTTTTGTTCTTAATAAGCGGGACCAATTTTGAAAAATTCCTTATATCAATATTTTCCTTGACATTCGATGTTTTTTTAACATTGAGCTCCATAACTTGGAAGGTTTAAAAATTTTTTATTTCTCCTAGAAATAGCATGTGAGCACATTTTCAGAAACCTTTTTTACGTTGTTCTTGTTGCGCCATTCTCGAAATTGGTTATTCGTTTTCTCATATTATTAGCTTTGATTTGGCTGGTAACATATAAGATACAATTGTATTTGCTTCTTCAGCCATATCTGCGGGGGTATCACTACCACTATCATGTTCAACATCCATCTTCTTCAAAATAATTCGAAATTTAAGCAACTACGAGCGAATACTGTCAAAGATTCAAACAATTTCAACAAACTGTTTCTATAGTTACGACACAGAAAGATCACTGGATTCATTTAAATAATGTAGGTACTGAAAGCATTATCTTCAATGATTATACGTATTTCAGACGATGTAAATTCACATTCACAGTTGTACAAAAAATGTTGTTTGTATTTCGTGCGTATAAAATTCGTGTTTTCATGGCACATTCGAGTGAATTTTTGGCCTCGACCAGCGGTCTCGGCCAAAATTGACACTCTCATGTGCCATGAAAAAAACACTCATTTTACGCACTTAATACAAAAATAACTATTTTAAATGTCTACAGCGATGAAAAAATTTCAATCGAAATGGATGAAATTTTGTACAATTTTACTTCGTGAATTATCAATCACGAATATGAAAACAGAATTGTAAAATATCGAACGGTTTCGTTACTACGGGCATTCAAATGTTTCGTTCAGACCTCTGAAATAATGAAAGAAAATTTGTTTTGAGTTCTAGAGTCAAAATAATTAAATTATTGGCATGTCCAAACATTCTAGGCGAATTTATAAAAAAAATTCAGTAAAACTTGGGACTCGAACCGACGTACGTATTAAATAGGGAAATGGCACTGTTCTAAGGATAATAATATTCGTTGCCAGGCAGCGGTAGTTCGTCGTTCATAGAGTTTGACTGGTATTTGAATTTCAGTGAATATAATTTAGCCAGTAGTCAAACTCTATGAACTACTACGACCTACCGTTGCCTGGCAACTAATATTATTATCCATAGAACAGTGCCATTTCCCTATTTAATACCTACGTCGGTTCAAGTCCCAACTAAGTTTTACTGAATTTTTTTTTATAAATTCGCCTAGAATATTTGGACATGCCAATAATTTAATTATTTTGACTCTAGAACTCAAAACAATTTTTTTTTCATTATTTCAGAGGTCTGAACGAAACATTTGAATGCTTGTAGTAACGAAACCGTTCGATATTTTACAATTCTGTTTTCATATTCGTGATTGATAATTCACGAAGTAAAATTGTACAAAATTTCATCCATTTCAATTGAAATTTTTTCATCGCTGTAGACAAAGAAATTCTTAGAGAATTGTGTTCATTCAGAAAATAAAAGTCAATTTGACAACCGCAAAAAAAAATTAGGGACATTGCAGGTCTTCCGCCATTTTGTAATATTTTTTTCGCAGTTCGTCAACTTTTCTGAATAGAGGACCCAAAAATACTGAGATTTGACCAAAAACCCTTACTTTAACTGTTATGCATAACTGACCACACTCATAAGAATCTTGCTCAAAAATGACGTATCTCGCTTATGCTTCGAAAACGGGATATTTTGTATAAGGCTAAAATGATTCCCCCGATGTCCTCTACACGAAAATATATGTTTGTCCAGTTTATGATGAAACACCCTGTATAGTCCTCCAGTACGGACGCGAGAAGGTCTAATGTATAATATAATGCAGATTTATTTTGTTGGTGGAAATTAAATAGAAAAAGAAATTTTTACGTTTATATGAATAATGTTCTACAAGCCTTCGTCCTTGACTCCTATTACAGTTTATTCAAAATAATTCTACTTTCTACTTCATTTCCACTTTTTCCTCCGAGAGCCATTCAGACTCTGTGCGCAATAACGATTAAATGAAGTTGCGTCTGAAATTGCTCCGCATACATTCATATGTCTTTTTGAGCGCTAGATCTACTCAAACGAGTGCTATATCGTTTAGCACAAATGTCTGTAATTTTCTAATTCTGTGCCGAAAATGGTCTCAAACGATAGATTCCAACTCCCTGATAAGAATCCGTGGTCAAACTTAATTCTGTCCGTCGGGCAGGCCGCTGGTCCGTCCGTTAGCACGATAACTCTCGAGGGGTTGTCCTGGAGACAGATATTCTAAATGCACATATGAATACCGAATACAAACATGAACTGAACTTAGAGCAGGTGGGTACAAACAAAATCTACTACATTGAACAATACTTAAAACAACACGTCATTAAATATAAATATTTCAAACTCTCATCAAAGAGCCCCCTTCCAAACCAAATTGTCTAACAACTCATCCATTAATTTTTTTCAGTTAGCTTACTACATTAGCCAGTAACTTCTCTGTCGATGAAACTTTTCTTCAACATGTTATTTTCATCGTCCCCTGTTCTTCGTGCTGAAACCCTAATTAGCTTATTTTATGAACGCAGTGCCAATTAACAAACTGTTAGCGATGGACTAGAGCGGGAAGTGTACCTGTCTCCTTGTTAGAAACTCATAAATAATCCTTTGAAACTGTTGAATTTCATTGATTCTGAGTCTCTATCCACTATACCCCCTCCTCACTAAGGCATAATGTACCAGTGACCCCAAATATCTAAAGGTATAGCCGGGTTTCAATGGCAAATCTGCCCCCGCGGCCTTTTCGATTCATATTGAGGGGATCGATTAGGCATTGAATGAAAATAATTCAGCCAAATTTTCAGCCTTTTATATCTAGCCATTTTTGAGATTTCTGTGAAAAACACTTTTTTCGTTTTTATTTTTTTTCTCTTGTGATATCTAAAATTTTTGAATGGTGATTTTCTCTGTCGATTCTTTGCTATTGAAGGAATAGACGTATATTTTTTTTGATGAATTCAGCTGCAAAATCTATTTTTAGGAAAAAAAATAAAGTTTTTTTCATTTGTTTTTCGGTGTTCTTAAAAAGTGTCCACCGCCATTTTTTGACATAAAATGTCTTTTTGGCCCTTTATACCCTGGAATTTTTTTACATTTTTAAAATTGGTGGAACATTTTGAAAAAAATTAAAACTGTTTGAATTTTAGGATTCAACAGATATCCATCAAATTTTGGTACCGTTGTATTCATATTGGCTTCCTGAACAATATTAGTGAAAAAAACAATTGGCGATCTGTTTTAGTTTGGGAGATATGGGCCCTCAAAGTCCGAAAAATATTTCACCTGAAAGTTACTTTTCTCACTACAGAAACACTGAATTACCGCTTTATTAAGTTTAAAGCCTCTCTGAACATTTTAACATGAAGATTTGATTCATTTTATTTCAGATATATTCAATAATTGTTGCAAAAACATCGAAAAAATTCTAGGAAAAGCCCGCCGTTCCTTATGGTAAGTTTGGCACTACCGCGAATTATTTCGCGCGAATATGACACGATGCATACCGGTAAATCCCGCTATCATTTCCTAATGCGGCCCATACACAAGCTTCTTTTTCGGCGTTTTGGCAGCTAGCGTTTTGCGAGCGTCCTAGATGCTCGTGCAATTTTGACCACACACAAGCGTCTCAGTAGCTCACCGATCGCTGACGAGAGAGATTTAAAATGTTGCTCAGGCAAAAAAATGGTCTTCCGTACTTGCACCCGACTTTTCAGTAGGTCGTAACTTTTTGTATTTTTTAAGGAATGAGTCTCGGAGGTTCTTTATTTTTTTCTTTACGAAATCAATATCGCATTCACCGTTATATTGTTTACATAAAGCTTACAATTCTTCGTAGGCTGTATTCTTCAGTCTTCTGTTCGAATATTCTTTGCTCTTAATCATCCACAAACACTTATTCTTTTTAATAGTTCTATAAAACTTGTAAGGAATTCTTCTGAATGTGGAAATCTTGCATGATTCTCTGCCATTCTAGACGCTCTCACACACACACAAGCGTTTTTTCATGCGTTTCGCCGGCTATCTTGACGCTAAAATCAAACACGTTTGATCTTGGCGTCCGGCGTTGCGTCCAGCTCGGCGACTCGCCAGCGTGGCAGCGGATAGACATACACAGGCGTTTTTCGGGCTACTTTTAGGCGTTTTGGTCGCTTGCGGTGACGCTAGCTGCCAAAACGCCGAGAAAGAAGCTTGTGTATGGGCCGCATAATGGCACTTGCTGAAAGACGCGGTAGTGCCAAACTTACCATAAGGAACGGCGGGCTTTTCCTAGAATTTTTTCGATGTTTTTGCAACAATTATTGAATATATCTGAAATTAAATGAATCAAATCTTCATGTTAAAATGTTCAGAGAGGCTTTAAACTTAATAAAGCGCTAATTCAGTGTTTCTGTAGTGAGAAAGTGACTTTCAGGTGAAATATTTTTCGGACTTTGGGGGCCCATATCTCCCAAACTAAAACAGATCGCCAATTGTTTTTTTCACTAATATTGTTCAGGAAGCCAATATGAATACAACGGTACCAAAATTTGATGGATATCTGTTGAATCCTAAAATTCAAACAGTTTTAATTTTTTTTCAAAATGTTCCACCAATTTTAAAAATGTAAAAAAATTCCAGGGTATAAAGGACCAAAAAAGACATTTTATGTCAAAAAATGGCGGTGGACACTTTTTAAGAACACCGAAAAACAAATGACAAAAACTTTATTTTTTTTCCTAAAAATAGATTTTGCAGCTGAAATTCATAAAAAAATTATACGTCTATTCCTTCAATAGCAAGTAATCGACAGAAAAAATCACCATTCGAAAATTTGGATATCACAAGAGAAAAAAAATAAAAACGAAAAAAGTGTTTTTCACAGAAATCTCAAAAATGGCTAGAGATAAAAAGCTGAAAAGTTGGCTGAATTATTATTTTCATTCAATGCCTAATCGATCCCCTCATATGAATCGAAAAGGCCGCGGGGGCAGATTTACCATTGAAACCCGGCTATACCCTTTGTAAGGTAGGTAAGGTAACATTCTGATACACTTATATTTATCCATATTTGCAAACTTTATTATTTTCAAAATTTCGCCATATATTTTCAGCCAAACAAAACCATTAACCATACAAGTTGCCACGCCCACTTGTTCTCATATCGGCGTATTCAAGAGTTGTTGAGGACCTCGTACTACTGTGCATGGTCTACATAATAATCGAATGAATAAGATGGGTAAGTTTGTGAAGACGCATGCTGCTTTTATTCAGATGTAAAAAACCTCTACTGGAGAAGCTGATATCACATTGCACTAAAACCAATTTTTTTTCCAGAATCAATACATTCATGGTTGCAGTCAATGAGAAATATCTATACCAATTTGGCACTTGAATGCCATTTTATGCCTTTATAACCGTCGTATTCACTAAGCACATGTGGAACCAATGTCAAACATGACTGAACTGAAAGCAGGTAAGTAATAATCAAATCTTTCCTTTGAAGAATGCTTGAAATACGTAAATACGCCCTTGATGGAGAAATGCATCAATAGGCGTTTTCGGAAACTTACTCGGGTTAACTCGATCCCTAACCTTGGCGTTCGTTTACCTAACCCGAACATCCAACCCGTTTCGGAAAGTACGGGGCTATTAACTCGATCACTGACCCAGGTTGATATATCGTAACCCTACTCGAGAGTAGGGTTCTTCAGTCACCGCATGCGCACTGAGTGTTTTGTCTAAAAACGCGGGAAGTCTTTTGTTTATGTTTAGTTCTTTGTTATTACCATTTTATATAAAATAATTTTTCGATTTACAATAATGGAGATTCAAGAAAATCTGCTCCAATGCCAGTGGTGTGGTTTTATAAGCCAGGAAAAAACGTGATGAACCATATCAAAGAGGTTCACCAAGCATCAGGTAAAATAAACTTGAAAACTTTAATGAATAATATAATTTTTTCATACTTTGTATTATTTTCTTTTGAATAGATCCAGTTGAAGAAAACAGGTATACTTTAGAAGAATTTGGGGTCGAAGTATGTGTAATTTACATAAGTATTATAATATACATGCGATGTATATGTTCTTTCGTAATTATTGATTATGCACCTATTTCTGTTCCATTATTCAGACTTCCCTAGGAGTAATGTTTTCTTCGATAATACAGGAGAAGAGGATGATGCTATCCAAGGTGATAGAACTGTAGGAAATAATAACAATGGTAACTATCTTTCACATTTTGTGTTTATTGAAAGAGTAATATCATGCACAATTTATATATTTATTGGATTCATCAAATTAATGTAAAGAAAATTGTTTCAGAATCTGAAAAGGTCTACTGGACCACGCCTCAAGTGAGGCTTTTGATCGATTTATACGATAGAAATAAATCGAAATTTGAGGACAAAAAAACACGAAATAAAAAGGTGTGGAAGACAATATCTGAGGAAATGAATAGGACTGGTGGTTATACTTTCACGCCAGAGCAGTGCGAAAACAAATTTAAAAACCTAAAGAAAAACTATAAGAGAATTTGCGATAATAATAATGCAACAGGAAGAGCTGCAATATCGTGGCCATATTTTAAAGAAATGGACCAAATATTCTCAAAGGACCCCGATGTGCACCCCATATCAACGTGTAGCAACTTGCAGGACCGTCTGGAAGTTATAATGTTCCTATTGATGAAGAAAATGTGAGGAGAGTACAAACATCTCAAAATATAGAGGTATTTTAGTTTCTCAGAACCTCATAAGAAAACATTTGAAAATTTTAATTATGTGGATCTAACTTTTATATTTTTCCCTACAGATCAATAGCCCAGGAACCAAGAGGAAGAGGACTTCTGCTTCCTCAGAGGAACCAGAATGGTTTAAAAAATTTCGGAGGATTGCCAGAAGCGGCATGAGGAAAAGATGGAACGGCAAGATAGGTTCTTGGAGGCCATAGAAAAATTGGTGAATCAATGATGTTATTGAAATTTTTTATTTTTATATATCCAGACTTTAAGACTTATATTTTCTGTGATATACAAATACTTTAAGTTCCTACCACATGCTTTTATTTTAATTTTTACATTTTTTTTAGAGTTAGAATATTTTCCAATTTGTGATATTAGAATATTTTTTTAGTTGTGTTGTCAGAATATTTTTTTAGTTTTGTTATTACTTTTTATTTTTTCAGTTTGTTATCATTCGTTATCTTTCTCAATAACTGAATCGATGATTTGTCTGTTATTAAAATTTTTATTTTTATATATCCAGAGTATGACTTTAAGACTTATATTTTCTGTGATATACAAATACTTTAAGTTCCTACCACATGCTTTTTATTTTAATTTTTACATTTTTTTTAGAGTTAGAATATTTTCAAATTTGTGTAATTAGAATATTTTTTTAGTTGTGTTTTCAGAATATTTTTTTAGTTTTCTTATTACTTTTTATTTTTTAAGTTTTGTTATCTTTCTCAATAAATGAATTTTAATCTTTACCATTGTCCACGTCATTTAAGAGGCACAGGGTTTCAGTTGTAAGAGATATTGAAACAAATTAGTGGCTTAAAAATTTATGTAACTATTTGTCTACATATTCTATCTCTCTTGTTATAAGATGCAGAGTCTTCTGGAACAGACTCATCTATAATTTGTACATCATTCAACTCGTCAAAATCAACATCGACATTAGTGTCTCTGTTAAACATGCATAAATTGTGTAAAACACAACAGGCTATTATAATATTTGGGATTATTTCGGTTCTATAAGTATTGACAAATTTTAAAATTCTGAACCTTCCTTTCAGCAGCCCGAATGTTTGTTCAATATGAACGCGAGTTGCTGAATGAAGGTAATTAAGCGCCTCTGCTGTTGGGTTAGATGCCCATTGTCCCTATACGGTGTTACAAGGTTTATTGCGTTGGGGTATGCCGAATCACCCAATAAATGATATTCTTCATTTATATCTGGCATTATTCGTTGAAATAATGGAGACATCCTATATACCCTTGCGTCATGGACACTTCCTGGACATCCTAAAATGACAGAATTTTCGTTATTTAATTGGATTATGTGTGACTATATAGTATGGTTTTAAAGAAGGGATTGAGGTAAAATAAATATATTCTAAAGTTACCTGCAAAGCAGTCGGTCAATATATAGGAGGCATCGCAGACAGCTTGTAAAACGATGGAGTGGTGTGTTTTTCCTATTCAAATATTTATTGGACATGTAAAGAGGAGTTGCAATGGGAATGTGTGACCCATCTATTGCCCTATCACTCCATCTATACCGCCTCTCTTCTTGAAATTTCTACTTATATTTTCATATGACTCAGGCCATTTGATATAATCTGGAGAAACTTCCACCAACACGTTTACAACTCTTTGGAAGTATTCCCAGGCTGTACTTACGGAAACATCAAATCTATCTGCTACTGACCTGGGAAATGTAAGGACTAATTTATAAAGCAAGTATAAAATATTTTTAACGTAGTATTAAAATTATTCCACACCAAAAAAAATTTTAGAGTCAATTCATATGTCGTCGGTCCCAAGGCAAAACCATGAATGTGCAAAATTGGTGATTTTTTCTTATCTACATTTTCAAGAACCTCTTAAACAGTTCTTGACAATGCCAAACCCCGAATCTCTCAGCATCATGCTAAGGTGGGTGTAGAAGTTCTGTCCTTGACTTAACTTCAGTTTATACTCAACTGACATTTTGAAGGTGGGGGCTAATTAACAAAAAATGATAAACCGGTCATAAACTGTTGAAGCAGATCCTACATATGCGAAGAAATTAAATTATTCCAACAAAACCTAAATTTTCATCTGTGAATGCTTTGGCATTGAAACCTTAAATCCTCAATAACTCCAAATCACGATTTTTCACATCCATGTTTTGGCATTGGACCGACGATGTATTAATACTATTTAATACCACCTTGTGACAAATCTACTTGATAGAATCTTACCTATAGACTTCTTGATTAGCTAGAATCCATATTGCCAGGAGTAGCTGTTTCTGGGGAGAGGATGGTCTACCACCTAGTGAAGTTGCCTTATATACTTTATCACCTATTTTCTCCAAAATCATTTGAACTGTGGTCCTTTCTAATAGAAAATGACCTCGGAATTCTGAAATGAATACAAATTTCAATACTTCCGGAAAAATAATAATAGATAATATAAGAATAATGCAATATAAGTACCTGATGTAGAATATTGTAGAATCACTTCATCATAGTTTTTTATGCAGACTCTTCTGCGCTTAGCTGAAGGTTTTTTCAACATATTCGAAGACAACATAACACATGGAATTTCCTCCTCCATTTCATCATCTCCATCGAAAAAAGAATCAAAGGCTAATGCCAATATAGCTGCAATTTTCCTTTTGTTCATAATTTCGATAAAACACACAACAAATACACGCTAGACCTAGAAATACACACAAGAAATGTTTGGTTATGTTTATTGTTTCTGACACTTCGAAAGACAAAACCGTTATGTTCGTTTACACAGAACCCGGGTCCGTGACCCGAGTAGATCCGTCACGTGACACGATGGATCGAGTTAGTAACCCTGAGTAAGTTTCCGAAAACGCCTAATGAGTATAATAGTGAAGTGTTAATCCGCTGTACTCCATACTAAAACATAATTAAATATCACCTAATTATTATATATTTTCATCAGAGAAGGCTCACTAAATCCAAATTCTCTTACAACCTATCCATAAATTTTTTTCAATTAACGTACTACATTAGCCAGTAACTTCACTGTCGATGAAATTTTTCTTCAACATGTTTAAAATAACGATGAAAACATCGTCCCCCTGTTTTTTCTGCTGAACACTAATTGGCTTATTTATGAATAACGTAGTGCCAATTAAAAAACTGTAAGTGATAGACTCAGGGAGTGTAACTACTCCTCCTTGTTAGAAAGTCATAAATAATCCTTAGAAACAGAGTGTTGAATTTTCATTGATTTTGAGTCGATGTCCACCAGACCACCCCTGTTCACTAAAGCATACTATCTCCGTACAAAATACCTGGACTTTAGCTGAGTCACACCCAGAAGTGACCCAAATATCTAAATTTGTTAGGTGGTAATACAACAATTTCGATATACTCTCGTTAGGCATCTTATATTTTTCAGTATTTGCAATCTGGAATCATTTACCCTATTAATATTTGTTCTTTTTACAGATGATGCCAAGATTTATAAACGCGAAACTTATCGCCAAAACAGGCCCGAAGAACAAATGCAAAAGGCATTAGATGCCGTCAGAGATGGTATGCCTTACAAAACTGTGAGTAGATAATTTGAGTTGAGGTCTCTGTGATGGCATCAAAAAGAAGAGCCAAAGGTAAAAATAAAATAGCTGTAGTATCCGCTGAAAAGTTAGGTAGCAAACAACAGTGCTCAACCTGGAACAAGAACTGAAACTTATTGATTACATTAAGGACATGGAGTTAAAAAATCCTGACCACACAGGATTTTTTAACTTTAGCTCACCAGATGACGAAAAGAAATTATTTACCTATTCATTTTTCGAAGCTAAAGGAAAAGCTGAACTTGAATGGCCTCGTTATTTAGACGTAGACATCCAGACATTACAATGCGTGCCTCAGAATCGACGTCTTCTGCTCGAGCGCGAGCTTTTAATAAGCCTGTGGTGGATACATTTTTCTCGACGTTGGGAAACGTGCAAGAAAAACATTTTTTTCCACCCCATCGAATATTTTTGTTTTGTGTAACTTGCTCACATACTTCAATTGTTATGAACAATACATATTATCATTGAAATGAACAGCTGAGTTTTTATTTCACTGATATTTATTAACTTATAGTACAAAATGATCCCTGGGATTATTTTGCCCCTACCTCAGGGATCATTTTATCCAAAGGTGTGTATAAAATGATCCTTTACTAAACTTTAACAAAAACCTCTAATACAAAACAACTACATAGATTTAATAAAAAATAAGTACGCAGATACAAAGTTAAGTAAATTCAATATCTACAGAAATTCCTCTGTTCTTTGTGCTGAAACCCTAATTAGCTTATTTAGGAATAACGTAGTGCCAATTAACAAATTGTTAGCGATAGACACGGGGAGTGTACCTCTCTCCTTGTTAGAAACTCAAAAATAATCCTTTGAAACAGACTGCTGAATCATTTAATTGAAACTCAATTCAAGTGGAGTCGGGATTTTCAGCTTTATGCTTCGGGCAGAGTAGAGTTGTGGAAGCAACAGTTCGAAATCTGATCACTGAAAATTCTTAACGAACTAATAGATAGAAATTATATATCTAGATAATGTGTTTGAAATAATGGTATATAATATATAACAATAGTATACATTATTCTACAGAATTAAATGCACATGAAGGGTACCAACTAGCGGTAAAATCAAAAATTGCAGAGCAGAGGAAATTGAGATGAAAGTTTGCCATTGATGGTCGATCCGAATGAATTTATTCGGTTTAGTTTTTTTCATGACTATATGACCTTATTATCCTGATCTGTCAATAGTTCTTTAAGAACAGAACAACGTTTCAAAAGATCGCTGTCACTTTGTCACTTAATTTGGATATGTCGCTTAAAAATACGAAAGTATCATCATACTGATTTAATGAGTCAGATCGATTTTTAAGAGAGCTTCAAGTTTGATCTACAATTATTAGAATAAAACTGTTTTAAAAAACGGTTTTTGGATCATGAGGGGTCTCATCTCGGTGTTCATAGTCAAATAGTTTTGGTTTAAATTTCCTCCTGACCGTTGGTAATGGTGGATACGGCGTTCGGCGTCCAGTCCGAGGAAAGAGTACCTGTGCTTTGAAGAACGTTTACAGAGACGCATCAAATACAAGCATTTTTATTTTAATTAATTTTTGTTCATTTTTTTTGCATATATTTTTGCGATTTTTGACTCAGGATTTTGGCGCTCCTAAAAGGATGGCGCCCGTGTGCATTGCACACTTTGCACACATGGTGGCGGAGGGTCGATGAAATTTTTCTTTAACATGTTTTTTTCATCGTTCCTCTGTCTTTGTGATGAAACCCGAATTAGTTTATTTATGAATAACGTAGTGCCAATTAACAAACTGTTAGCGATAGACAGGGGAAGTGTACCTGTTTCCTTGTTAGAAACTCATAAATAATCCTTTGAAACAGACTGTTGGATCATGTTTAATTGAAACTCAATTCAAGTGAAGTCGAGGTTTTCAGCTTTATGCTTCGGGTAGGGTAAAGTTGTGGACACAACAGATAGAAATCTGATCACTGAAAATTCTTAACGAACTAATATATAGAAATTATATATCTAGATAATGTGTTTGAAACAATGATATACAGAATAGTATACGTTATTCCACAGAATTAATTGCACATGAAGTTTACCAACCAGGGGCAAAATCCAAAAATTGCAGAGTAGAAGAAGTTTAGATGCAAGTTTGCCATTGATGGTCGATCCGAATAAATATATTCGGTTTAGTTTTTTCATGAAATTTAGCGTACCACATTAGCCAGCAACTTTACTGTCGATGAAACTTTTCTTAAACATGTTATTTTCATCGTCCCTCTGTTCCTTGTGCTTAAACCCTTATTAGCTTATTCATGAATAAGGTAGTGCCAATTAACAAACTGTTAGCGATAAACTAGAGTGGAAAGTGTACCTGTCTCCTTGCTAGAAACTCATAAATAATCCTTTGAAACAGACTGTTGGATCATCTTTAATTGAAACTCAATTCAAGTGGAGTCGATATTTTTAGGTTTATGCTTCGGAAAGGGTAAATTTGTGGAAGCAACAGTTCGAAAATTCTTCACGAACTGAAAGATGAAAATTGTATTACTAGAAAATGAGTTTGAAGCAGTGGTATATCGAATAGCATACATTATTCCTCAGAATTAAGTGCACATAAAAGTAGGGAAGAATCGTTTATTCATTTGAATGACTGAAAATATAAGCGATAAATTTTCACATATCAATTCTTAATTCCTTTCTCATCAAAATTTCAGAAATCAAAATTAATATTCGAATGAAAAACAGGGATAAAGAGGCATTCATCCTAAATTAGCTATAGGAGCCGAAAAGGTTTTTCATAACAACTAAAAACATCACCAACATCACTTATGATATTTATTTTGGCAGGTGGTCATATAGCCCCCTCATTATTATCAAATTTTGGTTTTATTTTTGATTCTCTCGACATTTTCTGTCTTTGTTATTGATCGATCATTTTAGGAAATGGTCTATCTGGGACATAAGCTGACAATGTTCGGTTATAAAAATCTGGTCAACGAGACGTGAACCACTGCCGAGTGTCTCATAGTGGAACATAGACACCGAAAAATAAAATCGGAAAAAAAACAAGTTGGCAACAGCGCAGTCTAGCATTATTCAGTTATTACTTCAAAACGATCTAAGTAATGAATTTGGAAATATTAAATGCTTGATCCACAAAAGAAATCTTTTGTATTTGGTATCAACGAACTATATTTTTTCAGTTTCTTGCTTTCTACTATATCCAAATCGACTCGCCTCTCAGCTACACTACTGCGACAACTGAAAGAATCCTTGGTATAAGTAGGGTAGTCAAAGAAGTTTTTCGGTTTTTGAAGATTTCTCATTGTAGAACATGTTTCAGTGTGGACCACTCTGCCTCCCAACCAGCGTCAAACTAAAAAAATTGCGAAGTACAGAAATTTGAGATGAAAATTTGGCATTGATGGTCGATCCGAATGTAAACATAAATTCGGTTCAGTTTTTTTGATATATATATATATTCTTTTGAATTGGGAGCTAACAAAATACAATACATGAAACAAAAAAAGTTCCTAGCTGAGGTTGGAAAGGGGTACCATACTATTCTGTCGTATGATACCAGAGTACAGGGAAAAACCTCAGTAGAAAAAACCCTGCCTCGCCGTTTTTACAAAATTGAAACTTAAAACTTATTGAATAAATATCTTCAATATTCAGATACAAAATACGTTATTCTTGCTCTTGGGCCAGGAGGGTGTTTTAAACCAGGTCTGGCGTTCCAAGTTTTTTTGATGAAATTTGTGTATTAAATTTTTTATAGAATGCAGTTGAATGATTCAAATGATATTTTTTATATTATTCGAATATAGTACGATATTTTAAATAAGATAAGATGTGGTCGATAAGATGTTTTGTCTGATTCATACTCGTAGCATTTTTCTTCTGTTAGCGTTCATTTTGGTTGCTGATGATTCATTACAGAAATAAAGAAATAATTTTATATTAGATGAGTTCCATCAAAATCCTCGTGAAGGCATATCAAGGACAGTAGGTACTTGAAATCAATTTCGTTGATGACAAGATATACATGGTGCCCAGCAGATAGTCAGTCATACTGCAGGTGGTAAGGAACTTGTGAATTAGACTTTCACACCTAAAACAATCCAGGGTTCAGAAGATTAATTTGTTTCTGCATGAAATAGATTTATCCATTACATATATTGATGTGGTTAAAATTGTGCAATCAAATTTCGTACAGGTAGTCATCACTGAGAAATCATATGGTAATGGTGGAATGTGATGAAAATTTCAGGCACGAATTGAAAAAATAAAAAGTTGAATTGTTCACCCTGCATGTGCATTTCTGATGCAGATCTTGTGGATTGGAGTCTGCAAGGGTAACACTTATCATAACATAAATGAATATACTTTCATGTGTTAAGTCCACTAGATAGATCTTTCACACGAGTGAATGACTAGTTGCTGGACCCCGCGTATATACTTATTAATGGTCAATCAGTCGAAACACTGCTGAACGATCTTTTTTTATGTAACGAAGAAACAAGTTTGAACGAAGTTGTGAGCTTCAATTTCGTCATAAGCTTTGATTACTCGTACCGTACTCGGACTATTACTTGAAATTTTCAGGGTCGCTTCTTCTTCATGTCAGAGAGCTTCCTCAATTTGATACACAAAAAATTGATATTCCGCTCATATAAATCAATTCATTATACCTTCCTGATATGAACAACTACCTCTGAAGAATTATATACTGCCGGCAAAAATAATCGATCCACTCAATAAATCGATGAAGTTTGTTAATTCATATAAATATCATATTAAGTCTGATTTGATTGACTTTTTTCATATGTAATTCAATTGAATTTTGGATATCAGCCTGACAAATATAGACACATGCGGTCGGGCATTATCATGCATTAGAACGAGATCGTCTCTAATAAACAGTGCAGTAGGAACAACATGAGACGCTGAAACTTTTCTTATGTTTTATGTTTTTCACGTAGTTTTCAGTTTATTCTATTACTTTCGCATTTTAGGTTGAATATGGAAAGTACTTTCATAGCCATAACGAAATTGTGAAATTTTGAAACCCAGCAACTTCGACAAAATTGAGCTATTGTAAAAATTAAACAATGAAATTGTCAAGAGGAGATGTACCTTGAGGATAAAATGGGAAATCATACGATGGAACAACTGGAATACACCAGGGGTGGTTTTGAAGTCAGAGTAAAAAATCATGTTTCGTTTCACCAGTATAAAATGATGTACGCGAAGCTTTCTTGATATTCGAAATTTGAACTTAATTTCATACGAACTTACCAACAATTGAAAAAAAAATCAAATCGGACTGAAAATAACATATTCATAAATTAACAAAATTCATCGATGTAGTGAGTGGATCGAATATTTTGCCGGTGAGTGTAGAATCATTCTGATTTTGCGTAGCGGATAGGGCGTAAGAACAATCTGCATGAGGCTCTAATTCGATCCTAAAAGGGTCAGCCATTTCCACCTACTACAACACTAAGCAAACATTTCACACAACAATATACGAATTCTCATCCTCTATGCCCATAAAATACCCTCAGTGTTCAAACAAAATAAGCAAATTCAGCTCCACCTGCCTCTCCGATAAATAAGAGGTGGTCTGTTTAACCCCATTCATTTGATATGGTCGGTGATTTCAGGGGTGGTGTGGTTTCTGGGACGCAACAAACGCGCTACACCCGCCTTATTGGAATTCAGTCGATTATCCAGTAAAATAAATTCCAGAAACCCAATCGAAAATCGAATGAAACCATTTCCTGCTCATTTCCGCCAGATCCGGCTGTAGCCTCCTGCATCCCGACGCTTGGGACTCTTCTGATGGAGTCATTAGCGTCGATGCTACCAAGTGCGATATGGGCAGATGTCATTTCGATTCCAAAGAAGCTGATTTTGTTCAGTTAAAACGTCTGCATTTCATTCTTATTCACAGTTCATCTTTGGAGTGACAAGCAAATTACACTGATATTACAATGAAGCTGGGTTTCTGAAAACTGCGATCCCTTTGGAATGGAATATCATTATTTTTATGCTCTTTTCGATTCATTTCTGAGACGAGGTATCGACTTCTTCTCTATCTTAATTCACTGTTCAGTGAAATCTATGGATCCTCCCAAGCATGTGCCCATATTGGTCATTCTTGTTTTCCATTTCTTATGCTTTTGCAAGATTTTCAATTTCTTTACTCTTCTTCATTATGGTTAAGGAAGTTTCTTATTCCGCTCTTTCATTACTTCTTCATTTTGTCGTTTGTATTTTTTGCCATTTTTTCAAGTGTTCATCCCTTTGACTACCATAATTACAATTTGTTGGTGAATTTTGAAATAATCCTAACGTAAGGTTGAAATGAATCAAAAATAATAGTAAAGTACCTATTTTTCCAAAAAAAATATTAGTTTTTGAAAAATTTTGGTGGTTTCACAAAGTAACCACTGGCAGTTTGCGAAAATATTTTTATTGAATTATTTGGTGTGATATTTTACAAGACAATTTTTTTTACTTTTTGATTGAGTAGCAGATGGTATTTCCTCATTCAAACCAAAAATCTCATCATCGGTCATACTCAAAAGATTATGGAATGACCAACATTTTTTGTTTCCTGGAAAAAAATATTTCCGATAAGTCCCAGAGGTTTCACAGAGTAACCACAGGAAACAAGCCACATGATTTCGAAAAATTTGATGATAAATGAATTTTTTCGAGATTATTCAATGCATATATCTCTATTATATCGATAAAAGTACTCACCATCCATTGCACACGCGATTCACCACTTTATTTTCAAGTAAAACATCGAAAATCGTCCAAAAACAACACACGTTACTGTAAACAGTTGAAAATGTGCTGCCTGTGAAAGGATCGTAAAATTTCAGGTGCTGCTTTTAATGCTCATCAATAGAACATACCACTGGTATTTGAGAAACAAATTATCGAATTTGCGGTTTCACCGTGAAACCTGTGATAGCGATAGGGTTATCCAGTTTCACTTTTCGTCATAATAATAATAGTTTATTTCTTCATTACTTGTGCACCATAGTGCATTCATTGCTCCTCTGGGTGTTTGTGTTTGTGTTTTCCGATATATTCGATTCGCTCATTTCCCACCCATCAATTCTCCAAGAGAGTGAAGGATGAGATGGGGTGTTCAACGACATATAATTGGTATTAAAATATTAATTGAATAAATAAGATTTTTGATTGAATTTAATTCATTTCTTTTTTAAATTTAAATATTGAGCTTTTTCTGTTTTCTTCACTAAAGTAGATAAACTAATCGACTTGAAATCAACTTGATGATTTGATAGACCCATCTGATAAGTTGCGTTTCATTATCAGTTTATTTACTTTTGTATTTTCGCACAACTCTTACCTGTTCTCATACCTAGCTCAAAATTCAAAATTAAGTGTAAGGCAATAATAGAGATAGAATATTATGAAGAATGGCAAATTGATTGAATAACATGAGTTACGTGAGTAGAGAGTAATATTCGCTGTTGAAGATAAACAAATATTGAATTTTGACTCCAGAGGTAATCGTATACGGCGTCTAAAAAACCTACACAAAATATCCTATTAAAGTGTCTGCAAACATTCGGGTCTCAGCAGTGATGCGATACAACTTTAAATGACTTGAGGTACTCTGGTGTGCATAATCAATTATTTCAGAATGAATCAATCAGAATTACGTCTACCATCGGCATCTCACTCAGTCCCAAATCGTACACGACGTGACGTGGCTTAGTGGCAGAACGTCGGACTGGTAATAGAAATGTTGCAAGTTCACTTTCCAACCAGGAAATGAATTTTCTTGGTGAAAACCACCACCACTCACTAATGGGTCATTATACAGTACAGTCTCTATAATCCGGCCGTGCGCCACTCCGGCACGTCCAGTAATCCGGCACTCGGCGTCGGAGGAGGGGTCAGCTGTTTTCATGTTTCTGCATGTCAACAAACCGTTTTTCACATTGACCTTAACTGTGTTTTGCTTATATGTAATATTTTTATCGATTTATACATAATATTAGTAATGATTTTTATACTGTACTTTTTGTAGTAATTATACGATGTTTTGGTCTATTTAGCTTTTTTACCATATCTCCACTAATCCGGCAATTTCGGCAACGGGCATACCGATCTCAATATAGGGCCGGATTAGCGAGATCCTACTGTACTGCATTCTGAGCTTGAGGTGTCGTAAGGACATACTAACAAGTATACCCAGAATACAACATATTTTCCCTACTTTACAAGCTTAATTACTCCTAAGAGCTTCAGAAAATTGAATGAAACTAATATTAAAAACCACTATTCCTAGCTCCACAGACTGAGTTTATGTTTATTGATATGTATCGACGGATATCAGTCTCTACTCAATCCATATTAATTAAGTTTCCGGAAAATTTCGAAAAGAAAATTGTTTATCTATAATTTTCAGCTTTTTAAAGAACGAGATTTCAGCCTTGTTCTCAGAAACTACTGTCGTGTACTTCTGGAGTAATCTGGCAAGTCTGTTAATCTTACAGGTAGGGAGGTTTTTTGTTTTTAAAAAATATTCTGGTAAAATCAAACACTATGAACTTACATTTGGTTCTCCATATTATTTCATTCACTTTATTTCAAGGGTGAGAAACAAATAAAAACTACAGAAACTACTTAGCAACTTGGAACTTTCTTTCCAGATCCGCAGATGGTTGACCGATGTAGTTTTCGGCGATAAACATGAAAGTTGTTTCCTTCAATTTATTTTTAGTTTTTCTCGATATCATGGAAGCTTTATTCTATTTGATTCTAAAGTCTTCATACATATTCTGAAGGAAGTTTATAGTTTGATCCCTTGGTCCCATTAAAAAAACCAAGAAGGTAGTTCATTGTGAAGAGCATGTAGTTTAGTTTCATTGATTTATCATGTATTAAGACATGTATAATATACAGGGGGTTTCAGAATGATGTGCCAAAAATTCGGGATCTTCATCCTTAGATGACATTATGATATAAAGTACAATAAAAAAGTACCTCAAAAGAGTTTTAATGTAATTGAAATAATAATTCTTCGTCTTGTATGGATTTGCTTTTTATGTTTTAAAAGTTTTTAGGCGTCTGTGATTCTAAGTATCTCCATCACTTCAACCATTTGAAAATCTATTTGGGATAACAATATGCCTTTCATGTTGTTTCCATAACACTTCATAGTTTCTGTTTTTTCAATTTCGTTGGAATCTCTTTCTAAATAATTTCTTCAATATAATTCGTTAATCATGAGAGGTACATGAATTTATAGATCCAGTAACTGCATTAGACAACTGGAGGATTGAGAAACAACTAGCAATATATCATCCGTTATTGGAAAAGATTGTTGCTTCACTGAGATGAATAAGCTAACAATTTCAAATGAAATGTCATTTGGTTTGTGAATTATATTAATTGACAAAATAACTGTTGTTCAAGCCAAAAGACTTCAATTTTGAAAATCCAGAACGATATTTATTGAAACATGTTATTAATTCCAATGAAAAACCAGTAAATAAGAGAAAATAATGCACTCGTGCAGAATGCTCACACATATATTTGGAAAATACCCAATTCGTGGATTGTTTTCGAATTTTGAACTCGTGATGAATCCTTGATGCCTTTAGATTGACAGAGAATATTTTCTTTGAACGAATTACTTTTCCGCTTTATCGACTTCGTTACTCCATCAAAAATTCAAAAACATTTGCTGTCTCTTTGATGATGCCATCAAATAATTACTATGTACAAATACCGTAAATATCATTGATTATAGTTACGACTTCCATTAACATTATATTGAAATGAAAATGAACGATATGATAAAGTAAACAGGTTATGAATAGTTTTCCGACAATTTTCTAGCAGATAATCAAAAATCCAATATTTTCATCCTCTCGCTAGTATTTTTTCGGTGTATAATTCAATACCACCCGAATCAGAAATTATAGGTTTGTTCCAACTCAAGAATTGACCGTACAATGATCGTCAGGATTCTGCGCAATATATAAAAATGTGTTCCAACTGAAAATGTATCGTTTGAAAACGGTTTCGTTTTTGTTCCATCCTGCTTCGGGACCGTGAGTAGAACGGTTTGGTGATCGTCATTTAGATCTCTAGTCTGGAGCAAGTACTGTTTGGACTGTCATGCGCAGTCCTGTGTGCTTTTGATTTAAAAGACCGTCAAGGTAAGAGTAAGCACGTGTTTCAGATTAAATAGCCATAAAACAAATTCTTTCTCTATGTAAACAGCAAGCAGTGTCTCTGAAATAAGCACACAATTCCAAATAATTTGTTTGTAAAGTACAATTTTGTTATCTGTTTTCCCATATTCCATCAAAATTTCTATCGGTAAGGGGTTTGTGTTCTGGAAGCATAAATAATTATATATTCTTGGTAAACTATTTAAATAAAGCAGAAGTTAGTTGAAAAACCAATAAATGAATTGAATACTCACTATGATCCTCGTTTATTGTTTGATTCATTTTGTTTTGAGAAAGTAAGTATATAGCAGAGACTCTGATTTATAGGTACTTTCACCGGCTTGTATCGCAAAGAGAAAACAAAATGGTTCCATCCATAGATAAATAAACTTTTTTATGTGAAAGTACCTATAAATCAGAGTCTCTGCTATATACTTATTTTCTGAAAAACGAAATGAATCAAACAATAAACGAGGATCATAGTGAGTATTCAATTCATTTATTGGTAGATAAATAAACTTTATTTATCTGTGGTTCCATCTAACGCATATGGTATGGTCAACAATGTGGTTATGTGGATATTTTGGTATGATTTTATGTGATTTGGGGTTTATTTTATTGAAAGAATGATTTCACTTCTTGTCAACTTTTTAGTATATTTTGTTATTCCTATTCAGCCTACTTATAAGGAATTATTAAAATATTGCATAGATATCAACATAGAAGAAATATTGAGTTTTATAGATAGGCAAATGGCCTACATTCAACACACCCCCTTAAAACACAATGTTTCATTTAGTAAAAAAAAATATTATCACTAACCCCTATCATCTTTAATTTTAAAAATCCACTGGCTAGTAAAACTTCTTTTTCTTTTGTTCTCTTGGGATCAACTAGTTTCCATGTATTATTTTTCTGTAATGATTGTTTTTCCTCTTCAATAGCTTCTTCCAGTTATGTTTATCTGGACCATTCATACATTCTCCTATTTAGCATGGCCATTTCAATAATCGTCGTATCTTTTGATCTTCTTATGTTTGTCTATCTCGTAAATTCTTGATTCTGATTCCTTCACTGTCTGTTTCTTCTCATTTTTCTTGAATTCCTATAGTCGTCTGTTTTTCTTCATTTTCTTATCTCTGCGTCTCTGTTTCTCTTTCTTTCATTTTCTTGATCACGGCATACTACAATATTCCTCTCCTTCTTCTCTATATTGTTGATCCCATTAGTGACCAGTTGGTCATCTACAACAATTAATTTCTCTTTTAAATCTCTGCCATTTCTTCTCTTTATGCCGCTTTTGTTTTTCTATTTCTGATAGGGAATAATTCTTTCTGTGTTTTATTTTCATCTCTATAAACCATTTTTGGTCTTTGTCCGTCTAGAATAGTAACTACTCCATCTTTTAAGACGTAACACTGGTCTTTGTAAACAAACATCACGTTCCCAAACAACACACTCACATCTAAATGACATCTAATAGATATTAAAAGTGATCTGAAGCCATCTTGCTCTGAAATCTGATTGAAATAAGATTATCTAATTGAGATGTTTTCTATACATAATGTCTAGAAGACATCCTTTAGATGCATTATCTAAGACCTGAAAAATATTTTATATCCTGCAGATATCCAAAAATTTATAGCTTTTTGATCACACCTCCAAAAGCCGTATATTAAATATCGAATTTTAAAATCGTGGAGGAGGTATTTTATTTAACGTTTAATGGACATCTTTTGTTTTACGTCTATTAGACATCAACATTTGGCTCTTTTTTGTCATCTAAAATACATCGATAAAACATCTAACTCATATGGTCATAAAACAGTAGATTGATTGACATTTTTTAGATATATACTGTATATTTCTTTAAACGTACGGTTTTGTATGTCTCAAATATGTCGATAATTGTATTTCAATTCGACCACACGTTTTTGAAATGTTTATAAGACATCTAATTGATACTATCGAAAAAATAATAACGTTTCGACGTATAATAGATATGCCATGCCACATTCATCGAAATAAGACATCATTATTCGACAATATTTGCTCATCTAGAATACATAAATAAAATATCTAACTTTAAACGTCAAAGAATTGTGAATTGATTTTCATCCTTAAGAACTATTATTTATATAAAGTCTCCCAACCAAAGATTATGAATGTTTTTAAGATGTCGATGGAATATTGCATTTCGACTATATATGTTTTCAAAATGTTTATAGAATATCCATTTCATGCAATAGAGAAGTGAGCAATTTTTTGATGTTTTTCAGATATGCTATGCAACAATTTTAATACCAAAAACCATATTGAAAATGATAATTTATTTAGGTATGAATTCGACTAGCAGATACGCATAGACATACAGGTTGTTTTTAAATTCATGCCACAAAATTAAGCATGTGAAATTTAAGATGAGTCTTCTCTACAACAAAATTTTCTCAGCCATCCCTTTTCGAGATATCACCCTAAAAGGTAGTGACAAAAAAATCCTTGAACTTGCACGGCAATCCATGACACGTAAACTACGTTCACATAATTTGGCTGGAGGTTGTCGTTTCCAGCATTCAGCATTCATTATGAACCGTATGACATTTTAAATATTTCCTACCCAACTTAATAAAAAAAATATGAATTATGGTCCTTTTCATTCTCTTCAACTATTGGATGAAATGGAGTAAGGACCCTCAATTTTTATGCTAGAGGGTTTTTTGTTTTCTTAAATAAGTACTTAAACAAAGATTTATTGAGTTTTCCACGAAAATGCTCATTTTTTCCGTTGTTTTATGATACTGGAAACAACAAACATTTTCAATGATTGAAATAGACACGGGGTGTTTTTATGAATGAAAACATTCCATGTTTTTGTTTCTCGTATCATGTTTCTTTGGTGTGCGGCCTGATAAAGAGCTATACCGGCTGTCAACGGAATATGGAAACACGGTATATAAGGTATCGACTTCGTTTTTTTTTATTCAACAAAGAGAAGATTTTTGAAGTACATTGGTTATACCGGAAATGATTTTTTTCAAATGGCGCAGTAGGTGTATTTCTTCATATTTTTATTGTTGTTAACATATAAGTTTAGTATTAGTGATTTTTTTTTAATATTTCAGTTTCGTCCTAGATGAGTGAAAATGTCATCGTTGAATTTTCATTCCAACATCAGGGAAAAATTGACTCACCCCAAAAAAAGTCTAAGATTGCCTAGTTTTATCAGCCTGCAATATATTCGGAATGTTAATCTTTTTCTTCAGATGTAAATGCCTTGGAAAAAAGTATTATTAGAAAGGCCTTTTTTCTGCTCAATTCGATACATAATAGATAAAAATCGAATTAATAATTATGAAGATACAATACTCTAATTGGCAATTGGTGGTGCTCTGGAAGTAAGATATAAATACAAATTCTAATATTTCGGTACGACCGGAAGTACTTCAAACAATAAATCTAAGTTAAATTTGAAAAAACGAAATCGATAACTTGAATACCACCTATTGAAATATGAGCGTTTTTCCATATTCCGTTAATATAAATAAAATATAAAATGAAAAATAGGTGATCTATGCGATCACGATGAGCGAAATGCGAACTCCTATATCGGGCTCGGTCACGTGGTTACGAACCGCCGAACCGCCAAATGTTAAAATTCAAAGGGATAGCGGGTAGGGTTATAGACAGAAAGACATTCGAACTTGATCATTTCGTTAGAACAGTGCTTCGTCAAAAGGTCAAGTCGAATATCGAGTGATTGTTTTTGCTTTAGCCTTAGCTTAGTGAATATACTATTTAGTGATTAGTGCTGTCACAATTAAAGAAGGTGAGTGCAAATGTTGCTTATGGTACCTAGTTCTAGTAAGTACAATTTCTCCATAATATAGCTTTTCAAACGTAGCTGGTTCAGGTCTGGGCTCACTGTTATAAAAATGAGATTTATTTATAATTTTCAAAAACGAATCTGCATCTTTGGATAAAAGCAAAATAGGTATTATGAAAATATCTTTTACAGATGGATCATCTATTAAGATCTATTGAATGATGTTTTTAGATAACCGTTCAAAAGTGAATATTATGTAATGTTGAATTATATAGGAACCTACTATTCCCGGTGTAGTACCTAAAATGTGTTCCTCCGAATAATGTGGTGGCACTAAGATATGCTAATTAATATAAAATTGGAGATTTGTTATCTTTCATGGTCCGATGATCTAGAAAAGTCGATTGAATGATATCTTTCAGATAACTAACTAACACTAGTGATTAACTTTTGATTAGGTACTATTTCCTGTAAATTATACCTATAACATTTGTTCTACTGGAGAATATGTTGATTAATTATTGTAAATTAGGTAGGTATATTGTAAGTAGAAATTTGAAACCTTTCATAGAATGATCATCTGAAGCAGTCTATCGAATGATATCTTTTGAATAACCGTTCTATTGAACTGTTATGTCTGTTATCACTTTTCTGAATACTCTGTTTATTTAGATATTATCCCAGGTACCAGGTACCTGAAATCCGCTCTTTTTAAAATATGTTTATAATTTACACGATGATCGGTTTTGGAATCTTTCTTTCAAATATTTAAGGATAAATATTTCAAGATCATCTGAAATTTCGAATTATAGAATTTCATAATTTGCGTTGGAGATTTCGTAGGACTCAAATTGTTACAGTATCTATTATAGAATTATATTTTTCTGAATAAACTTGGTAGGTTTATCATCAAAGAAGTCAATTGATAGACCTCTTTGAGATATTGATTTAGTAATGAATAATACTCAACCACTCGACTTGAAAAACTTGCTGAAAAATATTATCATTAGTCAAAAAGTCGAGCACAAAATAGATTCAATCAGGATTTGAAGAATAATTGAATGTCTTGAGCTTGAAATCTTCGAGAAAATGTTAAGATGTTTTTCAGATCATCTTAGATGAATTATAGCAGAAGGTATAAGCGTTTTCCATTTCTATTTAGAATGTTTTTTTCAGCTATCGTCGTTTCAAAAAATGATATTTCAATATACAATGTCAAAAAAATTAGCATTTATATAAAATATAGATTTAATTAACAATTTTGCAATTTTATCGATTTTGGAATTATCAATTGACATTTCTTGATCACCTTGAATTCAAAATATCATTTATTATCTTTCTGATGTTGTATTCGAAGGTCATATCATTACGAATAAGTCGAAATCTCAAAAAAAAGAAATTTTCATAGCAAGCCTTGAATCCTTTGGAAAAATATGAGTGAGAAGCCTAATTCATTCACTAATTTTTCCATTTCTAAAAGTTTTTTCGACAACTTAAGCATTTACAAAAAACATAAACAAAATGTATTCCAAGCTCTTATTAATAGCATTTTATTGAACAACAGCCAACAAAATTAAAATGCATCGAAATTGTTTTCTCGTGAATGATTGAGTTTTCGAAAAGAATTGTAGAAATAAAAGAGTAAGTATATGAATTGGGCTTTTCAGCCATATTTTTTTAAAGTAAAATTCTCATAAAAAAGTTGTGAAAAAAATTGTTTCCGTTAATCTTTGGAAGGGTGTAACCTTCATTTTCACCATAGCATCACCTCTCAAATTTTCTCGGTGTTACCCTGTATTCATAAACTTTCAATTATTTCTATTTCTCAGAAAAAAACTGAACGCAATATAAAAGTACATTTTATCGTTTGAAAAAATTTTTTTATAATTTTCTGCAAAACTTTGATATTCTTTTGTTCTCTGTTGTGATTGTTTTTCAAAGTTGTACTTAATTGCGAAAAAAAATCACTTATTTTGATTTGTGTTGGTTCCAGAGGCTGTTTATAATCTGTTCGAGAGTGAAATCCTGCAGATCTCAACACGACTATAATAAGGCAATTCGAGACTGGTTACGCCTTGCAAACCAACGATACGAATATGAGAAAACGAAGAGCAAATCCTCACAAAGTGCCGATGCCTATGACATTCTTATTATTTTTTTAATTGAACAAATTGTCTCGACTACATTGGTCATTGACACAATTTATATTTTTGATACATTTGAATTGTGTTTATTTATGTTTTTATATTATGAATATACCTATTTATTTTTTCATATCAGAACTTGTTTTTGCTTTCCTAACTGCTATGAGAGATTTCAACTGTGTAGATAAAATATATTATATCTGATAATTTGCTGGGCCGCACACCACAGAAACATGAAAGGAGAAGCATGAAACAGTTTTCATTGATAAAATAAGACTCAAGGTGTTTTTATGAATGAAAATGCATACTTTTGAAGTCTCTCACCAAATCTCCTTAGGATAAACATGATCTTGAAACTAGCAAATGTCAATTTTCTTTGAATTTTTTTACCATACAACCCTTCTCCGAAAAATCTGATGGAATAAATCAGTACCAGGTCTTAAATATGACGTCTTTCAAATCATTATATCGTGCGTTCAAAAAAATTCGTGGTCAAGTGAGCTGTGGATTCTATTTTTCCTGAGAGTCTATGAGGAGAAAAATAGAATCCACAGCTTACTTGACCACGAATTTTTTTGAACGCACGTTATCAATATTGTTTTGGAATTGACAATAGTAAGATGTCAAAAATTATACAATGCAAAGACTTTTTAGGGACATTGAACAAAGGTTATCTTATTTCATCTAATATACGTGTACAATATCACCAACAATTTTCATAAATAATATTCCGCTTAATAGACGTCCAATTTCGATCATGACGGCAATGCTCCAAAAAACATCTACTATGTTATATATTTAAGAGGTTATGAGTGTGGATGTTTTTCGGATCATCTATATATTATCAGATTATTGATCGAGAAAAACGACAAAAATCTAATGATATATAGACATTAGAGAGTCATCACAATAACATAAATCCTCAAACATCTATTACATGTCAAACGTGATACTAAGTTAGGATAAACTAAAAAAAACAGAAATTTCACATGTTATAGAAAGACTCACTTTGACGTGAAATAGATGTCTAAAAAAGTAATATTTTTCAACGTAAATCTCGCGGACATTTTTACGTCGAATCTAGGTTAGAAATTCAATACATTTTGATGTTTTATAGATCATCTAATAATCTATTTTATATAGTCTATAAAATGTTTAAAAGATGTGTGTGTGTTGTTTGGGTTATTTTCTGTTATTTTCAATGAACAGACAGGACTTCCTGTAAGTTCTTTGTTTGGCTATTCTAACAGTTCCATCATATTCACTTAATGTTTGTCAGATTCGTTTTTATACACATATGTCCAGTTCAGGCACTATCTACTACCATTCACCAAATCTTTATTTTCTTCTGTCATGTGTATTCACTTCTTGATACGATT
Organism: Propylea japonica; assembly: GCA_013421045.1. NCBI lineage: Eukaryota > Metazoa > Arthropoda > Insecta > Coleoptera > Coccinellidae > Propylea > Propylea japonica. The sequence continues at coordinate 40,986,949 of CM024240.1, forward strand.
TATCTTCCTTCTTTTCCATTTCTTCTGTGGTGACATCTTCACATGTATAAAAGGAAATTTTACCATTATTGTTTTCTCTGCCATTATTCTGTCTGTTTAATTTTTCCACCTGGTTTGGAAAAAACATTTTTTTCTTGTGATTCTCTTTTTGCATATACCCAGATAGCACACACACGTTCTATGAATGTTCATAGAAGCTACCGCCAGAATGTTCGTATATTCATAGAATGTCCTCACAACATACCTGAAACGTTCTGAGAACATTCTATGAACTATCAGATGAGAGAGGAATTCTGATTCCATGCACGTTCTATGAACATTCTCCCGAATATTCTAGAACGTTCTAGGAACATTCTTAAGAATATTTCAGGGATATTCTTGAGAATATTTCGGGGATATTCTTGAGAATATTTCAGGGATATTCTTGAGAATATTTTAGGAATATTGTTGAAAATATTCCAGGCTCATATTTATAACGTGCGTTCAAAAAAATTCGTGGTCAAGTAAGCTGTGGATTTATTTTTCCCCTCATAGACTCTTAGGAAAAATAGAATCCACAGCTTACTTGATCACGATTTTTTTAACGCACGTATAAATATGAGCCTGGAATATTTTCAACAATATTCCTAAAATATTCTCAAGAATATCCCTGAAATATTCTCAAGTTATTATTATAGAAATATACATTCTACTTTTAATCTGAAGAGATTTGGATGAATTTATGAATTGATTGGTATGATTAATTCCTTTCCTTTAGCGTATCACAGCCGGAATAAATAATAGAAATAAATATAACTTAATTCAAATATCCTCGGAATAAAAGTACAATGTATAATTATATTTAACGGCACTGTAAGCAACTTCATAATAATAAAATGCATTATTCAAGTCAACGGTTTATTTCGGAGTTGATAAAACAAAACATATATTTCATACTTTTTAAAAACTCTTTAAACTATAATTATTTTTTCCAACCAGGCTCTTCAACATCACAGATTCTGAAAAAAGAGAAACTGATATATTACTAGGTCACCTTGAATAATTTAATGGTTTTAGTGTAAACCCTTATCAGAATGAAATACTAGGAGACAAACCATATATGTTAGACAGTAGAATAATAAAAAAATTGCTTCATGGTTTGAATGTACAACTAATATTGTTTCCTTCACTAGGTCAAATTCAGTCTCATTTTTGAGATTTTTCCTACCTCTCTTTTGCCTTCACCAACCAGTCTTTTATCTCTAATTCCACATCTCTGTAATCTCTCGATGAATTTTCATTACTGATTCTGTAAAATATGAGAGGTAATTTGAAAATGGAATATTAGTATTTTAGTCAAGATAATAATTCAGAATAAAGCTAGTTAGTTACCATGTTTTGACTAGTTATTCCTTCTAACATTGCTTCTTAATAGGGAAAGTAGTAAATTCTTCCAAAATTCATACCTATAACTACAGTGGATAAAATCAGTACCGAACAATTATCCTTCTTTTCGAATCCTTGCCAGCTTTAGTATACTGCAAGAATATTTGCTATTAACCTTTCCAAGAGTCTTATCGTCATCACTGTATGATTGGACCCCCATTTTCGACAACTTGCCAACCTAAAATAACAACCCAAATGAAACATTTTTGAAGATTTTTCAGAGAATAAAAATCCATTTGATTGTAACATTTGGATATATCACAAACCGAAATAGTGGAACTTACCATTTTTGTTTAAAATCTCCTATTTTTGAATGTCTCTCCAATTAAATTTTGTAATTCCTTCATAATTTCAATAGGAAAATCAAACTTGATTTGAATTGATATATCTAATTGTTCATTATTATGATCTTGTCTCAATAATCTTGCAACGTCCTCCGTCAGTTGATCCAATTCGATCCAGTGAAGAGCTGCCTCAGAACTTTCCTCGGAAGAAATGTTGAATACAATATTGAGTTTAAATACATAACTGCAAATACTCAGGAGGGATCTGCTTCTCTGAAGATAACCAGAATGTGCTGAAAATTAATCATTATCTTTAACATCAACTCATTACGAACACTTCATTGATTACTAGTTGAACCTGTTCCATTTGCTGATGATTCTTTATCAATCATATTACTCTCATTATTTATCAAGCTTATGCACCTTTCGACTTCTTGGTGGACCTTTCTATCAAAACTTGATTTTTTCTTAGACATATATAAGTAGGGTAATACAAACAATTTCGTTGAGACAAAATTAATGTATAATGCACTAACTCGAGCAGAAACATTAAAATCGATTTAAAAGATATTCAATGTTAATGAGAATAATAGTTTTACAGTACTTACCCGTAAATCGGACCATTATTTGAAGAGCAAGAGAGGGCTATTTATCACTTTATAACAGACAGGGGTTCTAATATCAGATCTAATATACAGATACATCACAAAGCTATTCAACCACATCCATTTGCACGAGTTTCATGCGTGAATCTTCGGAAAGATAGCGTCCAAATTCATAAAAACCGTAGACTCAATTTATGATTTATATTATATTTAGTCTTAATACTCTGTTATATTATATTAATTATATTGCACCTCAGATAAATTAATGTCTTTCATTATTCTGACTGATATAGGTTATGTCTTCTGTTATGTTTACAGACAACAAAGGGTGCGACGTCACAGATAACAAAGGTTGTGACGTCACAGATGCCAAAGTTTCGAAAATTGTTTAAATTTGATGTTCTTATTAATTTTTTATGATTTCACTTTATACGTTGCTATGAAGCATGTACCGGACCGCTAGTAGATATGAATATCATTTTTGAAACATGATTTGTCTAAGAACAGAACGTTTACTGAAGGAAATTCCTTGAATTAGTTGAATATTATAAAGATTAATGTTCAGACGTCGGATATCACATTCTCAGAATGTTCTTCAATATGATATAATATGGATATCATTTTTTATGTGATCAGAACGTTTACTGAAGAAAATTCCCTGAATGTTCTACGACAATGCGTGGAACGTTCTATTTGAATGTTCTAGAGATCAACATTCAGAAGTTAGATATCACATTATCAGAATATTTTCTAAGGATATTCTGAGAATATTCTTCAAATAATGTTCTATGAATATCATTTTTGAAATGTGATCAGAATGTTCACTGAAGGACATTCTACGAACGTTCAAGAGGTTCTACGAATATGCGTAGAACGTTCTGTTTGAATATTCTAAAGTAGGAACGTTCAGAAGCTAGATATAACATTCTCAGAATGTTCTGTGCTATCTGGGTAGGACATGGTTTAAAAATTTTTCTGTTTTTATTGAAATAGTTTTGAAGGCAACTCTTTCATCGTTATTATTTTTCAGTCTTGATTCTTCTCTGATTAGTCGTCCAATTGAATTTTAAAGTTTTTTTCTTCTTCTCTTGTTGATTCCCATGCTGTGGTAAAATAGTTGACTTCCCGGGTAAAATAGACAATATTTTTGGTATGAGCATGTTGTCCGTTTGTTCTTTTTGTAATTTATCAACTCAAAGGCAAGATTTTGCATAGAGCTTATGTTGCTAGCCATATCTTTAGAACGATTATACTTGAAGCTGTAAAATTCTTGAAGCAAATGTTGTGCCCTCTGAGAAGAGTCCTTTTAAATATTGATTTCAGTTTCTCATACATTGCATGTGACGTTTCACAGCTCAAAACATGGGTTTTGACGTTTCTATCGATGGTTTTTATGATGTATATTTGGCTTTACTGTCTTTCTGCGTCCACTTCTTCTTGCTTCTTCCTTGTCGCAATTTTCGAGTTTTTCAGTTCCATCGACAATGTCGATTAAGTCTTTTGTGGCGAAAAGTATTCTTATCTCGAAATCCCACATAGCAAATGACGCTGGGTCTTGAAGAACAGCGAGATCTTTTATATCTTCATTTCCTGAGTCATCTTGGGGAATTTCTTGATATTTTATCTTTATTTGTAGAGCTCAGGGCCCGTAACCTGTGGTTATGTTGGACAATTCATTTGCAGCATTGTTTCCATGTTTTATGTTCTATGAATAATATTGATTAGTTGTATGTAATGTCAGTTGTACATGTTGAAATAAAAAGTCTTGTCAGACATCCGTAAACTCTTTCTTCATTTAGTCCTCGAACGAATCCTCGATCAACAGGTTATGGGCCCAGGATTCGCCAGTTAGTGAATATTCTACAAGTTTTTTCCTTTCGTTTCCCAATGTCTCAGAACCAGTCGCTGCCGATTGAACGTCTTAAAGGACGGGAAAATTTTGACACATGGAAATTCGCAGTGCAGGCCTATCTTGAAGATTTGGAACTGTGGGACTGTATTACTGGAGAGAATCCCACAAAGAAGAAAGACACGAAGTGCCGTTCAAAATTAATTCTATTGGTTGAACCGGTGAATTATGTTCACATTCAAAACACAACCACTGCCAAAGAAGCATGGGAAAAACTATCGAAAGCTTTTCAGGACGACGGATTGACAAGACGTGTTGTCTTCTCCGTACTCTTATAACTACAAAGTTAGAAGACTGTGGTTCGATAGAAGAATATGTGAACCGGATAATCACAACCGCACACAAGTTAACGTCAGTTGGTCTAACAGTTAGTGATGAATGGATAGGAACAATCCTTCTTGCCGGATTACCAAAACGTTTAGAACCCATGATCATGGGCATTGAGAGTTCGGGCTTGGCAGTAACCGGAGATTCGGTTAAAACAAAACTGTTGCAGGACCTTTCTATTGTAAAATCAAGCTCAGAAAATAATTATGAAGATTCAAATTCAGCTTTGTATGGTCGTAGTTCTGTTCAGTTTAACGTAAATCAGAAACACAGAAACTATGAACACGGTAAGGCTGATAAAAATTCCTCCAGAGGTCCCCGATGTTTTCAGTGTAACGGATATGGACACATCGCCAAGAACTGTTCTTCACCTGCTGCTAAAAGGAATAATCCGAATAAAAGTGCGGGATCGTCGCTGTTTACAGCATTTTCTGCGCAATTATCTGATAAATACGAATTTTTCCTGGACAGTGGTGCGTCTTGCCACCTTTGTAGAAGTCTCGAAATGTTAACAAATGTGAGAAGGACCGAAAAAATATCCATTACTGCTGCTGACAATAAGAAAATGACGTCAGATACAGTTGGCGATATTTCATTACCAGTGATCATTTCAGGTAATAAAACAGAAGTAAATGTTAATAACGTATACTATGTTCCAGAATTAGAAGTTAACTTGCTATCAGTTAGCCAAATTGTCGGTAAAGGACATCGTGTTGTGTTCGATAGCAACGGAGCAAGAATATTGAATCACCAGAGACAACTGATTGCATCTGCCAGTTTAGTGAACAGTTTATTCAAATTGGATGTTTCTACTAGTAGTACGTTTGCATTATCTACGAAATGTGATATGAAACTGTGGCATCGGCGCATGGCACATTTGAATTATGATAGCCTATGTAAGTTAGGTACAATTTCTAATGCTTTCAAGCCTTCTGGTCAGAAATCAAATACAGCCTGTGATATTTGCACGTTGGGAAAAAGCCATCGTTTACCTTTCCCGAAGAGTGTCTCCACTACTGAATATTGTTTACAATTAGTGCACTCAGACCTTGTAGGGCCTATGGAGGTAGGCAGTTTAGCAGGCTCCAGATATTTGCTAACATTTCTACATGATTTTAGTCATAAGGCATTCGTCTATTTCTTGAAATCGAAGGATCAAGTACTGATTATTTCAGAATTTTCAAATCACTTGTTGAGAATCAGTCTGAAAAAAGAATCAAAATCTTACGTACTGACAATGGAGGAGAATACTGTGATAAAAAATTGAGTGAGTTTTTAAGGACGTCGGGTATTGCGCATCAGACCTCATGTCCCTACTTTCCACAGCAAAATGGAAAGGCCGAGCGCCTAAACCGCTCTCTTTTAGTGCCGTGAATGTCTGCTGATAGAGTCAGGACTCCCAACCGTTTTTTGGGCAGAAGCTGTAAACTGTGCAGTGTATCTTTTCAACAGGTCTCCGTGCAAGTCTGTTGATACAACTCCAGAACAAGTGTGGACAGCTAAGAAGTTTGCTCTTCAACATCTTCGAATATTTGGCTGTAAGGCATATGCACACATCCCTGCCCCGAAGCGAAAAACTCAGCCCCAGATCAACTCCTTGTATATTTGTGGGATATTGTGAAAACACAAAGGGGTACAGATTGTATGACCCTCAAAAGAAAATTACCTTTGTATCAAGAGATGTAACATTCAACGAATACCAGTGGGGCAATTCATTGTTACAAAACACTTATGAAGGTACCGATAGAAACTTCTATGTGCTTCCTAATGGATCAAATTTTGAGAACGCTAATTTTGAAAACAGTGTCGGCTCGGGCTCTGATGACACAACAGAATCACGGCCATCGATTGATGATGATTCCCCGGAAAATGATGTGCAGTCCGATAGTGATAATGACCCAGATTTTGTTTTATCAAATACTCTAATATCAACACAACAACCAATATCGACCAGACCTGAGAGAGAAAGACGACCACCATCTAAACTGGATGACTTTGTAACTTATTCAGCTTTCTCTACCAACTCAGAGCTGTCAGATCCGATGTCCTATGAAGATGCGTTACATCGTCAGGACAATCAGTTGTGGGTTGATGCAATGCAACGTGAATTGAAGGCTCAAAGACTAATAGGACTTGGGAATTGGTCGAACTCCCTGCTTCGAGACAACCCCTTCCGTGCAAGTGGATCTTCAAAACAAAAAGAGATGCCAGTGGTAAAATAACGGGCCATAAAGCGAGACTGGTAGCAAGGGATTCGCCCAAAGGAGGGGAGTTGATTACGATGAAACATTTTCACCAGTTGTTCGGTATAGTTCCATCAGATATCTTATATCGCTGGCTGCAGAATACAATCTAGACATTGATCAGATGGACGCAGTATCCGCATTCCTTCAGGGAGACCTGGAGGAGGAAATTTACATGTCTCAGCCACCTGGTTTTAGCGATGGAACTTCAAAAGTATGTCGACTTAGGAAGAGCTTATATGGGCTCAAGCAAGCGAGCCGAGTTTGGAATAAAAAATTGGATTCAGTTTTACAAGAATTTGGTTTGACACAGTCAAAATTTGACTCTTGTGTCTATTACAAAATAACAGAAAAATGTATGATAATAGTGGCTGTCTGGGTGGATGACTTGTTGATTTTTTCAAATAATAAAAAGTTGAAAAATCAGGTCAAGTTGCAACTTTCAAGATCATTCGAGATGACTGACCTTGGTGAGGCCAAATCATTCTTAGGTCTTGGATTAACACGTGATCGAAATCAAAGGTAATTTGGCTAAGTCAACAGCAATATATTGAGCAGATTCTCAAACGGTTCAACATGGATGAAGCCAATCCAGTATCCACTCCGATATCAAATGGTGACAATTTTTCCAAAACTCAGGAGCCACGAACAGAAGGAGAAAAGGAAAAGATGAAAAAAATCCCTTATCAAGAAGCTATTGGCAGCCTCTTATTCGCCGCACAGATTACAAGACCGGATATAGCATTTGCTGTTAGTAATCTCAGTCGGTTTAATAATAATCCAGGTATGCCACACTGGGCAGGTGTGAAACGGGTACTGACATATCTACGTGGAACCTCTTCATATAGACTTAAATTTGATGGATCAAAGGTGGACCCATTTACGGATACTGCGATGCTGATTGGGCTAGTGATCCAGATGAAAGAAGATCAGTCACAGGTTATATTTTTATCAAGTGTGATGCTCCGATATCCTGGTGTACTAAGCGGCAACCTACTGTAGCTCTCTCAACCACAGAGGCTGAATATATGTCCATGTCTTCAGCAGCACAAGAAGCTTTATGGTTGAGGGGCCTCAGTGAAGAAATTGAGCAGCCTTCGAAGAGTCCTACTCAAATCTTTTGCGACAACCAAGGAGCCAGGAACTTGGCACTGAATGGTGCTTATCAGCCCAGGACTAAGCACATCGACGTACGGCACCATTTCATGAGAGAAAAGGTGCAGGCGAAGATTCTGACATTTACATACATACCAACCAAAAAGATGGTCGCCGATTCTTTGACTAAGGCGCTTGATGTGAATAAGTTCAGTGAGTGTATCAAGTGCCAAGGAATCTGCAAATAGGGAGGGTGTTGGACAATTCATTTGCAGCATTGTTTCCATGTTTTATGTTCTATGAATAATATTGATTAGTTGTATGTAATGTCAGTTGTACATGTTGAAATAAAAAGTCTTGTCAGACATCCGTAAACTCTTTCTTCATTTAGTCCTCGAACGAATCCTCGATCAACAATTTTGGTATGATTTTATGTGATTTGGGGTTTATTTTATTGAAAGAATGATTTCACTTCTTGTCAACTTTTTAGTATAATTGTTATTCTTATTCAGCCTACTTATAATAATAATATAATAATAAATCTTTATTCATCCTGTGAGACATTTTACAATGTATAGATAGGTCAAAAAAAAATACAGAAAAAAATTAAGATCGTACAGAACCTTAGAGAATATCACAGAGATATTCATCTACACTATAATAACATTTCTCGAACAACAATGCCTTCACGGCTGTACGAAAACGATTTTTGTACAGAATTTTAATATTATCTGGTAATTTATTGAATAACTTAACACATATATACATTGGAGATGTTTCAAATTTGCTAGTGTTATGCTTCGGTATGGACAACAATTGTCATTTCTTGTATTATAGTTGTGGAAGCTAGAGAGTTTAACGTACTGTTTTTCATTATCCTTGATGTAGAGAAGACATTTATAAATATAAATACATGGAGCAGTCAGTATTTTATGATCGTGAAAAATTGGCTTACAAGACATTCGTGAGCTGAGTCCAAATATCATACATACGTAAAATACGTTTTTGTGCGATGAACACTCTACTGAAGTCGATTGACCTGCCCCAGACCTCGATGTTACATGACAGATGAGAAACTACTAGTCCATAATAGACATTCAATAGTGCATCGGGTGGAAGCGAGCTCTTCAGTCTGCTTAAGGCGTAAAAGGATGATGATAGTTTTTTACTGATGTAAGTGATGTGTTCGGACCATCTCAAATTGCTGTCGATAATTACACCCAAAAACTTGGTGAAGCCTTGGCTACAGATAACATCATTTTCAGTGTTCAGAGTTAACGGGGAAGATTTTCTCAGTTCAAACTTAATCACCTCAGTTTTTTTTACATTTAGTATAAGCCTATTTGTCTGGCACCATGATCTAAAGTTCTTTAACAGTAATTCACACAACTCAATAAGGTCCTTCAAACTTTTTGCTCTCAGAATAAAAGAGGTATCATCAACAAAAATTATTATTTTAGCCTTTATATGGCCCGGTAAGTCGTTTATGAATAAAATAAGGAATTATTAAAATATTGCATAGATATCAACATAGAAGAAATATTGAGTTTTATAGATAGGCAAATGGCCTACATTCAACAAACAAACAGTCAAAAATTCGTTCCAACCCTTCCAAACATCTTCGTCGGTTCTTGTACGGTCAAAGTTTAGACATGCGCATGAGATCGATTACTAACAGTTTCGTGACCGTCAAATTACCGTACAAAAGTCAGCTGTTGGAACAAACCTTATATCTCCGAGCATTGGCAAACTGAACAGTTCATACAGGGTGTTTACTCGTATGATATTAAGTTGGGTCTTTTTTATAATTTCCTCAGCCCTCCACTTTCCAAGATATCACCCTAAAAAAGTCACGACTAAAATCAGTTTTATTCTTCTTCTGAAATTCTAGTAAGGGTAGAAGCTGAAAATTCTTCAATTTTCGTTCACACGCAGATAACTAAGCACGGGTATTTTCCAATATTTCTGTTACATTATACAGGGATGAAATTAGCAACCCTTATTTTATTTCATATCAGAACTTTTTTAGATGAAGTTCCATGAAATAATAATATATTATGCAACGAGCTTTTAATGATAGCTATTATTCACGAGGTGAGGTTTCGGCTACGAGCTGTAGGCGAGTGGCCCAAATCACCGAGTGAATAGAAGCCATTAAGCCTGGTTCTCAGAGCTTCGACGTGGAGCTCGCGACAGTTATTCCACCAATCAGAGAATATCAACAAAGCTTCCCCTGACCCCCTCCTTTTGGTTTCTGGTTGTCAAAATCTGTAGCGACACGCCTCTTTTGTAGTTGAAATAAACCAACTTTACTTGTATTTCTGCGGCAGCGAGGGAGAAAATAGGAGAAGTGGGGATTGTCGCCGGCTTCACGTCGAAGCTCTGAGAACCAGGCTTATACGAGAATAGCATACTACATATACTTTATCCACGACTATACTGTATATATTTCTTCAAGATTTTAACATTTGGCGAACGTGACAAGACATTTTAATCACAAGTGTGGAAAAAGTCAAGTTGAAACATGGGAAATTTTCGGAGAACTTGTACTCATTGTATATTTTGTAATAAAAATTGCTGGATGTAATGAAAGTAGATTTGGCAATAGATTGACAAGGTATACCCACAATTGTAAGTGGAAGTACTTTAGAATACTGAATATAATATTTTCAATATTGAAGAAAAATCTTTGAAGCATCTGCCAGCATATCTCTTTATTCACTTGTGATTAATAGGCTTAATTATGACCGAGCAAACAGACGTATAATGCGTAAATTATACTTAAGTGTGGATAAAATTATAAATTGTTTTGTTTACGAATTTTTTTCGCATAATCGACAGCTGAAGAGAAAAATCATATTTTATTTTCATTTAAATAAATTGAGTGCAAAACAGTAAAGTTGAAAAATGTGGAAGTATTTATAATAAATGCTAGAAATACCTCTGCATTGCTTCAAAACAGTAGGCTATGTCAACGTGTTTACTTTATGCATAGAAAGAATACAAAACTCAATTGTAGTCACCACATTTTAGGGGTGATATCTCGGAAAGGGGAGAGCTGAAAAAAATCGTTATGGAAAAGACCCTATTTAATTTCATACTAGCAATCTCCTCATGAAGTTAGACGCAGACATTTAGGAACACCCTGTATGTAGATTTGGATCGATGTGTGTGTATCCAGAACACAGCCTCCGAGAACCACAATATACCTGTTCCTCCTCTCTATTTTCTGCGTTTCTCCCTGAAACCATAATATATTCATCTCTACCCCACATCCCTCAGATTGAATGAAGACTATTGAATACATGTTACCTCCGCTAATAATTATGGAATTTCATGAGCATTTTCAACCAGCATGGTATTCTTCATTTGTAGTGCTGAATGAGCTGATGAATATCGTTTCGTATGGTTGCATAAAAAAGAATAGACTCACAACGATGGAAAGATCCTTCTACACCAGGCCCTTGACAGAAAATTCAACTTAATATCGTTATTAATCTTCAGGGACCTGAATTAATCTTCATGGGATATTTAACTAGTATATACTCCGTTCACATATTATTGAGCACAATGTAGGCCTTGGTTTCATTATCTTGGGTTGACAGTATGTGGAGTTATTTTTCATTTTAAAAACAACGTTGCCAGGTCTAACGTGAACGTAGCCTTGCTGTTCGACGCGTTTTCGAGTCGAGAGTCCGAGAGAGAGGTTGTTCTACAATTCACAACACTTCACATCTATCCAGTAAAACATGTGTAAGTTCAAATCAGGATATTTTTGAATCGATGATTCATCTGAATCATCTTATGGAGAAATCGATTCATGCAATGAACGATGAAGAATGTTTCAAAGAAACTTCAAACTCTCTAGGTGAAATACGAAATGCATGTCGCATGTGAGTAACTTCGAGCATATTGCTCAAATTAGTACTTTTAGATATGATAGTAACTACTATAGATATATTGCCAGGAATTATTGAACATCATTCACATCTTACTATTCAAGATATGAATTATCATAATGAGGTTTTCAGCTGAGGTTCTGCTCCATTCAAAGGTATCACTAGTGTATCGAGTCAATTCAGCAAATGTTCGATAAGTGTAAATCAAGACCCTCTTCATTAGGTTCAGCAGGATAATCTAACAGATATTTTCCCTTTAAATATTTTCATCGATAGGATATTTCTATGTCAGTATTTACCCATAATCAACAACCAAAATAATAACTGATATTTATATGTGAAAATTACACTGAATTTGAACCATTGCATAGCATTTAACAGGCAGGTGTATGCGCAAGAATGTATAAAAAGCTATTTCAAGGAGACTTCATGGAATTGTGAATGTAAATCGCTTCAAGCAATGCATCCACCATTTATTACCCCAGATATATCTTGATTCGTCTTGAACATACAATGTTTTTGCTCGTCACATAATGTTTGCTTCAGAAGTTTTTCTTCATTTGACTTGATTCTGTCCATTCGCACTTCTATTGACTATTGAAATTGATAATTCTTGAATACATTCTAGGTACCTACTTTCCATTGTTCAAACAATAATATTTTTATTCAATTCGAGTAGTAAATCTGTAATGTGAAATTTCAATTGCGTTACCAATTTGTCAATTTTCAGACGACTGAAATCCGTGATTTATACATCTTCCTTGTAAAATTGGCAACATAACTTAAAATTTTAATATACACAGTGGAATATGTCAAATTGTCATGACCAACCGACGGCTCAAACTTTCGTGAACGGACTATACAAATTATATAAAATATCAGTGTTGTTGACTACAACAGAATGAACTCGACGGTAACCTCTGTCTTTGTGAACTAAAAACTTTCCAGACATGGTCAGTTCCCGTTTCAGCCTGACCCTATCGAATCCGACATGGACGCTGCCTCCGCTACTGATGTTCTAATTGACATTCAGCTGAAGTTTCCCTATAGATACATTTCTACCAACTTGATAAGTTGGGTGTAGTCCTTCTTATGTTTTTATACGACATTTGTTCGTAACAAGTCTCAACTTTCACGACACAGCATGTGCGGAATGAGAAGTTCTCCAGCTTCGCCTTCAAACAAAACTCTTCTATACACATTCCTATTTTCCTTATTTTCCATCGCGTTCGGAAACTTTGTTCATATCGAATAAAAAAATTCATATATTATGTATACGTCACTAGGCGAGAGAAACAACAGGTCTGAAGTTTGCAGAGAAGTGAAACTGATGGAAGAAAAATAAACGGTTATGTAAAATAAATAGAAAGTTTACTTTGCATTGAATATATTTTCGCCACCCTGTTTTGTTATAGGTTTTTTGTTTGCGTTCAATTCGACTGCAATTTATAACTCACGAGGTGAATATAGGAAACTCGTTGTGTTTCATGGTGTAAGCAATGAAGGTTTTTCTCATAACTGTTAGAGAATGCAGGTATTTAAATTTCACATTCCGTCACGAAATGTGGACTTTTCATCATCACAAGGTTTGAATTAATATGTAACTTTCCGAACGATTATTTTTATTTCTGCATTGAAAATTCGTCATTTCAAAAGCCGAGGAGAAGTTAAAATCTTTATTACAGTTCCGATGAAAATCCCATCCTGTCACAATTTGGCGTATTCATTTTCTTCGCACAAAGAGATTAAATGCCTGATGTGCCTTGAACTGATCATTACCTCATGCAGTTTTCCGAACTTTCATTTCCGCCATTTTTTTTTGAGAAAAATGTAAAATTCTTTATATGGTTACAATTTAGTTCTCACACTCATTCGGCTTCATTTGTGGCTCGCTATTCTGAAAAGGACAATGCATTGGATCTTTATTTTGACTGGGTACGAAATATACAGGGTGAATCTTTGGCTATGTGGATTATTCTTGAGATCAAAATAAATACTTTTTCCTCTACCAATTTTTCCGATTCAGCTTTTTAAAAAAAATACAGGCTGTTGAAAATCAATAAAGAAATCGATGTTCAATTATATCTCGGAAACGACCTCATCGAATAGAAAGATGTTCGAGAAATAGTTCTTCATAGATGAGATGAATATTTCCGAACACAAAATTCCATCCATATCCTCTAGTTTTATTCGAAATGATCATTATACTTCTACCTAAAAATAAGAGAATTTCAATAATCCCAACTCTCGAATGTGAGTTGAATAAAATTTGTTGAATACTTGGCCATTCTTCCGCATAACACGCCTTCATACCGAAATTATTTTGTGTAGGTTATATTATTTGAAATAATAATACTGCCGACTAATAGATCACATAGATCTCATGGTCGATTGGTTATCTTACAAGTTATGAGAAGAGTTATACATAAAATTATAACCTCATAACAACCAATTCATTACCTCGATAGATATCTAAAATTTTCTTCGAAAACTGAGGATGTAAAAAAGCATTCGGACCTCAAATGGCTCTATTGAGTTCGTTAACCAGCCAAATCCTACAGGGTGTTTCATAAAATATGGCCATTCCAAATTTTTATTCCTCAATATCTCGGACAAAACGAAAAGTCATCGAAATGAAATGCAAGATGCTCATAAGAAAGCCTCGTGCAAAATTTGGTGGCCATATAATATAAACAGAACCATAAAAATTTCAATTGGAATAGTAAAAAGCTGTATCTCTATACCATAACAGGATAACCGATTCGAGTGGAATTTATTTTGTGAATGAAGACTGACACATACACTGCGCAAAAAAATTAACGCACATTCTAAAAATCTCAATTTTAATGAAAGTTAACTCTACATTGACTTTATAACTTATTTTTTATGTTCTCTCTGGGGCCCGATTCTTGAAAAATCTCTCATGCGAGAATTGCATTTCTCTCTCAGTGACCGAGAGAATCTGTATTCTCGAATTCTCTCCCGACCGAGAACGAGTTCTCTACTACTAACTGGTAAGAGAGATGACTATTTCCATAGGAGAGAATCACAGAATGGAGCAACCTTAGACAAAGGGAGCAACTATTCTGTGTCTAGTGTGAAGTGTGACTGAAATTATTCGAATTATGCGTGAGAGAAGTGAGATGACATCTCGTATAGGAATAGTCGAACGAGAGTTGTCATCTCTACGAAGTTCAAGAATCGAGCCCCAGGAAGGTTTTGAACGAAACAAGACACATTAAATGTAAGTAAAATTCATCAGGATTTCTCAGAATCTTATGTGAAAGAAGAGAAATAAACAATTTTCAAAATAATGGAATGCTGATGACTGATTTAATACTTGACATTTCCACCCCTTGCGTTAATTACAGCTCGGCAACGACGGTTCATACTCAAAATGAGTAGGTAATCTTAAAATGTTCTGATCTAATCCTTCCCAAATTTCTCTAAGTTGGATTCCTAAGTCATTAAGAGAAGCTGGATGATTTTCTGAACTTCTCAGCCTTCTATTGAGGTTGTCCCAAACATGCTCAATCGTATTGAGATCTTGACTTCTTGCTGGCCATTCCATTCGAGAGACTTCAACCTCTTCAAGGTACTCCTGAACGATGCGCGCACGATGGGGTCTGGCATTATCCATACTAATATTATAAATGTGAAAGTAACTCTGTCTGTCTATCTGTCTGTCTGTCTGTCTGTCTGTCTGTCTGTCTGTCTGTTACTCTTTCACGCCTAAACGGCTGAACGGATTTTGATGAAATTTGGTATGGTGATAGATGATAACCTAGAAATGGTCATAGGCTATAAATAATCACGCCATCGTTCTTAGGGGGTAGGCAGTAGGCAGATAACTAAATTGAGTTAGTGATTTTTAGTCGTTTTTGTTGGGACTTTTGCTCTTTCACGTCTTAACGGCTGAACATATTTTGATGAACTTTAGTAGGGTAATAGACGGCTACCTAAAAACGGATATAAGATCAAAATGATCACGTCATCGTACTTAGGGGGTAGGAAGTAGGCAGAAAACTGAATTGAGTTAGTGATTTTTTTATGGTTTTTGCTGGGAGTTTTGCTCTATCATGCCTAAACGGCTGAACGGATTTTGATGAAATTTGGTATGGTGATAGATGATAACCTAGAAATGGTCATAGGCTATAAATAATCACGCCATCGTTCTTAGGGGGTAGGCAGTAGGCAGATAACTAAATTGAGTTAGTGATTTTTAGTCGTTTTTGTTGGGACTTTTGCTCTTTCACGTCTTAACGGCTGAACATATTTTGATGAAATTTAGTAGGGTAATAGATGGCTACCTAAAAACGGATATAAGATCAAAATGATCACGTCATCGTACTCACGGGGTAGGAAGTAGGCAGAAAACTGAATTGAATTAGTGATTTTTTTATGGTTTTTGCTGGGAGTTTTGCTCTGTCATGCCTAAACGGCTGAACGGATTTTGATGGAATTTGGTATGGTGATAGATGATAACCCAGAAATGGTCAAAGGCTATAAATTATCACGCCATCGTTCTTAAGGGGTGGGCAGTAGGCAGATAACTAAATTGAGTTAGTGATTTTTAGTCGTTTTTGTTGGGACTTTTGCTCTTTCACGTCTAAACGGCTGAACAGATTTTGATGAAATTTAGTAAGGTAATAGATGGTTACCTGAAAACGGATATAAGATCAAAATGATCACGTCATCGTACTTAGGGGGTAGGAAGTAGGCAGAAAACTGAATTGAGTTAGTGCTTTTTTTATGGTTTTTGCTGGGAGTTTTGCTCTATCATGCCTAAACGGCTGAATGGATTTTGATGGAATTTGGTATGGTGATAGATGATAACCCAGAAATGGTCATAGGCTATAAATAATCACGCCATTGTTCTTAGGGGGTAGGCAGTAGGCAGATAACTAAATTGAGTTAGTGATTTTCAGTTGTTTTTGTTGGGACTTTTGCTCTTTCGCGTCTAAACGGCTGAACAGATTTTGATGAAATTTAGTAAGGTAATAGATGGTTTCCTAAAAACGGATATAAGATCAAAATGATCACGTCATCGTATTTAGGGGGTAGGAAGTAGGCAGAAAACTGAATTGAGTTAGTGATTTTTCTATGGTTTTTGCAGGAGTTTTGCTCTATCATGCCTAAACGGCTGAACGGATTTCGATGAAATTTAGTTAGGTGATAGACAGTAACCTAGAAAAGGATATAGGCTATTAATATTCATGCTATCGTACTTAAGGCGTAGGCAGTAGGCAGAAAACTAATTAAGTTAGTGATTTTTAATCGTTTGTTTTAAAAGTTTACCTCATTCACGCCTTAACGTCTGAACGGATTTTTATAAGACTTGGTCAATATAAAGATAGGATCCTAGGCACGGACACAGGCTACTTTTTACGGCGGGAAAATACCTCATTTCCACGGAAATCTAGCGTGATCGTGTCATGAAGCGCATGACGCCATAGCTACTGAAATGATTTTGATGTTTTTTTTCAACTGAGTGTTACTAACCCTCTCGTGACGGGAACCGCTAAAACGCGCAAATCGCTTACTGACTTATACGCGGGAGATGCATATTTTCGAACTCCTCAAAAAAGCGTTGACTGGTTACCGTTGTGAGAAAAAGGATTAATTACAGTGAGTTTTTAAACTAGTTGGAAAAATAAGAAGAAACTTAACCTAGCCGATTTAGAAGAAAATTGCTTAGTCCCAAAAAAAGGCAACCGCTAAAAAGAGCGGATACTCAAAGGCTCTCGAAGGACCTGAAAATCCCCGTATATGAGGCACGACTTCAGAAAATAACCCCGTCTCGAAAGGGCTAAGACTTCAAGTTAGTATTTGATCACTTTTCTTACTTTGAGGGTCGGTAGGCGGACGAAGTCGCGGGTAAAAGCTAGTCGTCCATAAAAATGAAATTTTCACCAATGTATGGGGCAAATGGCATTACATGCTCTTCAAGAATGTTCCTTATATACCTAACAGCATTCATAGCTCAATTATCAACGACCACTAGATCTGTGCGAGCAGTCAAAGATATTCCACCACATACCATAATCGATCCTCCCCCGAAACCAGTAGTATTCAGGAAATTGCACTGAGCATATCTTTCATGTGGACGTCGGTATACAAGGTAACGTCGATCACAATGGTAGAGGCAGAATCTAGACTCATCTGTAAGGAGAACTCTTTCCCAATCAGCCTCTTCCCAATGGATATGCTCTCTCGCAAAATCCAAACGCGCCCTTTGATGGGCTGGGGTAAGAGCTGGGCCTCTTGCCGCGACACGAGGCCTTAAATCATATTCTCTGAGGCGATTTCTTATTGTCTGAGTGCTAATTTGCACCCCATGAGTTTGCTCAAGCTGATTTTGAAGAAGGCGAGCGGTTGCAAACCGTTGTCTCAACGAAGAAACTCTCAAGTAACGTTTTTAAATGGCAGTTGTTACCCGTGGTCTACCCTGTCCTGGTCTTCGGACATGCATACCTGTCTCCCTGAATCGCTGCAACATTCTGGACACACTTGTATGGGAAACCCCAAACCTACCTTTCTGCAATTTTTGTGTATGTCCACCCTTCTTCTCGCAAAACTACCGCTTGGGCATATTCCTCGTGGGTCAAATTGCGTGTTTCGCGTTGCATGGCGATCGAGTGTAGAAAATCAAACGAAAGAAAAACTTTTGATCACTAGAATTGATCGAGAACAACTGATTTCAGAATGGAGTCAATACATTCAAAATCTGATAATCTCATCTTTTTTATTCTTGCTGGCATCAAACATGTGCGTTAATTTTTTTGCGCAGTGTATGTTCATGCAAGAGTTCAAGAGGATCGTATCATCAGAACCAAATAATTTAATTTTTTCAGTTATTTATTTTTCACAGATATCATTGTTTTAATAATTTCCAAACTATTATTCCGATTGTGCTGGGATTCTGCATTTATATATTCGGTATCAATCTCAAGTATATATAGTCTTATTACTCCGCCAAAGAACGAGAGCTCAAAAGCTCTTGCTCAGGGCTTTTCTTATATTTTTTTTTCTTATATTTGATTCAATGATCATTTTTCAGATATTTGATGTTAATATAATCATAACGAAGGTAAATGCACAGTTCCCTGGAGTTGCCCACGACTAGGCTCTGCAAAAAAATCTATCGGCGCCTGAGACCAAAGTATGAAGAAGGAAAAAAAATTGCATTGCGTTTGCAGCAAAATTAATTTTTGTACGAAAATATTATCGACAGAGACTTTCAACAGTGATATACATTTCATGAACAAATAGAAATTCATTTCAAACTTCTATTAATATTGTTTGAAATTGTTTTTTGATAACAAAATATGAAATAAAACTTCATTGTGTTAACTAATAGTGAAAAATTCTCAGCCTTAAATAACATCACACCAACAGCTTCAGCAATTCGCAAAATTCTCCAGCTAGTTTAGAGAAAGTAAGATTGTGTTCTCATTAATAATAAATTAATGTTTTCACGAAATTTGTGAGTTCAATCCTCCTGCTTTTCACCTCTTGTATTTCTAATGGGTCACTATAATTATTCTATTACCTATATTCAGGGAAGTTTATCAATACTTCCATTTGAATTTTGTTGGTTTGCCTATTCCGCAACATTTTTGATATTCTCATTTCAAGAGTTTGAAAACACAGAATACCATAACAAAACTCAAAATAATAGTTCAAATATCACAGTTTTCAGTGTTGCCAGCTCTTGAATTGCCGATTCTCGAAGCAATATTGCTAAGGCGAAAATAGAATACGTAGTCATATTGCTATGAATTTGGGAGATAGCAATATTGCTTGCATAACAAGATTCATAGCAATATGCGAACAGAATCGGCCCGATTGAATTAACTGATTCTAATGAATGTGATGAAGTTTACTCAGTAGCTGAAGAAATGTCTCAATGCACTGTACCTTCAAACACAAAAAGAAGAGGGAATATTTTCTACGGTGGCAGTTTTTTCGAAGTTTTGATGTGATTGCAGTTTCCAATGATTTTCAAATATCTAGATAATATTGAAAGTGAATATAAACATTTCATTCGACATTCTGAACAGATAATATATAGTCCGTTTAAGAATTATTGCCATCGAAGCATGCCATGAACGTCCAGTCGGGGCTTTATTTCTAGTTACTAAAAAGTCACTAAAAATTTCTGTGGGTTCATCAGAGTCAGAGAAGCGAAATAAATAAATATAACCTAGAAATATATTTAATACAATATTTTTATTTTCCAAAGCAAGTTTTTGAGCTTGAGAATGTTCCTGATTCTTAAATACCATTAGGATTGTGTAAATCTCTATACCTACCAGAAGTATATAATTTCTGACACTGTATTGACAAATTTTCGTATGTACCATCAATTGCAGCTAAAGAGCGAGGAAACCAGTATAGGTATAGCCCCTAAGCTTATGAATATCATGAAAAATAAACAGTCATTTATTATTTCAGTCCAGTTCAATCAATGGGATTCAGGTTCTATTACTATATCGCTGCCTCAATAAATAAAACTATAAACTATCGAAGTACTCTAATGAGATGTCATTCATAATTCACCCATGAAGATTGAGACTCTATTGAAGATAATTAAGATAAATGTTCTTTTTTTCTGACTAACTTTCATAATTATAACTAAAAATGATTGTGTTCAACTCAAATTCAACTGAGGTAGCCAAACTGGTGAAACGAAACAGTAAGAACTTGTTGATATTCTGAAATGTGTGGCCAAATTCGTTAATTGGTTATACATAATAAGACAAAAACACTAATAAAAGAATCTATTCAGTGGGTATGTTAATTGTATAACTTTAATAAACTTATCACCGATTCTGTCTGTTTCAGTAAGAGGAATATTTCATTGGATAGCCAAAAAAAATAAACAGAGCTTGTTTGGCAAAGGTGTTAAAATTAAATGAAGTGAAAAAATGTGGACCACAAGATGTTATAATTTTTGTATGATATTCATACTTGTTTCAGAATATACTATTGCACAGATTTAATAATGATTTCATTCATGTATACGCTTAGAATATTATGAATAGAGAAATGGTGAATATTTTGGCTTTTAATGGAAACGATTGTCAATTTAGCTTTATTTAGGTCTTGTCGGTATTATTTTAGATAAAAGTTGATTGAGTTCCTTTGAGTGTTTGGAATTCAGAGAATAGGTTTCTTTCTAGTGCTAATTCTGGCTCTACCAACTTGCCTTCTACTTTTTTCTCCGAAATTCTAGGACAGTTCTAGGAGAAATCTGGAATTTTAAAACTCATTACTTAATCAGAAAACACATTGTACATGATCGTTTACCTGAAATACCAGCACAACGCGTTTAATACTAGCAGAAATATCTGCTGAATCCCTAAAGAACTCGTAGTAACACCGATACACTGCCTGGCGTTCTCTTGCAGTAAGGTGAGAGGTATCTGGTTGTATTCCGGCCATTTTCAATTCAGTAATCAAATCAAAGTAGATTAAATCAAGAATATTCACCAATAAATTCGAAATATCTTCAATAGGTTAACTCAAACTTCAAAAAGTCATAAGTCAGTGATATTTTCAACACCAACCTAAAATCGGCAAATCGAAATTTACTGAACGGGACCGATACCAACATATTTTCGATTTCCCACAGCCACCCGAGATGTCAATCATTCCTAAACGGACTATACATAGAATCGTCTGTCAGTTGTGAGAATTCTTATAGAAACGTTATGACGTAATGATATGACTGGGAATTTCCGGGGTACATGTGTGATCGAAAAGGTTTGGCTTACCTCCCTTATGGATCAAATTGTTCGAACAGTTATAGAATCGAAATTTTATTTCACGATTATTTTGAAATAGCAGTCAGATCGTATCCAAAGTTCATATTTGGCTCCTAAAAATGGTCGTGAACAACGTTTCAACGAAATAGCGAAAAAAAAATTTAAGAAAAATTCCATAGTTGAGAACCTGAATTATTGAAGAAAATTGATAAAAGAAAATTAAAAATTGAACCCTCCAGCAAGATCTTAAAAAAATCAAACGAATGGACAATCGTTTGATTTTGATGGGACGTAGCTTTTTCGGCCAATGGCAAGGGAATACATTGAAATTTGATGAAATCCATCGAGCATGTATATTTCTTTCAAATATATTGCGAATTGATGATAACATAATGCCGACTTCTATTCGATTGAATTATCTATAGGTATGGGAATTTCCTGGAACTCACTTTAAGTGAATTTTCTACAACTTATACACAATAACGATATACAAGATGTCTAGTTTTGAAGAGGCCAAATTTCAAGGGGGGATTATACGAGTGACTTGCTACAAAAAATGTCCTATAACACTTGACCGAAATGATGACACTTATTCTTCAATTCTACATTTCTTGATTTCACGAAATATTTCGAGTTTTTTCTCTAAAATGATCATTATTCAGTTTTTCTTGTAGACTCATCAAATTTGACCACATATTCGGAAAGGACAATAAATTTGCTACAAGATAAAAGAGCTTGTGTGTGGAAAAAACTCTTATTGCGGGCGTGGTGAGGAGCTGAATATCACGATTCTGATTTTGAGAAAATTATTCCTATTTTTCTAATGTTTTTTTCGAAGAAAAGTGAATTATTATGCACACGTTTTCTTTTCTGTAAAAAAACCTCATTTAGTATGAATAACATATTACCATTTGTGGTAGCTGCTCATCCTCCGACATAATATCATGACTAACGTGATAATAACGAAAAAGTCCAAGAATTCGGAACCCAAATTTGCTCCATTGTGAAACTCTTCGTGATTGAATCTTAATGTTATTTTATGCAAATCAATAAATACACATGTCTTACAGATAAAATGTGTGCTTTCAATTGGATGGCTGCACAGCACATTATAGTCTTAATGTCAAGATCTATTTAATGAATATATTGCGATACAATGGATTGGAAGATACAGTCAGATGACCATCGAGAAGCCCAGACATGATACCTATGGATTTTTAAGCCTAGAATCCTTTTAAGGAGAAAGTATATCTAATTCGCTTTCAGACACGAAAGAATCTCATTGACAAAATGAAATTGTGTTGTGCACAAATGCGTTAAAAACGCAATGAACTATGCAGAGTTGAAGATTCAGTACGAAAACGATGTGTCAAATATATTGAAGAACGAGGTTAATTTTTTCGTTATTATTTTGACTCAAGATAAATTGACGGTTTTCATAAGATTACATTGAAGTTTGATCACGAATGGCTTCAAAATAGAGCAAATTTAGGTTCGGAATTTTTATACTTCTTCATTGTTATCATATTAGCCATGATATTATGGCGGTGGATGAGCAGCTTACATAAAAGTTGATATGTCATTCGGAAGTACACTAAATGAGGTAGGTAGTTTTTGCTGAAAAAACATGTGCATAATTACTAATAATTCATCGAAAAAAACATCGGAAAAATAGGACTTATTTTGTTCACTTCAGAATCTTCATATTCACCTCCTTACAACGCCCGCAATAAAAGTGTTTTCTACACACAGGGTCTCTCATCTTGTGGCAAATTTATTGCCCTTTCCGACTATGTGGTCAAATTTGATGTGACAACAAGGAAAACTAAATAATGATCATTTCAAAGAAAAATATTTTGTGAAATCAAGAAATGTTATGAATTAAAAAATAACCGTCAACATTTCGACCATGTGTTATATGACATTTTTTGTTGCAAATCACTCGTATAATCCCCCGTTGAACTTTAAAAGTAAACACCCTGTATACAGGGTGTCCCGGAAAATGTGAGAAATCTTTCAGATTCAGATAGAACAAAAAAGACAATATGACAAGTTCTCATAATTTTTTTCCTAGCGGCCCTTCCTACGAAGAAACGACCTCCTAAATGACGCCAGTGGAAATTCATTTCAGTGGAATAAAGTTCAAATACTTTCTTTCATTATTTTTTTTCGAAAACGGTTCATTTTATCGACACTGAACAAGAGTACCTTTTCTTTAGCTTAATGTTCAAAGTATTTAAATTTGTTTTTTTTAGCACCTTATCATACGGGGTGTTAAAGATGTTAGCATTAAAATGTACAACCCAGTCCGCCTCAGGTAAACTGAACAAGCTAATTGAAATTTGAGTTCGGTGATTTAAGAGGTCCTTAATACTATTAATCATATCAAATTTTCATCAAATTATATCGAGTATTTTGAAACTTATTTCACTAAAATGGATTTCCAGTGGCGTCATTTAGGAGGTCGTATCTTCGTAGGGTGGGCCATTAGAAAAAAAATTATGGGAAGTTGTCATCTTCATTTTTTATGTTTTATCTGAATCCGAGAGATTTCCCACATTTTCCGGGACACCCTGTATAATGATTAAAGTGTGGTTTCTATAATGTAATAAAGTTCCTTGACGATCATTAGCTGTCAGATGTTCAGAATCGAATAATGATTGTTCCAATATGAACACGCGTGGAAATGTTGCGGACCCATGATACTGTATACAGAAATCGATTAATATACTGCCAATGTTATCACAGGGTGTTTCGAAATAATTGAAATAAACTGTCATTAAAAACAAATTCTGACTGACTTGTAATTTTATTTCTCATAAAACAAATAGGTTTGCGGATATAAAAATCTTGAACTTCATTCATTCATTAATTATTTTCCTATCTTTATGCAATATAGGGTACTGAATACGATCTATTGTTCACAAACAATACGAATAATACACTGGCTCTTTTCAAACGAACTCAGCATTTTCGTTTCAAAGGAACGTGAATATTTTTCCTCACGAACAAGCTGGATTATTGAATTTTTGTTTATATGATTTCATCGACGATCTTTAGGACAAAAATAATTGGGAGATTGTACGTCGAACCTTTTCTGAAGTACCCAATTCTTTTAGAGATTATTTCTTATTATTATTTTCGAAGAATGTTTGCCTACGACATGATAGTTATTTAATCAACTAGGTTTATAATGACAGCGACTAATGATCAAGATATTTTAACGCGTGAGTGAAGCGAGATCATTTGTCGCCAGATTGGTAAATGAGTTGATTACAAGATTTTTCGAATTGAGAATAAATTTCTGATTGAAATACATTCTTGTTTTGTACAAGACATAACATTCGACATATTACAATTTCCATGTTTCTTTGTTTCAGTATTGTTTTTGTTTTGGCATTACTGTATTGCTTCTGAATCGAGGGGTAAACCGGTTCAGTAGATACTAGCGATACACCTAATAATACTGCGTTTTTTGATACATAGAAGACACTTGGTACAGTTGTTCTTTGAACCAATCTAGATGATTTGGCCCGAAGATCACTCGACTTTTTCCGCGTTGGTAGATATTAGGAGGGGGACGGGTGAAATACTGTTGAATTGAAAAAAAGTATAGCCTAGAGACAAGATCTGGCTATCAATTCCATATAATTTTAACCCAAGGGATCCGATTGTTGTGTCAGAAATGTGATCCAGATACAGAAAGTCTACAAAAACCGCCATTTTCAGAAAAATTGCCAACTTTTGGTGGAATTTTGTTTCTAACTCCCACTAGGTCGTGTAAGGTATCTAGACTTATGTTTTCGGTGTCAAGAAACTCATTCGTTGCAACAAAATTGACTTACAGGTAGTTCCGTACCCGAGGGTGGGCGATTGTGAGGGTTAGAGGGGTTGAAACCTCTCCCGAAATGAAGCCATTTTTTGCGATTTCTATGTGTTTGTATGAAATTATTTCTCTTCAAATATTTAAATATGTGTAGAATTTATTGCATTGAGAGTCTCCAAATACATCATTGACCTCCTCTGCGGTTACGTGATCCCCACTGAAAAGATATTTCACTTATAAATATCAAAAATTTGGTTGTAAATTATATCGAAAACATATAATATTCTTATACCTTGATGAAGCAGTGCCCCATACACTTTTGGCATGCAGAAGAACATGGCAGTCCATATTGCCTGTAGCTGCACCGAAGGTTCCAAAGTTTGTCCAGCAGTCACACCTCTCCAAAACACGGATTGCCTTCCATACCTGTGGCAACTTGGACCACAGAACCTTCTAGTGTCCATCCCCATCAGGACTTGTAGAGTTTCCTCCCAGAAAGTTTGCACAGCCCCAGATGTGGCCAGCGACATACGACGCTTTTTTATGTGTTCTTACAATGCACCACGAGTTGGGGGAAGAAGCAACGTGCTCACTTTCTGAAGTTCACACACACATTTATACCTGAAACTGTTCCCTACAAAAATAACTGTTTTTTTCCTTCTTGGTTAAATTTGAAGGAAAAAAGTACCTATTGCCTTTGATTCTATGCATACACCATACAATTTTACCGTGAATTTCTCCTAATCAGCGTATACTGTAGGGCTAATTTCAGATTGAGGCATAGAAATCTCCTTAAAAGTAGCAGTTTATGATTCGGCGTCCCATGCTGCCCACGCAGAACCCTTGACCTTACCGCAGAAAATTATGTGAAATCACACCCTGAAAAGGCATGGAAACCTCGCAGTGCCTCGGATGTATCATCTCCATGCATCCCGAAATTTAGTGAACACTAGTATAACGTTGTTTAGATCCAACATCATATTGCAGCCAAAGATGCCTCAAACCTTTCTGACAGAAAAAAAAGATACTGGGATCACAATAACATCAGAATCAGAGATTCCAACTAACCTTCTCTGTGCCCCAGCATTTTCGACTGCGTCCTGCAATGTTAGCACGTATGTATTTTCTATTTCATTTGTGGGCCACGAACGAACTCACTTGCTAGACGTGTAACGCAATTCTTCCGTCAGCTTCCTCCATTCTCAAGCAGGACGCTCCGTTTAGAGTAGTTGAGTCAGAACTTGATGCTACAATTGTTTGGTTGATATTCATCATAAACTTAATACCTTAGAATTCATCAAGAGAGAGTACGACTCAAAAATTTGAATAGATCTTCCTTGTTGGAAGCGTTTCTTAAATAGTCTGCCCAGTTAGTGGGAAGTTCATCTTAAACATTAAAGAAAGAAAAGTCACGTTCTCATCGCATGGTTTTCACACATCTCTTTGACGATATAAGGGAGGAAGTTTTGAATAAATTCGTTTGTTCAACCTTTGATTACACGACGTACCCAAAAACGCGATCAGTACGAGTGGCTTGTTTCAGGGTTTTTTTGTAAGTACAAGTCCCATTGCAAACATCAATGCATTAAAACTATGATTACAATAAATGAAGACCGAATATGTGTGAAATTATATGTACGTAGGTAGAATGTGCAACATACATTGTGCGCGGAGGCGCGGCTTAGAGGCCACCGAAGGACCATTTTCAATCAATTTATATTGTGTGACGACCTTTTTTTCCCTGCTGGTGATCTACGGTTCGGTTTCCTTTCCTCGGGCGCCAGTTGTGATAATTTTCCTCAAGGTCACAACTCCTTGATGACGTCGTTCACTTACCTAAGCCTGGGTAGCTTTTAAACAGTTGGAGAAGGGCTCGGTTCAATCTGAGTTCTTAGCGATTGAGTAGAGTCTATCAAATAACCAACGAGTATCGAGTCTGCTCACCTTCAGGTTAAAGAAACACACAAAAAATATATATACAAATTTATTTACAGTATATACAATTTATATTTACAATGAACAAATAAAGAAATATTCCAGAATACAAAGAGAAAATAAAATATAATTCAAACAAAAAGAAAACACGATCACTGTTGTTCTTCCAACCTGAAATTCAAAATAATAAGCGATTTTTAGCGGTGAGCAAACTGAGCAGGTGATACAAGCGGTGGAGAAGGTGAAAAAGCGGTGAGAGCGATGTAAAAATAAATAGGCGGTGAGAGCAGGTAAAAACAAACGGTAAGAACAATGTAAAATAAACAGTAAAAGCAGGTAATAAAATAAAACACAGAAACAGATATATTTCTTCAGCAAGAGAGCATACACTTAAACAGGTAATCAGTAATCTGAATTATCGGTTGGCTGTCTGGAAACTACAGGTACCTTACTGTGTTCAACTACATACACGACAGAAATTTCTACCTGTGCCCACAGATAAAAATTGGTTCGGAACAGGAAAACTGATTCAAAATAAAAAAAATAAAAAAAAAAAAATATAACAGGTCAGGTCACACCCTTACACCAGTTTAGGTGGGTTGCCAGTCGTGCTTAAGCCGCAATAGCCAACCACACCTCACCTAGTGCCCTGGGGACGGACGGAAACGGAAAATAAAAAAAAATGAAAAATAATGTCAACAGGTCGGGTCAACACTTGCACCAGTTTAGGTGGGTTGCCAGTCGTGCTTAAGCCGCAATAGCCAACCACACCTCACCTAGTGCCCTGGGGACGGACGGAAACGGAAAATAAAAAAAATGAAAAATAATGTCAAAGGTCGGGTCACACCCTTGCACCAGTTTAGGTGGGTTGCCAGTCGTGCTTAAGCCGCAATAGCCAACCACACCTCACCTAGTGCCCTGGGGACGGACGGGAACGGAAAATAAAGAAAATGAAAATGAAAAATTATATCGACAGGTCGGGTCACACCCTTGCACCAGTTTAGGTGGGTTGCCAGTCGTGCTTAGCCGCAATAGCCAACCACACCTCACCTAGTGCCCTGGGGACGGACGGAAACAGAAATAAAAAAAAATGAAAAATAATATCAACTGGTCGGGTCACACCCTTGCACCAGTTAGGTGGGTTGCCAGTCGTGCTTAAGCCGCAATAGCCAACCACACCTCACCTAGTGCCCTGGGGAGGACGGAAACGGAAAAAAAAAATAAAAAAAAATATAAATTTCGGGTCACACCCTTGCACCAGTTAAGGTGGGTTGCCAGTCGTGCTTAAGCCGCAATAGCCAACCACACCTCACCTAGTGCCCTGGGGACGGACGAGAACGGAAAAATAAAAAAAAATGAAATAAAATAAATTAAAAAAAATATCAATATTTCGGGTCACACCCTTGCACCAGTTTAGGTGGGTGCCAGTCGTGCTTAAGCCGCAATAGCCAACCACACCCCACCTAGTGCCCTGGGGACGGACGAAACGGAATAAAAAAAAATGAAAAATAAATTCTACTTAGACACTCTGTATGAACGGAACACTTAACGGAATTCTGTCGTGTAAAACTTTATAGGGCAGGGTCGAAAAAGGGAACACAGTAAGTAAAATACAAGCAGCCAAATTAAGTATTTCAAAGCCCAAAAAGGCCTTACCTCTGTATCACTGGTACACTGACGCGAATTCTTCTTTTGAAAACGAAAACGAATTTCAAAAAGTAATTTATTTACTTTCAAAAATCAATTTTATTTGCAAGTGAAACTGGCTAAATTCAAGAATAATTTAAGATGATGAATTTAACTTCGAAGCAAAGAAAATTAACGGCAATTAATAAGCGACACGAAAACTCGGAGCTGAATTAATGATTTTCGGGCGAATTTTGGTTATAACGGCATGTCCCCACCGACCAAGACATGCGTCAAAATTCCAGAAAATTCGACGGCGGGGTTAAAACGGTGCTCTCGGATTGGCCACTTCTCCCAAAACTCCATTTTCGGCTTCGAGAAAATTCGGAACATTCGGTTAAAATCGGAATTAAAACGGCGGACAATTTCTCTATCAAATTCCCAACCTCTGAAAAACACGAGCAGCATATGTAGAAAAAAACGGTAAATAACAAACTGCATCTCGGACTGGTGTTTTTCTACATAGGTTGGAAATCGAAATTGAAATAATTTATTTCGTATCACAATATTCCGAATTCTCAATTTTTCAATTTCATTTATATTGGGTACCTAAATTTAACGGAATGAAATTGAACGGAATGGAATTTTTCTGGCAATAATTCGGTATCATTTTCATATTTCATCGTCGGGAAAATAAATAAACGGACGATTGAAATAATAATGAGAATTATTATAATTCACAACATTATTAACGGATTAATTAATTATTAATTCTCTGAGCAGGACATCTTGAGAAAATAATAAGACGCGGTCACTCTCAACAGAAACATCGTAAAACGGTATACGGGGGATGTCCGAATTGAGAGGGACCCAAACGAACAATATCGGAACGAAATTATTCTTGCTTCGGTTTATTTTCCTCGACATCGACATGAATGATATATACGGCGGTCGGAAATTATTACCAGGACGGAATAATATCGTACTGTTTTACCAGTAGTCAATTATTGTGGTATATTTAGCGGCTTTAGTAATGAGCGGAAAAAACGCTTCATTACACACTCCCTTTTCCTCACAAAAAAAAATGAAGCCGTAGGCTCCTATTTTTTTTCAGAGACGGATTGTCTGGGTGCGGTTTCGGGATATGACGGATATGATATACTAGTACTGTATAACATATTACGGACTCACGTGGGTCTGAGTCGGTTCTTCACCTGACTCATCTCCACGGAACGGTTTCAAGTCTATGACATGAATTGCAGGAAGTATCCCCCAAGTCACAAACGACTGGGGACACTATTCGGGTAACGGTATACGGATATTTCGGCACGCGCATGCTCTTTGCTCTTACTTGAGAATTTTACTACTTTACATTGCTCTGGGTTGAATCACCCCCTGCCTCATTTCCACGGAACGGTTTCAAGTCTTTGACATGAATACTACGGAGGTATTTGCCGGAAGCGTCCTTCAAGTCATATACGACTGGGGACAATATTCGAGTAACGGTATACGGACCGGCGTACTTAGCAGCCAGTTTGGAGGCGAAACCTCCTACGGCAGATGATAAGGGGTGCTCTCGACGCCAAACCTTATCACCTATTTTACAGGTCCACTCTCTTCTACGGAGGTTATAGTGGTGACTCTGTTGGGAGAACGCTCTGGCTAGGTGAATTTTTACAAATTCATGCGTCTCCTGGAGTCGTTTGATACGGTCGGCATATTGGGTCAAACCCTGGACGGTCGGTTCTTCGGCCAAACCGGTTGTATCTCTCTCTGGGATACGGCGGTTGTTTCCGGCGATCTGAATTCTCGGCCGAAATTCAGAAATGCCGGTGTGAATCCAGTGGACTCATGTTTGGCCGAGTTTAAGGCAAAAGCCAATTCTGTGCTCGTCCCATTTACGGTGATCACCGCAAAACTCGGCGATCATGGTTTTGATGGTGCGGTTAGCCCTCTCGACCGGGTTACACTGCGGAGAGTAGACTGGTGCAAACCTATGGTTTATACCCATCTGTCGGAGGTTTCCCTTGAATAGTCGTCCATCGTACTGGGATCCATTGTCACTGATGACGGTCCGGGACAACCAAACTTCAAGACTACTTGATCGTAGAAAGCTTGAAACACTCCTTTTCCGGTTGCCGTTCTGAGCGGTTTGCACTCAATCCACTTTGAAAAACGGTCTTGGAACATCACCAAGAAAGTGTTACCCTTTTTCGAGCGAGGCAGTGGGCCTATCAGGTCGGTGCTGACGGTATTCCATGGCTCACTTATGTGATACGGTTGCATTTTTCCTGAAGGCTTCTGCTGGCTAACTTTGTACCTCTGACACTGTCCACAATGTCGTACGTACTTGGCCACCTCTAGGAACATTCCAGGCCAGTAATAATTCTGGGCCACTCGAGTTATGGTCTTCGCGACTCCCAAGTGGCCTGCTGCTGGCCCGTCATGGTTTTCCTGTATCACGGTCAACCTATCTTCGGTCGGGACGCAGAGTTTCCAAGGAGTTCCCATTTCTGGTTCGGTAAAGTCATTAGAACTCCAGAAATGTCGGTATAACTTCCTCCTGAATACGGTAATCAGGATATTCGGACGGTTCCTTGGAGACTTCTTGGTATTTCTTCACGTACCATGGGCAAAGGATCGCTTTTTCGGTCAGGCAAGATTGATCATCATACGGTAACGGGTCCCTAGACAGGGCATCTGCCACCCGGTTCAAAGCTCCTTTCCTGTACTTGGGATTGTAGGGACGATACCTTTGCTTGATGGGTTCGGTGCCAGGTTTGATTTTGATCTCCTTCTTGATCATGTCAGTTATACCACTCACGTTCTCGAACTTCTTGAGTTCATCCTTTAAGAATTTGTCCAGAATTCGCTGTTCTTGTGATGTTGTTAACGGATCCATCATCGAGAGTTCTGAGGTGTTTTCGGAGGTACGGTGGAATTCCACAGTGGTACATCTCCAAGGAAACATCGTGAGGTTTTGAGATGTATTCGGAAATTATGACATGTCAGAGATCCATTCCCAGAATGACGTCCATGGGCAAATTCGGAACTAAAAATAGGTGCGAGTCGATAAACTCGTTCCCAATTTTCAGTGTCGGTTCGAAGACTTCCTAACTGCAACTGAATTTCCATCAGCCACAGTAGTCCTCATGTCGGTGACCCCAATCGGTATTATTCCCAGTCTCCTACATCTATCGGCAGTCTTTTGACTCAGGAAGGACCTCGAAGCTCCGGTGTCCAATAAGGCTTCGAAAGATTCATTGCTATGTACACGGTGATAATCGGTCGGTTTTCTTTCGGTGAAGGTTTTTGAACCATAGGGGATGCTTTTGTCGGAATCTGCCTTCTCCCCACTAGGCAGCTCCGCTCTAGTTTTCCGAACACTGGCAGTCCCTGGACAAAATCCCCTGTTTGCCACACCGAGAACAAAATATCCTCGGAGTAGATCGGCATTCCCTTCGCGTGTGTCCCATCTTTCCACATCGCCAACATTGAACTTCTGTGTCCTTAAAGCTCAGCCTATTGGTTTCACCTCTCCAAATTTAGTAGGAGCTTTCCTTTCTGGTTCCTCCCGCCGGATTTTCGGCGGCATTTGCGGCTTAACTGGCGGAAGTGTCGGTTCCTTCGGTCCTGGCACTGCATCTTTCGGACGTTGATGCACGTATACCAGGTTCGGTTCATCCAATAGTCCCTTCTGTGACGGCGGTGGAGTGTAACTGTCGGCCTGCCACTGGACCAACTCAATCATTCTCCCTTTGTCCAACAACTGCTTATAAGTCCGGGTTTCCTGAAAGGCCAATGCTTTCTGCAGATGAGGTAACAGGCGTTTCCTAATAAGGTTAACCTGCTCTTCCTCAGACGGTCTCCTGGTTGTCAACTTAAGGAACAAATTTTGCATCTTAGTCACGAAGAAAAGTATCTTCTCCTGTTTTCCTTGTGTCCTCCGCCTGATCTCATCTAATAAGCTTTCCTCGTATTCCGGTGGCAAGAAAGCATCGAGTAGCTGATCTTTAAAGTCCTCCCAATCAGCGAATGTACCTCTCCTAGGAATGTACCATTCCTTGGCATCACTCCTCAGTAACTCGAAAATACTTTCGAACAGCTGCTGGTGGCTGACCTTTCGGGTTTCGGCTAGTTGTTCGACTTCCTCCAGGAAGGAAGTCACACTAGTGGAACCATCGAAGAAGTAAACGTTCCACATATACACAGGGACGGACGGATAAACTGGCGATGTCACGTAACTATTTGGAGTTAGTGTTGTTCTGCCAATTTCCCTTGGACTTCTTGGACGATTGCGGTTCGGGCTTCTCCTATCGATTGTCCCATTGTTGTCATGTCCATTTAACTCCACAACTTCCGGTACAATTTGACAGGATTCTGTCGAAACGGCCACGGATCTTCTTAGAAATCCAGGAATTCGGCTGGTCGGCGCTGGTTGAGAATTCCCAAGTTCGTCCTGGTCCTCCAAATTCAGGAAGGGAAACGAAACCCTCCTGGTTGACTCAGCCAAAATGGGTCTACTTCCCTGAGTTTCTCTGTCCAGCAATTCCTCATCATGTCCTAGTGAACTCGTGAAGTTCAGTCGGCGTCGGACAGCCTCTGAAGCTCGATCCAGCGTACGCTGAAGGAAGTCCAGCAGTACTCCAATCAGCAGAGAAACTGAAGCTGCATTGTTAACTGGTCGGTTTCTCGTACTTTCCGCTTGTCCTGTGGGGCTTGAGTTGCCCTGGCATGTCCTGTTCGGCGGGCTGTCCGTTCCAATATCACGGGATTGGTTGTCTGGGATGTCCTGAAAAGAGATCAGGTCAGCATCCTGGTTAGCTTCGGGCACTTCTTCGGTTCCTTGATTCCTCGAGACTCCTGTTACATCGATACATTCCCCCAAGGATGCATGTAACATGTGCCTTGTCTCAGCTAAGGTTTTTGCATCCCTTAGCATTTCCTGAGTCCGAGTAAGGACTTCCTCCAGGTCGTTTATCCTGACCTTTTCCTGCAAGTTGGTCGGTATCAATCGGCTCAAACGGTTACGGACGTGGATCAGCCGGCTTCTCAGTCGAATCTCTTCGTTAACTGGGTTTTCCTCATCGAATTCCCGGACATCCTCTAGTATGGAATTCAGGATCCTGTTGGCGGTGTCCAACTCCCTATCTACGTTCCTTGACACTAGTAGGAATGGAATCCTCTGAGCCAGCACCCTGCGTAAAGCCGCTCGGTTCTCCTGAAAGGTCCTGCCGGCTTGCATCCACGTGCCTCGAGCTCCCATACCAACTCCTCTGCTC
Source organism: Propylea japonica (assembly GCA_013421045.1). Taxonomy (NCBI): domain Eukaryota; kingdom Metazoa; phylum Arthropoda; class Insecta; order Coleoptera; family Coccinellidae; genus Propylea; species Propylea japonica. The sequence goes on from CM024240.1 coordinate 41,021,175, forward strand.
TCAGACGGTTCACCTCCATTGGCGGGCTCTCCAACGGTAATGTCCTCTTCTCCACGGTAAGATATCTGATAGAAATTGGTCCCTGCTCGGGCGCCAATTTGTGACGACCTTTTTTTCCCTGCTGGTGATCTACGGTTCGGTTTCCTTTCGCTCGGGCGCCAGTTGTGATAATTTTCCTCAAGGTCACAACTCCTTGATGACGTCGTTCACTTACCTAAGCCTGGGTAGCTTTTAAACAGTTGGAGAAGGGCTCGGTTCAATCTGAGTTCTTAGCGATTGAGTAGAGTCTATCAAATAACCAACGAGTATCGAGTCTGCTCACCTTCAGGTTAAAGAAATACACAAAAAATATATATACAAAATTTTTACAGTATATACAATTTATATTTACAATGAACAAATAAAGAAATATTCCAGAATACAAAGAGAAAATAAAAATAATTCAAACAAAAAGAAAACACGTATCACTGTTGTTCTTCCACGACAGAAATTTCTACCTGTGTCCACAGATAAAAAGTGGTTCGGAACAGGAAAAAATGATTCAAAATAAAAAAAATTAAAAAAAATATATATAACAGGTCAGGTCAAACTTAATATTTTCCATCCAAAACTCTTAGTTTGGAATTTTGATTTTTTTTTTTAATGTTATCGTGTTTTGAACTGGACATAATTGAAATTAACAAAAGGTTTTTTTTAGCGAGTCGTTTAATAGATATTTAATCAACTAGGTTATTTGAGAGAGCGACTTATAGTCAAGATATTTTAAAGCGTTCGCTCCGCTCACGGATTAATAGTTCGAGACCATTAGTCGCTAGATTAATTGATTAATAACTGGGTTGATTACAAGATTTTTCCGACGACATCAATATGAATTGTATAAAGATTCTTGATTGAAATAAACTCTTATTTTTCACAAGACATACATTTGACATAAATATAAATGTCTATATTTCTATGTTTCTGTTGAGTTGAGACATTACTCTATCGCTTCTGAATGCTTTATGTTCGTTTGTTCATGGAAATAGCACACTGGAACAGCATCAATTAAACATCAAAATTGATCATTTATATTAATTTTTGTACAAATTAAAATCACCTTTGGGTCGACGAAATAATTATTTTGATAAATTCCGGATATACAGACAGGTTACCTTGACGACATACCAAAAAAAGTTCTAGAGAAAGAGTGACGTCTTGTCAACAAATTAGATGGAAATGTTTCTTATGGTTTTCTGAGCTCTATATGGAATTCATTCAGTTAACAAACTGTAGCTAGAATATTCGCCAATAAATTACTTGAAATCATGATAAAAGATACCTGAATCGTATGTTGAAAAAAGGTCGCATTGCTCCATAGAGCTCTCCTGAAAAAATTCCGCCATAACATCATAAAAATCTGTTTTTCTTGTCGAAATAATGAAAACGTAAAAACCACAAAGTCCATAACATACAGCGAGATTGTTTTCTTAACACCAGTGTTTGTAATGCAAGAAAATATGAACAAATTTTTTATCTATAGAAATGAAACGAAAAAAAAATATTTTAGTTCTTTGTCTATTTGAAGCACGCGAAAGTCTGCCATTTCCATGTCCCAACAAGTACATGAAGGGCTTAGTGCTTGGTAATTCCTGAAAGTGCTTGGTAATTCCTGAAAGTGCTTGGGAGCACTTTGGTGCTCGGGAGCACTTTTTCGAATTACTAAGCACTAAGCCCTTTCAAAAAATTCGCGAAGCACCAAGCACTAAGCACTGGTTCAATCAAGTGCTCGCGAGCATAGTGCTTACGAGCACGAAAGTGCTTCGAGTGCTTTCACGAGCACTGAGCACAAGGCTTCGGCACAGCTCTGTCGAAGGTCGGGTCACACTTGCACCAGTTTAGGTGGGTTGCCAGTCGTGCTTAAGCCGCAATAGCCAACCACACCTCACCTAGTGCCCTGGGGACGGACGGAAACAGAAATAAAAAAAAATGAAAAATAATATCAACTGGTCGGGTCACACCCTTGCACCAGTTTAGGTGGGTTGCCAGTCGTGCTTAAGCCGCAATAGCCAACCACACCTCACCTAGTGCCCTGGGGACGGACGGAAACGGAAAAAAAAAATTAAAAAAAATATCAATATTTCGGGTCACACCCTTGCACCAGTTTAGGTGGGTTGCCAGTCGTGCTTAAGCCGCAATAGCCAACCACACCTCACCTAGTGCCTGGGGACGGACGAGAACGGAAAAATAAAAAAAATAAAATAAATAAAAAAAAAAATATCAATATTTCGGGTCACACCTTGCACCAGTTTAGGTGGGTTGCCAGTCGTGCTTAAGCCGCAATAGCCAACCACACCCCACCTAGTGCCCTGGGGACGGACGGAACGGAAACGGAAAATAAAAAAAATGAAAAATAAATTCTACTTAAGACACTCTGTATGAACGAAACAAGTTAACGGAATTCTGTCGTGTAAAACTTTATAGGAGCAGGGTCGGAAAAAGGGAACACAGTAAAGTAAATACAAGCAGCCAAATTAAGTATTTCAAAGCCCAAAAAGGCCTTACCTCTGTATCACTGGTACACTGACTCGAATTCTTCTTTTGAAAACGAAAACGAATTTCAAAAAGTAATTTATTTACTTTCAAAAATTAATTTTATTTGCAAGTGAAACTGGCTAAATTCAAGAATAATTTAAGATGATGAATTTAACTTTGAAGCAAAGAAAATTAACGGCAATTAATAAGCGACACGAAAACTCGGAGCTGAATGAATGATTTTCGGGCGAATTTTGGTTATAACGGCATGTCCCCACCGACCAAGACATGCGTCAAAATTCCAGAAAATTCGACGGCGGGGTTAAAACGGTGCTCTCGGATTGGCCACTTCTCCCAAAACTCCATTTTCGACTTCGAGAAAATTCGGAACATTCGGTTAAAATCGGAATTAAAACGGCGGACAATTTCTCTATCAAATTCCCAACCTCTGAAAAACACGAGCAGCATATGTAGAAAAAAACGGTAAATAAACAAATGCATCACGGACTGGTGTTTTTCTACATAGGTTGGAAATCGAAATTGAAATAATTTATTTCGTTTCACAATATTCCGAATTTCTCAATTTTTCAATTTCATTTATTTATTGGGTACCTAAATTTAACGGAATGAAATTGAACGGAATGGAATTTTTCTGGCAATAATTCGGTATCATTTTCATATTTCATCGTCGGGAAAATAAATAAACGGACGATTGAAATAATAATGAGAATTATTATAATTCACAACATTATTAACGGATTAATTAATTATTAATTCTCTGAGCAGGACATCTTGAGAAAAATAAGACGCGGTCACTCTCAACAGAAACATCGTAAAACGGTATACGGGGGATGTCCGAATTGAGAGGGACCCAAACGAACAATATCGGAACGAAATTATTCTTGCTTCGGTTTATTTTCCTCGACATCGACATGAATGATATATACGGCGGTCGGAAATTATTACCAGGACGGAATAATATCGTACTGTTTTACCAGTAGTCAATTATTGTGGTATATTTAGCGGCTTTAGTAATGAGCGGAAGAAACGCTTCATTACAATATGTACAGTGTGGCGGCATGCGAAATGTGAACGATTTTTTTCCTATTGTAAATTGGGCTTCATTAATATTTTATGTGTCAGTTGCAGGAACGTCCATTAAAATTTAAAGGTCCGTTAAACTCTTAATCCTCCATTATTACAAGGAACTAATGGAGGATAAGGGTTTAATGGACCTTTAAATTTTAATGGACGTTCCTGCAACTGAGCATATGTCATCGTATATCTATGATTATATCGCGCAGTAATTGACAACCAACGTCAAAATAAATCGATCAGAAGACTACTCTATGCCGAAGCCTAGTTTAATCAACTAAAAGAGCCAAATTTGTTCTGTAGAGTCATTCACATCACATTTCGCATGCCGCAACTGTACATATTTGAAAAAAATTAAGTTTTATACAAACACATAAATATAGTAAAAAATGGCAAAGGTAATGTTTTATTTTCATTTCGGGAGAAATTTCAACCCGTCTAACCCTCACAATCTACCACCTTTGGGTACAGCACTGCCCGTAGGTTATTTTTGTTACCATAAATGAATTCCTTGGCCCCAAAAGCATAAGTCTTGACACCTTACACGACTTAGTGGACGTTAGAAACAAAAATCCTCCAAAAGTCGGCCATTTTTCTAAAAATGGTGGTTTTTGTGGACTTTCTGTATCTGGATAACATTCCTGACACTATTATCCGATTCCTTGGGTTGGAATGATGCGAAATTGACACCCACATCTTGTCTTTAGACTATACTTATTTTTTTATTTAACAGTAATTCGGCAGGCATTGTTGGGCATTCGCTGGCATTGTATGAGATAATGTTTCACATTTAGAACCTCAAATACTGCAAAACATGACTTGGGCGGCAGATGCTTGACATCGGTTGGCATTTCGTACACATTACACTAACCTTTTATTTTGATGTCGACGGAAAATATCGTTAATGGGCAACTGAATTCAAAAATCCGATCAGATCCAATTACAAGTTTTGAAAATATCCCGGAATTAAAATTTCAAATTCCCAAACCACCCAACCAATTTGACCCACAAACGAGCTGAAAATAATTTTGATCGCAGATGTACCATAAAAATTTCAATTCTCTTTATCATTCCGTCATACAATTCAAATTTAAGTATCTTCACTAAGTTCTGGAGTCTTCATAGAATCATTGAATATTTAATTATAAAATTTGATCCGATCGTCTGTCTAGGTTTCATTAAAGTCAAAATATCAAATTTCAAATAATAATCATAACAAAACTATTCGACCGATTTGACCCATTAACGCACTCAACCAAGTTATTTCGACCCTGCACCTACCATGAAAACATTACTGACATTTTGACCAAACCATTTTTGATTAGGGAATCAAAAAGATCAGAAACAATCGCTTACAAAATTGTTATAACTCATATTCATTCAAAACTGACAGTCGTCCTCCGAGTAAATGAATGGATAAAATTTTATTTGTTCATTCGAAAAGAATCATAATGGCAATAAACTTTTTTTAGGGTACGTTAAGAATATATCAATTTTTCATTTGGATAAATATACATATTTCATGAGTTAGTCGACTCATATGAAACTGTTATTGTACTTTTCTTCGCAGTTTTCGTAAAAATGTTATATTGTTGAGAAAATGATATTTAGGAGCAAATCTTTCTTTCGAATGAGACTCAACCACTTATTTTATCCATGGTCACATCCATAAAAATCATCCGGACAAGAGTTCAGGAAGGCAGGTCATTTACCCAGTGTTTGATAAGTTCCGTGTTTCATGCCGAAAACCTTTCTATTACAGATTCACACTACACCTATATTTATTATTCAACTAATTGTTTTTGGATTATGTTCAATTCTTAATACATAGGTATCTCCTAGAACAGTCAGGTCTCAATCATAGTTCGAGTTCAGAGAATTTTTAGTGATTGCGAAACAGTATTCATATGATGGGTCATGTGAATGAATCTGTATTTTTATGGCTCTTCATAAAAACACGGTTTATCCTTATTACCTCGCCTATTCAAGCGAACCTATTCTCTGAATTTCCAAATATAGATTTTCTGTACATGATATAAATATCATTCAAACAAATTAAACGTGTTTCTTCAGAAGACATATTTTCATATTAGCTGAATTAGACGTGCTCTTATGAAAAACACAATTTCAAAATGATATGAAATAAACGAGATTGACACAAAGTGATGATGAAACTTGTCATAAGGAAGGGGAGCGTTATATTTTATCTTCAATAAATTTTTTTGCTACTAGTATCTTTTGCTCAAGGTGAATTTACATTTAATCAGATTAAACATGCTTCTACGTTTATTTCCATAGATTTATGGTGATGGTTTATATATTTGAGCTACAATGAAATGGTACAGCATTGAATATTTTAATATACAGGCTGTACTTGATAATGTGAGAAATCTCTCAAATTCAGATGAAGCATAACAAATAAGCTGACAAGTTCTCATCATTTTTTCCTAGCGGCCCTTCCTACGGAGATATGGCTTCGCGAATGACGCCACTGTGAATCCATTTCACTGAAATAAATTTCAAACTACTCAACATAATTTAATGAGAAATTGATATGATGAACACTTAAGAAGTTTGAAATAAAATTATTCAGAAAAATTGATCATGTTTTTCAACCTGAAAGTTAATTTATTTCGCAAACGGTTAATTTTATGGATAATAAACAAGAATACTTTTTCTTCAGCTAAATGTTCAAGGTATCCAAGTTTGTAGTTTTTTGATTCCTTATCATACCGGGTGTAAAAAATGTAAGCATTAAAATGTAGAACCTATTCCACCCCTGATAAACTGAAAAGGCTGATTTAAATTTGAGGGCAGAACTTTAAGAGGTCCGTAATAGTGTTCATCATATCAAACTTTCATTGAATTATTTTAAGTTGTTTGATATTTATTCCAGTAAAATGGATTTCCAGTAGTTTAAAAGGCGGTATCTCCGTAGGAAGGGCCGCTAGAAAAGAAATTATGGGAACAAGTCATCTTATTTTTATGTTCCATCTGAATCCAAGAGTTTTCACGGACACCCTTTTTGTAATAGATTCTGAGGCAGGTTCACCAGTAATTTCAAATGTTAGTCCTTCACACATTCGTGAAATAGGTACTTTATACCTACATACTTCATGTGATTATTAATTGTGCTAAACCATTCTTACCTTAATATCTGTTGAAAATAGAAATGTATTCAATTCGATATTCCATTGTTGAAAAGGTAAAGTATTCGGAAAAACTGCTCGAACTCTAAAACTTTCGATATCTGCAAACTGTAGTTGAAAAAGTTTTCGCATAAGGACTCATTTGTAAGAGGAATTTAAAAAAAAAGCTCGTTAGTCGTTATATCATATTGAGCATTGAATTTATATGGTCAACCAATTTATGGATTATCTAGGTCATGAATCAAACTTCTAATCTTTAATTTGACTTCTTTTGGAGTTCATATCAGAACTGATGAGAGATGAATGACAACCTTAAAATCCATTAACGTGAATTAAGTCATCAGCAGTAAGTACGTCGTACACACAGAATGAAAATTCCAATTCGAACATATCAAAATTATAGAACAAATTCATTTTTTCAGAAGAAAAATATTTGACAACTAAATCCTGAAGCAAGTCAAACTTTTATTCATTTTTGACTCTTGTTGCACCCTGTGCCATCCCATTAACCTTCTAAATTTTTTGAATAGGGAGTGTAGGTTATGTGGTCTTTTTTTGGCAAGGTTCTTCACAGGCGTGCAGAAATTTTTCAGTATCCGAAAATAACCCATGAATGTAATGCGATAAGGCACGATAAGATTCGAAGGGACTCTTCTAGAGAAGACTTGAGATTTTCTGAATCAAAGAAAATAATTCTTTAAATTATTTTCAACATTTTTAAATTTTTGAATAATTTCCAGAGTATGATTTCGATCGTGCTGAAATTTTGCATTCATATATACTCCGTTCACGAAAGGTTGAGCACATAGTAGGCGTTCCTTTATTTATCTGAAGTTGTCAGTATTTGCTGTCATTACGTAAAATAAATTCAATGTTGCCGAATGTACCCGGCCTCTTCCGACGAGCTTGCGAGTTATCAGACAACTCTATGCAATATTGACAACATTGCGTATCAATCTGACAGAAAAATAAACATCATAACCTAAAATTTTAATATACACAGTGGAATATGTCAAATTGTCATGGCCAACCGCCGGCTCAACCTTTCGTGAACGGACTATACTTATCGTGAATCTGAAGTCACACACAAAATTTTGAGGTATTAACTTTATTGCTCCACCAACGAATAAGCCCGCAAGAGAACTTGCCTTGGGTGCCAGCGTGGATAAAAAAGGATAATGGTTGATTTTAACCTCCAAGTTAGGTAAAATGAATTTATGCTCTTCATTTTTATTTTCATCAACTAGAAAACCATATTTTGTTTTATATCGAGAATCTCTTGTTCATATTATAGCTGAAAATATAGGTTATGTTTTTGTCCTTCAGTTTTTCAGAAAATACGATTTTCACATTTGAATTTTCGAAGTTTTTTTTAATGTATGTTATTTTGTACTTCCTTTCCCTACTCAGCCACTTCTGAAGCTATTGTTGCTCCCGATATGCATAAAGGAAATTGTTTATGTACTCAAAGCACTTTTTGTGTTATTATTCATACAATTCAGAACATTCATCAGGCGAATGTAATATATTCTGCTGCATCAAAACTCGTTCATTACATTCTTTCGGAACAAGATATAATAATTTCAGATCGATTCCGATAGGTACGGGATCTTGTTGGAAGAGAATATTACAACAATTATATCGGCAATGAATTCCATTATGTTATCCAATTCCGAAACGGAATTGAATCCGCAAATCATGAATAATTTCAACGTGTTCCCTAATTTTCTTTCGATTAGAATTGACAGCCCGCTGCCGGTACCGCTTATCCCATTAACGCCATTTTCTTTCGTTATTGTTATTTTGGATTTCGCTCCAATTATCCCTTTTTACACCCTATGCCTCGTAAATTTCGACAATGAAATTTTTTCTGTTCGGGTTATATGATTCCTGCGAACTTTTGGGGTGGATCTAGGACAGTGGCGTAGAACGAAATCTATAAAATGACCGGGATGAGGGAATGTCTGCAGATTCTGCTAATTCTATTACTGTCATTTTGGTGGAACTGTATTAGTGTTGTTTAGTTTTGCCGAATGACAGATTTGATAGAATTGACAGCCCGCTGCCGGTACTGCTTATCCCATTAACGCTATTTTCTTTCATTATTGTTATTTTAGATTTCGGTCCAATCATCCCTTTTTACACTTCATGTCTCGTAAATTTCGACAATGAATTTTTTTCTGTTCGGGTCATATGAATCCAATGTCATGAACCTTTGGGGTGAACCTAGGACAGTAGCATAGAACGAAATCTGAAAAAAAATTGAAAAAGCACTGAGCAGGTGCTTTCGAGCGCTCGTTCATTGGTGAAGCAATGAGGATATAACCTCCAAATTTTGTTTGGAACATGGGATTGATACTAAATGCAAAATCTAAGCACGATCGGAATAATATTCTGGAAATTATTCAGAAACGGAAATATGTAAAAACATGACAATTCTAGAAATTAAAAAAATTCTATAGTTCTGATGATGCGAACCCCTCGAAATTGTGCATAAACATTCAGTATATCAATCTTCTTTCAAAAAATAAATTTCACTCGAATCGGATGTCTTATTATGGAAATATAAAGATTCTTCTTTTCAATATTTCAATTGGATTTTCTATGGTTCTGTTAACACTATGGCTACAAAATTTTGCACGAGGCTTGTTCTGAGTATCTAACATGTGGCCACAAAATGTCATTTCGATTGGTTCCGTTTTGTCTGAGACATCGAATGGAAAAATTTTGAACGGCAATATTTTGTGGAACGCCCTCTACGATTTGGCTGAGTTTCTAGGACAATTTCTTAAATAGTTATCGTGTTTACGGCAGGACGGACTCACTGAATAATCCGAGGTCAAAGTCAATTCTGTCGGGCCCGGTATAATGCTTGTGCGTTCTTTTATGGTCCGAATTAGTTGATAAGTACTCGAGGTATGATGAATTTCCATTCGAATGTTTCCGAAACTATAAATTAGGGTTCATATTCCATACAATTTTATTTTATCAATATACAAGAAACGAGATATCTGATAAAGTGAAAACATAATATTTAGCTGCTAAATACTAATAGAAAGAGCTTCGTGAAATTTCGTAAAGTTCATAAGAAAGGAGAACTGTTCCACATAAATCACTAGAATTCTAACTGCATTGATCATCTGTATCTGTACCTATTCTTTTCACGTAAATTCAGCTCTCAAGCTTAATTGTTTACAAAAGAATTAATGTGTTTTTAATTATACGTTGGGTCAAAAATTCAAATCACACCTCAAATGGAATTAATTTTCATACTCTGACAAAATTTTTCGACGTTCCTATCTTTGATATTGATCATTTAAATTTCTCCCGTCATGCAAGTTAAACGCTTTTGTATGGTTGTTTGTTTTAGGAAAAGAGTCACTCAAATCTGATTATACAGGGTGGCCATTTGAAAACGAAACAGACGAGATTACAGACGAAATAAATTTTTTCGATAGAAATGCTCGGACAGGTCGATTTCTGTTTCGAGGGGGACAACTTAATATGTAGGTTACGGACGCATAGCGCTTCAACCCTTGCTACTACAACCCTCACCCCCAATTTTTGAATAGGGAAGATGGGGTGAGTGATACCTCATTTGAAAGGTATTTTTGTACTGATTTCAGCACAGTAATTGTTTTTTCATTTTATGCATTAGTTCTCGAAATATTCTCAACTAAGTATTTGAAAATAAAGTGGTGTTTTCATGGCACTTGTAGTTGTTTTTTGTGAAAAATCGACATTTTGAGCTTCAAAACAACCATGTTTATCTAAATGTCGTTGATTGAAGAATTCTGCGGTTCTATTCGCACATTGATTGTTTGCAAAAAAAAGTGAAATTATTTCCACCCTTTCTGCAATTGAATAAACCATGTCGAACAATGAATTAGAACACATACAAGTACAAGTCTCGATTCAAAACTAAGAATAATTCACATGTCAAGAACCAGTAAGCCAACTTAATGATCTGTTCGTAATAAATAAAAATTATCGATTCTCATTTTTTTTGAAAAAGATATGAATTCAATAATCAACAAAATGAAAACATTATTGAAGCCAACTGAGAAAACACTTCATAATTGAGTCGGGAATCGTTTCACGAATTGGGACAGGAATATTTCTGTGGCATCATTAATGATTTGATTTTCTTGCCTGGTAATCTGATTAGAGATATGTACGTATTTGGACTTTTTGGAGATTTCTATCGATCAAGTGTTACGCATGTTATTGGAAATACTGCAAATTATATCGAAGATAATTTAGATTGAGTTTCAGGAAGATTGAGCTCCTTCGCAATACGCTTTGTTTGTTCGGTATCTTGATTAAAGATTTCTTTGTCAGTGGATTGGAGGAAGGAAGCCACAGTCATGGTTGTTTTGAAGCTCAAAATGTCGATTTTTCACAAAAAAACACTACAAGTGCCATGAAAACACCACTTCATTTTCAAATACTTAGTTAAGAATATTTCGAGAACTAATGCATAAAATGAAAAAACAATTACTGTGCTGAATCAGTATATAAAAATACCTTTCAAATGAGGTATCACTCACCCCATCTTCCCTATTCAAAAATTGGGGGTGAGGGTTGTAGTAGCAAGGGTTGAAGCGCTATGCGTCCGTAACCTACATCTTAAGTTGTCCCCCTCGAAACAGAAATCGACCTGTCCGAGCATTTCTATCGAAAAAATTTATTTCGTCTGTAATCTCGTCTGTTTCGTTTTCAAATGGCCACCCTGTATGATATTCCTGGTCAAATGAACAGCATATAAGAATATAAATAATTTGTGGATGTAGTAGCGTATACCAAAAACGGATTCTGCGCCAGTGAGATGCCAATGTGCTTCCTTTCTGACTAGTGTTTTTTACCCCCTCATTTCATTTGATTCCTGAGTGACCGGAACCCTAGACTAAAGAGATTTTGTTGAGTTTCTTTCGGCACTGCCATATTAACTTTGAGTGGATGTCATGGTAGTTCAGTGCTTCAATAGCAGCTTGACTATCAGAATGGATCACAATGTCACAATATTTCTATCGCAAATATAACTGTTTGAAAAACACTCGAATAGGAACCTTACGATAATGTACACTTGGTTCATGGTCCGTATACACCAGCGCCAGCCCCTATAATTATCGAGAACAATTCGTTTACTTTTTTAATGTATTCACTTCGAAGTTTTGGATAGTGCAATCTTTTTCTCATTCTTGCTCACTTTCAGATCATATTATCGCTGATGAGATGCAATAGTTCAATTGTACCAATAGACCATCATCTTGTGTGGACCAAAATGATTATGATAATCAAATTTTTGTTTTCAGAATTTATCAGTTTATTTTCCTATCTCTTTAAAGCACGTTATAACAGAAAACGGCACGTGATGCATATGTCTCATAAACGCAAAACGCTTTTCTTGTTGTCTTGCACCCTCAAAAGAGATTATTCAGTAAGCTCTAACTCTAACAGGACAGGACATGTAGCGTGAGCTATTACCTACACAAGATCGGTAAGGAGAATTCCGACATACATATGATATGTGGATCAGCCACGCAAACCACTGATTATATATTATGACAATGCAATGTATTGGCTCATAGCAGACTTATTCTACTAGGTTGCGTGACGCTAGGGTCAGTCGACATTAGAGCGGAGCCTTCTGAAAAATAATTTACTTTGAGAAGAAGGCAGCATTCCGGGAAACATTTCTGCTGCTCTATGGTGACGCACAGATGACCTCATTGCTAGCAGGGCAGAATAGAAAGCAGTAAGTGTTTCACTGCAAACTTAGGGTCTGTGGTGCTGTCAGTACGGTTTTCGCAACAGCGCTATTGCTCTATCTCCAGTTCCAGAGCTACACTACCTTCAGTAACTTGAAGGAGGAAAATGGTAATTACAATCGAATTTTTGTTTTCAGAATTACTCCGTTATTTCGCTATCTTTCACGCTTTCCTTGTTGTCGTCAAAGTCAAATACTGTCTCAACCAGCCATCAAAGTATCTTCCGGACTAATATTGCTCGTCAACCTCAAGTACCACTTAGTGCATCCAGTTCCATATCGATCATCAGAACCGTCGACAATCTCAGCCTCCGTCGTCCTGAATGAAAGGAATTACAATCACGCAGCACACTAGACCGGGATCCACATGCTTAGGAAAGAGGTTGTTGATTGATAAAAATCAGAAGTTCCCTCATTGGATCAACAAATTGGGATGAAGACAAGCTCAGCAAGCTCTTACTTCGGAGAAGAAGGTAGCATTCCTGGAAGAATTTCAGCTGCAGTATGGTGGCGCATAGAAGACCTCATTGGTAGCAGTGCAAAAATGAAGGCACTCATTGTGTCGATAGATCGTAGATTGTTATGGGTAATACATCCCACTGCAATTTAAGGGTCTATTCAGCTTTCATCACCGCAGTTTTCGCAACTTCCTACAGCTTGCCTTCCAGTTCGAGAGCTATTATATCTTCAGTATCTGAAAGAGCTTCGAAGTGGCTAGATCAGCTCTTCTTCTTCAAACCATCTGTTCAAAATATGCTGTTTTTATTTTTCATCTGTTATTTCGCTTTCTCTCAAGAGTGGGTAATAATCGACAGTGATGCTAATGCCGCATAAACGCAAAACGCTTTCCTTGTTTTCGTCAAAGTCAAATACTGTCTCATCCATCCATCAAAGGAAGTATTTTCCGAACTAATATTGCTCGTCAACCTCAAGTACCACCTAATGCACCCAGTTCTCTATAGACCATCAGAACCGTCGACAATCTCAGCCTCCGTTGACCTGAATGAAAGAAATTACAATCGCAAGGCACACTAGACCGGGATCCACATGTTGAATTTATAATACACCATGGTTAGGGTAGAAGTTGTTGATTGATAAATGAGAGAAGTCTCTCTTGGATAAACACACCAGGACAAAGGCAAGCAGAGAGTCTAGTTTCACCCTAAAAAGAAGAGGCTCAGTAAGCCCTTTCTTTGACGGAGAAGGTAACATTCCTGAAAGAAATTTAGCTGCAGTATATTGACGCTTGAAAGACCTCATTGGTTGCGATGCAAAAATGAAGGCAGTCATTGTGCCAATGGATTGTATATTGTTATGGAAAATATATCTCACTGTGACTTTAGGGTCTATTCAGTGCAGCTTTCGCAACTGCCCACAGCATCTGAAAAGTCTTCAAAGAGGGTAGATCAGCGTTTCTTCTTAAATCCTTCTGTCCAAAACATCCTTTGTGCAGGCTCGCAATGGCGAGGCATCGTCTGAGTAAGGGCACTGGAGTTCCCTCCTCTTCCCCATATAATATACACTCGTCAGTTTTCGTTAAGCTTTTTTCCTCATATGATCCCTCAGGCGACAATGTCCATTTGAAAGCCAGTGAATCTAAATATTTTCTGGAATGATTCATTCCTGGACGAAACCTTTAGAGTGGTTTTCCTTCAGTTTATTCCTTTTTCAAAAAAATTTTATATAGTTGCATTTGCTCGTAACACAAAAGGGTTCTGAGCCAATAAGTGGCGTTTATGCTCCATTTCTAGCGATTGTGTTTTCCTCTTTGTTTTTTTTATTTCTGAGTGACCAGAAACCCAGATTAAAGAGACCCTGTTGGTCTTACCTACGCTCTTGTGTTAGTTTTGAGTCGCTTCCAATATAAAAAGACCGTCACCTAATATGAAGGACATGTTAAGAAATTCTTATTTTTCGTATTCATCCGTTTCTTCGCAATCTTTCAAGAGTCGGTAATAATCGACAATGACCGGTGATGCTAATGCCGCAAAACGGTTTCCTTGTTGTCGTCAAAGAAAAATACTGTCCCAACCAGCCATCAAAGGAAGTATCTTCCGGGATAATATGGCTCATCAACCACTTAGTGCACCCAGTTACCTATCGATCATCAGAACCGTCGACAATCTCAGCCTCCGTCCACCTAAATGGAATAAATTTCAATCGCGCAGCATACTATACCGGAGTCCTTATGTTAGATATAACATACACTGACTAGGATAGAGGTTGGCAATTGAAAAAAGGTAGGAATTCTCTCATTAGATCAAAACACCAGGCCACAGGCAAGCAAAGAGGCTAGTTGCACCCTCAAAAGAGATGGCTCAGCAAGCTCTAACTTTGCCAAAAACAGAACAGAACATTGCAGCTTCAGCTCTAACCTATACAAGATCGGTAGGGAGAATTTCGACATACATACATAGTTCATGTGGATCAGCCACCCAAACCACTGATAACATATTATGACAATGCAATGTGCTGGTGCATATCAGACTAATTATACTGCATGCCGTTACGCTATGGTCAGTCGACATAAGAGCGGAGTCTTCTAGAAAATAATCCATTTTGAGAAGGATGTAGCATTCCTGGAAAAAATTTAGCTGCAGTCTGGAGACGCACGGAAGACCTCATTGGTAACAGGGCAGAAAAAAAGGCAGTCATGGTTTCATCAGAATCGTCGACAATCTCAACATCTGTCGATCTGAATGAAAGAAATTAAAATAGCTAGGCACACTAGACCGGGAACCATATGTTGAGTTTATAATACAACTTGGTTACGGTAGAGGTTGTTGATTGATAAATGAGAGAAGCCTCTCTTAGATCAACACACCAGGACAAAGACAAGCAAAGAATCTAGTTCCACTCTAAAAAGAGAGGCTTAGTTAGCTCTTACTTTGGCGAAGAAGGTAGCATTCCTGGAAGAAATTGAGCTGCAGTATGGTGACGCTTGAAGGACGTCATTGGTAGCATTACAAAAATAAAGGATACAATATCTTCAGTATCTTGAAGGAGGAAAAATGGCAATTATAATGGAATTTTTTTTCAGAATTAATCCGTTATTTCACCATCTCTCAAGAGTCGGTTATAATCGACAATGGCAAATGATGCTAATTATGCATTAACGAAAAACGCTTTCCCTGTTGTCGTCAAAGTCAAATACTGTCTCAACTAGCCGTCAAAGGAAGTATCGTCCGAAGTAATATTACTCGTCAACCTCAAGTACGACTTATTGCACCCAGTTTCCTATCGATCTTCAAAACCTTCAACAATCGCAGCCTCTGCCGACCTGAATGAAAGAAATTACAATCGCGCAGCACACTATACCAGGATTCTCATGTTGGATATCACACACACTGAATAAGATAGAGCTTGGTAACTGAAAAAAGGTAGAAGTTCTCTCATTAGATCAACACACCAGGCCAAAGGCAAGCATAGAGGCTAATTGCACCCTCAAAAGAGATAGCTAAGCAAGCTCCAACTTTGCCAAAAAACAGGAGAGGACATTGATGCGTTAGCTATAACCTACACAAGATCGGTAGGCAGAATTTCGACATTCATGTGGATCAGCCACCCAAACCACTGATTACATATTATGACAATGGAATGTGCTGGTGCATGCCAGACTCGTTTTACTGGATGGCGTGTCGACATAAGGGAGGAGTCCCCTTAGAAAAACCGACTTTGAGAAGAAGGCATCATTACTAGAAAAAAATTCAGCTGCAGTATGGTGACGCACAGATGACCTCATTGGTAGCAGGGCTAAAAAGAAGGCAGTCATTGTTTCACTGTAAATTTAAGGGTCTATTGTTACCTATCAGTGCGGTTTTCGCAGCTGCGCTACTGCTCGTCCTCCAGTTCCAGAGCTACAAAATCTTTAGTGTCAGAAGGGGCTTCAAAGAGGAATTCTCTTATAATTCATCCGTTATTCCGCTCTCTCTCAAGAGTCGGTAATAATCGACAATGACAAATGACGCTAATGCCGCATGAGCGCAAAACGGTTTCCTTGTTGTCAAATACTGTCCCATTGAGCCACCAAAGGAAATATCTTCCGGGCTTATATTGCTCATCAACTTCAAGTACCACTTAGTGCACCCAGTTTCTCATCGATCATCAGAACCGCCGACCTAAATCGAATAAATTACAATCGCGCAGCACACTAGACCGGAGGCTTCATGTTGCATATCACACACACACTGACTAAAAAAGAGGTTGGCAATTGAAGGAAGGTAGAAGTTCTCTCATTAGATCAACACACAAGGCCAAAAGCAAGGAAAGAGGCTAGTTGCACCCTCCAAAGAGATTGCTCAGCAAGCTCTAACATTGCCGAAAAACAGGGCAGGACATTGCAGCTTTAACTATAACCTACACAAGATCGGTAGGGATAATTTCGACATGCATACATAGTTCATGCGGATCAGCCACCCAAACCACTGATTTGATATAATGACAATGCAATGTGCTTGTGCATGCCAGACTCGTTTTGCTGGATGGCGTGACGCTATAGTCAGTTGACATATGAGAGCAGTCCTCTGAGAAATAACCGACTTTGAGGAGAAGGCATCATTCCGGCAGTATGGTGACGCACAGAAGACCTCATTTCTAGCAGGGCAGTCATTGTTCCACTGTAATGTGTCTATTGCAAGGCTGCCCAACCCCAGGCCCGCGGGCTATATCTTCAAATCTTATTTTTCATCTGTAATTTCGCTATCTCTCAAGAGTGGGTAATAATCGACAGTGACAAGTGATGCTAATGCCGCATAAACGCAAAACGCTTTCCTTGTTGTCGTCAAAGTCAAATACTATCTCAACCAGTCATCAAAGGAAGTATCTTCCGGACTAATATTGCTCGTCAACCTCAAGTACCACTTAGTGCACCCAGTTCCCTATCGATCATCAGAACCGTCGACAATCTCAACCTCCGTCGACCTGAATGAAAGGAATTACAATCGCGCAGCACACTAGACGCGAACTGGTGCTGCGAGAGCGCGTTCGACGCGGCTCTTCAGTTGATATCGCGACGGCTCTGAGAGGAGGCCATGACACCGGTGACCGGCATTTGTTTCCTCCTGTTCGCCTGCGGGGCAGCGCGCGTACTGGGTGTTTCGAAATTGCCGAACACCACGGGCATCGATGGACAGCTGACGGCTGAATTAGAGATCGACAAGTTTTTTTCTTATTGGGTGGTGTTTAACAATGACGATGAGGTTAAGATGTCAGGTTAGTTTGTATCGCAAATTGGCCGAATTTGCATAATTTCATTGTGTTATTGTTACGTCGTTATTTTATTGGGACAATTTGATTTTGTGCCAGACACACGAGGATGAGGCGATGTATCTTCATCTCAAATAAATTTATAAGGCCGTCAGTGAAAACTTAGGATGGCAGATTTCATTGAGAAAAATGTCCTCTGGCTTAGGAAAAATACTAAAGATGTTTCAAGAACGCAGCTTTTCACTGACCAGAAATAAATCTTCAGGTTATGTCATATTGTTTCTGGCGTTGAACTTAGTCATAGTCGAAATTGCAATAGTTCAGGTCAATTTTCAATTTTTTTTATAAAATATTGCAAAATTCGCCAAAGCGAAGCCGAAAACTCCAAATGATGTAATGATCCGATAGTTGCCTACTGATATTTCAAAAGTCAAAATATGATCGACCGAATATGTGTGAAACGTCCATGAAGCTAAAGTAAAAATTTTTTTCAAGACTTACAGGAAATTTTCGTGAATTACGTGAGGACCATGAAAAAAATTCAAGAGAAGTCCTGAGCAGGTGCTTTCGAGCGCTCGTTCATTGGTGGAGCAATAAAGCTATTACCTCAAAAACTATTGTATAGGACTTGCTACGTTTCTATATGAATGCAAACTCCCAGCAGAGTTATATTCTGGAAATTATTGAAAAAATGAAATATGTAAAAAATAATTGAAAAAAATAGTTCTGATGAAGAGATAGGTAGATAGATAGATCTTCTTGAAATTTTGCATTAACATTCAGTATAACTATCAGTGTCCATTTACAAAATAGGTTTCACTCGAATCGGATATCTGCTTGTTAAGAAAATATAAAAATTTTTCTTCTCAATATTCCAATTGAAATTTCTATGATTCTGTAAACACTATGGCGATCTTGAATGTGGCCACAAAATTTCATTTCGATTGGTTTTGTTTTGTCTGAAATATTGAGGAACAACAATTTTATGGAACACCCTGTACGATTTGGCTGTTGAACGAACTTAACCGGGGCATTTGGAAACAGAACTTACCATCAAAATTGCAAGTCTCTCGAACAATCCCTTCGGAAGTTATCGTGCTTACGGCCTCACGGACAGAATTGAATTTGATCACGGATTCGTCATCAGGGAGTCGAACCCTATGGTTTGAGACCATTAACGGCTCTAAATTGTAAAACAATAGACATTTGGGCGAAACAATATAGCACTCGTTTAAGTAGAACAAGCGCTCAAAAATAATATTTTAATGGACTTGTTTTACTCTTCATACGAGTGTTCATACTATGACAAAACGTACCTATCTGTGGTGAATTCTGGCAGACAAACTTTTCTCGGACGTTTAAACCAACCTAATCAAACCTCCGTTTAGACATTCTTAACATATAATGTAGACATTGGAACTGGGTTTTTCCATTGAGCTTCCTTATGAAATCAGATTTTTTATCGGATAATGATATTTCACTTGCGACCAACTTTTTTGCATTCGGCTCAGAATGAGTGAATGATTGACATCTAGACTTGTGCTGCATTTAAAAATCATGCTCGCAAATTCTGTTGATAGTAAGGTCTCTGATTTACACCTGAGTGTGATATTCAGATGAGAGCTTAGTTGTGATAGTTTTGATTGAAATGAAAAATTACAGCCTACTCTGTTATAACCTTCACGAAATTTTTTGTCAATAAAATGGTCGTTCTGCTCAAAAATAGACTATTGTTTATATATTATATGCGTGTATACCATTTTTGTAGGGAGGTTGTTAATGGCGTAATATGCTCCACGTCTCAAACTTGCTGTGTACTGTTCAACCATGGAATTTTCCTCATTTTCTTACACTTTAGCAGCACAGTATCTAGTTTACACTAATTTCATGAAGACATCGTCATTTCCGTTTCCTTCTACACAGCATAACAAATCTGCTCTTTGGTTTTATTTCCTGTTCATTCATAATAATATTGCATCACTCATCAATAGCATATACGTTATCAGTTCGATATCAGTATTATGTTATCGAAAAACGTCATTTATGTTGTCAAATTTCGTGACGAAATAATTGAATGTCCTAAATCTGAAGTCAACAAACTGCCAATATGCGGTAACGCACCAAATATACACTTCCAATATTGAGGTATCAGTCTGTATAAAAATGGCAAAGCATTTGAGCCCTTGTTCCGGAACAAATTGAGTTATGTTTTTCTTGCAGACATATCTCTACTTTTCGGAACTTTAAGTGAAACAAATTTTAAACGACAAAATTCGACTCTGTAGCGTTGTGATGAAGTACCGAATGAATTTTATGATATACTGTTGAATCACCATTACAGTAATTCTCATAACGAGTCCGGAAAATAGGGTTTTGTTGGATGAATCGCCAACGGCTCGTCCTGGAAGTCTAGAATCTGTAGTCAAATTCAATTATGTCTGTGATGCTGTCCGGCCGGCCATAAACACAATAACTTTCGAAGGGATTGTCCTAGAGACTTAAAATTATCAGGTAAAGCTTGGTGACCAAAGGCCGCGGGTAAATTCGTAAACCAGCCAAATCGTACAGGTGTTCCATAAAATATGGCCATTCAAAATTTCCGTTCCTGAATATCTCAAAAAAAACTAAACCGATTGGAATGAAAGTTTGCGGCCACATGCAAGATGCTCATAATTTTTCATGAGACTTACCTCATGAAAAATTGCGTGGCCATAGTGTTAACAGAACCATAGAATCTTTATATTTCCAAAACAACATATCCGATTCGGGTGAAATTTATTTTGTGAATGAAGATTAATATACTGAATGTTCGAGGATTGCAGAATCTGAACCATATAATCAATTTTATTCAAGTATTGATTCTCTACATATTTAATTTATTATATAGTTTCCATAGTATAATCCCGATCGTGCTGAGATTCTGCATTCATATATTCATGAATCTCATGTCCTATACAATTTTGACGAATAGCATCATTGCTCCACCAATGAACGAGCACTCAAAAGCATCTGCTCAGGGCTTTTCTTAAACTTTTTGCTATCTAATAGAAAGGAAGTCTTATACCCAACCCCAGAAATAATTACGCACTGTCCAAAATATTCTTGAAGTCAAAGTTCGGAATTCAGTTGGGAATATTACTCAAATTTTTTCAGTTAAACAACACGATCAAAAGATAACCATATTCATTATTGAAGATAAACCAGCAAAGCTGGAGATTCTCTGAAAATTTCAATTCCAGAGTGACGGCAAGAGATCTCAAAAACATCTGATGGGCTCCTAAAATAAAATCATGTTTGAAAATAACCGAATGAATACTTCAACAAATCAAAAACCGTTCAAGATCATAAATTTATTCCGAGAGCTGTGAGGAAATACGGGATTTTTTCGAAAGTTCTATGTCCATACAATGTATTTCCTGATGACGGCTGGCGAATGCTGGCCAAAATGTTGAATTATAAAGGTGAAAGTGATGTGAATAACCCAAATAACATTTCAATTAATACTATATTTTTCGATGATAACATGAAAATATCGAATGCAGGCAAAAATAAAATCAACAATACCTACATCAATATTCAAATTCTTCAATGAATTCATTGGAAATTATTATTTTTAATATCATAAAATGAATGTTGAAATATTGTGATTGACAAATGTATAATTGTGAACTTTTTTTTTGTGTCATCGAAAACATTTTGCTGATATATTCATTCTGCTGTGAATATTTCCGCAATTGAAAATATAACTACATTTCTTCAATAAAAATATTTAGATTTAATGCGATTGATCAACACGCAGTGTTATTCGGGTAGAACGTCTGTTGAAAGTAATTTTAGCATTTTCCTCTTAGAAAATTATATTTCAAATTTTAATATTCTCCTGGGAATTATCACGTTTGATTTATTATCCAATATATCTTATGTTTAATTTACATATTTACCTTACATTTCCAATGCACTCAGATTTCACATGTATGTATAAATTTTCTTAAGTACTCAATCACTTTGGCCAATACATAAAATTAAAAGTTTCAGAAAAGCCCTGAGCAGGTGCTTTTGAGCACTCGTTCATTGGTGAAGCAATAATACTACTACCTCAAAATATTGTATAGGACTAAAGATTCATGCTTAGTATGAGAATGCGAAATCTCTTACGATCGAAATTATATTCTGGAAATTATTCGAAATTTAAAATATGTACAAAATCAATCATTGGAAAAAATTAAAGTATATGGTTCAGATAATACGATCCTCTTGAAAATTTTCATGAACATTCAGTATATCAATCTTCATTCACAAAGTAAATTTCACTCGAATCGGATGTCTTGTTATGGAAATATAAAGAATCCTCCCTTCAAAATTTCATTTGAATTTTCTATTATTTCGTTAACACAATGGCCACAAAATTTTGCATTAGGCTTATTATTAGCATCTTGCATCATGTGGCCGCAAAATTTCATTTCGATTGGTTTCGTTTTGTCAGGGATATTGAGGAACAAACATTTTTAATGGTTATATTTCAGGAATAGCCAGTACGATTTGGCTGATAAACGAAATTAACCGCGGCATTTGGGAACCGAACTCACTCGAAAATCTCAAGTCTCTAGAAAAATTTCTTCGTAAGTAATCGTGCTCAAGAACGGCCGGACAGAATTAATAATAATAATAATAATGTTTATTGATCCATTCAGACACACAGTGGTATATTGGACAGGTCAATATACAAAGAAAAAATTTTGAGACAGATTTAAACAAAATTGGTATCACTGAAAAATTCCGCAACACTATAATAAGCCTTATCCACTAACAGAGATCTTAACCTAGACCTGAACACTGAAAACTCAAGCAGCCTCATTGCAACAGGTAAATGGTTGAACATTCTAATACCTTGGAAATGTGGAGAGGATTCATACTTAGATGTTCTGTGCTGAGGAATGAACAATGTTGTAACATTTCTTGTTTTATATTTGTAGTCACCAGAAAGCTTAGGAATATCGTTAATATTCTCTTTTATATAAACCAGACATTTGTATATGTACAGGCATGTCACAGTCATAATCTTGTTCCTAATGAATATTGGTCTACACGATGTCTGAGGATTCAACCCAAAAATGAGGCGAATGACCCGTTTTTGAGCAATCAATATTCTCGAGATATTCACAGAATTAGCCCAAATTAATGTATTGTAGTTTAAATGTGTGTGAAAAAGACTATGGTAGATGGTGATCATGGGTTCAGTGGGCAAATAACCGCTTAATCTACTTAAAGCGTAGTAGGATGTGCTTAACTTTTTGCCTAGATATTCCAGATGGTCGCACCATCTGAGTTGTTCATCTACAACTAAACCCAGGAATTTTATAGATGGTTTGGAAGTAATTGAGATATCGCCGTGCTTAAAAGTGAATGTTTCATTTTGATTCTTGAGGTTGAAAACAACCCACTCAGTTTTATCAATATTAACTATCACAGAGTTTACTTTACACCAGACAATGAAACTTTCCATCAACAAAGAACACTTTGATATTAGCTCCCCACGAGTTTTCGCAGAGATTGCGAACGAAACGTCATCGGCGAACATGACAAGCAATTCCGCTATTATGCGGTCAGGAAGGTCATTTATAAAAAATTAGAAAGATAAGAGGGCCTAGTACTGATCCTTGCGGGACTCCAAGAAGAATATTAAAATGGTCCGAAATGTAATCATCGATTTTTACACTCATTATTCTGTCCATAAGAAAAGATTTAAGCCACCCGAGAAAAACCCCCCTAAAGCCCAAATTATACATCTTTTTCAATATGAAATTGAAATTCAAACAATCAAACGCACGTGAGAGATCGAAAAACAGTCCAAAAACCCACAAACCGTCATCCAGGCATCTGTAAACATACTCTATGAAGGAGAGCGCGGCAGTCTGTGTGGAACGTCCTGAGCGAAAGCCGTGCTGGTTATTCTTCAAAAGTTTGAATTTAGTCAGGTAGTTCACCATGCGGTCGTCAACCATTCTTTCGATAACCTTAGAAAAAATATTTATTAAGGAAATAGGTCTATAATTGCTAATATCGATTGGATCGTTTTTTTTTCAAAACAGGTATGACTGTGGACAGCTTAAGGCATTAAAGGAATGTTCCGCAAGTAATAGAAAGGTTTACCAGATGGGTAAACGGTCCGGATATCAACTCATTTATTGTTTTTAAGACTCTAGCAGACACTAAATCGATACCAGTACACTTATTGTTTTTCAGATTATTGATAGTTTCAATGAATTCACCTTCGGTGATCGGAAAAAAATAAAATGAATTGTCGGACATTTTAGAGGTTGTACAATTCGTTGATAAAGTGAAAAAAATTTAATTTGACCACGGATTCTTCATCAGAGAATCAAAACCTATGGTTTGAGACTATTATCGGCTCAAAATTCGAAAAGATTAGACATTTGAACAAAACGATATAGCACTGGTTCAAGTAAAACGAGCGCTCAAAAAGAAAATACTTACCACTTTTTATTCTACACTGATAGCTTAAGAAATAATAGACGTTTGGCAGAATGATATTGATCTGCAACCTAGAAACAAACCTTCATAAATAGGGATCATTCTGGACGTATGAAATATTGTTGTCCACAATTAATAGCCGACTACCAAGGCAGGAACTTCAACGTTCTGACAGGTTTGTGGAAACTATTTTAGACTTGTGGTTCGAATATCTGTTTCCCTCTGGAGCTAGACAGTCGAATTGAAATTATGCTGTCCATGTTAGCTTGTGCATGGAAGTACGCCATTTTGCAAGTATTCAATTTTAATTTCTGCTCGAATTATTTTCTTTTATCAGGATCAACTTCTGTCTCAGCTGAAATTATAATAATAATTGAACAATTTATCGTTATGTCTCACATATCTTATGGGACTACAAAAAGCCTCAATTGATCAAAATTACAGTAACCCGGACTCTACCTAGGGCTCAAAAACTATGCAACAGCCAATTACAAAAAATATCAATATATGGAACAGAAAGTTTGAATGCAGCATGAAAAAAAATACAAATTCCAGAAATAGTTCTGAATAGAGATCAAACTTTTTTGTAGGAAAAAAAATTTAAACAAATTTAAACATTTCCACTTCAAAAATTTACTTGGAACAGAGTTAATAGATTCAAAGGGGGGATATGAAGACGATAACTAAAGCAGAAAGGGAACGTTCATCTATTGATGTTCAAAGAGATCTCTCGTATACTTTTTTCCTACAGTTTGAACTAACCAAAACATATCGAGATCATTAAAAGCCAGACTGCCTCTCAAGGTAAAATCAGTTGTGTTCTTGGCCTTTTTCACAAGGAACAATAAAAGAAGTAGTTATTTTCAGATTCAGTTGTAGCTCGAGTTGAAGTCTTGAAAGCTCAATAAAGTCGAGTTCCATTGATTATTATTACCGTTCAAACTTCCTTTTCGAAATTAATTAAAGTAGAGATCCATTCTTGGATTGTTTACATTGGTTTATGTTGATTTTGAGGTTCAATTAGTATTGTGAGAATTTGAGCTCATTCTATGACTCTATTCTTTAATTTCTTTAGTTTTTACAGTTATCCTAAACTTTCAAATATACAATAAAAAAAATTCTCTCGAGTTCAAAAGTCAAAATTATTAAATTATTGGTATGTCCAAACATTTTAGATGAATTTATAAAAAAAATTCAGTGAAACTTAGTTTGGATTCGAACCAACGTAGGTATTAAATAGGGAAAGGAGACTGTTCTAAGGATATTAATATTCCTAGTTCACATAGTTTGACTACTGGCTAAATTATATTCAGTGAAATTCAAATACCAGTCAAACTCTATGAACTAAGAACTACCGTTTCCTGGCAACGAATATTAATAGGTATCCTTAGAACAGTCTCATTTCCCCTTTTTAAGTTTCACTGAATTTTTTTTTATAAATTCACCTAGAAACGTTTATACATACCAATAATTCAATTATTTAGACTCTAGAACTCGAAACAATTTTGTTTTTATTATTTCAGAGATCTGAACGAAACATTTGAATTACTGTAGGAACGCAACCGTTTGATATTTTACAATTCTGTTTTCATATTCGTGATTGA
This sequence comes from Propylea japonica, assembly GCA_013421045.1. Classification (NCBI taxonomy): domain Eukaryota; kingdom Metazoa; phylum Arthropoda; class Insecta; order Coleoptera; family Coccinellidae; genus Propylea; species Propylea japonica. Next base: position 41,047,001 of record CM024240.1, read on the forward strand.
TAATTAAAGAAGTACAATTATACAAAATTTGATCCATTTCGGGTAGAATTTTCTTATCGCTTCGGACACGTAAAAAGAATTGTTTGATTTTTGAAAAAAAATTTCACAGAAATTCCTAGAAAATTGTGTTCATTCAGAAAATAAAATTCACACATTTGACAACCGAAAAGAAATCAGGTTTTCCGCCATCATACAGGAACGTCTTTAATTTTTGAAGTATGTTAATGGCAAGTGTCAAAGAATGGTTGTTGGTATTAACAAAATTAGAAGAAATTGCAAAATTTTTAAAGTTAGAAAATTGGAAGGAGTATACTGGACGTAGGTTTGCTAAGAACATCTGCTACACGTCTTATGGATGGTGGCGGTGACCTCACTTGTCTTAAAAGACATGGAGGTTGAAAGTCGAGTACGGCAGCAGAAGGATATATTTGAGAATCACGTATCAACAAAGAGAATACTACCAGAAAAATATTGCAACCTGACAAAGAAGGTTTCATCAACAGTTACGGAGAATATTATGAGTTGTTCTAAGATTAATGAAAATCTTTTGAATTGTTCGAAAATTGGTGGTGATAATTTCAGTGGTACTTTGAGTTTTGTCAATAATTGTTCCAATTGTACATTCAATATCAAATTAATCAAATTAATACCTATATACAGGGTGTCCCGTAATTAGACCGACAAACTTCTAGCGGACATTATAGATCATATTTTAGACTGATTCGACCCAAATCATATAATGCAAAATTGCTTCGTTAAGAAGCTAGTGCCCTTTGAAGATGACCTCCTGTCCACACTTTTTGCCACATATTCGCAAAACGGAGTCACATAAAGTGCTGAAAGTTTACACATTGGCTAACATCAAAAATACGCATCGCTTAGATTGAGTGCATTTCTTTCATGTCAAGCACATTCGTATCATTTGGGGGGGGGGGGTTTCTTCAAATTTCAATAAAAGAGCTCAAATTCAGTTACTTTTCATCCTAGGATTGAAATTAGCGTTTTTAATCCTAGGATTGAAAGGCAAATTTTTGTACGGTAAGGAAATTGATGGCTTTTGCACCTGAAAACAGTACAAAAATGTCAACATTTTTTTATGGTTGGAGAAAAACATGTTTTTTGAGAGGTCTAGAGATGTTGCAGGTTAGCTGTAATGAATGTACAATTAAGAGGAGAAAATGATGAGTTATGAAATATTTTGACATTGAAATTTTGATTGGTTCTGTAGTGGGCTAAGATTTTCAAAATATCCTCGTAACCCTCAAAGTTCAAATCTCCCCTTATTGAAAAGCCCAGCGAACGACTGTAGTGACTCATCGAATGCCCTAATGAACGAAATAAAGGTATATCATTCTCCATGCAGTTAATTATTGAGAATTTTCTATGGAACGCAATCCGGAATGACGACTATTATCAATAATAAAACAGACTTGAATAGACTCGCTAATGAAGTCGATGCTATAAAATCGTTCCTCTTGATATTATACGCTCATTCCGAACCAGTTAAATGAATTAAAGTTCAACTCGTTATTGGTTTCGAAATTCATAGTTGATATCTGGATTTGCGCATCATAAATGAATTGAAATTGACATAAAATTTAGCATATTAGCTGGATACGTCCAAAGATAAATTGGAGAAGTCCCGACTTGAAGTCGAATGCTTTGTGTGATCGTTCATATTCAGAAAATGGAAATCCAAATTTGAATATACTGAGAGCTATTGATTTCATCCTATTTATTCATTAATAAATAAATTAATTAACAGAAGAAAATCATTCGAAGTTCAATTGACGATTTTCCACTAAGAATAAACGCTCAAAGTGAAAAGCACTAGGCAAAATTTAAATGGTGGCTGAAATATTGTGCAACATAATTAATTTTCACTTTTGCAATTTGTCAGAATGCAAAGTGCAAAGTGAAAAGTTGCAAAGTATTTTGGTGCAATAGGCCCCAGGAATCATCAGAACGTTCAAGTTCGGAATGTCGTTTTCAAACTAACAATAAGAATGTGTTTGCTCTAGAGATCTATACAGATAATGGGTAACTATATAAACATCATAGAACATTCTACGAGATCCTCTGAAAACTATTTTCATATTTATTGGTTTCGAACATTTGATAATAATAAAGTGAAAGCAGAGAATAATATTAATCGATTGAAATCAACCAATATTAAACTGATACTTCGGAGCTAATTTCGTCCTCGTTCAAGACAAAATGCAAGGAAGTGGTATCAAACAAAGCACCTATGGATGGTAATTTCGTCCTTATTAGGACTCATCAACACAGGATAGCTCTGAATGCTGAGTTTAATATTGGTTGATTTCAATCGATTAATATTATTCTCTGCTTTCACTTTATTGATATTCATGGCGATGTTACGCGTTAAACCTCTTTTTTATTTGAGAATAATGTTCTGATCACTGCACTGAAATGTATATTTTTACAATTTTCATGAAATTTAGCAGTCATAAGCGCATTATCATTTCACACCCATATGCGGAATTTCAAATCAACCGAATGGGTATTCTTTGGCATTTTCGGAGAATTTTCAGATGAACGGAGGAAAATTTTCAGTGAAAGAAACTTCCAAACTTACCAATATATTTTGCTCGCTAACGAAATTGAATGAGATTTTCTTAAAACGCATTTTAACATACAATTCTCGCGAACTCCAACAAAAATATACGCGTCAATGTCTCAATTTTAATTATTAAGTTTGACATTGAACGAATGCGTAATTTCGTCAATATTGAACATCAAAAAGAAGTAGTTTAAGTGGGAGTAACATGATCATTCTAATTTGCTTTTTGAGCGCTCGTTCTACTTAGACGAGTGCTATATCGTTTTGCCCGAATGTCTGTAATTGTCCTATAGAGACTCGAGATTTTCAGGGTTCGGTTCCCAAAGGCGGCGGTTAAGTTCGTTAACCAACCAAATCCTACAGGATGTTCCATAAAATATGGGCATTCCAAATTTTTGTTCCTCAATATCTCAGACAAAACTCAACCAATCAAAATGAAATGCGGCCACATGCAAGATGCTCATATTAAGCCTCATGCAAAATTTTGTGGTCGTTGTTTTAACAGAACCATAGAAGAATCTTTATATTTCCATAACTAGATCTCCGATTAGGGTAAAATTTCTATTGTGAATGAAGATTAATATACCTACTGAATGTTTATGCAAAATTTCAAGAGAATCTGAATTGTTTTTTAATTGTTGATATTCCACAAGTTAAATTTTTTGAATGCCAGAATATAATTCCAAGCGTGCTGAGATTTTGTATTCATATACTCAGCATGAATTTTAAGGTACGTAATAGCATTATTGCTAGACCAATGGACGAGCGCTCAAAAGCACTTGCTCAGGGCTTCACTTAATTTCTTACAAACGCATATGGACTATGGAAGTATCAAACATACCATAATGAGGAGACCATTCGTTTTTATGATAAAGGTTCGAAGTGGTTTATTTTTTTGTGAAATCAACTTAGTTAAAGAAAATAATATTATTATTACATTGCTACCTAATATACAAAAACAACCTTTCCTGGTTTCTCATTCGAAGATCAAATTTGTCGATTTAATTATAAATATTACATATACTTATTTGACGCACAGTATAAATATTGTGATGTAAGATATGTAATACATAATATTTTTGCATCTCATTTACTTTGCATCACCAATCAAAGAGAAAAAATCACTCATTCCATGATATTCCCTTACAGCAAAAGACGTGGAAAACAGAAGAGTCTAGGAAAAAGGAGGCAAACGTAATTCAAAAGCTCTGCTATCCTAGCGTCCAGCATATCTGTGGATGAATAAATTTGAATTACTTTCTTCATCGTGTTTGTTACATTTGCCCCATAAATAAGTAAGGATAGCCAGCTGTTCAGTGTGGAAAAATGGTCCAAAGAATAATTCTCTCGCCTTCGAAACAAAAAATAATCCTCATATTCCCCCTTTAACACAAACCACCGGTAAAACGATATTCATATATTCATTATGACTTTGCTACCTAAAATCAAAACTTGACCTGTCCCGGCTTCTTATTCAAAAATCAAATTTGTCAATTCAATTATCAATATTACTGACTTATTTGACGCACTGTATAATTGTTGTGATGTGAGATATGCAGTACATAATATGTTTTCACCCTATTTAATTTTCATTCCAAATTAAAGAGGAAAACTCACTTATTAAATTATATTCACCGACAACAAAAGACACGGAAAACAGAAGAGCTTGGGGAAAAGGAGGCAAACGTAATTCAAAAGCTATGCTATCCTGGCGTCCAACATATCTGTGGATGAATAAATGAATTACTTTCTTCATCGTGTTTGTTAGATTTGCCCCATAAATAAGTAGGGATAGTTCGTCAGCTGTTCAGTTTGGGAAAATGGTCCAAAGATTAATTCTCTTGCCTTTTCTTGTTGTTTTTGTAGTGCGAAATTGGAAGATTAATAGTCGCAAAGATCAACGAGGACGAATGCATCTCTGTAATTAATCTTACAGTCGAAAAATCGAAAACACTAAAACAATCCCTCACTGTTTTCAGATGAAAGAGGAAGCGTTCGCTGTTTTTTGCACGTGCTATATACGAGACACCATTATTTTGACCAAATGCCCTTTCACTATGATTGTGGAATTTTCAATTAAAGTCATGAAAAGGTTTTCAATGTGTGCACTTTGTCATGGCTCATTTACTTTGAGACGATGGTACCTGCTGAAATTTATCACCGAATGAAAACCACCGTTATAGTTTTGTTCATGCAGAACTGTGAAACACTGCGCTTCAGTTAACTGATTTTTCATAAGAAACATTTTTTTCTTGAAGATTTCTGCACGCCTTTAAAGAAGATCCAAAGACCTTGCCAAAAAGTACGATATGACCCGCTTTCCCTATTCAAAAAATTGGGAGAATTGATGGGGATGGCACAGGGTGCAACAAAAATCCTTCAGAAATGCATAAAAATTTGGTAAAAGTGAAACAAAAATTGACCTGTTCTAAAATTTTGTTGCCAAATATTTTTCTTTGAGAAAATGAATTTTTTCCATAATTTCGATACGCACTGTATGCGAGACACCATTATTTTGGCCCAACGCCCTTTCACTTTGATTATGGAATTTTCAATTAATGTCATAAAGTAAACGATTGCATCTTAAGGTGAGGTGATCACATTCAGGAGTATAATTCGGATGTTTGCCTAGTTTCCTTAAGAAAATATTATAGATGATTGACTACATCTCATCTGCAATATCGAAAACAAATGGTGGGTATGAATTGCTTACGGCTCTTAAGACGAAAAATTATTTCGGAGTACCTCAGGGATTTATACTTGGGCCAAGTTGTTTTCAATATTACCAATATTATTTTCTGATAATGCACTCCTTTGGAAAAGTAGTAGTAAAAATGGATCAACTTTTACAGGAAAAGCTAAAACATCTGTGCAGAACGATGTTGACTTTTTCAACAGCAATAAACGCCAACCCAAAAAAAAAAACACAAAACCTAGTCATCACAAATAGACAGCCAAATACTAACACCATCATCATGTCGACTGTAAAAATCAGCTAAAATTTGACTTGGACGCCGCATGTGGATAGGTTGTGCAAGAGGTTCTCAGCTGCATTATTTGACATAAGACAAGTTAAAAGGGTATTGTTCCAGAAAGTAGCCTGATCACCTACCACGCTCAGTTTAATGAACGTATTGGTCATCCTTTCGAGAGCTTGCACAAATTCGCATGGAGTTTTCCTGAACTCATTAATAACGGTCGACCAGAAAACGACTTGCAGGCCATTTTTTGTCCAATATTAAAGAACTTCACACATCTTTTTCACGTCCACAGAAACATAAAACATAGAAAGAACCACTTCCATGAAATGAGACCCAGGAACATATTTGTGGCTCCAATGCATCGACCGACAACATATCAGAATACAAATATAGTCTGTTCACGAAAGGTTGAGAGCATAGTAGGCGTTTGTTTATTTATCTGAAGTTGGCAGTATTTACTGTCATAACGTAAAATAAAGTCAACGTTGCCGAATGTACCCGGCCTCGTCCGACGAGCTTGCGAGTTATCAGACAACTCTATGCAATATTGACAACATTGTGCATCAATCTGACAAGAAAATAAATAACATAACCTAAAATTTCAATATACACAGTGGAATATGCCAAATTTCCACGGCCAACCGACGGCTCAACCTTTCGTGAACGGACTATACTTTCAATTCTTTGAAGCTGTTCAACAAACTTCCGCTGCATTTAAAATCACTGCGTTTCAACCGTTCGAGAAAAATTCAGGACTTTCTTATCGAGAACGGATTTTCCTTCATGAAGAAGTTCCTGGAGTTCAAACTCCACTATATAGTTTATGTAGATAATTCATATTTATAATTTATGTAATTGCTTTCTATAAGAATTTCATTTATTTATGTGTTTGGTACACATGCACACATGTGGTATATCAATATCACACACCCTGTAAGATTGCGGGAAAATATTTTTCATTATTATTAATATGTTGGGGACCGTTAAAATCCAAATGTTGGTTATGTCTGGAGATCTGACTGGTTTTCGGTCAAAAGTGTCGCACGAGTGTGGTAATATTGACCGACCATCCATGTGCTGATGAATGATTTTCACTCACGTAGCTAGTGACATCTCAAAAGTTTTCTAAGATTTGATCTGTCAATTGTTGTAATGATGAAGGCCTCAATTCACACATCACAACTCTCGCTCATTAGTTACTTTGGGTACACAGTAATGAATTATAATAATTGATAATCAGTTCAGTTTTGATCGAATTCATATAGATTTAGACAGAAAATTTTGAGATCTCTGGATTCTCTATTTCATAGTTTCGAAAAAATCATTGAAGAACGTTTCTCGGATAGGATATACCTTTTCATTCCATGCACTGGTGTGTTATGAATAGGTATGTTATTGTCGGGACGTAAACATTCTAAGCCATACTTTTCCATTCGTGAAATTGAGACGATTCGACACTTCCCTTGTTAAATCTGTTGAATAACATGTTTTTTAGTTGACTACTACTACTTACTACTATAGTTTTCCATCGGTAGCATTACAGTTGCTTGATTTATTGACATCGCTTCAATGTTGCATGTATGTCGACTTGTTATTTCGTTCTCTTGAGGTATAATCATGTCACAAACATCATTTCATTCCAAGGCATCTGTCACGTAATCAGAAGTGTTCAAGCGCTTTGATAAAATAAAGTTAATGACAATAATGACATATTGTTCAATAAATGCCACTTTGAACCAGAATCCTCAAGTTGTGTTTGGAAGGAATAGAATATTGAATGATTGCCTCCTCCTAATATGGAGTTATTCCCTTCTTCTGATACTGATTTATTTTCTTCTCATTCAGTTTGCTTGTTGATTACAAGTAAACATTGGCGACATTTATGCTTTTTCGTTCAGTGAAACAAGGTTCACCGAAAAAGATGTTGGGAATAAAAGGATTCTTTTTTTCAATATTCCAATTGAATTTTCTATGGTTCTGTTAATGCTATGGCCACGAAATTTTGAATGAACATTCAGTATATCGATCTTCATTCACAAAACAAATTTCACTCGAATCGAATCTTGTTATGGAAATAAAAAGAAGCTTCTTTCAATATTCCAATTGAATTTTCATTGGTTCTGTAAACATTATGGCCACAAAATTTTGAATGAACATTCAGTATATCAATCTCCATTCACAAAATGAATTTCAATCTCCATTCACAAAATTTCAATCGAATCGAATATCTTCATATGGAAATATGAAAATGCTTCTTTCAATATTCCAAGTAATTTTTCTATGGTTCTGTTAACACAATGGCCACAAAATTTTGCATTAGGCTTGTAATGGGCATCTTACATTTGGCCTTAACATTTCATTTCGATTGGTTTCGTTTTTTTAGAAATATTGAAGAACAAAAATTTTATTTATTTATATTTTATGGAAAACCCTCTACGATTTTGCTGGTTAACGAACTTAACTGAGCCATTTGCTACCCGAACTCACCCTGAAAATTTCAAGTCTCTAGTACAATCCCTTCAAAAATTATTGTGCTAACGGACGGCCAGACAGCCCCACGGACAGAATTAAATTTGACCACGAATTCGTCATCGACAGTCTAATCTTATTGTTTGAGACCATTTGCGGATCAAAATTCGAAAATTACAGACATTTGGGCTAAATTATTAAGCACTCGTTTAAGTTTAAAGAGCGCTCAAAAAGTGTCAATTGACAGATTAATATCTGTCAATTGACAGTTTTAAAGTGTAAAGGGACAGAGACAGAATAAATCTATCAATTGGCAGATTAGATTTCTCAATTGGCAGATTGAAAGTGTAAATTGACGGAATAAATCTGTCAATTGACAGATATTTATTTCAATGTAGTGGATTATAATATGCCGCCGTAATAGACCTGTATATGCAAACGTCTACAGAAAGATAAGGTAAACTGCGAAAATAATGTCAAAAATACAAGTCTGCATTTTTTCCTTCGGCGATTCAGTCGAATTGTTCAAATAGCTTCTGCTTGCGACATCTCGTGGAAACAATAAACATTCCGATTCAGCCGCAGATAAATCCCATTTTCAGCTTAATTACATTCTCTCCATGTTTTTGGACTTTTCTGAAGATACGAGAGAAAGGCGCGCTGGGAAATTTGCCGAAGGTGAAACATTCGAGGTAACTTTCGGGAAGTTGGCAGCAGTGAAACGTTTACCGAACCGAAAAAGTCCGTTTCAGAAAGGGAGATAAACATGAAAATTAGATGTCAAGTTCACGATGGGATGGAATTTACATGGGACGGGAGGACCGCTAAATAATTTTGGGAGTTCCACATAGAGTGTTTTGGGAACGGGAATGGAAAATAATTCGATAAGTTACACGCGGGTTGCCTTCAGGGGTCCCCGCCTTACAAAGAATAACGGAAGTGGGTAGAAAACAAGTTATTGCGTGGTCGGAAAATGGTTTACATTTTAATTCGAACTTTGAGAGCTGCTCGTGAAGTATCGAAATGAATATCATTCAGTCTCTTGATACGAGGTAATGGAACAACTTTCTTCAAGAATATTGCTTATCATTGAAAGAATGTTTCTCAAGGAAGAAATGTAATTCGAAACCAGCTTCGAGGCTTTCAAGATGTCTTTGTCAGCGCTTTTTCTCAGTTTAGTATCAATCTCTTTCATATTGAATTAGCAACAATAATATGGTTTAAATATTGTTATGAAATTTTATTCTTTATGAAAACAGAACTTTTCATACTGAGCGTACCAACAATTATTTTTTTTACATAAATTTCATAGTTCTCTATTGACGACGTCAAATATTGAAATATACTGAATTCACTGAGAATTTGTCTGTTGCGATCTAATGAATAATCTAATTACACATTTACTTAATTCACCAACTTGTCTACTTTCAGTACAAATACTTCATTATTTTTCATTCTTGGTACTGAATATACTATAGCTCAGCCATGTTTATAAGAAGGTATAGATGGAGTTTTGAGCCGAAATTGGTCTCAAACGATAGGATTCCACTCCCTGACGAATCCATGGTTAAATTCAATTCTGTCCGTAGGGCCGTCAGCACGATAACTTTCGAAAGGATTTTTCTAGAAACTTGAGAATTTCAGATTGACTGAAGTTCGTCAACCAGCCAAATCGTATAGGGTGTTCCATAAAATATAGCCAATACCCTTTCAAAATTTTTGTTCCTCAATATCTTAGACAAAACGAAACCAATCGAAATGAAATTTTGCGGCAACATGCGAAATTCTCATAATAAGACTCACGCAAAATTTTGTGGCCATAGTGTTAACAGAACCATATAAACTTTTCACAAGCTTGTATTGTTTTACATTTCTGCTTGTCTAGCTTTTGTGAAAAGAATTGTTCATTCTTGGTACTTAAATAGCTTCGCCGCGGTAATAAGTATCAATGGTTTGAAATCGACAATATACAATTTTTAATTATTAACTAACTAATCAGTTAGACAAAAGCCAATAGGTCATTTTGTGATGAAAAGAACCCACATATATTAGTACTCGAAATGAGGTGACGAAAGTATTGAAAAACTTTAGATAATTATAGAGAAAAATGGGAAAATGAAATGTTTTGCATGGTAAACCATACGATCAAATAACAATTAAAATTTTGATCCCAACTTCTTTATAGCAGATAAGCGCATTTATTGATTTCGGTCAACAACAATATTTGTAGTTGCATTTTCATTTCGTTATAAACTCAGCATGTAAATCTTTATAATATTCCTCTGTTCCACTGGACGGCAAAGTTCTCTCTATGATGCTATCGAAGGTTTAAGGTTGACGCTCACTTGGACGAGACGAGACGAAGCGACGCGTTAGTTCGCCTGAGACCGCGCACTTGGACGAAGCGATGCGACGATCAGCCATCGGAAGAAATTCCCCCTATTTTTGGGCCGCAATAAATGTTTATTACCCATGCTGCATGCCGACTACCCGAATGAACAAGGGTAGATTTATTGTTCGAATCGTGTTTTTGGTCATAATCTTGTTTTAATAGCTTCGTCGTCCCACCTTCATATAGGAATGAAAAAAAAAATCATGTTACGTGAAAAAAATTCGACATTTTATCTCTGTTGGCAAGTTACAAAATATAACATTTCTCGTATCCGGGAAAAAAGTACTCACTTTTCTGTCGGATTAATTTCGTGAAAAGTTATATTTCTTTCCATCGTCATTTTTCTAGTCACAGAAGAAAATTATGTATTAGGTATACAAGGGAAAAAAGTACTAGATTTTAGATAGAGGTTATGTTGTCTTCCAACGAGAAGCGGAGGGTGACAAAAACCGAGAGTTATTTTTTTTTAAACTATATATAAAATCATTGATACGAAATGTTTATTTTCTCTTTAACCGATTGAAAAAATTAAGTAGTAATCTAATTCATTCATTCTGGTGATTTTAGAAAAAAATACTTTTCCTACGACAATATCCAAAAATTTCCAGTAATAAGTTCTGGGAAGTTGCATTTTTTATTACCTTGCTGCATACCGCTTACCTGTATAAGCTTCAAATTAGACTTATTTATATTCAATTTATTCTGAATATATTTTTGCCGGGGCGGTAAAATCTCTGGCGCTGTCCCTGGTTATTTTTGGGTATGGTCAGCCACAAGGCCGTAGCTAGAAAATCGTGTTTTGGTCATGATCATGTTTTAATTGGGAATTTTCCAATGAAATCCTCGTAGTTCTTCATCCAGGAATACAATAAAATACAAATATTTGATACGAAATGCTTATTTCCTCTTTAACCAATTAAAAAAACAAAGCAAGTAGTAATCGAAAGTTCAATGTTTGCAGATCATATATCCCTCGAAGGAATTATTCCACAGTTTTCCAATTCTATCAGATATTTTAATTTCTTCGGAAGAAGGGTTCTTCAATATTTTGTTGTATTTACATAATAAAATACCTATCCTTCAGACGATTTGAATTCATATTCACAGTTGTACAAAATACATAAATGTTGTTCGTTTTGTATATAAATTTCGTTTTTCCAGATCTCAATCGAGAAAGTTCCAACCAACACTCTCATGAGCCATTTAAAACAAACTCATTTCACACAAATTCAAAAATAACTGTGTATTTCCCCATTGACAAAATTCGAGTATAAAATTGGAAATACAGCGCGCCGAACTTTCCGTTTCCGGCCGTCGGATACCTACTTGCCGCCTCGAGAAATTTCGCTCACATGCCCCAAAGATCATCCTGGTGACCAACGACTCGCCTCCTCGCTGCTCCTCGCTTCGCTTCTCCTAGGTGCGTGTCTACTCATTATTTCAATGCAAAAGATCCCAGCGGAAAACGACGCGTTCCTTCCGACCGTTTCGCTTCGTCCAAGTGCGCGTCTAATCTGCCTCGCGCCTCCTAAGGCTGCACCTACATTAGGTCCGCATTTCTCCCGATCCGATCCGACGTTGTCCGGCAATCGGACAACGTCGGAAAAAAAACAAACACTATTATCTTAATGTTAGTGCCTACAATGGAAACGAAGCTTCCGAATTCTCGATTTCCGACGACTCACGACACTGTCCGATTTGACGGCCGATCAATCATGTTTGTTTCCAGTCCGACGTTTCTAATCAGACGCATGGTTAATAAAGTACTAAAGTTAATCTTGCTGTTAATTAAGTTAAATATCAATCAAATTTTAAAAAAATGACGGAAAAAATTAATAAGGAGTTGTTAATACAGCTTGTGAGAGATTAAACTCGTCTATGGAACCAGAGGGTGAAAGCTTACCACAATCGTGACATAAAATTTGAGTTGTGGGAATCAATTGGAACGCAACTTCAACAGATTTCAGTTTTCATTCATTTTGTTATCACGTGTTTACTGCAATAGCTTCTACTAAAAACTGCAGTAGAACGGTAGACAGTATACAGTTAAAAGGATCACGTCGGGACCAGTGTAGGCATTCACGTCTGACGTCATCGGATACCGATGGACGGATAACTTCGGATCGGATCGGATCGGGAGGAGAAATGGGACCTAATGTAGGTGCGGCCTAAGTGAGCGTCTACCCATTCAGTGCAAATCGTGCCTGCGGAAAACAACTCTTCGCTTCGTCTCGTCTCGTCTCGTCCAAGTGAGCGTCAACCTTTACAATGTAAAGTTCCAGGCCGATATACACGAGCTATGGTAACTAGCACAGCAGCTTTGTTAGGAAAATAATCCAAAGGAATGTAATCGATTCAGGTTTATGGACTAGCAGTAAATCAAAAGCAAAAATGAGCAAAAAAGATTCTGATAAAATTTCTGAAGAAATTTCAAACGAAAGAAATTTGGTAACAACTGGAAAAATCTATGGGGAGAATAAAGTCGAAAAAATCATCAAAATTTCTGAAGGAATTGAGATTTTGAAAAACAAGATAAAATCAGCCCAAGAATTCTTCATGAAACAGAGATAGATAAATTTAGCTACATATAGGGAAAAGGCAAGAGTTGAGGAAGAAAGGACGAAAGGAGATCAAATTGAAAAAATTAAGTTATTATCACTATATTACAGGCTATGAGCGAATTTAGAGATACTGCGAAAAAAATAAATAATAAAACGATGAATATTGGAAGAGAAATCGATTCAGCGAAGAGTTGAAAAAACGTTAGAAAATACCAGCAACGAATTTTAAATTTTTTTCATCACGAAAAAGGCTACGGAAATTTCTGTTTTTCTGAATAGTTTGCCCAAGATTCTCATAGACTTCCTCTAAACTTATGTATTCTGGAGACCCCAGAACCATTATCAATCTATGAATTAATCGAACTATAACGAACATTTCAACTATCGAATGTGCATATTCGTGGAAAAATATAAATTTCATAATGCTTTTCAGTAAAGAAATGAGAACTTATGAGACTGATCAGCACGTTCGAAGTCTCGCTGATCATTCCAAGTTTATGGAAGAACTACATGTTGTTCAAAAAGATAAATGTATACCGGGGTAGAAGAGGAGACTATTGAGAAATGAAATATTTGAAAAATCAGTTAACAAGAATTTGAGAGAAGCCCTGAGCATATGCCTTTGAGCACTCGTTCATTGGTGGAGCAATAATGCTATTACCTCAAAATTTTGTATAGGATTCATTCAATGTATTCGAAAAATTATTAAAAAAATTTAATATGTAAAAATTCCATCATTAGATAAATATTGGATTTTATGGTTCTAATGATGTGATCCTCTTGAAATTCTGCATGAACATCAAATAATATCGATCTTCATTCATAAAATAAATTTCACTCGAATCGGATATTCTTTTGTGGAAACATGAAAATTCTTCTTTTCAATATTCCAATTGAATTTTCTATGGTTCTGGTTCTTAATATAGGAATCTCAGAACGATGAAAAAATAAAAGAAACTCAATAATTAAAGTAATATTAAATTCATTGGTTCCGATGATGCGATCCTCTTGAAAGTTTGCAGGAACATTCAGTATAACAATCTTCATTCACAAGATGAAATTCAATCGAATAGATTATCTTGTTATGAAAAAAAAATCCTCCTTTCAATATTCCAATTAAATTTTCTATGGTTCTCTTATAACTATGGCCACAAAATTTTGCACGAGACTTATCATGAGCATCTTGCATGCTGCCGCAAATTTCGTTTTTTCTGAGATATTAGGCAACAAAAATAATGGCCTTACGAACAACAAGTACGATTTGGCTAGTTAACGAACATAACAGCAGCTTTTGGGAACCGAAATCTTCCTGAAAATCTCAAGTCTCTAGGACAAACCCTTCGAAAGTTACCGTGCTTACGGTCGGTTGGAATTGAATTTTACCACGGATTCGTAATCATAAAGTAGAACTTTATCCTTTGAGACCATTTTCGGTTTAAAATTCTAAAATTACAGACCATTGGGCAAAACGATATAGCACTCGTTTAAGGAGAACGAGCGCTAAAAAATTATGAGAATTTCTCATATCAAACAAGCAGCGCGTGTCAAGCAAAATGCATATGCGTTCGTAGAAAAATATCACAAGTATAAAAATTTCCATTCTTTTTCATATCGATTCCACATCTTCCATTATACCAGATATATTCTTGGCACCTCTAGGCAAGCATTCCGAATGCAAACACTCCAGGGGCAATATAAGAAACGGAAACAAATTGACAAAAATAGAAATGGAAGAAAGCTGGAAAACACCTACCTGTTTATAAGCGGCATCATCAATCACTTCGAAGTTTATTGGTTGGAGGCAGCTCTTCATGAGTGATCCATTTTTATCCTTCGCCAATAATGAAGTCGCATTTTTCTTGAGTGTTGATTAATTCCGTTTCCAGAAACAATGGGGACGAATAATGGGAATCAATTTTATGTGGAGGGTAATTTCTGCGTGGAAAGCCTCTTGAAGCCCATCACAAATAGAAGCAATTGAGAAGTCGATTTTGTGGAATACGTATCCCAAACGACGGATTTTAAATTTCACCGACAGATGAGCACGGAATAAAATTATGAGATTTTTAAAATGTTTCGAAGAATTGCTTGTTTCGACTGAAGTTACAGTAACTTATCCCGATGTATAATTAGTTCATTAATCGAGTATTCGCTAAAAACCTTCCTGGAAGTGAGTACATTTTCTTTGACTACTCCGGAAAGTGGGTATAATATTATTGAATGCAGTTGATCGACCCATAGCAACACTATAACGGCTGACAGTTCATATTAAATAAGTTGTAAAAAGTTTGCATGTTTTGAATCGCAATTCGCAATAATTAATCATTTCGATGGTGTTTCTTTACGGTTGCCGAAAAAATGAAAAAATAGTGTACGCAGCATGTCCGAAAATGGTTGTTTTGGACTCGTAGACTTGCAGAATTTTAGATATCGATTGAAATATATTCTGGGAGGATTCTGAATTTCTAGAAGACTTTATAGGCTCTCACTGCCAGTCTATGAAACAGAAATAATTAAAAAAATTTAAATTAAGATGAAGTGCTCCTGCGAAAACCTTTGCACTTATTTGTCAGGAGCAAATTGGTTTTGAAAACAATTGTTGTTTAACAGTAAAACTGAAAAAGAAAAATTAAAAGGATAATGTAACGTTTCGGTGTCTATATAAGATACCTTCTTCAGAAAATATAAGATTCTAAATTCAACATAAGAACTGTTTTCAAAACAAAATGATTTGAGATCCATTAGAACCAGAAAGAAACCAATGAATGAGACGCAAAAATAAAAAAATTGTGTTCACAATATTCCCTGCATATGTGGAAAATCTAATACAGAAGAGACATCAAGACGTTTAGAGATAAGGAAACGGAACATAAGAACAATATCAAAAATAGAGACATTGCAAGATCACAAATCGCTGATCATGTATATTCAAATAGCGGAGATCATATGATGAACTGGAACAATACAAAGATCCTAATGACGGAACCTGATAATTATAAAAGGAAAATTAAGGAATCCACATGTGTTTTGGTAGATTAAGTAGATAATTTGGCCAATTGTTCTGTTGGAATAGATCGTATTTGGATTGATTTATTGAAGAAAGAAATGACATCAGGAAATTTCAAAATTAAATAAATCAACATCTCCATGTGTTGACAACTTTCAATGTCAATTAGACTGCAAATAAAAAAACACACAATTCTGAAGGTTTATAAGTTTGTCTGAAGAAAGTGTCTGATATAGACACCGAAACGTTACATTATCCTTTCAATTTATTTCCTTTTTCAGTTTTACTGTTAGCCAACAATTTTTTTCAGAACCAATTTGCTCCTGACAAAAAGTGCAAAGATTTTCGCAGGAGCACTTCATCTTAATTAAAAATTGTTTAATTATTTTTGTTTCAGGGACTAGGAGTGAAAACCTATCAAGTTCCAGAATTTTGTCTACTCGTTCAAAAAACCCCACTGTCCGTGAATTACTATTTTATAAAATTTCAAGAATATAATTCCGATCGTGCTGAGATTTCGCATTCACATACTTAGCATGAATTTCAAGTCTTTCACAAAATTTTGAGGTAATAGCAATATTTCTGCACCGATGTACGAGCGCTCAAAAGCACCTGCTCAGGGCTTTTCTTAATTTTTTTTGACTGGTTTAATTTTACACAAGCGCAATATTGATGATACCTCACAAACTACTTCCTTTGAACGTTTTCATGAATCAATAAATTTTGTTCTTAGGCTCCATCATTATGATTCATTGTCAGCGTCAGTCTGCAGTTGTTAATCGATCTACTACGATCGAAAATGAAAACACTGACTAAGATTTGAATAATAGGTATTCGGAAATATTTCAATATTACTCAACTCATACTTAACGTTGATTCATCATACTTGATAAAATATAACTACTTCATTCACGCCATCAACTGTTGAATGATTTTTTACATAAAGATGTGAATCCAACCTCAGAGGAACATATAATAGTTCACTTCTTTCTCTGAGGTTCACTACCTACTGACACCATATTCATGGTAATTACGTTTTTATAATCAAATATTTAGATAAATCAAGTTATGTCAATTGAATATGGTGAATATGGTGGTGAATATGGTGTCGAGAAAAATTGCGTGACGATCGAATATCTGATAATGATCAATGTACCGAAACAATGCTCAGAAACCTCAATATGGGTAATTGCTTCACACGCCCTTTAAATTGATGTTGTGTTCGACCAAATGAAGAACACGAAATTTTCGTTTTTACATCACTACCACAAGAATATCGGTGTTTTGTCAAACATAAGATATTGCTACAGAGGAAAGGGTAGCTGGAATAGTTTTTTCGGAATATTTTTTGAGCTCTCATTCTACTTAGTCGAGTGCTGCATCATTTGGTTCAAATGTCTGTTATTTTCTAATTTTGAGCCGAAAATGGTCTCAAACGATAGGGTTCGACTTCCTGATGATGAATCCGTGGTTAAATTCAATTCTGTCCGTGGGGCCGTTAGCACGATAACTTTCGAAGGAATTGTCATAGAGACTTCAGGTTTTCAGGATGAGTTCGGTTTTCAAATGCCGCAGTTAATTTTGTTTACCAGCCAAATCGTACTTGTTGTTCCATAAAATATGACCATTCAAAATTTTTGTTCCTCAATATAGAAAAAAATAAACAAATCGAAATGAAAATTTGCGGAAACATGCAAGATAGGCTATATAACCAGATCGAAGTTTATATTGAGAACTTTCTCGAGACAACACAACTCCATCACCAAGATACAACGTCCCGGGATTCGAACCGCCGTGCGAGAAGTCAGCTCCTAACCAATTGGACCACCGGGGCCGACCAAGATGCTCATAATAGACCTCATGCAAAAGTTTATTGCCATAATATTAACAGAACCACAGAAAATTCGATTGGAATATTGGAGAGAAGAATCTTTCTATTTCCATTATAAGATATGATATCCGATTCGAGTGGAATTTATTTTGTAAGTGAAGATGAAAACCCATATACTGAATGTTCATGCGAAATTTCTAGAGGATCGCATCATCAAACCATAGAATTTATTTTTCTTAAGTATTGATTTTTAACTCATTCCATTTTTTGAATAGTTTCCAGAATATAATTCGAACGAGCGCTTCAAAGCTCAGGGCTTTTCTTAATTTTTTTTAAGTGCCTTTGTTGTTATTTTGCACAAGCGTTATGACATCTAACGAACCACTTCCTTTGAACGTTTCCAATCAATGTATGTTGTTCTTTGAGTTTTCTCTTATGATTCACTATCAGCGTCAGTCTGCAAATGTTAATCGATCTCCTATGATCAAAAATGAATACACTGACTAATATTCGAACAATAGGTATTCGGAAATATTTCAATATTACTCAACTCATTCTTACCGTTGATTCATAATACTTGATAAAATATAAATACTTCATTCACACCATCAACTGAATTGGGTACTGTTGAATAATTTATTACATAAACTCTTAATAAGGTTCGGATGGATATTTTTTCTAGTACATGAAACAGTATATATTCGATCAAATATCGTTCTTCAATTGCCATAACATCAATGACTGAAGTTCGTATTATAACAATATTGAATTGAAGAATTAACTACCGTCAATATTTCTGTCATGTGTTAGGTATATGTATGATATTTTTCGTTGTAAATCAGGCGAAGTTTCGAACTTTTGAAGAGGACGCATTTTCTTCAACTCAACCCATGAAGTATTTATCAAGCTCTGAAGTTCATTCAGGTGGATACAATGTAGTTAGATTTCAAAAGGACAATAGGCAAATGTGGGTTAAATTTGAGGTGATCAGGTTTGTTATGTGAATTTCCAATAAAATTGTATAATATTTTATGCAAGTATATAAAATTACAGCAGCTGATAATCAAATTTATCAATTCACAATGAATGCAATGCATTCGTCATGAAGAGAAAACTTCTGTTCATTCATTTCTTGTGTACGAGTAATTCTGGTATGAACCCCGTAGATATCGTACGAATTCAAATCAGGTTTCCGCCATGAAAACCTCGAAGAAAAACTTCAACTACCATTCCCTACATAAGGCAAGATCTAAATAACGAATAGTGAGAAATTTACGTGTAGAATTTCAAGTCAAACGTTCGCCAAGGATGATGTGCTTTCTTTGCAAATAAAATGACGTTGTTAAAGTTGCCGGATATCCGCAGATTCGGATTACCGCAGAGCGGTACGGCGCAGAACGCATACGTAAACAGGAATGTTCCTGATTCCGTAATATGCCATTCTTATGGAAATTCCATCATCCCAAAAAAGACGTTATACGGTACAAAACAAAATCGAGATAATCCTGTCCCCACAACGTTGATCCATGCGGCGAGAGGGACGAAAAGTTGTTGGAATGAACTCAGTTTCGTACATAATTTTCATTTTATATTTCATCCACTATAAATATTGTTAAAGTCACTTAAGCCACCGAAAGTGTCAGCCTTGCTTAAATACATAATAAGATGGTAATTCATTTGGGTATACGCGTGAGAATTGCGGTGGAAAGATGGTATCATTAGTGATTTATCACTGAAGGAGGTTTTTACTCAATTCTGTATTCTCTTTTTACTACACTATAGTTTCACAGATTTCTACCTATCGACATAAAAATAAATAATCAGAATAGTTATTCTTGTATTGAGTGCGTGAAATGAATTTAATACGCACGAAATACAAACAACATTTTTTGTACAACTGTGAATGTGAATTTTCATCGTCTGAAATCAAATTATTGAAGATAATGCTTCCAATATAATATTTCTATACATTCAGTGATCTTTCCGTGCCGTTACTATAGACAATTTTTTTTAAAGGTGATAAAGAAGAAAAGTCAAGTTTTTTTGACAATTGTACAGAATAATTATTTCTGTATTAAGTTCGCAAAATGAGTGTTTTTTCATGGCACATGAGAGTGGCAATTTTTCCCTCAAATGTGTCATGAAATCGCGAATTTTATACGCACGAAACACAAGTAACATTTTTTGTACATCTGTGAATGTGAATATTTCTATGCATCCATATCCAGTGATCTTTCTGTGTCGTTACTATAGAAACTTACTTTCTTTAACGGTGAAAAATAGTAAAATCTTTTTCTAAAGCCTCAATTACACTCACCCTTCCTTACTGCCACTCGCGTTGTGTGCTCTAATTCCCGAAGTACTTCTGCAGCAGTTTCGAAGGCAGTGAGCATTTACACCCTGCCGCAATATTTGCATCGCGACCAAGTGTCGGCAACGACGAACAAACAAATTCCACAGCAATCTAGTTAAATTTAATCACTTGCAGTTGTTCAGGCTGCCGGTCCTTTGACTTCCGTACGAAAGACCGCCAATTCAGGGAGCGTAGAGCAACCCGAGTGGCAATGAGAGGCAGCAGGGAAGTGTAGTGATTACAATCATGTGCTGTCCACTTCCCTGCTCAATTCCCTGCTCCCTGCCGTGGAGATGAGCTGAGTAATCGGGGTAAAACGGTGAAAAAAGACCTTTTTCAACAGTGAAAAAAAGTAATCATTTGCGCATCCATAGTGATGAAAAAAGTCAAGTTTTTTTGATAGTTGTACAAAAAAGTCATTATTTCCATGATAATTTTAAATGAAATTATTTTCTGCTAGCTACAAAACAACATCGATATAGACCTGTCTCCACGACGTTGATCCAGGTGAATAGGCGGCGAGAGAGACTAAGGCTACGTTCAGATGATGAGCGCTCAACGCGCGTTTTGCAAACGCGCGTTTACAACTACATGCATTTTGAACGCCCATCATCTGAACGTCCCTAAACAAGATATAATTATGTAGTTGTAAAAGCGCGTTAGCAAAACGCGAGTTGAGCGCTCATCATCTGAACGTACCCTAAAAGTTGTTGGAATGAACTAAGTGTCGTACATAATTTTCAATTCGTAAGTGACTCTAGCCACTCAAAGTGTCACCCTTTCTAAAAAACTTAATAAAAATGCTAATTCCTTTCCATATCTACTCGTGAGAATTGCGGTGGATAGATGGTATCATTGGTGATATGTCAGTGAAGAATGAAATATCAGAAAAGTGAAACACTATGATTTCTTTTTAATTGAAATAAGTTTTTGCTAGCTTCTGCCTAGAAAACAGCGAACATTCGTTTCACCTAAATGTCTTAATTTCGAACAAAGTTCAAGAAATCAAAGCTAAGACGATAAAATAAATATCTTCGAATTGAATATCACCATAAATAAATAAATGCCCTGACCATGAACTCGAAAACTCTTTCAGGTTGACAAAATGGTCTCTCAAATTTGAGTAATTTGAGAACTGATGGTCTCTTTATATTAACTTCAGAATTCAAATTCAAAGCCTATCCTGAATTTTTCAAATTCGGAAGTCGCTTCTTTTGATTATTGTGTTGAGGATTTGATATCGAAATTTTTTCGTTCCGATTAGAATGCATTGAATGCGCAGCCAAAATTTTGGCGTAACACGTCGAACAGTTTTGGAGTATGAATTTTTTTCATTTTTCATTGGAGTCTCCACGGAATTCCGCAAAAGTCTTCGTATCGTTATTAGAGTTAAATGTGAAAACTGTAATTCGATCGGTATTCTTGTTCTGAAAATATTCGTGAATTTCATTTTGAATCCTTATTATTCGAAAACTACTCGGACGATTTAGGCCTTTGAATAAGTCATTCGGGGTATTCTAACTCAAAAAGTGCAATGTGCTCTGAAAATTGCAAGTGTTCCACTATTTTCGCACTCCACCTCAAATACATACATTCTGAAGTACTAAAGAATGTTGTCAGACATTCAAACATGTGTTTGACCTGTTATTATTCAGCTGTAAGGCCATTCATGACTCAAAGTAACAAAAATAAGGGCAAAATTATGGCAAGTCCATTAACTGATAATGATATCGGTTTCTGAAAAGTGTATGATCTTAATTTTGATCGCGGACCACGAACCACTAATTAATTACTTATACATGCTCGTATAACTGTGTAAACACTACTCAATTGCTCTGAGACAGTTGGTGCAACAAATTGTTTTTATGAAATCAATGTATCTGAATATTATTCAATCTATACCAGTTGAAAATTATGGATGTTCATCCCAAAACGAAACAGAGGAAATTGGATGAAATTTCATTTATTCTATCTGAAACGGTGAGAAGGGTGAGAAATTTACTTATATTGATCTCATTTTCAGGTAAATATTCATCTTGGATGGTGTGGATTTTGGCTTGTGTAGAAATTTTCGATTAATACCTGCATTCTATATGAAGCACTCTTAATGATAAATAATACATCATGCGCAGTAAGTATTAATCAAAACATATTTCTATTATGATATATCACTTTTCCACAGAACATTTCGTGGATAATCAGTTACTGTAAATATCCGTCAAATATTGAACAATGGATAATTATGACTGGCTAATTGTTCGGCTATCTACAATGAGGTTTCAATTAAGTTCAAAAGTCCATATATCAATATTCTAATTTCTTCGAATGGCTTCCTTATGAGGTCTTCAACACCGAGAATTTTATATGTACTTTGATGTCGACATTTGACAAATCATCTGCTGTAGATCTCTTTAGCTCTTTCCAATATGATCTCTCCTGAATGTTTACATTTATTTTGATCATGATATAATTTATACCAGAAATGTTTTATATTTCCTGAAGAATATATGAGGTGGCTTTATAAAACCTTTATCGGGCTGTTACGTTACGTCTTATCTACAGCTATGTGACTGTCATCAGCACAGTAGGTATTCTGTGCTGATGACAGTAGGTCATTAGGCTAAGGAGTTGAGATGTCATGTAGGGTCGCTACAAGATTTCCTATATGAAGCTTTAGAGTCTGTACAATATCTATGTGCAATTACTAGAGAAAGAATAGATATCTTTACCCAAATGTACCCTTTACCAAGGTCAAAAATGATTCTGTCTGAACCGACGTACGCACAATTACCTCAGAACGAAAGAAGCCTGAGACTTGAAAATTTCAGTTGAGGTCAGATGAGTTCGTTAAGAATCCAAAATCGAGAAGTTTCCCAGTTATGATTATTCCAAATTTCGTGTTCGTAATATTTTTGAAAACTAAAAATCCGATCTCGTACAAACCTAGTGTCTAAGTTTTCAATGATGATATGAAGACTTTTGCGAAATTTTTAAGTACTATACTTGTCGGAATATCTCGACTTATTTGGTTTATGGACCGAAGCGTTTGAGTTATTGTGAGTTACAGATCAAACATAATATTTCTCGAATATTTCAGACTTAGTTATCAAATCGAGCAGAGATTTCTTATACTTATACTTAGTTGGTCAATAACGATAATGCTCATGTGGCATAATGCAGAAGCAGTTCGCCAGTGCCCCCTGTCGCTGAATTCGAGCTTACATGGAGAGTATGGATAAAAGCAGGTATAATACCAAAATTCGATCCTCATTCGGTCAAAAAGATCTGGTGTTTTTCTTGTTATCATAATTCCCAACCAATGCAAAATAAAGGGTTACTTTTAAGCGTTGTTTCTTTTAAAAATCGAATAAAACACTCAATTTGCTTCATATATTCAAATTTTACATTGAAATTGATAGTTTGGCCTTTGCCATTCACATTTTGAAGATAATTTCATGTAAATGTTGTCCGCGGCTCCGTTTTAACTGGTTCATTCGGAAGGTCCAATTTTGCGCCACTTTTTCGAGCATTTCTGCATGTATTTCGCGTGTTATATTATCCTGTATGGCTTCAATCCTGTTCGGTTTGTTCACATACACTAACGACCTCACATAACCCCACAAGAAATAATCTAGAGGCATCAAATCGCATGATCTCTTTCGAGGGATAAGCTGCTCACTCAATTCATCCTTCAACATGTTCATTGTTTCACGAGCTGTGTGGCACGTGGCACCATCTTGATGAAACCACATGTTAACCAAGTTCAACTCGGCCAATTGAGGCAGAAAAAATTTGCGTATCATGTCTCGATATCGTTCGCTATTACGGTAACGTTTCTTCCACGGTAGTCTTTGAAGAAAAATGGACCGACGATGCCACCGACCCATAAACCACACCAAACTGTCGTTTTTTCGGGATGCAATTTTTCGATAAAACAGCGGATATTCATGAAGCTGTTATAAGTCTCATTCACCAAATATTAGACGTTGTGGTAGGTCATTCGGCTTCAGTTCTTGCAGAAGTTGAATTTTTTAGGCTTTCAAACCCAAACCAACACGTGAAATTTTCCATGTGGTTGAGTAACACAAGACCAATTGCTGAGAAAGGAGACGAATTGACATTTCAAGATTCTCAATAATACTGGACACTACAGCTGCAATATTCTCTTCAGTACGCACTGCACGCATGGGAGACACTGGTTTTATGTCCAACAAAGTAAACTTGGTACGAACAGTAAAAATTGTTGATTCACAAAGTAGATTATGACGACCATGATATGGTCGTAACAAACGATACACATTTTTCACAGAGCACGAATTTTGATAATAAATTTCAACAATTTGCAATCGTTGCTGGTTTGTAAGTCTTTTCATGATGAAATGACAGAGTATACTGAAAACTTTCCACTTTGAAAGATGACGTTTGAACTCAATTACCAACCAGTGCCGCCAACGTGAAGAAAACAAATCTTAGGAAATCATATCAATACAGGGTGTCCCGAGAAGAATGCGACAAACGGAAACCATGAATCAAGGACATTAAGGAGGACTCGCAACAAGAGGTTCTAATCGTTCGAGGGCCTTCGTTTGGGATATACAGGGTGATATTCATCCTATGGCTGAAATTTCAAAGTTCAATAACTCTCATACTATTCAACCGGATTATTTCAAATTCGGAAGTTTTGTCACCATTTACGATTGCCATCTTTCAATATTACAGAAATTGAATAAATTAGATCCGGACTAGAAAAGTTTTGGACTTTTTCTATTTTCCAATAAATAATAATAAATAAATTATTATCAATAATTGATTCTTTGTGGTTACGAAAATTTATTAAAAACATAATGTTCAATATTCATGAAAATAGAAAAAGTTCAAAATTTTGCTAGTCCAGATCTGATTCCTTTAATTTCTGAGAGATGGCAATCGTAAAGGGTGACAAAACTTGCAAATTTAAATCATTCGGTCTAATACTTCAAAAGTTATTCAACTTTGAAATTTCAGGGTGATGAATATCACCCTGTATATTCCAAACGAAGGCCCTCAAACGATTAAAATCTCTTGATGAGAGTCCTCCCTGATGTACTTGATTCATGGTATCCTTTTGTCTCATTCTTCCCGGGACACCCTGTATAGACAGAATACAACCAGAAGCTTCCAGGTGATTTGAATTCGCATAATCGTTTTTCCAGAATTAATAAGCCCATAAAAAATGCTGACTTCACCTCAGGGCTTTCTTCCATTTCTGGTATACGACAAAGGTAGTGTCAGATACCTTATTAGGTGACATTTTCAAATTCACTTGTAACTTAGGTACGGTACAATCGAACTTAAGTACATTTCTAATCTAAGAGTAAAAAGTTAATCTAGAGATGCCTTCACGCATTTGTTGACGCAGCCAAGTAAAATCTGTTTATGAACTCGAACAACATTCGAGGTTGCGAACTTGTGCTGTAGCTTTGTTCCACAATGGGATTAGTAGTCTACGGCTCCCCTACTATGGTACTAACACCTATAATAGTCTGCTATAAACAATTCTGTCAGTTTGGCAACATCGTTCTGTTATTGTTTAGTTATTCGATGGGTCATTTCATTTTCGTTTCGATTTGACTTTCATAAACTGAATTATTTTGCTGATTTGGTGGCAGTTATTGTTGCTCAAGGCTATTCCGGTAATTATAGCTATGGAAAAACTACGAAAATGTTGTATTTTATTCAGAAATTGTAGAAATGAAAATTTAAGCTTTTGTTTACGTCACTTCAGTTCCGCAGTAATGTGCTTTCCATCGGACTCTAGAGTTTGGTTGATTACAACACTACTAATATCACGCGTAGGGGCATCTCTATGTTTACTTCTTACTCTGAGTTACTAATACTCAAGACGAATGAAGCTGAATGACTATTGCATGGTAAAACCAATCGAATAAGTGACGGATACGCCAATGCTCCAACTTGTGGTTTTATCTGATTCTTTATCTTATAAACGAAGAAACCAATTCTAACAGCATATTTTTGAATATTTTTATGCGTAATGCAACGAGGGGCGAATTTGTCGAGGTCATTCAAGTGGACTGAACAGAATAAATTCCTGATCGAAACAGTTATTTCATCGCTCCTAAATACTGCGAAATTTGCGTTATTCTTTAATTACCATTACATTTAAATATGGATGAGTCAACCGCTATTTAGAATGATGAAGTGATAATGCAGAATCGATTGAATGAATTTATGAGTTTCTTGATGACTAAAACAACGACTACCAAGGTCGTGCTTACTTCACGCACCGCAAGAGATGCCTTGTCGAGATTATTTCAGAATGTGCAATCATCGGTAGGATCTCGGTGTTACCATAAGCAAATAATATCGGCAATTGGATCTTCTTCAATAATCACGTTACTTTCAATCAACATTAATTTCGCAATCATCCCCAAGCTTCCGGTAGAAGTTTCCAGAAAAGCACTTTCTTCAAGGCAAAAACCACTCACTCCTCTTCCCTCAAAACGACTGAACTGATACTTGTTTTCCTCATAAACTAAACTGATCAACTTTTTAACCATAATGAAAAAAAACGTATCATGTATCATGTTTTATCGAGGAACCCAGAATACCATCAACCGCTATATCGTTTTGCGCAAGTGTCCGAAATGTTCGAATTTTGTACCGAAAATGGTCCCAAACCCTGATGACGAATCCGTGACCAAATTCAATTCTGTCCAACCGGCCGTGCGGCCGTAAACACGATATCTTTCAAAGGGATTGTCCTAAAAACTTGAGATTTTCAGAGTTAGTTCGGTTCCCAAATGTTGCAGTTAAGTTCGTTAACCAGCCAAATCGTACAGGGTGTTCCATAAAATATGGATTCAAAATTTTTGTTCCTCAATATCTCTGACAAAACAAAACCTATCGAAGTGAAATTTTGCAGCCACGTTAAGCTGCTCATTA
The DNA here is from genome assembly GCA_013421045.1 of Propylea japonica. Taxonomy (NCBI): domain Eukaryota; kingdom Metazoa; phylum Arthropoda; class Insecta; order Coleoptera; family Coccinellidae; genus Propylea; species Propylea japonica. The sequence goes on from CM024240.1 coordinate 41,074,121, forward strand.
TTAGCCTCATGCAAAATTTTGTGTCTATAGTGTTAGCAGAACCATGGAAAATTCATTTGGAATATTGAAGGGAAAAAACTTTATATTTTCATAACAAGATATCCAATTCGAGTGAATTTCATTTTGTGAATGAAGATTGATATACTGAATGTTCAAGCAAAATTTCAAGAGTATCGCATCATCTGTTTTTTTTACCTATTTCATTTTTTGAATAATTTCCGGAATATTATTCCGATCGTGCTGAGATTTTTGATTCATATACTAAGCATGATTCTCAAGTCCTATAAAAAATATTGAAGTAATAGCATTATAGCTTAACCAATGAACGAGCTCTCCAAAGCACCTACTCGGGGATTTCCTCAAAATTTGATTTGATAACCAGTGTACTGAGAAGTTTTTTGGTTAGGAAACCGATCAGTCGTATTGGAATATATCGTTTCATTCACGTTTTTGATCGATTGTTAACAAACGCAACACCAATATTGCGGTAATTTTTTTATACCCAAATCGATATGCAAAATTGAAACCAGAAACCCAGTTGATTTGCCTATTGCCTACGGCCTCAGCTATCTCACGCACTTTTGTTCTGATCCTCCAATACAATATCGTGGATTTTTCGATCATTTCCATGATAGTCACGACTTGGTCGGTCTTCATGAAAAATGCTCGTCCGACCACGTCTTAATTCAGCTGTCAACAGTTTAACTGCAATCAAAGGCGAACAGTTACAATAAACAGAATCCTGTTCAGATTTGTTTTAATCGTTCGTTTTTCCTTTCAAATGGAGGAACTAATTCGCTGTCTGGTATTCAACTCTCTCCATTTTCAAAAAATCACTGAAGTGGTTCATTTTAGACAATCAGAACAAAAAAAATTCATAGATTTGGCTCAAACTCTGACAGTAATGACAAATGTTAAAAATGAATTCGATTTTTGAATTGTTTCGTTTGCTCACTATTATATTGTATATTGAACGCCCGGGTATCAGAAATGTAATTCTCATCACGTCGATATAAATTCTCGCCAAATGATTCGGCTGCACATATAACTCACTCGAAAGACTGGCAAGTAATGAGACTCCCAGGAAAGGCATTCTATTCATTCTTAATTAAAGCGATGTTATGTGTAAACATACACATGCTAAAAACAACAAAGTCGGCGTGCTATGTTGGATAATAAATTCTCTGAACGCGTAGTCTCACCCCCGCATGCTTTACAACCCAGGAGCAGGGAGATCGTCAGGTAAAGAAGAAAACCAAAAAAATGTAACCGGTGAGCGCTCGTTCATTGGTGGAGCAATAAGACAATTACCTCAAATTTTTATATGGGACTTGAAATTGATACCATATATGTATACAGGGTGACTGGTGACGTAAGGGACAACGGCTAACTGGAGATAGAGGACCTTAAACTGAATGAAGATTGGTTTAAATGTACAATAAGGATATTAGTTTCAGAGATACAGGGTGTTTTTTGCAAAAGTGCTAAAACTATAAACTCTCATATCTTCGTCAATATGACGAATTTTTCGCTGTCATATTCTTTAGCAGATCGAGAATTTTAAAATTTCAGGTCCGTATTCAAAAATTTCAGTTTCCGTGGCAGGTGAGAAATATTACTCAGTATATGAGATAAAAAAAATTGAAATGGAAAATTGGAATCTGCAAAAAACACCCAGTAAAAATTTGCTTTTAGTTTTAATGGTACAAATTTTTTATAGTTTTTATGATATGTTGAAAGTTCATTTCATTTATTCATATACACTTGAAGAAACATACTATTACTGATAGGAAAAAACACTTAATTCGAGATGCTCAAATAATCCTGATGCATCTTAAATATGCCTTCACTTCTTGAAATCCTGTTTTATTAATTAATCTATCAATATTACAAGGAAAAATCAGAATACAATTCAAACATAAAAATAAGAATAGTAGCACATATGATTCATAAAGAATCAAATAAGCAAATGCTCGAAATGAGAGCAATTTGCTTCAACACATTTATTGGCATTCTTGAACTTTGATGATTTCTTTCACTTATGAGATGAGTATTATTCTGAGATAAAAAATGATCGTTATTTATGCATTTTTCAGTAGAAAACAAACGACACAATTTCCAACAATCCATAACCAATGAATGTATGAATTTAAACGTCATTTTTTGAAATATCCCTCTCAAAAGAAGGTGAACTTACTACACCTAAGTACATACAGGGTGTTTCATCATAAACTGGACAAACATATATTTTCGTGTAGAGGACATTGGAAGAATCATTTTTGCTTTATACAATATATCTCGTTTTCGAAGAATAAGCGAAATACAGGGTGTCAAACGTCATTTTTGAGGAAGATTCTTATGAGTGTGGTCAGTTATGTATAACACTTAAAGTTACGATTTTTGGTCAAATCTCAGTATTTTTGGGTCCTCTATTCAGAAAAGTTGACGAATTCCGAAAAAAAAATTACAAAATGGCGGAAGACCTGCAATGTCCCTAATTTTTTTTTGCGGTTGTCAAATTGACTTTTATTTTCTGAATGAACACAATTTTCTAAGAATTTCTGTGAAAAATTTTTTTTAAAAATCGAACACAAATTTTTTTTACATGTCTACAGCGATGAAAAAATTTCACTCGAAATGGATGAAATTTTGTTCAATTGTACTTCTTGAATTATCAATCACGAATATGAAAACAGAATTGTAAAATATCGAACGGTTTCGTTACTACAGTCATTCAAATGTTTCGTTCAGACGTCCAAAATAATGAAAAAAAAATTGTTTTGAGTTCAAGAGTCAAAATAATTAAATTATTGGCATGTTCAAACATTCTAGATGAATTTATAAAAAAATATTCAGTGAACCTTAGTTGGGACTCGAACCGACGTAGGTATTGAATAGGGAAATGGCACTGTTCTAAGGATATTTCATCCATTTCGAGTGAAATTTTTTCATCGCTGTAGACATGTAAAAAAAAATTTTTGTTCGATTTTTGAAAAAATTTTTTCACAGAAATTCTCAGAAAATTGTGATCATTCAGAAAATAAAAGTCAATTTGACAACCGCAAAAAAAATTAGGGACGTTGCAGGTCTTTTTTTCGGAGTTCGTCAACTTTTCTGAATAGAGGACCCAAAAATACTGAGATTTGACCAAAAATCGTAACTTTAAGTGTATACATAACTGATCACACTCATAAAAATCTTCCTCAAAAATTACGAGATACAGGGTGTATCTCGCTTATTCTTCGAGAACGAGATATATTGTACTTATAAAGCAAAAATGATTTTTCCGATGTCCTCTACACGAAAATATATGTTTGTCCAGTTTATGATGAAATACCCTGTATAAGAGGAAAATAAGTCCTTAAAATTTCTATATTATTTCATTGAAGAATAAATTTTGTTGAAAACATAAGTACCAGATGGATTATTGTTCAAGGGTTCTGAGAGTAATAAATTTAAGTCAAACTTTTCTTGAGCTGAAATCCAGTTTTTCTGTTCTATCAAGAATATAATTCAATTGTTCAGAAGAGCCAAAAAGTGTGTGAGGAAAATGGCTCTCATTTCGAGCATTTGTTTATTTGATTTTTTATGAAACATATGTGCTATTGTCGCTCTTTTTGTGTTTGTATTGTTTTTTGAATTTTTCTTATAATATTGATAGATTTAATAATTAAAAAGTATTTTAAGATCTGAAGGAATATTTAAAATGCGTCAGGATTATTTAAGCATCTCGAATTCAGTGTATGTTTCTTCAAGTGAATATGAAGAAAATGGAATATTCAACTTTCAACATATCATAAAAGCTATAATAAATTTATGCCATTCAAACTAAAAACAGATTTTCACTTAGTGTTTTTTGCTGATTTCAATTTTTCATTCAAATTTTTTTGATCTCATATACCGAGTGATATTTCTCACCTGATACAGAAATTGAAATTTTTGAATACGGACCTGCAATTTTTGGAATTTTTTTCTCGACCTGATGTAGAACATGTATAGTAACAAGCCTGCAAATATCAGCGAAAATTTTGCCATATTGACGAAGATATGGGAGTTTATAGTTTAAGCACTTTTGCAAAAAACACCCTGTACCTCTGAAACTAATAGCCTTATGGAACATTTAAACCAACAATCCTTATTCAGTTTGAGGTCCTCTATCTTCAGTTAGCTGTTGTCCCTTACGTCACCAGTCACCCTGTATAAATGCAGAAGACAATTAAAAAAATTGAATTCTATGGTTCTGATGATGCGATCCTATTGAAATTTTGCACGAACATCCAGTATATCAGTCTTCATTCACAAAATAAATTTCATTCGATTCGAATATTCTGTTATGGAAATACATATAACGATTCCTCTTATCAATATTCCAATTGAAGTATTTATGGTTATATTGAACCTATGGTCACAAAATTATCCATGAAAATTCAGTATATCAGTCTTCATTCATGAAGGAAATTTCACTCGAATCGGATATCCTGTTATGGAAATGAAATATAAAGATTCTTCTTTTCAATATTCTGTTCCGTTCTGTTGACACTATGGCATGGATATTCATTATATCAATCTAAAATCACAAAATCAATGTCACTGGAATCGGAAATATGAAGTTTCTTCCTTTCAATACTCCAATTAAATTTTCTATGGTTCTGTGTACACTACGGCCACATAATTTTGCATGAGGCTTGTTATGAGCATCTTGCATGTGGCCGCAAGATTCCATTTCGATTGGTTTCGCCTTGTCAGAGGTGTTGAGGTACAAAAATTTTGAATGGCCATACTTTATGGAACACCCTGTACGATTTGGCTGGTTAACGAACTTAACCGAGGCATTTGGGATCAATTAAAGCGATGTTATATGTTACCATACACATGGTTAAAACAACAAAGTCGGCGTGCTATGTAGTATAATAATTCTCTGAACGCGAAATCTCACCCCTGCACGGTTCACAAATCAGACAGGAGCAGGAATATCGTCAGGGAGAGAAAAAAACCGAAAAAAATGTAATCGTTGTAAGATATCCAGAGGGTAAACGGTTACGTCGAATTCATGAAAGATGGTATAAAATTATTTAAATGAAATGGAAGTTTTGAAAAGGCGTTTCGTTGCGAATAAATCCTTCTTGTGCTAGTTCTTTAAAATAGTCAAGGATTTTCACTGAACAAGGTTACATAAATCTTGGATAATAAAACACTTTTTCAGGAATTTGGACTATGTTTATTTGTTTTCCTATTTGCTGTAATAAAACCGACGTTTCGGTCACACATCGGACCTTTATTAAGGCTGAAATTTTTTGTTTGAAAAAATACACACAGAACAAATAATATTAAACTTACTTAAATGATCACACAGGAACAAGGTCAAAAAGCAGGATTTGAATATAAACAGGCATACCTAAAATGAATTTTTTTTATCTCTCCATTACAATTTTTTTCAAGGAATCTCAGAACAACCATCAACAAATCGTATTCGATTATCGGTAGTGATATAGAGATTGTGCTAGAAAGATACACCTAACCCAAGCATATTTACATTGAATATTATTATTTTCTTCCCTTTATAAAATGATGGATATTGAAAATCAGTGTTCTTACTTTTTCAAAGGTACTTTATTGTTGTAGATTGTATTCAGTCCATTAACGTTTTCCCTATAATGAACTGTCTTTTTTAGTGTTATGTGTATCATTTCGCTAATATTTAGTCGATAGTTGTTATTTTCAATGTCTAGTATTTTAGTTTCTTCAAAATTAAATTGGTGTCCTTTTTCGTGCATGTGAAGTGAGTACAATTTCTGGTGTTGTTGCAGTCAGTTTTGTGTTGTCTAACCCTGTTTTTCCGAAACTGTCTTATCTGTAATACGTAGGTCTTGCCACAGTTGAAACAAGCTATACTATAAAGCACCCCTGATTGTGACCCTGTTGGATCAGGGTCCTTTAATTGAGGAAAGTATTTCTTAGTTATTATTTTGTTGTAAAATGCGTATTCGGAGTGTGGTCGTCTTTCCAGACGAATTTCGGGAAGGGGGAAGTTGTAACCTCGAAATTGTTTGGTTTCTGTATGTAAGAGTGAATATTAGAGGCAACCTTTCAATATATATGCATGATTTCTATGCTTAGATATCTTTAATGTTGTGTGTGAAACATTCATTTGAGATTAGGCGTAACTCAATGTTGGACATACCAATAGTGTCTGATATTTTTGTTATAATCCAAATAATCATTAAATAAAAGTTACTTCTACGTTTTTGGGTAAAGCCCTACAAATTCTAACAATTTTTACTTTATCTCTGAGTGAGTTGAAATGGTGGTGAAATGGGTATCTTCTTATTATCTCGTTTCAAAAATATATAACATGCCACATATTGCCCTTAGGTTAGTGGCGACCCTAAAGGGAGCTCAAGGGTTGGCCCAGACTCCCTCTAAAATCTTATGGACAAATACTTAACAAAATTGTACTAATCCATTCACCACTACTTTTACTGAAAATTCTGGGCAACTCTTTCCCCCTTCTAGAGTAGCCATTGATCTAAGAGCGATATATGACAGCAAAATTAGATTAAGCCACTGTATTCTTATCAAAAAAGTATCTGTTTATTATTTTTGTTTTATGTTCATAACACAACACAACAAGAAGAGATATAATGAACAAAGTTCAAATTGCCCAAATGTCAATTTTGACCTGTTATTCGAAAACAAGTGAGGATAACGCTCGGGATAACGCAATGCAGTTGACGGCATAATGAGTTTCTCGGAAAAAGATGACCGTGAAGTGCCATTCATTTTTCTCTCTCATAGAGTTGAAAACTTGTAGTTCAGAGAGATCACCAATTATGGCCACCCTGTACAATGTTATCTGAAAGTCCTGATTTTCTCCTAATCTAATGAGGATATACCTTTGACATGAAACATTAATCTGAAAATTATTGTAATTGAATGATTTATTCTATCAGAACCATATTGAAACAACACTTTTACCTTGGCGAAGTTAATGTTAATATAACTATAACTCCAAAATCACAGCATTTAGGTACAAGGAACACATCATAAAACATATTCAGTATTTTTCAGGGATTTCAAAAAGGAAAAATACTGGTTGACTCATTGGTAATGCAAAAAGTAAAATATTATTCTGGAAAAATAAAAGATCTGAAAACAATATAAACCACCTCAGCCTCATCACAAAATCCATGCACGATGAAATCGTGCAATCAATTTCCGATATACTTGGGGCGTTACATACTTTAAATTCAGATTGTTTCGATTTCTATGAATTTTTAACGTATAACAAGGGCGAGAAAATCAAGAAAAAGTAATAAGAATAATGAATAAACTGAGCTACAGACTACAGTAAAATTTGTTCTCTTTTTCGAAATCCTTTTTATGTTCGAATGAAGTTCTCTTATATTCAGAAGAGATTATCATCATTCCATAATTAATTACCTTATTTAGTAATGACATGACAGATTTTGAACGAGGTATTTCTACTGTCAGCAGTTGTTGTTCGTCGCAACTCTTTGCATCATATAGGATGTAAATTTCTTCCCGTTGAAAATAATTATGACACTGATGATATTAGTAATCTTGTATTCTTCGTACTTTTGACCTGGCTCATTATCTTAGTGAGAAACTAGCTCAGTATCTTCGTTCAACAAGTAACAAGCTGTAATATTTTTTGGTAATCGACTTCCACTGTCTCTACGTTATAACAGATATAACATATATTCTTGTGAATTGAGAGCTAACAAAATAAAATACATGAAACAAAAAATTCCTGACTCCTGGCCAGGAGGGTGTTTCAATAAACCAAGTCTGGCCTTACAAGTCATGATTTGTCGAATATTCTGTTCTTCAAAGACCCCTACTGGACCCTACTAGAGGGCAATCATCTCCCATAGATTTAAACAGTGGTATTACGTCCTAAATATTGAATTCAATTTCGATGTAATGATTAAATACATAATCAGATTACCTACGAAATTTCTACATTCGTAGCAATCTTCGGAAGTAAAATATGGAAATCGTTTATGTGGTTGAATGATGTCAGATATCAAAATATCGCAGTACCTAAAGGACACAACATCTTAAATCCAACCAGAAACGTAGTAAGTCTTCCTCTAGGTTATTTAAATAACAAATTTCGGGGAAATAAAATCAATTCTACATAAAAACATGACGTGCTTGCTTTTTGTTATTATATGATGATTCAGAATATATAAGCAATATTTCCCCTTTGAATCGCATGAATATTAGTTATTATCGTATTGACACTCAGGTTCTGTGAATATAACTATGAAGCAAGTTCAGTATTTTGATAACGTCTCATTGTTTTTCAATGTTTTTTTTTCCAGGACTGCTGAAACAAGCATTTTGCAGAAATCATTACTTTCTTGTATGTTTATCGTATTGTCACTCCTAGAATTATTTCCGCATTGAGGAGTAGTTCCAAAAATCTTCCGTTTTTTTCCTTATGTGTCTATGGATACGAATTATTCAAATATGGGAAACGTATGAAAGGTTGAAATTCTATACATCGATAATAAGATTGATAGAATCTTCGACAATACTACATTCTCGTATTTTTTCAGCACTCTTCCTACTCAAACGAGTGCTATATTCTTTTGCCCAAATGTCTGTAAGTTTCTAATTTTAAACCCGAAATGATCTCATACTATAATTTCCGAAGCGATTGTTCTAGAGACCTGGGAGTCTCTGAGTTCGATTCCCAAATGCTGCGATTAAGTTAATTAAGCAGCCAAATAGTACAGGGTGTTCCATTAAATACTCCAATTCAATTTTTTCTACTCAATATCTCAGATGAAACGAAACTAATCGGAATGAAATTTAGCGGCTACATTAAAGATACTCATAATAAGCCTCTTGCGAAATTTTGTGGCCACAGTGTTAACAGTACCATAGAAAATTCAATTGGAATATTGAAAAGAAGAATCTTTATATATTTCCAAGATATCCGATTCAAGTGAAATTTCAAGACCCCTCAAGGTATTATACAGTGTCTGTAAACAAATGACTTTGGGAGATGATTCCTCGATGACAATAAGCAGGGATAGTTCATTTAATTTTTTTTTTGAAATATCACTAAAAAAAATTCAAATAGAAAATTGGAATCTGCAAGAAACACTGAGTAAAAATCTGTTTTTAGTTTGAATGGCACAAATTTTTTATAATTTTTATGATATGTTGAAAGTCGAATATCACAATTTATTCATATCTAATTGAATACTGTTCCTGATAAAAAAAACAATGAATTCGAGACGTTTGAATAATCCTGAAGCATTTTAAATATTCCTTCACATCTTGAAATCCTTTTTTATTAATCAATCTATCAATATTATAAGAAAAATTCAAAATACAATACAAACACAAAAACAGTAACAGTAGCTTATATGATTCAAAAAAAGTAAATGCTCGAAATGAGAGCCATTCGCCTCAACACATTTATAGGCTCTCTTGAACGAATGAAATTCTGCTTTTTTAAATACAGCAATATTTGTTGTAATTTTTTCGCATGCTTCAGTTATTTCACCCTTTACATTTTGTTGAAAACATAAGTATCAGATGGATTGTTGTTCCACATAAACAGGAGTTCTGCTAGTGATAAATTCCTGACTTTTCTTGAGCTGGAATCCAGTGTTTCTGTTCTATCAAAAGTATAATTTTTCATCTTGTGGATATAAAAAGTACTTCAACTGTTCAAAAGAACTAATAAATGTGTGAGTGGCTCTCATTTCGAGCATTTTTCAATTTGTTCTTTCTATTAATCCTATGTGCTACTGTTCCACTTTCACTGTTTGTATTGTATTCTGAATTTTTCTTATCAATTAATTAGTGTAATTAATAAAAAAGGATTTCAGATGTGAAGGAATATTTTGGATGCGTCAGGATTATTTTCGCATCTCGAATTCGGTGTTTTTTTTATAAGGAATAGTATGTTTTTTCAAGTGAATATGAATAACTTGTAATATTCGACTTTCAACATATCATAAAAATTACAAAAAATGTGTGCCAATCAAACAGGTTTTCACTCAGTGTTTTTTGCAGATTCCAATTTTTCCTTTGAACTTTTTTTATCTCATATACCGAGTGATATTTCTCACCTGACACGAAAATTGAAATTTTGTATACGGTCCTGCAATTTAAATTTTTTTTTCTCGATCTGATGGAGAATATGTATAGAAACAAGCTTGCCAAATATCAGCGGAAATGTGCCAGACAAAGATATGGAAGGTTATAGTTTTAGCACTTTTGCAAAAAACACCCTCTGTCTCTGAAACTAATAGCCTTATGGGACATTTAAACTCCAAATCCTCATTCAGGTTGAGGTTCTCTATCTCCATTTAGCCTTTGACCCTTACGTCTCCAGTCACCCTGTATTTCTGTTCTACGTTGAATTATGATATGTTTAATGATGTAACTTTTATACCACGTTATGGAAAGTTTATATTTGGAAACGATATAATTATTTATTGAATGCTTATTCAGTTAGAGTCCAGATATTTTTCTTCTGTAAAATAAACACCATTCAAAATGAAAAAAAAACAACTACGCGGAAAATCTAAAAATCATTGTTTAGACGTCTCTTATTTTCGTGTGGAAATCATATTCTCTCTGACGGCCTTCAACTTTGTTTCAGCTTTGCCTTCGAAGAATTGATGCGAATGCGAATAAGCAGATTAAAATTGTTGATCTTCCTCTCCGTTTCCAGAAGCTCCGTGTAACATAAATCCTAGCGGAAACCTGACGAGTCAGTGCAAGATGAACATCCTGGAATAAAACACTGCATATTCTCTGAAATATGCTGCAGCCTGGAGCAGAAAAAAATTCTTCCCCTTCCATGAATAAGCAAGTAGGCAGATAATAGAAAATACGAGTAGATGCAATCCCATTCGAGAAATCTGTCAATGACATCTTACATTTCCGGCTGATTTTCAATAAGAAGTGCAGATATTCCAGAAATTCCCCGAGGGAATTCACATGCGAAAGAATTTCCATCCTGACATCCTGCTCTTGAGGAATTGTACGATTGAGAGTTCCCTCCTACGTCCTTTATTTTATTCCTAGCCCTGAAACACTGTGTCTAATAATTGAAAATAAATCTCCGAAATCTGGACGGATTGCTTTCGAATGAACCATCAGATGTTCATTCAACAAAATAATACAACAAAGATTCGAACAGGTTACTATTATCTTGTGTTTCAAATCGTACAAAAAGATAACAGAAGGATTTAACGACAGTTAAATATTCGTAAAAAACTCTCTAGGCTATATGCGAATCCTGAATATATCCGGCGAGTTCATTCACAATCAAATCGGTTATTATATTTTTTGTACTTTTGAAACGGGCCAAACTTTAAGTGGAGATCATTTAAGTTTTCTGCAACCAAAAATGTCATATGAGACATGGTTGAACATTTATAACACATTTCTTGATTTAATGAAATATTCCAGTTCTGCCGGAAAACCAATTTCACTTCAGTTACCATAGAAACGGCAATAAACGGCGATTATTTATGTGCAGAAAGTAATTAAACTCGTTTATTGATCGCTGAATGTATGAACGACTTGATTACCAGATTTTTCCGTCGACCGCCTAGTGAGTATAATTTCTTGATTGAAATACATTCTTATTTTGCACAAGACATACATTTGGCATACAGTAGAACCCCTTTAATCCATCACCTACGGAACTGGGGGTATGGTCGGAACGCAAAAAAGGTCGGATTATCCAAAAATCCAATATTTATTAAATTAAACATATACAGACACGTTTTACAGTGAAATAAGTGATATTTGATCTTAGAAAATGTTTGTAAACATTGTTTTAACTGTACAAATCAAGAAGTAGATACTTAATAAGTAATAAGTAAAAGTAATGAAAGAAGAATAAAGAAACAGAGCTTATAAAACTTAGTAAAATGTTAGGACGGCGCCTGGTCGGACTAACCGGAGTGACGGACCAGCCGAGGGCGGATTAGAGGGGTTCTACTGTAATATAAATTTCTGTTTTCATGTTTCAGTATAGAGTTCTGAGATTACTCGTGTTGCTCCTGAATACTTTGTCTTGGGTTGCCCATGACAATTGCAAATGAAAATAGCATAAATCGAATATTGAATCGATACCTAATTATTGTTTGATTTTGTGTACGTTGAACTAATCTTTTGTTTTGAACTCGACGGAAAATTTTTTTTTGCAATCGTTATAAGGAAATGAATAACGCGCTTCTGAAGTGAACAAAATCAGTGATATTTTCCTAATGGTTCTATCGAGAAAGAGAATCGATTATAATGTACTTGTTTCCTTTCCGGCCAAAAATACCTCGTTCAGTGTGTTCAATGCCATATCAACTTTTAAAATGGTTTTCCCAATAATCATTATATCATGGCAAACAAGATAATTTTTTCATTTCAAATTCTCAATTTTCATTTTAAATATAGGTATTCCTCCAATCAAAATAATTCAAACAAATGAACTAAATTTCAATAATACAGATTTTATGAAAAATGTGAAGAAACAGTTTACTAATTACTAATGACAATGAGGGTTCGTAAAGTCCACTCCTTTCTCAATGAATTTTACACATTCAATTCACAACCTAGCGACATATTTTATTCTTTCGATCAGATTGTCTGAGTGTGACCGCGAATTTTTTTCGAGGTGCTTTAGACATCTGATCAGAACAATTGTATTGTATTGTATTGTGTCATCTAGAAATGTGTCAAACACGTTATGAACTTTGGGGGGTTGTAGATTCAGAGCAAAAATGATCTGTAAAATGTAAAAAATTTTTATATTCATTCGTTTCAAGCGTTCTGATTTTCACTTTAATATTCGAGCATAAAGAGCTTCGAGATTCAGGTTTCGAATATTTCAACTTTTCGTAGTTATCTTGTTAGTCATGATATCATATGACAGATGAGAAAAGCCTCAACAAAATTTAACGTCATTCGAAAGCATATAAGAGGTGATATATTTTGCTGAAAAGAAAACATTTCCATAATTGAATGATTTTTCATCAATAAAACCATTGAAACGTTATAACTAATTTTGTTCACTTCAGTATAGTAATATTCATCTCCTCGCCACGCATGCAATAAAAAATGTGTGCCACATATAACCTCTTTGTTTGTAGCAAATTTGATATGGTTTCTAGATATGTGATCAAATTTGCTGATCCTCCAAGGAAAACAGATTGAAATATGGTTTTATATTTTATGGAAAATTTTGAAATAATTGTATCAAGAAATGTTCAGTTGAAGAATGACCATCAATATTTCGACCATCTGTTTTTCGATCAATTTAGGACAAAAAATATCTCCTGCCTTTTTTTCGCATGGGGCGCCGTTTTTTTGTAAAAAAATAAAACATCTTTGACACATTATGTAGTGGGGACGCTACATTAAGGTTTTTTACTTTTTACGAAAAAAAGACAGGATAAATTTTTCGTCCTGAATTGAACGAAGAATTTAAAAAAATATTCAGTTTAAAACATCTCAATGGTGTACTACTTTTTTAGTCAGTTTTTGAGTAGAACTTCAACAATCTGTATCTCGAAAACGATACGTTTGCTTAGTGCCCCATGAGATTTTTTTTTAAACTTACTTCGGGAATCCCTCCTTTTCGTTTGTGCGTTCAATTTGGGAACATCCTGTATATGTTCAACGTATAGGCAGGCATTCGTCAGTAAATTTGTCAAAAAGTAATCAAATGAAACAACTCTAAAATACCCAATCACAAGTTGAAGTGAATTTCAATCCAAACAAAATACAGTAATGAAAAATATATTCTGGGCAAAAGAACTCCAAATCGAAGTCTGGTGACATGGCTTGAAACGTTATAAAATTATTCAAGAGTTACTTACGAAAAACGGATTAAAACTGGGAATGTCTTGTCAATATTTGAGTTACACTTAATGTCATACCTCGACTGGCAGCGAGACCCAGAATTCTGGAAATATTAATTTTTGGAGTACAATTTCAACTAGTTTCGGTAGTCGTAGCTTCAATTAATTGTAACATATTTGCTCGTACATTGTTGAATTGTGGGATATGAATTCCATCTTGTTTAAGAATTCAGCACCGGAGCTGTGGAATGTACAATTAACATTTCACGTTGATTACAAATTCCAAAGTGAGTTTGGGATAAACCTCTCCTACCAATCTGCGAACATTCGATTTCACTTGGCCTGCATATGACTGAAACTAAATACTTGGTTAAAATTTTCAGATATTTCTCCACCGCATTAGGTACAGGATTTCTGTTAAAATAATCTGAAATACTAATGTGTTTCTTTTTGAGCGCTCGTCCTATACTTGATCTGCTACATATCCGTAATTTTTTAATGCTGAGCCGAAAATGGTCTCAAATTCAAATCTGTCCGTGAGGGGCCGTCCGGCCGGCCGTAAGCACGATAAATTTCGAAGGGATTGTCCAAGAGACTAGAGATTTCCAGTTCGGTTCTCAAATGCCGCTGTCGAGCTCGTTAACCAGCCAAATCGTACAGGGTGTTCCATAAAATATGGCCATTCAAAATTGTTGTTCCTCAATATCTCAGACAAAACGAAACCAAGGAGATTTTTCGGCCACATGTTAGACGCTCATAAGAAGCCCCATCCAAAAATTTTTGCTATGGTGTTTAAAGAACCATAGAACATTCAAATGGAATATTGAAAAGAAGAATCTTTATTTTTTATATTTCTCTATATTCCCATAACAATATATCCGAAGTCTATCGTTATAACAAAAAAAATTTAATATTGCCATGAAATACTTTCGATTGAAATGAAATCCAGTTAGAGGATATAAATTGGCGAATTGAATAATCATGCAAATTTTTAAGAGTATTTTGAAATCGGAACCATAGAATTTGGATTGTTGGGATTTTGCATTCATATATTTAGTATCTATCTCAAGTCATATACAAAATTTTGAGGCATTAGCCTCATTGGTCCACCAATGAACGAGCGCTCTAATGCACCTGTTCAGGGCTTTTTAAAATTTTTTTTCAAGGTTCATTGTCTGAGCAGAAGCGTTATACCTCATCATGATCCCGCAACTGAACCCTAAATATTGTGGCAGTTTATGAAATGAACCTTATCAATGGCCATTGTAAAATAAAATTTGAGGTGGTTCAATTATCACTTCAATTCAAATTGCTAATAAATTTCGGAATAAAAGAAAATAATCTTTTCAAGAGATATTTTCTGAAAAGCCATTGGATTATAAGTTAACTATACTCTGATGCCATGCATTTTTATTAACTGGATAAAGTTTCAAGATTTCCTATTCCATCAACTTTTTGTCCCACTAATGGTATACTACATCAAGAATATGTGTGAATATTATCAGCATCCTAACAACAAAGTGGTAGTAATCAAGACATCCTTAAGATGAAAATAAATCGAATATCCTGTTTTTTCGGCTAGTAGTTAATTCGAAAACCGAAAATCGCTTAGAGGTACAAAACGGGGTGTCAATTCTCGGCATCACTCGTTCGCGAACGTATACGTTCGTGAAATTTGGAGGGTAGATTTTTGGAAACTGTAATAATTATATCCAATATTCTCATTCTCAAATTTCTCAAGCATATCGTCAACTTCTGGTTCCGACTAAAGTGTATGTTCATTTCGAACGCATATAATTACTTCAATTTCCAAAAATCTAAGCTTCAAATATCTCGAACCTATACGTTCGTCGAACGAGTGATCCCGCTTATTTGCGGAACCATGTTTATACAGGGTGTTTCATCATAAACTGGACAAACATATATTTTCGTGTAGAGGACATCGGGAGAATAATTTTTGCCTTATACAATATATCCCGTTTTCGAAGCATGAGCGAGATACAGGGTGTCAAACGACATTTTTGAGCAAGATTCTTATGAGTGTGGTCAGTTATGTATATAACACTTAAAGAAACGGTTTTTGGTCATATCTCAGTATTTTCGGGTCCTCTATTCAGAAAAGTTGACGAACTCCGAAAAAAATTTATAACATGGCGGAAGACCTGCAATGTTCCAAATTTTTTTTAGTGGTTGTCAAATTGACTTTTATTTCTGAATGAACACAATTTTCTAAGAATTTCTGTGAAAAATTTTTTTTCAAAAACCGACACAATTTACAGCGATGAAAAAATTTCACTCGGAATGGATGAAATTTTGTACAATTGTACTTCTTGAATTATCAATCGCGAATATGAAAACAGAATTGTAAAATATCGAACAGTTTCGTTACTACAGTCATTCAAATGTTTCGTTCAGACCTCTGAAATAATGAAAAAAAAATTGTTTTGAGTTCTAGAGTCAAAATAATTAAATTATTGACATGTCCAAACATTCTAGACGAATGTATACAAAAAAAATCAGTAAAACTTAGTTGGGACTCGAACCGACGTAGGTATTAAATAGGGAAAAGGCACTGTTCTAAGGATAATAATATTCGTTGCCAGGCAACGGTAGTTCGTAGTTCATAGAGTTTGACTACTGGCTAAATTATATTCACTGAAATTCAAATAAATGTCCAACTCTATGAACTACGAACTACCGTTGACCGGCATCGAATATTATTATCCTTAGAACAGTGCCATTTCCCTATTTAATACCTACGTCGGTTCGAGTCCCAATTAAGTTTCACTAATTTTTTTTGGTATACATTCGTCTAGAATGTTTGAACATGTCAATAATTCAAATTTTTTGACTCTAGAACTCAAAACAATTTTTTTTCATCATTTCAGAGGTCTGAACGAAACATTTGAATGACTGTAGTAACAAAACCGTTCGATATTTTACAATTCCGTTTTCATATTCGTGATTGATAATTCAAGAAGTACAATTGTAAAAAATTTCATCCATTTCGGGTAGAATTTTCTCATCGCTGTAGACATGTAAAAAAAAATTTGTGTTCGATTTTTAAAAAAATTTTTTCACAGAAATTCTTAGAACATTGTGTTCATTCAGAAAATAAAAGTCAATTTGACGACCACTAAAAAAAATTTGGAACATTGCAGGTCTTCCGCCATTTTGTGAATTTTTTTTCGGAGTTCGTCAACTTTTCTGAATAGAGGACCCAAAAATACTGAGATTTGACCAAAAACCGTTACTTTAAGTGTTATATTTAACTGACCACACTCATAAGAATCTTGCTCAAAAATGACGTTTGACACCCTGTATCTTACTTATGCTTCGAAAACGGGGTTTATTGTATGAGGCAAAAATGATTCTCCCGATGTCCTCTACACGAAAATATATGTTTGTCCAGTTTATGATGAAACACCCTGTATATAAAAAATTTTACAGGTCTATAATAAGTTTTCAGAGTATTGAAACTTTTTGTTGTAATACCGGGTAAATATTTCAATGCCAACGCTGTGCGGTGAATTATCTTAGAATGTATTCAGTAATTAGGATTATATTGATATATTTCGTGTGTACGTGTTTTCATTTCGCCGTACGCAAATTCAAAGAGAAAACCTCTTCTTTTCAATATAAATGGCTTTAATTTTTGCCATTTTCTGTATCGTTGTTCATTGACTATACGCTAATCATTCTCTAGAATCTCCATCTAATCCATAGTAGGTACAACAAATTTTTCGCCAAAATATCAAAACACATGAGTCTATAGTGTCCACTCTTCTTACGCAATAAAAAATTTAAGAGAAGACCTGAGAAGGTAAGGTGGAGTAATAATGCTATCATCTCGAAATATTGCATAGGACTTGAGATTGATGCTAAGTATATGAATGCGAAATCTCATCACGATCGGAATTATATTCTGGAAATTATTCGAAAAATTAAATATGTAAAAAATCAATAATTGAGTTTTTTACTTCACAGCCCCTCAGGTATATAGAGTTGGGTTTTATAAGAGGTGTAAGGTCACAATTTTGAAGCAAAACCAAAACTCAAAAAACAACGCTGGTTTCCACTTCAATAATTGAAAAAGAAATTGAATTCTATAAACCTGATTATGCTATCGTCTTGAAATTTTGCATGAACTTTCAGTTTATCAATATTCATTCACAAAATCAATTTTACACGTATCGGATATCTTGTTGTTTACGGCAGGTCGGAAGGGCCCACGGACAGAATTGAAATTGACCACGAATTCGCTATCAGATAGTTGAGGCCATTTTATGCTGAAAATTCGAAAATTACAACCATTTGGGCAAAAAATATAGCACTCCTTTAAGTAGAATGAGCTAGTTCCCGATAATCATACCATTTAAAACCGCAACATGTTTAATTTCCGGAGCTCGAAGCCAACACCAACTTTTTCGCAATTTCAATGATATGCTATCTTTACTCGGTGAGAACATTATTCATGTCATGAAAAAACCCATTGAAGGTCAAGAATAGAATCTTATTTCAACTTTGTAATGTAAACAGAAATTAAACGCAGAATGACATCGAGTAAATGCGATTTTCCCACGAGATCTTTTCAAATTAAGCCGCTTTACGAAAACTCTGCGCAATTCGAACGAAGTTTAATTATTTCCTTCCGAGAATATACGAAATTACGAAATGATATCCTTCTTCTTCCAACGATCATTCGTCATTCTTTTTCGGTTTGTATAATTCGTTGCCTGAGCCATTGATGAAATCCGGTTATCTCATGAAAATGAACGATAATTCATACTACGATTTAAAAAATATTACCTCTGATGACGATTTTGATGTCTTGCCTTTTCCATTCGAAAGTGTGAGTTTCTACCTCTTGATTCTTGGACAAAATACTATTTTCAATATTTTCAATTTCATTGATATTCCTAGTTCTATTGGATTGTGGTCGATTGGCACCGTGACTACATTTCTTCACTGCGACCATTAAGGTTTATTTTGCGTAACAATGCCAGAACTACCATTGCAGGTCATGAATAGAATCTTTTTCAACATTGTAATGTAAACAGAAATTCAACGCAGAATGTAAATGCGATTTTCCCACGAGATCTTTTCAAATTAAGCCGCTTTACGAAAACTCTAAGCAATTCGAGCGAAGTTTAATTATTTCCTTCCGAGAATATACAAAATGATATCCTCCTTCTTCCAACGGTCATTCTTCATTCTTTTTTAATTTGTATAATTCGTTGCCTGAGCCATTGAAATCCGGTTATCTCATGAAAATGAACGATAATTCATACTTCGTTTTTAGAAATATTCGGTACGATTCTGTTTGCATATCGCTATGATTCTTATTATCCAAGCAATATTGCTATCTCCAAAACTCATAGCAATACGACTACGGTATTGCGTATTCGACTGTTATAGCAATGTTGGTTATGAATTTCGCTTGAATTGCTTTGAGAATTGGCAATCCACGAGCTGGAAACACTGTAATATATTATATTGGAACTACCATTTTGAGTTTTGTTATGACATTTCTGTGTTTTCAAACACTTTTAATAAGAATTTTAAAAATGTTGCGGAATAGGAAAACCAACAAAATCCAAATAGAAGTATTGATAAACTTCCTTGAATATAATAGAATTATAATAACAATCTAATACCATATTCAATATAAATTTGAAATGAACTTCTATTTGTTCATTAAATATATTATGTCACTGTTGAAAGTCTCCGTCGACAACATCTCTCGTCCAAAAATGAATTTTGCTGTATTTTTTTTCTGCATTGTTAGAAAGAGTATTGAGAAATGGTGTCATAATTCAAAGTTGGAAAGGATACCCAAAATTTCCTAGAAGAAAACAATTCCTTAACATACTTCAGTCTCATGTTCCGATAGATTTCAGAAATATGGCAAAACCAAGTCGTGAGCAACTCCAGGTAAATGTGCATTTACATTTGTTATGGTTAAATTCACATCAAATGTCTGAAAAATAATGATTCAATCAAATATAAAAAAATAAGGAATTATACTTACAGCTTGTAAATTTAAAGTGTGAAAACCTTTTCTATTGATGCTTTTCTCACATCCTCATTACTTGAAGGAAATTTAGTATATCGAGGTAATAAATTTGTTGATATGAGGTTCTTATTTTATGTATTACCCTTTTCATAACCAGTAGGCTCATTCCAAGATTGAAGTCCGCACCAACCATAGTCTCATAGCTGCCATAAGCAAAAAATGGTAGACTAGTAAAGTTGGTTCATCAAAAATTTCTCTTAACTTTTCAATCTTGTGGAGGTGAAATCTCCAAAAGCAGCGACCTGTAAGAAGCCCAGTAAGCAGCCTCAGCTCTTTTTTTGGGAAGGACAGAGCTTGCTGAGCCTTCCCATTTGAGGGTGCAATCAGTCTCCTTGCTTGTCTTTGAGCTAATGAATATACTGTCCAATGAATTATCTCAGCCATTTCGAAAGATAAAAATTTGAAAATTTCATGTTCTGCAATTCGTACAAGAAACCTTCATCTGAGGAAAACGACAATTGAAAGTAACTTTCGGTTTGACCGATTGATTTTCATATTTCATTCAGTACCTTGTATATTTGATTTCTACTCAGAATTACTGTATCACCTCTTGTATTTTACTTTTGATTCGATGGAGAAAACGTCAATTGAATTTTCAAATTGGAAGAATTGCAGTTGGCTGTGTAATCATGATTGTATTACGTATGATATTGAAGTATTCAATATTACACAAATATCTTAGTCTACTGCAATTCTTTCAATTTGAAATTTCAATTGACATTTTTTCCATCGAATCAAGAGTGATACATCGTTGAAAAATAGTTTTGAGTAGAAATCAAAAATGGGAAAAATATGCAAGTTGCTATACAGGGTGTCTACTTTTAAAGTGAACAAACTGCAAAGGGAGATTATACGAGTGATTTGCAACAAAAAATGTCATACAACATATGATTGAAATGTTGACGGTTATTCATCAATTTAACATTTCTTGATTTCACGAAATATTTCGAGTTTTTTCTATAAAATGGCCATTATTCAGTTTTCTTGGTAGTTTCATCAAATTCGACCACATATTCGGAATGGGCAAGGAATTTGCTACAAGATAAGAGAGTATGTGTAGGTACACAAAAAACTCTTATTGCAGCCGTGTTAAGGAGGTGAATATCTCGATTATGAAGTTAAGAAAATTAGTCCTATTTTTCCAATGGTTTTTTCGATGGAATATTAATAATAATGCACACGTTCTCTTTCCAGTAAAAAATATCTCATTTAGTGTACTTTCGAATGACATATCAACTTTTGTGTTAGCTGCTCATCCTCCGCCACAATATCATGGCTAACATAATAACAACGAAGAAGTCCAAAAACTCGGAACCTTAATTTGCTCTATGTTGAAGCTCTTCGTGATCGATTTGAATGTTATTTTATAGAAATCATCAATTCATCTTGAATCAAAATAATAACGAAAAAATGAACCTCCTTCTTCACTACATTTGACACATCGTTTTCGTACTGAATCTACAACTCTGCATAGCGTTCTGAAGAATTTCTACACAACACATTTCTATTCTGTCGATGAGATCCTTCCGAGTCTGAAGCAATTCAAATATACTTTCTCTTTCAAAGTATTCTAGACATCCAAATCCGTCAGGCTTCTCGGTGGCCATCTGATCGTACCTATCTTCCAATCCGTTGTATAGCAATAAACTCTTTGAATACATCTCGAAACCAGACATTTAATGTTATCTGTTAGACAGGTGCATCTCATCCAATATGTCTTTTAAGTTGCTTTGAATTAATCTAGTGAATTCTTCAGCCTCAAAGTGATCGGTTAGTATAATCGGTCCGAAAATTTCGTCCCTCATAACTGCCAACCACAGGTTGAGACTTAAGTAATGTTGGAAAAGTGAAACAATAGACGCATGACGGTTTTAATTAATCAACCTGATTCCATGAAAGTGGCCTTATCAGTCCATAGTATCCTATGCCCCCCCACTATCCTAAATTATTCTGGTACCACCTACAAAATGTAAGTCTGATCACAGCATCTACAGGTAACAGATGAATCGATGATTTCCATGAAATTACATTGAGATTCAATCACGAAGAGCTTCAAAATAGAGCAAATTTAGGTTCGGAATTTTTAGACTTTTTCGTTGTTATCATGTTAGCCATGATATTATGGCGGAGGATGAGCAGCTAAAACAAAAGTTGATATGTCAATAGAAAGTACACTAAATGGTGTATTTTTACTGAAAAGAAAACGTGTGCATAATTATTATTGTTTCATCGAAAAAAACATTGGAAAAATAAGACTCATTTTGTTAACTTCAGAATCGTGATATTCATCTCCTTACCACGCCCTCAATGAGAGTTTTTTGTACACAGATTCTCTTATCTTGTAGCAAATTTATTGCTCTTTCTGAATATGTAGTCAAATTTGATGTAAAACTGAATAATAATCATTTTGGAGAAGGAACTCGAGATTTTCCGGAAATCAAGAAATGTTGAATTGAATAATAACCGTCAACATTTCAACCTTATGTTATATTACATTTTTTGTTGCAAATCACTCGTATAATCTCCCCTTGAAGTTTATCTACTTTAAAAATAGACACTCTGTATAAAATAAAAACAAACATTTCTTTTCTTCTCATGTGAAGGTTCTTTGAACGAATTCCAGAACATGAAATTTTCAAATTTTATCTTTCGAAATGGCTGATATGATCCATTGGACCAAGCGTAATGGGACACCCGATATGATATAGGTGATAGCCAACATGAGTGCACGTAGCTTGTTGTAATTCGCCGATGTTATGGATATTCTTTACAGCTCCAAATAGTCTCTATCAATCAACTGCCATCAGTTGCCTTAGTATCATCCGCATATCAGAGCCCAGAGGCAATGCAAATTCTGGTTGCCTTGTAATGTCTCGAATCAGTCCGGAACAATTGAACTATTACGAGTATATGGTATTCAGATCCCTAACCTTTGAGGAATCTGTAGGCTATTCCGTTTGTCAGTCGCAGCGTTTACGACTATGTGAAAGGACATATACAGGGTGTCCCGTAATAAGACCGACAAACTTCTAGTGGATATTATAGATCGTATTTTAGACAGATTCGACCCAAATTATATAATGCAAAATTGCTTCGTTAAAAAGCTAGTGCTCTTTGAAGATGACGTCCTGTCCACACTTTTTGCCACATATTCGCAAAACGGGGTCACATAAAGTGCTGAAAGTTTACACATTAGCTAATATGAAAAATACGCATCGATTAGATTAAGTGCATTTCTTTCATGTCAAGCACAATCGTATCATTAGGGGGGGGGCGAAGGGTATTTTTAGTTGAAACTTTTTAATTTTCATTATCTCGCGAGATTTACATCATATTCATAAACTCTGATGTTTTTTCTTGAAAAAAGATGCTCTTGTATAACAACGCCCAGATGCACCATTTCTGAAAAAAATAAATTTGAAATTTTCTCTCTTTTCACTAAGTACTCAATGTAAAAATAATTTTTTTCTCAGAAATGCTGCATCTGGGCGTTATCATACAAGAGCATCTTTTTTCAAGAAAAAACATCAGAGTTAATGAATATGATGTAAATTTTGCGAAAAAGTGAAAGTTAAAACAGTTTCAACTAAAAATACCCTTCGGCCCCCAAATGATACGATTGTGCTTGACATGAAAAACTTTCAGTACTTTATGTGACTCCGTTTTGCGAATATGTGGCAAAAAGTGTGGACAGGATGTCATCTTCAAAGGGCACTAGCTCCTTAACGAAGCAATTTTGCATTATATGATTTGGGTCGAATCTGTCTAAAATATGATCTATAATGTCCACTAGAAGTTTGTCGGTCTAATTACGGGACACCCTGTATACATGGTGTCCCGTAAATTGAAAATTGAAGTCGGGATAAGCACTACTGCGCCAGCTCAAAATTTCAAAGTTCAATTGGATAGCAATTTAACCTTCGATTTGGTTTGCGCATTTTAGACTATCCCTCCAGGCCAAGTAGCGTGAAAGCCTACTATGTTGGCTTCGAACTTTTTAACAAATTCACAGTATATATCTTATAAGTATATGGAATATTGTTACCCTGGAATTGGAAAATGAAAAACATTTCGGTGAACGATAACAGGCAGTTTTCCTGAGATAAGATATGCTGGATGCAACCCAAGGTTCATAGAATATTCCTGTTATTCATACACAACAAATTGTTGAATGAAGGTTGTTAGAACAGCTTCAAAATATTGAATTTCCAAAAATATATTTTTTTCTGTGACGGGAAAAAGTTTTTACATTTTATATCTCTTGACTGGTCACAAAATATAGCTTTTCACGAAATTACCTTTTTCCCTGTCAAAAAAGTGAGTGTCTATATATCCGGGAAAAAAGTACTCCCTTTTTCCCGGGGAAAAAAGTAATTTCGTGAAAAGTTATATTTCTTTCACTATTAAATGGTCGTTATTCCTGTCACAGAAAAAAATAGTGTATTATACACGGGAGATAACATAACCTCGAGCTAAAATCTAATACTTTTTTCCCTTGTATAATGAATAACTATTGTCAATTTCAATACTTATACCGACAATACTCACGAAAATATACAAAGAATTTTTATACCCTTATCATCTAATTAAATGAAAAATATCGATAAATATGAATTCATTCTTATATTCGAACATTCAATTCCTAATGTTGGTCTCGAAAAATATTCAAACACTTGCACTCACTTCTTTGAAAAGAGCAGTGAACGAGAAGAAGATAAATACATCAAGAACATTTCCTCTATTCCTGATAAACTGTTGAAAAACACTTATTGAATGTCCACTCATCAATTGTGAAGTATAATAAAAATAACCCGAGAATATCGGCGCTCTAGTGAATAAGAAACTCATAAATAAAAATAATTCACGGCCGCAATATATCAATGGCAGATATAAGAATTTCGTCGAGTGATATAATAATTCCGTGGACATATAAAATTTGCACCCAGCAATTTTTTTTATTGCCACTTCTAACCAAGACCTAATGTATAACACAACATTCCGTGTGAAAATTTATGAAGAAAGTCGGTCTGGAAGGCAAAAGACGGGGTCGTATAATAAAGTGATAAATAGTTAATAATAATAAAGAAGAGAAATATGTGAGAAGAGGAAGTTATAAAGGGGAGAACGCAAAAGATGTAGTTGAAACTCATAAACAGAATTAAGAAGATTCCTTGCAATTTATATCCTCCATAAAATTTTCTGGGTTTTGGTATTACTTTTAGTTCAATGTTCTCAAATTAATGACTCGTTTAGTTCAACTTTACCTATTTACATCAAATGTTTTTGTTGCATTACTCTTATACTAAGGATTGACGCAAATATTCTCCATTTAGTTATTTCTTTTTCTACTATTACATTATTGCTTCGAGTTGGAACAAACCTGTAAACTCGATGATATATACATCCAACAAGCATAAACTTGGTTATGTAAGATATTGATATTGCAAATAACGCAAAAGAAGAAGAATAAATAAGAAATTGAAACATATAACAGTATTAATAAAACAACATTCATGAAGGCACCCACCTGTCAAAACCGTTGAAGGATTAGAACCGGAATGTTGAATAATGTAGGAATTAATTATTATTATGTAGCCCGTCCTACCACTTTTCATTTTTGAGCGTTCGTTCTACTTAAACGAGTGCTAGGTATATCGTTCAGCCCAAATGTCTGTAATTTTAGAATTTTGTGCCAAAAATGGTCTCAAACGAAAGGATTCGACTCCCTGATGACGAATCCATAGTCCAATGCAATTCTGTCCGTACGGCCGTCCGTCCGGCTGGCCATTAGCACGATAGCTTTGGAAGGGATTGGTGAAATTTGTTTATTGCTGTGTACATGTAAAAAAATTGTGTTCGATTTTTGAAAAAAATGTCTCAAAGAAATTCTTAGAAAACTTTTTATTCAGAAAATTAAATTCAATTTGACAACCGAAAATAAAATCAGAAACATTACAAGTTTTCAGCCATTTTATAATTTTCTGTCGGAGTTTGTCAAATTTTCTGGATAGAAGACCCAAAAATACTGAGATTTGACCAAAAACCGTTACTTTAAGTGTTATTCATAACTGACCACACTCATTAGATTTTTGCTCGAAAATTATATTTAACAATCTGTATTTCACTTATACTTCGAAAACGGGATATATTATATAAGGCAAAAATGATTTTTTTGTCCTGTGTTTGATGAAACACCAATGAACAAACTCTCAAAAGGACCTGCTCAGGGCTTTCTTTAATTTTCATTTCTACATTATGTAGCCCGTCCTAACACTTTTCAGTTCAATACTTAAACTCTTTCTATTGGTTTTCAATCAACCTAAATCACATTTGGATATGTGGTACCTCTAGAATTTCGATATTTTTGCATTAATTATTGAATATACCTGAAATGAAACCAATCAAATAGTTATTTTTCCGCCGAACTCAAAATAAAAGGTACTGAATTGAGCATTAATGACCCATTTTAATGTTCAATTTATGCTATTTTAATGTGCAATCCTCATGGCAACCGTACACAAAGTATTCAGAACCACTACCAAAAATGTCAAAACTCTACTGGAACATAGAAACATAAAAATTTATATTTGTCAAATGTATATCTTGTGCAAAATATTAATGTATTTCAATCAAGAATTCATACACAATTCATATTGAGATCAGCGGAAAAATCTTGTTATCAACTTGGTTATTAATCTAGCGACTAATGGTTTCGAACTATTATTTTGAAGCGTTCGCTCCGCTCACGCTTCAAAATATCTTGACCATTAGTCGCTGTCTTTAATATCCTAGTTGATTAAATAACTATAAATGTTCGAAGGTGATTTATAGACTGCACTGGAGCAGTGAATTTGTGTGTTTATGGTGAAAAAAGTGACGTGAAGATGGAACTTTTTTGAGACTCTAGGGGCCCATATTTTCTAAACTAAGACAGACCGCCACCCATTGGTTTCACCAATGTTGTTCAGGAACACCATATGAATATAAAGACACTAAAATCTGGTCGATATCTGATGATCACGGAAATTCGAATATTTACCGGCAAAATGAGTTTCTTGAAAAAGGATGACTTCAATGTGCCATTCATTTTTATCTATCTCATAGGGTTAAAAAGTTGTAGTTCAGGGATCATCAATTCTGGTCACCCTGTACAGTTCCAAGCACACCCACTGACGCGTCGTCATCTGAGATTCCCTTTGACAGCGGAAACTGCACGGCTAACAACGCGCCACACAACTTTGTAGATACTTTTACTAACTTTGAATAGGGCTATTCTGAGTCTCATTTCCCCGCAATTCCGAACATTCCGTCCCTCTCTGAATTCCAGCCATAACTGCCATAAAGGGGGGCATAAAGATGGAACGATAAGTTATATTACGCTGATATTGAGATATGGCTGGAGTGCATTTCAGACGTTTCAGTGGTAACAGGATGCCGACCGGGTATTAGACAAGATATCACGTTTTAAGCCGAACTGCGAAGGAATCTTAATTACCTTCTTAATTGAATCCATGAGAGACGTGAGAAAATGATTAAAAAAGCCCGTTTCCGATTAGGAACAATCCACGGTCTTGAACTTCTGCCGGATTGAGGGGATTTACGTCAAATGGGCCTCTCGAGGCTTTAAAAGTCCGTATACGGTGCTCGACGTCGACTTTCGCCGTTTATACGATTCCGGAATTAAATTTATATATTGAGTGGTCATCCACACCTGATGCTGATCGTTTATTGCTTTTCTTCGCATAATCCTTATCACAGCCACATTCGTGTTGGCGATTTTCATAACGTGGGTGGAAATTAACAGACCGACAAAATCAAATGATTCGATATAAAGGGTTCGGCGAAATAATTATTCTTTCAAATCGGATGCTTGAGAAAAAAATTTAAGAAAAGCCCTGAGCAGGTTATTTTGAGCGCTTGTTTATTGGTGGAGCAATAATGATATCGCTTAAAATCTTGTATACGATTTGAGCTCCATGCAAAGTATATCAATTCAAAATTTCAGCACTATCGGAATTATATTCTGGAAATTATTAAAAAATTTAATATGTACCGGGTTTTTCACTATAATTTGACCCCCCCCCTTTAACTTTGTTACTAAAGGAGATACAAAAAAATGTTTCGTATAAAAGTTTCACGAAATCGACTGAGGTTTTTTGATATGAGTCCAGAAACTGAAATATATACAGGGTGGCCAACATATTGATGGCAACTTCATTTTTTCAAATGGCACACCCTGTATATTTTTCCATGTTTGGCTAGCTCTTTTTCCCGTGATTTCGAATATGTAACATATGTTGGTCTATCTTTCTTATTCTGAGCACCACAGAGTTTCAAATGTCAATAACCATCTGGCATAGCGTTCTGGAAGTTCGTGAATATTTAAGTGGACAATTTGATCTTTGGATTGGCACTCTCATTTCATGGCCACCAAATAGTTCCGATTTAACACCGTTGGACACGTTTTTATAGCCGTTTTGAAGGAAAAAATTTACTTTAGCAATAATGACAATCAATGAAAGAGGATAATAATATTAATGATATAAAATCAATCAATATTAAACCCATAATTCGGAACTAATCCCGTCAGCGCACAAAGAATAATAATAATGTAATGATTAGAAACAAATTCTGAAGCTTTGATTTCTGACTTGAATCAGAGCCATAGCATAATAATGCTATCAAAAATAGTCTAAACAACTTGAGACAACTATATGAACTATGTGTATTGAGGGAAGGTGGTCATTTTGAGCAATTTCTTAAGTTGATGGTTTTCTTACTATACTACCATTGTTTATCATTTTTCATTGGTTAAGTAATTGTTAAGTATTCATTCTAAAATAATACTTTTAAGTAGATTGTTTGGATATAAAAAATTTCGTAGGTATTTCACATATTTTTTTATTCGGTGTCATCATTTCAAAACTTTGAAACTCTGAAAATTGAAGAGACACATCAGCATACGCATTTATATTCGAGATCAGGAGGAAATAGCCTACCAAAAAAAGCAAGAATATACAGTACAGGGTGTCCCATTTGAAAAAATATAGTTGCATTCAATGTTGTTCACCCTGTATATTTTCCCTTGACGTTATAATAACTCCAAAAATGAGCATTTTCAGTAAACGCACTCTGCCACTTGTAGAATGATTACAGATCTTGGCAGGTGGTTCTTACAATTTGAAACTCTGTGGTTCTCAGAATAAAAGAGATAGACCAACATATGTTACATATTCAAAATCAGGGGAAAAAGAGCTAGCCAAACATGGAAAAATATACAGGGTGTTCCATTTGAAAAAATGTAGTTGCCATCAATATGTTGGCCACCCTGTATATATTTCAGTTTCTGAACTCATATCAAAAAACCTCAGTTGATTTCGTGAAACTTTTATACGAAACATTTTTTTGTATCTCCTTCAGTAACAAAGTTGAAGGGGGGGTCAAATTATAGTGAAAAACCCGGTACAAAGTCAATAATTCAAATGAATTAAATTCTATGGTTCTCATGATGCGATCCTTTTGAAATTCTAATGAACATTCAGTACCTATATCAATCTCTAATCACAAAATAAATTCCACTCGAATCGGATACCTTGTGATGGAAATATAAAGATTCTTCTTTTCAATATTCTCATTGAATTTCTGTCAACATTATTGCCACTTAATTTTGCATGAGGCGTACACTGAGCATCTTACGTATGGCCACAAAATTTCATTTCGATTGGTTTTGTTTTGCTCGAGATATCGATGAACAAAAATTTTGAATGGCCACATTTTTTGGAACACCCTGTACGATTTGGCTGGTTAACGAACTTTACCGCGGCATTTGAGAACCGGACTCACCATAAAAATCTCAAGTCTCTAGAACAATCTCTTCGAATGTTATAATGCTTACGTCCGCGGCCCCACGGAAAGAATTGAATTGGATCACGGATTCGTCAGCAAGAAGTCTAACCTTTCGCTTGGGACCATTTTTGGCTTAAAATTCGAAAATTACAGACATTTAGGCAGAAGTATAACGAGTGCTCGAAAATAACTGTGCCCGACTGTACCTCTCTAACTTTCAAACGGTAGAAGCTGAACAGTTGAAATTTTCAGGTTGGGTTCTTGTTCGGAATTGTTCAGTCCAGTTCAGAACTTGAAATTTTCAGAAATATTTAAAGAGACTTCAATATGAAAACTATTTTCGCATGCTGAATAAAATTAATAATTCTAGATGCACATATTTGTAATATCTATAAAACCCGGTTTCGATTAATCAGTTGCTGGTTATGACATCACATTATAATTTCTCGTGAAATTTTAACGGAGACAGTCCAGAGAACACCGGAAAGTCCCTCGTGGCCATCCAATCTTTCGAACAGCCCACAGGCATCGAAGTCTTACACAAAAGACATTCCTGAGGTTTCGATTATGTATAAGAAGGCCGTTAGCGACGATTTCCGCTTAGGGCCTTTCGCAAAACTCCGTCCCTAACCGAAATTCAACTTTGCTCCCTGTTACCCTTATATTAAAACTTAATACGCATTCATTTCAATAACAACGTCGTTGAGTTCTTCCTTGTAATATGAATGACTAGAAGTTCTTACATCGCTATTTGATAATTGTCATATTGATTGAATTCGCAGATTTGGGGCTTAGTTGTAGTTCTTTGTTATGATAAAAAAAATCAATACGGATAACGCAAGTTAAAATTTTAAGTATGAAAGTAGAGAATAATATACGATAATTCATTTTGGAATATTCTGAGATTAAACTTTTCCTGAAAATTACAGTTTCGAAGTTGTTCTTTCCGGATATTACCGTGTTTACGGCTGTTCACTTCACCTTTGCCTGATCCTAAGTCCAGGATGAGAAAGGAGGAAGGTTGTCAGGCAAGGTTAGCTACCTACCTGACGTAAAAAGAATCCTAAGCTCAGAGCACCAACGACAAGCCTCGGTACTGGACTGATAACACGGTAATGACCCATGCGAGAAGGAGGACAACGATTTTAAATACAGAGATCACAAAGATGGAAGAAAAAGGCAGTTAGCGCGTTTATAGATCGACAGTCTCTGTCATCAATAACCTTGTTGATTAAGTAACTATTTCCGTCGAGCTCAAAATAAAAGGCGATTTTAATGTGTAAGAAATTGATCATTAATGGTCCATTTTAATGCTCAATTTCTGCTTTTTTAATGTGCAATCTTCATGGCAACCGTTCACAAAGTATTCAGAAGCACTACGAGAAATGTCAAAACTCTACTGGATTATAGATACATAGAAATTTTATTATGTCAAATGTATGTCTTGTGCTGAATGAGAATGTATTTCAATCAAGTATTTATACACAATTTATATTGAGGTCGTCGGAAAAATCTTTTAATCAACTCGGTTATTAATCGAGCGACTAATAGTGACGAACTATTAAATATCTTGACCATTAGTCGCTGTATTGAATAACCTAGTTGATTAAATAACTATTTCCGTCGACCTCAAAATAAAAGATTAGTTTAATGTGTACGACACTGAACATTAAAAACTGATTTTAATTATGCTATTTTAATGCGCAATTGTCATGAGCAACCGAACACAAAGCATCCAGAAGCGATACGAGTACTATCAAATATAGAAATTTCATTATGTCAAATATAGAAATTTTATTATAGCAAAACTAGGTGTAATAAAACCATTATACAAGAGCGGAGATAAGGTCGAGATAATCAACTATCAACCAATTACGTTGATATCTAATATTGCGAAGATTTTAGAAAAGGTGATACACAAACGTATGATGCATTTTCTCCAAAAACACAGGAAAAAATCAGTGAAACCCAGTACGGATTCATGAGTGGTAGATCTACTGAGGATGCAATTGGAAAATTAACAGCTGACCTTTATGAATGCTTAGACAAACAAATTCCATCCCTATGCATATTCGTGGATCTTGCAAAAGCATTTGATACCGTCTCGCATATAAAGCTTCTTGAAAAACTTGAAAGCTGCGGATTTCGGGGAAAGATTAAGACTTATTGAAGAGCTACCTAATAAACCGTAGATAGGTAGTGGAGATCGGTGGATGTAGAAGCGAGGAAAGATGTGTTACTTTCGGAATTTCTCAAGGTACAGTGCTGGGACCGCTCTTATTCCTAGTCTACATTAACAGAATATTGAAAATTTGTTGCAATGGAGAAATTATCGGCTTTGCAGACGACACTTTCGGGCCAACTCTTGGGATGAATTAAAAGTTAGAGCACAGCACGGTTTCGCAATGATTAGAAAGTGGTTACAGCAGAATAAGCTAACACTAAATGTTGACAAAACTAGGTGTGTCCCATTTGCCTCATACGAGAGTGGCCTCCCAGACTTTGAAAACATTGTTATAAACCAACATACAGTTATACCGTTAGCAAAAAGTGCTAAATACCTTGGTGTAATAGTTGACTATCACCTAAGGTGGGAGGAACATATGAAAAATCTGGTAAAAAAAATTGAGAGGTTTGATCTATAAGTTTAAAGCTTTGAAAAAATACTCCATGAAAAACAAACATTTGATCATGAGATACAATGCTCTTGTTGAAACACTCATTGGCTACGGAATAATAGGGTGGGGTAGGATCTACGATTGTCATTTGAATCGTTTGAATAAAATTCAGAAATGGATATTAAGAACAATTTTTGGTGAGAAGACAACATATTCTAGTGAGCCTCTTTTTCAGATTTCTAAGATACTAAACGCGAGGAAACTGTTCATTTTCCAATTAAATTAAGTAATGTGGAACATAGATATAATACAAGAAACAAGAAAAATACTTACATTACCACGAAGTGCTCGAAGACCAAGGTCTGCTCATTACCTCGCCCCCAGAGTATATTCTGTGATTCCAGCTTGCCTAAAAATAATTAAAAATTATAAAAGTTTCAAAAAAACTAGAGAATGGCTGATGAAATTAAAGAAGGAAGAAATAGATGGACTCATTAATAACTTCAGCAAATGAATGATGCTCAACTACCAAAAATATAGAGGAGATTGAAAATAAAAATAAGAAAAAAAAATACTTACCTACTGCGTCGAAAAAAAAACCTGATTCATGACAAAGACCCGATTCATGACAAAAACCCAATTGATGACAAGAACCCGAACATTAAACCCACACTCAAATTTGAAGGATTGAATTGAAATATTCAGTTGGGAGAATTGAAAAAAGGTGTTCATTTATTGTTAAATTTAGGAAATATGTACATCGATTTATAGGAACTGTTTTTTTAGATTCGTATTATTGTACTCACATAGGGTCGAAATTGTGTTGTGTTGTGTTTTCTCTACAGTTACGCATATATTATATTATAAATAATCTCTGTAAGTTACTATGTTATTCGTGTAATTTCTGTTAAATTTATATGAATAAACATTATTAAATGTGTGTCTTGTGCAAAATTACTTAGTTGTTTGAATCACTATTAATGAATAGAGAAAAAAAATACATGGAATATAAGTCTGTCACATCAAAAACACAAATAATTACATCCAGAACAAGTACACATTATATGAAGAATATTCACAATGGATAACTCTTCGAAAACATTCAAAATATCTAAGGAGTAGATTAGTTGATAAGTCTACTAGATTCTGAAAAATTCCAACACAGGTAGAGCAGTCTCACTCGATTTACATGGCAGTCGATAATGTTTTCAGGTTGGCCCATAGCGACGATTTCCGTCTAGGCTTCTAGCGAAATTTGGCTTTTCGCCCCGCTACCCTTATATTAAAACTTAATACGTATTCATTTCAATAACTCCTCCATTAATCTTTCTCTCGATTTTATGAATTGCCCCTCCGTGATAGCCGGCTTGAGAAAATGCCGAATCGTGATTTCCACTCACTATGATTTTAGGATTTTACGGTCGATATTCGGGATGATGGTAGGGTATGATGTGATGCAACGGTTGGCGGATGATTCTGTAATGTTGAATATACAGGGTGATTTTTTTAGTGTTTCATAGAAATTTTTTGAGGAAGGAACTTTATTCAATAACGGCTAAACTACTGATTTAAAAGACATAAAATGTTTGGCACACTCTAATTAGTTTTTGCGGAACAATCTATTGGAGTCACAAAATTATTTGATTTAAAAAAATTGACATTCCATAGTTTTCTTGAGACTCACTTTGAAGGCATGTTTCAAACACCCTGTATAATATGTCCTCATAATTTATACAAAAAGCAGTATCCGCGTACTTTTTTTGTTCCACTGTTGCAAAAAATCATTTTACAATGATGGATTGCGAAGATATAAACACTAATTTGTGACAATCTTTCTGTAAAGAAAATTGACGATCAGGCTATAACTCTACAATCGCTTGAAGTGTTGCGCAAATCATACATCGAATAATCGCAGAATTGAACGAAGAATTGAATATGTTTGAATATACAGGGTGTTACATTTGAAACAACGAAATTTGCATTCGTTTCCGGTAGAATCCGAAGTAAATTCGCCTCGAAAATATTTTATAATTTGAGTTTATAATGTACTCTAAAATGAAAATACAGAATCTTGGATAAATCTTTTATTTATAAACAAATTTATATAGTGTAACTTGCAGGAAGACTTCGGTCGATAGCCAATTGATACTAGTATCAAATCTTGGATTCGTAATACAATTCTTTCCTCGAAAACTTCTAATGAAATACTCAAAAAATCACCCTGTGGACGTATTTATGGGGGGATATCATCTTGATTGTAGGGATTTTTCCTCGAGCTTACTACACCCGTGTGGTTAGTTAACTTCATGACGTCATTGTTAACTTCGTAGTAACGTGTAGTAAGATCGGTGACGTATGTCATTTTCAGCCATTGACATTTGTGAATTGTTTACAATATTATTATCATAGACAGGGTGATTATTATCACCCTGTTTCATCAGATTAATTAATGTTCAGAATGAATAGAAACGTTCGCAACACCATCATTCTTGGTATAATGGCAGAAATGGAAAATACCAATACTACATCCGGTATTGTTCCTTATATATTGGAAATTTTGAACCAGAATTATTTGGACTTTTTTCATCTTGCATTAGAAGATGATGTACATATAAGAATGCCTGGTTTCCATGAAGAGTGGATAGATAAATATCTGGAATATGATTTCTACAATCATTTCAGAATGAATAGGAAAACCTTTTTTTCATTACTGAGATCGATGGAACCCTTATACAGAACTCCAGCATATAGAGGAGGTGCTAATGAACCTCTGGAATTGAGCAAAATGCTGATGATCACACTTTGGTACTTAAGCAAAGGATGCACTCTTGTAAGTGTGGCTGATAGATTCAATGTATGCAATAAATCAGTATATTATTCAGTTACAAGAGTTTTGAACATCTTAAACCTATTCAAAAACATTGAATGGCCTACTGAGAGTGAATGTGTAGATATACA
Organism: Propylea japonica; assembly: GCA_013421045.1. Lineage (NCBI taxonomy): Eukaryota > Metazoa > Arthropoda > Insecta > Coleoptera > Coccinellidae > Propylea > Propylea japonica. The sequence goes on from CM024240.1 coordinate 41,109,478, forward strand.
AAACCAATTCAGGAATGTGGCAGGATTTCCAGGTAAAATTCAAATAATTGTAAAATAATGTAGATTATCAAATATTTCGATTTTCCAGGAATCATTGGTGCTATTGATGGATGCCACTTTAAATGCAAAGTACCAATGAAGCAGCATGATAGCTACCAGGACAGACATTTTCAGCATTCAATTACAATGCAAGCAATATGTTTGAAGAATTTGAAATTCACAAACATATCTGCAGGTTATCCTGGTTCTATTCATGATGCACGTGTAAGTTGTACTAGAAATAAAATGCTTAGTTAACAGAGACTAAAGATATCATCTGAGTATCACAATCTTTTCAGACTTAAAATTCAATGAACTAATTAAATAATGGATGTAAATTAATATAGGGTCTTTGTAAATTATTGTAACCTGTCTGGTGGCTTTGGAATTTTATAATTTTGCCTTTTCCTATGCAACTTCAAATATTCACCTTATTATTAAATTTCTTCCATATGTCCAGCATAATGTTGAAGTCTTGTTTGTTTATATTGTGGTTTACATCAATAATAATAATAATCCAAAGCCAACCACGCTATTACAATCATTTATAAATACTCTGTGTTATGATTCACTACATTTTAATTTCATGTTTAAGATCCTAAAGGAATCGACCATCAGTAAAATTGTTGAAGAGTATGGACCTCAGCGATTATTCTACAATAATTACCACCTTGTTGGTGATTCTGCATATCCCTGTAAAACCTGGCTTATGACGCCTTATAGGTGAGACATTCAGTATTGAATACATATATCACACAACATTTGTTTATTCATGGAAATTTTCAAAACATATTTTGCAGAGTGTCTCAAAGTTGTACAAGGGAGCAAAAAAAATATAATACTGCTCTAAGCAAATCAAGGTGCTTCATTGAACACGCATTTGGTGTTTTGAAGGGAAGATGGAGAATTCTACAATACATAAATGTCTATTCAATCCAAAGAGCTGTAGATATTTTAATGGCTTGCTGTGTTCTCCACAACTACTGCTTAACTAATGATGACAGATTTGAAGGGGAAGGAACTGAAACAACCGAAGATAACAGCTATGCCGAAGTTGGAGAGGAAGATGGGGTATTGAAAAGAAATGAAATTCTTTTGTATTTGGCTAATTAATCCATATATTGTAATCTATTTTTGGTGTTGAATAAATGAAAATATATAAAAAAATTTTTAATAAAATGAAATATCCTAACTACGAAATAAAAAAAGGAATTCCAACATAAACTCAAAATGATTTTCAAAACAATAAACATAAAAATATAAGAGATCATTTCCTAGCTACAAAATAAAAAAAGTAATTCCAACATTAACTCAAAAATTTCTAGAATATATTTCAATCGATATAAACTCAAAAAGATTTTCAAAACATAAAAATATATACAACAGTCGAAACTAATATATACTATAGAATCATTATAAATATGAAAAAATAAGAGATCATTTCCTTTCTACGAAATAAAAAAATTCATTCCAACATAAACTCAAGAGGATTTTTAAAACATTAAAATATATACAACAGTCAAAACTCTGGAATCATTATAAATATAAAAAAATAAGAGATCATATCCTAACTACGAAATAAAAAAAAAAGTAATTCCACATAAACTCAAAAAGATTTTAAAACATTAAAATATATACAACAGTCAAAACTTTGGAATCATTATAAATATAAAAAAATAAGAGATCATATCCTAACTATGAAATATATACAACAGTCAAAACTAATATATACTATAGAATCATCATAATATGAAAAAATAAGAGATCATTTCCTAACAACGAAATAAAAAAATTAATTCCAACATAAACTCAAGAGGATTTTTAAAACATTAAAATATATACAACAGTCAAAACTCTGGAATCATTATAAATATAAAAAAATAAAAGATCATATCCTAACTACGAAATAAAAAAAGTAATTCCAACATAAACTCAAAAAGATTTTAAAACATAAAATATATATATATAACAGTCAAAACTCTCGAATCATTAAATATAAAAAAGTAAGAGATCATAACATTACAAAAAATAATAAACATACGTGTATAAACATTTTAGTTGCTTAATATTTAAAAATATCACATTTTTTTATTAGGAACTTTATTATTTAGTCAGAGTCGGTGGAATACCTTCTCCTTTTTCTTGGATTTTTCACCATACTATCCAAGATTCCAATGAGTCGATCCCTCTGTTCATTTTGAACCTTTAAGATTTCATTCTGATCTTTCAAAGCGGAATGAATTTTGTTTGCATTTTCCTCTTGAACTTTTAGGATTCTTTCATTTGACTTAATTATTGTGTTTAAAATATCGGCTTTGGTAACCTGATCTTTACCTTTATTTTTTCTATGACTTCTAGAAACTGGCTCTTCGTTCTCAGAATCAGGGATTCTTGTTTCTTCGAAAAACTGGTACATTGTTAGAAGTGCTTGCTTGTGCCTCTTCTGTCTGAGGTAAACTCATTGAATCTCTTATATTTGTGAGTTTGACCTTATCTTTATCCCCTAAAATTTTATGGAGAAGGTCATAAAATGGGGGTTTATTTATTCTATGATTTCCAGTTGTCGACACATGCCTCACAAAGGAAATGTATTTCTTCGTCATATTTAGAAATTTTTGTTGGCACTTTTTTGCATCTACATTGTAGCCACGTTTTGATATCTCTTGCGCAATTTCCTTCAAAGATTCAATTTATGTGTTTTTTTATCATTAAATTTTTTAATGAAACCTTCTGATGCCCTTAACTCCAATAACAAATGAGTGGCCTCATTATCCTGCTCTGACATTTTACCTTTGGAAGTCCAGATTTCCATACTGTATCCTGGTGTCTCCAATACAGTGTCCAGTGTCTCTGGATCCTGTTCCCCATCGCTCAATGACTCTAACTCATAACGGCTACATTCTCCGGATTGTGTGTCTAATTCCACTGGAATTTATGTACATTTGATTCCTCAGGAATTCTATCAACCGTGAGGAAACCTCCACTCAAATCAATTTGAGGTAATAGCCCCTTATTAATCTCATCGTAGACATACTGCATTAAAAATTCATCGTCTGCAACAACAAATGAAAATAATCAACTGATTAATAATAAACAAGAAAAATCATCGCTTACCAGTTTTTAAGCAGTCTAATAGTTGTGGCGGAGCTCTTATTACACATTCGACATTATTAATGATTAATCGTAGTTGTTCCATTTTATTTATAAAATTTTTTATTTCATCTGCGAGTTCTGTCAATTTTGTCTACTACACTAACCTCACACTTCTCGTATACCAGACAATAAACTATGCCGAGATAATGGTAACCTGGTCTGGTTAACTATGACGTCATGGTTCTAACTACTCGGCGCAGAAATATGAAAAGCTAACTATGGTATGCTGTAGTAAGTTGTAGTAAGCTCGAGGAAAAATCCCTTGTAATGTTGGTTCGATATGGACTACACTGAGGAGCAATGCTGATACTATTTATGAATTCAATCAGTGCGATAACCACATTGCCAAAATGAAAATATTGCTATCATAGCAAGATCCGCAAAATTCTGTATTCTGAATTCTGATCGACGATTCTGTGGCAATATAATCTGTCAATTTAGCCATAACCTTGCTATCCGCATTGCTATCTTGGCAAGGTCGAAATAGTACTTGCCCACACAGATAACAATTTTGCCCAGGTCCAAAGCATTAGAAATACGATAGAGATACATTTATTTCATTTTAATTTTTCAAAGGGTTTGAAAAAAGGTTAGTATGTTGCAATGAAAATTAAATTGACGTACTACTGAACATTTCATTTTAAGGAGAATTCTTAGATCGCAAAACCGACATATCAGGGAGAAGTTCATCAAAATTTTCGATCGGACAAACAGGCCTTTTCTGATTATTGAAAAGTTAAGGAAATAATAATGAACCAACTTCACAATTTTTTGCCATGTTTCAGAAATCTATCGATCGGTACATGAGACCAAAGTATGTGGAAGGAAGAAGAAATTGTTTGCTTCTAGGAATTTTGGGTATCCTATCCAGACCTGAATTATTACACTATTCCCAATACTCTTTCTAACAATGCAAAGGCAAAATACAGCTATATAAATTTTTCGACGAAAAATGTTGTCGACGGAGATTCTCAACAGGAACATACATATATTTAAAGAACAATAGAAGTTTATTTCAACTTTCTATTGATATTGTATGAAATTCTCTTTTGATAACAATATAAAATAAAACTTCATTCTGTGATTTAATTGTGAGAATTTCTTAGCCTCGAATAACATCACACGAACAGCTTCAGCTTTTCGGCAGAATGCTTCGCTAGTTAAAAGAAAATAAGACTGTGTTCTCATTAATAATTATGTATGAAAATATCATTCAAAGGAAGGATTCAATTTTTCTGTCTCATTTTTCTTTGCATTCACAAAATTTGTAAGTTCAACCCACTTGATATTCAACCTCTGTATATTTCTAATGGGTGGTGTCACTTTGATTCTATTATATTCAAGGAAGTTAATTAATACTTTCATTTCGATTTTTTTGGTTTTCCTATTCCGCAACATTACGATTGCCGATTCTCGAAGCAATATGCTAAGGCAAACTCATAACCAACATTGCTATAACAGTCGAAACAGAATACGCAATACCGTAGTCATTATTGCTATGAATTTGGAAGATAGCAATATTGCCTGGATAACAAGATTCACAGTAATATGCGAACAGAATCGCACCGAATAAGTAGTAACATGTAATTCAGGTGTAAGAGGCCTTCTTTATTTAAATAGCAAAAACAGTAAATAAAAATCGCTTTTTTGTTATGTGGTTATATTCCAATATTAACCAGAATTCCCGCAAGAGGGTGCACTTTTATTTACCATAGATAGAATCGTGATTTCCACTCACTATGATTTTAGGATTTTGCGGTCGATAGCTGGTTGGGATGATGGTATGGAATGATGTGATGCAGCGGTTGGCGGATGATTCTGAAATGTTGAACATGGACGTATTTATGAGGATATCATCTCGATGTTATTGTTGGTTCGATATGGACTACACTGAGTAGTAATGCTGGTTATATTTATGAATTGTTTAATGGGTAGTTACATGTAATTTTAGCTGCAGGAAAATGGCCTTTTATATTGCGGAATCGGAGAAAAAACAATCCTAATTAATGATAAATGAAAATCGATGTTTTGAAAGCTCGTTCTACTTAAACGAGTGCTATATCTTTGTGGCCCGATGTCTGTAATCTAAGATTTTGAGCTGAAAATGATATTGACTCCGTGATGACGAATCCGTGGTCAAATTCAACTCTGTCCGTGGGGCTGCCCAGTCGTAAGCACGATAGCTTTCGAAGGGATTGTCCCAGAGCCTCGAGATTTTCAGAATGAGTTCGGTTCCCAAATGCTGCGGTTATGTTCCAGCCAAATTGTAAAAGGTGTTCCATAAAATATATTCAATCAAAATTTTTGTTCCTCGATATCTTAGACAAAACGAAACCAATAAGAATGGAATTTGTGGCCACATGCTCACAATGAGCCGCATTCAAGAAATTCACAAGAAAAACCTGAATGGAATCTTTTTTGAAACTCGTATGTGCAATTTAAATCCCATCAACATCAAGAGTGCAAAACTAATAGAATATTCAACACTTCTTCGCTAATGAAATCTAGAAAATATGCGTCACCTTGTAACACTATCCAATCTCAAATCGAAAGCTTTTTCAAAGCCCACTCTCGCAATTGATGAAAAAGCCAAAGTAAGTTGATTGAAGATGAAAGTAATATCACATCATATCCCCTGAAAAAATAACAGGGAAAATTTGAAAATATTATCTAATGAATTCTTCAGAACTACCAATATAGAAACTGCATTACCTTGTACAACTATCTAAAAGTAATAGTAATATCATTAAGTCTCAGTAAAAATAAAGAGTTTGTGACTTCGCTATGATTCTTGGTAGTTACAATTAAGTTGTAGCGTACACTTTTACCTAAGGGTTATTGAGATTTTATTAAGACTTATTTCTCAGGAGAGGGATTACCCCAGTAACAAAATTCCTAGTCAGGTTTTTCAACAATATATTAATAATGGAAAGTATAGCATGAAAGACACAAGAATCACATCAATAAATTCTCTATTGATACACATATGTGCAAATAAAACCCCATCAAAACCCAGATTGCACTGAAATAATTTTTCTCAGCTCGGAAATATCATTTTCAAAAATTATGAGCTTTTCAGTTTTCGAAAATTCGATCGAGTGAAATAGGAAAACGGCTGGTTGGATTAATTTGCTTTTTGTAGGGTTTGTGTGGACATAATAATAATAATAAAAGGAAATTATTGCTACTGTAATAGGCCATCGACTTAGGTCCTCTCGCCATGTGGGTATATTAAACTGGAAAAGGCACACTTAACATTAGTGGTTTTCGCAATAATAACGATCTAGCGCTTGATTTCACAAAAAACCAACAAAAGCCCTATTGTTGTTGCATTTTAAAATTCATGTGAAAAAAAGAAAAAAAACATATTGCGGAAAAGCAATGGTTAGTCGTTTAGAAGTATTCATTCAAATTCTTGTAACCCATATTGAACTTTCTGTGCGATCATTGATTGCAGAGATACCGATAATCAAAGATAAGATAAAATTTCCACTCCCGTATACCAAACAAAATCTGAAAAATTTTCTCGTTGGTAGTTTTTCTACGATTACTCAAAAACCGCGGAGGCTATAATATTTTCAAGTCCTGATGCAAAAACTAGATACTTGGAACTACAATTTCCTTTTTTATTGACTGTACGATCATTTCTCTAGAAGTAACTGTCTGTTATTTTTATCCTTCAATTTTTTTCAGTAAAGTATATTAAGAATTTCTTGCTATTCTAAGATTCTGAGGGAAAACTGTAAAATATAACAATTGTCATTCCACAATTCAACCAAAATCATCCTTTTTATATTTCCTGTATCTTAAAGCTGTCCAACTATTATCTCTGAATCTTTCTTCGCAGTCTAGCATGAAAGACATTTGCCCTAAAAATTTCACAGAAGTTATTTCAACAAATCCTCTAATGAAACATACATATGTGAAAACCAAACGTCATGAACAACCGAAGTGCAAAAATAATGAAGTCTTTCACTCTTCATCCTAATGAAATCTCCAGAAAAATCTAGAAAAGATGCGTCACCTCGTAACACTATCCATCTCCATATGTCCCCTGAAAAATTTGAAAGAATAACTCGAGTAGATTCTCTAATGCAACACATATTATGGAAAAATCAAATCCCATTAACACCAAGAGTACATAAATGATAAAGTGTTCAACTTCATCGTTAATGAAATCTGGAAAAGATGCGTTACCTTGTAACACTATCCGACCCCAAATCGAAAGCTTCTTCAAAGCCCACTTTCGCAATTGATGAAAAAGCCAGGGTAAGTTGATTGAAGATAAAAGTAATATCATTAAGTTCCGGTCTGGGTAGAAGTGAAGAGTTGGTCACGTCGCCATGCATCTTGGTAGTTTCAATTAAGGGGAGAATTAAGATTCCTCTTCGGTTCGACTGCGACGTGATAACGCGGCTCGAGCCTCAGAGCGGAATCCTCTATTGCTGACTACAAAGGTGTAAAACTATTTATTCGATGTCTTGAATCGGTACCGTGTACTTGGAACCGAGCACCTGGAGCTCGATCCGAGGAAAGATTGGTCTTATTGTCCATTTTAAGTAAATCTCATAGATTACCAGTGGAATTACTCCACGAAATACTCGGCACATTTCGAATTCAGTGCAGAAACAGTGAATTGAATGCTCAATGTAGAGAAAATAGCAGATTTGTTGGAGCAACCCAACAATTTTAGATGGTTCATTGGCCAGAATAGTTGGTTGTTACTGTTTTAAATCATTTTATTATCATTTCAATCAGAAGTGAGAAGCAGTAGTTCATCCTCGGTACAGAATGTCTGCCCTTTTTTTCTATCTTCGCAGTTTTCTTTTTTCAAAATTCCTTTCGCTCATGAACTGGTAAACTAACTTTTTCCTTTTGCTGGATTGTGTAAGAACATATTTGCCTAAGGTCAATCTGAGGTGCAAAACAAATGGCGTCCTAAGATGTTCTTATAATTCAAGCTTTATTTCAAACGCACTTTATGCGAAGGTCAGGTGGCCCTAAGCACAAGTATCCAGCATAGCTCAGATAACGATGAATTTCATGATCCTAGTGTCAAAATAATCTAATTTCGATAGAAAGCTTTTCATATAATAAATATTTTGGAACTGGGTTTGATCTTAGACTATACAGGGTGTCCCGGGAAAAATGCGACAAATGGATACCATGAATCAAGTACATCAAGGAGGACTCACATCAAGAGGTTTCAATCGTTTAGGCGCCTTCGTTGGGATATACAGGATGATATTCATCTTATGGTTGAAATTTCAAAGTTTAATAACTCTTGAACTACCCTACCGAATGATTTCAAATTGAGAAGTTCTGTTACTCTTTACGATTGCCATCTTTCAATATTTCAGAAATTGAATAAACCAGATTCGGATTGGACAAATTTCGGGCTTTTTCTATTTTCATGAATATTGGAACAGCCAGTAGACGAACATAATGTTTTTTTCATTTTCGTAACCAGAAAGAATCAGATAATGAGAACAATTTAAAATCTCTGCTTGGCACGCTCATACAGGGTGATCAAGAAGTGATCAAAAAACATTACCTCATGAGTGAAATTTCAAAGTTCAATAATTCTTGAACTATTGGACCGAATGATTTCAAATCTGGAAGTTTAGTCTCCTTTCACGATTGCTATCTTCATTATTTCTGAAATTTAATAAATCAGATCCGGACTGGAAAAATTTTAGGCGTTTTCTATTTTTGTTAATATTGGATCACCCTGTACGAGAACATTATGATTTTTTTTAATTTTCGTAATCACAAAGAATCAAATAATAAAAAAAATCTAAAATTTCTGCTTCTTATTGTCCTACAGGGTGATCAAGAAGCGATCAAGAAACATAACCTGATGAGTGAAATTTTATAGTTCGATCAATCGTGATCTTATCGGTGAAATTACTTCGAATTTTCAGTTTTGTCACTCTTTAATACTGCATTTCTTGAAATTTTCTTCAAATTGACGGATAAATTCATCAACTTGCTCAAAAATGTATTGAAATGAAAGGATCATTTTGATCAATTCCTGAACTGAAAACATCTCCAGTCAATTTGTTTTTTAAATCGAATATTTGTAATTTATTTGCTTTTTTCAGTTGATTTTTTTGTTTTATTCATTATCCAGTTTGTTGGGTCAAAGTTTTCTTCGAATAAATTAGTTAAATTAGTTAACCCTCCTCTTTTTGATTCGATTTCTCAATCCGAACTCTCTACTTAAATATTAGTATTCTTATTCAATCATAAAAATCGTAATGTTACGCACAGGCTCATTCGATATCACCGGAAAAAGTCTTATATTTTGCTAGTCCGATTCTGTTCTTTCAATTAAAAAAAATAGGAAGGCAGCCAGGAAGGGTGATAAAACTATAGAATTCAAAATAATATTTCCTGTAAAGTACAGATTCATTGAAGGGAATGTTTATTGATCGCACTGTATACAGGTGTCAAACAAAGTTTTCAAATTTTCGTTATGAATTGATTCTTTGTGGCGACGATAACGAAAAAAACATTATGTTCACTTACAGGGTGTTGCATATTAAATAGAGAACGTCTGAAATTTTTCTAGTCCGGATCTCATTTATTCAATTTCAGAAATATTGAAAGATGGCAATCGTTAAAAGTGAAAAAACTTTCAAATTTTGAATCATGTGATCGAACAGTTTAAGAGTTATTGAACTTTGAAATTTCACTCATGAGGTAATGTTCTTGATCACCCTGTATGAACGTGCCAAGCCGAGATTTTAAATTTTTCTCATTAATTGATACTTGTTGTTATGAAAATGAAAGAAAAACATGATGTTCACCAACAGAGTGTTCCAATATTCCTCAAAATTCGGTCGAATAGTTCAAGAGTATTGAACTTTGAAATCCATAACATGAATATCACCCTGTATTTCCCAAACGAAGGCCCTCAAACGTTTAAAACCTCTTGTTGCGAGTCCTTCTTGATGTTCTTGATTCATGGTATCCGTTTGTCACATTCTTCCCGGGACACCCTGTATACTTAGTCTAAGGTTTGAATTCAAACGATATGTTTCAAAACCATTTTGGCATGGGTTTTATTCTCTATCTTAAGAAGTTTACAGGTTAGAGGTTGCCATTTTAAAAAAATTTTGATCAATAGAGTTGGTACGGCTTCTTATTTCGAAACTTTTCTATAGTGTTTAGTTTCTTGATGCGATGTGTTCACATTTTCATTTCGATTTGACGTTTAGTCCGGCCTATTTAGACCAAAAAATGAGAGTGAAGTTACATAAAGTCCCACAAGCTGAATTTCTGTAAAGTTGTTCAAAACATAATTATAAACAATGTCTAAAAGTTCCTCATCATTCCCCTGTGAGGAAAAATTTTATTCGAGGTCAAATGTCAAAAAAATGAGTTTTTCGCCATTTTCAGCAAAACGGTAAGTTTTATCATAAAAGTACCTCAGACAAAAATTGTAGATCATAAAATTATCTATAAAAATGTATCAATACTTTTTTCTTACGAGCCACCGTTTCTGAGATATAAAGATTCAAAAAGTTATAACTACGCGCTAAGTACACTACCTCATAGGTGGCATGGTAACGTGTGCATATTATGACGATAACGACTTTTTGAATCGTTATATCTCAGAAACGGTGGCTCGTCAGAAAAAAAGTATTGATACATTTTTTATAGATAATTTTATGATCTACAATTTTTGTCTGAGGTACTTTATGATAAAACTTACCGTTTTGCTGAAAATCGCGAAAAAGTCATTTTTTTGACATTTGACCTCGAATAAAATCTTTTCCTCACAGGGGAATGATGAGGAACTTTTAGACATTGTTTATAATTATGTTTTGAACAACTTCACAGAAATTCAGCATGACTTTTGTTATTGAATATTATGTTTTACTCTTGAAATCAAGTTCCAATTTCTTAGAGATCCTTGATTGTGCAATCGTATTTGTAAATCATTTACCGCAATTAGGTTTCAGGATAAGGCACATTTTCAAAAACCTATTTACGATTTTTGGACATCTACGGCTGACCATAGACACGATAGCTAAGAAAAAAACAACTTTTTTTCTCAGTCCTCTCGTAATCCTCAAAGTAGGTTTTGATTTTAACAGAAAAGTTGAATTCACAGATTAATAAAATGGAACAGCTCCCAAAGTATTCAAATCTGAATTATCATTTTCCAATATGAACAAGCGCACATAGGTTCTTTAACTGACCATCAGTAGACTGATTTGTGAAAACAATCAATTTCGAAAAATGTGTAACTGACTCTCTGTATATACATATAGTCAAATAAAAGCTATATCAGATTGTTTTCGAAGAAAACATTTTTTTGAATCAATACATATATTTATATACTTAGTTATAGAGCAGCTATCTACGTATCAAAGTTAACGATCGGATTATGAATCTCTTCACAAATTGAAAGCCTTTTGAATTTCCATTCCGGAAAACAACTCGAAATATGAAACAATTCGCTCATCATTGAGCACCCAAATATAGAATTTTGATCTGATCATATTTGTTGCGTTGAAAATCTTAAATATTGATAACTCGTGAACTACTCGACCGATTTAGCCCTTTGACCTTCTGACTGTTTCTCAATGAACAACCTACGAGGCTGTATTGATATCGAGTTAGCTTTGACCAGTTCCATGCATAAAAAAATATCGCGATACCATAGCAACGAACAATAACTTATTAGAAGTGTCATTGTGAAGTTTGACGTCAAAAAAGTAAATCAGATAAAAATTTTCTGCAAAAGGCATCCCCAAATGTTTTAATGTTGACCAAAGGCGATTTGTGCTCGATTTGAAAACGATGTAGACTTCTTAAACCGAATTGTTACTATGGATGAGACTTGGGTACATTTCTACGATCCAGAAACAAAGCAACAATCGATGGAATGGTGACACTCTGGTTCTCCAAGACCTAAGAAGTTTCGTGTCCAAAAATCTGCTGGAAAAGTTCTTGCTTCAGTTTTTTGGGATTGCCATGGAGTAATCATGATTAATTTTTTGGATAAGGGTAGAACAATAACTGGAGATTACTATTCGACATTACTGACCACTCCACTTATTTATTTATTTAGCCTATGGCTACATCACAGGTAAGTGAGTAAGTGAGAAGAATCATAAAGAAAAATGGGATTTTCATAAACAAATCGGTTGGGTTGCCACTGTAGAAATAGATTGGACAGTCATCTACCAGGGGCCTATTGCACCAAAAACTTTGCAACTTTTCACTTTGCACTTTTCACTTTTCAAATGAATTATGTTGCGCCAAACGCGGTTATAATTGAAAACGGCAATGTGGAAACGCAAGTGCAATGTGAAAAACACTTCGCAGAAATTAAATCTTGGGCGAAATATTGTGTAACATAGTTAATTTTCACTTTTCAAATTCATCAGAATGCAAAATTCAAAGTGAAAAGTTGCAAAGTATTTTGGTGCAATAGGCCCCAGGTGTTTAATTGACTGTCTTTCAGCACCGCAGTCGCAATTGGGGAAATTATTTTTCCTCACCTGAATAAATTGCAGAGAGAAGACATGAAAAGCTATCCAAAGGTGTTTTTTCTTGCAGGACAACGCACCATCACACAAATCTCATGTAGCTATGCAAAAAACTAGTGATTAAGGGGAAGAATTACTAGAACACCCCCCTTTTTTCACCATTTTGGCTTTGTCTGACTATCATCACTTTTCTCAACTGAAAAAAGTTAAAATGTCGTAATGCTACTTTCAACAAGGAAGTAGTAGAAGCGGTGGTTTGCAGAGCAAGAAGAAAAATTTTTTAAAAGTCTAGGGACGTTGCAGGTTAGCTGTAGCCTAATAAATGTATCCAATTTAGAAGAATATGTTGAGTAATAAAATCTTTTGACATTGTTTGGTTCTATAGTAGGCTAAAAATGTTTCAATATATCCTTGTACATAACAGATACCTACACTTAAACTGAATGGTATATAGAGCGCAAATAAAAGAAGGTCTCTCTCACATGCACACTATGTTAATATTACTGTGAAGCTCGTAAAAGTCGTAAAGAGGGAGTTTGGAAGTTTTCCTCAAATTCTCCCACAATCAAATGCTTACACAATCGCAGCCAACTCCGCATTTAAAAGACATCAAGCAGAAAATTCGTCGAGGGTAATTTTTCACATATGTTCTTGAGTTATGTGAACCCAAATCCATTCCAAAGCACCTCAAACTTATCTGAAATTCAATCCACCCTCAGAGGCGTTCCTGACCCTGATTTACTCTCGTGGCCTCGCGCTTAAACGGGTAGGTTGTCGCAGAAATTCACTTAAAGAGTTTCCAGAAAACAATTTATGATTCGGAAGCAATCCCGAAACCTCGTAGGGGATTAACAAAGGTGAATTGCTTTGGCCTTTTATCTGACACTGCTTGTTTATTAGCGAAACAGACTCAAAAAGTCGTGCTTATTGAGTGTGCCCTCTTTTTGCTACAGGAACAATGGAACTAGTAGCTTTGTTCTATTCGTTTCACCGCCTGGGAAGTTTGTTTTTGGTCAACTCGAAAGCACTTTTCGTCGGATCAGTTTAATAGACATGGTTTTGCCTTGCTACGTAGATTGAATACGGGCTGATGAATGTTTTGCGTAATAGTCTGCGACTATGAAAGGAATTAATTATATTCAGTAATGTTGTTGGGAAATGCGACTTGTTTGAAGCATTACAGAAAACTCGAAGGTTAGACATAAGAGTTCGGCGTCAAATATGTAAACCAGAGCTACGCAATAAATGAAAAAAAGGATGTATAGCCCAATAGTAAAAATCGAAAAATTGGAGTATCGATCCATCATCAAGTACCTGTATTTAAAAGGGTTAAGAGGTAAGCAGATGTACGGATATATGCTAAATACTCTTGTAGATCAATGTCCTTCGTATGCGACCGTGAAAAATTGGACTGCAAGCTCCAAAAGAGGTGCAAATGGACCCCCAAATGCTTTGATTGTTGACCAAAAGCGTACAAGGGTAGAAGCATCGCGTTCGATCGGTGCTCGATTTGCAAACGATTTAGACTTATTAAACCGAATTGTTTCTATGGATAAGACTGCGGTATATTTCTACGATCCAAAAACAAAGTAACAATCGATGGAACGGCGATACTCTGGGTTTCCAAGTTCTCCAAGAAGTTTCGTGTCTGAAAATCTGCTGGAAAAGTTCTTGCTTCAGTTTTTTGGGTTTGCCAGAGGGTAATCTTGATTGATTTTTCGAATAAGAGTAGAAAAATAACTGGAGATTACTATTCGACATTACCGACCACTCTACTTATTTATTTATTGAGCGTATGGCTACATCACAGATAAGTAATTAAGTAACAAGAATTATAAAGAAAAATGGAACACTAAGGTTACACTAAGTTCTTGCTTCAGTTTTTTGGATGGCTTTGATGTAATGATTGATTTTTTGGATGAGGGTAAAGCAATAACTAGAGATTACTATTAGATATAACTGACCACTCTACGAGAAAAAATTAAAATTAATAGTGCGAAAAACTCTCATTTTGATAGCTTCAGAGCAATTCCATTCATTGATTAATTCAACTTTTTTACCCAATTCTTAAACCAACCTTGAAAATGTCAAGCGGCATAGGATTAAGGGTTCTGAAAAAACCGTGGTCTAATATTCAGGAAAAAAGTTGAATTCATAAATGAAAAAAATGAAACCAATAGGCTCTCAGGGTATTCAAATTTGAATTAGCCTTTCTCAATACAGGGTGTAATAGTATGTCACAACTTAAGGGGATGAATCTACGAATTATTTCAAGAAAAAATGTCCATACAAGCATGGGTCCGCAAAAACTTCGTTGCGGAGCTACAGGGTGTTGAAATTCTACAAAAAATTGGTTTCTTCTTCATAACTTCTGCAGTTTTTGAGATACTCAGTCCAAATTTGGAATGCGAGCTAGTTTCAGCAGTCTCCATCATTGCACGTCTTGAATCTCAACTAGAATCTACAGGGTATTTTCTTTTCCGGAGCCATGTCTCCTTTTTCCCTCTCAAACTTTTTTGCGGTACGGCACTGATCAGCGTAAAATCAATTTTTGATATCTTCTTTCAATTTAGAAACTTTTTTGACTCTTGTAATTTTTTTTATCTCTAACCGTTTTCGAGTAAAAAATTATTGAACGATTGTATGTTATTCGCTGAGTAAAAAAATTGTAGAAATACTCGATAGGTAATAGACCAGGGCCGAAACCTTCAAAAATGGTAAAAAATGAAAAAAAATCGCAGTAGGATGAAACCCATTGAAAAAGGAGGAGAATATGATCAAAATGAAAGAAAAAATAATTACGGTCGATCCGAGTCCGGGAAGTGGGAGGGGGTGTGTTTTTAAGGGTGAAATATGGTTTTCCTTGACTTCCGGCAAAACTACAAGTCCTATGGAAAAAATTAAATGGCAAAGTTGTAGGTAATGAAAAGATCTACAACTTTGTATCTACAATTTTTTCACATAACCTCAAAATTTAGGTGAAAAATTCAAAAAACCAAGTTTTTGGTTTTTATTCATGTCTTTTTCAAAAAAAACTTTTTTTGTTACGAAATTTTGTGAAAACTTACCTTATTATGTCCCAAATACACTGTAATTTATTTGATTTAAAATATTTATGTTTTCGTCTTATTTTTACTTAATATCAAAAAAGCACCCCAATTTTCAATCGAAAATTCTGACGTCAAAATATCAGCTTTTTTCAAAAAGTTTAAAGGCTTTTTCTTCATTGAAATATCTACTTTCTGATGGTGTGAAAAAAATATACATTACTATAAGGAGTGTTCTCAGAATCAACGATTTATGAAACCCACCATTAGAGTAACTCAGTCCCCACTTCTCTATGAAATAACTTACAATGGGTTAAAAACTAACCAAAGTCACTCAGGTATATGAATAATCTCTAAACAGCAAAAGTCATCTAAAAATATTATTTAAACAAGATTCTACAGCTTTTCAAAATTTGTAGATGTCTTATTAAATATTAACTTTATTAACTTATTTTTTTGTTAATTATAGAAGTATATTTCAATTTGTATTTTTTCGTTTATGAATTAAATTAAACAGGAAATCTTACGTTTTTTGAGTAATTAAAGAGTAAATTTTAATAAAAACCTCAAAATTGTACATAATGATTAAAAAAAATTCGAATTTGGGTTTTTTCAATTTTTTGCATTTTCTGAGAACATTTCTAGTAATGTATATTTTTACACCATCAGAAAGTAGATATTTCAATGAAGAAATCATTATGTACAATTTTGAGGTATTTATTAAATTTACTCTTGAATTACTCTCGAAAAACGTAAGATTCCTGTTTCATTCAAAAACGAAAAAATTACAATTGAAATACACTTCTATAATTAACAAAAAATAAGTTAATAAAGTTAATATTCAATAAGACATCTACAATTTTGAAAAAGGTGTAAATTTCATATACCTGAGTGACTTTTGGTTAGTTTTTAACCCATTGTAAGTTATTTCATAGAGAAGTGGGGACTGAGTTACTCTAATGGTGGGTTTCATGAATCGTTGATTCTGAGAACACTCCTTATAGTAATGTGATTTTTTTTCACACCATCAGAAAGTAGATATTTCAATGAAGAAAAAGCCTTTAAACTTTTTGAAAAAAGCTGATATTTTGACGTCAGAATTTTCGATTGAAAATTGGGGTGCTTTTTTGATATTAAGTAAAAATAAGACGAAAACATAAATATTTTAAATCAAAAAATTACAGTGTATTTGGGACATAATAAGGTAAGTTTTCACAAAATTTCGTAACAGAAAAAGTTTTTTTTGAAAAAGACATAAATAAAACCAAAACTTGGTTTTTGAATTTTTCACCTAAATTTTGAGGTTATGTGAAAAAATTGTTGATACAAAAGTTGTAGATCTTTTCATTACCTACAACTTTGCCATTCAATTTTTTCCATAGGACTTGTAGTTTTGCCGGAAATCAAGGAAAACCATTTTTCACCCTTAAAAACACACCCCCTCCCACTTCCCGACTCGGATCGACCGTAATTTATTTTTTCTTTCATTTTGATCATATTCTCCTCCTTTTTCAATGGGTTTCATCCTACTGCAATTTTTTTGTTTCAAAAATTATCGACCCTGGTCTATAACACCAAAATTTGCTTTTAATTTGATAGGTCGTCATCTGAGAATCAACTTAGGCTTATTCAATATCCACATACAATCGTTCAATAATTTTTCACTCGAAAAGGGTTAGAGATGGAAAAATTACAGGAGTCAAAGTTATCGAAAATTAGTTTTACGCTGATCAGTGGCGTAGGACAAAAAAGTTTGAAGGGAAAAAAGGGACATAGCTCCAGAAAAGAAACACTCTGTAGATTCTAGTTGAGATTCAAAAGTGCAATGATGGAGATTGTTGAAAATAGCTCGCATTTCAAATTTGGACTGAACATCTCAAAAACTGCAGGAGTTATGAAGAAAAAACCAAATTTTAAAACCAAATTTTAACACCCTGTAGCGAAGCGTTTACGGGCCCATGTTTCTATAAACTTTTTTTTTAAATTACATGTAGATTACCCCCTCAAGTTTGTGACATACAATTATGTAACACCCTGTATATTCAAGCACGCTGATTATTCCTAATGTTGTGATTTTTTTCACGATAGAAATTGGTTGTAAAACATAAAATTAAGATGAGACTTAAATTCAAACTCTTTCTCTGAAATGAGATTATGAGTTTCGAATTTGTTCCTATTCAACGAAGTTCAATTCATAAACAAATGCTCTACAAAACGAATTCAACTATAAAAAATTTTTCACACTATTTAGTTGTTAATTCAGGTCATTTGAATATCTCTGCTAAAAAAAACTGAAAAGTGATGATGGGATATATTATGAAAAGACACGAATTTGCGAAACCAATGAAGAAGAATAATTTACGGATGCGTTTAAAAAGGTGCTATATATTAGGTATACTCTGACAGTTCTTATTATAAGATTTATTTCATTGATATTCATAATGCAAACTTTTTTCCCCAGTAATAGATTAGATAACAAGGAACTGCTGGCATTATATTCTTGGAAATAATGGTAGATATTGCCAATATTATATTAACAATATTCCACTGGAATATTCAGTCTAATTTCACTTCAATTCAGTCGATTTAATCGTTTGCTATTGTTCTATTCTACATAAATTTTTTGTTTCGTCAGCCATTATCAGAATTTTTAACGATTGATGATTAACTGCGTGAAATAATCTTCATCACTTCGAGGAACAAAAACGAATTTTATGAAGATTACAGAATGCGGTTAACGCTTGACAAAAGAATAATCAACATCATACCATAGAAGTTAATGGATATTTAATCAACTAGTATATTAATCGCTTTTTCAATAAACTAGTCAATCACAAGATTTTTCTATTGATCTCATAATGAATTGAGTATGAATTCTTGTTTGAAATAGACTTTAGTTTTGCATGAGAAATCTGAAATTTCCATGTTATGAAATTTCACTAGAGTTCCAACAATACTCGTATTGGTTTTGAATACCTTACCAAAAAAGGAGAAATCATGTATTAAAATGGATCATTATTGATCAATTTCATGTATGTTAAACTGTGTTTTTTCTTAAGTTGACGGAAAAATATCTTACTATCACCATTCGCAATAAATGTACCTATCTATGTGGCATTGTCACATCTTTCACCTTTTCAGATCAGAATTTTTTTTTTTAATCATTCATTTCTAAATATCAATTTTCATTATTATTTTCAAAGTGCAAGAAGAATAACTAATGAACACAACGATACAAATACCGTACTTACAATAGAATGCCAATGAAATTATTGTTCTAATATGCATTATAGTCCCTAAAGCCATTGTGTGTCGATTTCAAATTCCTTGTTACCGATTTTCCCAATGATGAAAGAGTATTGTACAAACAATATTTATTTATTATACAAGGGAAAAAAGTATTAGATTTTAGCTCGAGGTTATGTTGTCTCCCGACACGAAGCAGAGGGAGACAAAAAGCCGAGAGCTAAAATCTAATATTTTTCCCGTGTATAATATACTATTTTTTTCTGTGACAGGAAAAACGACCATTTAATAGTGAAAGAAATATAACTGTTCACGAAATTACTTTTTTCCCCGGGAAAAAAGTGAGTACTTTTTTCCCGGCTACATAGAGAATAATTTTTTGACAGGGAAAAAAGTAATTTCGTAAAAAGTAATATTTTGTGACCTGTCAAGAGATATAAAATGTCACATTTTCTTCCCGTCGCAGAAAAAAAGTATATTATAACGATAATACAAGATACAAAACTCAAGCAAGGATTCGCCACGAATTTTTTTGAACGCACGATAGAAGATCGTCTAGATTTAGTTCAAATAAGACTCACACAAACATTGTTCCAAACGAGTATCGGAACTGCATTAGTTATTCTTTCCAGAGAAGTTAATGGTGACTTTCAAAGGAATTCAAATTGAAAAATCTAAGTGAAAATAACTCAGAACTCTTTCAGAAGGACATTTTCTGAAAGCATAAAGTGTTATGAATTCTTTCGGAAAACGAACCAGAATAATGTTTCAATCGCATTTATAAAAAATTCATTGAACCTGAACAATCTGCACTCTGCATTAGAGCTGTGCGGAAGCCTTGTGCTTAGTGTTCGTTAAAGCACCTGAAGCACTTTTGTTCTTCTAAGCACTAGATTGAACCAGTGCTTAGTGCTTGGTGTAACTTAACAAATGCTTCCAACGAAGGTAGTGTTCCAAGCACTTCAGGAATTACCAAGCACTAAGTCCTTCATGAACTTGTTGTCGAAACATGAAAATGACGGATTTTTGCGTGATTGGAAAAGAAAGAAAAAAATAAAAATTTTTTCGGTCCACTTCTAATGATAACTAATTTCTAAATTTTTTTTCGCTGTATGATATGGACTTTCCGGAATAAGTCTTTATGCTCTCATTATTTTGACAGGACAAAAAATTGTTATGATGGCGAAATTTTTTTGGAAATTCAAAGCAATGTGACCTTTTTAATATACGATTCAAGTATCTATCTTTAATTATGATTCAAGTTATTTATATGCGAATATTGAAGTTACAGTCTGTTCACTGAATGAATGCCATATAGAGCTCAGCATTTTTTTCTAGCTTCGCCATGAGAAACTTTTCCATCTAACTTGTCATGTCATTTTCTCTAGGGGCCATCCATAAAGTACGTCACACTAATTTCATGAGTTTTTTGAGCCCCCCCCGTCCTTGTCACAGGTGGTCACATTTCTGAGACCCCCCCTCCCTAGTGTGACGTCACATGTTTTGCAATTCAACATCGAAAAATTATTGAATTGAAACAGCAGTTCCGAAATTAGTTTTATTTCCATTTAAATTAAGTACTTTTTTATGAAATCACAAAATATCCAATATTTGAAACAATAACAAAAAATAAACTCATGAATAATGAATTAACTTCTTCCTGTATATGCTGTTTTTTTTTATCAGTCGCACTGTATGTTTCGTATAATCTACGGTAAAGATTACCTAAATCTATCTTTTGTTCATTTTGAACTTGATTTATTAACCTACACTACTGGAAAAAATTGAAGGATCAAGAAAAAATTCCAAATTTTCGTCAATTTTCAACATGCCGTAACTTTGAGAGGAATGGTCGTACAAGAATTTAAAAAGAGGAAGTTGTAGTTCCAAGTGTCTAGTTTTTCGATTAGAACTTCAAAAATTTAAAGTTTCATTGGTTTTCGAGTAATGATAGAAAAATCAGAAACAAAAAAATTCTCAAAATTTTACCACTTATTTTTTCTTGTCTACGAGCATGGAAATTTAATTTTTTAATAATCGTTATAATGATGAGATACTTTGTTAATTCAGCTTTAGTTTATGTTTTTATTGACCTCAATACGTCCACTTCTCGCCGAGATATCGGTCTTCAAATGGAAAAGGATCCATTTGTCTTTGATTATCGATTTCTCAGCAACCAATGATCGCACAGAAAATTGAAGGAGGGTTTCAAGACCTTAAATGAACTCCCATTATTGAACAACCATTGCTTATTCATAGGAATTTTTTTTCTTCATGTCACATCAATATAAAAATTTAACAAAAAAAGGGCTTTTGGTGGTTTCTTGGGAAATCTACCGCTGGATCGAAAATGTTGAGGAAACCAATACTATTAAGTGTGACTTTCACAGTTCAATATGTTGATGAAAACCTTACGAAGAGCCAACTCAATCCAAGAGCCGTTTTTTTGTTAGACAGGATTGAATTTTTGAAAATAAATAAGGATCACGTTTTTTGCTCTGAGAAGCTCATAATCTTAAAAAAAGGCAAAAAAGAAATTTTCTTGAGCTTTTTCCACATTTTATTTGCAGATAGAACATAAATTTCAAAAAAGAAAAACAAAATAATTATTTTTTTAATTTAATAACGGGTATTGCCACCCATGTTTTCAATAACGGCTCTCAAACGGTCAGCCATGTTAATGGATCCTTTTAAATTTGAAGACCGATATCTCGGCGAGAAGTGGACGTATTGAGGTCGATAAAAAATAAATTAAAGCTGAATTAACAAAGTATCCCATCATTATAACGATTATGCAAAAATAAAATTTCCATGATCGTAGACAAGAAAAAATAAGTGGTAAAATTTTGAGAATTTTGTTGTTGCTGATTTTTCTATCGTTACTCGGAAACCACTGAAACTTAAAATTTTTGAAGTTCTAATCCAAAAACTAGACACTTGGAGCTACAATTTTCTTTCTTTTAAATTCCTTGTACGACCATTCCTCTCAAAGTAACGGCATGTTGAAAATTGCCAAAAAATTTGGAATTTTTTTCTGATCCTTTAATTTTTTCCAGTAGTGTAGTTTTATCCACAAAATAGCACAACTAAAGAACGGCGTCGTCACTCAGCGAAAGCAAATTATCGAATGAAAGATAGAAACAAAAACATTACCTACGCGAGGTGCGGTGCGTTTAGCGGCATTAGTCAAAGGCTCGTCGGCGATCGGCACGTGTCAGAAGCGGCTATGAACTTGTCAACAAAACAATTTAATCCGTATTGCCCTAAAGATAGAGTTGGACATATGTTTTAGTTTAATTAATATTTCAAATTACGCGATTAGTACCTCTAGATTTTGAAATGTGATGTCACGAAACTTAGGACCCCTCCCACCCCTTGTCACACCATGTCACACTTTGTCAACTCCCTCCCTCCCCCTTTACGTGTGGACGTACTTTATGGATGGCCCCCTATACCTTTTCGAGTTTTATTTTGTGTTTCAGAATACATGCTATTGTACCAAGTTTTTTTTGAAATGACGTCATGGTAACCAATTCTAAATGGAAAATAATTTTAAACGACAATGTTGGACTCGCTGAGGAAAAACTTTGGTCAATTTCAATCATGCCCAGATTGCAACACGATAACTCTAGAAAAAAATCAAGTAATCAAAATTCCAAACTAAGGGACATTTGGATGGAAAATACAAAGTTTCATTCGAAAAGTGCTTAGTGCTCGGTGCTCATGTAACGAGTTACTTTCCAAAAGCGCGAACATTCCTCGAAAAGTAAGGGCTTAGTGCTCGAGATTCCGCAGCACTTTTGAAAAGGGCTTATTGTTTTGTGCTCGAAGCACTTTTCTTCAGTGCTCGACACAGCTCTGCTACATACAGGTTTGGAAATTCACATCTGAAACATACGATATACAATGCATCAGACAGAGAATTCTTCCGTCCAGTTGCCCAGATGAATAGTCGAGACAATCACTTTCTGTAACACACTGAGTTCAGTTGTCTTACTTCTTTATTCTAGTCTTGTCTCTCTCTTATCGTTTAGAGGAGCGTAATTCTTTAGTATGGTAGGCAACAGTAAATACTTGAATCGAGTATTACGGGTAGCCTGACAAATTAAAAATTCTATACGTGTAGTTCGGGTTCCCTACCATACTGCGATAAGAGAGAGATGAGACTAGATTATCGCAGTACAGTAAGACAGTTGAATTCATTCAGTTATCGCACTTCATTATCTCGCTTATTTCTGTGCAACTGTAGGGAAGAATTCTCTGTCTGATGCCTTGTATATCGTATGTTCTCGATGGGATTTCCAAATCGGTATACATAATCGGCTTACTCCTGAATCGTTTTGCTCCATCATAATTTACATAGGATGTTTTTTCTTCATTCCAGTCAACTAACCATTGAATTTTAATCTTCCAAATTAGTTTTATGTCAACACAATCCTTTCTGTCAGTATCTCTGATATATTTCCGAATTATCGGCAGGGCTCAAAAAGCGGGTAGTAATTTGACTAATGATTCCAGAGGACATGACAATCCCATCAACGCAGTGGTAGGGACAACCACAAGCTTTCAAATTACTGGAGATTTTCGTGCCGATGTGAGCGTTTAATCAAACATGTGTCTAATGGTTTCGGTTGATTATTCAACTGAACATAATTCACGCATGATGGTTAAAATAAATATTGAAAGTATATTTCTGTTATGGATGTGAATTACTATTCATGCCTCAGATTGAATGTTAACTATATTAACTTAGATAACGTCAGACGAATAAAAGCTTTCTAAAAAATTTAAGAAAACCCTGAGCAGGTGCTCTGAGCGCTCGTTCATTGATGGAGCAACGAAGCTATTACCTCAAAATTTTGTATAGAACTTAAGATTCATACTGAATATATTAATGAAAAATCTCAGCACGATCGGTATAATATTCTGGAAAATTATTCAAAAACTTAAATATGTAAAAACTTAACAATTTAAAAAATTCAATTCTATGGTTCTGATGATGCGGTCGTTTTAAAATTTTACATGAAGATTCATATACTGAATGGATTCTTCTTTTCAATATTACAATTAATTTCTGGTTCTGTTTACACTATGGCCAAAGTTTTGCATAAGGATTATAATGAACATCTTGCACGTGACCGCAAAATTTCATTTCGTTTGGTTTCATTTTTCTTAGATATTGAGGAACAAAAATTTTGAATGTTCATATTTTATGGAATACCTGTACGGGTTGGCTGGTTAACGAACTCAACCGCGGCGTTTGGGAACCGAACTCACCCTGAAAATCTCAGGTCTCTGGACAATTCCTTCGAAAGTTATCGTGCTTACGGCCGGACGGCCCCACGGACAATATTGAATTTGACCACGGCTCCGCCATAGAAGAATCGAATCCAATCCTTTGAGACCATTTTCGGTTCAAAATTCGAAAACTACAGACACGATATGGCACTCGTTTAAGTAGAACGAGCGTCAATATGAGAAAATATTATATTTCTTTCACTTTGATTATTAATTAGGTGGATTTTTCAATTCCCACATGTGAATATTCGGTGTGTTTTCTTTAACCACTTTAATACAGTGTGTTTGGTCATGACTTAGCGATAATTTAAGGACATCAATATGACCTAATTGAATCGACAAAATTACCCAAATTGGGGGGGAATTTAACCCCTCATTTCGGAGTAGCCCCCCCTGTTAATTTACTTTTTTATTTTAGTTGACCCTGTTCCAAATAATATCGATTTTCATTGAGAATAAGTCCTACAGATGTGAAAAAAAAATGTTTTTTGAAAGATGATACACCACCTTTTTATTAATGTGAACATGTCACACGTCGATTTTCCCAGACGGTGAAATGGGAGATCAGTGCCCCTCAGCGGTTGGAGCTAATAGGGGTGGGTTTATTTTTCAGTTCTTAAAAAGGGCGCCAAACAATCATAAACTGATCTCTCGTCTTGTCTTTTAACAAAGGGATTGTTACCTCTATTAAAGTAAAAGGAAAGCTACGATAGATTTTCAAATATTGTATATTCGTCTTCAAATAGTGCTCGAACAAACTAAACGTACCGATAGAAATAAACCATTCAGTGGGCCGCAGTAACGTTACGTAGGCTTTACAGTATTCTATAATTCGTAAATTGAAATTAGATGGTAACAGATAGGAAAACAATTAGATATCTCTTTCTCTTTAAATAGAACTACTCGGGTTCTCTCGTTGATGCTTCTACGGCAAGTAGTGTGAGCTCGATATAAAATTTGGTGGCGATGCTCGTCTCATAAACACAAGTAAGGTAATGGATCTGACCTTGTCATCCAACACGTAGTGTTACCAGGAAATGTGCTCTACACAACGATGTTCCAGCGTATGGGTGGCTCGGAGATTCTCCCAACTCCTTGGATTGGAATTACTCTCTGAATAACAGCAAACACGACGACAATCCACTGCTAAATCCCCTCGATTCGTTCAGTTGAACGCAGGTAAAAAAAGGTAGGTATTCTTAGGGGCTCAGAAGTCAGAAATATCAATTCTTACGGTGTTTTCTCCCGGTGGAAAAAAGAGTCTCTAAAAAGGGAAAGCGTGATCCGTTAGATTCTTCAAAACTAAACATACATGATCATTAGAAATAACAACTTACGATCTTCGACTCTCAAAATGCTCTAATCTTTTGGGTGCTGCAAAAAAATCGGTAATCACCGACAAAATTCAATCGACAACCAGAAGGACGACTGGATTCCAAAATACAGCAAACTTTCTTGCAGAAATAATCCTCTCTCGAGATAGCAGTGATAGCACACAAAATTCTCTTCAAGAAACTTCCCAAAAATTCCAGAACATTCGAATCTCTCCACAAAATGGTGTCTTTCGTACCAAAAAAATCGTAGTTGTCACAGAACCAAAAATCGATCACAGATGACAGAATCGATGGCAGATCACAGATGACAAAATCGATGGCAGATCGCGGAAAAATCGATGTACGTTGCAAGAAAACAAACGCTGTAAACCTCTACTGAATCGATGGGGCACGGATAGATGGCGCCAGGAGTGCGATATGCACGCGGGAAATTTTGAACGTGACATTCCCCTCAAATCCCTCAGGAGGTGAGCGTAGATCACCGACGATCTGCATGAAACACTCGAGACGGGAAAACGCGAAAGACCTTAGCGGGACGCAACTGCAATGGTATTTAAAACAAAAGTAAAGATGACTAGTCACTGAAGGCGACTAGACACAGGATTTCACAACGAGAACAAGCGAATTAAAGCAAAGGCAAAATGAATCAAGACAAAGGTAAAAGATATCCGGTCGCTGAAGGCAACCGAACACCAACATATTCAAAGAGAGCCACCAAATGAATCAAGACAAAATTAAGAGATATCCGGTCGCTGAAGGCAACCGAACACCAACATTTAGAGGGAGAGAGAGAGCCACCAAATGAATCAAGACAAAGGTAAAAGATATCCGGACGCTGAAGGCAACCGAACACCAACATATTAGAGGGAGAGAGAGAGCCACAAATGAATCAAGACAAAGGAAAAGATATCCGGTCGCTGAAGGCAACCGAACACCAACATATTTAGAGGAAAGAGAGGCTACCAAACTAATCAAGACAAAGATAAAAGATATCTGGTCGCTGAAGGCGGCCAGATACCGACAAGCCCAACAATAATCAAGGCAAGGTAAGATACTCAAAGAAAAAAAAGACTCGCCCATACAGAGACGAGACAGTTAAATATCAAGGTAAGGTAAGGTACGCAAAAGAAAATACTCATCAATATAATGATCAGACACGTCTGGTGGTCGACGGTCCTGTTCCCAAGCCTATGACGGTTCCAAAACTACGCCCCACCGTCACCGGGGTTAAATATCAAGGTAAGGTAAGGTACGCAAAAGAAAAGAGTCGTCAACATACAGACGAGACACGTCTGGTGTTCGACGGTCCTGTTCCCAAGCCTATGACGGTTCCAAAACTACGCCCCACCGTCACCGGGGTTAAATACAGGCTTCAGATCCTGTACATGCCACACTCCTTTATGCCTGCCTAAATCGTCTTTAAGCTCATACGTGAAGGAACCAGACTTTTTCGCGATAATGAAGGGACCGATATATCGTGGAGCCAACTTTGAACAGAAGGCATCAGGCGCGCTCGACAATGCCTTATTCTTGCGCAAGACCAAATCTCCAACACGAAACTGCACAGGCCGACGTCGCAAGTTGTAACGATCACGGTATTTTTCTTGCGCAGCCAACAAGCGTCTACGAACATCTTCGAACAGAGCAGCGAAGCCTGACTTTCTCTGCTCCAAGTTAATGGGAGAATCGTGGGACTTCATAGGATGGTCGTATTCATCGCCAGAGATGCGATGTTCTCTACCGAAATTGATATAGTAGGGGCTATGACCTGTCACCTCACTCTTAGCCGTCCGAATGGCACAGCCGACAGCCGCCAAATTATCAGCCCAAGTTCGGTGGTTATCTCTAATATAGCAGGAGATCATGGTTTCTATCGTTTGATTAGTGCGTTCCGTTGGGTCGGCACGGGGATAATATAAAGGGGTATAGAGAATTTTAACTTTGTATCTAGCACAGAGTTCCTTAAACGATTTACTCGTCATCTGGACACCATTGTCGCAAATGAGGGTTTGGGGCACACCATAAACGAGGAAAAGTTGTTCTTCGACAACCAAACAAAGCGAACATGCTGTAGCCGATCTTAAAGGCACCAACAACACATATTTGCTGAAATAATCGGTGATAACCAATAGATATTTGAAACCCTTATTGGATCTTGGGAGTGGTCCGATAAAGTCGAGGCTAACCATCTGCCAAGGTTCCGCAATGTCAGGCCTGGTACCCATCATTCCGGCAGGTGCCTTCCTACTAGGTTTTCGAGTAGAACAAATTGAACACTTTCCCACATACTTTAGGACGTCAGACCTCATCTTAGGCCAATAATACCGCCTTCTAATCCTACCAAAGGTCTTGAAAACCCCCAAATGTCCTGCAGTCTCGATGTCGTGATTATCTTCGAGGACCCCCCTACGATGATCCTTCGGAACCACGATCTTCCAATACTCCGACTCACCACACATAGCAGGTACGGCGCTCGACACGTACTTATACAGTACTCCACCCTCACTTCTCCAAGCAGGGAACTTCTCGGGATAAGACTCTACATTTGTCAGCATTCTCCTATACCAAGGGTCCTGTGTCACAGAGAACTCCGCAAACGTGTTAACCACATCCAAGGCAGGCGGGACGGAACGGGACAGAAGGTCTGGTACCACATGGTCTTTACCCTTACGATGGATTATCTCAAAATTGAAAGGCATAAGTCGCAAGCTCCACCTTGCTAACCTACCCTGCGGATCCTTCAAACGCGCTGCAACCACAACAAACTATGGTGGTCCGTAACCACCCTGAAAAAGGTACCCTCCAGGTACTGTCTCAATTTCTCCACCGCCCAAATCACCGCCAAACACTCACGCTCAGTCGTGGAATAATTACGTTCTTGACGAGTCAACGAACGCGAAAGGTAAGCGATCACCTTTTCCTCACCTGAGTCGCCCTCCTGAGTTAGCACTGCACCTACTCCGTATGCAGAAGCATCCGTCTGCACGGTAAACATCTTAGAAAAATCCGGACAGGAAAGAATAGGAGCGGTGGCCAGACACTCCTTCAAAGTCTGGAAGGATTTCTCGCACTCGTCGGACCAAGACCAAGCCACATTTTTCTTAGTCAGATTAGTAAGAGGTGCCATAAGGGAAGCAAAATTAGGCACGAATCTCCTGTACCACGAAGCAGTACCAACCAAACGTCTCACTTCGGTGACACCAGTGGGACGGGGAATATTTAGAATCGCCTCAACCTTACCAGGATCCGCGCGCAGACCATTGGCATCCACCACGTATCCCAAGTACTTGAGCTCCGGCATGCAAAATTTGCACTTCTCACGAGAGACCACCAGCCCAGCAGCCAAGAGACGGTCCAAGACCAAACCTAGTATTCTTAAGTGCTCGTCGAAATCCTGTGACACAATAATGATATCGTCAAGGTACACCAAGACATAAGGCTGTAAGTCCGCACCCAAAACAGTGTCAATAATTCTCTGCCAACGAGCAGGGGAGTTTGTCAACCCAAAAGGCAATCGACGAAACTGATAAAGGCCTCTTCCAGGCACGGTGAAAGCGGTATACTCCCGAGAACCCCGGGCAATAGGGATCTGAAAAAAAGCACTCTTGATATCGAGACCAGATATATACCTAGCGTTTCTCAATCGATCCAAAATCGAAGATATGTAAGGGAGAGGGTATGCATCCTTTTTGGTAACTGCATTAAGCTGTCGATAATCGACACAGAATCGATAAGTGTTGTCCTTCTTAGGTATAAGACAGACAGGCGACGACCACGGACTCTGAGATGGCTCTATGATTCCACTGTCTAACATCTCCTTCAGATGTTGGTCGATAATTTTCTGCTTAGCCGGCGATACCGGGTACCATCGCTGCTTGATAGGCTTTGCACCAGGTAAAAGCTCGATGTCGTGCGGCGGAACATTCGCACAACCGATACCCGTACCCATTCTCTGGAACTTCTCCTCAACTAAGGACTGCAGCAACTGTGACTGAGCGGGAGTCAAGTGAGACTCGCCCATGACGCTACACACCTGCTCGGACTCGACCGGCGCCTCAGAAAAATGCCAAACACCCTCATTAAGCCTAGGAACAACCTCCATCCCCGTCCAAAAGTCAATGCCCAATATAAGTCTATGAGGCAAACTTGGAACCACCAATATATCAATCCAACGAGTTCTACCCTTAAGAGTGATGGGCGTCTTAATATAACCAGGGCTACTACAAATCTCTCCATTGGCGACTGTACAAGAAGATTGCCGGGGGGTGAGCTTAAGTCCCAACTGCAAAAGAAGGTCAAAACCAGGACGGCCCACAATAGTACGCATTGCCCCTGAATCAAGCAAACCCGTGATAGAAAAGCCGAACACGTCAACCTCCAAATAAGGTCTTCCATCTCCAGGCACATGTGACAGGATGAAATCGAGGAGTACTTGTTTCTCATCTCGAACGCAAGCATTGGCCGTACCCGACGATAAGGAGGTTTCCTTCGGCCTTCTAGGACCTCCTTTGTCCGTTTCCCGAACCAGAACATGTCGGACAAGTTCGAACAGTAACGTCCGCTTTCCCGCATCGGAAACACAACATCCTCTGTGGCTCCCCACACAAACGCCGCGTATGACCCGACTTACCGCAATTCCAACAGACCACCCGGGCACTCTCCGAAACAGAAGGCATCTCAGGTGACCTAACTGCAGAGACCTCACCCTCAACCGCAGAGTCCGGACCATCAAAGGCTCCCACGAAAGCTAAATCGGGGTCAGCATAGTCCTGTCTTCTCCTAGGTGGAGGCACGTAGTTATCGGACCTAAACTTCTTAACCTCTAACTTAAGGCATTCGTCTTCAAGCTGCTGGAGTGTCGTTACGGTGGGCAACTGAGTAGAGTAGAAAGGGGCCAAGTTCCTTATCAAGATATCTAACCTAGCCGACTCATCGAAGGAACCATAACGCCTGAACATGGAATTCATGCAAGTAAGGTAGTCCACAATGGACTCCGAAGGTGCCTGAGTACGATTCAAAATGTCCCTGAACAACCTAGCTCTATAATCTGGGGGCTCATAATGTTTGGTCAAAAGAGAAGCCAACTCCTGCCAATCACCAAATCGGTCGCGATTAGACCTATACCACATCAACGCTTTACCAGCAAAAAGATCGACAGCAGACTCGAATAAAGCAGAGTAAGGGACGTTTCTAGCCTTCCGCATGTCTTCAACAGACTCAAGAAAACTATGCACCGTTAAACCTCTCGCCTCGCCAGTAAACTTCAGGTTCCACTTCTGGAGATTATATGCGGAAGTACCTACTGCCAAAGAGTTTCTAGTGCTAGACCTCAATATCGTGCCCCTTTGGCGCGACTGCACCCCAACAGATTCGTCAGAGTCCGACTCAGTGCCAGAATTGCCAGCAACCTCCGACGTACCAGTCAACTCACCAGGAACAGGCACAGACTTCAACTCATCCAAGGCCGCAGCAACCGAGGTCCTCAACTTCAAAAATCCTCGCGCTTGGATTGCTCCACTTCTTCAACAGAAAGCCTAGCCAACCTACCGCTCAGATGAACCAAGCGAGAATAAAGAGTTTGAAAACTAACTCCAGGATTCCCCCGCAGAGCCATTATCTCTAAATATTTCCCACTACAACAGTCCAACTCCACCTGGCTGTCCAATTTAACCTGTGGATACGAAAACGATCTATTCCCACTCTCCATCTTCATAAATTGTCCCAGACACGTCCGCAGGTCCTTAACCGTTTGCTCCGGGGTGGACTCGAAACCCCTAATGCGCAGCTCATGCTGAAGCTCATCCTTCCTAAGATTGTACAAGCTGAAACGCAAAGACATCCTTGGGCAAGGCACAAACACCGGTATAAAAACCTCCAAAACAAAGGATCGCGTAAATAAAAAAGATCCACAACTCCCACAATATCCAAAATAATATTCCCGAAAGCAAGATACAAGATACCGATACAAGAGATGGCCAAAACAAACAACCGCAAACGAAATACAAAAATTATGTACGCAGTGCTGGATTAGTATCGGCTGGGACACCCTGTGTAGGCTCTCAAACGCTATACGTACAAGAAAGCAATCAGCGGTACGTAAAACTATTGTAAATCGCAATATAATTTCAATAATACAGCGTTAATCTGAATAAAAGTTTGAAGTAGGCAACAATAAAAATAAGTAAGAAAAGCTCATCCACCAAATTTCGTTCACTCTCAACAAATACAGTGAAAATATACAAAAATTTGAACAAGTGACCTGTTGTGGCCCCACGTTGGGCGCCAATGTCACACGTCGATTTTCCCAGACGGTGAAATGGGAGATCAGTGCCCCTCAGCGGTTGGAGCTAATAGGGGTGGGTTTATTTTTCAGTTCTTAAAAAGGGCGCCAAACAATCATAAACTGATCTCTCGTCTTGTCTTTTAACAAAGGGATTGTTACCTCTATTAAAGTAAAAGGAAAGCTACGATAGATTTTCAAATATTGTATATTCGTCTTCAAATAGTGCTCGAACAAACTAAACGTACCGATAGAAATAAACCATTCAGTGGGCCGCAGTGCCGCAGTAACGTTACGTAGGCTTTACAGTATTCTATAATTCGTAAATTGAAATTAGATGGTAACAGATAGGAAAACAATTAGATATCTCTTTCTCTTTAAATAGAACTACTCGGGTTCTCTCGTTGATGCTTCTACGGCAAGTAGTGTGAGCTCGATATAAAATTTGGTGGCGATGCTCGTCTCATAAACACAAGTAAGGTAATGGATCTGACCTTGTCATCCAACACGTAGTGTTACCAGGAAATGTGCTCTACACAACGATGTTCCAGCGTATGGGTGGCTCGGAGATTCTCCCAACTCCTTGGATTGGAATTACTCTCTGAATAACAGCAAACACGACGACAATCCACTGCTAAATCCCCTCGATTCGTTCAGTTGAACGCAGGTAAAAAAAGGTAGGTATTCTTAGGGGCTCAGAAGTCAGAAATATCAATTCTTACGGTGTTTTCTCCCGGTGGAAAAAAGAGTCTCTAAAAAGGGAAAGCGTGATCCGTTAGATTCTTCAAAACTAAACATACATGATCATTAGAATAACAACTTACGATCTTCGACTCTCAAAATGCTCTAATCTTTTGGGTGCTGCAAAAAAATCGGTAATCACCGACAAAATTCAATCGACAACCAGAAGGACGACTGGATTCCAAAATACAGCAAACTTTCTTGCAGAAATAATCCTCTCTCGAGATAGCAGTGATAGCACACAAAATTCTCTTCAAGAAACTTCCCAAAAATTCCAGAACATTCGAATCTCTCCACAAAATGGTGTCTTTCGTACCAAAAAAATCGTAGTTGTCACAGAACCAAAAATCGATCACAGATGACAGAATCGATGGCAGATCACAGATGACAAAATCGATGGCAGATCGCGGAAAAATCGATGTACGTTGCAAGAAAACAAACGCTGTAAACCTCTACTGAATCGATGGGGCACGGATAGATGGCGCCAGGAGTGCGATATGCACGCGGGAAATTTTGAACGTGACATAACAATATAGAAAACATTAACTTAGAAATGTCATAAAACATTCTTTTAAAAATTTTAGTGAAAAAATGTAATTATTTCTCAGTAAATCCGCAATAGTACAAAAACTAGTACGGGTTTTTCACTATAATTTTACCCCCCCTAACTGTTACTGAAGGAGATACAAAAAAAGTTTCGTATAAAATTTCACGAATCAACTGAGGTTTTGATATGAATCCAGAAACTGAAATATATACAGTGTGACCGACATATTATTGGCAACTTCATTTTTTCAAATGGAACACCCTGTATATTTTTCCATATTGGTTAGCTCTTTTCCCCTGATTTCGAATATGTAACATATGTTGGTCTATCTTTCTTATTCTGTGCACCACAGAGTTTCAAATTTCAATACCCATTTGGCATAGCGTTTTGGAAGTTCGTAAATATTTAAGTGGCCAATTTGATCTTTGGATTGGTAATGGCGCTCCCATTTTATGGCCACCAAATAGTCCCGATTTAACACCGTTGGACACGTTTTCATAGCCGTTCCTGAAGGAAAAAATTTACTTCAGCAATAATGACTATCAATATTAAACCCATAATTCGGAACTAATTCCGTCAACGCACAAAGAATAATGATAATATTGTAATGAATAGAAACAAATTTTGAAGCATTAATTTCTGACTTGAATCAGAGCCATAAAAATGCTATCAAAAATAGTCTAAACAACTTGAGACAACTATATGAACTATGTGTATCGAATGAAGGTGGTCATTTTGAGCAATTTCTTTAGTTAATGTTATTCTTACCATACTACCAAAGTTTATCATTTTTCATTGGTTAAGTAATTGTTAAGTATTCATTCTAAAATAATACTTTTAAGTAGATTGTTTGGATATAAAGAATTTCGTAGGATTTCACATATTTTTTTATTCGGTGTCATCATTTCAAAACTTTGAAAC
Organism: Propylea japonica; assembly: GCA_013421045.1. Lineage (NCBI taxonomy): Eukaryota > Metazoa > Arthropoda > Insecta > Coleoptera > Coccinellidae > Propylea > Propylea japonica. Next base: position 41,143,590 of record CM024240.1, read on the forward strand.
TCTGAAAATTGAAGAGACACATCCACATACGCATATACAGGGTGTCTGGTGAGGAATGGGACAACGTTTAGGTGGTGATGAGGGATGTCTCAAGGAGTGAGAAAATGCCATTTGAAATCATCTGAGGTACATGGTTCCTGATATACAGGGGGTTTTCGAAAAAATTAGGAAATTTCAAATGGCCATAATTCAGGAAATAAAAGAGCTAATCCGATGATTTTTCGTATGAACAATGATAGAGTGAGTACGAATCTGTTTGAACGAAAAATTCGAAATAAAATCAGATCCGGACTCAGAAATTTCAGTTTTTCTGAAATTAGGTAAAAAAAACACCCTGTATGCGGTTTTCAATTTTTTTGACTTCAGATTCTGAGAGAGCAGGAAAAATACTTTCGAACTCAACTATCATCCCGAATGGCACAAATTTTCTCTGCTTTCTATGACTCTTCGAATGTCAATCTTCCGATTTTCGCTCCTTACATATTATTTTCTCGACATTTCAAATGACCATAATTCAGGAAATATGAAAGCTAATCCGATGATTTTTCGTATGAACAATGATAGAGTGAGTACGAATCTGTTTGAACGAAAAATTCGAAATAAAATCAAATCCGGACTCAGAAATTTCAGTTTTTCTGAAATTAGGTAAAAACAACACCCTGTATGCGGTTTTCAATTTTTTCGACTTCGACTTTCGAAAAATACTTTCGAACTCAACTGTCATCCCGAATAACACAAATTTTCCCTCCTTTCTATGGCCCTTCGAATGTCAATCTTCCGATTTTCGCTGTCGTACAAAGACAATCACATAGACGTTTCAGTGTTAATGTGTGGTGCGCAGTTTATGATAATAATTTAATAGGTCCTCATTTTTTCGAAGAAAGACTCACCGGAGAAATTTATAGAGATTTCCTTATGAATGTTCTTCCTAATTTATTAGGGAATATTAATCAAAGAGGACTTATCTTCCAGCATGATGGAGCACCCCCACATTTCTCAATTTTAGTGAGAAATCATTTGAACGAGGTCTATCCAAATAGCTGGATAGGTCGTGGTGGTCCAAGAGCATGGCCACCTCGGTCCCCCGACATGACACCGTTAGATTATTTCCTTTGGGGACACCTTAAAACTATGATGTACGGGCGAGAAATAAATACAAGGAAACAATTAATTCAGCGCATAATAGACGCATGTGACGAAATACCAAACAACCCGAATTTGATAAGGAAAGCAGTTTTGAACTTAATGAAAAGAGCAGATAAATGTGTAGAAGTTGGTGGTTTTTATTTTGAACCATATGTGAAGAATTAATTTTCCAAATTTCGCATTATTGATAATTTTTATGAAAATTTTATTCGTTTATGATCTTTTTTTTACTTATTAGTAACTATCTGAGATCTCATGTTTCTGAAATGTCGTGAAAATAATATGTAAGGAGCGAAAATCGGAAGATTGACATTCGAATGGTAATGGGAAGCAGGGAAAATTTGTGCCATTCGGGATGAGAGTTGAGTTTGAATGTATTTTTCCAGCTCTCTCGGAATCTGAAGTCAAAAAAATTGAAAACCGCATACAGGGTGTTGTTTTTACCTAATTTCAGAAGAACTAAAATTTCTGAGTCCGGATCTGATTTTATTTCGAATTTTTCGTTCAAACAGATTCGTACTCACTTCATTATTGTTCATACGAAAAATCATCGGATTAGCTCTTATATTTCGTGAATTATGGTCATTTGAAATGTCGAGAAAATAATATGTAAGGAGCGAAAATCGGAAGATTGACATTCGAAGGGTCATAGAAAGCAGGGAAAATTTGTGCCATTCGAGATGACAGTTGAGTTGAATGTATTTTTCCTGCTCTCTCAGAATATGAAGTCAAAAAAATTGAAAACCGCATACAGGGTGTTGTTTTTACCTAATTTCAGAAAAAATAAAATTTCTGAGTCCGGATCTGATTTTATTTTGAATTTTTCGTTCAAACAGATTCGTACTTACTCTATCATTGTTCATACGAAAAATCATCGGATTAGCTCTCATATTTCCTGAATTATGGTCATTTGAAATTTCCTAATTTTTTCTAAAACCCCCTGTATATCAGGAACCATGTACCTCAGATGATTTCAAATGGCATTTTCTCACTCCTTGAGACATCCCTCATCACCACCTAAACGTTGTCCCATTCCTCACCAGACACCCTGTATATTCGAGATCAGGAGGAAATAGCCTATCAAAAAAAGGGAGAATATACAGGACAGGGTGTCCCATTTGAAAAAATATTGTTGCATTCAATGTTGTTCACCCTGTATATCTTCCCATTGACGTTATTATAACTCCAAAAATGAGCATTTTCAGTGAACGCACTCTGCCACTTGTAAAATGAGCAGGTTGTATCTTAAAATTTGAAACTCTGTGGTTCTCAGAATAAAAGAGATAGACCAACATATGTTACATATTCGAAATCAGGGGAAAAAGAGCTAACCAAATATGGAAAAATATACAGGGTGTTCCATTTGAAAAAATGAAGTTGCCATCAATATGTTGGCCACCCTGTATATATTTCAGTTTCTGGATTCATATCAAAAAACCTCAGTTGATTTCGTGAAACTTTTATACGAAACATTTTTTTGTATCTCCTTTAGTAACAAAGTTAGCCGGTAGGTACATTGAAGTATAATTTCTTTTCAATAAGCTAACACGCAAATATATTAGCTACAAAACGATACCAAATAAAATAAAACTCAGTACTGTACTTTCGATAATTTTTAAGATCAAACAAACAAAATAATCATAAAAATTGCTACAGTATACAGTATGTTCAGAAATACGTTGTTCTCCTTCCACATTTTTTTGGTTTGGTCATGACTTAGCGATAATTTAAGGGCTTCAAACATACCTTATATTATCGACAAAAACACACACATTGGGAAGTTTACCCCCTTAGTTTCGGAGTAGCCCCCATTTTAAATTTACTTTTATATTTTCGTTGACCCTTCCAAATAATATCGATTTCTTTGGACATTAGGGTCCTACAGATGTGGAAAAAATGTTTTTTGGAAGATGATACTAAAACCTTTCATTAAAGTAAAACAATATAAAAACATTCAACTTGAAAATGCCATAAAAAAATTCTTTAAAAAAATTTTAGAAAAAAAAATTACTGATTTTTTTAGTAAATCCGCAATAGTACAAGAACATAGCACATTGAAGTACATATATTTTTTTTCAATGATTCAATACGCAAGGATATTAGCTACAAAACAACACCTACATCATTTCTGTAAGTTACATAATTTCAGAGTTATTGCTGTTCGAACATGACCATTATGCGAGCGCCCCAAATTTTTTTTTGTTGCTACATATTCCAGGGCCACAAGACAGTTCGTCAGTGGGCCACTGCCTGTCTACAAAGCAGAGGCGGCCATTTTGAGCAATTTTATGATTATTTTGTTTGTTTGATCTTAAAAATTATCGAAAGTACAGTACTGAGTTTTATTTTATTTGGTATCGTTTTGTAGCTAATATATTTGCGTGTTAGCTTATTGAAAAGAAATTATACTTCAATGTACCTACCGGCTAACTTTGTTACTAAAGGAGATACAAAAAAATGTTTCGTATAAAAGTTTCACGAAATCAACTGAGGTTTTTTGATATGAATCCAGAAACTGAAATATATACAGGGTGGCCAACATATTGATGGCAACTTCATTTTTTCAAATGGAACACCCTGTATATTTTTCCATATTTGGTTAGCTCTTTTTCCCCTGATTTCGAATATGTAACATATGTTGGTCTATCTCTTTTATTCTGAGAACCACAGAGTTTCAAATTTTAAGATACAACCTGCTCATTTTACAAGTGGCAGAGTGCGTTCACTGAAAATGCTCATTTTTGGAGTTATAATAACGTCAATGGGAAGATATACAGGGTGAACAACATTGAATGCAACAATATTTTTTCAAATGGGACACCCTGTCCTGTATATTCTCCCTTTTTTGATAGGCTATTTCCTCCTGATCTCGAATATACAGGTGTCTGGTGAGGAATGGGACAACGTTTAGGTGGTGATGAGGGATGTCTCAAGGAGTGAGAAAATGCCATTTGAAATCATCTGAGGTACATGGTTCCTGATATACAGGGGGTTTTAGAAAAAATTAGGAAATTTCAAATGACCATAATTCAGGAAATATGAGAGCTAATCCGATGATTTTTCGTATGAACAATGATAGAGTAAGTACGAATCTGTTTGAACGAAAAATTCAAAATAAAATCAGATCCGGACTCAGAAATTTTATTTTTTCTGAAATTAGGTAAAAACAACACCCTGTATGCGGTTTTCAATTTTTTTGACTTCATATTCTGAGAGAGCAGGAAAAATACATTCAAACTCAACTGTCATCTCGAATGGCACAAATTTTCCCTGCTTTCTATGACCCTTCGAATGTCAATCTTCCGATTTTCGCTCCTTACATATTATTTTCTCGACATTTCAAATGACCATAATTCACGAAATATAAGAGCTAATCCGATGATTTTTCGTATGAACAATAATGAAGTGAGTACGAATCTGTTTGAACGAAAAATTCGAAATAAAATCAGATCCGGACTCAGAAATTTTAGTTCTTCTGAAATTAGGTAAAAACAACACCCTGTATGCGGTTTTCAATTTTTTTGACTTCAGATTCCGAGAGAGCTGGAAAAATACATTCAAACTCAACTCTCATCCCGAATGGCACAAATTTTCCCTGCTTCCCATTACCATTCGAATGTCAATCTTCCGATTTTCGCTCCTTACATATTATTTTCACGACATTTCAGAAACATGAGATCTCAGATAGTTACTAATAAGTAAAAAAAAGATCATAAACGAATAAAAATTTTCATAAAAATTATCAATAATGCGAAATTTGGAAAATTAATTCTTCACATATGGTTCAAAATAAAAAACCACCAACTTCTACACATTTATCTGCTCTTTTCATTAAGTTCAAAACTGCTTTCCTTATCAAATTCGGGTTGTTTGGTATTTCGTCACATGCGTCTATTATGCGCTGAATTAATTGTTTCTTGTATTATTTCTCGCCCGTACATCATAGTTTTAAGGTGTCCCCAAAGGAAATAATCTAACGGTGTCATGTCGGGGGACCGAGGTGGCCATGCTCTTGGACCACCACGACCTATCCAGCTATTTGGATAGACCTCGTTCAAATGATTTCTCACTAAAATTGAGAAATGTGGGGGTGCTCCATCATGCTGGAAGATAAGTCCTCTTTGATTAATATTCCCTAATAAATTAGGAAGAACATTCATAAGGAAATCTCTATAAATTTCTCCGGTGAGTCTTTCTTCGAAAAAACAACGTATTTCTGAACATATACAGTATGTTCAGAAATACGTTGTTCTCCTTCCACATTTTTCTGAACATATACAGTATGTTCAGAAATACGTTGTTCTCCTTCCACATTTTTTATGCCACATATACATTAACATAACTTAAAGTATCAGTATAAAGAAGAAATCTTTTATTTTCATATAATATATGACGTTTTTCTTCATGATTATTCTTCTGTGACTTATGCTAATCATTGTAACGACGTAGATATAATGTTTTTTCTGCCGACCTCAAAATGAAAGGTGATTTTAATGTGTGCAGAATTGATCATTAATGGCTCATTTTAATGCTCAATTTCTGCTATTTCAATGTACAATCCTCATGGCAACCGTTCACAAAGTATTCAGAAGCACCACGAGAAATGTCAAAACTCTACTGAAACATAGATACATAGAAATTCTATTATGTCAAATATGTGCCTTTTGCAAAATGAGAATGTATTTCGATCAAGATTTCATACATAATTCATATTAAGGTCGTAAGAAAAGCGACTAATCCTCGAACTATATTTATATCTCGACAATAAGTCACTATCTTTAATAACCTAGTTGATGAAATAACTATTAAAACTGTTCGATGTATACTATCACAATCGAAAATTTTTGATATTTAATAATAATTATTCGATTTGAATTCACTGACTCTATCCGAATTCAAGTTTTATGATTATTGATTGTGTAAAAAAGCGAAAGCTCTATCAATTATTCAAAGAATTACATCGGAGAAGCTCCCTGTCAGTACGAAAAACGTTGAGCATGATTATATAGGGAAATTGGCTTTTACTCTATCTCTGGAAAATTAGAACTTCTATTGAATTTTCATCACAAACTGGTGAATCAGAGCTAACAAGCCTTATTGAAAAGTTAGGTCGATGTTTCACATCGAGTACAACAGAAAATTTCCTCATTACACTGAATAATTTGCCGAAATTCTACCAGCTCAGGATCTCTAACAAAGTATACAGGATATACCTAGTTATATGTGAAAAGTACGGAGTTTGCGAAGTTCATAATTTTCATCGAAATAAATCGAGAAAATTGCCTGAAGTACGGAAAATACCGAGAAGAAGTTGGTGCCTCCTTCTTTGATTGTTTCACTTCTATAAATTTACTTCTTGATGAGTTTTCCGGAGTTTTGCGAAGATTCTTGCAAGATTGGAAAGTTACAGTGTAGGTACTTTGCAACTTCAATGGATGTTCTTCTGCGTTTATGCGCAAACCTTTGAAAGTATGCAGAGAATCTATACTACAAGTTGAGTCGTGGTAGAATGAAGTTAAACCTTTGAAACCTTCATGAAGTGACTTCTAAATGTTTTGAGGTGTAACTTTTAGTCTTGTCTCTTTTTTTATCACTCGCGGTATACTTTCAGGGTAAGAACCGAGAACCGCAATTCATGTATCATGACTTGCTGATCACTGATACTATGAGACACATGATATTCGACTGTTAGAGTTGCGAAACCTAAGTGACTGATTACTTTCAATACTTTCAATATTTTAGAAATTAGGGAAATATGTTTCTGTAAATTTAGTGAAGTCATTGCTTACACTACAAAGACCATAAGTGAGTAATTTTTCCATATATTTCATATGGTAGTGAAAAAAATTGATGCTATTCTTGTATTTCTCGGCGATATTTTGTATAGCTTGAATGTTAATAATCTCTCATGAATTTTCGTGAATTCGAAATGATAAAAAGAAAATTCGAGAAAGTCCTGAAGAAAAGTCGCTTGTCCTCATTGGAATGAAGCTTATTCAAATTTGGTCTATCGCTGGTCCAATATGACCAAACTTGCAAACTGTTCCGTATTGTATAATGTTTTGCAGCCTCTGTTAATGTCATCATTAATAACATGTCAGAAAATTGTCACCGCCAGTTTGAATAGAACTCGTCACTAAATATACCAATTTTCGTCGACTAGTAACTATATTCTTAGTAGAACTGATAACTCTACTTTCTGAAGATGCATATTATGAATCACGATCATTACCACGTAATAAGAGCTGACAGCATATGAAATTATTTGTCAAAAGTTTGCATAGCTTTTTGATCGCAATTCGCAATTGATATGAAAAACTGCAGCGATAGTGATTATACAAGGTTGCCGAAAAAATTGCATGGAATACAGCCGAAATAGTTTTTCTGGGCTCACAAACTTCCAGAACTCGCCTATGAATCCTCCTAGAGTTTTCTCTTTTCATCCAAAAAATGCTAGTTTTCGGACTTATTACCTATACTGTCACTGTAATAGGAGTTCTCCATAAACAGATTTTGAGTTGAAAATTTCATAAAACAAACAAACAAACACTGCCCTGATGAAACCTGATCCGTTCTTCATGTTCGGTTTCGTTTGCATTATGTACAATATTCATTCCCAGATGCTGTTTTGATCCTTTTTTTCAAAAGCTCAACCATTCAATGGATATTTCAAGTTGTTATGTTTACTACAGAGGCCTTCATTTTGAATTTTTGTGATTTTGGATTGAAGTAGCAATACTACCCTAATCAACAACAGAATCTATATCCATAAAAAATGAAGTTCATTTATAAAATTTACAGAAAGTAGGATACACAATGATGCAGACTAAGAAGATCGATACGTTATTAACCTTTGTTCTGAAAATAAAACAAATCAAGCACTAGGACACTTCGACAAAAAGAAGATATCTCATGAAAAAAAATTCACTGGGGTTCACCACGTTTCGACTCAAAAAGGTTAACGACTCTGTTGTTAAAATCCCGATTCTTTGTAGCACCTCAATCGACCCGCTAGTTTCTAAATTACTTTTTGATTCGTTTGAGGCGATTACGCTACTTACATGAAAACTTGCTCGTTGCATTACAGTGGGGTTATCTAGAAAACCATATATTTACCGTACGAATGTGATTCTGAGTTGAGCCATATCATGCATTCAGGAGATGTCTAATAACTCCACAGTCATTCTCTATTTAGTTTTTTAGATCTATCACATCCATTGCAGGAGTCTAATACAAACGATCTTTCAAATGCCCCTAAATACAGAATTTGAAGATATTCCTTCACACATGCGTAGACATATTCATTTTCAACAGGATGGTGCACCACACCACAATGTTATAGCGGTAATGAATCATTTCAATGGAAAATTCGGAGATAGTACTGGCATTCGTGGATCAATAAGATGGCCTGAAAGATCTCCAGATTCAACACTCATGGATTTTTTTCTTTGAGGGCATTTGAAATATCTTGTGTACCAGTCATCCATTAATTTATAATACTTCGCCTGAATAACTCTACCGAGCTGAAAGTTGTGTAAAAGCAGATAGTCAACATTTCGAGCATATATTTCAGTTATCATAATTATTCTTGTGTCTGCTTATCACGTATTTTCAAGATCACACAAAGTATCGTAGCCCACTGCAAATTCTCTCAATTTGAAATTCAAATTGTCGTTTTTCCCACAAATCAAATGTTAAAGACAAAGTGTGATACATCTTTGTAAAGTTAATTTTGAGTATAAATCTATTTGAAATAAAAAAACTTGAACTCAATTCCGTTCAAACCGGAGGTGAATTTCACTTTTGGGTTTTTCCCTTGAACCAATTGGAGATGAAATTTTCAAATTTTGTCATTCGAAATGACTGAGATAATCCATCAAAAAATGTATACTGAGGCATTCGATATATTCTTTAAAGATATGCTGTTACGAAATTCTTACAGAAATTTCAAACAACTGTATGAGATCTTACAAGGAAAGTTGCGCCAAATGGGTGTAAATGCTTACCGAATTGTTTTAAAAATTAGAAATAAAATGAATGATTTTTTGTATCAGAATTCGACTCATTGTCGTGGCAAAATAATGTTGTGAAATACAGGGTCTTTATAAATGATTGTAACAGCGCAGTTGGGTTAGGATTAATTTGTCGCTACAGAATACCAATCTCTAACCAATCAGAGCATAGCATGATCACAGAATTCTGTGGTTTGCATAGGAAGCGGCAAAATGAGAATAATCCAAAGCCAACTGCGCTGTTACAATCATTTATAGAGACCCTGTATTAAGAACAGTCCTGAGCAGGAGCTTTTGGGCGCTCGCTCATTTGTGGAGACACAAGATTATTACCTCAAAATTTTGTATGGGACTTGAGATTGATACCAAATCTATAAATGCGGAATCTTAGCACGATCATATAAAAACAGACATTTGGGCAAAACGATAAAGCACTCGTGACTCGTATATGTAGAACGAGCGCTCAAAAATGGAATATGTAAATAGTCGATAACTTAAAAAAATTAAATTCTATGGTTCTGATTTCACATGATCGTTCACTTTGCCAATTAACATCCTCAAACTCGACTTCATTTCAATAGAAAGGTATTTTATATATATTAGATTTTTTTATATAACGATAGTCTTTTATATGGTTGTATAAACGCAACTCTCACAAATTTTTGCGTATCTACTGCTTTTCACTGTAAAAGTTCAGCTCGATCGAATCAACAAACTCGGAATTATTCGAAGAAGTTCATAATTTAGAAAAAATTTAATTCAATGGTTCTGATGAAGCGATACACTCGCATGAACATTTAGTATATCAATCTCCATTCACAAAATAAGTTTTTGAATCGGATATATCCTGTTATGGAAATATAAAGATTCTTCTTTTAGATATTCCAATTGAATTTTCTATGGTTTCTATGGTTTTGCTAACACTATGGCCACAAAGTTTTGCATGAGGCTTATTATGAGCATCTTGCATGTTGTCGCAAAATTTCATTTCGATTGGTTTTGTTTTATCTGAGATATTCAGGAACAGAAATATTAAATGGCCCTGTAAGATTTGACAAGTTCACAAACTTAACCGCTTTATTCGGGAACCAAACTCATCCTGAAAATCTCAAGTCTTCAGGACAATCCCTTTGAAAATTATTGTGCATACTGCCGGCCGTAAGGTTCGACTCCCTGATGACGAATCCGTGGTCGAATTCAATTCTGTCCGTGCTTGGGTCCCTCCGTCCAGCTGTAAACACGATAACTTTCGAAGGAATATTCCTAGAAACTTGAGATTTTTTTCGGTTCCCAAATGCCGCAGTTCGTTAACCAGCCTAATCATACACGGTGTTCCATAAAATATGGCCATTCAAAATTTCGTATTCAATATCTAAGATAAAACGAAACCAGTGCAAAATTTTGTGGTCATAGTAATAACAGAACCATAGAAAATTAAATTCAATATTGAAAGGAAGAATATATATAACAAGGCGATATACGATTCGAGTGAAATTAATTTCGTGAATGAAGATTGATATACTGAATGTTCATGCAAAATTTCAAGAGGAGCGAGCTCATCATCTGAACCATAGAATTTATTTTTTCTCTTAATCATAAAATTTTCAGAATAATTTCGAGTTTGTCGATTCTACCGAGATGAAATTTTGCAGTAGAATATTTAATGCCAATTAAAAGCAGTAGCCAAAATTTTTTGGGAGTTGCATTAATACAACCATAGAAAAGTCTATCGTTATATGAAAAAATACTTGTATTGATATGGAATACCTTTCGATTGAAATTAAATCGAGTTTAAGGATATAAATTGGTGAAGTGAATGATCATACAAATTTTTAAGAGAATTGTGAAATCGGAACCATAGAATTCAATTTTTCAAGTTATCGACTTTTTACATAAGTTTTTCATATTTTTTATTGACAGAATATAATTCCGACCGTGCTGTGAATTCGCAGTCACATATTCAGTATCAATCTTAAGTCCTATACAAAATTTTGAGGTGCTAGCTATATTGTTCCACCAATAATCGAGAGCTCAAAAGCCCCTGCTCAGTACTTTTCTCAAATTTTTTGTGACGGAATCTGTACAAGGGCCACTTTGCTCCATTCCTTAGACACAAGTTCCAACCCTACTAACTAAACCAAATCTTGATTATCAAACCATTAACCTTCCTTACATGAAGCCTGACACCTAGGACCCTTTGCCCCTTTGTTCAATCTTCCTTATCCGTCATCAATCTACAGGCAACGTCCTGAATCCTGTGAAGCACATCAACCCTATGATCCTCACGATGCCAGGAGAGATTACCCGAAAATTAAGATAATTAATCCCGAGGGAGGCGGCTGAATGACGTACCCGAAGATTGAAACGAGGCGACCCAGTCTCGCCTCAAGATTTTATTCGTAAAAAGATCGCAATCTTTGTCTCCTTCGGTATGTTTTATGTCGCTTGGGGAGATGATCCCGGATATCTATTCTTTGTTCCAAATTTAATTGAATTACAACTGAGAGTGTCACGGTACGTGGTTCAACAGCACGGGAAACCAACTCGGAATTTTTGGAGTTTTATCTGATTTTTCCACGACATCAAAGAGGCAGGTTTTTTTTGTTAGATATACTTTTTTCCAGAGAATTTCAGGATTCCTGAAATAAACTATTGAAAGTACATTTTGATTCTTCCTTAAAAAATAATTGCAAATATGTACTTGATAACGAATTATTTTCAGATTTGTATACCTGATATTATCGCCCCAAGATTTTACTCGTAAAAAGATCACAATCTTTGTTTCCTCCGGTATGTCTTATGTCGCCATGCATGGTTATTTCGTAAATTAATCAACCTGATTTCGTAAAAGTGGCCTTATCAGTCCCCCCCACTCTCCTAAATTATTCTGGTACCACCTACAAAATGTAAGTCTGATCACAGCATCTACAGGTAACAGATAAATTGATGATTTCCATAAAATCACATTAAGGTTCAATCACGAAGAGCTTCAAAATAGAGCGAATTTAGGATCGAAAGTTTTAGACTTTTTCTTCGTTATCATGTTAGCCATGATATTATGGCGGAGGATGAGCAGCTAAAACAAAAGTTGATATGTCATTCGAAAATACTCTAAATGAGGTATTTTTTACTGAAAAAAACGCGTGCATTATTACTAATGTTTTTTGTGGAAGATTAGGGCTAATTTTGTATACTTCAGAATCGTGATATTCATCTCCTTACCACGCCCCCAAATTAGAGTTTTTTGCACACAGATTCTCTTATATTATAGCAAATTTATTGCTCTTTCTGAATATGTAGTCAAATTTGATGAGACTTCCAGGAAAACTGAATAATAATCATTTAAGAGAGAAAACTCCAAATATTTCGGGAGAAAGGTAATGTTATATTGAAGAATAACCGTCAACATTTAAACCATATGTTATATGACATTTTTAGTTGCAAATCACCCGTATAATCTACCCTTGAAGTTTGTCCACTTTAGAAGTAGACACCCTCTACATCAAAAAGCATCGACTCCTTCTTGAAATGAATTAATGTTGTTACATCTTGAATCTTCCTTTTAAAAGAATTGCAAATATGTACTCGATACCGAATTATTCTCAGACACCTGATATTTCCGACCCAAGATTTCATTCGTAAAAAAATCGCAATCTTCGTCTCCTTCGGTATGTTTTATGTCGCTCGGGGCGATGGTCCTGGATATTTATTCTTTGTTCCAAATTTAATTGAATTACAGCTAAGCGTGTCACAGTATGTGGTTCAACAGCACGAGAGTCCAACTCAGTTTTATCTGATTTTTCAACGATATCAAAGGAGCATCACGGTACTTTTGTTCAATATACTTTTTTCCAGGGAATTTCAAGATTTCTGTTATATCAATGGAAGACAGCAGCCTATGTTCGTATTATTCAAAATTAAAAAAGCCCTGAAGCAATAATGCTATTACCTCAAAATTAAAATGTAGAGGACTTGAGATTGATACTAAATATAGAAATGCAAAATCTTAGAACGACAAAAAATAAATAACTCAATAATTAGAGTAATATTAAATTCACTGGTTCTGATGCTGCGATCCTCTTGAAATTTTGCAGGAACATTCAGTATATCAATCTTCAATTACAAAACAAATTTCAATCGAATAGGATATCTTGTTATGGTAATAAAGAAATTCTTCTTTTCAATATTCCAATTGAATTTTCTATGGTTCTGTGTACACTTTGGCCACACAATTTTGCATTAGGCTTATTAGGAGCATCTTGCATGTGGCCGAAAAATTCATTTTGATTGGTTATTTTTTGTCTGAGATATTGAGGAACAAAAATTTTGAATGGAAATATTTTATGGAACACCCTGTACGTTTTGGCTGGTAAACGAACTCAACCGAGGCATTTTGGAACCGAACTCATCCAGAAAATCGCTAGTATCTAGGACAATTCCTTCGAAAGTTATCGTGCCTGGAATTAAATTTGACCACGGATTCGTCATCAGGGAATCTAACCCTATCGTTTGAGACCATTTTCGGCTCAAAATTCGAAAATTACAGACATTTGTGCAAAACGATATAGCACTCGTTCAAGTAGAACAAGCGTTCAATTTATGTAAATCTCCTTTTACACTAATTATTAATTTTGGATAGGTTTCGAATGAGATGAAAAATACTGAAATATTTCAGTATTTATAGTCATGATCTACTTATGGTCGAATTAACGATGAAATGGCTCTTTGATTATGAGATAAATAATTAAAGTAGATTCAATGGTTGGAATCATAAAAAGTTTACCCATATTATTCAAACACGATTCAGGTTGTTTCTTCACCATTCACGTAGAATGCCAAAATATTATTTCGAGGACCTGTACGACCTTCAACAATTGTTACCCAAATTCAGCAAGAATGAATGGAAATAAATTCCGAAAACTGTTTGGCTTTCGGTGATCCTAGTCCAATGTTTATAACCTCAACCATTGAATTTATTCCAATAATTAACCTTATAATATTACAAAGCATTATGGCCATAGATCATGACTATAAATACCTACTGATAAATTTTAATATTTTTCATCTTTTCGAAAACTGTCCAAAATAAATGATTAATTAGTGTGAAAGGAGATTGCCATCTATTTTTCATTTCAAATCGAAAGCTGTGTCCCACATGAATGCTGGGATTCTCACTCTGCGACTGCTGAGTTTGGTTTCGATCACATAAAAAATAATCGAGATATCGCATTTCCAAGCAGATAATGCAGATGTCAACTCAATAATTCGGGCATAAATCGGAAACAGTAAATGACAGAGAATTTTTTTTAAGTATGTTTTACTGCAAATTTGGTAATGAATCGATACATAAATAAAAATATAGGTAATTTCATCCAAGGCTCCACCTAAAATTTCAGAACGAAATATTCACTAGTGCTCCAAAGACTTCTGATAGGCCAAGTTAAAAAAAAACCCTGTTTGTAAATTGCGGTATAACAAAATTGTAGCTTGTGTTAAGGATAGCATGATAACTGAACATTATTAGAGTATATTATATTTTGTTGAAAAGGTCTTGTCTCTCTTAACATTGGCGAATGAAGCTGAAATTCTACGACAGTGGCTCTAAACCACGATTGTACGGTACATAAGTGGAGTAGATAAAGATAGTGAACTACAAGAATCGCAATAAACGGCTCACATGAAAAAGTAAATGGTTTTTCCAGAACTCTTGTTTTCCTCAACATATTTTCTTCAATAAAGGCCAGAACACCGTGCGAATTTTAGTAGTCACTAAAACACAACATATAATATGCATAATTTCTAGTTCAGAGCTCGTGATGGTGCCGAAATCCAAGTTGTTGGTCGTTTTCGAGAAGAATTTCGTTGGCTTTTTACATCCAACCGTAAAATTCGACAATAATACCGACTTTTATTGATTTGCATCGGCGTATCATTAATTTTCCAGGAACTTGTTACGTTATACAGCTTTGGAAAATTGCGACCTTTATTACTCTTCTTATTCAACATTCTTTTCATCTCCTTAACACAATCCGATATTCAAATCGAGTTCATTTGATCCCATCGTTCCTTCTGGCTCTCTCACAGGTCTTTTTGTCTCTGCTCCAGCAAATTAATTTGCAATGCCGGGCTGTATTATGGTTTATTTGAATAATTTATGTTTCGTTTTGCTTTGATTTGTAGAGGTCGAGAGTAGGGTGGATAGAATGGAAGGTTGGTGATTTTATGACTGTTATTTCCTTTGAATGTAGGAGTACTTGAAGAACATTCGGAAATCCCTCCTGTTTTTTTATTAGTGAAAACTAAATTTGTGGAAAAATATAACATTTAATTATGTGGTAAATTACTTTTGTCGAGAAAAATGGTGCTATACTATCTCAAAGTAGCTACCTATGAGTAGTCACCTCAGGTTGAGGTTTGAGTATATGGAAAAGCATATATTGAAGGCCTCAATGAATGTCCCAAATATTAGCCCTGAAATACGGATGTCCCCCATGAATACTCCTTGAATATTCGTTGTCTGAAAGAAATATACCTTCATTTCAGCAATTATAACAGTTATATGCTAAGTTATATTAGTTACTCAAGATTGAAATGAAATCATGTTACACTCTACACTCAGTGTATTGAACGAAAATTACAGACATTTGGGCAAACCGATATAGCACTCGTTCGAGTAGAACGAGCGCTCAACGAAATTCCTAGCGGAGGTTTGTGCAAAACGGGGTATACCATACTATTCTGTGTATGATACCAGAACTCAGGAAAAACCTCAGTAGAATAAACCCTGTAGCGCCGTTTTCTCAAAACCCAAACTAAAAACCATTTCAATAAATATCTTCAATACTTAGATATAAAATACTTAATTCTTGCTCTTTGGCCAGGAAGGTGTTTTAAACCAGGTCTGGCCTTCCAAGTGATGATTTTTCTAATCTTCTGTTCTTCTAAGACCGCTAGAGGACCTTACTGAACGGTAATCATTTTCCATAGATTTAAACGACGGTATTACATTATAAATATCGAATTCAATTACGGAATAATGATAAAAAAATTCAAGAGAATCCCTGAGCAGATATGCGGTAATAAGACTATTACCTCAATTTTTATAAGGGACTTGATTGATGCCAAATATATAAATGCAAAAACTCAGCACAATGGCAATTTTATCCTGGAAATTATTCATAAAATAAAATATGTTAAAAATATAAATTAAAAAAATAATTCTATGGTTCTGATAATGCGATCTTCTCGAAATTTCGCATAAACATTAAGTTTATCAGTTTAAATTCACAAAATGAATTTCACTCGAATCAGATATTCTACGATGAAAATATAAAGATTCTTTTTTCAATATTCCTATTGAATTTTCTATGGTTCTGTTACCATTATGGCCACGAAATTTTAGACGAACATCCAGTATATCGATCTTCATCTGCAAAAAAAACTTCACTCGAACCGGATACCTTTTTAGGGAAATATGAAGTTTCTTCTTTTCAATATTCCAATTTAATTTTCTATGGTTGTGTTCACACTATGGCCACAATGCATGAGGCTTATTATGAGCATTTTGCATTTGGCGGCAACATTTCATTTCGATCGGTTCCGTTTTGTCTGAGATATTGAGGAACAAATATTTTGAATGGAAATATTTTATGGAACAGCCTGTACAATTCAGCTGGTTAACCAACTTCACCGAGGTATTTGGGAACCGAACTCAAGTTGAAAATTTCAAGTCTCTAGGACAATCCCTTCGAAAGTTATTGTGCTAACGGCCGGCCGGCCGGCCCCACAGACAGAATTGAGTTTGACCACGGATTCTTCATCAGGGAGTAGAACCCTATCGTTTGAGAACGTTTTCGGGTCAGAATTCGAAAAATTACAGACGTTTGGGCGAAGCGATATAGCACTCGTTTAAGTAGAACCAGCGCTCAAAAACGTGTGACAAGGGTAAGATCTGTAGTGAAAAATAGTCGAAATCTCGCCACCCTGTACAGTATTTTACAAATACATGCAGGATCATAATTCATCAGTAATAGTTTTTTAATAAACTAGGTTATTAAAGACAGCGACTAATGGTCAAGATATTTTAATGCGTGAGCGAAGCTAACGCGTTAATAGTTCGAGACCATTAGTCGCTCGATTAATAACCGAGTTTATTACAAGATTTTTCCGACGATCTCAACATGAATAGTGTATAAATTCTTGATTAAAATACATTCTCAATTCGCACAAGACATACATTTGACGTAAAGGAATTTCTATGTTTCTATGTTCCAGTAGAGTTTTGACATGTCTCGTAGTGCTTCTGAATACTTTGTGTACGGTTGCCATGAGGATTCCACATTAAAATGGCAAAAAAAACTGAGCATTAAAATGAGCCATTAATGCTCAATTTCGTACACATTAAAAGCACTTTTTATTTCGAGGTCGGCGGAAAAGATCATTAATAATTCTCTCAAAATTCAAGATTAAGCTGATTCGGAAAATTCAAAGACCGAAAGACCATCATCATTCAACGTCTAAGTCCAGAGGTTTACCATGCTCCTTTGCATCACAGCTAATTGCCTTCGGGTCTAAATTAACACTTTGATGAAAGATCCCGACATTGATATTCACAAGCCAATTTTGTTTACCATATTCAAATGTAAAAATCAATCTAAAGCACCAGGCAGTTGCTATAATAATCAACAATGAACTAATTGTGACTGATTCCCACTTGTTTAATATAAAATTCTATGATCGCATCAGCGTGTACCAAGTTGTGAAATTTTAGAAGACCATGAATTTTCAGAGGATCATGAGAGTATCATGATATTTCTGAATTCGTCTGAAACGGACAGTTTTTAAAATGTCACGGTTAACTATGGTTCTAATTGAGAAAAATTGACAGAGGTGATATCTTCGAACCTGAACATTGGACTTTATTTCGAAAAACATCGTGAAAAAGTGAAGAAGTGCTCATAGTATGGGTTGGCAGCATCAATACAATGCTTGTTATGAACGTCAAAAACGTTCCATGTTCAATTTCACCATGTAGCTCAAAACTGAAGTTCACAGCGACCTGCGTTTTTCACCTTCATTCTTTTCTCAAAAAATTGATTCTGGAAGTACATATTAATTTTGTTTCTATATCTATACAAGGTTAAGAGTTGAAGTGCTATATCTGGCTATCTGTTTAGTATTTTGAAATAACATATAAGATCACAGTTCCGTGGACATCATTAATAATTCTTTTGAAATTCAAAATGAAGTTGAATAGGAAAATTCAAAGACCGAAAGACATCATCAGCATTCAACGTCTAAGTTTCAGAGGTTAAACATGCATCTTCGCATCACAGCTGATCGCCTCCGGGTATAAATTAGCACTTTCCTGAAAGATCCCGGCACTCCAGCTAGCAGATTCAGATTGGGAGTGCGATGATTGATGGCAGAATAGAGTTGCCAGACAATGAGTTTGCAACTGCAACTTCTAGTATGAGTTTGTTTCGAAACGTTATATCAATAATATTTGAGTTTTTAACATTGAAAAAAACGTTCAATTTTCAAACTCACCCTGTAGCTAAAAGTCGAGGGCTGGGAAGAAATAAACTGTCATGGTTGAGAAATATACGATAGTGGACTGGCTGTAATTTCGAACAACTAATAAGAACTGCCGAAAACAGATATGAATATACCATGGTTATATTCAACATCAATTGAAGGCGAAGGCACACTAAGATTAAGAAGCTAAAAGACACAGCAACTAACGATTTCAACTTTTCTTCTTACTTTTGATATTTTCTATAACTACTAGGCTAGGAGTTGCCGTGATAAACAATCGAAATCTGATCACCCTGTACAGTATTTCGCAAATACATGTAGGATCACAATTCATCAGTTGACATCATTAATAATTCTCTCAAAATTCAAGATGAATCTGAAACGGAAAATTCAAAGACCGAAAGACATCATCAACATTCAACGTCTAAGTTTCAGAGGTTAAACATGTTCACAGCTGATCGCCTCCGGGTCTAAATTAGCACTTTCTTGAAAGATCCCGGCACTCCAGCTGGCAGATTCAGATTGGGAGTGCGATGATTGATGGCAAAATAGAGTTGGCAGACAATGAGTTTGCAACTGCCATTTTTAGTATGAATTTGTTTCGAAACGTTATATCAATAATGTTTGAGTTTTTGACATTGAAAAAAACGTTCAATTTTCAAATTCACCCTGTAGCTAAAAGCCGAGGGCTGGGAAGCAAGAATCTGTCATGGTTGAGAAATAAACGACAGTAGACTGGCCTAAATTTCGAACAACTCATAAGAACTGCCGAAAACAGAGATGAATATGCCATGGTTATATCCAACCTCAATTGACGGAGAAGGCACACTAAGAGGAAGAAGAAGCTAAAAGTCACAGCGAGTAGCGATTTCAACTTTTCTCGTTTTCTCTGAAAACGAGTGAGTTAGGAGTTGTATTGATAAACAATCGAAATCTCGTCACCCTGTACAGTATTTTGCAAAAACATGTAGGATCATAATTCATCAGTTTTGACATCATTAATAATTCTCTCAAAATTCAAGATGAATCTGAATCGGAAAATTCAAAGACCGAAAGACATCATCAACATTCAACGTCTAAGTTTCAGAGGTTAAACATGCATCACAGCTGATCGCCCTCTGGTCTCAATTAGCACTTTCCTGAAAGATCCCGGCACTCCAGCTGGCAGATTCAGATTGGGAGTGCGATGATTGATGGCAGAATAGAGTTGCCAGACAATGAGTTTGCAACTGTTTCCGAAACGATCTGTTCTTTCTGCCAGAATTATTAATGGGACTCTGGATGCTGCCTCGGCATTTTCTTGTCATTCTGACGTTCAACAGAGGCCCTGATTTTGATATCATTAAGAAATGAAGCGGTTTTTAATGAATCGGAAGTAATACGAGCTAGCACGGATCAAATGAGAGACGGTTACGAAAGATTTAGTTCTGTGACTTTGTGAAGTTTATTTTTTGTTCAGAGAGATTTCGAATAAGAAGATGGAAGACAAGCCGCACTTATTGAGAATATCTTTTTTTAAACTGAGAAATTCAGAAGATTATTCGTCTCAAGAACAGTTCAATATTCCCAAATCTGTTCAAACATACAAACAAGTATTTTCGAAATACCTCCTACAAGGTTTACAATTAGGTCTCAAAATATTGAAACGTTGTTTATCAATGACTGCTATAGTTTGAAATATAACAAAAATTTTTGTAATACCTCGTACACAGGCTTATTTTATTCCATTTCAAAATCGAGCCTTACGTATTGAAAACCCTTTTTCAAAACTGTAAAATTCAATGAATCAAATCCCTCAAAAACAGTCATATATGTAAAAATTTGTTCAAGCATACAAACAGTGGTCATTACAGTCATGAAACGATCAACTAGTGCTAAGATGCACGTTTAACCCCTGAAATTCAATTGGTGAATGTTAATTGCGAAACTGTTTTCCTAACTCAAGGTCTACAATTAGCTCCCAAAATATTGATACGTTGTTTTTCAATATCTGATATTATATAAAGAAAGTTATTTTCGTAATATGTACCTCCTTCACATACTTGTTTTATTTCATTTCATAATTGAATCTCCTCCTTTTCAAAACTGTCTAACGTTAACTGTTACCTGATGGGCATTCGAACATGAGATTCTAATACTAATTTCTGAGGGGAGGCTTGATTACCCCAGCAACATAATTACCTACCAGTCAGGTTTTCAACAATATATTATAACAAAACAAGGTGTACTAATCTAAATATTCAGTTCCAATCACAATCTCTCAAGTTACACAAACTTACAACTACTTATATTCAAAGAAAGGTTCAAATAGTGGATCC
This sequence comes from Propylea japonica, assembly GCA_013421045.1. NCBI lineage: Eukaryota > Metazoa > Arthropoda > Insecta > Coleoptera > Coccinellidae > Propylea > Propylea japonica. The sequence continues at coordinate 41,164,603 of CM024240.1, forward strand.
GCTTCCATAATGCTCTATCTTGTCTTCTGTAGTGCAAGATGTTCTCAGTAACGGAATATGCTCTCACGGTGGCTTCGATAGACTTCAGGTATGCTTCCAGCTCTCTGCCATAAGTTAACTTCAAAGCAAATATAGGAACAGCAAAATGTAACAGCCAAAAATTACTCAGCTTCAGCCAATGATTTTGTTTCAGTCCAAAGTCAAGCTTCAGCCAATAATTGTATTTCAGTCCTAAGTCAAGGAATGTGGTCCAAGCCAAAGAATGTGGCCCAAGCAGAGGAATGTGTTCCAGACCAAAGAATGTGGTAGAAGCAACAATGAAGTCCCAAGAAAAAAGCTATATGAAATTAACGTTAATAAAAATATGCACTAAAATTTAACAGAACTCCATCTCATTTCTTAAAAAAAATTAGGTATTTACTTTTTGTCGATAATTATTAGTAAACCTGAGAAGGAATTCTGCCCTGGGGAAATGAAAAGCGAAAAACCCAACATGTGATACAAAACAAAATGAAGGAAAGCAATGCAACAAATTTAGAACCAGAAAATCACCTTATTAAATTTCCAGTGATATCCCTGCTTAAATTAAAATAATTATGACTTACGGAGAATAATAGTTATTTAATCAACTAGGTTATTAAAGATAGCGACTAATGGTCAAGATATTTTAACGCGTCAGCGGAGCGAACGCGTTAATAGTTCGAGACCATTAGTCGCTCGATTAATAACCGAGTTGATTACAAGATTTTTCCAACGATCTCAATATGAATTGTGTATGAATTTTTGATTGAAATACATTTTTATTTTGCACCAGACTTACACTTGACATAATAAAATTTCTATATATACTGATGGACAAAATTAGCGCACCACCTAAAATTTCGTTAAATTTAAACAATTGATATCTTCCCAATCTTTGGTCGGATTTCAACGCTTTTTTCTTTCAATTGTAGCTCTGTTATTATCGAATTCCTTCATTAAACAGAAGTCCAACAAATAAAATCTTTATGCTGTACAGGGCGTTGAAATAATGTCATGTTTTATAGTCAAATTTTAACGTCTTCTGTGGGCAATGCCAGATTGCTGAGGCATATAAAAATAATGAAGCGTTGTAGCCTAGTATTTCTTGAGTATTTTGTTCTTTTGAAAACCAATTTATCTTGAAATCTTCCGAGATATTCAACTTTTCATCAACTCTTGTATTTTATGCATTAGCCATGAATATCTTCGCAACCATTTGTCCGATTTGAATGTTTTTTTTAGTTGTAGCGCTTCTATTGGCGACTATCATACTACAATGAGATGTTCAAAAAAAGACATGCATCATGCTGTACAGTGCGTTTAAATTTTCGGGTTTTATTCATTACAGTTTAACGCTTTCTGTGGGCAATATCAGATACCTGAGGCTTCTCTACTATATTATACTAACTATACAGTGATGTAGCCTGATATTTTCTGAGAATTTTGCTTCTTTAAAAAGCACTTTAACTTGTACCATTCCAGAGATATTCACATTTTTATAACATCTTGCATTTCATACAATATATTGACAATGAATATTTTCAGTCAAGTGATACTGGGGTTTACAGTTTTCATTACTTTTCTTAATCAATAAAATTCATCTGAAATTAATGATTGTGTTAATTTCTGAAGTTTTCTTTACTTTAATATTCTTTTCATTCGACGTTGAATACGTAGTTCAAGCTGATCACAAACGTTTTCGATTACGTTCAGGTCAGGACTAAAAGCCGGCCACTGTAGATATTGAATCCCAACCTCTTTAAGGTATTCACGATATAGAATTATCGTCTATCAGCAAAAAATTGTCGCCCATGTATCTCGCAGAATTTATTGCCCTTTCCTGGATCGCTACAAGATCCATTCGAATAATCAAGGAAATGCTTTGTCTTCTCCAGATAAATACCCATCCATGGAATGATTTTAAGCTCACTCTGAAGTCTTCAGTGAAGTGAAGAAAGCGTTTTGCGGGGTGTCTTGCAATCAATCCATATTCATTGAGTCTTCTTCTTGCAGTTTTTGATGAAATTGTACATTTCGGACAACTCGAAGGCGGTTTTTTTTACTTTGATCTGGTCTTTTGACGTGAAAGCCCGTTTTCATAAGTCTACGGAGATAACGACCAAAGAAAAATAAATAAGAATTGACTTTCAACATAAAAATAAACGAAAACAAATTAAGGAAAACAGAAAAATGGAAGATGTTATAAAAATGTGAATATCTCTGGAATGGTACAAGTTAAATTGCTTTTTAAAAAAGCAAAATACTCGGGAAACATCAGGCTACATTACTGTATAGTTTTTAGAAGCCTCAGATATTTGGTATTTCCCACAGAAGGCGTTAAACTGTAATGAAAAAAACCCGAAAATTTAAACGCCCTGTACAGCATGATGCATTTTTTTTAACATCTCATTGTTGTATGATGTTCGCCAATAAAAGAGCTACAACTAAAAAAAAACATTCAAATCGGACTAATGGTTGCGAAGATATTCATGGCTAATGCATAAAATACAAGAGTTGATAAAAAGTTGGATATGTCTGGACGATTTCAAGATAAATTGGATTTTAAAAAAAACAAAATACTCAAGAGATACTAGGCTACAACGCTTTATTGTTTTTATTTGCCTCAGCAACCTTGCATTGCCCACAGAAGACGTTAAAATTTGACTATAAAACATGACATTATTTAAACACCTGTACAACATGAAGATTTTATTTTTTAGACTTCTGTTTAAAAGAGGGAATTCGACAATAACAGAGCTACTATTGAAAGGAAAAAGCGTTGAAATCCGACTAAAGATTGGGAAGGTTGTTAAAATTTAACGAAATTTTAGGTGGTGCGCTAATTTTGTCCATCAGTATATCTATGTTCTAGTGGAGGTTTGACATTTCTCGTAGTGCTTCTGAATACTCTGAAAACGATTGTCATGAGGATTGTACGTTAAAATAGCATAAATTGAGCATTAAAATGGGCCGTCAATGATCAATTTCGTACACATTCACCTTTAATTATGAGATCGACAGAAAATATTATTTATCCCGCAAACTAAAACTTAGAAATTCCTGACGAAAAATTCGATGGATTCATAGTCCGGTCTATTTAAACATTCGAAGTTACATAAAGTCCCAACAAGCTGAATATCTGTGAAGTTGTTCAAAACATAATTATAAACAATGTCTAAAAGTTTCTCATCATTCCCCTGTGAGGAAAAAATTTTATTCGAGGTCAAATGTCAAAAAAATGAGTTTTCGCGATTTTCAGCAAAACGGTAAGTTTTATCATAAAAGTACCTCAGACAAAAATTGTAGATCATAAAATTATCTATAAAAAATGTATCAAAATTTTTTTCTTACGAGCCACCGTTTCTGAGATATAACGATTCAAAAAGTTATAACTACGCGCTAAGTATACACTACCTCATAGGTGGCGTGGAAACGTGTGCATATTATGATGATAACGACTTTTATAACTTTTTGAATCGTTATATCTCAGAAACGGTGGCTCGTAAGAAAAAAAGTATTGATACATTTTTTATAGATAATTTTATGATCTACAATTTTTGTCTGAGGTACTTTTATGATAAAACTTACCGTTTTGCTGAAAATCGCGAAAAACTCATTTTTTTGACATTTGACCTCGAATAAAATTTTTTCCTCACAGGGGAATGATGAGGAACTTTTAGACATTGTTTATAATTATGTTTTGAACAACTTCACAGAAATTCAGCTTGTTGGGACTTTATGTAACTTCACTCTCATTTTTTGGTCTAAATAGACCGGACTATCAGATGAAAATTCTTCACGATAACACGATATACGATAGATGCTTTCTCTTTCAGAGGAAAGCCGGAAAAGTAAGTCAAATAAATTTAATTACCTGACATAATGTTGACAGTCTGTTAATGTACATTATATCATTAACAGTGGCGTTTCAAAAGAAAATAAATAGCATAGGCGTGCAAGACGTTGCAACTGTGAAATTCGAAACATAAAATCCCTCATAGTCTAAGATCCGAACCTGAACGACCTTCACCGAGCTGATAATAGAATAAAACTTATTTTATAATAAATTTAGTATATCAGAAAATATATTAAAAATGGGTTGTCTAAAAAAATCCTGGACAGAATATCTTTGATAATTTGAAAAAAAAATTACCTGGACAAGCTACTAGGTTGCCAGGTATAAACAGGTATGTCGGTACTAGTTACTTTGACTTGTTATGATAATGAAAAAAAATTATATCAGCATAAGCGCTGTTTTATTACGAACACGTTGATATAGAGTTGTCTGCAAAAAATTTAGTCCTAATAGGGGTTTGCGAATTTCTCGAGAGGTAGTTTTCGAGGATATTTCACAGCATATACTTACCTCTGATCTCTCTCTCATTTTCACAAGCGTTGAAATTTAATTTTTTTAAATTCGCAAACCCCTATTAGGACCAAATTTTCTGCAGTCAACTCTATTTCAACGTGTTCGTAATAAAACAGCGCTTATGCTGATATAATTTTTTTTATTATCATAACAAGTGAAAGAAACTAGTATCGACATACCTGTTTATACCTGGCAACCTAGTAGCTTGTCGAGGTAATTTTTTTTAAATAATTAAAAGTATTCTGGCCAGGATTTTTTTTTGACACCCATTTTTAATATAATTTCTGATATACTAAATTTATTATAAAATGAGTTTTATTCTATTATCAGTTCGGTGAAGGTCGTTCAGGTACGGATCTTCTACTATCAAAAACATTCAAATATTTTCGGATATGCTCCAACATAGAAACTAATCCAAACAATCTTCTAACCGAAATGTTGTCGGTACAGAGCTCATTAAAGTCAAGAAATGATCAACTAGTGCTAAGATGCATGTTTAACCTCTGAAACTCAAACGGTGAATGTTGTTTGTTGATTCTGTCTCTGGGTCACTGAATCTTCAGATTCACGTCGGTTTGGAGATGTTCGGATTCTGCGGAGATTAGCAGGCTCCTATCGAATTATTTATAATAATAATAATAATAATAATAATAGTGCCTTTATTTGAATGTTAAAAAAAAATACATCCTTTCACAGAACAAGGGCGAAGTCTAGCATAAGCTACTCAACTTAACCCTTCCAAATACATACAAAAAAAACAATTAATTTTTCTAATAAAGTACATGAAATAAAACATCTTTAACAGCTTTGTTCGGTCAACAACCGTCCCCTCAATGCCGACCTCAGCGAACTCACGGAGGTCAACTCATACATATGAGCATGCTCATTGTAGAGCTTCACAGCGTTGAACGTAAAAGAGCGCTGAAACGTGGCTGAACGAAAACTAGGCAACATAAGCCTCTGTCCATGCCTGATCGCGACCTCATGAACATCCCCTCTGAAAATAAGTTTCTCTCGCAAATATGGTGGAATGGATGTCTGTAATATGCGATGTACCGCGATAGCCATCTGCAACCTGAAGATATTCTCGACCCTGAGCCACTTAAGTCTATTTATCGCCTGACTCACCCCCCTGTCATACTTCCTCAAACCGAAAATGAATCTGCAGCATGAATTTTGAACCCGTTGCAATCTAGACCTTGCCACGGCATCAAGACATCAAGACGTTATGTTGTTGTAAACTGGCACAGATAACGTTATTGTTATTCTGCTCGGGTAAGTTATGTCATGATGCAGTATCATCTCTCTGTTGAATATGCAACGGTAGGTGCGTGATTTCAGTTTAACTCGAACTATAGGTTCGTTTGCTGTGTGCTGAATCGGGAGCGTTATAAAAACTCGATTTATTTTTGACCTGAATAATCTCTTTTTTCGGTGGCTTGTCAAATAGTTCTCGCCTAATCCTAACAATCTTACTTTTCTTCTCTTGGGTTCTTGAAGATTCAAATACACATGAAAATCTCAAATACAATCTTGTACATTCCCATTCAGTAAGTACCACTCTTTATATGAGATTCTTTCCTTTCTATGCGAAAAGTTGTAATTTCTTGCACGGGATACCTGAGATTTAAGTTGCTGGGAAGATACTTTCCTCTAACGATAGGAACACTATTTTTCCTACAACCTTCTTATCTTCTTCTTCCTTCTCCATGTCAGGCGAACTCGCCTGTTCATTCTGCGTCTCCTTGCATATGAGCCGTTAGGTTGTCGCTCCATATTTTTCTAGGCCGACCCGGATCTCTGTGGCCCAGTTGGGATTTGTCGCTTGATATTCTTGCAAAAATGCGAAAATGGTCTCAAACGATAGGTTTCGACTCGCCGATGACGAGTTTTTGCTCAAATGGCTCGGTTAAGTTGGTTAACCAGCCAAATTGTACAGGCTGCTCCATGAAATATGACCATTCAAAATGTTTGTTCCCCAATATTCCAGAAAAGAAATGAACACAATCGAAACAAAATTTTTTGGCGACATGCAAGATCCTCATAATAAGCCGCATGCAAAATTTTGTGGCCACGGTGTAAACAGAACTATAGGAAATTCAATTGAAATATTGAAAAGAAGAAACTTTATATTTTCCAAACAAAATATCCAATTCCAGTGAAATTTATTTTGTGAATGAAGATTTATTTACTAAAAAATCATTTAGGATTTCAAAAAGATCGCATTATCTGAACCATAGAAAATTCAATTGGAATATTAAGAAGAAGAAAATCTATATTTCCATAACAAGATATCCGATTCGCGTTAAATTCATTTTGTGTATGAAGATTGATATACTGAATGTTCCTTCAAAATTTCAAGCGGATGGCATCATCAGAACCATATAATTCAATTTTTTAATTGTCAAGTTTCTACATATTTTAGTTTTTCAATGATTTTCAGAATATTCTTCCGATCCTGCTGAGATTCTGCATTTATATATTTAGTATCAACCTCAAGTCTTATACAAGATTTTGAGGTAATAACCCCATTGCTTCACCAATGAACGAGCGCTCAAAAACATCTGCTCCGTTCTTTCTCAATTTTTTTCTTTTTAGAACCATTCGTTCTAAATCGATATCTTTCGTTTTAGAGCTTTTTCGTATGTTTGCGCTTGTTCCTCTGTCCAGGAGTGTTTTTCCGTATTGAAGAATGAAGACATTCAAGCATTTTTTCTAAGATATTCGCTTTCATACCAAACTATTAACTAACCCTTCTCTTCTTTATGATGATTCATAATGGCGGACTTGACGTGTATTCAGTTGCAAAATTAACTAAATAAGTGTAAACAAAACGAACTTTTAGGATATATACATACACATAGAAAGATACCAAATAATTTGAAGAATAATACTCAATTGATTGCTGCTCTCAATCAGGTCAGTGTAGGTGGCGAGGAGGCATTCTACGTGCCAAGCAAAAATCTTATCTAGTTGGATGATGACTTTCAAAAGTTGGAGATGGAGCACCAAAACGAGGGGCAGAAAATATTAATAGATATGTTGAAAAATCGGAAAATATGTGAATGTGTGGTTTAAAATTATATCAAAATAGTGAAATACAAGAATCAAGATGGTCAATAGCAAAACTCTAAATTCCTTACCTTTCGATATTGGGACCCATCCTCTTCATTATATATCATAATTCCGTCGTCTCATCAAGGTTTGATGAAAATCTATCAGAGGACCTCACTGACTATCAAATGAGAGTCCAAAATCTGTGTACGAACTTCGAACCCATATATGTATAGATTACAGCTTCAAAATAAATAAAAAAAATAATTTGCAACCCCGAAGTGAATTTCGCATTAGATGGTTAATCCCATCAACCAGACGCTTCAAATCAAATTTCCTTACGCAAACAATCGGTGCAAGGTGAAACTGTTTCCTTTTATCATCCCCAGTGAGATTCGGGAAAGAATAAAGTTTTTAATCTTCCCGAATATTCCCCATTAATAGAGTTTTGTTTCCGCTTTTTTTACTGGATGGCGTCGATTTTTCGATTTTGTCCCCAGTTTGTGGAATGGAAGTAATTTGTTCTGCAGCTTCACGTAACGACCCCGCATTTTGTCGACTGACACTTTTTCACGCCTGTGCGAGAATTATGCATAACTCCCACGGAGATAATATACGGTGCTGGGGAACTTCGCGGAAATCATTGAGTTCGAAGTAATTTTTAAAGTGATTTTTCAAACAGAAGGTAGAATTAGTCAAAATGGTCCTCTTGCAGTATATCAGAGTTCTAGCGAAAATTGTGTAGTACCTATACATTTCTAATAGAATGGGATTCGCAGCGTCTCAATTCAAAATAGAAAAAGATTGGGCAAATTGACCACCTTTTGACGATTTTTCCTAAAATTGTTGAGGTTACTATTTGAATCAATCAGTCTGTATTATGGAAGTAATTTGTTCTGCATCTTCACGTGACGATTTCGCATTTTGTCGGCTGACACTTTTTCACACCTGTGCGAGAATTATGCATAATTCCAACGGAGATAATGTACGGTGCTTGAAATCTTCGCGAAAATCATTGAGTTCAAAGTAATTTCTAAAAAGATTTTTCAAACTAAAAGTAGAATTAATCAGAATGGTCTCCTTGTAGTATATCAGATTTCCAGTGAAAACTGTGTAGTACCTACATTTCTAATAAAAGAAGGTGCGTAGCGTCAAAATTCAGAATAGGAAAAGGTTGGGCAAGTTGACCAACTTTTGACGATCTTTCCTAAAATTGTTTAGGTTACTATTTGAATCAATCAGTCTGTCTTATGGAAGTACATAGTTTGTTCTGCAGCTTCACGTAACGACTCCGCATTTTGTCGGCTGGCACTTTTTCACGCCTGTGCGAGAATTATGCATAATTCCAACGGAGATAATGTACGGGGCTTGGAAACTTCGCGGAAATCATTGAGTTCAAAGGATTTTTCTTACAAAAAGTAGAATTAATCAAAATGGTCCTCTTGCAGTATATCAGAGTTCCTTTGAAAATTGTGTATAGTACCTTCATTTCTGATAAGATGAGATGATCAGCGTCGAAATTCAGAATAGAAAAAGGTTGGGCAAATTGACCACCTTTTGACGATTTTTCAAAAAAATTGGTAAGGTTACTATTTGAATCAATCAGTCTGTATTATGGAAGTAATTTGTCCTGCATCTTCACGTAACGACTTCGCATTTTGTCGGCAGACACTTTTTCACGCCTGTGCGAGAATTATGCATAACTCCCACGGAGATAATAGATAGATAGATAGATTTATTTATATTCTCATAAACATATACATTATGTGAAGAGATGATGTCAAATAAAACAAAAGCATTTTTCTCAGTTAGCGTTAAATTATGTTTTGGATAATGCAAAGGGAACATGCGCCTGGTTCTATTTATGTTCTCATATTGACTAAAATAAATCTATTTATTTTAATGAAAAAATAAGAGACAATCCACACGGACTTTGTGGTTATTCAGTTCATTCGTATAATTTCTCTCAAATCATTTGTAACTTATTGTATTATGTATTTTCGCAAATGAAATATTATAAATAAACTAATACATTATTATATAAAAAACCTGTAGATGAAAAGGCCAGTAAGTGTCAAAATTTTGTTTTTTTTTAATGACCACGATAAGACTGCCTGTGAGATAGACCATAAATCACTCGGATAGCCGATTTTTGAATGAAAAATATTTGATCGACTCCAGTACACCCTCCCCAAGCAAGAGTTGTAAAGTTCTCTAGTACATTAGGATCTACTTGCCTCGCCTACTATCAAAGAATAAACGACCGAGAGTAGTTTCCGTTTGAGACACGCTAAATTTTCATTCCAAGCCAAATTTGAATCTATAATCACGCCTAAAAATCTAGTGTTAGAAGAAGAACGGAAACATATGGTGCTGGGAAATTCGCGGAAACGATTGAGTTCGAAGTAATTTTTAAAGTGATTTTTCAAACAGTAAGTAGAATTAGTCAAAAACGGTCCTCTTGCAGTATATCAGAGTTTCAGTGAAATTGTGTAGTACTTTTTTGATAAAATGAGATGCGCAGCGTCGGAATTCAGAATAGGGAAAGGTTGGGCAAGTTGACCAACTTTTGACGATCTCTCATACAATTGGTAAGGTTACTATTTGAATCCATCAATCTGTGTAATGTTGTTCTGCAGCTTCACGTAAAGACTCCGTATTTTGTCGGCTGGCACTTTTTCACGCCTGTGCGAAATTATGCATAACTCCCACGGAGATACGAGTAATATAGGGGAAAACCCGGATAGATGCCCCACTTTTTGAATTTGCCTCATATTTTTGAAAATTATCAATTTTATATGTCTAATTTCTATGAGTGTAGGAAGCCCCATTATTTGATTGGAATACTGAGACTTTTCTCTGACATAGCAATCCCAAATTGCATAATAATTTGATTTTTGTAGAACCCTTTTTTTGGGGATAGATGCCTACAGTATGAATAGTTGCCCCACCATGAAAATACTGGGAGGGATAGATGCCCTTCATACTGTGTGAACCAAAACCCAACTAAATACAATGAGATTTTTATGCTTAAAACAGCAACTTTATGTACGTAACATGGATCGAATTAACAACAATTGTGCATTTTTAATTGAATTTCAAAAGCATATATTAAACGAAAAGTTGCATTCTTCATATTAACATAAAGCATTATTCCACACATTCATGATCATTAATAATTAATAAATAAGTCTCAACAGAAATGATCGGGAATCAAGTTTGAAATCAAAATAACACAATGAATCGAAAAGCTGCTAAGAAGATATGGTTTTACTTAAGATGTCCTAAGGGGGCACCTATACCTCAAAAAATCAGGGCAACTATCCTTTTCGATAGGGATAGATGCCCATGATTTTTTTAATAAATTAAGAAGAAAAAAAAAACTATTTGTACTCAGATGTACACTCAATGAAAACACTGTATTGGCGTAATAAAAAAATTAATGAATTTATTACCACTTCAAAAGTTATTCAGCGGCAAATACTTGCCTCTAAAACTTTGGCATGTTTGTGAAGTTCGCTGCGGAGATGATCGCACACACTAGCGGAAAACCGCTTCACTTTACAATAACCCTTACAAAACTAAGGTCCAGGGTGACTGTAGCAGCTACTTATAAAATAAATTTTTTGATACGTGTTTCGGAAGTTAGGTATTTTGAAAATGGGGATCTATCCAACTGGGGCATCTATCCAGGTTTTACCCTACGGTGCTGGGAAACTTCTCGGAAATCATTGAGTTCAAAGAGATTTTTAAAGTGATTTTCAGACAGAAATTAAAATTAGTCAAATCGGTCCTCTTGCATATATCAGAATCCCAGGGAAAATTGTGTTACTAATAAAATGAGATGCACAGCGTCGAAACTCAGAATAGGAATAGGTTGAGCAAATTGATCAAAAAACTATTGACGATTTCCATAAAATAGATAAGGTAACTATTTCAATTTCAACACCACTTCAATCAGAGGTACAAGAGGAGGTAATCTAGGTTGACAACATAAGCAAAGCTAGTATGTAATGTACTACTTAATAAGTTTTTATTATATCCGCACTTATTACACAGAGCTATAATTTTAATCTTCACCTTTTTCCACATCATCTTTTTTGTTTTATAGAAATGTGAGAATTTTCACTCTACAAATAAAGCCAAGGTTGAACATGGAGAAAGAAAAACAGAGATTTGAGGGAATCAGATCTATTATTCGAAAATTGCTGAGAATTGTTGGTATTTTTCAGTACAAACTGTTTATGGACTATCTTCAGAATTGGTTTGAGTTTAATTCTAGACTTATCTGTTGAATTTGGATATCGTTATTCCCATCTGCAATCATTTGAACTATAGCATCATGTATACTGTAGATAGAGTATTTGCTCGAAGATAATTTGTCGTAGAGTAAAAACATTTACAAGGTTGATTGCTCATCCCACCTCAAAAAATGACTAGTATAATTGGAAGAATGAATGGTTATAAGCAGTGATATTTAGTTGTCTAAAAGAAAGTTCCAACTTCGTTTTTTGGTCGTTCAAGCTCAGAGAAAACATGTTCTCTTTCAACTATCTGTTAACTACATTAGACCAAACAGCTTCATAGGTTTCTTCTCAAGTTTCATCCCCGAATCCCAATACTGAATCATAAACGTAAAAAATAGCATTTATGTTAGGAAAACCCAGGAACCTTTGGATGAAGCAAGAAAAATTGGGATTACTTTATTTCGCGATGAGAGAACGAAGACAAATACTAATACATATCATAATTTTTTCAACAGAAACAATTGTTTGCTGTTTTGGTTAAATGTATTTTTTATATAGGTTTTTCATCATGAGTTGGATAAGAATACAGCCTCTATAGATCACATCAAGTTTATCAGTTTTGTTCCATTCAATATACCCCGTTTTCAAAACATAAACGAGATGAATGGCGTACACAGTTCATTTTGGGCAATATTCAATTGATTTTGAGCAGTTATGTATAACATTTGAAATAATAAATGTCGAATCACAGAATGTGGACAGAAAAAGAATCATCAGTTATGATTTTGCCAACGTTTCGGAACTATTTGTTCCTTTCTCAAGGCTAGAAAAATATTTATTAAATATACATAAAAACATTTAGACAAGAATGTATACCTCATCATACAGTTAATAAAACTTATATTTAGAATAATAATTAAAAGTCAAGAACGGATCGTGGTTCTGACGTATGACAGTCAACTGAACAAAAACAAAACATAAAATCGAATTTTCAAATTTTGTGGTAACAATATATGTTGACATATCTTCACATGTTGGTCTCAGCCAAATTAATTATTTCAACCAGCAAGTATTCAATGTGGTATTAACATATAAAGGTGGACACACATATGATGACAAACACGAAACAGCACGTGGAGACAAACAATTCGGCGTTGTTATCCATTGGGTATTTTTATTTTCGATATCAAGTGATCATAGACAGTACTTAAGTTGTTCGTATCCTCTCTATAATTCACTGTATTGTTTCCTCTTATATGTATCATTTCACTCAGGATCCGTCTGAAATAATGTTGTTCATAATCGAGAATCGATACATTTTCAAAATCAAATCTGTGTCCCTCTCTGTGTGTGTTGTGTAAGGGCAGTTTTATTTTCGGCTACTAATTGTCTGCCATCATTCTTATGTTGTCGAATTCTGTCCTTCAAGTATTGTCTCGTTTGGCCGACATACGCCCACGTGCTGTTTCGTGTTTGTCCACCTTTATATGTTAATACCACATTGAATACTTGCTGGTTGAAATAATTAATTTGGCTGAGACCAAACATGTGAAGATATGTCAACATATATTGTTACCACAAAATTTGAAAATTCGATTTTATTGTTTTGTTTTTGTTCAGTTGACTGTCATACGTCAGAACCACGATCCGTTCTTGACTTTTAATTATTATTCTAAATATAAGTTTTATTAATTGTATGATGAGGTATACATTCTTGTCTAAATGTTTTTATGTATATTTAATAAATATTTTTCTAGCCTTGAGAAAGGAACAAATAGTTCCGAAACGTTGGCAAAATCATAACTGATGATTCTTTTTCTGTTCACATTCCTGTGATTCGACATTTATTCCAAACATGGACGTGAATACTACAGAATTTGAAATAATGCTTTCTATTCATATCTCGAGTTTTTAGTGATTTATTCAAAAATTATATGAAATTTTGAAAACAAATTTTAGAATGGCATTAAACCTACTCAATTATTTTCCAATTTGTCAATTTTCAATGCATTTAATGAAGCGACTCGATTCCTGAAGGATTTCCGGAAGAACATTTTTTCGTGAAATACAAATTATAATGTTGATCCATTGGCTGATTTGAAGCTCAAAATAATCCAATACTATCACAGAAGATTGAAACTTTGTTGAATCTGCTCTGATATTATGATATACTCGTAACCTCTTCTCTATAATAGTTTTGGCCTCACTTCAACTCACCCCGAAACTTTTAGGCAACATGTTGTTTTACGGTCAGTTTGCCCACCAGGAGATAGAGGGGAAGGAGAAAATTATTATTAGTTGAAAACTGATTATTCCTCATTGTAACGCGCATAACTTTCTAGTCTTGTACTATTCAACCTGACCCAGTTTTCCACTTAACACATTGAATTCGAAATGCGATTTCCTAGACCTGAAAGTACTTTATATATTTACAGTAGGAAATCATTTTCCATCATCTGATTTTCTTCTTATAGTCCTGTACATGGTGTTTTTTCAAATGCAAAGGGTAGTGTAGATGTAGATATTCTATAAAATGTTGAAGAGATCAAAATTTTTTATAGCATATTTTGCAGCTCCATCAAGTTGCACTTAATGTGAAGAAAAGTGAATCACATAGGTATTTCAAGAAAATAATATGCCCGGTAGCTTTGAGAGTACTTGCTGAATATATTAAGGTCATTATTAAGTACATTGAAGTTGAAAACAGCATGAAATATTGAGTGTTCAAGTATTAATGCAACCAGTTAGTATTTGTTCTTCAGCATCGGACTTTTTTTTTCTTCTGCACCACCATTCATATCAATTATATTATGACAAATGTTCGTCTTGTAGAAAATGAGAATGTATTTTCATTTCATATTGAGATCGACGGGAAAATCTTGTAATCAAATCGGTTATCAAGATTTCGGCTAATAGTCTCGAACTTTTAATGCGTGAGAGTAGCCATTAGTCGCTGACTTTAATAACCTAGTTGATTGAATAACTATTATACACCTTCAGATAACTCTCTTCCTCAGTTTTTTTTTGTGAAAGGGGATCGATATTCGAAATTTCGTGGCCATAGTTTTAACAGAACCATAGTAAATTCAATTGTAATAGTGAAAAGTGAAATATCTTCATATTTCCATAACAAGATATACGATTCGGGTGAAATTTTTGTTGTGAATTAAAATTAATATACTGAATCTTCATGCAAAATTTTTTGGCCATTGTGTTAACAAAACCATAGAAAAATTCAAAACGCACAAAAGACCTTATTGGTCGCAGTACAGAAGGGTAATCCACGTGCCGATCGACCACTATCTAATCTAATCTAATAAAAAATTCAATTGAAATATTGAAAGGAGAATCTTTATATTTCCATAACAGAATATCCGATAGTACTATTCTTAACTTATACAGTGTTCAGCCAAAAGTTTGCACTGAAAGACGCTCTTTATTACTTTCGAGAACATACAAAATGTGGAGAGTTAATTTGAATACTATTTTTTTTCCGTGATATTTGAATTTCAAATATCTCTGAAATGACTCTAATCATATGATTGTGTCGTAGAATCTTTGTTTCGGTTCAATTATTAATTTTCTTTTCATTCATTTTTCCAATCTCAGAATGCACTATCTATATGCAACCTGATTGGTGCATTCATATTCTGCAACAATTTCAAGAGCAGGACTCCTTCTCATAATTTTTCCAGAATAATACGCTTGCACCAATCTGTTTGGATATAGCAGACTGATGTGGCTGAAGAAGTTAAGTAGAAAAAAAATAAAAATTGAGTGAAGTGATCAAACGACACAAATGATAAAAACAGTTCGAAAAATCATGTAAAATTCAAAGCTCTTGAAAAAACAGAAATATTTAATAACCGATCTTTGGTGTGAAATGGTACCCATAGACTAAAAATATGATTCTGAACAAATTCTCCATTAGAATTTTTGAAAATTTACACATTTTCGCTATGTTTGGGTCAATTTTTGCAGAACTGTTGAGTTTGTCAGCTTCGGAGCAATTTCAGGTGACCAAGTTTTTCATAATACATATTAACCCTCCGTTAGTCGCGCACGGTCTGTGAAACCGGCCAGACACTTTTTATCCTAATTTTCAGAAATTCAGGGGGCATGGCATCTCCGGCTCCGTCTATCTTTCCGTAAGGATGCGACAGAGAGTCCTTGCGAATCTCATCGTGAAACGTGCTAGTACGAAAAAAAATATATCGTGACACGGTGTGGGAGACCGGCGGGACTACTCTCGTACCCTATTTTTTCATATCTTGATAGTTCGATTGTGCGGTTAGTTCAGGTGTTTTTGTTCTGTATAACTTATAACGAGGTAAATTCATAGTTTTTTAGCCATGTGGTCGTACGAAAAAGAGCAAGCTCGACTGCAGAAATTACTAGAGGTTTTAGATGAGGAAGAGTATAAAATAGCAAATGACGAACATTCAGATATTGATCAGTCTGAAGAAAAATTTGAATACTTAGAACAACAACTTGCGAGTGATGACTCAGAGCAGAATATTTCTGATGATGATGAGGAAGAAAATCAAAGTAATACACTGTCGATTTTTTGACAAAGATAAAGTGACGCGTTGGAAAAATTTCCCCCCACAACAAAAAACTGCCTAGAAAATGGCCTTCATTAAGCTAAAATATGTTTGAAGAATCATTTTTATTTGATGAAAGGTGTAACTTTTTGTTATTTCTAGTCTTCAAATCCTTAGAGTTTGATTTTTTCTTTTTATGACTGAATAAAGTAAGGTGTATGAATAAAATTGATTTTTTTGGAATTTCCCCAATATACATGCATCAATTCGAAATATGTACCAATCTTGCATTTTCTTGTCACTCAGTTATATTTTGAAAGACATCCATTTGAATTTTTAGGCAAAAACTCATTCCACTTAGCATTCAGAGCTCAATGAGTAAGCACGGTCTGTGTGAGACCGGCGCGACTACCCATGTTGAAAATTTTGACGCGACTATTCGAGGGAGCATGCTCGAGGTAAAAACTGAGATTTTTGGTTGGTGCCCTGAGCCTAACATTAAAGAGAGAAAAATAATTTTTTTGCCACATTTAACATTCAGATGATCCTCACTGGACTATTATAATAATTTATTAGTACAGAAATTGGCTGAAAGCAGCGAATACTATTTGTTGCAAAATGGCGAATGCACTGGTCTCCTTCCTCATTTTATATTTTTACGAACTATTTCAGTACATCTATAAAACTGATGTTAGTAGTGGCAGTAGAAAATCATAAATCAGATGTCGGAGGCAGTAACTAATCCATTCTTGAATTCAGATACGAATTCATAAGACATCAGATCTAAAATGTTCGGCATAGGAGCAGCTGTTGGCCTGCGTAATAATTCAACTGAGATATAAATCAATATGCCACCTTGAAATTCTCTACTCGAGTTTCAACTTTAGAAATTCATAAATACGCAGATTTATTTGCGTTTTGATATGAAACAATTCCTATTTCTAGATTTAGTTCTCACCATTTCAACTTGAAAACGCAGAAGCAATATTTCCTTCGAGCTCATGGTTTTTCAGAATAGCGTACTATTGGTTGTCCTAGTTTCAAATTTTGAGCTGAGAGTGGTCTCAAGATGAATACTCGATTGGACTTACTGATGAAGATAACGAGGTCAGAAATGATTATATCCGGAAATCTGACCGTAGGCACGATAACTTCAAATGAAGTAAGAGTTCTGAAATTTTAAGGAGAGGTGCAGGTTCCGAATACCGCGAATAAGTTCGTTAACGTAGCAAATCGGTGCAATTGTTTCGGAGTTGTTGACATTCGAGATTTTGTAGGATTTTCCCGATATATTCGAAACTACATATTTTGAAAGAAAATAATGTCGCCCAAAATCCTCAAAATTTTCATGAGGATATTTTTGAAAAAATATTTTGTCTGTGTTATGTAAACAGATTTCTGGTCACTGTAATTAGTTCTGAAAAGAACAATATACGGACTTAAATTTTCTGCAGTAGATTTGAGATATCAACATAGATGCCTTCGTGAAAACGTAATATCGGTTGATTGGAATGGTATAGTAACTCTCATTTAGACTCGTTTTCATAATTCGCCCTTGAGGGTGAGTGAGAGTTTGTATCGCCTTTATGAATACTAGCCTTAAAGGTGACCTCAATTCTCACGCCCCCTCAAGGGCCCTTAAACTCCGTGTCATTGAGCTTGATTGGACAAAAATTAACTGAAAATTCCATATAAATGAAGACATTTCAATAATCAAGGTGATTGGAGTTTTGTGAAACCCGTCTCCAATTTTCAATATTGACGAAGTTTCAGAGCTGATTAATGTCAATGTCAAACTAGATATTTCGAACTAATGGGTCGATTACATTGAGATACTTTACAAGCTGCTCCTGAGCGAATTTAGAAGCGAGTGAATTAGCTTGTGATATTGTGATGTTTACACACAAAACTATCTACTTGCTGAGAAGCCAACAATCAAGCGATCGACGTGAGGTTTATATTTGTATAGTTGTTAAGGATCTTAGATAAATGTCGAATACGTTTTCAAATTTAAGAACCACCGAGTAGATGAGAACTCACAGATTGTTTATTAGCAACTGTGACTACACACGGCTGGTTTACATGCCAACTAGCCAAGTAGCCCAGCTTTCAACTTTAGTCGCAGCTTTTCTACAATCAGATTCTTGGCTTGTGAACACGATTACCATGAGCGAATTTAAAATCAGCTACTAATTAGATATCGCCGCTTGTTACCTATTCGTCCTAAATTTCGTCAGAATCGTATCATTTCACGTTCATCAATATGGAAAGAACGATCATTCAAATATGAATATCGTGTTAATTCTTGGTTTAATTTTACTGGTTATGAGTTCAGCTTTCCAGTTGAAATCAACACAGATGAAATCTGAAGCTATTAATGCTGGAATGCAACTCTATTCAAGTACACTGTAGCCACGAAGCGAAGGTAAGACTTCTGTGCTGGAGGGCACAGGTCAGAATCTCGGTGTGGCATGCTTCTTTTTTATTTTTCCTCTCATTTTCGACTTTGATTTTTTGATCTACCATATAATGTGAAGTCAAAAGCTGTTGCGCTCCTGTTAATATTGGAAAAAATTAATCAAATTTGAATATCCTGTTTCATTCTCATCTTTTATGAATTCTATTTTTCTGTTCAAATCTTGAACTAACCTTGAAAATTTTTAATTTCGGAAGTGATTTTATTCATGGTTAGCCTACGGCCGAGCGAAAATACGATAGTTTTTTTTAAGAAGTGACCTAGAGAATCTCGAAATTTTCAGTGTAGGTTTAAGATTTGAAGAGAATTTGGATACGAGGTATTATGGAACAAAGACGACTTTTTTAACGAATGTATTCTCCTTTCATCATTTCTTCTCTCCAGTAATGAAAAGAGGAAGAAATTTTATTTCATCACGTTTTAACACTCCTTTTTCATTTCATTATCTTATACTTCGATTGGGTTCCACTAGCGACCGAAGTAAATGCTTGCTTGTTTAACTAGCTGACGATTTATTTTACATTTATCATTCATAATAATTCATTTTCTGGAACTCAATATTATCTAATGAGTCATTTTCTCTCTTAGGCTTTGATATTTTGCAATTCATTGATGATTTCTAAGTAATGGGGTACACTTTTTCAGATGTCATCGTTTTCTACGAACATTAGAAAGATTAGTCTGAATGAGAAACTGCGTGGTCGAGAAATATACCTAGTAAACAATGAAAATCAATTAAAAATCGTGGAACCTTCAAATTTTTTAATTTTTTGTTTCCAATACTGCAATCAGATCTTCGAGTTATAAGGTACTCAATATATTTTCCAGCTATTTTCGTTCAATTGAAGATGTCAGATGAAGTATTTCGTTAATCTCGAAAATTTACCGGATGGGCAAAATTTTTTGTCTACTGAAGGGATCTCGAGAACTATAGCAGATGAGAGAAAAGTGATAACACAGTCTTGAGTTTTTTTCATCCGAATATGAAATCGGATCCAGCCTTTTTTTCATTGATTGATTTGAAGTTATCTTTGAAAATTAAAAAAATGTCGTTTTCAATAATGTTGAATGAATCGCTTGTTTGAACGCGTATTCGAAATCAATTCCTTCATTCAACAAACACTTTTCTAGGAGTAATTCAAATATAATATTATTTTCAAGAATTGAGCGGAATATTTATTGAAATTGAATGTTTTTCTCGTTTAACTATCATGTGAATAATAACATGTGATACATTCATGTAATCAGCAAAAATTCTTTAGTCACAATACACAATAGAAATTGCGACTATAATTTGACATTTTAGATATGAAAAATTCAATCATATTATTTTTTAATTACTCCCAAAAAAGTGCCTGTAGAATGTAACAACACAAGTTCAAACAAGCGAGGCATTCAGCATAATTGGAAATGACTATTTTTCAATTTTCATTCATAATTCAAATTCTATGGAAAATATGCATGATCGGATTCTATATTCGGATTTGTCAGGAAAAAAGAGTTCGTTTTCTTCTAGCTGTCATAGTTCTAAAAATGCCTTCAGTATACAACGAATTTCACCCCATCCAATACTTAATTTGATGAAATAGATGTGCTATTTATCCTCATCCTTGAATTATGAGGATGTCTACTAAAAGAGATATATTAGCGAGATGATTCACAATAAACATTTATTTTACAGTGAATGATACAATAGATACTCAAAACTTAAATACAGTATCAAATAATTGAAAATCAATTATTTAATATATTTGGTCTGCACAACCATTATTCAAACATAAATACAGTATGTTGCAACCTTCTGACTATGTACAAAATCCATCAGCACCATCTGAACGATGGAATAACATAGACATGTGTATTTTTGTGATTTTAATTGCGTGCGTCTGAGTGCCTGAGATATTTTTATTCTTTGCATTTTAATATTATTTTTTATACTACTGTTATATGACTCTGACAAATTATGATGTTTTCTACAATTTATTTCCATTCGTATTGGAAGTCGACTTGAATTTCGTTCATTCTCTGTGTGTTCGATGATTTGTATAACACCTTCGAGCATACAACAGTTAGTTTTGGGTATATGTATTCAGCTAGTTTGTGTATCTAGATCTACTCTTTTTTAAATGTTTTTAGCCTCAAAAAGTAAATATATAAACGAGACGTCGCTTAACTAAGAAGTTGTTTCACTAAAAGCTGTCCGGCTTCCTTCATCTATTATACTATATTCCTAAAAATGATCAATTTTACATATGCTCACAATTATTTTTTTTTCAGATGACCCGTTCACGATCTTCGCCCCACAAAACGCAGCAACCAAGCGGCTGGAGCCTCTGTTGCAAAGACCGAACGGTGTGAAAACAATTCTTATGGACCACGTGGTAATTGGCTCCCGTTTAGACCTAGAAAACGTAACTGAAGAGTTAACGTTCCAAACAGCGGGAGGCAAAAATGTTCACGTAAGGCCCGTAAAAGACGGAAAACTGCAGGCCAACGATGCAGTTATCGTAAAGCGGAAGGTGGTGGTGCCGAACGGCATCCTGGTTATCCTGGATAATTACCTATTTCAGGAGGAAGATGGCACGAAGAAAAATTCGACGATGCCTGTGGTAAAGCTGGCGGATATATCTGCGTTGCCTCTGGTGCATAAGGAAGATACTGCTCATCATTATAATATGACTTTTGTAGAGAATATTCTCGAGGTGCTCTCCTTCTTGAAGAGTGGGGTTAGGGTGTTTCAACATTTCCTGTCGAGGTCGAATGTGTCCAGGCTCTTGAAGGACGGTGAGTAGGGTTTTTACATGATCTGTTAAGAGGGATTGTTGAATGAAGGGTGTTCATTTGTACCACTTTTAAAATTATTCTTATTATGAAAAGATATTGCTGTTCTCTTCACCAATTATTTATAGTTTTTGCGCGATTACTCCAAGAGAAACAGCATGCTATGGGTTTAACGACTTGTCTGTAATTTTCTAATTTCTAAATTCGATTAAACCTATGATGAATCTGGCGCATAAGAAAAATAGTGCTCTTCATTATAATATGACTTGTGTGGAGAATATTCTTGAGGTGCTCTCCTTCTTGAAGAGTGGTGTAAAGCTGTTTCAACATTTCCTGTCGAGGTCAAATGTGTCCAGGCTCTTGAAGGACGGTGAGTTGGATTTCTACATGATCTAATAAAAGAGATTTTCGACTGAGGGGTGTTTATTTGTACTACTTAATACCAATTTTCTGTAGTTTACGCGTGGTCGTTCGTTGGGAAACAGCATGATATAGGTTTAACTTCATGTCTGTGACTTTCTCTTTTCTAAATTCGATGACATCAATGCACTCTGGTGCATAAGGAAGATACTGCTCATCATTATAATATGACTTTTGTGGAGAATATTCTCGTGGTGCTCTCCTTCTTGAAGAGTGGCGTTAGGGTGTTTCAACATTTCCTGTCTAGGTCGAATGTGTCCAGGCTCTTGAAGGACTTTGAGTTGGATTTTTAATTGAACTAATGAGAGGGATTATTGACTGAGGGGTGTTAATTCATACTATATTTAGAATTTATCTTATTATTGAAAAGATATAGCCATACCCTATACCAATTATCTGTAGCTTTTTGCGCGATTTTTTTAGGAAACAACATGCTATGGGTTTAATTTCATGTCTGTGATTTTCTCATTTCCAAATTCGATGACATCAATGATGAAGCTAACCCCGTTGCCTCTGGTGCATTAGGAAGATACTGTTCATCATTGCAATATGACTTTTGTGGAGAATATCCTTGAGGGGCTTCTTGAAGAGTGAGTTTAGGTTGTTTCAACATTTCCTTTTGAGGTCTTATGTTTTCAGACCCTTGAAGGACGTTGAGTCGGGTTTTTACTTGACCTTATAAGAGGAATTATTTACTGAGAGGTATTTATTTATACCACTTTTCGAATAAATCTTATTATGGAAACCTATCGCTGTTCCCCATACCAATTATCTGTAGTTTTTGCGCGATTTTTCCTAGAAAAAAGCATGCTATGGGTTTAACATGTCTGTAATTTTATACTTTCCAAATTCGACTAAACCTCTAATGAATCTGGCAAATATATCCGCGTTGCCTCTGGTGCATGAGGAAGAGAGTGCTCTTCATTATAATATAACTTTTGTGGAGAATATTCTCGAGGTGCTCTAGGTTCTTGAAGGACGGTGAGTTGGAATTTAACATGATCTGATAAGAGGGATTGTTGACTGAGGGGTGTTCAATTATATTTCTTTTCGAATTCTTGTTATTTTTGAAACATATCGCTGTTCACAATACCAATTATGTAGTTTTGCGTGATTTTTCCTTGGAAAACAGCATGCTATGGCTTCAACTACATGTCTGTGAATCTGTCATTTTTAAATTCGATGGCACCAATGATTAATCTGTCATCTGTCGAATATATTCGAGTTGCCTCTGGTTCAGAAGGAAGATACTGCTCATCAGTATAATATAACTTTTGTGGAGAATATTTTCGAGGTAATCTCCTTCTTGAAGAGTGGGGTAAGGGTGTTTCAACATTTCCTGTCGAGGTCGAATGTGTCCAGGCTTTTGAAGGACCGTGAGTAGGGTTTTTACATGATGAGAGAGAGAGAAAATGACTTCATTGAAACTATTCAAAGGGCTAACGACCGAGGTCTTCCTCACATGATGTTCAATTCAAAATTCCACAAAAAAACTTCCTCAAGATTATATACAACAAGAAACGGACTTATCCCCTCCAAAGACTCTTCGGGGAAGTAACCATATTCGAATTGGAAAAACTTCATTATTAAAAAAAGTACTTTGACAGCAGTACAAGAAAAGAACAGCATTGCCGTCTATAAACCATACTCACGATACTATACATAAAAGAAACAAAGGATTAACGCGTAACATCGCTATGAAATCATAAATATATAAGCAGAAAATAATATTAGTCGATTAAAATCGACCAATATTAAGCTCATACTTCAGGTTAAGAAGTTGTAGTTCAGGAATCACTAATTCTGGCCACCTTGTACACGAATAACAGGCGCCAAATTCGAATATCCCACTTCGAATTCAGTTGATAAACATATGGATTTAATGTGTATAAGAGTACGCATGTGCAAAAGAGTACGCACCACTGTATTTTCGATAGACTGCTACCTGTTGTTGATTTCAAAAATACTATTTCAATCCGAATGCTATCTAATGATACTGACAAGATCGAAATCTGCAATTCCGAGCGTTGATTGGAAGGAAAATAGGAGAAATTCTTGTTGCGCGCACTGTTATTTTCTCCCTTCAAAGTTTTGTGTTTGTAGAAGTAAGAACTGGTGCTTTGTTCTTTTAAATATTAAATTATCTCATAGCATGTTCACTTCATTTCAATTCATATGAAACGGTACCAGAATATATTTTTATTATAATTGGTGCCGAAAGTATCGAAATTCATGGATGGATGTGTATAAAGGTAGGTACGCAAAATTATCTGTATAAGAGCACGCAGTAGAACACTATATTATGTGTTCCCAGTGCGAACAGTGGCGTCATGAAACGTGCACAATAGTATATTATGCAACGAGCGTCTAAGGCTTGCAATAATTCACAACATAAGGTTTAGGCTAGAAGTCGCAGGCGAGTGGCTAAACCACCGAGTGAATAATAGCCATTATCGCGAGTAGAATGATATATTTATAGTATTTTACTCGCGTATGTTTCTTCTATTACTAGTGTGAAAAAAGTCAAGTTGACATAATAATAATAATAATAATAATAATATTTCTTTATTTCAGATGAATTCAAGCTACATGTATACATATAAGCCTAAATTTAAGTGAAATGACGTCACAAAAATTCGAGTTTACTCAGCTATCAAAATATTCCCTGAGACTATATGGTTCTAATGTAATCAGTAGATGTTTTACTTTGCTTCTGAATAATTTATAATTTGTTACACATTTAATGTTATTCGGTAATATTGAAAGCTTTTATACTCATATAGCTAGGACTCTTTTCTGTGAGTGTTAATCTGTGAGTTGGAAACATCAAATTTAA
Organism: Propylea japonica; assembly: GCA_013421045.1. Taxonomy (NCBI): domain Eukaryota; kingdom Metazoa; phylum Arthropoda; class Insecta; order Coleoptera; family Coccinellidae; genus Propylea; species Propylea japonica. Next base: position 41,189,351 of record CM024240.1, read on the forward strand.
AGTTCTTGTATTATAACTATTTACATTTTCGGTTGTAAAATTATTTTTATTCTTATGTAGGAACATTAAACACTCAAACAAGTACAGACCATACACTGTGAACATTTTTTTGGATTTAAACTTTCCTCTACATGATTCCCTAAAACTCATTTTGTAAATTATACGAATAGCCCTTTTCTGAATTAAAAATATTTTTTCTAAATTTTCACTATTTCCCCAAAAAATTATCCCATATTTGAAGGTGGCCTCAAAGTTTCCAAAATATACTGCCCTTAATGTGTTTTCATTCATATACTGCGTAATTGATCTTAGTGCAAAACAAATCTTACTTAATTTCATCGAAACAATCTCTGTGTGTTGACGCCAGTTCAGGAAATGATCGATGTAAACTCCTAGAAATCTAACGCAATCTGACGGTACGTACTTATGCTGTGATAAAGTTATTGAATCTGATATTTCTTTGTGTGATCTATTTGTATTGAAAATAAGTACTTTTGATTTGCTCTCATTAAGTATAAGATTGTTTTGATCGAACCATGCTTTTGATTTGGAAAAAATGTGATTAGCTCGTCTTGTAAGCTCTTCAAACTCTTCTGCACCTGTTAACAGATTTGTATCGTCCACGAAATTGACCATGTTTCCCTCGCTCTTCGGTATTATGAGACCCAAATCATTTAGGTATATCAGGAATAGTAGTGTGCCAATGACACTTCCCTGATCTATTCCTAGTGTTCTCGTTAAAATACTTGATTTCGATTGGTTATTGTTTTGAGTGATGGTAACTCTTTGCTTTCTGTTAGTCATAAATGAATCTAGCCATTTGATTGCGTTTCCTCTAACTCCATAAAATTGTAATATCTCGAGAAGATATTCCTTATTCAGTGAATCGTAGGCTTTAGAGAGGTCTAAAAATATACCTAAAGCCATTTTTTTGTTTTCAAGTAACTCTAGTATGTATTGCACAAACTCGAAAATCGCTGTCTGTGTTGATCGCCCATGTAGGAACCCATGTTGAGTATGCGTGAAAAGGTTGTTCTCTTTAAAATATTCCATCAATCTTGTTGAAACAAGTACTTCGAAGATTCTGGAGAATGCTGGTAGTAAACTTATGGGCCTGTAGTTGGTAAGGAGTTCTGGATTGCCATCTTTGAAAATTGGTTTTATCAGGGCTAGCTTTAAGGAATCAGGAAATTTGCCATATTTGAAAGAATTATTTATGATATATGATAATATTTCGCTCACAGCTGGTAATGATAATTTAACTATCATAATAGGGATTTCATCATCGCCGCTGCTGAATTCGTTTTTAATGAATTTGCTCAAGTTCTTAATTTCAGAAGGTGTTGTTAGTTTTAAGTAAAAGGATTTATTGATATCTTTCATGTGAGAATAATCTATAGGTGTTTTAGATATATTATTTAAGAGAGTAGTTACTGTATTATTGAAGTGTTGATTGAAGTTTTCTGCTATTTCCTCTGGAGTTGCTTCTACTGACAATTTTCAGGTGTTCTTGTTTGCCAGTGATTTCTTTGCAGATTTGCCACATAGTTTTGCCCTTGTTGTCGGATTTAATCATTCTTTGCTCATAGGTTTTGGTTCTCTGGTTTTTCAATGCATTGTCATATTCTTTCTTCGTATTTTTGTATATGTCAAGGTGTTGTTTGCTCACTTTACTTAATATTAAAAGGATGTCTAATCTATTTTTTATCTCTTCAATTGCAGATGTTCTATAGTTGTAAACAGGTTTTTTATTTATTGATGGTTTTTTGGGGAAGTTTTCATTGAATATATTTCCAAATTCAGACATGAATACATCCCATTGCTTATCTACTTCGCTTTTGTCTATCTCTCGTACAAGGTTCCAGTTTTGACTATATAATTTTTCCATAAATGTATCCTTTTCTCTTTGGCCATAAAATCTGCGGAAACAGACTTTATTTTCCCTTACTTCTTCTATAAAAATGCTGATCTTTTGTGCTTTGTGGTCTGATATATGCATATCGAAAACAGAGCTTTCCCAGTGCTGGATATTTGTAAAGATGTTGTCAATAGAAGTGCTCGATTTATCAGTGACTCTAGTATCTTGGTTTATGACTGGTTTAAGGTTGAAGGATCTCATTAGGTTTAGTAGTTCAGCTCCATCTTTATTTGATTTCAGTAATTCTATGTTGAAATCTCCAGCTACTATTATTTGTTTATTCTCCGGTAGTATTTTGTCCAACGTTTTCTCTAGTTTGGAGAAAAATGTTTGGATGTTCCCATTTGGTGGTCTATAAATTGACAAAACTATTAGGTTACCTTCCTTTCTAGTCCATTCTCCTGCTGCACATTCGAACTCTCCACTTTCAGAAAATTTTTGTAATTTCGTTCTTGTAATGCCCTTAAGAGTTTTGTGGAAGTATAATGCAGCACCTCCGTGGCTTCCTTCAGATCGACAGAAGCTTCCTATCAGATTAAAACCTTGTATTGGGAAGTAGCCCAGTTGTTCACATGACTTCCAATGTTCCGTTAAACATAACATTTTGCATTCCTTGTGTGACATATGAGTAACTTTTCGATAAACTTGTTAGTTGACTATATTGAAAGAAGATTTTGCCCTCGTTTGAAAAGTTATTCCCATCCACATTTGTTAGTTAGGGAATTATAAAACAGTGTAGAAATATCAGTTTTAACAATATAATATCATAGTTCAATGCACGGAGCATCTGCAGCAGCAAAAAATAACTCATTATTTACTAGTGGATAATGTGTATTCTTGTGACCGAGCAAACAGACATATAATGGGTAGATTATGAAATAGTAGTGGTTGAATTATATAATAGAGAAATTCATATGATCCAATTGCGGAGAGTAGTATTTTGTTGTATCAAAATTTCTGTGAATATTTCGTTGAGGTGTCCGTGAAGTTAGCACCCACTTTTTCGAAAATGAAAAAAAATTTTCTTGCATTCGTTAGTAACTATTTGTAACTTAAACATTTTAGTACCATTTTTTACCTCAATGGAACTGGAGGAAAAACACCGCATTCCGCTGGGTGCTAACTTTACGGGCACCCACATTTTCGAATATTGAAAAAAAAATTGTTGCATTCGTTTATAACTCATTAGTAACTATTTGTAACGCAATAAAAATTTGTTTGTAGCCTTACCTGTCATGAGAAAATAACACCCCCAAAATGCGAAGTTAGCACCCATTTTTTCGAAAATTTTTTTTGCATTCGTTAGTAACGATTTGTAACTCAAGAATTTTCATTTGTAACCTAACCTGTAATGGAAAAATTACACCCCTAAAATGCGAAGTTAGCACCCACTTTTTCGAAAATGAGAAATGTTTGTTCGCATGCGGTAGTAAGTCGTTAGTAACTATTTGTAACATCAAAATTTTCGTTTGTACCTCAAAAGAACTGGTGGAAAAACACCGCATTCCGCTGGGTGCTAACTTCACGGGCACCCACATTTTCGAAAATTGAAAAAAAAATTGTTGCATTCATTAGTAACTCATTAGTAACTATTTGTAACGCAAACAAATTTGTTTGTAACCTTACCTGTCATGAGAAAATAACACCCCCAAAATGCGAAGTTAGCACCCATTTTTTTCGAAAATGAAGAAGATTTTTTTGCATTCGTTAGTAACGATTTGTAACTCAAGAATTTTCATTTGTAACCTAACCTGTAATGGAAAAATTACACCCCTAAAATGCGAAGTTAGCACCCACTTTTTCGAAAATGAGAAATGTTTGTTCGCATGCGGTAGTAAGTCGTTAGTAACTATTTGTAACATCAAAATTTTCGTTTGTACCTCAAAGGAACTTGTGCAAAAATACCGCAATCCGCTGCGTGCTAACTTCACGAGTATCTACATTTTCGAAAATTAAAAATATTTTGTTGCATTCGTTAGTAAGTCGATAGTAACTATAGATTAATTCATAAATGGTTTTGCATTCAAAAAAAGAAGTGCCGTCTCCTAGCAGATATCAAGATTTCGAAAAATCGTCAATTTCGTTAAGGGTTTAGTTCAACATGAAATCCATCATTTTATGATTTAATCCTTGTGAACAGCAGACGTGATCCCTTTAATTTTATCAGACAATATGGGTAATGCGATATGTTTTTGAGAGGGTCCTTTTTTTAATGCAACAGTATTTTTTTGAGACTGTTCCTACGTAGATATAAAATTTTCCACTTTTGAAAACGAAAATTTTTGTGTTACAAATAGTTACTAACGAGATACTAACGAATGCAAAAAAAATCTTCATTTTCAAAAAAGTGGGTGCTAACTTCTCATTTTAGGGGTGTAATTATTTCGTTACAGATAAGGTTACAAACGTAAATGTGTGTTACAAATAGTAACTGACGAGTTACTAACGAGTGAAAAAAAAATTTCTCCATTTTCGAAAAAGTGGGTGTAAACTTCGCATTTTAGGGGTGTAATTTTTCCATTTCTGGTTGGGTTACAAACGAAACATTTTGAGTTACAAATAGTTACTAGCGTGTACTAACGAATGCAACAAAAATCTACTTCATTTTCGAAAAAGTGGGTGCTAATTTCGCATTTTGGGTTTGTCATTTTCTCATGACAGGTAAGGTTACAAACAAAATTTTTTGCGTTACAAATAGTTACTAACGAGTTACCAACGAATGCAACAATTTTTTTTTAATTTTCGAAAATGTGGGTGCCCGTGATGTTAGCACCCAGCGGAATGCGGTGTTTTTTCCCCAGTTCCTTTGAGGTACAAACAAAAATTTTGATGTTACAAATAGTTACTTACGACTTGCTAACGAATGCAAAAAAATTTTTTCATTTTCGAAAAAGTGGGTGCTAACTTCGCATTTTGGGGGTGTTATTTACTCATGACAGGTAAGGTTACAAACAAAATTTTTTGCGTTACAAATAGTTACTAACGAATGCAACCTTTTTTTTAATTTTCGAAAATGTGAGTGCACGTGAAGTTAGCACCCAGCGGAGTGCGGTGTTTTTTAACCATTTCTTTGAGGTACAAACACAAATTTTGATGTTACAAATAGTTACTAACGACTTGCCAACAAATAAAAAAAAATTTTTTTCATTTTCGAAAAAGTGGGTGCTAACTTCACATTTTAGGGGTGTAATTTTTCCATTACAGGTTGGGTTACAAAACGAAAATTTTTGAGTTACAAATAGTTACCAACGCGTTACTAACGAATGCAAAAAAAATGTTCTTCATTTTCGAAAAAGTGAGTGCTAACTTCGCATTTTGGGTTTGTGTTATTTTCTCATGTCAGGTAAGGTTACAACAAAATTTTTTTTTTCGTTACAAATAGTTACTAACGAGTTACTAACGAATGCAACAATTTTTTTTTTAATTTTCGAAAATATGGGTGCCCGTGAAGTTAGCACCCAGCGGAATGCGGTGTTTTTTCCACCAGTTACTTTGAGGTACAAACGAAAATGTTTATGTTACAAATACTTACTAACGAATGCAAGAAAAATTTTTTTCCTTTTCAAAAAAGTGGGTGCTAACTTCACGGACACTTCGTTGAGTCGAATTAGGTGAAGAAGTGTTCAATTTTATTTAATTATTAAGTTGTGATAATATCTTCACTAGTCACTAAGTACCTATAACATGTTATGTTTTAAACAAAGTTGAATAAATAGAAATGTTTCGGTTCGCTTCTAATCGTTTCTCATCGAAAAATGTGTGTTATATAGAAATATGGTATGTAATATGCGTACTCTTATGCACAGGTGTGCATAAGGGTACGCACTCGAAGAGATCCAGGAAAAGTTGAATACTTTATTTGTATATGCCTTTCAGATGTATAATGCCATTGAAACATAATGTTCAGAGAAGACGGAAGAACATAAAAAACATCCCTTGCATTGAAAATCGGGAAGATATTGAACTTAAATCACTAAGTGCGTACTATGATACACATTCACCGTAGATCGTCGACTAAATACGCATCGTAACCCTCTTAAACACAATACTTGCATAATTCCAATTGAAGGGTAACAAAACACTCTCACTACATTTCAGGTCAGAATACGAAACTACTTGACAGGTAACACATAAATAACCGATGTTGGGTCGGGCCAAGAACACACAGTGTTAAATATTCAGACGGTACGAGGAAAACCATTCCGAGGAAATTAAAATTTAACTGGTCCCACGGCTTGTCCTGGCATGCCATTATGAACACGATAACGGTGGATTACCGAATTTCATCGCGTTTAAAAGTAATTACATCTCGGATGCGAATAGAGCCATGAATGTTGGATAGTTCGCCGTTTTATGAATAAATAAATCGGGAATTTTGCTAATAGATGTACGGTAATGGAAAAATTTTTGTTCATGTGGGAGTACTTAAAAGCTTGAAGTTTTTTTGGTTATTTTTATCGCTGCAGGTTTGATAAAACATTCATGGTCAGTTATTTTATTCGATTTGAGTCTGGACTGGCCGCATAAGATTAGTTTCGAGAAGAGTTGATGAGATTTATAGGCATGAACTTAAATTTTCTTTATTTTTTTAAGTTGATTTCATTTAACCAAGATAAGATCTAAAATTTTTATAATCATTGATACGAACATTTGCTATTTTTACAGAAAAAATTATGAAGGGTTTTACAATAAGAGGTCTCATTTTGATATTCAAAGAAAAATGCCATTTTTTAATATAAATGATCAGATGTTTATTTCATTACAAAGAAGAAGCTATGCCATTAATAGTGGAAAATAATATCAGGCAAATGACCACCACGACCACGCTCACAGAACCATATCCTTTTAATGAAATTTTCCATAACCAATTCGCAAAGTGGCTGCCCTATGCCCTCGACAGCCTCACGAATTCCATCTTTGAGGTCTTGAATCGATGCAGGGCTACTGGTGTAGACCTTCTCTTTCACGTGGTCCCAAAGGAAGAAGTCGCAAGAGATAAATCACAAGATCTCGGTGGCCAATTGTGATCACCTCTTCGAGAGATAACACGGTCCGGAAATTTTTCCCTCAAAGGATAAACGGTTTCTTTGCTTGTTCGGCACGTAGCGCCGTTGTTGAAAGTAAACGTTCCAGATCAATACTATCCAATCTCGGCCATAAAAAATCATTAATCCTCTTTCGATAGCGCAATCCATTCACCGTAACTGTTGCTCCAGCCTAATTTTCGAAAAAGTAACATCCAGTGACTCCGCCGGACCATAAACCACACCAAACAGTCACACGTTGAGGATAGAGAGGCTTTTCAACAATAACTTTTGGGTTTCCGAACCCCGGATGCTTCAATTCTGCTTGTTGACGAAGCCACTGAGGTGGAAATGGGCCTTATCACTCAAAATGGTTTTTCGATGGAATTCCGGATCATTTTCATGCATTTCAACGACCCAATCAGCAAAGACACGAAGTTGTTGATGATCGCCGGCTTGAGTTCTTGTGTTAACTGAACTTTATAAGCCTTATGACCCAAACCTTTATGCAAAATACGATGTAATAATGTTTGTGGAATGCCTAATTCCAAATAACGACGAGGAATGGACAAACCTGGGTTTTCTTCAACAATTTCGGCTACAGAAGCAATATTCTCGGCTGTTCTTGAGCGACGTGCACTGGTTTTATTCTCCACACCACTTACTTGTCCTAACAGTTCGAATTTTTTCCACCAATTTCTTTATTGCGGTCTGTTTTACGAACCACCAAATTTTCACCATTTTTATAGTGAATTTTAATAATTCTAATGCGCTCTTGAAGCGTATATCGTTTCATTTCTATTAATGGCGTAGTTTCTACTTGTCAAATGTCAAAAAATGACAGCCTCAAACGTACATCTACCGAAATAGCGGGCTATTCAAAAGAACACCTCTTATTGGAAAACCCTTATATGCTTTCAAGTCCTCCAAAGAACACCCTGTATTTTTGAACTTGCAAAATTTGGAACAGCATAAAAACCCGAACGAACTATGTACTTTTCAATAATTTTCGCTCATATTTTTTGTCTACTATCTTTTGAACTTCGGATTTCACGGTTATGCATTTTGAGAATAAAAAACTGATGATTATCTACTTTGAGTGCTCATATTTATTTATTTATCGTATGGCCTTGACACATCAAAAATAGAAAAATGGCACGACGTTGCAGGGGAATCAATTCAGATTAATCTCAATTATCAAATCAATGATGACACATAAATGGTTGCATATAAAGAAATTTTAACAAAGAGTATAGAACATTACTAGAATACAAAATACAATACAAAACAGGATATATGATATAAAACATACTTTAGGAGGTTACAAACGAGCATCTAGACTATTTATGTAATCTATCGACTCTGGGGTCGCTATCAGGAAGTCCTCAGGTCTGCCATTATGTATATATTATGAGTGCTTATAACTAACTAACCATTCGAAATATCTTCATGATATTCAGTACGAATATTCTAATATTTCTAACGACCTAAGTTTCAGTCGCTGGAAAAATCCAGTACACAAAAATCTAAAAAAACGGTGTTCTTTTCATTTTCCCGTATATTCTTCCTCAACAAACTTTCTTGATTGAAAATCGAGATTGGAGACATTTGGATATTCAAACATTTCCTCTAACAACACGGAGTCAAACAATATATGCCCTTTTGTTTGATTATTATGGTCGTTCTTTCATGAGCCTGAAGTATGATGTTATATCCAGATCCGGATTCGCAAAATACCAATATATTATTTTTGGGTTGAGAAAACGCTTGGTAGGTATTTCTTAATTTTCAGAATTTATTATAATATTCGTAGAACATAAAAATTGGCACAAACTGTATACCTATTTATTTTTCATATTTCTAATCCAAGTCTGCACCTTTCATCTGACTTCAGGATTAAAACCTATGCAGATAATACACATTCTTTCATTTCTGTGTGTCTAGTAAAAAAACATCAATACATCATATTCTATACACGAAATGCAATAAACCGGAAATTCAAAATTGGAAAACTAGTAGACACAGAAAATGCAGGATAATGAAAAAGATATAGTTCGTTTGTTTTTGACCTGTTCCCAAACATTGAATCAACTTTCGAAAATTGTGTAATACAGGGTGTTTTTTTTTAGCATTCTCATGCGTTTACAATTTTCGTCAATCCTGACCTGGATTTTTCAATCAACTGAAACTCAGATAGCTGGTGCAGCAAACTAAAATGTGTGTACCAAATATCATGAAAATATTTCGATTGGTTATTTGGGTATGACCACTCAAAGTAGATAATCATCAATTTAATATTCCCAATAAACGTGAAATGCGAAGTAGACAAAAACATGCGCGAAATTGAAAACAACATAATATAGTCCATTCACGAAAGGTTGAGCGCATAGTAGGCGTTTGTTTATTTGTCTGAAGTTGGTAGTATTTGCTGTCATAACGTAAAATAAAGTCAACGTTGCCGAATGTACCCGACCCCGTTCGACGAGCTTGCGAGTTATCAGACAACTCTATGCAATAATGTCAACATAGCGTATCAATCTGACAAGAAAATAAATAACATAACCTAAAATTTTAATATACACAGTGGAATATGCCAAATTTCCATGGCCAACCGACGGCTCAACCTTTCGTGAACGGACTATAGTTCACTTCAGTTTTGTGTGCTGTGTGTGATCCAAAGCATCAAACCGTATTTTGAAAATTCGAAAATACGGGGTGTTCTTCAGAAGATTCGAAGGCATATACATTTTTTGTCAATCCGGACTTGGATTTTCCATATGACAGATAGTTAAATCGCTTGTGAAAAAGTAGCATACTGTTCGTACCAAAGATTATAAGAATATTCTGCGTGGTCTGTAAGTTATGGCCACTCGAAAAAAGCAATCAAATTGATAAAACAGCCTGTTTCTTCATAATGAAACTTGTTAGACCCATAAAATATAGTAGATACATACAGGGTGTTCCTAAATTGAACGTACAAATGAAAAGGGGAGATTCCTTAAGTGAGTTTAAGAAAAAAATCCCATAAACATGGGGTCGCAAACGTTTCGTTTTAGAGATACAGGGTGTTAAAGTTTTAATCAAAAACATGTGAGGATTATACGAGTTTATCGAATCTTTATGAATCATCGCTACAGATCAGGAAAATTGCCATAAAAACTGACACTGAATTCATTGACCACAGCTTACAAAGTGGCCTTCCATCATAATTTGGATTTTCACGAGGATTTCGAGAGAATCGTTCAAAATTTTTTTTCACGAAATCGTTGGTAGATACGACAAAACTACAAGAGACCGAAAAGTTTAGTATAAGAACAAAGCTTCTTTTTACATTTTTTCAAATTAACAGTTGCTCACAAAAAAAAGTTCTGCAGAAGAACAGGTGGCAGTGTTCCAGAAAAAATATCACCCTGTAGATCTTCTATCGAAATTGCCATGTCACGTGGTGGGAACTCTCAAATGTAATATCTATGCCAAATTTCAGTTGAATATCTTGTGAAGTGTAGATACTATGAGAAAAAAACTTGAAAAAAATTCAAACTTCAACACTCTGTATCTCGAAAAGGAAACGTTTGCGACCCCATGTTTATGGGACTTTTTTTTCTTAAACTCACTTAAGGAATCTCCTCTTTTCGTTTGTCTGTTTAATTTGGGAACACCCTGTATATTCGGAATCACCTAGAAGTGCTATATTCATCATCCACTTTTTGAGTGCTCGTTCTACTTAAACCAGTGCTATATCGTTTGGCCCAAATGTCTGTATTTTTCGAATTTTGAGCCGAAAATGGTCTCAAACGATAGGGTTCTACTCTCTGATAAGAAATTCGTGGTCAAATTCGATTCTGTCCGTTGGGCCGTCCGGCAGTTAGCACAATAACTTTTGAAGGGGTTGTCCTAGAGACTTGAAATTTTCAGGAGGAGTTCTAGTCCCAAATCGCACGGTTAATATCGTTAACCAACCAAATCGTACAAGCTGTTCCATAAAATATGGTCATTCTAAATTCTTGTTCCTCAATATCTCAGACAAAACGAAACACATCGAAATGAAATGTTGCGGTCATATGCAAGATGGTTATAGTAAGCTTCATGCAGAATTTTGTAGCCATAGTATAAACAGAACCATAAAAAAATTCAATTGGAATATTGAAAAAAAGAAACTTCATATTTTCATAAAAAATATCCGATGAAATTTATTTTATAAATAAAATTGATACACACACTGTTCATGTGGAATTTTGTGGCATAGGGTAAACAGAACCATAGAAAATTCAATTGGAGTATTGAAAAGAAGAATCTTTATATTTCCATAACGGGATATCCGATTCAAGTGAATTTTTTTTGTGAATGAAGACTGTTATACTGAATCTTCATGCAAAATATTGTGACCAGAGTGTCAACAAAACCATAGAAAATTCAATTGGAATATTGAAAAGAATAATCTCTATATTTTCATAGCAGGATAACCGATTTATGTGAAATTTATTTCGTAAATTAAAACTGATATACTGAATGTTCATGTAGAATTTCATAGGATCGCATCATCAGTACCATAAAATTTAATTTCTATATTTAGTCATTTTTTACATAATTGATTCTTTGAATTATTGTCCAGAATATAATTGCGATTGGGCTGAAATTTTGCATTTATATACAATTGTATGTAAGTATGTACATATTTGGTATCAATCTCAAATCAAATAAAATTTTGCGGTAATAGTCTTATCGCTCCACCAAAGAACGAGCGCTCAAAAGCTCCTGCTCAGGGCTTTCCTCAAACGTTTTCCTTTTTCCGATGAAACACCCTGTATTAGAGAAAACTTTTTAGCATTTTCAGAAGTCTTCTGTAAAAGTGCAGCGAACATAACAAAAGTTATCATTATTCAGCCCACTTTGTGTGTACAACAGATGATTAACCGCAGAAAGGACATGAAATGTATTTGTGCAGCTCTACATACGCCCGTAGGTATTCCAGTCAGGAGAAAGTTGTTCGAGTCTATATAATTATGTTGCGTTATTACCAAACGGGTTATTAGTGATAAACAATGCACAAAATTAATACTAACGAACCCCGGTTTGGTGATACCATTCTTTGGTGGGCGTAGTGAAATTTGTAGAAGATTAACCGTGAACTAATTATGCATTTTCTAGTTAATTAGGCCTTGCCGGTCTGAATTATAGGTTAATAGAGAACAATGAATATATTAGTTTATATTAACTCTCAACCTATTCAGATCTATGAAACTCAATTTTTGCAGCATGTTTCTAAGAGGCGGAATATCTTTGCTTTCAGAATACATCAATAGATTAATGAATTACGAGTATTGCGCAGAAAATAGACTTTACCTGAACTATGACGAATGTCATATAGTTATTTTTGTATCTAGTGTGCGGAATGCTACTTTGGTGATCGAAAACTGTTTTTTTTAACGAGGCGCAGCCGAGTTAAAAAAAAAGTCGAGATCACCAAAGTATTTCGCGCATGAGATGTAAACAACATTTTTTCTACAAATGCTTAGCTTAATATGAAAAAAAACAGTGAACTGATTTGAACTGTTTTTTCAAATCAAGTAATTAGGTACTATAACTATGGAACTAAAATGGCATTTGTCGACAATTATTTCAAAGTGACAGTGGATAATTATTTTCATTATTTTGGAGGTTAAAATATAAAAATTCCATATAGTTTACATGCAGTGTGCGAAGTAAGTATTTCGCACACTACTTCGCGCACGGTGTCATAGTAACAAAAAAAAATGAAAAAAAGGGTCACTTCGCATATTCTTGCCAATGCGCGAACTTTGTCATTTTTTGACGTTTGTAGAAAAAAGTTTTTTTTTGTGGGAATGTTCAACTCGTAGAGCATCCATACACTATGGCGAATTATTCTCCTTTGCAGATAGACCATATTTTGGATTCGGGAGAAACGTTTGACAGAAAACATTCATTCAATCAGCATATCTAAAATCTATTTGGGGATGCTAAAAAATTGCTCGGATGCAGATCCTTTCACCAAACCTTTTTGGTATTATACTTTTCGTTTTTTCACAGTGAACTTAATCCTCAATACAAAATCAGTATGGAGAGAATACAAAATGAATTTCTCTGAATCTTAGATTTCAAGAACGACAATTATGAGTAGTCGTATAAACGGGAAAACTTTATGAACTACGAACTACCTTTGCCTGGCAACGAATATTAATATCCTTAGAATAGTCTCGTTTCCCTATTTAATACATACGTCGGTTCGAGTCCCAAATAAGTTTCACTGATGTTAATTTTATAAATTCATCTAGATTGTTTGGATATACCAATAATTCAATTATTTTGACTCTAGAACTCAAAACAATTTTTTATTATTTCAGAGGTCTGAACGAAACATTTGAATGACTGTAGTAACGAAACCGTTTGATATTTCACAATTTTGTTTTTATATTCGTGATTGATAATTAAAGAAGTACAATTGTAAAAAATTTCATCCATTTCGGGTAAAATTTGTTTATCGCTGTAGACATGTAGGAAAAAAATTGTGTTCGATTTTTGAAAAAAATTTTCCACAGAAATTCATAGAAAGTTGTGTTCATTCGGAAAATAAAATTCAATTTGACAACCGAAAAACAAAATTGCAGGTTTTCTATTTGTAATTTTTTTTCGGAGTTCGTCAACTTCTCTGAATAGAGGACCCAAAATACTGAGATTTTACCAAAAACCGTTATTTTAAGTGTTATAGATAACTGACCACACTCATAAGAATCTTGCTCTAAAATGACGTTTAACACCCTGTATCTCGCTTATGATTCGAAAACGGGATACATTAGGTTTGTTCCAACAGCTGACTTTTGTACGGTAATTTGACGGTCACGAAACTGTTAGTAATCGATCTTATGCGCACGTCTAAACTTTGAATGTACAAGAACCGTCCAAACAGTACTTGCTCCAGACCAGGGATCGAAATGACGATCACAAATCCCTTCCACTTACGGTCCCGAAGCAGGATGGAACAAAAACGAAACCGTTCTCAAACGATACATTTTCAGTTGGAACACATTTTTATCTATTGCGCAGAATCTTGACGATCATTGTACGGTCAATTCTTGAGTTGGAACAAACCTATTGTATAAGGCAAAAATGATACTCCCGGTTTTCTTTACAGTAATATATGTGTTTGTCCAGTTTATGATGAAACACCCTGTATTATTCAATAGTCGTGGATAATAGTATATTATTCAATGAGCGGTAATGCAGATCAAAACACACGCAGATGAATTTTGTAATTCATCAAGTGTGTTTTGAGCATTACCGCGAATTGAATACTAACTTTATCCACGACTTCTTCAGTAAAAGTCGAATTAATCTGCATTCAAAAAATTTTGAACAGTTGTCAAAAGCGTTGACAACATTTCGCCCAACCGTCAAACCTCTGTACTCTGTGGTCGGGAATTAAATCAGAGTCTAACTAATCAAATCAAGTACTTTCGCAACTTCAAAAATTTACGTTTTCCAAAAATAAATCTGGAATGAATCGTTATAACGTTATCTTGATAGCTGAAATAGATTTCCGGATCGATCCTACTTTTTATTCATTTTTTTTGTAAGCAATTTCATTTTTCCTTGGTATTTTTATTAGCGGGTGTTATGGGCGGGTGTTATCATAACACTCGCTTTTCGGTTCATACACATGTCTCAGTTGTGTTATAGCTACTATTACTCATGGAAATTAGTTTAATAATTGACATATTACTCTATAGGAGTGGATAATAGTATATTATTCGATGAGCGGTAATGCAGGTCAAAACACACGCAGATGAATTTTGCACCACGAGCCGTCAGGCGAGTGGTGTAATTCATCAAGTGTGTTTTGAGCATAACCGCGAATTGAATACTATACTTTATCCACGACTTCTTCAGTAAAATTCGAATTAAGCTGCATTTAAAAAATTTTGAACAGTTGTCAATAGCATTGAAAACATTTCGTCCAACCGTCAAACCTCTGTACTCTGTAGTCGGGAATCAAATCAGAGTCTCTAACTAATCAAATCAAGTACTTTCGCAACTTCAAAAATTTTCGTGCTCCAAAAATAAATCTGGAATGAATCGCTAGAACGTTATCTTGATGGCTGAAATAGATTTCCGGATCGATCCTACTTTTTATTCATTTTTTTTGTGAACAATTCCATTTTCCTAGGTAATTTTTATTAGCGGGAGTTATGGGCGGGTGTTATTATAACACTCGCTTTTCGGTTCATAGACATGTCTATGGTTGTGTTCTAGCTACAATTACACATAGAAATTAGTTTATAGGAGTGGATAAAATAGTTTATTAAATAACTCATTCTTATTACATTCCTATGAAGAACACATTATCAAGGTGCACTGTATTGTTTCATAGTTCGTTTTTGGGTAGCATTCAGCAGTACAACAACAATTTCTTAATGATGGTCCATAAACGACGCTTGAGGTAAAAGCTAGTGCTGCTCAAAAAACTTCAGAGAGCCAAGAAAAATAAAATGGCTTCGTTAAAATCAGGTGGTTTTCCACGTTGCCAACCCTGAAACAATTACTTTAGGTTGAAAGGCATTCAGTTTCAATCGCAATTATGGAAGTAATGAAGTGGAAATAATTCTTGGTCTGAATTTT
This sequence comes from Propylea japonica, assembly GCA_013421045.1. Lineage (NCBI taxonomy): Eukaryota > Metazoa > Arthropoda > Insecta > Coleoptera > Coccinellidae > Propylea > Propylea japonica. Next base: position 41,204,927 of record CM024240.1, read on the forward strand.
CGTCAGCGGTTTGCAAACTGGCTATGGCTGGTTCGGATCTAGGAAAGTGGGTAATAACTGGCTCTGGAGATCGTTCAAACGATCCGTAGGTATTCACTGGATTCTCAGTCTGGCAAATTGTTTTTCCCTTATTGCCGTAATTATTTTGAATATCGGGTTGAATATCTGTCGGAAAATTGGACAGGGTGAGGTGGTGGTAACGCCTACAAAACGATGAGTTCCCGTGGGATAAATTTAAGCTTTCACTCGGTCAGTGGGTGAGGAGGAGTAGCCACTCAAATATACTGGTTTGGCATACGTAACTTTTGTATAATTGTACTCTGTTTTCTAGGAATGAAAGCAGTTTCATTATTTCTACTTTCTGAAGTTGAAATCAGTAAACAATATAAATAGAGAGATCGATTAAAATCAACTAATACTTAACTCAAACTTCGGAGCTAATCTCGTCCTCGTTTAAAGCAAAATTGCAAGGAAGTGGTATCAAACAGAGCATCTATGGATGGCTATTTCGTCCTTATCAGGACTCATCAGCACAGAATAGCTCTGTACAATACAAGGTATTCTTGGAACTCAAAACGAAATGGCACCTTCTTTCAGGAATAAATATACCGAAGACGCCATCTCCAGATTCATACGAACAACATTCTTTCTCTTTGCTCTGTTTGATACCACTTCCTTGCATTTTGCTTCGAACGAGGACGAGATTAGCTCCAAAGTATGAGTTCAATATTGGTGGATTTTAATCGATTAATATTATTCTCTATCTATATTTTTTATTTGTTTCCATGGCGACGCTACGCATGAAATCTCTTTCACTTATTCAATACCACCACGTACGGCGTCTAATAGACGTTACCACGAGCGTTCTTCGTCGTTGACTGAAGATCATAGAAATACTAACGAGAAGAACCCCAATTCAGTGCTAAAATTCGTTTACCGCAGAGGCTCAAGATTATTTCACCAACAGAAATCGGAACTAACGCTCGGCAGCAGCGGACTTAGGTGGCGGGAGATTTTTAATTTATTCTTCGTCTTATAGTACTTCAAGCGTTTATTGTAAATGAAAGAATCAAATTAATTTTACTTTCATATTAAAAAACAAAACTAATACAACGTTCTCATTCACATTAAAAGCTTAAATACTACATTCGTATTTATCAACAATAAAGAAGAGAATGAAACAATTTATCGTAATTAGTTTTTTATTGACTTCACTGAAGTGTAAATAATAAAAATAATAATATTTATCAACCCTTTATGATATTTACAACGCAACGGAAAAGTGAATTGTAAAAATATAATTTCACAACAACATTTACAATAATATATTTGTCATCTAGATACCACGTATACTGGAGAACTTTTATATTTCTATATGGAACATGGGATGGTATGTTAAGGTTGCATCATTTCTGGTGGAATAATCATTAAAACTAGATACTGTAACCATCAATTCAAAAGAAAATAATAAGTTCATAACAACACACTTGTCATTCAAATATCTGGTATATTGAAGAAGTTTCATATTTAGATGTCAAATGAGATGATATAATGAGAATAATGAGATTATATCCTTTCTGGTAGAATTATCATAAAAAATTTGAAAGAAAATAATAACTTAGGAACAATACATATTATGTCATTCATATACCTGGTATATTGAAGAAGTTTCATATTTAGATGTCATATGAGATGGTATGCTTTGCATTTAGGTTGCATAATTTCTGGTGGAATCTGTGAGGTGCAAGTGTAGGTGACGATCAGAATGTTCAGTAAAACAATCATTTTCAAAATGCGCAATACAGATTACTCGACTTTTTTTGGACAAGGCTTCCAAATCTAGCACAAATTGCCAGTTATCATTAGGGCAAGCCTAAACCGTCCATTTTAGGGCGCTAGTAAAAACAAACAATAATGTATGTAAAAATCCTGTTAAAACAATTTATAGATTCTGTGTGACTTGTGTTATTCGATATAAATGAGAAGGCTTTGAAGCTCAGAAAAATTTTTCCAATATGAAAATGAAATAAGTACCTGTCTAGTGTCTATACATCTGTCTATACAACTGGGGTAAATATTTGAATTTCAGTGACCAGCAGGTATCGACCAGATTTTGGTGTCGTTGTATTCATTGAGTCTCCCTGAACAAGGTTAGTCAAACCAACAGGTGGCGGTCTGTCTTAGTTTAGAAAATATGGGCCCCTAAAGTTCCAAAAATGTTCCATCTTCACGTCACTTTTTTTAACTATAAATACACAAATTCAATGCTCCAATTTAGTCCAATTTAATAAATCACCTAAGAACATTCAAATAACTATTAGATTAATTTCATTTCAGGTATATTGAATAATTAATGCAGAAACGTCGAAATTCTAGAGGCACCACATATCCATGAATTTTAAGAAAAACCCAACGTATTAAATGATAGGTTTGGCACTGCCCCAGATTCTTTCGCGGGAATATGAAACGATGCCTTCCCGAAGTTCTCGCCATCATTTGATATGTCACCCGCCGAAGAACAGAGCAGTGGTGCCAAACTAACCATAAAAAACGGCTGGCTTTCTTTAGAATTTGTGGATATGTGGTACCTCTAGAATTTCGATGTTTCTGCATTAATTATTGAATATACCTGAAATAAAACTAATCGAACAGTTTGTGTTTGTGTTTTTATAGTGAAAAAACTTAGGTGAAGATGGAGCATTTTTGGAAATCTGGGGGTCCATATTTTATAAACTAAGACAAACCGCCTTCTGTTCGTTTCACTAATGTTGTTCAGGAAGACCCAATGAAAACAATGACACCAAAATCTGGTCGATATCTGCTGGTAACCGAAATTCAAATATTTACCCCAACTGATTTTAGGAACCGATAAAACGAACGATTAGAGTTAACGCTACTGCACACTTGCGCCTCGAATTAACAGCTAACATGGTTGTAATAAGTCACCCACCCGACAGAAGGAAGAAAACAGAAAATTATTAGTACCTTTCACACAAAAAAAACACTGTAATTATCTTCAGCCAGTTTCTTTCTATTCGAAATCAAAGATGAATAAATAAAAAAGTGGTTTCACTGAGGACACTTACCGGTCAAAATGGAAATAGAAAGTATAGAACCGAAATACTCTACAGAACTTTTCAAAAACTGTGAGTCCAACAACCAACGCGAAAGAAAAACAACATTACTCCAGAATTCCTAAAAGGTTAATTTATTTAAGACATCGATCAGCTGTTGTTATAAACACGCGAGACTGTGATACTAGCGCCTCAAGATTATTTCACCAGCAGAACGAACTAACAAAGGTCCTTTCTTATACGAGTTGGTAAGGGTTGCTGAAGATGTAAAATTTGCGAACTGCAAGCACGCTTCGGTCAATGCGACAAATGGTAAACATCTCGCTACTTCGTTCTAGGTTCATGCTATGGAAGAAGGTTGTTCATATAGATCTGGATATTTTAAGTTCCAAGAATACCTTGTATCGTACAGATCTATTCTGTGCTGATGAGTCCTAATAAGAACGAAATGACCATCCATAGATGCTCTGTTTGATACTACTTCCTTGCTGAGATTAGCCCCGAAGTATGAGTTTAATAATGGTTGATTTTAATCGATTAATATTATTCTCGACTTATATTGTTTATTGATTTTTATGGCGATGCTATACGCATGAAATTTCTTTCACTTGTTGAAATCAGTATTTCATATTTTAATGTGATCTCAGATGTCCAGAAGAAATGGTAGGTTCACTGTTCTGCTTTTGTTCCAGACATGATCGCGACAAAATCTGAGATGCTAGAGTGCGCTGAACAAAATAAAATAGCTTCGTTAAAATCTGGTGGTTTTCCACGTTGCCAACCCTCAAACAATTACTTTGAGTTGGAAGCATTCAGTTTCAATCGCAATTATGGAAGTAATGAAGTGGACATAATTCTTGGTCTGAATTTTCGTCAGCGGTTTGCAAATCAGCTATGGCTGGTTCGGATCTAGGAAAGTGGGTAATAACTGGCCCTGGAGATCGTTCAAACGATCTGTATTCACGAGATTCTCAGTTTGGCAAATTGTTTTTCCATTATTGCCGCAATTATTTCGAATATCGGGCTGAATATAAGTCGGAAAATTGGACAGGGTGAGGTGGTGGTAACGCCTACAAAAAGTTAAGTTTCTGTGGGATAAATTTAGGCTTTCACTCGGTCAGTGGGTGAGGAAGAGTAGCCACTGAAATTTACTGACTTGGCGTATGTAGCTTTAGCATACGTATGCTCTGTTGAAAGCAGTTTCATTATTTTTACTTTTTGAAGTTGAAATCTGGGCTTCGCTGAACAAAATGAAGTAGCTTCGTTAAGGCGGTTCCAGTATGTAATAAAACTGTTACATAGCAATGTTGAATAACTTTTTAGAGAAATTCAATTGAAAAAGTTATATAACACAATGTTATACAACATTTCTTTTGCTATATAGCAACTTTTATGTTATTTGTTGGGTGTCGGTAAAGATCAAAGAAAGTTATACAGGGTGTCCCGGGAAGAATGCGACAAAAGGATACCATGAATCAAGTACATCAGGGAGGACTCTCATCAACAGGTTTTAATCGTTTGAGGGCCTTCGTTTGGAATATACAGGGTGATATTCATTTGATGGCTGAAATTTCAAAGTTGAATAACTTTTGAACTATCGATGACTATGATTGAAGAAATCAGATCCGGACTAGCAAAATTTTGAACTTTTTCTATTTTCATGAATATTGAAAAACCCTGTACATTATGTTTTTATTACATTTTCGTAACCACAAAGAATCAATCATTGATGAAAATTCTAAATCTCTGCTTGGCACGGTCATACAGGGTGATCAAGAATTGAGCAAAAAACATTACCTCATGAGTGAAATTTCAAAGTTTAATAACTCTTGAATTATTGGAACGAAATATTTCAAATTTGGGAGTTTTATCACCCTTTACGATTGCCATCTTTCAATATTTTAGAAATTGAATAAATCAGATCCGGACTAGCAAAATTTTGGACTTTTTCTATTTCCATGAATATAGGAACGTGAACATTTTTTTTCATTTTTGTAACCGCAAAGAATCGATTAATGAGAAAATTTAAATCCTCTGCTTGGCACTGTCATACAGGGTGATCAAGAAGTGAGCAAAAAACATTACCTCATGAGTGAAATTTCAAACTTCGATAACTCCTAATTTATTCGACCGAATGATTTCAAATTTGAAAGTTTTGTCACTCTTTACGATTGCCATCTGTCAATATTTCTGAATTTGAATAAATCAGATCCGGACTAGAAAAATTTCAGATATTCTCAATTTTTGTTGATAGTGTATCACCCTGTACGTGATCATTATGTTTTTTTTTTCATTTTAGTAACCATAAAGAATCAATTAATGAGAAAAATTTAAAATCTCTGCTTGGCACTGTCATACAGGGTGATATAGGAACATGATCTCATAAGTTAAATTTCATAGTTTGATAAATCTTGATTTATCTGTGAATTTACTTCGAATTTTACTGTTCTGTCACTCTTCAATACTGCCTTCCTTGAAAGTTTCCTCAAATTGACGGACAACTCTTCAACTTGCTTCAAAATGTATTGAAATGATTGAATGCTAATTTGTTCAATTCCGGAACTGAAAATTTTTCCATTCAATTTGTTTTTTAGATAGAATATTTCCAACTTATTTGCTGTTTATCGTTTTAGAGTGAAGGGTGAACACTCTTTTTTTTATTTGATTTCTTGATCTGAACTCTCTACCTAAACATTAGTATTCGTTTTCAGTCATAAAAGGAAGGGCGACAAAACTATAGAATTTTAAATAATATTTATTATCGAGTACAGATTCTTTCAGGGGTACGTTTATTGATCGCCATGTATAAAGTTGCCGAGCAGAGATTTTAAATTTTCATTATGAACGGATTCTTTGTAGTCACGATAACGAAAAAAACATAATGCTCGCGTAGAGGGTGTTCCAATATTCACGGAAATAGAGAAAGTCTGAAATTTTTCTAGTCCGGATCTGATTTATTCAATTTCAGAAATATTGAAAGATGGCAACCGCAAAGGGTGACAAAACTTTCAAATTTGAAATCATTCGGTCGAAAAATTTGAGAGTTATCAAAGTTTGAAATTTCACTCATGAGGTAATGTTTTTTGCTCACTTCTTGATCGTGCCAAGCAGAGATTTTGAATTTTCTCATTAAATGATTCTTTGCGGTTACGAAAATGAAATAAAAACAAAGTGTTCACCTACAGGGTGTTCTAATATTTATGAAAATAGAAAAAATCCAAAATTTTTCTAGTCCGGATCTGATTTATTCAATTTCTTATATATTGAAAGATGGCAATCGTAAAGGGTGACAAAACTCCCAAATTTGAAATAATTCGGTCTAAAGCCGGATTTAGACGAAGCGCACCCACTCGCGAGTCAAACCTCGCCACCTACTCGCACACCAAAACTCATCCTCGCGCCAGTGTTTACACGAGACTTGACCAGACTCGACTAGCTCCAGAAGCTTGTTCAAACGACACAGCGAGGCTTCTTTGATGCGCGACTGAAAACCGACCGGCAATGGCTCAACCCGGGGACGAGGGGCCTCATGGCGAGGAGCATGTTTACACTATGCGAGGGAGCGGAAACGAGGCTGGTGCGCGAGTAGGTGCGCTTCGTCTAAACCCAGCTTTATAATTCAAGAGTTATTGAACTTTGAAATTCCACTCATGAGGTAATGTTTTTTGATCACTTCTTGATCACCCTGTATGGCCGTGCCAAGCAGACATTTTGAATTTTTTTCATTGATTTATTCTTTGTGGTTACGAAAATGAAATAAAAACGTAGTGTTCACCTACAAGGTGTTCCAATATTCATGAAAACAGAAAAAGTCCAAAATTTTTCTTGTCCGGATCTGATTTATTCTAATTCTGTAATATTGAAAGATGGCAATCGTAGAGGGTGACAAAGCTTCCGAATTTGAAATAATTCGGTCGAATAGTTTGAGAGTTATTGAACTTTGAAATTTCAGTCATAAGATGAATATCAGCCTCTATATCCCAAACGAAGGCACTCAAACGATTAAGACCTCTTGTTGCGAGTCCTCCTTGATGTCCTTGATTTATGGTTTTCGTTTGTCGCATTCTTCCCGGGACACCCTGTAAAACTTTGTTAGGGTGGCCGGACGATTGAAGTCCATAAAAAAACCGGTCCCTCATATCATGGGGTATTCGAATCACCCCCATATAATATATAGTATGTTATCCGATTTTTCACGGTTTCCGAGTTATGAATTTTTTTATGAAATCTGAGAATTTTCAACTTGAACATCTGCAAAAATTTAAAAAAAAAAGTACAAGACTTTTCTGATATTTCTTTGTTGTAAATAGATCGCCATAAATTGTACTTTTATACATAAAATAGCCAGCATCGTAACTTTTATATCATAACTTGATCAGAAAAATCTTAAAATGGCAAAAAATAATTTTTGAGTAAACGTCTAGTTCTTTGATTTTTTCCACCTCGCTGACTTTGAAGGCTAATTCTAGCAAAAGTAGACTGTTGAGTACCATTTTTTATTAATGATTTTGAAAGCTGAGTTTTGAGCGCAGTTTTTAAGCCTGCTAAGAAACCATTAAGTAACCTGTTTACATTTTTAATTTAAATTTGAAAATTTAGATCATGATCCAAAATACGTAACTTTCTCACTTGAGACCAACATTTCCATAATTTTTATCAAAGTTACGATGCTGGTTATTTTATGTATAAAAGTACAATTCATGGCGATCTATTTACAACAAAAAAATATCAGAAAAGTCTTGTACTTTTTTTTTAATTTTGAAAATGTTCAAGTTGAAAATTCTCAGATTTCATAAAAAAAATCATAACTCGGTAACCGTGAAAAATCGGATAACATACATGGGGGTAATTCGAATACCTCATGACCTGAGGGACCTGTTTTTTTATGGACGTCAATCGTCCGGCCACCCTGTATAACACGCCGCAACTTGTCCACACTTGTGTTATTAAACATTTACTGCAGCGCCAGCCAGCCAGCCAGCGCATCGGCGATTGAATTTAGTATTGCCAGAACTCGACTTAGAAATTTTCAATAAATAGCTCAAACTTTGGTAGGAAACACCATTTGCTAAGAATCTCAACGTAACCGCCAATCTTTCTTTAACTGGTATTGCATCTCGAAATGTCGTGTCTCTTTGCCTATTTTATGGTCGATTTGATTTATCAGGTATTCGAAATCAGAACTTGTCATCCTTAAGAATTTTTTTTTGCCATCACATTTTATGTCCTCTGTCAATGGGTCTACGTCATCCATTGATATCCTTCAAAAGAGTTGTTCCTCTAGTTGTCTAGTTCTCAACGATGACCGTAGCCAAAATCTCTGTTTAGATTTCACTCGTCGCCTACATTAAATCACGCAAGCTGCTGCTGACAAAATGGCATCCTCTACGTTTCAGGTCATTTTCAATACTACAGATGCCACTGCTTCCAGATGAGCACTTTTGCTTAGTTTTATTTTGTTACATAGTCTGGATGTTTTTGCTATTTTATAACAAGTTATATGACAAAGTTGTATAACACATTTGTTGTAGAACTTTGTTAATAACATGTTTTGTTACATAGTCTGCACGGCTTTAAAATCAGGTGGTTGTCCACGTTACCAACCCTCAAACAATTACTTCGAGTAGAAAGGCATTCAGTTTCAATCGCAATTATGGAAGTAATGAGGTGGAAATAATTCTTGGTCTGAATTATCGTCAGCGGTTTGCAAAGTGGGTAATAACTGGCTCTGGAGATCGTTCAAACGATCCGTAGGTATTCACTGGATTCTCTGTCTGGCAAATTGTTTTTCCCTTATTGCCGTAATTATTTTGAATATCGGGTTGAATATCAGTCGTAAAATTAGACAGGGTGAGGTGATGGTAACTCCTACAAAATGATGAGTTCCTGTGGGATAAATTTGGGCTTTTAGTGGGTCATTGAGTGAGGAAGAGTAGCCACGGAAACATAGATTTACAGTTTATTTTATGACATGAGATACGAGGTGTTGAAATTTAAAGAAAATATTGGGTTTTTGAAAATATTCTCGACACAGTACACGACTGTTTCTTTCAATTTGAAGTTATTCTTAATTTTCACCAGTAGCGTCCGTACAGTTTTCTGTCCGAATAAATTTGGTGGAAAAAAATGGTAGATACACCAATGCATTTTTCAAAGTTTGAGTTTCTTTCGTAAAGTGGATTATTCTTTGACGATGTTGGAAGTAATCAACTCGCTTGACTGAAATCGCATTTTATTCTATGTCAGAAAGTTTTCGTCGCAAGTAAAAATTTCAAAAAACCACTACACTGTGAATTATGTGGTGACTAGGAAAATAATTTCAAATTTGAAAAAATATTGGCCTACAATTTTTTTCACAGAAATTATTGGGACAGAAGTGTTGAAAATTGAAAATAATTCTTTTCTAAGCACTAAGCCATCTCAAAAAATTCTAGAAGCGCTAAACATCGCCTGGGAGCACAGTCATTATGAGCACAAAAGTGCTTCGAGTGCTTTCACGAGCACTAAGCACAAGGCTTCGGCACAGCTGACCGAGAAACTATCTACAGTACGTTTCCACCTTGCTCGCGGCTTCAAATTCTAGTGCATGCGGCCGAGCGTCATCCAGAGTTCTGGGCCAGGTCGATCGCAGCGTCTGATGGGACACCATATCTCTCCAGTCATCAACGAAGGTCTGGATAGCGAGTTGTTTTAGGAAGCTATTCGGTGCTGTAGGATATGCCAGTCTTACCAACCTTGTCTGCTTCGAGTTCCTACAAAGTTTCTGCGCTCTTCTGTTGGCGACTCTTGATCTGCGTCTGATATACTTGTTGGAAGTGGGCTTCATCATATATCATCTGCAGTTTAGTTATCAAAGCCTCGTTACTTCCTTGTTTGCTAACTGTAATAGTCTGGAGTATATTCAGTGCTTCCCCTCCAATGCCACAACCAAGACAGTCAAGTTTCTATCCATCATCATATCCATTGGCATTCGCAGCTGATGCGAATTGCTTTTGGTATGTGCGCCAAGGTGTTTTGATGTAAGAGGTTGGTTGTTTGATCTTTTTTCGTCTAGTTTGCCCCTCTCCTCCAGTTTGACAGTACCATGGTTGCTGAACTTCCTGGTCAGTCGCTCTTCCATTGCTTTCATATGTTCTTCCATTGTTTTCGCATGTTCTTCGGAATGTTCATGCATTTTCTTTCCCCAATTTTTCCTGCATTTCCTCTTCCATAGCACCCAATCTTTCTTCCATATGATCCAATCTTCCTTCTATATTTCCGACTTCATCTTCCAGCCTAGAAAAATTGTTTCGTAACTCATTTTCCATAACCGTCAAGTTATCTACCAAAATATCTTCCATTCTCTAAGTGTTTCACTACCTTCTCATAGTAGTTTCATTTTCCTAGAAATCTCTTTCATTTTTTCATTAATTATTCTAGAATTTTATTTCATTTTCCGACAATGTAAAATTTTCATGCTCATCTGTTCGAAAGCTTGCTTGAAAAATTCCATACTCGCCTGATCCATTTTTCTCGCTTGTGATCTCGTTATCGGCATTCAACAAGCTCCACAATGAAGTCCACAATTAAAGCAACGCTGCAATTCAATTTACCCCACACCTGATACCAATGTAACGTTTTTCTCGGGATTAATCAAATTTCTTCTGTGCTGTATGTCCAATTAATATACACAATTACTTATCCTACTAATTTATTTACAACAACTTAGACTCATTCATTTACAATAACCTACACTAGTTTATTTACATACTCTCAGATTAATATTCACTTCGAAACAGTTCAGTATAAGCGTAGTATCACAACTGAGCTCTATCACTATAACTGTAACTAACTATGAGTCCAATGAGCGCGCCTTTATATATGACACGTCCCTGTTCTAGAACTATCTACACAACATTTCTGGGGGTTTCGGTTTTTCGTTCTTTTTTCCTTCGCTCCCCTCGCCAAAGATTATTATTCATTCCAGATTCAAATTAGAACAATTATTAAACTACATTCTGTGTACTATTTTCAAAACATCTTAGGTGGTGAAGGCCTTAGGTCCAGCACATGCCAATTGGTCCATTTTTTACTGCGTTCTCATTAAAAATTAACATTCTAAACATCTGGGGGATTTTTCGAAAAATATCATGATTTTGGGGGAAAATTTGGTATCATCTGGGGTATTTTCAATGAAGCAACTTGGTAACCCTGTCTGTCGCATTCCTAATTGATAGATAGAGAGGTCATAGCGATAAGAGGGCTTACAGGTTTTCTTCACTTCATACTCTCCTGAAATGAACTATAGGCTAGTCTAGAATATTCCCTATGCTTTTTGTGCTCTAAACAACGTCATCGTTTCAGAGCGACAGGACCGCATTCAGGGGAAATTCGCACATTACAGTATATTTGTGCATAATAAAAGCTTAATTCTATACTCGAACATGAACCGCGTATTATGCGTATATTCCTGCAATGAACACACAGTTCAGTAAATTATAAATATTTCTTTTATTTTAATACATACGGGGTCTTTAAAAATTATCGTAGGTTGCTTCGGAATTTTTTTATTTTATGGTTTCTTATGCAAAGTCTACAAATTTATAATTCCAGTCACATTATTCAATTTCTTTCGGAATGACTAGCATAATTTCACAGTATCGTTTGTTAAAATTAAAGTTTACATAAGAATATTAATATCTATATTAGTCTAACGCCAACGGCGCTTTATAATCATTTGAAGAGACCCTGTACATTGGATTGGGAAAACTGGAATTGTGTGGTAGTTTCAAGAAGTTGTCTCAATCATTCTAGTTCTACATTGACGGTGGCAGCAGATTCATCCCAAAGATCGGAATATATTTTGTCGTATATTAGTAATAACATAATTCGTTACGAACTGCTTTCTTCATCCAAATAAATTTTGTGGTAGAGCCAAAATCGAAACGATCCCAGTTGCTGGAGTTTATGGCACGTCATAAAACAGACCACAAAGAATGAATCTTGAACCTCAATTTTTTCTCCAACCAAAACGCATTCTTGATAAATGAATGTGTGAAGTGGGTATTTTCTCTAAAAAATATTCACAACTTTATATTTATTTATTTCAGGTGAAGAGTACACCGTTTTCGTGCCAACAGACCACGCATTTCAACGATGGCACCCTATAGACTGGGGCTTTTACCCATTCAGTGTTCCAGAATTCACGGAAAGTGTGATCACAAACCATTTTGTGCGAGGCCGACTTAAACAAGATAACATGAAAGATGGTGAGATGGTTAAAACCTTAGGAGGCAAAGAAATCGTCTTCAAAAAATCTCGTAAGTATTTAACACGGTCTAATTTCACTAACGAAATATACAAGTAAGATCCAAATAGCTAGTGCAAAGATTGTTAACCCTCTATTGCATGAATTATCGAATTGAAAAGGAAAAACTTATTTTCTGTTTTAATATGTTTCATGTAGGCTTTTTAGACAGAATAAAAAAAATTGAAAAAGCCCTAAGCAGGAGCTTTTGAGCGCACGTTTTTTGGTATAGCAATAAGACTATTACCTCAAAATTTTATATGGGATTTGAAATTGATACAAAATATATAAATGCAGAATATCAGCACAATCTGAATTATTCAAAAAATGAAATAGGTATGTAAAAAATAAATAATTACAAAAATTAAATTCTATGGTTCTGTTTTCGTTCTCAAAATAAATTTTACTCGAATCGGATATTCTGTTATGAAAATACAACGATTCTTCTTTCAATATTCCATTGAATTTTTTATGGTTCTGTTAACACTATGACCAGAAAATTGTACATGAAGATTCACTGAGATTCAGTTATTCAGTATATCAATCTTTATTCACAGAAAAAATTTCACTCGAATCGGGTATCCTGTTATGGAAATATAAAGATTTTTTTTCGATATTCCAATTGAATTTTCTATGGTTCTGTTAAAACTATGGCCACGAAATTTTGCATAAGGCTTGTCATCGGCATCTTGCATTTGACCGTAACATTTCATTCCGATTGGTTTCATATTCTCTGAGATATTGAGGAACAAAAATGTTGAATGGCCATACTTTATGGAACACCCTGTATGATTTGGCTGGTTAACGAACTTAACCGAGCCATTTGGAACTCGAACTCATCCTGAAAATTTCAAGGGCAGAATTGTATTTGACTTCAAATTCGTCATCAGGGAGTCTAACCCTATCGTTTGAGAGCATTTTCGACTCAAAATTAAAAAATTACAGACATTTGGGCAAAGCGATATAACACTCGTTTAAGTAGAACGAGCGCTCAAAAATAAAACATGAAAAAAGTGTTTCTAACTAGATAAAATAGCAGCTTAGTTTGGCTTCCCCTTTATTAACATCTTTTTAAAGACTGCCATTTTCAACTTCCTATCCACAAGAAGGAAACTCTCTGAAACAATTTCTCTTCTCATTTAGGCAGAGAAAAACCTCAATTTTCACAATTTGTTAGAGAACGAAAAGAACAATAATTGTTGTGGCTTAATTGACGATTCATTTGATGAAACAGTAAATCGTCGATTTAGTTCAAACGTACTGAATCTAGAGGTAGGTCTTGCACTTCTGCTGGGGTTTTCTTTATAGGTAGAAGAAGCTGTTTCGCCATCGGAAGAATATGCATCGGATGGTGGAATTATTGTAGGTTCTTTTTCAGCCTCTCTGAAAGTATAAATGAGTGAAATTATTTGAATTTATTCGATTGCATATAGAAAAAAATCTCTTCCCTGAAATAAAAAATATCCTGAAAAATCAAAATATCAATGTTCGAATAAAATTACTCTATATAAGGAAGCCCCAAAAAATTTTTCTGAAGATTAGAATATTTATTCTGAATGAAATAACAGATATGATGTGGCCAATTCTGCTTCATCGCACATTATTCAGAAAAAAGCCTTAACAATCCTTTTGTTGAATTCCAATAATGAAAATGATAAAGCACATTAGCCGAACAAATAGTTACCTGGGCTATGTAAAGTTGAATCATTTTCTTCACCAATCAACTTTTTAATGTTTTTGCTCTAAAGCTGGGAATAGAAAGATATACTCTGCTTTGAATACTGCAGTATTGGGATAAAATTAGATGAGATTTTATTCGATTGGCACAGCTATTCTGCCTTTTTCCAGTGTTACCAATGAATGTGCGGTACTATACTACGTTTTTCCCAGCATTCGAAAGTTCCAAGTTGATTATTTTTCTGCGAGAATTGTATCATAACAGATAACGTGAGTGTCTTGCCACCAAGCATAGTAAGTCTAGTTAGCACACTGCATTGGCTAATCTATATTCTATGGTTTCTATGGCCAATCCACATAAGCAACAGCCCTAGTTTAAATGCGAACGTCAGCCTTCTCAAAGATTTATCCTTATGTAACTTATCAACCACACTGATCAGGTTACGATGATTGGGAAAAAATTGAGAAAAACACTTACTGGATTAACACATCAGGTCAACTACAAACAAAGAGCCTGATAATAACTTCGAAAGAGAAGGCTCAACAGGAGTGGAGGTTGCTTACTTAGCTTCTTACAGGTCAGTGTTTTGTGACATACCATCTGCAGAAAATCGGAAATGAAAACTCCGATATATGTTGGGTATGTGGATCGGCCACAGAAACCACCAAGCACATATTGTGCCAATGCAATGTATTGGCGTAAACCAGACTCACCTACTGTAGTTGGTGGCGTCACCTTGATGCCAGCAGACATAAGAGCGAAGGACGTTCGATTCCACAATATAATCAATCAAGATCTATCTGTTTATTCCATCATTTTTGAAGTAGCTGTACTGTGACAGAACTCATACCAAATTTGAAAGGTTTCTTTTGAAGGCACTTCTTCCCAAATATAAAAAATATGTTTGTACTGAAGAAGAAATTACTAAACTCATAATACATATTGACTTGATATACATTAGCTAATTCGAACATTGATTTTCAGCTATGTTAACAGTGAATGGAGCCACAGTGGTAAAAGGTGACACTCCTGTTGCCAAAGGTAACATAATGTTCATCGGCGAAGTCCTCTTCGTAAGCGAATCAATTGTCTCTAAATTACATCAGCAGCACAGGGATAAGGAGACTCCGCCTCTACTAGCCTTTCCCTGGTTTGGAGCTCAATTCCTATCACATGCTTTTCTAGCCTTGGAGAGGGATAGGCGGTTCTCGCATATCACAAGGTTCCTAAACTTAGCTGACTTAGCTCCTCATGTTTCTGGAACTGGATACACATTCTTTGTGCCGACTGACACTGCCTTCGAAGAATTGGGTTTGGATAAAATGCCGGACAATTATTTATCGAATGGGCAAGGTTTAGAGATCTTGCTGAATCATTTTGTAAAGGGTCGATTGTATAATAAAGATCTTTCTGACGGTGTCAAACTAACGACTTTGGGTAACAAGACGATCACAGTTAGGAGAAAAGGTGAGATTAATTAACATATTTTTTATTAATTAAATTTATTACATTTTCACTCGAGGCATCATCCGGCACACTTTCTGTCTGTACGTTTGCATGAGGTGTCAGATGTCAGTACATATCTGCATAGTAATAAAGTAGTCCTTATATTCAAATCATTATCTAGAAATTGATTGTAACGTTGAAATGTGTTATTACTATGTTCTTTCGATATGGGGTCTTTAATCTATTTAAAAAGTTATTAAATGATTTTTGCTTTTCCTTTAATTATTTTATTATCTGTGCGATGATATTCAATATTTGAACTGTGGATCTGTTAAGTGCCAAGTAGGATTTGGTTCATATACTTAGGTGGCTCAAGTCAGAACCAAATTATTTGTTTAGGGCTTTATGAGTAAAATATGAGGTAACTGCAATTGCGTTTTGCTTGAGAGGTTGGTAGTTTCATAAGGTCTTGAGAATGTTCGTTAGATGGTCTGTATCTTACGTTTGGTATTGTTGTCGCTGTCCTTTAGATATATTCCAACATCTTATAATTCGTTGTAAAGCTCGAAAACCAGTTACCGGAAACATTCCTCATTTGGATTTTCTATTTCAATCACAAGGTGGTTGATCACAACAGATATGTGGTAGATTTACATTAACTCATATACCTACTTTTTTTATTTCTTTACCGACTATTATCTAGTAATCACACGATATTATATATTTTATGCATTCAACATATCATTTTGGTGAATATTCCTTTGGTAAGCGATGGAAATGTTACCAACCATTGTTAACACGTTGACTGCCAACTACGAGATAACTCGTAGATGGCTTTCTCTTTCAGGACGCCAACTACGAGTTATCTCGTACTGTATTTATTTGCCATAATTGAGTGACCACGAACAAACTCGTAGTTTATCAGGATTAATATAGATATATGGCTTCTGGGAAGAGAACAAGAAATCAAGGCTGGCGCGCATGAACAGAAAATTTTTTCAAATAGTAACAAAAAATGTTATTCTAAAAAAAATTACTCAAAACAAGGAAACAATGGATTTATTGTTGGTGAAACTTCTTGAAACAATCTTCCACACATAGGGCTGGCTTTTCTTCACAGACTGGACAAAAATAGCGCGATTCGCGGCGTTTTCCTGCTTGGGTGCATATACGACATGGCTTTGTCGGACGCTGTTTTTTTTCGGTAGGTGGCAGACTCTCTAGGTAATGGAACTCTAATCTAGTCTTTTTCCGAGCTGGGTAAAGATCTTCATTCTCCTCTCCAACCAACGCGATGACGAATTCTTCTCTAAACCTTATCAGTTTCATTTTAGAAGAAGTTACTTTTTGAAAAATTTTGTGCGCATTCTGTATATATATCTCTATAATATGTAGTGAAACCTTTTTGGGCCATCTGATAGTCTTCCTGAGAGATGTGTAGTACGACAGCATTTGATCTGATCGGTCAATACCAGACATTCCTTGATTGTAGTCTCGAACTATATTCGGTTTTTTAGAAAGTCTTCCATTGCGATTGGCCACATCCACCATTTCAACAACATGCATGTTTGAAATGCAAAGGACATCTCGTTTGTCTTTCCATTTGCAAACAGTAACAGGACCATTTCGCTTCCAAATACACTCCCCTTTTTTCAGTTTATGAGTTACCACATCTCTGGGGTTTCCCTTTCTGTTATTTCGTAGGGTTCCACACACATAAGTTTTTCGTGCATTTAGCAGTTTCGTAAGAGTAACTGAATTATAAAAATTATCCATGTACACCGTGTATCCTTTATCGAGATAGCCCTCAAGTAAATATAATACAACTTCAGAAGTGTGGCCTAAATTATTGTCAGTTTCCTCAGATTTTCCGGTGTAAACCTTTATTTTCATTACAAGGCCATCAGACTCGCAAAGTTCATATAGTTTTACACCGTATTTGTGTTTTTTATTTTTGATATACTGACGGAAATGTAATCTTCCACGCCACAGCATCATGGATTCGTCAATGCAAATATTTTTATCCGGTACATAGTTTTCACGCATTATATTATTGAAATGATTTAGTATTGGTCTCACCTTGTATAATCTATCGGCAGATGGTCTGGAGTTATCAACCAAATGAAAATAACGAAGTAACAACTGGAATCGATTTCGACTCATTTTCGACCGCCAAAAACTCACATTATATAACTTGTTTGTGCTCCAGTAATGTTCAATTGATGGAAAAGAACAAGGCCCCATTTGTAACAAAAGTCCGATAAAAACTTTCATCTCTGCAGAAGTAACATCGGTCCACTTGGACACCCTGTTAGATTTTTTTATATTTTTACGTTCTGCAATTTCTTGTGAAGCATATAAATTCGTTTGTTCGACGAGTAATGCTAGAAACTCTTCCGAAAAAAATAAGTCTACCAGCGTTTGTACTGTAAAATTTGTCGTATCCAATTTCACACCAACATTTTCTTGGAAAATGAATAATTCAGGATCTTGCGGAATGTCTGTCCACAAATCATCATTCGCATTTGATGTTGATTGAGAATCACAGTCATCACCATCAGATTCAGGAACAACTTCACTTTTTGAGACGACTTCATCGCTACTAATATTTGAATTATCAGAAGGTTGATAATCACTACTGTCGTTAGTATCGTTACCATAGTCAATTTCATCTAATTCTGAATCACTCAGGTTATCAACGTAGTACTCAAGTTGTTTTTGTGACAATGGTCGCTTCTTTTTATCCATATTGCGTTCTTGATAACAACACACGCAAGAAAGGCGCTAACGAGATGCACTCGACAATATCTTAGACACTACTGACGAATATAAATGCATTATCTCTGATCAGTATCTAGGATTCCGCTCTAGCGAAGCGGCAGGTCTAAGCGTGTCGGGGTGCGAATTAACTCGTAGTTGGCCTCCGCGAAGAGATTCTTTTTGCGGACGCCAACTACGAGATGATTCGTAAGACCTTTTTTTCGAAAAAAATACATTTTCTATAAATTTTGGTGCTAACTATGGACTATAATTACTGTTTTGAGTAGGATAACATGATTAACTCATTTTGGCTTTTTTGGCCAGAATTCGGAAATTGGCCGTGGCAGTCAACGTGTTAACATGATTTATTCAATTCCTCTGTTTATCCTCAATAGACTTCGAGATCTAATAAATTGAATCCGATCAGTTTCAATTTCGACTCAGACATTGAATAAAACATATTTTCCTTTGAATAAACTTATTGTGATATTTATACAGTTGAATCCCATATAATCAAGATTATAAGTATAATTAACTGTTGTTTACAATGTTTACACTATTTGAATATCTCGTGCCAGTCGCCATTTGCCTCCATTACGTCACAGCATAGATACAAAAATGGCTACCATTTCATAACCCCCTCATTAAAGAACCCTGAATATACACATATTAATTTATTTCAATAAATACCATCATTATGTTGTCATGAATATTATTGAACGTGTCCGAACAAAATTGAAGAAAGCCCTGACGAGAAGTTAGTAGCTTTTGTTCGCTTGTTCAAATCGAAAAAATAATTATTCAAATTCGAATATCCCGAAATCCTAATTGAATAATTAGTTTTGAAAATATTCGGATTGTAAAATTTCATATTATTTTTAGGGAAAATCTATTCGGTCATTAATGATATTATAGACGCTAATTTACCCTGGTAATTATCCTGTTTTTAGCTTGTGCTGTTTGAAAGTCAGAGTTTTTTTATTTCTTTTTCGAACGGTATCCAGTAGATTTTGCACAAGATACTTCACAGTTTACAGTACCTATCTAAAGGTCATGTCAGTAATTGAACTTTCCATCCATCACTTGGTTACCAGTATTAGTCATCCAGTTAGTTTACGAATGCAAAATGTCACTTAAGGCACTGGGATCAAATAATCAGGTCAACCTCATTTGGGTGCCTGGTCATTTTGGAGTGCAAGGTAATGAAAACGCTGGGGAGGAGGGATTAACCCCCTTTCTTCAATGGACCAGAACAATTCTGCGGCTTCCCAAGAAGCCACAAAGCAATGGCGGTTAAAGATTGGAAACAAAAGAGGAAGACCAGATCCTGATAAATGATCGAAGGACAAAGACAGGCTAAGTTATTCCTCTCGTACTCAACGAGCTGGACTAAAAAAATTCTCTCACTTAGTAAATCAGAACTGAGGAAACTCATAGACATGCTCAGGGGAGAGCGTCCCATGAATCATCATCGGGACATGGGAAAGGTTCCTGACGGTGCCTGTCCCTTCTGCCAAAAAGCCACAGACAGCTGAATACCTGCCATGCAAATGTGAAGCTGTCCTTGGGGGAAGGCTGAGACATCTTGGCTCATATTTTTCAAAACCGGAACAAAGTAAGGAAAGTAGTGAAGTCTATCGAGGCCTTGCTACCTGACTGGTAAAGCGCGGGATTGCACAATAGATCTTTAGGTCAAGGTGTCAACAAGGTTTAGCATAGCTTCATTTCTCCCATTTTATTCAATTTCAAATTTAAGTTCAAATAGATAATGATCACATTTTTATATCTGTATTATCTCAAAGTAATAAACATATGTTTAATACACAGCGAACTAAAACGTTCATACATTAATTGTCCACAACACATCGTAACGGATAGCAGGCAAACCGCTTAGCGAAGGAGGCTCGCCTCCATGAGTCTAGTTTCGTTAAAATGTAACATTTCATACTTCTTCAAATGAACGGTGAGGGAACCACTCAAAATTCAAGCTGTAGATTACGTGTCGGAGGCCCGGTTCCGCAGTATTATTTCCGCTTCTAGGCGAACGAGCTTAGCCGAAACTGAACGTCCGAGCGGCCCGAATCAACCCCGGCGATCGTGGATGAAGATCAGCTATTATTTTGATTCCCTCCCTTTTTATTAACGAAGTATTAATCATCTCAGCGTGCCGTTTGTGGTATTTGTGACATTTTCAAAAGAAGTTTGGAGCTAAGATTTTAATATTTCAGCAAGAAAGATGGAAACAGAAACAAGATGTGAGAATTATTATGGAAGTCGTGAACTTAAAGAAACGCAAGATCCTGTAGGTTTTATTTTGAATAATAAATTCAGTGAATTTTTATAACTCAAATAATCAAGACACCTCGACTAGCAATGCCAAATTTAATTATTAATTCGGCTAGTAATCGTTCGTTCTGTGTTGAATGGTATGATAAATGCCAGTGGCTGACAGGAAGCCCATTTCGAAATAAATTATTTTGTTGGTTGCTCTCTGGTCTTCTCTGATTGACATCTCAAGAACCGCCACTGATATAATCTAATCTATTCTGTTAGCAGCCACAAAACACAGATACCATTTTCCAACAGTTCTGTTATAATGAAATTTATTTAATTTTTTGCTGGCCCATCATTGATTTATGATAACTTCAACTAACATTGCTCAATTTTTTTTACAGATAAGGTGAAAGTTAATGAGGCCACCATAGTGGAAAGTGAAGTTTTCGTTTATAATCTTGGAACAATGTTTTATATAGACAAAGTACTTTTTGTCACTCTTAATGATTTTCCATCAACTATCCAGTCTACCACCACGGAAAAATCCACCCAAAAGCCAATACCAACAACTACATCAGATACAGAAAGTATTCCAGATGAACTAGCTGAAAAAACTGGTCAACTCCCAGACATTTTGGTGTCTGATGATGCTTCAAAAAATGAGAGTCAAACAGAAGAAACAGATACAACAACACAAAGTGAAACAATCAAATAAAATTCTCGGAAAATTGATAAATATGAACATAGCAATAACGGAAATATTGAAACTTTCCAATTTAACATCATCTTCAATTTTAATTTGTGTCAAAACAATTTTGGCATGTTAGGTATGTGGGAAATAACAACCACGCGCTATATCATTAATTCGTGTCTCTCGATATCTGCTGTGGTCTAAAAATGTACATTTGTTAATTAAAATAATTGTAAGTAATTTGTAAGCTGTAAAAATACCCAAATATTTTTCTAGGAAATTTTCGTACAGTTGGAAATGTGTTAATCCAAAATATAACTCCTTTCATCAATATTTTGAAAAAATTGATCTCTTTTCTGATTTGTCTTTTCGATATAATTTAAATAATAGTTTTTCAAAATTTGAGATGTATACATTGAATTTTTAACATCAACTGAGTTGGTCAGCTGACCGTTTTCTTTCGACAAATGCTGAGATATACATTTCAGGTCAATTACAACATTAATTATGAAAAAATCATCTCCCTGGCAACACATTTTGAGTGAGATGCTGAATAATTCCTCATTAGCAAAGTACTTTTTCATTAGATGATATATTTTATTTTCATATCATTGCTTCAATGAGTAAATGTTTACTTTGGATTTTTAGTGACCGAAAAAGTGTATATAGTGTTTTACTGAACTATTTTATTAACCCTGCTATTTAATTCTGAATGAAATGACTGATAAACATTTAAATGATAACAAAATATTGTGAATTAAAATATATTTATATGAAAAAATTAACAAACTATCTGTTCATAAATATAACTAGTAAGTGGACGATGTTGTATTAGAAGCTTTATTACAATCAATGTTTAGAATAGAAATCGCATTATTTCCTGAAAACATGACATTGTTTATTTATTTACATAAATCAATTGTTATTTTAATACAAGCTCTTATTGTTAATAAATGTGGATCTTATCCTCAAAAAATTTGAACTTTTTCCATGATAGGTTTGGGGATCAAAAATCGAATAAAAAGCAAACGATAATTCAAATTTGAATATTCTGAGAGCAATAAAATTTGTCATATTTTACTCATATCGAGATACAATTTTTCTATTAACATCTCATATCTACTCGGGAAGGTTTAAGTTTTAAAGTCGTTCTTCCGAAAGTTATCGGGGTTGCGGGTTTGTTCCTAGGAGAACAGCGTGCTATCGTTTTGCCTAAATGTCAGTAAATTTTAGATGAGATATATCGAAAGCAACACAACAGCCTCCAAGGTTCATTCCTAAAATTAATATACGATATGAAGAACCACTAACCAGTATTGATACTTTTTGGGGTGGCTCAAGTACAGGGATACTTGTTTACGTGTTTCAGTTGTTTTGTTTCAATCGAACAAAACTACCCCCGGCGTTGTGATAATTCTACCTGATGATTTGATAGCACACTCTTCGAAAGGAGAATAAACCATTATAACTTGAATTTCTAGAGAAATGGTTCGCGATTTTATAATAATATCAATAAAATTGTAAAGAAACGAATGTATTTGAATTGAATTCAAGTACATCGCTTAGCAATCATCCAATTTATAAAGAAAATGATTTGATGAATTCAATATTGCACTAGGATTATTATCAATATGGGTGAAATATTGTTTTTAACTTATTCCACCCATCATTTTGTTTTTCTCAGTGATGGATTTATAAATCTCTATAAGGCAAATTTTCAAAGGCAGAAAAATAAAAAATAGTATAAGAAATATTGCTTTGGTTCAGCTACATTTCAGTTTAATTCAAGGTAGGCATGTCAGCCCAGTTATTCAGTTTATTTGTTTCTCATTTGTAAACGTCAGTTTCCAAAAACACAATATTAATCAAGAAAGTTTATTTTATCAAGTCACTAACTTGTAAAACTGACAGTTAACTTGTAAAATTTTTACAAGTTAGTAGTATTATTCACATTGAGATTTGTCAAGTACTCGCTTCTAATTCATTCATCCTTGTAATTTCAGAGTTCCTGGAACAAATGTATTTCTCAATAAACGTTCTCGAACTATTCGAAAACGATATTCGTACCTTGTTTTATTCGTATCTATTTGTTTTCCTTCTCAGAATTGCAAATATCCCAGAGGTTTTTTGACCTGTAAACTCACTGACAGTTTCACGTACTCGCTTCTAATTTCATTTATTCGTCTAATTTCATCGTTCCTGGAACGAATATTTTAGTAATAAACGTTATAAAAGTATTTAAAACGATATTCATGCCTTGTTTCATTTGGATCTGGGATTCTCGAAGGACTTCCCTCTCGTAAAGCCACTGACAGTTGTCATAATTTTCCGATGTCATAAATAATCATAAATAATGAAACTTACGACATTTGCGATAAATTCTTGAGATTTTTTTGGAATTTATCTAACCTTTTTACAAATGAGAAACAAATAAAATATAAAACAATACACGCAAGGTAACGGGTTTTACTGGCTCAAGGAGGTAACTGACTCGCCTGCAGCTCGTCAGTTATATCCTCCATTCGCCAGTAAAAACCCTCTTACCTTGCAAGTAATGTTATATACTATTGCAGTTCCTGCAAATACAATGGAAATACTTAGTTATTTGGATTCCGTAAACTATTATCTCTAAGGGAATTTCCGATTTGGCTTATTTCTCTCTTTTTACTTATTTTAGTTAAGTAGTTAAGTTAAAGTTAAGTTTTCTCCTATGCGTGCTATATAAGCTTAAGCAAATATTCCTGCTTGGCAGTTTATTCAAAGCAAGCTTCTAAAAGAGTTGAAAGTTGTGTTGTTTTGAAAGTGTTTTAGAAGTTTCAAAAGATGGCTCCGAAAAGAAGTGTAGTTTGGAATCACTTTGTGGATAAAGGCGAAGACAAAGCAGAGTGCAAAATCTGCCGAAATCTGTTTTTTTTAGTCCGGTGAGTTTAACTTGACAAAACATATCAAAAAACGCATAGCAGTGAATCTAGTTCCCAGTGAAGAAATTCCTGTGGATTTTACACATCACACAGAAAAAACAGCAGCATCAACCATTTTCCAGACAGTGACGGGTAATACATTCCCAACCACGGCAACATCTTCATTATCTACAAGATTGGGACAGTCTTCAATGTCTCAATTTTCCAATCCACTCCACTCTAATCGCATAATGAATTTATTCATATGGGACTTCCAACCGTTTGACGTATTTGAAGACAGGTGTTTTCGAACTGGTCATTTTATTGACCATGTTTTCCATTTAGAATCATTACTCCTAAAATGCAAAGTAGTAGAGAAGAGTCTACGTCAGTGAATTTGTCAGAAGGTGCAATAAGTATTTTGGGGTGGATGCTATGCGCATACTTTGAATGTGTTTGATCCAGAAATAAGTGCCGTAATTTCAAAAGTGAAAGCAATTGTGGCCAACTTCAAGCGAAGTGATGCGGCTAGCACTATATTGAAAAAATGCCAGGAACAAGCAGGGAAAGAAGTGAAAAGACCCATTCAAGATGTGACCACCCGGTGGAATTCCACATATTATATGTTGAAATAATTGATCGAAATAGAAGACGAAATAAAATGCGCAATAAGCAATTTTGATTCCAGAAAACTTCAAACATTGAGTGCTGGAGAATGGGATACCTGCAAGGCATTGGTAGTGTTGCTTCAGCCATGTAAAGAAGTTACTCGAGAAATAAGTGCCCAAAAATATGTAAGTGGTAATTCGGTGATACCTATTACAGTGGGACGCTTTAAACCTTATTATCATCAACGACGACTATCAAAAGATTAATATGCTAACGCGCCATTTCCTCGTTTTGTCGAAAAATGTTCTAACTGAAATTGATGCAATATTCGCTAATTTGGACAACAGAAAAATATCCAAAGTGTCAATGTTTTTGTACCCTCGTTATGAACTGTACTTTGAAAATCCTGTAACTGCAGAATATACTAAAAAATACGTAATGGGCCTAGTAACTACATTGATAAATGAAGAAACCGGAAACTTCTAATGCCGATACAGAAAAAAATGGATAGTTAGTTATGGAACCATTATGATACCCACATACAAAATGTTCGTCCAGCTGAAACGTCGAATAGAAGAGCGATCATTGAAGTACAACGATATATTGACGATAAGATTTTAAATCCAGGAGTTAATCCATTGAAATGGTGGAAAAACAATGCCAATAATTATCCCCATTTGTCCCAACTGGCAAAGATAAAACTGAATGGTACGGTTTTCAAGACGGCCATTCGAATCGCCAATGTTTTCTACATAAAAAAGATACTCCTGTTCCGGACGTCGACCGTTATCGTGAAAAATCAACTTTAAATGTTGAAAAACATGGTAATTTTTTCAAATATGTCGTTTTTTTCGAACTTTCTTACTGACAGTCAAACATGTTTTTCTAATTAAAAGTTGATTCTTCACGAAAACGGTCAATTTTTATGTTGAAAAACATGATCGAGTAGTTTCGGAGTTATTAACACTTGAAATTTTTTCGGAAATGTTTCACTATTTTCCCGATATTTCCGAAAACACACGTGCGAACACAAATACACTAACAAAATTTTGAGCCTTCTAAAGCTTCCACTGCAATGAAAATGGTATGAATAACATTCTAGAACATTTTTCTTTAAGAATACGTTACGTGTACGTTTGGATGAAAATAATCTGTTAGTTAGATACCTGTAATTCTATGAGAAAGGTACTACCGTCATTCACTCTAACTTATTTGTATGAATATGACAGAGACAGGTTACCGTTAATCATGGTATTTTTGTTTACATTGTGCCTGAAACATTTTTGGCTGAGCGCATCACATTTTTTCATGAATTCTTCAATTATCTCTTCGCGGTAGTGGCTTGAAATCAAACAGGAGAACACGAAAATGTTAATTTGTACCACTGGCGCAGCTAGGGGACAGGGGGCTTTGGTGCTGCAGCCAAAAAAAAATTCTAATAGTTTCAATTTTTTCTGAGTTCATTTTTTTTGCAACTATCGTACCTATTTGTTGTTTCATCCAGAATTGTTCAGTTCAGTTCAGCCCCGCAGAACAAAATCCTGGCTGCGCCATTGATTTGAACTAACGATAACTATTCGTTTTCGTTATTGTTCAAAGATGATTCATAAACAAAATGGAAGCAGTTATTTGTTTTTCTTTTGGTGTAAAAAGTAACTTGAATATTGAACATTTATTAACTTCTATATTTTCTTGACTAAGATAGGCCGCGACCTGCTGGTTTCACTAATATTGAAGAGGTGTGCATAGTGAATGCAAAGTCATCAAAATCTGATCTCGGCAGGACCCCGAGATCAAAAAAATTACCCAAAATTAAGAAAGGTCTCCACAATCAATATTTTGAACAGTCTATTTTCATTAGTTCTGCTCAGAATCAAAGTGATACAACTAAAGTCCATAGAACAATTTTAAGTTCATCGTTAAGCGTTTCAACCAACCTAAATAAAAAGATGTTGATTCATTTTTAGAGATGTACACGTTACCTGCGACGAATAAATTTATGTTCTTATGACCGTCAAAAAACCGTCAGTCAAAATACCTGTGATTGGACATCCCTATTCACGTTATGATGCCGTTTTTGCTTTAAAACTTCGGTTTTTTGAATTTCAAAAAGCGCTAACGAAAACAATTCTGTTAAATGACAAATCAGATGACATGAAGCTACTTCACTCTAAAAGAAAATCGAAAACTACAATTCTATTATGTTATTGAATTTCCATTGCAAGATTATACTTACTATCGATGCAGCTTCTACTCTAAAGCCCCCCTGAATTTTCTAAAACTCTTCAGAGAAAGGTAAAACGCCATTTTGATGAGCTTTGTGAAGATGAGCGTCTCCTAGATCCGGAAAGTTTTTTCAAAGTGAACATATTTCATCGAGGATTGGACATCATTATAAATCAACTGAAATCACGTTTCCTTCCAATGAATGAAATTGTTTCAAATTTTAGAGTTTTGGAGCCTTCTACTTTGAAAGTTTTAAACGACACTGATCTATTGAAAAAAAGCTCTAGAATTTGTTGAGATATACAGGGTGAATCCTGTTGAACTGTACATACTTCCCACAGAGATAGAGGACACTTTGCTGGTTTCAAAAAGACCCCACATGAAAGGTCTCAAACGATTCGTTTGAATTATACAGGGTGATTTCCAGTTTTGGGTCATATTTTCAAAATGCTCTATTGGACGAACGAATTATCACAAATTCATCAAATTTGGTACGTAGGAGGACTGTATCAAACTCCATACAGCTAAGTTAACAGAATATCAGTTTCCAGGACCGGACTCTATTTTTCTGATATTATCGGAATTTATGAAAAAAAACACCCTGTAGATGAACAAGTCAATAAACCTGTCATGACAGGTCAAACTACACTGAAAACTCTTCAATGAAGAGTAATGAAATCACGTGGCACACCTCCAATTTTAGAGAAAAAAAATATTGAATATGCGTACTCGAAGATAAATTTTTTGGACGGCCTATTTCTCATGGAAAACCATACACAAATGTATCAAAAGTTGAAGACAGGAGAATATTATAAGTTTAAATCCTCTCGATATTCAAATCTTCCAATATTCAGGTAATTTTCGTCAGTTTCCAGGACCGGACTCTATTTTTCTGATATTATCGGAATTTATAAAGAAAATCACCCTGTAGATGAAAAAGTCAATAAAACTGTCATGGCAGTTTAAACTACACTAAATACTCTTCAATAAAGAGTAATAAAATCACGTGGCACACCTACAGATTCAGAGAAAAAAAATTGAATATGGGTACTCGGAGATAATTTTTTTGTACGGCCTAATTTACAAAAAAAACATACCCAAATGTATCAAAAGTTGAAGACAGGAGAATAATATCAGTTTAAATCCTCTCGATATTGAAATATTGCAATATTCAGGTAATTTTCGTCAGTTTCCAGGACCGGACTCTATTTTTCTGATAAAATCGGAATTTATAAAGAAAATCACCCTGTAGATGAAAAAGTCAATAAACCTGACATGGCAGTTCAAACTACTTTAACAACTCTTCAATAAAGAATAATAAACTCACGTGGCACACCTACAGATTTAGAGAAAAATAATATTGAATATGCCTACTTGGAGGAAAATTTTTTTGAACGGCCTAATTCACAAAAAAACATACCCAAATGTATCAATAGTTGAATATTAATGGTTAAAATCCTCTAGGCATTCAAGTATTCCAATATTCAGGGACGGACTCCCATTTCAGATTGGGTTTTTCAATAGATGATCGAAAGTTTCGCCCTGAATATGGAACACCCCAAAAAACTGTTACGGGAGACCGAACAACATCAAATAACCTAGAAGAAATTTTCATGAAATCGCGAGACACACAAATAGATTAAAAAAAATTGAATAATCGTACTCAGAAATAATTTTTTTGAGCGGCTGAAGTTTAGTAGAAGAACTATACCGAAATACATGAAAAGTCGAATATTATCAGGTTATATCCACTCCCCATGAAAGTTTTCCTTAATCCCTGGATTATGGAATACTTCTACTAAACTTCAGCCGCCCAAAAAATTATTTCTGAGTACGATTATGCAATTTTCTTTTCAATCTATTTGTGTGTCTCGCGATTTCATGAAAATTTCTTCTAGGTTATTTAATGTTGTTCAGTCTCTCGTAACAGTTTTTTGGGGTGTTCCACATTGAGGGCGAATCTTTCGACCTATCATCTATTGAAAAACCCAATCTCAAATGGGATTCCGTCCCTGAATATCGGAATACTTGAATGCCTAGAGGATTTTAACCATTTATATTCAACTATTGATACATTTGGGTATGTTTTTTTTGTGAATTAGGCCGTCCAAAAAAAATTTTCCTCCAAGTAGGCATATTCAATATTATTTTTCTCTAAATCTGTAGGTGTGCCACGAGAGTTTATTACTCTTTATTGTAGAGTATTTAGAGTAGTTTGAACTGCCATGGAAGGTTTATTGACTTTTTCATCTACAGGGTGATTTTCTTTATAAATTCCGATAATATCAGAAAAATAGAGTCCGGTCCTGGAAACTGACGAAAATTACCTGAATATTGGAATATTTGAATATCGAGAGGATTTAAACTGATAATATTCTCCTGTCTTCAACTTTTGATACATTTGGGTATGGTTTTCCATGAGAAATAGGCCGTCCAAAAAATTTATCTCCGGGTACGCATACTCAATATTTTTTTTCTCTAAAATTGGAGGTGTGCCACGTGATTTCATTACTCTTCATTGAAGAGTTTTCAGTGTAGTTTGACCTGTCATGACAGGTTTATTGACTTTTTCATCTACAGGGTGTTTTTTTTCATAAATTCCGATAATATCAGAAAAATAGAGTCCGGTCCTGGAAACTGATATTCTGTTAACTTAGCTGTATGGAGTTTGATACAGTCCTCCTACGTACCAAATTTGATGAATTTGTGATAATTCGTTCGTCCAATAGAGCATTTTGAAAATATGACCCAAAACTGGAAATCACCCTGTATAATTCAAACTAATCGTTTGAGACCTTTCATGTGGGGTCTTTTTGAAACCAGCAAAGTGTCCTCTATCTCTGTGTGAAGTATGTACAGTTCAACAGGATTCACCCTGTATAAAACGACATATCTGGTTCATTTGCCAGAGAAATTCGCAGTTTTCGATCCACTTTCAGAGACGAAATAGAAAAATCTTCATGTATTAGAGACCTTGCGGATTTAATAATAATGAAAAATCATTTTATGTCCTGCAGCTTTCCTGAAGTATGCATTGCATTTATGTTATCTGTTATCTCTAACAATTCCTGTGACTACAGCTAGTGCTGAAAGATCATTTTCAAAACTAAAATTGATAAAAACCTATTTCAGAAATTCTATAGGACAAGACAGGTTATGTAACTGTCTATTGAAAATCTATGGCCCGATCTTTAAACTTTGAAGATGTTAGACACTTTTGCGGAACATAAAGCTCGAAGAAAAGATTCTTCTCAATACATATCTTATTGAAATTGAATTGTTATTTTTATTTCATTGTAAATGTATGCAGGTTTCTATGGATCAATGTGAACTCTCCAATACAACATATACAACGTGTAATCGAGTACGCTGAAAAGTGAAAATCTCTAACTTCATTAAAATTACTGAGTACAACGTGCCGATTTTTACTGATAGGGCCCCATCAAAAGAATTTGCCACGGGCCCCAGATGGTATAGTTACGCCACTGAATTGGTGATGGGTTAGTGGTTGTTTTCCCCTCCCATCTGTTACGCTAGTGGAAAAAAACGGTTTTTGAGACGTCCTTTTGAATCGTCAATGCTTTCTACATAAAAAATCAACAATTGCATGGTAATTTTTCAAAATATTTTTTTACATACATATATGTATCTATTTGGGATACGGCATCTTTCCAATGTATAGCTTGCAACTTGAAATTCTATTGCGAATTTTCATTTTTTTGTACAAAATTTACATATAACCATTGTTTAAGGAGAAGATAGTTAGTTACTCGCCCTGCTAAGGGCATTGGATGTGCGTATGTGGCGGTACCTATTAGAATTATGTGACAAACTCTGAATTTTTAGGGTCCATCCTAATACGCCCTCTTGGCGGATACTTGAATAATTACTTATCGGTAAAGAGGTTTCTACTTCTGCTATGAAACTATATTTTTATGACGTGAAGTTTGAAGAATCGAAACTGAGTGAATTCCAACACATGTTCGTCGATGAATAGAGGGTTCCAGTTGGGAATTTTATTACTTTGATAATTACAGGGTCTGTTTATGTTATGCGATTCTAGTTTTTCTATTCTAAGGTAGTGAAGGGAATAAGTTTGAAATTTGAATCGTAGTTGAAGGCAAAATATGAAATAGAAAAAATTGAATATAAGAATAATTTTTGGTTTTTGCTAAATTAAACGTGTTTTAAATTGAATCGCAAAACGTGAATTTATTTGGTTAGACTTTATTTTGAACAAGTTTTTTTTGATAGCCATGAATTCTTCTTCAAACAAATGCGACGAATAATTAGTACCAACGTGAGGTCTTTGCATTCACGAAAACTATGATAAAAACATTATACCTATTTAAAAAGTTATCGCAGCGAAATTGAGGCGTTTTCCTTATATTAAATTATTTCGGTTCAGAAATACGACTGAAGTTTCGAAATACTGACAATACTGAAATGTATTATTATTGGCAATATACACTACTGGAAAAAATTAAAGGATCAAAAAAAAATTCCACATTTTTCGGCAAATTTCAACATGCCATAACTTTGAGAGGAATAGTCGTACAAGGAATTTAAAAAAAGAAAATTATAGCTCTAAGTGTCTAATTTTTGGATTAAAACTTCAAAAATTTTAAGTTTCAGTGGTTTTCGAGTAATAATAGAAAAATCAGCAACAAAAAAATTGTCAAAATTTTTTTTTCTTGTCTACGAGCGTGGAAATTTTATTATTACATAGTCGTTATAATGATAGGATACTTTGTTAATTCAGCTTCAATTAATTTTTTTATTGACTTCAATACGTTCACTTCTCGCCGAGATATCGGTCTTCAGATGGAAAAGGATCCATGTTTTATCCGTTATTAAATTAATAAAAATTTTATTTGTTATTTTATTTTATTTTTCTTTTTTTAAATTTATGTACTATCTGCAATTAAAATGTGGAAAAAGCTCGAGAAAATTCTTTTTTGCCTTTTTTGAACATTATGAGCTTCTCAGAGCAAAAAACGTGATCCTTATTTTTTTCAAAAATTCAATCGAGTCAAACAAAAAAACGGCTCGCTGGATTGAGTTGACTCTTCGTAAGGATTTTATCAACATATTGAACTGTGAAAGTCACAATTAACATTATTGGTTTCCTCAACATTTTCGATCTATCGGTAGATTTTCCAAGAAACCACCAAAAGCCCTTTTTTTGTTGAATTTTCATATTGATGCGACATAAAGAAAAAAAAATTCTATGAATAGGCAATGGTTGTTCATTAATTGGAGTTCATTTAAGGTCTTGAAACTCTCCTTCAATATTCTGTGCGATCATTGGTTGCTGAGAAATCGATAATCAAAAACAAATGGATCCTTTTCTATTTGAAGTCCGATATCTCGGCGAGAAGTGGACGTATTGAGGTCAATGAAAAAATAAATTGAAGCTGAATTAACAAAGTATCCCATCATTATAACGATTATGCAAAAATAAAATTTCCACGCTGGTAGACAAGAAAAAAAAAGTGGTAAAATTTCGAGAATTTTTTTGTTGCTGATTTTTCTATCATTACTCGAAAACCACTGAAACTTAAAATTTTTGGAGTTCTAATCCAAAAAATAGACACTTGGAGCTACAATTTCCTTTTTTTAATTTCCTCTCATAGTTACGGCATGTTGAAAATGGCCGAAAAAATTGGAATTTTTTTTTGATCCTTTAATTTTTTCCAGTAGTGTATTTCTAATCAATGTCATTGGAAAAAAGAAAAAATATGCTTTGTTTCTCTTGTGTTGAATTCTTGAGTCAATATCGACTTTGGCGGCAATAAATCGTATCCCTGATGACGATACGTGGTCAAATTCAATATATCCGATTGAAGTGAATTTCATTTCGTGAAGGAAGATTGGTATATTATACTTAATATTCATGCAAAATTTCAAAAAATCGCATTGTGTAAACCATAAAAAATTCAATTGAAATTCGAAAAAAAAATTGCTATATTTCCAAACAAGATATCCGTTTCAAGTGAAATTTATTTTGTGTATGAACATTGATATACTGAATGTTCATTCAAAATTTCAAGAGGCTCGCATCATCCGAACCATAGATGTGGTTTTTTTAATGGTCAATTTTTTACATATTCCAGTTTTTTAATAATTTCCAGAATATTATTCCGATCGTGGTGAGATTCAGCATTTATATATTAAGTATCAAGTCCTATACAAATTTTTGCGGTTAAAGCCTCATTGTTCCGCCAAAGAACGAGCGTTCGAAAGGGCTTTCTTAATTTTTTTATACTTATATTGCAATGGAAATTTCATTTAAACGAGTAGTGATCAGGGTACGAATGTGTCTTTTGAAAATTTTGCTTACAATTATGAATTTTCTAGGAATATCTTGCTTGGTTTGAACTGATACCTCCTGTAACGTGAACATACGATGAGTTTCTCCTGAAAATGCGTTAAAAAAATGCAAGAAAAGCCCCGAACAGGTACTTTTGAGCGCTCGTCTATTAGTAGAGCAATAATTCTATCACATCAAAATTGTATGGGACTTGAGATTCATGCTTAGTATATGAATGCAAAATCTAGGCACGACCGGAATTATGTTCTGGAAATGATTAAAAAAATGAAATATGTAAAAATCCAGTAATAACATTAAATTAAATTATATGGTTAACATTATGGCCACAAAATTTTGCAAAAGGCTTATTATGGGCATCTTGCATGTGGCCGCAAAATTTCATATCGATTGGTTTTGTTTTGTCTGAGATATGGCGGGACGGAAATTTTGAATGGCCATATTTTATGGAACACCCGGTACGATTTGGCTGGTTAACGAACTTCTCAAGTCTCTAGAACAAACAGAACAGAATTGTATTTGACCTCGGATTCGTCATCACGGAGTAGAACCCTATCGTTTGAGGCCGTTTCGGCTCAAAATGCGTTAATTAGAGACACAAACCGAATATTATTATTATAAAGCCTGTCTATCCTCAACGTGTAAGTGTTTAGTGCAGTTTATGGTCCGGCGGAGTCTTTGGGACCTCAACTAATTAGTAATTACTTAACTTGGCGCTATCGAGAGATGATTAACGATTTTTTTATGACCGGAATCTGATTGTATGGATCTGGACAACGTTTACTTCAACAAGACAGCACTACGTGCCACACAACCAACTAAACCGTTGATCGAGCTTTTACGGAAAAAGCTTGGTGAAAGAGAAGGACTCCGCCAATAGCCCATTGTCGATTCAATACCTCAAAGATGGAATTTGTGAGGCTATCGAGTACATAGAGTAGCCACACTTTTCGATTTTGTTATGGAAAATTTCATTAAAAAGATATTGTTCTGTGAGCGTGGTCGTGGTGGTCATTTGCATGAAGTTATTTTCCTCTATAAATTAACGGCATGAAATAAACGTCCGATCATTTATTTCAAAAACTATTTTCTTTGAATATCAGAATGACACCTCTAACTGGAAAACCCTGTATATGCACAGCGAAGTGATTTGAAGCTTATAAGCGCTTGTTCATACTGGGAAAATTCATTCATGAATATCATTGGAGCTGTTGGTTTCATTCTATTTCTTTATGCATTCAACTTTCACCTTCGAATCCTGAACGTTTTGTGAAAAATACAAGTTTTGAAATGTTCCTTTTGAAAACACTTTCATTACGTGGCTTTGATTATTGATACAATAATTATATCATTCATTTATTTAAATTCAAGAGACTGCATAGGTACCTACAAACAGGATGCCCAAATTTCTTTAGCATAAACATATCAGAGGATATAAAAATTACTCAAATCATTCACTTCTTTAATATAATATTTCTTTGTTCCTGAGTTAAAACAATTCCTTCTAGCGATCTCACGACGAAATCGAAAATATTTCTAAAATCCCAACCCTAAGGGCCTCAGAGTAATAAAAATTTTTATTACTCTGGACCCTCGGATATTTCATAAAGGCATACAAGAGAGAAGTTGTGGAGCAAGATGCAAGACACGTTGACGTGAAGAAAAATAGCTCGTCACTAGAGACATCTGTTGTTCACCACACCCAAAAATTAATACTAGTCTGAATTTTCAACATTGCACATAGGCAACCCATCATGTTGGTCCTCTTCCGGAGTGGCGCCCTCTAACGGCTCTAACGATATTGTCCAATATCCTCCAATGATATTTGAACCGAAGTAACTATCTTCTCCTTAAACAAAATTGCGTCTTCCTCGATCTTGACGCATCTCTATGCCATAGCACGAAACAGGCGATAGAGCTAAACAGAAACCTACTCTACCTTGAAATTCACGTGCGCCATCTAGTAACTAAACTTTGAACTTCAAATGCTTGAATATTTCGAAAAATTCTTATTTTCTTGAAAAACTAATTGCAGATTTATATTCTACGCCCTCGAATTGAAAAATTATATGACCCAGGTTGCAATAAGTGAAAAAATGAAAAAAAGTTCGGACTCAAGCGGTCATTTTATTTATTAAATAGAGGGCTCAGAAAAAAGGATCATTTTTCCGATGAAAAAAATGATTTTTCGGAATTGCTTTGTACTTTTTGTGAAAAGTTGGTCAACTTTGGAGGGCTGTTAAGCGGACAGAAAAAAAACACTGTTCCGATGCTGATTTATTGGAACATCTAATTTTTATTTACCCATCGCTAACAGTTTAGATTTTCTGATTTTTTCGAGGTTCAATTTCGATTTTTTAAGTACTCATAACTTAAAAAAAAATAATTTCATTTCGTTTTGTCTGGGACATTGAATAAGAAAAATTTTGAATGGCCATATTTTATGGAACACCTGTACAATTTGCCTGTTTAACGAACTTATACTGCATATGGGTCTCTCTCTACTCACTAGAACAATACCTTCAAAAGTTTTCGTATTTACGTATGACGGCACCCACGGGCAGAATTGAATTTAAACAGATTCGTCATCAGGGAGTAGAACCTTATCTTTTGCTTTTCTTACTTAATGTTGATATTTACGACCACTATTTTCAAAGTAAATAAACAACACCACAGTGTAAGTCTTGTTACAGAATTGGAAGTCGAAAATATTATGTTCATTAAATTTTTTTTCTATTCTTATTAGATGATTACTTTTTAAAAATATAATATTAAAGCTTTCAGAGAGGGTAATATGCTGATAATCCACATATTTTTCATTTAAGCCAGGCGTCACGGCGCTGTCAAAAAATTCTTCTCCAGGAATTCGAAAGTAAAAGAATAAATATTTTTTAATAACAAACGAAACATGTCAAATCATATGTTCCATATACCGGCCATCAGGATCTATACATAGATTATCTTTTCCTTTTTTCATTATACCTAAGTTACTTTGGCCAAAATATTAGGGTTGACTTGGACAAAGTAACTTATAATGAACTAAGGAAAAGATATGGTATGGATTCTAATGGCCGCTATATAGAACATATGATTTTACATGTTTTGTTTGTTATTAAAAAATGTTTATTGTCATTAAATATTATATTTGATGAATATAATGATTGAGAAAAAGTTTGCTACAAAGTCTCATTGATTTTAAGAAACACAATCATATATATGTCTCTAAACCAAGGCATACTGTCACAATACAGAAAAAAATAAATGGAATATTATCAACATAAAACACGCTGCAGGTCGAAAATGGTAAGAGAAAAAAAATGGTATTCAAAAGAAATACTTGAGAATTAAATTATCTTTCGAATGACATAATAAAAAAGGTATGTTCCAGGAGAAAAAATGTTTGATAGCGCTGCGACGCCTGGCCTCTTAATTCTTTTCTCAGACTTCTATGCATATCTCAAGTCAACATTGACTTGTACCAAATACCTTCAACAGAAGACAAAAATATTCACAATTACCAAGATAAGTGAATCACTCTGTACACATATGTATACAATTAAGTTATTTTATTTCAAATAGTTCCTTAGTACATGGCTGCGTTAAGTATTGCTATATCAAGTATATTAAGTATTTCTATATCAACACCAATTCACCAACTCAAAAAACCTTTTCTTAACATAATCACTCATTACTACAATTCAGATTTAGGTCACATATAAAATAAACAAAATAAATTAGTTATTCACATCACATTCAAAAAAGAATTATTATTATTATCTGAACATATTCACTGTACAGCATGTCCTGACATTTGATCCAATAAATTCTTATGATCACTTATATTAGGTGAAGCCTCATAATTACAAATCGTAACTCCATGATGATGGGTTGAGAAGAATTCACCTCTTAATCCTATGTAAAATATTTTTGTTTTCTCTCCACCAAAATTATTAGGAAAGTGAAGAGTTAAATGATGGACATTATTGAATGTTACAACCCTGAAGAAGAAAAGTGTAAATAAGGAGAGTTTTTTCTGAAAATTATCTACTCACTTTGTTGCATATTCCAGAGTACCTTGTGTGTCATGATGGAGAACAAATTCTTGATCAGGTGTTAGTGAAACATCATCAAAAGTCATTGATGGTCTATTTTTGTATCTAAAAAAGAAATATGAAATCTGTAATACATCTTAAAATTGATGGTATTGATAATTAGTAATAAAAATTTCTTTCAATTTAAAAAATGTTTCATCCCCAGAAAAACTCGTTTTTTAGGTAAGATCCTGAAAAATCTTTCAGCTTATACAATCAGAGCTACATTATTCATGTCAATATACTTCTATGGGTATATTCTTAAGGAATTACTTGCAACATTGACTTATACTAATTTAGATAGAATTATTTATATTTTTCAAGATCGGGGAACTAGAGAATTTTTTCATTTCATGTCCTTCAATTGGAAGATGAGTTTATGAATGAGAAACAAATTTGGTTATGTTCAAGAAATTTTTAGATCCCCAAACGATGAGTCCCTAGAGTGAATATATTCAGCCTTTTATAATTTATAACACAAACTCACATTCTCATTCTAGATGGGTGAGTTTCATTGTCTTCTCCCATAACAATAATACCTTTCAGTTTAATATTACCAGTAAATGGAATGTTGAACAACAACTCTGCATCAGCATCTGACTCAACAACCTACAAGTATACAAAGTTATTAAAATTGACAATCAACTAATATAAGGGGGTAAGTATACAGTATTGTAATCCAGCCTCTCCTCCCAAGGTTTGAATATAGTTTTTCCAGAACCTTCAATTTCTTCGTTCAGGCATTCTAAATTATCTTTGTTGATTTTGGTAAAAAGGCTGTATTCGACACCCATTTCACTGGTTTCATTTTTGTGGCTATCACCTTCACAGCAGGTATTTCCATGACCTCCATGTGGGGGCATTTTAAGAATAATGGAAATTAATATTGGATATTTATTTTAATAACAAGACCTGTCTTTTGACCTAACCTAAGTTGTTTGTAAGTTGTAACCACAGAACATAAGTTATAAAAGTTTTTTACCCACAGGGTCACAGAACATAAATAATCTTCATCATTGAGATTGAACTAATATTAGAGATTCTAGGATCTTCATTCCGTGCTAAAACAAAATTATCTTCTATGCTTTCAGCAAAAAACACCCATAGAAAATATTACTATGCGCATTGCGCTTAGATTCAAAGTCTCGATCAGAAATCCAGAAACCAAATTGAAACGGAATATTTATTTTATAATTATAACCACACAGGTTCAGCAGCTTCTGAAATAGCAATAAGTGAGTACTCAAAAGTTGTTCTGATTAATCTGTTATTTGATCATCGTATTTTGCAGTTATATTTTTTTCGAGAAAAATCAACTTATTTGTTGAAAAACATGGTCAATTTTAATACTTTTAGCGGAGGAGTTTAAAATTAATTACTTCGAAAAATTGACCATGGTGATTTTCAACATAAGAGTTGATTTTTGAGCTTTCGTTCTACTTAAACGAGTGCTATATCGTATTGCCCAAATGTCTGTAATTTTAGAATAATTGTGATCCGAGTACGGTCTCAAACAATACGATTCGACTCCCTGGGACCGTCAGTCCGGCCGGCCGTTAGCACGATAACTTTCGAAGGCATTATCCTAGAGACTTGCGATTTTCAGGTTGTGTTCGGTTCTTAAAAACCTCGGTTAGTTAGTTAACCAGCCAAATGGTAAAGGGTGTTCCTTAAAATATGGCCATTCAAAAAATTTTTTCCTCAATCTCAGACATAACGAAACTAATCGAAATAAAATTTTGTGGCCACAGTGTTAACAAAACCATAGAAAATCCAATTGGAATATTGAAAAGAAGAAACCTCATATTTCCATAACGAGATATCCGATTCGAGTTAAATTTATCTGTGATTGTGAATGAAGATTGATATACTGAATGTTCGAGCAAAATTTCAAAAGGATCGCATCATCAGAACCATGGAAATAAATTTCTTTGATGATTCTGATCGTGCTGAGATTCTGCATTTATATATTCAGTATTAATCTGAAGTCCTATACAAAATTTTGAGGTAATATATCCTCATTGCTTCAGCCCTCAGAAGAACCTGCTCTCAGGGCTTTCTTAATATTTTTTAGATAACAGTTCATTCAATTAATAGACAATAACCAATAGAACCTTTTCTTCAGCTTAGTGTTCAAGGTATTCTTTGTTGTTTTTAATTCTTATAATACAGGGTGTTATAAATGTGAGCATTAAAATGTACAACCTAGTCTGCTCCATGACCTGTGTTGTGAGCTAGAAATCTACTTATATCGGTTAAGACAGTAGCACAGAAATTCATGAGAAAACCGAACCGAACTCAACCTGAAAATCTCAAGTCTCTAGGGGCCGTATTCATGGTTCTCCCAAGACTCCCACTGGGGTGAGTGAGAGTTGAGGTCACCTTTAAGACTAGTATTCATAAGGGCGATACAAACTCTCCCTCACCCTCAAGGGCGAACTATGAATACGAGCCTAAGACCGTTGTTTAACAATGCTAAGACTATCCCTTCGAAATTTATCGTGCTTACGGCCGGACGGCCTCACGGACAGAATTGAATTTGACCACGGATTCGTCATCGGGGAGTGGAATCCTATCCTTGGGGACCATTTTCGGCACAAAACTCGAAAATTACAGTAATTTGGCAAAACGAAAAGCACCCGGTTAAGTATAACGAGCACTCAAAAATTCCACATTTATAATGAAGCTTTTATAATTTTTCCCCATTTCTCATGAAAATTATTCTCAAGTCCACACGGAAATATTCTACTTCTTCATAAGGATGGTAGGTAGTCGAAAAAATATCATGCATCTATTCTATCTGTTCATTGAAAAGCCTTGCAGCTGTATGTAACTTCAACTTTTTTATGTGCAAAGTAATAAATCACAGTACACAGTCCAGTTTTTAGTTTTGTCGGCCATCAGTTCTGTCTAATTATCGGAGGGTTGTTGAACTCTTCCTCTAAAAATCGGGGGTGCACCTACCCCACTGCCCCAGACACGCGTCAGCTGTGGAACGTCAGTGGCGTGGGGATTAACTGGGCGGAACACGCTCTCTGATACCGAATTGAATATTATAGAAAGAGTATGAACTACTTTCAAATGAATAGTGGCACACCAAAGAAAAAGTTCTGGAGGAAAATTGTGCTCCAAAAGAAATATCCTAGATTTGCTATCAAAATTGGTATGTTACATGGTGTAAACTCTCAATTACAGTATTTATGCCAAAGACCAATTGATATCTTTCGAAGGTTAGATACTATGTGAAAAATGATAAAATTCTGACTTCAACGCTCTTTATATCGAAAACGACCCGTTATATGTTTATGGGACTTTTTTGCTTACTTACTTCTTCGTTTGTACCTCCATTTTTGAAACATCCTGTATAATAGCTGAAATAACCACTGCTAGTATATGATAGAAAGTTTTTACTTAAAAGTTTTTTGACGGTACACATCATAAATAACTAAACCTTATGAGCTATTCGATAGTACTTCATTAGATTAAAACACAAACTCGCTTAAAAAATACGACATACTGAAACCCTGGAAGCCTTTTATTAGGAGTTAATCAACTTCAATTTATTTACACTTTGTTTTTCCGAAACCGCGGATGGTGCATTTTCAATTCAATATTTAGTGAATAAATGTGTTCACTCAGTTTCAATGATTTCGCCCATTTTTATTACATAAGCCAATGAACAAGACATTGAAAAACCTTCTGAGTTGGCATAATTCCTGAATTTTTTTGAAACTCTCATGATGTGAGCTTCTGAACTTCTTCTGAAAACTGTTCCTAATGGTTAACTCAAAAAACTTTTCGAACCTAATACGATAGTCTACTCTGGAAAGAATAGACAATGGATATTTCTCTATCATTTTAGAAATAATGGAACATCAGAAAATCAAAGCAATTATCCGTTTTTGTTTCGTAAGTCAGGTTTTCGAGAAAAATAATGATTGCTAGTGAATTCAAACGATTAAAATTGTGACGTACGCGTTATCGTTCATTTCATTGGTTGAATGTTGAAATACAGCTTACAAGCAAGGAGGAGAGAAAAATAGGAAACGGAGCGACCACGGTGTTAGCGCCATCTATGTGTCAGGATTAAGCACTAAAATTCAGGATAATGGGTAAAATAAAAGATTGTTGAGGTCATTCTGGGCAAAACAAGGACATTTGAGAACATTGCCATGATTGCACGAGGGTAATCTCTCCGTGGCTTCATTGTTACCGTTTCGTATTGTGTGTGTGTTCATCTATTTTGTGTGTGCATTTTTTCAAATTCAAAATGGTTAACGGAGCATATTGTATGGTAATGAACTGCAAAATAATAAAAAAGCTAATCCTGAACCTGAGAAAATGGAAATGTAGGTATTGAAACTCGTATCATGTATCTCTGTTTCTCATTGCTTTTTAATTTCAGTGCTCTCTTATGGATATAGTTTTCTGGGCGAAGAGATATTGATCTCAGCAGCTGTTATAGAATGTGCGCTGAGCCTTTTTTTACAGATCAAATAAAAACGAATGGAGAAGCACTATCCTGTTGAAATTTCCATTGTTTTTCAATTCCATCTTCAAATTGTAGTTTATTTTCAATTGTTTTGATAATTCGGTAACTGTTATGTAGGAAAATTATTGATTTGTACTTATACAATTTCATTATTACATTTCTAATAAAACTATAGCAATACAATATCGCACTCCATTAATATCAATTAATTTGAAACAATGTTGAGATGAAAAATAACATCCTGATCACGAAGCCAAGCTCTACCTTTGTTTTATCAATCAGGATATGTTTTTTCTAGGCTCGACGTCTAAATTTAATGTAATACGTAGGAATAATTTAATTCGAATTTGGCGCTCATTATAACAGTTTTTTGTATTGAAAAATTTATTCTTTTTAGAACCATCTATGTGTCAGAATTAATCAACTAACAAAAAAACGTAGTCGGATTTCAGTACTAGAGTTGTAGGGCGCGTTTCCTATCTTTCTCTCCTTAATCTTTGCAAACTGGCCACTCTGTTTCGAATCATTATCCTCACTAATTATGTTTGATGATACGGCATCATGGAGTGACGTTGGAATTAACGAATATAGAAATTGCATTTTCGATATCTTATTGAAAATTAATTAGTTGAAATTTTGACTGGATAAATGGATAGATATACAGGTTTGGAAATTCACAACGGAAACTAAACAAGAAACAACAAAATTCAATGCATCAGAGAGATAATTTTGCCGTGCAGTTGACCAGTTGTATAATAGAAACGATCACGTGATTCGTAACGACCTATTGGAATAACGTAGTTTGGTCTATATCTTATCGTTGGCAATAGCTTAATCGAGCAGTGTGTTAGGGGTAGGGAGCCTGCAGTACTCGCTTCGAGTATTACGCGCAGCCTGAAGCATTTACTGAATTCGACTGCCCGTGTTAGACGATTTGATGAAACAACCATATTATTTGTTCATTGGACCATTCATCG
The DNA here is from genome assembly GCA_013421045.1 of Propylea japonica. NCBI lineage: Eukaryota > Metazoa > Arthropoda > Insecta > Coleoptera > Coccinellidae > Propylea > Propylea japonica. The sequence goes on from CM024240.1 coordinate 41,247,762, forward strand.
CTTCAAACGAAAGCGAAATATAGCATGTAAGGGACCCAGCAGACTGCAGACTTTTAATCGGCCGATAGTTTAGTTGAGTTGGGCTGAAAGTGCGCACACCGAGCCAACTAAGTTAAGTTGCTCGGTGTGCGCACTTTCAGCCCAACTCAACTGAACTATCGGCCGATTAAAAGTCTGCAGTCTGCGGGGTCCCTAAATCTGTCCAGTATAGCACTGTTCAACTGCAAGGCAAATACTCTCTTTCATGCATCGAATATCGTATGTTTCCAATGTGAATTTCCAAACCTGTATATAGTGTATATGTAATGCAAGCAATACTCTTAATATTGTCACATGAAAAAACCCTATATTTCAACATTCGCGAAATGCCCATTCGTCCTTATTTCCACCACAGACTCGACGCCACTGGTCTAGACGAAACGCGAGCGTACACGAGAGTCGGGGTTACGTCACTACTATCCATGACAGTGCGGTCTAGGCGCCGCGACGTTCAGCGTCTACTTCAAGTTGCCTCTGATTTTTGGCGAATTTATTCGAAACAATCAAAAGTGTGAGCTCAAGATGGTCGGAGACGATACTATGGTCAATTTAAGACGGTCTATTAATGTTGTCGTCATGTAAGTACGGCTTCCTATTCCTCAATTTCTTCAGGAACCTGTCGGTCTGTCAGTGTGCAAGAGTTTAGTTTTCGTGTTATCAGCGCCCAATCGATAACGTAGCTCTGTTGCCGTGGTATCGCATTGGCTGCGAAGCACAATTATTTTCTTATCACTCAGCTCGAATTTTATTGCACAGTGTATCTACCTATTGGCAGTGAAATAAAATACTAATGCTTGTCGCAGATGAAGGAAGCAGGTATGAATTTAAGTCTGATTTTATTCCTGATTGTTTCGATCGATTTTCATATTTGTATTACACATGGTTTCCTCGAATTTTCTTGAAAGCAGCATTTTGACACAGTGAGACCAGGACTTGCTTTTTCTGAAATTAACTGTTTTGAATTTTTTTCCGGAAAAATCGAATTTGCATTTTATTATTTGATTTAATATATACCGGATAAAGAAACTTTAAATCTACAACATTTTTATCGTAAGATTTGAGCTGGACGAAAATCCATTCTGATTGAGGAAATAATTAAACTCGAATTTTTTAATATACAATAAAATATTGACCATCATGGTCAAGCGCTGAATGTACTTTAATATGGCTTTGTAGAAGAATATCTACTCGTGATGCCTATTAAAAATACTATAAATCATTTAAATTATATGGTTTAATCATAATAAATATATGTTTTTTGTTATCACAAAGATTAATAGGACAAATAAATACTAAATGAATGCATAGATTCTTGGGAATGAATGGTTTTGATCTATCGACATTTCGGCCAATATGAGCCAGTTGTTTTCAGGAACAGAAAAAGCTTTCTAAGCTTTTTCCTTTCGATGCAAAATTCCAATTGTATTCATTTATGATTCGATTACGAAGCTTCCAATTTGATGAATTCTTTCGAGGAACTTTTCAGAGAAATTCCTACTACAGAAAATAATTGGCAAATGCTTCCGGGAATTGTCGATTGATTACAATGCTCTCTTTTTCTTGAAAACCACACTTACCGCATATATCTTTGAGAAATTTCAGATGTTTCTGAACTTATGGTTTATATTTATGATATATTACTTGAATTTTAATTGTTTTTATACTGATGAGGAACTTGCGCGATAATATTTCTTACATCTTGTTCTTTGGAAGCCTGAGAAAATCATATATGTCTTAGCTATGTTAAACCGATTAAACCTGGGGTCGTTGACATGCTAATGATAATGTTTTACCAATCAGAAATAAAATTCAGGTTATCCAAAGATATTTCACAATATAGATGTAGAATATCTTTGAGGTTATCCCAAAACTGCAAAAATCGACTCTAAACCTATATTTCACTCATACACAAAGTTCTGTCTTTTGCTTTGTTTTTGTGTTTTCGGCTGGACTTTGGGCTCTCCTGCTTTTCGTTCTTTAGGGATAAGGATGCTAAAAATTAACTGATGTTGCATGTAGTTTTCTACGAATTTCACCTGTCTAATAATGAATGTTCGAAGGAATTGTGTGCATTTCGAATTACACTTTGACATATTTTATTCTCTCAAGACGGTTCTAGGAGTTGGAAAATACCTGTTTCTTTTTCAAGCGCTCGTTCTACTTAAACGAGTGCTATATCGGTTTGCCCAAATATCTGCAATATTCGAATTTTGAGTCGGCATTGGTCTCAAACGATAGGGTTCTACTCCTTGATGACGAATCCGGGGTCAAATTCAATTCTGTCTGTGGGGCCTACCGTCCGCCAGTTAGCACGATAACTTTCGGAGTGATTGTCCTAGAGACTTGAGATTTTCAGAGGGACAGATTTGCATTCATATACTCTGCATGAATCACAACTCTTTTAAACAATTTTAAGGTAATAGCATTATTGCTCCACCAATGAACGAGCAATCAAAAGCACCTGCTCAGGGGTCTTCTCAATTTTTCTCACACTTCATCCCAGAATTTATTTATTTACCAAAAATCTATTTTGTATCGTTTTTTTGAAATATATATGTGTAATTATCAATAACTGAACGAAAATCCACCGATATGAGACTATAGATGTATAGGTTCAGAGCAAATTATTTTTAATTGAGTGATAAACTAACTCGATCTTAGTAGTTTAGTGCTTATTTCGTAAACTAATCACACTTGATTTTGTGAAAGTGTCCTCTTCAGTCCATATTATCCTATGACCCCTCACTCTACTACATTATTCTGTTACCACCAACAAAATGTAGGTCTGGTCTCAGCATCTACAGGTTACAGATGAATTGATGATTCTGATAAAATTACATTGAGATTCAATCACGAATAGCTTCAGAAGAGAGCAAATTCAGACATTTTCGTTGTCATCATGTTAGCCATGATATTATGGCGGAAGTTGAGCAGCTAGCACAAAAATTGATATATCATTCGAAAGTACACTGAATGAGGCAATTTTTACTGAAAAGAAAACGTGTGCATAATTATCAATATTTCATCGAAAACCCATTGGAAAAATATGACTAATTATGTTTACCCCAGAATCGTGATATTCATCCCCTTACCATGCCCGTAATAAGAGTTTTTTCTGCACACAGACTCTCTTATATAGTAGCAAATTTATAGCCCTTTCCGAATATGTGGTCCAATTTGATGTGACTACAAGGAAAACTGAATAATGATAATTTTACTCGAAATATTTCGTGAAATCAAGAAATGTTAAATTGAAGAATAATCGTCAACATTTCGACCATGTGTTATATGACATTTTTTGCTGCAAATCACTCGTATAATCCCCCTTAAAGTTTGACCACTTATTTCTAGAAATTTAATATTATCATTTCATCCAGTAGATATTAATTCTTTTATATAATTACTTTGGCTTCAGTTTTCATAAATTTAACTGCTGATTGTTTGCACATTGCGGAAATGATAAATGCACTTTTTTGTATCGAGCGCTATTGAAATTATTTTGTTCATTTACGATTTTATCCGTAGTTTTTCAAACCTTATAAGCCTTAGGCTCAGAAAAACAGTGTTGAATCGTCGCTGAGAAATTACATTATTGAAATAAATTTTCATCAAGTGCATCCAATTTTTGTTGTTCCATCAGTGAGTCAAGTTCGTCTGAGTCATTGATGTAGTTCCGTCAGCAAGTCTTTCTGATAGGGGTGGAATACCCTCTGTAGTTTCTACACCCAGTCACGCTCTCTTAGTGGACGAAAGAGGGTAGATTCATAGTTTGCTGTTGATTTACTGACGGGATTTAATGTATAGATAGTATAACAGATCGATATTTTTTAATTTTTCCGACCCTATTCTAAATAATCCATTACAGTTTGGGATGTGATTCATAATATGAGTGAAAATATTGATCGAAGAAAAATGTTTTACTATAGGGCAATCTAAATACGCTTGCTTTACAGTGGCTATATACAGCGTGGCCAGGATTCGTGATCTCTGAACTACAACTTTTTGAGTCTGAGAGATAGAGAAGAATGAAAGGCACATTGAGGTCCTCTTTTTTCGAGAACCTCATTACTCTGTCAACCGCATTGCTCTTCTTTTTTTGTTTTCGAGTTATGTTATAATCCAAAATTGATATTTTGGCAGTTTCGCCAGTTTCAACTTAGTTCATTATCTTCGTTCCTGTTTGTCCTAGGAACTTGAAATAACACTTTTCTGCTGAGGGAATCCCGAATTATTACATCATTGTCTTTTCTTATGAAACCTATAATTTATTTTGACTTAACAATAATCACCGATTTCTTCTCGTTTCTAAAATATATGCTCATGTATCAGTGGTGACGCAAGAGGGCAAGGGTTGTCTGCCCCCCACGGAAATATGGCATTTGCGGAACAAAACTGTACCAAATCATTCTTCAGTACTATCCCCACTAAGGAATCTGAATCACTCCTGACCCTCCTTGCGACGCCACTGATACATGGGCGATAAATGACATATTTCAGAGCGAGAATATAACGGTAAGTATTTTCAAGTAAAAATAGATTATTGTTTGCAAAAGAAAAATTGATGTGATAAATCAGGAAGGAAATCCCTCAGCAAAAATTTTATTACGACACTATATTCCAAATCATAGTACAACAGGAACGGAGATAATTACAATAGTTTAAATTGCCCTCAATGTAATTTTTGGCTTATAAGTCGAAAACCAAAGAAGCAATGCGGTTGACGTATACGAGTTCCTAGAAAAAAAGAGGGTCGAAAGATGCCATTTCTTTCTCACAGGGTTAAAAAGTTGTTCAAGAATTACCAATTCTGGACACCCGTATACTCACTGTTGTTTGCTTTTTGAGGTTAACAACGAAATCTGTGTTCCAAGTTTTCTTGAATAGGTCATGTTGTTAATTATCTAATTTGGGATATGCTTTTATGATAATCGGCCCCGGCCTGATTTTCTTGTGCTGTCTATTGATTTTCATCGATAAACATAATTATAACTCATTACTAAAAATTACACGCTACACAATAACACATGCAAAGGAAATGATCATAAAACTGAACGTGAAAAAAAAATCTGACTTTACAAATTTTTTATACTTGAACTGTATCAGCCTGCCCGATAAAGAACATATTCATATCAATTAACGTTTCAACCATAAAATATTATCAAGAATAATTGAATGAATGAAATGAATGTTCAAGATTCTAGCTCAATTCTCAACATTACTTACATTACAACAATTACCATTTTCGCTTTATAAATAAGTCAGAAATGCTCGATAATGACTAGCTGGCAAAAAAATCTAAATTTCAGGTCAAATCTTTTCATACAATCTCAATGATATTACTATTCTTAATAATTAATTATATCTTCACGAATCGAACATTTATGGCATCATTCTGTACAAGTCGACCTATGTACTTTTCTAATTGAAATAATTGCAATTCTCTTTCTACCCTAAGGCCAGAAAGAAAACGTTGATCCGTGCTCCCTGCACGAAGAGGGAGTCTTACTGTTAACTTTTTCTGAGGAGTTAGGAAACATAAAAAAAAAACACCCATATAAATATATACAACTAATCTATGAAGAAGACTCTGTTCTGAAATCATCAAAAGAAAAATAAACTGTTATCAGTTATGAATCTTGGAAAAGAACTAAAGCTAACAAATGGAGACTTTCCGTTCTACCTGGAATACACCTAGTTTCAATATGGGACAGTCCTACCTTTTCCGTCCTTTTCTTATTGACCTGGGAACAAAACACAAACGTATGCTCTGCTTTTACACTCCCGAACACCACAATTCGCGAATTTAACTAAGCCTCCGCTCGACGTTTTCCTCGAACGCCCAAGTACCACCGATTTTTCCGACGTGACTCTAAACTCCAAACTCTGACCACAAACTCCCTGAGACTCTTCCAATGAGCCTCCTAACCGTCACTGACTGACCTAAAACTGACTCCTCCAACGAGCCCCCTAACCGTAACTCTTGACCGAAGACTTCCTCCCTGAGGAACCTTAACCGAGTACCGCTAAACGATAACTGACTCTTAAAACCTTTTTCAAAAACCTTCTCAGCTCTGTAGCGTCCCCCTTCTTCTTCGAAAATTTCCCCTTTCTCGACAATTTGGACTTGACCTACCCAATAGAAAAACGCCACATCAACTATTTTCTTCCTTGGGAACCAAGCGTTCCCATGGCCACTTAACACGAAAAAACTGCACATTATCACCCTATTAATTATCGGTCCTTCAAAATATGCTGAAACCAAAGTATCGACCACAGAACATAAAATAGATCGACTAAGTGTTCGTACTGTAAACCAGTGATTCTCAACCTGTGGTCCGCGGACCACCTGTGGTCCGCAAACGCTTTTGATGTGGTCCGCGAAAGGAAAAGTCATAAAATAATCAATTTAAATATTGTCTCTTGTGACGTAAATTGATGCATCTGCCAATTTTTTTTTCAACTCAAAACGTTTTTAGTATTGTGTTGACCAGAACCAGATGACCAAACGCGCCTGAACTCATTTTACCTATTATTGGGAAATGTTAATAATAATATCTAAGTGGTCCGCCAAGAATTCTGATAGGTATAAGTGGTCCGCCTAGAATTCTGATAGGTAAAAGTGGTCCTCAGAGGTGAAAAGGTTGAGAACCACTGCTGTAAACAGTTCGACGGGTCGCACAATAACGAACCCATTTGTTTACCCCAGGATCAAGTTACACGAAATAGGTTCTATGTATGGGGCCATCTGGCTTTTAAGCTTAAATGTTTCGAAATTCTCTTTTCTCAATACTGCGGATAATATTTATATTCCCAGGTATTACAATTCGTTTACGAACACGTATGTGGTGAGCAATCCGTAAGAAAACTGAAATTATGGAGAAAATTCAACAGCGTGCTATAATGAAATATCTATCCAAGCAAGGAATGAACGTTCAGACGACTCCCGCTTTAAAAGACTACCAAATCAAACATTGTCGAAAAATTTAAAGAAAAGCCCTGAGCAGGTGCATTCGGGCACTCGTTAAATGGTGGGTAGTAAATAACAGCTTTCCTCAAAATTCGTAGAGGACTTGAGATCGGAATTACATTTTTTGTAAATTATTCAAAAAATGAAATATGTGAAAAATCAATAATTAATAAAATTAACAACAATCTCCATTCCAAAATGAATTTTAAGATTTGTATACAGGGTGTCCGGGGAATAACTGTACATACTCATACCATAGATAGAGTTGGACTAGCTGATTACGAATTTACTATAAAAAAATAATTTCTGGATTTCCCTAGAAATCTACAGGGTGATTTTCGAACTTCATGGAAATGCTTACATCATCATAAAATCCAAACTGATTGACGGATATTATTGAAACTTGGGAGATTATTGGCACATGCTAAGGTCGAGTCAGAAAGATATCAATGATTTCATCATTCCAGGGCCGGACTCATTTATCTTCATTAAAGTGTTCAGGGTTAAAAAAACACTTTGTATTTCGATTTACAAATAATTGATTCGTTTTTAGAAGAAGCTAAATTATGCTTCAATTGTGATATCGCGTAAAGTTGTCACATCAACAGTTATTTTTATGAATATTTGAATTTGGATAAAGTTCGAAAAATTGAATTATTTACCTGAACAGGACTTAGCCATCTTGTAGAGGTCGAAAAAAATTATAAATTTCTTAAAAAAGTCACTTAAGGTGAGAAAGATTATAATAATTGTGATATACTGAGTGGCCACCCCAGACGCGGATCTCATTGCGATGGGGTAAATGAAGGTATATCTCGAAAAAAAAAATTGATGATTTGTATAGGGAATACATAAGCATATTTCAAAATATTTCGTATTTATACGGGTGTTCATTGGAAGAAGTGTCATTTTGGTCTATATCTTGTTGTCGAACACCCGCTATACATACGAATTATTTTGAAATATACTTATGTATACCCTATACAAATCACCAATTTTTTTTCGAAAATACCTTCATTTACTCCATCGCAATGAGATCCGCGTCTGGGGTGGCCACCCAGTATATCAACAAATTTTTATAATCTTTCTCACCTTCAGCGACTTTTTTTAAAAAATTTTAATTTTTTTCGACCTCTACAAGATGGCTAAGTCCTGTTCTGGTAAATAAATTCGATTTTTCGAACTTTATCCAAATTCAAAAATTCATAAAAAAATAATTGTGGATGTGACAACTTTAAGCGATACCACAAATTGAAGCATAATTTAGTTTCTTTCTGAAAAACGAATCAATTATTGTAATTCGAAATACAAAGTGTTTTTTAACCCTGAACACTTTAAATGAAGATTAATGAGTCCGGCCCTGGAATGATGAAACATTGATATCTTTCTGACTCGGCCTTAGCATGTGCCAATAATCTTCCAAGTTTCAATAATATCCGTCAATCAGTTTGGATTTATGAGATGTAAGTATTTCCATGAAGTTCGAAAATCACCCTGTGATTTTAGGGAATCCAGAAAGGGTATAGCCGGGTTTCAATGGTAAATCTGCCCCCGCGGCCTTTTCGATTCATATTGTGGGGATCGATTAGGCATTGAATGAAATGATTCAGCCAACTTTTCAGCTTTTTATCTCTAGCCATTTTTGAGATTTCTTTGAAAAACACTTTTTTCGATTTTATTTTTTTCTCTTGTGATATCCAAAATTTTCGAATGGTGATTTTTTCTGTCGATTCTTTGCTATTGAAGGAATAGACGTATAATTTTTTATGAATTTCAGCTGCAAAATCTATTTTTAAGAAAAAAATGAAGTTTTTGTCATTTGTTTTTCGGTGTTCTTAAAAGTGTCCACCGCCATTTTTTGACATAAAGTGTCTTCTTTGGCCCTTTATACCCTGGAATTTTTTCACATTTTTAAAATTGGTGGAACATTTTGAAAAAAAATTAAAACTGTTTGAATTTTAGGATTCAACAGATATCCATCAAATTTTGGTACCGTTGTATTCATATTGGCTTCCTGAACAATATTAGTGAAAAAAACAATTGGCGATCTGTTTTAGTTTGGGAGATATGGTCCCCCAAAGTCCGAAAAATATTTCACCTCAAAGTCACTTTTCTCACTACAGAAACACTGAATTACCGCTTTATTAAGTTTAAAGCCTCTATGAACATTTTAACATGAAGATTTGATTAATTTTATTTCAGATATATCCAATAATTGTTGCAAAAACATCGAAAAAATTCTACGGAAAGCCCGCCGTTCCTTATGGTAAGTTTGGCACTACCGCGTCTTTCAGCAAGTGCCATTAGGAAATGATAGCGGGATTACCGGTATGCATCGTGTCATATTCGCGCGAAATATTCGCGGTAGTGCCAAACTTACCATAAGGAACGGCGGGCTTTCCGTAGAATTTTTTCGATGTTTTTGCAACAATTATTGGATATATCTAAAATAAAATGAATCAAATCTTCATGTTAAAATGTTCAGAGAGGCTTTAAACTCAATAAGCGGTAATTCAGTGTTTCTGTAGAGAGAAAAGTGACTTTCAGGTGAAATATTTTTCGGACTTTGGGGGCAGATATCTCCCAAACTAAAACAGATCGCCAATTGTTTTTTTCATAATATTGTTCAGGAAGCCAATATGAATACAACGGTACCAAAATTTGATGGATATCTGTTGAATCCTAAAATTCAAACAGTTTTAATTTTTTTTTCAAAATGTTCCACCAATTTTAAAAATGTGAAAAATTTCCAGGGTATAAAGGGCCAAAGAAGACACTTTATGTCAAAAAATGGCGGTGGACACTTTTTAAGAACACCGAAAAGCAAATGACAAAAACTTCATTTTTTTTCTTAAAAATAGATTTTGCAGCTGAAATTCATAAAAAAATTATACGTCTATTCCTTCAATAGCAAAAAATCGACAGAAAAAATCACCATTCGAAAATTTTGGATATCACAAGAGAAAAAAAATAAAATCGAAAAAAGTGTTTTTCACAGAAATCTCTAAATGGCTAGAGATAAAAAGCTGAAAAGTTGGCTGAATTATTTTCATTCAATGCCTAATCGATCCCCACAATATGAATCGAAAAGGCCGTGGGGGCAGATTTACCATTGAAACCCGGCTATACCCTTTATTTTTTATAGTCAATTTGTAATCAGCTAGTCCAACTCTATCTCTGGTATGAGTATGTACAGTTATTCCCCGGACACCCTGTATAAGATTCTTCTTTTCAATATTTCAATTGAAATCTATCTGGTTCTGTTAACACTATAGCTACAAAATTTTGCATGAGGCCTATTATGAGCATCTTACAGGTGGCTGCAAAATCCAGAGCTGAGCTTCTAAGATCAACTCAATCAGAGAATTGCCCGGAATTTGCTCGAGGTAATTTTCAAGGTCATAACGATATGAGTCTGAAGGGTGTTATTTTTTAGAGAGAATCGAACAAAAATTAATTTTGAAGATCGTACCAGTTTATTGGTAGTAGAACACTGAGGGGGTTGCAGTATATTGGTCAAGCGCTACGCCACTGCTTGTTCAAGATATTTCTGGTTGACTATGGTCACAGCCTGAGTACCTACTTTAGAAGACTATGCTATGGTGGAGTGTTTCAGAGCCATCTTCTGTGTAACGAATTTCTCTGTTTAACGAATTTCGTAGAAGATATTGCACCTTGAATCCAAATACCATTTTAAAAACACCCTCTTAAACGAAATAAATTCTCTCTATAACGAAATATCCCAAGAACATCACTCTTCGAAATTCGAATAGGTAATAGTAAGAAGGTATAAGGGTGGGTTTTCCGCAATTATGCCAGATGTCGATTTTAGTTTCGATATAACCGTTAAGCTAGTGAAATAAGTTGTGCGAAAATGTCTACAAGGAAGTGCTTAAGTTGAAATGAAATTCCTATAATCTATTATGAACACGTTTTTGATATATTTATGTATTCAAATAAAAAAATCAAAGGAAAACGTTGCTTGTTTGGACACTTTACACTATAGGAATAAAGTTTCTATATAACAGAATTTCTGTATAACGAACTTTTTTTGTGGATTAGCGCTTTCGTTATAGGGAAGTTCCACTGTATTTCCATTTCAGAGACTGGGAGTAAAAACCTATAAAGTTTTAAAAAAAAAAACAGTTTTTTCGTATTCCATTTTTTACAACTATTTATACTTATAGAGCGAATAAGTATCATTATACTATTTGAAAGTAATTTTTTTTCAGAAGACGAGATGGCACTCCGGAGGACTGGTTAGATCCGCAATAGCAATTAATGATGGATCCTTTGGATCCGTCTGATATGAACCAAGAAGATGAATACATTCCTCCCATAAGAAACGGCTGTCCTGATACCTGGACGTGGAGCAGAAGAGAGAAATCTTCTGAAGTCAAACTGTATGGTCATAACTTTCAATCCGCTCTTTTCCACCCCAACTGGAGCAGTGGTACTGCTGGTGTGAGAGGCACCAGAATGCTCAATAACGGAAGATTTTTTTGGGAGTTACACCTCTCAAAACGAATATTCGGAACAAGCATGATGTTTGGAATTGGAACCAAAAAAGCTAGACTACATGCTGATTCCTTCACAAACCTTCTCGGAGAAGACTCCAACAGTTGGGGCTTATCCCATAAAGGTTTATTATGGCATGCGGGTTCCAGAACGCATTACACGAAACCTTTTAGAGAAAACGTTCATACCGTTATTGGAATGTATTTCGATGGTGTCGCTGGTACTCTCACCTATTATAAAGATAAAGTATGTCTTGGTGTTGCGTTTCGTGGTCTTCACCAGATAAAAGAACCCTTGTTTCCTATTATATGTTCCACTGCAGCCAAGACTGAAATGATCTTATCTGACATGAGACGAGAATATGCGAATTTACAAGATAGATGTAGATCTGTTATCGTGCAATTAATCAAGAGCCGGGAAGATTTAGAGCAATTGTATGTTCCAACTAGAATACGACAATACTTAGCCGAGGAAATTGTAGAAGAATCGGAACCTCTCAAAGAGCTTAATGAAAATAATGCGGATGAAAATAATGCAGATGAAAATAATGAACTGAATTGACTGATTATATCTAGATATTATGTGTATCTTCAAATTTATGTGGTTGATAGGTATACGCAGCGTTATTGAGAACTGATTTCGAGAGGTCTAACAGTTGTGGTTTTCAAGCTAGGTATACGAGGAATGAGTCGTATATCTGACTGCTGATAGTTATTCACTATTTATTTGTGCATTTTTAGGGTTTACTTTCAACTTAATTTTGCCAATATCTCGAGTTTTTAAGCTTCATCATGTTTTGGTATTGATAAAAACAATAGTTGTGAAGCATATATTTTCTCGATTATTTTCAGTAGATAATCGCGTCTAAACTCTTTCAATTCATATTATAAATGTAAACAATTCATTATTACGGAACATCAGTTTCTACGATTTTTTACTTACTAACTCCAAGGTAAAATCCCGATTTCAGTGGACTATGAAACTACAACTCACATTAGTCACATCTTCTGAATATCTTGATTAATTGCTATGAGAAAAAACCAATAGCACTGACTTCTTTTAAATCTTTTCTCGTCATGCAGCTGAATAATGAAGTATGCTAATGAAATTTTATCGTTTCAGTCATCGAATTTCGGCATTAAAAAATGGACAATATGAACGAATAAAAAATATGGTACCTACTGATAATTAATTCAGATGATTGGTATGAATCACCTAATGTAATTTATTACAACATTACAGATACGAAAAATTAAATAAAATTTCTGAAGAAAAATGAATGTTAATATGTAGATAATGTAAAAACTTTAGTTACATTGTTTCTTTTCTCACAGAACTAAAATAAACCTTTTCATCTGCAAGACATTGGTTGAAATAGTGAATAAGGAATTGAGTGTATACCTACTCGACACTTTAGTTGAATTTGTAACATACTTATACCACTTATGGATCTCATCATTATTCTTAATTACTAACTTAAGAGCGGAAATCTAAATATTTTTTAATTCTGCTAAATTTTAGGATTTTGGAGGAAAATTTACGAATTAATGACTTTTATATCATGTTGTGTGTGATATTTTCTATTGTACTTTTAATGTTAATTAACAGAAAGAAAGAAAATTCTTTCAGGACTTAAGCCAGTGGTGAATAGTTACCAACATATTTGTGAAGCTTGATGTTTAGTGTAAGCATTTGAACCTCTTTTGATACAACCATATAAGACATGGCTCAGAAATACTCGAATTGAAAATTTATTAGAGATACGATGACGTATGAATACTTTTATGTAAGTACTTGTTAATTTTCTTGTATAGTGTTTTCTGATAATATGATTATGAGAATAATTGTATTGAGGAAAATATACAAGTTATATGATAAGACATGACATTTGGGAGATATGTGTTTAACAAATTCTTTTTTGACCATAATTGTTTTCTGCTCAAGTCGCTCAGTTCATTACTGATATTGGAGTGTAAAAACACTTTGTATATAGTAACCTGATTTCTCAAATGCGCACTCGCAGATCCAGTTACAATATTATTGAACTATTCAAAGAGCCAAAAATGTTTTGAGTAGTAAATCCATTCATACTTTTTTTAAAACATTCCCAGCTACCTACTGCATTATACAACAAGTTTTGGTAAACCAGTACGAATCTGATGGTGTATATCCATTTATATTTCTTCAATACGATGTCTGTGTCTCTTAGGTATCAAATTGATTTTATAGCTGCTGACAATGTCATTATACCTATCAAACTAGTCTCCGGTATTGTGATATTCTTGAAATTGGCATGAGTTTGGTTGTGTGTAAGATTTCTTTATAGGCACAAATATTTGTGAATTCTGGCCTGTTTGTGCAATAAGATTGTATATAGTGAATGAATTGAGGAAAGAATGAAATTAAATTATTGTTTAGCTTCAGTAGGATTAATTAACTTATATTTGTATTGAACCTAATTGGATGTAATAAATACTCCAAAAAGTATGTTTTATAGTGAATATTTTTCCTTTGACGAATATACGAGGGGGTGTATTGATATCTAGTTAGCTGAGACCAGTTCCATACATAAACAAAATATTGCGATACCATAGCAACGAACAATAACTTATAAGAAGTGTCACTGTGAAAAAAGTTTGACGTCAAAAAAATAAACCAGAGTTACGCAATAAATTTTTAAAAAATTACATTTGAGCAGAGCAATATAGCACTTGTTTAAGTAGAACGAGCGCTCAAAAAGATGTACACCGAAATTGTAAAAATCAAAAATTGGAGTATCGAGCCATCATCAAGTACGTACCTGTATTGAAAAGGATTAAGAGGTAAGCAGATTTACGAAGATATGCTTATTGCTTAATAGCTTAAGGTATACCGATCAAGGTCCTTCGTATGCGACAGTGAAAAATTGGACTATGAGCTTCAGAACAGGTAAATCATAGAGATATTTGTTCTATGAGGTAAATTTTCCATTGAAGATGATGACTGATCGAGAAGGCCAGTTTCTGTGTCTGTCTCTGAAAATATCGACATTACTGACTATACTCTACGAGAAAAAATTAAAAAGAAAAGACGCAGAAAGATATGCCACAGCATACAGCGAAAAATTCGTGATTTAGGGTTAGAATTACAAGAACATCCTTCTTATTCACCAGATTTGGCTCCGTTCGACTGTCATCTTTTTCCTTAACTGAAAAAAGCTTAAAAGGTAGTAAATTTTCTTCCAGCGAGAAGGCAATGAAAGCTGTGGAGATCTGGTTTGCAGAGCAAGAAGAAATATTTTTTGAAAGGCATAAAGACGTTGCAAGTTCGTTCTAATACATGGATCCAATTAAGAGGAGAATATGTTGAGTAATAAAATATTTTGACATTGAAATTCTGTTTGGTTCTAGAGTAGGTAGGCTAAAATTTTTTCAATATATTATCTTCTTATATAAAAATTGAATTCGAATGGAAAGAATCTGAACTTATTCGCCATCAGATCAGGTATTTACATTATTTAATATTATTAAATTTATTATGTCCATTCAACTCAGATTCATTATATCCAAGGGCGTAGCCAGGAATTAATTTCGGGGTGGGTTTTGACATTTTGAAAATTGACTTTGTAGGTGCCGGGAATTGTGAGGGTCGCTTTCTGTAGCAAGTATTTGCTGTTTTCAAAAATTCATAGTGATATAAATAATTTTAACTAGATTTTCGGAGATAAGTTGGTTTAAGTGCAAAATAAAAGATTATTTTTGCAACAAAAAATAACTCTGAAACATTTCGGGGGGGGTTTGAACCCCCAAAACCCCCCCCTGGCTATGCCCTTGATTATATCCTTATGACAAATACACAGTTTTGGATTAGATGTAACACCCTGTATCTTGGTGATACAAGCGATTTAAAAAAAATATTTGTATAAATGAACTAAAGAGTAACATACATATTGTTGATAATTCAAAAGAGGTGCAATATTCTAGATTTCTCGGTTGCCCAGATTCTATTCGAACTATTGAATAGCCTAGAATTTCTGTGAAAATAAATTCAACTACTTCCATAAAACTCTGGAATGAACTGTAGATCTCATGTTTATTACAGCATATCAAAACTCCTATTAATTGTTTATGAGCAATTTCTATCTGTTTCAAGAAACATATGAAGAGAATCATTTCATTGAAAAAAATATCAATAATTTCTGAAAAAATGTAATATTGGCAGTCGTCTGAATTAAATTATCAATTTCCTTTATTGAATAATTTTTGGTTCAACTCTGTCTAAGTTTTGTTCATTTGCTAGTTGCTTGAATCGAGTTCAATTTATGTTTAAATTTAATAATTGTTTGGGCCCACATATTTTTGAGCTTTGGTGTTGATGGTGTACTTATGGATTCAAAGTTCAGATTTGTGAACAGTAATTGAAATTATTCCATCCAATTCTGCAGAAGTTATTCACAGAATCGTGCACACTGCGAAAGCCTGGAAGCGTTGGGCATGATATATTAAGTTTTCGTTACGAAAATTTTCATACCGAACTATGACATTTTCAAATTAAAAGGCAATGGACAGACTAAACAAATTGAATTACGAAAATCACAAGATTTGTATGTTTTGAGTAACTCATACTAAGAAAGAATGGATGATTATAGGTTTGGGATAAAAATATGGGATATCCTGAAGGCATCTGTAATTCTTACTTTCAAAGCTTGAATGAATGGGAATTATTTACCAGTTATAAAATTGCAGAGAAATTCGCAAATAGAATTTAAAGAAAAGACTTTTCCGCAGAAATTTACTGTCATTTGAATAGCTTACCAGCTACATTGTATTTGCATGTTCTGTCTATCGTTTAGAAAGTCAGTTTGTTCTATAAATAGAGACCATGCACCTTGAAATTTTATTAAATTTCTAAATCTAAAACTTTTTGGTGGGATAGCATACCAAATAAACTAAATTCTACCATCAAACTGATTTTTATAAAAATGTAAATATTTAAAATCTAATTTATTCAAGTAAAAAACCAATAAAAGATAATTTTAAGAAATTTAAAGTCATACCTATTTTCAATAGATTTTATTGAGATACAATTCACTAATCTGAAAAAACTCAAGGATTTTTATTTGCTTCCTTAGCACTCTGTAGAGCTTGAGTAATGTATAGTTTAGCCAATGACTGTGAGCAAAACTGTGAAATTGCTTGACTGTGAGTGTTGATTTGTCCAGCAATGATCATTGGGTTCAATCGACCAGGAACTGGAAGTGGCTTGAACATTTTGTTAATGTCATCATCAGGTAGGGGAGGTTCATCTTTAGCCAAGCGAGCAGCATTTTCTTGGGCTCTTTTCTGTAAAAGCTTATGTTTTTCCAACTGTTGACGGCTAGCAGTTTGTTGATATCGGTTGAATTTAATGGCTTCTTGATTGAGTTCATCCACTCTATCCATCAAACATCTTAATTGTCCTTCCAGTACTGAAGCAGTTCCCAAATCTAAGAATTTAGATCCTTCTTCTTCTGGAACTAATTCTCCTAACTCAGTCATCATTATATTCGTCAATGCAGAATTTTTGATAACGAAAGGTACCTCTGTGAACAAATTCTCAAAACCAATTTTCAATTTCAATAATGCTTCAGGAGTGAATTCATTCTCTTTATACATCTCAATTGCCTGAGGTGTTAATCTATAGGCTTTCAATGTTATGAAACCCCTAGCAGACTTCTGAGTATCGTATATGACAACAACTGATTCCTCAATTGACGTTTGATAGTGAAATTGGGATTCTAACAGAGGTATACTCAAGAAGTTACCCACATCAGCACTTTGGTACCAGCCTACATGAAAATGATCTACATTAACGCGTCTCAAACGTCTCATCATTGCCAACTGGTACTCATCTTCATCCATAGTATCATCAGTTTGTTTTGGGAATGGAAAACAGTTGGTTATTTCCAATCGGTTGTCAACAACTAGGCCAAGTAGAGCTCCTTGTGCGATATCCATATTAGTGGTAGCCTCTTCATGACAATGCTTTACAATTTTCATAACGGCCTAAAAATAAATAGACATATTTATCTGGATAAAAATCTATTTTGCTTAAATGTGTACGGATATAACCTAACATATTGGTGAACTTACCAATCCATCTGCTTGGACATAGGCTATAGCAGATTCATTTTCAGGGGCTCTTCGGGTTGCCGCACTTCTCGAAGCCATTTTGATTATCCTCGTAACGAAATAACCAAATTATGCAATTTACGGGATAATAAATAGCGAAAATACGAAAATTTTACACAGGAAATCTGTGTAAATAAGTCTAATCACAGAACATAGAACATTAGAAACATAGAAGTTGTCAGTTGATGTCATTTCCTGAGACGCTGTCATTTGAGAAACACAGAGTAGAAAAATAAGAAGGAATTTTCTTCTTCTTCTTTTACTGTGCTTGGCAGCAGAGTCATCTACACTCTACACATTGAGGGCCGTATTCATAGTCGGCCCTTGAGGGTGAGTTTTTATGGCCTTATGAATACTAGACATAAAGGTGACATTCACTGTCACTCAACTCAGGGCGAACTATGAATACGGCTCTGAACATTCCATTCTCGGCATTCTCACTGAGATATTTGTTTATTATATGTTCTGTGATTGCTATATTAGCTATACAGACGGCACAATACAATCAGTATTTTTTGGAGGATGGTACCTAGTTATCAGCTCCAGGACAGGGAGAACGGAACAATACACGTGGAATCGAAAGGATAAAGTAGATCATTAGAAATCACAGCTTAATCACACATGAATTTAAAAAACCAACGATAACGAATGGAATTTTAACTCTGTGTGAAAGGCATGTTCCAGGCGAAAAAAACCAAAGATATTTATTGAAAGAAATTAAAAAAATGACCAAAATAATCTAAGGTATTTATCATCTGATAAAATGCTCATATTTAAATACTTCTACAATTTCAATCTGCCAAATTTATGTTTTTGACTCTCTGTCTTAGTTTTCGTAAAAACTAAATTTGAAATGCACATGACTATTTCCACGTTGAAAGAGAACTGTTCTGGAACACTTTTGTTCTCATCTCTTGAATAAATTATTCATTATTATCTATATTTTTTCTGGGAATGACGAATACTGAACTGAATTCATGTAGTTAATCCTATTCACGAAGTAGGGTTTAGTTTTCAGCATTGTTTAAGAAGAAACTTTGAATGATGGTTTCAGTATTTCTACCGATAAGCTTTCAGCGATTTGAGCTCGCTGTCAATCAATCACATAGACTTATTTTTTTTTTTTTTTTCCTTTTACAATGCCCTCGGTAACTTAGACCATTTAGGCAACGAACATATCATATAGTCCATTCACGAAAGGTTGAGCACATAGTAGGCGTTTTTTTATTTATCTGAAGTTGGCAGTATTTGCTGTCATAACGTAAAATAAAGTCAACGTTGCCGAATGTGACCGGCCTCGTTCGACGAGATTGCGAGTTATCAGACAACTCTATGCAATATTGACAACATTGCGTATAAATCTGACAAGAACATAACCTAAATTTTAATATACACAGTGGAATATGCCAAATTTCCATGGCCAACCGACGGCTCAACCTTTCGTGAACGGACTATATATTATCATGGATTTCAATACATAGACTTATAAATTATATATAAATCATAGATTATAGAGTATGGAAAGATAGGAAACGGCCCTACATTCGTAGTACTAAAAAACGACTACATTTTTTAGTTCACATTTGACCCAGAGATGGCACTGAAGATCAATTTTTATATAAAATCTGTAATTTGGATTAGAAATCATATAAAGAAAACTGTAATAAGAATTGATGCGAAATTCGTATTCCCTTCAGGATGTTTCATTTTTATATTTTAAATCCATAATTTTCAATAAAATTCAGTATTTCATGTGTAATATTTTTATTATGCATTTATAGAAGATATTACAGAAATATTAGGGTACCTATTATTGTAAGATTTATACATGGATTTAATATGAATATACTTAGTGCGTCTGTGGAATTCCAGTTTCTGGCTCAGTTCAATTGCAGCTTCGTTGTCCACCATCACTGTTTGAATTGACGGAAAACTTTTCCTGAATAGTCACTTTAACCATTTTATTTTCCGTGCAGCTTCACTATCAGCCGCTATTTCTGCCTCTATCGTGGAAATAGCAACAGATGTTTGACGTTGATCAAGCCAAGATATAGCTTTACCTGCATACATCCAGAAAACACCAGTTGATCATCCAGTTTCACTATCTCGTTCGTAATTTTCATTACTGAAGGGTACAAACTAATCTTTTTTCCACTATTTTCGAGACGACACTAACGGCAAAAGCCGTTCGAAGTGAAATAATATTTGTGCAAACGAATTGATTGGCACTTTTTTATATCAATGACATTTCCCATGTATATTGATTTCGAAACTTATAATCATAGAACCAGAATTTCAACCCTTCTATAGTGACATTAGTTCACATTTGACCCAGAGATGGCGCTCATACACTGTAGTCGTGTCGTTTCCGATCTTTATACTATATAATCTTTGATATAAATAATTATATGTAGGCTCTATTATATTTATATGTCTATGATCAATCATCAAGAACTTTTCATATTCATCATCAGTACTAATTACTTCACTTTAATACGAAATGTACAGTCTGAAGATCCTTTACAATGTTTCAATGAACCAATCTTATTTCTCTCTTTTAGTACTTATGAATATAAAAATTCATTAATAGTTATTTATGTAATAAGGATCATAAAGACGATCATATGGTACATGTCATAATGACAACGTTATGTCACTCAATTTTGAGGAAGCTCATTATGGGACTAAGTACCATAAGGAAGCTCATTATTATATTATTGATATAAATGCCATCAGATAACATTTTGTATGTAATACGAATCATAAACAATCATTATGGCACACGCCGTGTTATCGGACTCGGCTACGCCGATAGCATTCACGACTTGTACCATAATGATCGTCTTTATGATCCTTATTACATAAATAACTATTAAAGGATCTTTAGACTGTACATTTCGTATTAAACCATTTTTTAATTAAAAATTTTTGACAAAAACCCTGAGCAGGTGCTTTTGAGCGCTGGTTCATTAGTGGAGCAGAGATGCTATTACCCCAAAATTTTGTATAGGGCTTGATATTTATGCTAAGTATATGAATGCAAAATCTCAGCACGATCGGAATTATATTCTGGAAATCATTCGAAAAATGAAATATGTGAAGAATCAATATTAAAAAAAACAAATTCTATGGTTCAGATTATGCGATCCTCTCGAAATTTTGCATGAACATTCAGTATATCAATCTTCACAAAATAAATTTCATTCGAATCGGATATCTTGTTATGGAAATATAAAGTTTATTCTTTTCAATATTCCACTTGAATTTTATATGGTTCTGTTTACACGGCTACACAATTTTGCATGATGCTTATTATGAACATCTTGCATATATTTACAGTATTCGTTTTGAGGAGTTTCGTGCTCCTGAGCTGTTCCAGTGCTTGTGCGCAGCCAATGGCAAGCCGTATTTCGAGCTTTTGAGTTACTATTCGTTTTGAGATATTTCGTGCTCCTGGGTACCTCAAAAGCTCGAAATACGACATGCCATTGGCTGCGCACAAGCACTGGAACAGCTCAGGAGCACGAAAGTCCTCAAAACGAATACTGTAATAGTCGCAAGATTTCATTTCGATTGGTTCCGTTTCATCTGAGATATTGAGGAACAACAATTTGGAATGGCCATATTTTATGCATGGACCTATAATACTAACTGGACGTCGAACTTCCTACTGTCACGTAGAAAAAAGTGAGGCAAATGGCCGCCATTTGCAGTTTGGGATGAACTACAAATATTTTGATGTAATATGCCACCTGTGTTCGCATTTTGATTGAAACATAAACTTTCCTTTGAAAGAAGTGATGAAAAACGAACTCTATATATTAGTGTTCTGTGAATTCTGACATTTCGGTTTATTAAAATTATAAATATTTTCGATTCTTGTGATTAGTTATTAAACAATATTGGTAATCCTATCATTTTAATTCGTTGAAATAAAATAAAGGAATATTGGTAATTCTAATATTTGAATACATAGAAAAAGTGACACCTCTCAAATCCACCCCAAACTGCAAATGGCTGCCGTTTGCCTCAAAATTTTTGACAGGTTCGCCATCTATATAGTTAGTATTATAAATCTATGATTGTATGGTACACTTGTACGATTTGGCTTGTTAACGAACTTAACCGCGACATTTAGGAATCGAACTCATCCTGAAAATCTCAAGTCTCTAGGGCAATACCTTCGAAAGTTATCGTGCTAACGGCCAGAATTGAATTTTGACCACGGATTCGTCCTCAGGGAGTCGAACCCTATCGTTTGAGGCCATTTTCGGCCCAAAATTCGAAAACTACAAACATTTGGCAAAACGATATAGCTCAAAAATAAATGCTTTAGTGCTACTAAATTTTATTCCATGTGGAATGATGTTTTGCTTGATTAAAGATTTCGAATATTTTTCCCTGAAGTTTTTTCGAGAGTAGCATTTCCTGGCATAGTCCGGGAAGTATGATTTTGATTAATGCAGTTGATCATTACCATAACACGAAATAAAGGTTGGCACTTATGGATTTTTTTTCTCGGTTGTCGAAAGTTTGATGATTTTATCAAAATTCGAATAAAATATCGAAAGCAGTAGCGATAGTTTGTTATAGTTTCGCGTATCTGAAGACACAGGGGACTCTGAAAGTACGAAATTAAACATGAAGGAAACTACATATTTCGATAAAATATTTATTTTCGAATATTTCGAGGTAACAATCCATAAATTAGGGAAAATTCTAGGAGCAACTAATTATATCTTCAACAAACATCAACATGCAAAATAGTAAACATCATCCATCTTCTTCAATGAACCTTCTGCCACTGAATCAGATATCATAACAGGCAAAGTGGAGAATCTTCGCAAAACTGAAAAAAGATTGCATATTGAGAAAACTTTAGATATCCAAAAGCGCAGGTTTAGTATCTTTAGCACATTTGATTACAGATTGCATTAATTTTATGAATCCAGTGTCCTTTGGCTTTTCCAATCCTCGCAGCAGTCTGTTTTTCATTACGGATATAAATTCTTTATTGCTCAACTGTCATCCTCTGCAAATAATGAAAAATATTTTTCGGCAACTGCCGGGAAGTGAGAATGATGATGTAGTTGATCATTTCCATAGCAACGAAATACGTCTGACAGTTCATATGAATAAGTTGTCAATAGTTGCATGTTTTTTTATCGTACTTCGCAATGAAATATGAGAAGCAGCAGCGATTGTGTTACTTCATATGTACGCAAACACCCGAAAAAATTTTTTTTTGATATGGTACGTTAAATACTATTAACGAAGACTGAAAACTAAATTCTTCGAGAATGGATGGGCTATGATTTTCTGTGTATTCATCAGCTCATGAACGCTAGGAATCATGCAGACATTTTGCAACACTGTATTACTTAGTATGAGGTGGGCAAATTCAACACTTCTAATAGAAAGTCTTATTTCTAACGAAGACAAAAATGTCGGTGTGAGGGCAATTTTTATGAAATGATGAAATTCCCACGTGAATATCTATAACCGTTGTATTATGTTAGGTCTTAATAAAAAAAGAATATATAATATAGTCCGTCCACGAAAGTTTGAGCCGTCGCGTCGTTTGGCCATGGAATTTTGGCATATTCCACTGTGTATATTGAAGTTTTAGGTTATGTTGTTATTTCTTGTCAGATTGATACGCACAAGTTGTCAATATTGCATCAGTTCTTTGATAACTCGCAAGCCCGTCGAACGAGGCCGGGTACATTCGGCAACGTTGACTTCATTTTACGTTATGACAGCAAATACTGCCAACTTCAGATAAATGAACAAACGCTTACTATGCGCTCAAACTTTCGTGCGCGGACTATATCCACACCATTTCATCGTTAACGGGTGTTTTTCGAAATTTTGCTGTAACATTTCTTGTGATAGAAATTTTTTTTCTCATAAAAACATTATTTCTGGAACTTTTTCCATTTCATCAGTTTTTTTTCTGATTTTTTTTATTTGAATGGGATGGGACATCCTATATATTTTTGGACATTTGCATAGAGCTTAGAATAACAATTCCAAATATGTATTAGCATACTTGATATTTATCTGAATCAATGCTCGAGACATACAGCTTTTAAATTTAATTTTTTCGATATGAGAAAGCTTCGTCTGTAACTTGGATAGATAATTCAAACTTATTTGAAAAAAATGACGAAAATTTAAAAAAATAGCAAAAACACCAACAATAGGGATGTTGACTATTTTTTGAATTCATTTTATTGATATAGATAAACCCTATACAAACACGGAAATATTACTTTTTCTTAAAAATATAGTATTTGCCAATAAAAAATACGTTGAAGAAAAGAATTAATTTTCCCGCGGAAAACGGCACGTTATGATGATTACGTCAGTATACGATAGACATCATAGACTAACTAAATTTTTAGTTGTCAGTTTGTCTATGGCAAACATACTTTGACTTCTGTCAAAGCGACTGATTGTGCCTGATTCATTGTGAAAAGTTGAATTTATTAGCCTATTCGTTTTGAGATATTCGTGCTCCTGAGTAACTCAAAGCTCGAAATAGGCTTGCCATTGTTGCGCACAAGTACTGGAACAGCTCAGGCTCGAAACTCTTCAAAACGAATACCATATTACCTTCAAAATGAAAACTCGGTCTATAAATGCTGTGCAGTTCCATTTGTGCAAAAGTACGTCAATCAGTACGCCACAAAAACTTTTCATCAATGTCCCCAAAATGCACAAGTGAGGAAAAAGTGGTAAACACTTTCTAGAAGAGATCCAGCATCATTGACGACAACAAGTACCAGAATTTTTTTGAATCATTTTGATGTAAGTGAAGATATTAGTTTTAGGAAGAAAATTCTCACCGTTAATTATTTATTTTTTTATTATGTAGATTTCAATTATTTATGATTTCTCAGTCATTGTGTGATTACAAGCCTAAATGACTAATACAATTTTCAGCTTCAAAATGACATGGAAAATTATGTGGAATATACCATAATGGGTGTAGTATCTCGTATAAAGATGAGAACAGGTTGTTGCTACAACAAAATTTGCTTGCCAACCAAAAGGAGCAAGTACATGTACTGATGTATGTCGACCAGCTGCTGCTAAAAGGCAAAGACTCTCATCGCTAATGAATTGGAAGAAATGAAGCCGCTAAATTTCAACAAAGTGAAAATGTAGATACTGCTCTTCCAAGTAGAGATGAAGTTTGTATCCATTGATGTTCTTGATAATAATGTCGTATTATGTGAAAGTGAGCATCACCTTACCAGTTTATCGTATCTATTCTTCCCGTACCAAATAAGCTTTATGTTTTTATGGCATTCCCTTGGTAAATCAATATAATCTTAAAAGCACTAATTGGATTTTTTTCAGGTCCAGTCCAGGACCAACAAAAAAATGCCAAAAATGATAAATCGTCCCAGGCTTATTTTCCAACCAAATATCGGAGTAAATCCACTCAGACCATGACAGTAACAAATACAAAGCAAACCTCCCCTATGAAGTTGTCTACCAAGTCTGTGTCTACTTCACCTTTCAAAATTCAGAAATGAATTCATTTATAAAACCAATACCATCTTCCTCCAGTACCACGTGGAATGTAATTAATCAGTCTGATAGCGATTTGTCATTTTATACTCCTTCTGATTCACTGTCAAAACTTCCTTAGACACAATTAGTTCGAATGAAATAGAGTGGAAAAGAAATATTATTAAAAGTCCATGGCAGAACACACTGTAGATAAAATTAAAAAACGACCACAATTCTACATCGGTGTACCGAAAGATTGCTATTTTTTGGTTAATTCAAGACAGTAAGTTGCATACTCCACCTAAATAAAATACATGTTTCTACATTGTGTACTTTCAGCTGGCCTGATGATGGAATAATTCCGAAATCGATAGCCAAAGATTTAATAACCAGTAATAGTGTGTTTTATTTTATTTACATTTCTTATTTTTGGTTAAACTTCTGCATGAGCATACTGGCATAACGGAGCCTAAAATATTGTTGTGTTTAAAGAAAATCCGTTTAGACACTAAGTTTCTGAACTTTCCGATGAATTCGAGATAAGTAATTCATATGCGAGTAAATATTCACAGAAAATATAACCTAAAATGGCTGACGTTATGAAACCTTTTATTGTTAATTTAGACAAATCTTCTATTAAAAGATGTTTGCCCATAGCATTCCGAAAAAATTATTTTAATGTTACATGCATAATAGATTGTCTCGAAATTGAAATTCAGAAACCCAGTAAACGTTGCAATCAATCTCTAACTTGGTCAGAATATAAAAGAGCTAACACCATAAAGTATCTAATCTCTAGTACACCGAATGGACTAGTTAATTATATTTCACGGGGTTATGGAGGAAGAATTAGTGATGTATGCCTGGTAGAAAAACTGTGATTTCCTTAACTGTTTGCCTAGAGGATCACACGTATGGCTGACAGAGGCTTTAAACATATGGAATCATTACTACTTGGTGTTGGGTGTAGGCTAATAAGGCCACCGAGCACAGTATCTAATAATCAATATCCAAGGATGAAGTTAGGGAAACTAAAAAAATTGCAAGTTTACGGATTCATATTGAAAGGTTATAAGACGCATCAGGAGTTTTCTTTCTTGAAACCCCATGCTTGCGTAAACAATAATCTTTTGGGGAAACTCGAATGTCATGGTCATAGAGCTTGTGGTCTAATAAACTTGCAAAATTCATTAATTAATAAGTGATTATGTATCATAATTGAAAACTGGAAATAAAAGACAAGACTAAAACACAAATAATTAGTATTTTTATGAACTACAATATATATCTGTTGTTTTAACAACAATGGGTAGATATTTTCTTTCCAAAATGATGATAAATATAGTAATAAAGAATTCACATAATCTTTATTAAACTCTACCAATATGATATGTACTTCATTATTGCTTTGATAGTTCACATCAGCCACACAGAAATAGCCACTTTTTATAACCACAAACATACATCTGAATTTGCATTTGGTCGTAACATTTTTTTGAGGGTTCTCCATTCTGTAAATAGTTTTTAAAAGTGTTCTCATTAAAGGGGCATTTAATTTCTATGAGAAACTGCTCGCCTATTCCATCTGGTGAGCCAGCAATCATGGGGAACTCCTTGCTATAAAAAACCACATTTATTAATTTTTTTTTTTAGTATAGTTTGAAGTGTGTGTAAAACCTCACTTTCCAGAACCCTACCACGTTTCATTGCTTGGGTATCAGGGACACTACCACCCATTACCAAAGCTATCAAGGCACCATCTTTTGTTTTTACATTTTTTAATTTCATAAGCTTTGGAAGCTGTTATTCTTGCAAACCTCATTTCGTGCCACAAATTACTACTGCTCTGATGTCTCGTGTTTTCCTCAATTTCTGTTAATAACTCTGTATAAATAATACCGATATTTTCTCTTCAGGAAATCCTCGCTACTTTTCCCTCCATAGTTTAGCATTAATTGGTACATAGAGAGCTTTTGTAAATCATTTGGCACGTGTTGAACATATTTCAATAACTCACAGCTTGTGATACCCTTTGCTGAAGCCTGTTCCACAAATTTTTCAAAAACAGTTGTATTCGAAGTCGAAGCCTGTCTAGAAGAAGTTGAAGCTTGTCCCTGAGCTAATTCTGTAGCTGTTATGAATTTCAAAGATGTTGCCACCTTAGATAGTTTGGACTTTTTCCAATAGCATTCTATCTGGGTACAGGATGGCTCTTCACTCCTTCGATGCAACCACATCAAAAAAGCCACTGCATGCTTGCACCCACCAGCTGACGCAGCGCAATCGTGGCATTGTGAACTTATTACATCATTGTTTTTTTCATCCACAATAACGGTTACTCTATATGGTTTAGCCCTAACTTTGTGTTCAGGGCACACACGGCATTTCAATGTGCAAATATTGGTTTCTCTTTTAACCTGAACGTATCCCACAGCATCATCGCCATAATTATCTCTCGAAGATCTGAAATAGACAAAATTGCATTGTAAATATTAAATATATATACTACTAAAATATTATATATAACCCAACATTTCATAGATAGAGGATGAGTTGTTCTAGATATTAAAGAATAATAATTAAAACGAGTTAGGTGTTTCTACTATTTGTAATAATGAATTTGAGTTAAAAGTTTGATACTTACAAAGACATTTTGACGTTTCTGAGCTCCGCTGCACAAAATCCTTGTTTTCAGCAAGAAACTTGCGACCATCAGGGAATCAATCTTCGGTAGGTTATTACTATTACCCTTGATGTATCCTGTCTCCATTATAGGGGAAATTGTAGATTATAGTTCTTGTAACGAGTAATCGAACTATTCTGTTCTCTTTCAGCTTTCAACTTCGTAAGTTCGAATCATAGATATGATTATTATATATTTACTATGGTTCAAGTCACAGAACCGTGGGTTCACAAGCTTGATTGGCAATTAAATCGTTTATATTGAAGTAAGTCGATGGTTTATGTCAAAATGAACTGAAAATTGCAGAGAATGATGACATTTCAATAATCAACGTGATTGGAGTTTTGTGGAACCCGGCCTATGAATGTATTTTGTTGATCTGAGCACCGAACATTCGAATTTGCAATGACAATACGGATAGTTTGACGTCACTATACAAGCTACCCTACCTGATTGGCGTTCGCAGTCACGTGATAGTTGATAATAAATAACATAATTTAATCAGCTTTATTTTCAACGAGAATAATAAGATCACTAAAATGGTTTTTAGGATTGCAAAAACTCCCTTCTATGAGGAAAACCTCAATTATATGAATTCGTAACATGAGTCAACATCCCTATTGTAGGTGTTAAAATAAAGATTCAAAATAATTAAATAAAACAACATTAATGAAATCTATCAACAGTTAAGAATAAGGACTCATTATTTTATACGCGATGCTCGAAATATCCACCTGATTCGTTCATGCACATAGGGCACCTTTTCCAAACATTTTTTAATGCATTCACGAGCTCTATTAACGGGAAGTAGCGAAACTTTGCACACATCAATTCTTCTTTTAGAGTTGATCGTTTTTTATACAGGGTGTTTCATCATAAACTGGACAAACATATATTTTCGTGTAGAGGACATCGGCAGAATCATTTTTGCCTTATACAATAT
Organism: Propylea japonica; assembly: GCA_013421045.1. NCBI lineage: Eukaryota > Metazoa > Arthropoda > Insecta > Coleoptera > Coccinellidae > Propylea > Propylea japonica. The sequence continues at coordinate 41,276,585 of CM024240.1, forward strand.
ATCCCGTTTTCGAAGCATAAGCGAGATACAGGGTGTCAAACGTCATATTTGAGCAAGATTCTTATGAGTGTGGTCAGTTATGTATAACACTTGTGTACGGTTTTTGTCAAATCTCAGTATTTTTGGGTCCTCTATCCAGAAAAGTTGACGAACTCCGAAAAAAATTTACAAAATGGCGGAAAACCTGCAATGTTCCAATTTTTTTTTTTGCGGTTGTCAAATTGACTTTTGTTTTCTGAATGAACACAATTTTCTAAGACTTTCTGTGAAAAAATTTTTTCAAAAATCGAACACAAACTTTTTTTTTATGTCTACAGCGATGAAAAAATTTCACTCGTAATGGATGAAATTTTGTCCAATTGTACTTCTTGAATTATCAATCACGAATATGAAAACAGAATCGTAAAATATCGAACGGTTTCGTTACTACAGTCATTCAAATGTTTCGTTCGGACCTCTGAAATATTGAAAATAAAATTGTTTTGGGTTCTAGAATCAAAATGATTAAATTATTGGCATGTCTAAACATTTTAGATGAATTTAAACGAAAAAAATCAGTGAAACTTAGTTGGGACTCGAAACGACGTAGGTATTAAATAGGGAAATTGCACTGTTCTAAGGATATTAATATTCGTTGCCAGGCAACGGTAGTCTGTAGTTCATAGAGTTTGACTACTGGCTAAATTATATCACTGAAATTAAAATACCAGTCCAACTCTATGAAATACGAACTACTGTTGCCTGGCAACGAAAATTAATATCCTTAGAACAGTGCAATTTCCCTATTTATTACCTACGTCATTTCGAGTCCCAACTAAGTTTCACTGATTTTTTTCGTTTAAATTCATCTAAAATGTTTAGACATGCCAATACTTTAATCATTTTGATTCTAGAACCCAAAACAATTTTATTTTCAATATTTCAGAGGTCCGAACGAAACATTGAATGACTGTAGTAACGAAAACGTTCGATATTTTACGATTCTGTTTCCATATTCGTGATTGATAATTCAAGAAGTACAATTGTACAAAATTTCATCCATTTCGAGTGAAATTTTTTCATCGCTGTAGACATGTAAAAAAAAATTGGTGTTCGATTTCTGAAAAAATTTTTTCACAAAAGTCTTAGAAAATTGTGTTCATTCAGAAAACGAAAGTCAATTTGACAACCGCAAAAAAATTTGGAACATTGCAGGTTTTCCGCCATTTTGTAAATTATTTTTTCGGAGTTCGTCAACTTTTCTGAATAGAGTACCTAAAAATACTGAGATTTGATCAAAAACCTTTAAGTGTTATACATAACTGACCACACCATAAGAATCTTGCTCAAAAATGACGTTTGACACCTGTATCTCGCTATGCTTCGAAACGGATATATTGTATAAGGCAAAAATGATTCTCCGATTCCTCTACACGAAATATATGTTTTGTCCGTTTATGATGAAACACCCTGTATATATACAGGTTTGGAAATTCACATCGTAAAGATACGATATAAAAGACCTCTGACAGATTTCCGTGCTGCTCAAGTAATAGAATAAATATGACCGATTGCAATATGTAGTGTTATCTCTCTCTAATGGTTGGGAGCGTCTCAATTAAAACAGTATGGTAGGGTACCGAAGGTACTCGCATCGATAATTTAATGTTTCAGGCAGCCTGTAATACTAGATTCAAGTACTTTTGTTTGCCTACCAATGATAGGAGAGAGACACACTACATTATTGCAATCAGTGATATTTATTCCGTTAGCTAAGCAGGAAGTAAATCTCTCGAGTATATATTCGTTCAACTGGACGGAAAGATCTGTCTGTTGCATTGTGTGTGGTATCCTTCCGATGTATATTTCCAAACTGGGAGGAGGAAATAATCTGACTTTGTATCTGTTGTTAATCCAAAATATATTGAATGAGACTATTATTGTGAAGATGATTTTATTCTATGATTGATTATTCTGTGACCATGTGTGCATATGCGTGTGAAAAGTAGAGAATAAAAGTTAGTCGTAGAAAATGAGTTTTAATCACTGTATCGATAAAAAATTTTCACTTACGGTTATCATCGAATATGGTGAAGACAACATTTATGACATGATTGCTTAAATTGACATGAGCCACAGTTTTAGCAACATGTTTTAATGTAGCAGGATCAATAGAGGCTCCAGCTATATGGTAGAATGTTAAAGCAACATCCACATCATTTATATTGTTCAAAAAATGGAAGAAGTTCAGATAATCTTCTTTGGAGATTCCTTCACCATGATCTCTGAAACTAAAGAAAATATCAGGTTAGCAAAGAAAAAACGATTTTCTTTTCTGTTTTTATGAAAAGGTCTGCTAACACACTTCTGGATCAATGTAGTGGAGAACCAGGGGTGGTAAGGTGGAAGAAACAACTAGACAACTAGTCACAGTATATTGATTTAACGATCTATCAACTCTGACATGGTAATGTGTATGCTGAATAGTTCGGTTGGTTTATATACATTTATTGTTTACATTATAATGATATGATGATATACAGGCTGTGAGTATCGCACTACATCAATAATAAGCAGTGCTGTGGCGTAAAGACCCAGTGACAAACTCTACGCAGAACATAACTGAAACTCCTGACTCGAATAATAAGCTTCTAAGGGTCTGGATGTGAGCCTAGGATTTATAAGTATAAACATAATAATAATAATAACAACAAATTAAGATGCAGAAAAACAAAATCAACCTGGTTAGGTCCAAATGAATCTAAAGTCTACTTCGAATTTTCATTTGAAAAAAAAGTTTTTTCGTAATATCAAAATTTAGTGTTTGATATTCAAACAGATTTAAGAATCTTACGTTTTCTTAACCCTCTTCAACATCCTGGCTTTCTTTTTTTCTGGGTATCCAGCATAGGCCAAAAGCAATTCAGTGAAGTCAGCTTCGGTAATTCTTCCATTTTCATCTGGGTTTTTCCTCTGAAACTCCAGACTCAGAATTTCCTTCTGCAACTTCTCTTGGAAATCTAGAAATTTCTCAATTGTCAATTTCTGTTTCAAATTTGGTCCAAAAAAGTAGGTCGTTAAGGCGGAATTGACTCCCTGAAAGAAATGTAAAGTGGGGTATTATAGTTTTAGCTCTATATATTTTATTATACTTTGAATTTAGGGCAAGTTTGGTTCCCTTCATACTTTTTGAAGATTTTTCGACTTGAAAATGAAAATGAGGAAAACCGTTCGGACCCGACTATTTTTGATTCGAGGGGGATTTTTAGTAGTTATGTTTTTGAGTTTTTACCCAAAAAGGAAAAATTTCTTGCTCAAAAAGTGGACCGACCATGTTTTTGATGTACCGACATGAAATGAACGGAAATGATAACATTATTGTTAGGAAAACGACCGACCTCTTGGAAAAAATGTATCCACTGCTTACGTTGTGCAAATGGTCTCCAAAATTGTCGCGTTTCGGTGGCACCGCTTCGAAATGGTTGAGATTAACAAATCAGCCCGGTAGAAGGCGCTACATAAAAAATTCAGCAGGTAATTGGATAGGCCACGTTGACAGGAGACAATATATGAGCGATCATCTCATAATAAATATATATAGTCCGTTCACGAAAGGTTGAGAGCATAGTAGGCGTTTGTTTATTTATCTAAAGTTGGCAGTATTTGCTGTCATAACGTAAAATAATGTCAACGTTGCCGAGCTTGCGAGTTATCAGAGAACTCTATGTTATATTGACAACATTGCGTATCAATCTGACTAACTACATAACCTAAAATTTTAATATACACAGTGGAATGTGCCAAACTGCCATGTCCAACCGACGGCTCAACCTCTCGTGAACGGAATATAATTGATCTAAATTGTCATTTAGTTTGACGCTATCTTTACCGAACAGCATTTATTGTTGGTGTAAATATTTCTTAATATAAGGCTCACCTTGAAAGTATTGCCAGTAGCAGCGTGATCTCTATGCCTTGAACCAATACTAGTTTGTTGCCTTATCAAGGTGGCAACTTTTTCAAATTCTTCACAATCAACATCCCCATCTCCATTCAAATCAAACATGCGGAAGGCAATTTCAAAATGACGCCTCGAGGCTGAAATTTAAACTTTTTAAACTGCAAACTTCTTCATCTTTTGAGGCAGCTTACTTGACAGCACAGTCAATAGAAATATATAGTCAGAGAAAGTTATGAGTCCAGAACTTCCCAATTTATAGAATATGCTGTCCTCATCAAGTGTCAGTTCCAACTCGTGATGAACACTCTAACGAGGCAAAACAGGCTTTTTAACATTTATAGCGGCCGCATTCAGGATCGGTTAGTTTAGTTTCAAACCGTTTCAAGTGTTCAATTGGTCAATTTTTGTTCTTGCATCTTCATAATACCTTTCTTATAAGCACAAACAGAACAGAACAAATTGAATTGTCCTTTCTGACAAATGGAAATTATCGATAAATTCTCATCGTAATTTTCTGTTCAATATTGATTGAATAAAATACAGTTCGAGTCAAAATTATGGAACAAATTCATTTTCTCAGAAGAAAAATATTTGGCAACAAAATCCAGAAAAAGTTCAATTATTGTTTCACTTTTACCAAATTTTTATGCATTTTTGAAGGATTTTTGTTGCACCCTGTGTCATTCCCATCAACCCTGTAAATTTTTCAAAAACGGAAAGTAGTTAATGTGTTATTTTTTGGCTAGATCTTTGTATCTCATTTACAGCCGTGCAGAAATTTCTAAGAAAAAAATTTTTTTTATTTATTTTTTTAGTTCAAACAGATTTGTTCTGGTAAAACTTTCAACCCCCTCGCGTGAAAAATTAAAATGTGTGAAACTCTGCGCTTCAGTTATTATCTTATGTAGGTATGTTATTAGTACGTTTCTACTGAAGTTGAAATGAGGCTGTTGAAAGTTGTGCACGAATAAAACTGTAATCTTTGACTTTCATTCGGTAAAAGTAAATTGGAGATAACAGAGTGCACATACTGACAACCTCTTTGAACTAACTATTTTAAAAAAAAATTTTTTTTTCTTGAATATTTCTGCACGCCTGTAAAGAAGATACGAAGACCTTGCCAAAAAAGTACCACATGACACTTTCCCTATTAAAAGAATTTAATGGGTTCATGGGGATGGCACAGGGTGCAACAAAAATCCTTCAAAAATGCATTAAAACTTGGTGAAAGTGAAACGAAAATTGACCTGTTTCAGGCTTTTGTTGCCAAATATTTTTCTTCTGAGAAAATGAATTTACTCCATAATTTTGACGCTCACTGTATATTGCTATTGATGCATAAACATAAAAATGTTTAATTATTACTTCAAATGATACCCTCCGAAAATTTTTTTCTAATTGAAAAATTATCAATGAGATTCCAGTAATATTAAAATTAAATATTTGTAAATTGAATTAGAACACTTGGAATGATTGATTACGCATGGGAATGAAAGCTTATTTGCAATGAAATAACATGCCTAATAAAAAGCTATTCTAATTATTATAATAAGAATATTATACCACGTCTCAATAATGCTATCAATCCCGAAGAATAGTTACGAATCGAGCCTCATAGCGGCGGTAAAATTCAGAGGGAATAATGGCCATTATTGAGAGTGGTGTATTCTACTTTATCCACGACTATTGTTTAATCCATCCTTTATACGTCTGTTGCTCGGTTAGAATGACACACATTAATCACTAGTGAATAATGAGTTATTATTCACTGCTACCAGATGCTTCATAGATTTAGCTTTTATAGTATATTCTTTGGATTTATATTTTACAGTATTCTAAAGTACTTCAATTAAAAAATATGGGTATATTCAGGTCAATCGGGGGCCAAATCTACTTTTATTACATCAATTGAAGCAATTTTTATTACAAAATATTCAATGACAAGTTCTCCAGAAATTTTTCTTGCGTCAACCTGACTTTTTCCACACTTGTAATAGAAGGGTCCTGTCACAATCGCCAAATGTTAAAATCGTGGATAAAGTAGAGTATGCTACTGGCGTATAATGTCTGTTTTTCGGTCGTTGAATAATAACTCTAATTATACGCTCGTTACATAATATACTATTATCCACGACAAATTCATTGAATCTCATCATGTTCAACATATCTGAATAAAAATTCATCAACACTTTTTGAGACACACAGTTTGAGACTGTTATCTATATTGCAGATAATACATACATTAGACAGGGCGTCGTTGAATAAGTGCGACTCAATAAATTGTTTTTTGCGAATACTATAAAATCTTTCATCGTACAGAAAACATCTTTCGTGAGCATTTTCTAAGCGGAATTCTTTATCTCAAGTCTCAAATTAGTGAAGCTGGGTGACGGTTTTGAAGGGTTAGTGGGCAAATGGAAAAATTATGGGTTTTGAGACGCTTATTTGAACCGCCAAAATTTTCTACACGTAAAAGGTACCCCTAGTCATACGTTCTTAATTCGACCGTTTCGTTGAAAAATATGGCCAATTTTTTGACTGTTAGTAAAGTAGTTTAAACAAAATTAATCGAAAACGGTGCATTTTAGAGGGTGTATTATTAGAATCTCTTGTTCATATTTTTGGAAGAGCTGTAACATTCTGTAGTTTATCGCACTCATTGACTAGCACCCTGAATGGCCTGAATAATGTTCGACAAAACAGGTACCATGAATCGAGGTTTACCTCTTAGGTAGAGGCCTCCTTGATGACTTTCATTCAATGTATCCATTTGTCTCATTATTCTCGACTCCTGTATAAGTCGTGGATAAAGTATATTAATTTATATGAAAATTACATTTACGTTAAAACTATTCTAAGGTCCATATTCATTGGTTGAGATATAAGGGCAATTCCATGCCAACACAAATGGAAGTGAAATCGATAGATATTAAGATGATTTATTTTTAAATGGAGTTTTCAAATTTGAATCTCAATATCCATAAGATATAATAAATGAAAAAATACTCATCTACAAAACAGATTTTCATTTGCGCCAAAAGAATGAAATTAATATGCCAATATAAATCTGAATTGGCAAAATCAAAATGGAATTAACTGTTTTCGAAAGTAATGAGGTTCAGCTATTATGCATCGAACTCAGTGTAATTTTCAGTTCGAAAAATGTTCTGTCAAATGAAGGGAACAATTATGGAAATAGACAATATCGACAGAGTCCAACAAACAGAATAATTATATGATTTTGCAAATAAACATTTCACTTTAATGGAATATATGGGGACATAAGTCCAGAACTGCAAGCATCATTTCAATAATCGAGAAATACCATGTTTATGTGGTAACTAGGATTAGTTATTACTTATTAAAAATTTTCAACAGCAGTTGGAAAATAATGAACCAATATAAAAATTCCAATATCCACTATCGAAATTGGACATTTGAAAATGTATTTAAAAACGAACTAACATCTATGTCCTACACTCAACAACACATGTCCATTCATTTCAATAATTCAAAATTTGCATCATCTAATTAAAAAAAGAACTAAATCAGGTTGAAACTATAGCATAATAAGAAAATACATTGATAGCAGAAAGCTTTACCTGTAGAGAATGCTGAAAATATAGGTGAAAGATTGAGTGAAAAGGATAGTATTAAAGATAAATAGCATAATCAGTGTTTATAATACAGTTCGAAAAAATACAGTGCCTAAATTATGATCTCCCAACTTTCCTTCTTTTTAAGATGAAAGAAACCGAGACAAAACTTGATATGAATTTTTAGCATCATTCGGTAATGTTGAAATTCCCATTTCAATTATATTCCGTGATTTCAGGTGAGCTTCATTAGATATCTCATCGGGAATTCTGAATAATATAATAATCATACCAAGGAGCAAAGTTTTTTTCAAACTTCTTGATGAACTCAAGAGTTTCAATCGATAAATTGTTGAGTTTCAATTTACGGAATCGGATCTGTTAAGGATAAAACCTTTATTCAAATATCGAAGGGATTTCTTAGGATAACATTGACCAAAGTTGAATATAAAAATAGAAGGTGATTTTTTTGGCCTTTGTTTTGTCTTCTTTTCAAATGTCAATTTAATTTATTTAACCAAAACACATTGAATAAAAGAAGAATATTAATAAAAAAAGTTAGAAAAGGAAATTTCGAAATGAGAATTCTATCAGCGTTTGCGGAAGTTTGTACTTGAATTGGAGACCAATCAGTAAAATATTTTTTTCGCCGACCTCGAAATAAAAAGGGTCATTTTAATGTGTACGAAATTGATCATTAATGATCCATTTTAATGCTCATTTTTTCTGGCTATTTTAATGTGCAATCCTCATGACAACCGTTCACAAATTATTCAGAAGCACTACGAGAAATGTCAAAACTCTACTGGAACATAGATACATAGAAATTTCATTATGTCAAATGTAAGTCTTGTGCAGAATGAGAATGTATTTCAATCAAGAATTCATACACAAATCATATTGAGATCGTCGGAAAAACCTTGTAAACAACTCGGTTATAATCGAGCGACTAATGGTCTCGAACTATAAAATATGTTGACCATTAGTCGCTGTCTTTAATAACCTAGTTGATTAAATAACTACTAACTCAGGACGGACTCTTAGTGCTTATCGAGCAGAGATGATTTGTGTATTTTATATTATGCGAATCTTCAATCGATGGGAAAATTCAAACACGAGAGTTTCTAGATACGACCCAACACGAATTATTAATAATGACAATCAACAAATGTATTCAAAATTCCCAACGAAACAACTAGTATTAGAAATTTTGAGTAGAATATGTGCCTGAGGAAAGTGCTTCATAATTATACAAAATACCATAGAAAAAGGAAATCCAGTAATAGCGAATCGAAATTTTCTTCTGGATTTTGAGGTAAGGCTGTAGGATCCCCGCCTCAGAGTAAAAGTAGAGTTTATCTTATTCTGAGATCCCCGCTCATACATACATACTTCTCGGGATAATATCGTTACACACAAAAGTGCATGGGCATATTGCTAACGCTAATCGCTTTTTGTTTAGATGTTCGGAATAACTATAAGATATATAAACAAGTCTGCCAAACCAGATTAGGTGTAAAGGTAGTCGTTATATAACCCAAATGGCCCAAATGCTATATAATTATGTTTTCCGCACTTAAAGTCTGCTTTTTAAAAAAATTTATTTCTAATTACGATTAACAATTACAACACTGAGGCTAAAGAATTATTAATCAAATACAGATTAAGCTTGGAAGTGAATTACAAATCAAAGTGACTTGTCAGAAGTCTAATTCGTAACTAACTGAACTGTTCCTAAAGATCTAAAATGTAAATGTTTATGTGGAATTGCACTTTTGCACATCCGCGGTGATTCCAGGAAAATGCCTCGTCGCCGTTGCATTTCTACTAGGTGTCGGTTCCTTAACTCGTCCCCTCTAAGTTGGCAACGTCCTCGTTGTCAGCAGTTTGGTCGTTCCCAAGTTCGATGCTAATAATCTTCTTGGGTTGAACAGGAGTTCTCTTATTCTGGTTCTGTTAATTATGATAGTGAAAATTCCAAGGATTATGCAACAGAATAAAATTCCACTAATGGTATAATGTGTCAGCTGGGTTATCGGGTGTAGATACATGGGTTGGCTCTGAAGTTTTTCTGCTTCTTGCAGGATTAAGTCTGGATTTTTCAGATGTCTTAATTGAAGGAAATTTTTGTTTTGAATTTAAGGAAATTTTCGAGATGTTTTGTATTTCTATTTCGAAAATTGGAATTGTGTTGTCGAATATTGAATTCTCAATAATAATTCTGCACTGAGAATCCAGTAAATTTGTTCCTTGAATGGGTTTCTTCGTAATTATGCCATGACAGTCTTCTAATACAATCTGACTTTTCTTGAATAAAGTCAATAGCTGCTTATTCTTTAAAACATGGATGATTTTGAAGTTGTTCTCAACCAGGGTTGTTTGACAGTGTTCTGGTGTTGACAGGGTGCAAACTTCTCTGACGGGTAGTTGAAGGCACAGCACAATGGAACTATCTAGTATACGACAGGCTTCGTTGGTCCAATATTCATCGTTCTGGATCGTTATCCTGTACTTCTTGGGTGGGATGATAGCAATGTCTTGGTGATTGGGTATAGGGTATACTCGGGAATAGTTAGCAATTAGGTTTTTGAGTATAGGAATTTTTAGGAGTATGGTAATTATTTTATCAGTTCCCATGACAGACATTTTAGAAAATTCTAGCATTTTGTAAGGATGATGGCTAATTGGTGATAGTTCCTGCGGTCTATAAATTTCATGGAGATATTTTTCGATAGATTGAAGCTCATCAACTTGAATAAGTTCTAAATTAGGTATTTCTTTACTTGCAAAACTGATAGTTCTTTCAATCATAAGTAAGTGATTGAGTAAGATTTCTGATTTGAAAATTTCATTTTGTACAATAATTAAGAATGTTTCTTTTGATTTAATTTCTTCAAAAAGTGATTTTGTTTGTTCAATATTTTCGTTTAATAAGGTTACATCTTCTGAATATCTCTTAGTCAAATGATCAGCAAAAGAGGTTAATTTATCTATTCTTTCTATTTCATTACTTCTAATTTGATGTAATGCGTCAAGATTTTCATTTATGGTTTTCAAATCATCGTCATCTAAATTTCCTGTAACAAATTTAATACCTTTTCCAATGAAATTAGCCAATCCTCTCTTAACTTTATTACTATTTTTAAATTTACTGAGAATCTGTTCAATCTGGGCAAGATTTGATTTTAATTGAACGCAGATTTTATGTGGAAGTTCATCATAGGAATACTTTTCGTGAAGTTCTTGGAAATTTGATTTCAACTGATCATAGTTATTTATTAATTTTGTAAGGTTAATTGAAAAAAGAAATTTGTGATGGTGGTCAAGTATTCGTGCTTTCCCTAAGGGTTCTTCAAAGTATCCATTAGTTATTATTTTGTAGACCTGAAGGGCCTGGTAGGTTCGGATCGATATCAGGAGCATTATCGGTATCCTGAAAAGAGAGAATATTTTTTCTTAATCTCTTCACTTTTCCTATGTTGGCTGTAGTTTCGCGGGATTTTTGGGTTAATCCAAAGATTTTGTTTTGTTGTTGGTTGGAAACAGTTATTTTTTCGAAAGGTGGGTCAGTTTTTCTTGGTCTATTTCTTTCAACATAAATTTCCTGTTGATCTAAATTTGGGGGATCATTTCGATTCTCGTTTATTCTATCTAAACGTTTTTGTGCTTGCTCACGATTTCGTTGATAGATGTTGTCGAAAAAGGGTAAAATTTCCTGTTTTCTTTTTCGTTGTACTGTTCGTAGATAGTCATGGTTAAATCGAATTCTGGTATTTTGTCATAGGGTCCGTAAAGTAAATTGAAGGGCGAATAGCCAGTGGCAGAATGAATCGATTGATTATAAATCAATGTAGCGGTGATCATGAGATTAGAAGGATTTTCATTCGGATTTTTCAATTTGAGAATTCTGAGTTTTTCTAATATGGTTGAGTGAAATCGTTCTATTGGAGAGTTAGAGCTTGGGTTATTTACGGTGGTAAAATGTAAATTTATTTTATTGAGTTTGCAGAATTCGATGAACGTTTTATTATGGAATTCTCTTCCTTCATCACATACAATTTTCTGAGGTATATTATGATGAGAAAAATAATGGCGTAATTTATTCAAGAATATGGTCAATGCAGTTAATTTGTAAGGATGTCTCTCATATTTAGATTGCAGACATAATTCACATCGGTTAATGATTTGTGTAATTTTTTGTTTCATTTTAGGCCAATAATACTTTTTTGATAAATGATTATAAGTTTCTGAGATACCATTATGATTTTTATCATGATATTCACAAATATTTCTGTTTGACTTTCATCGCAACTAACGTCTAATAGATAAATTTTACTGATGAAAATTTTTACTGAGTAATTGAATGAGTCTTTACAGAATCTAACAAAAGGTAATCGTAATTTATTGTCTCTAAAGAAAATTCCGTAGGTTTCATTAGGTCTGAATATTTCTTTGAAAAGATTAGATAAATCTGTTTCTATGTGATTTTGTCTAATTGTTGCATTGTAGGTATTTTTCCAAATTTTTCGTATATTTTAAATTGTATTGCTCTCCTATATTGAGAATTATTCTATTCGGGTAAATGTTTACGGAGGATTCTGTGATTGGTATTACTTTTCCATTATCTTCCTGAGTGGAATGAATTGTAGCATCAGAATTATTATCTTGATTTTGATCTTCAATTTGGTTGTTAGGTTTTGGGTTTTTTGAGAATTCAGGATGTTTTCTACTTCTTCGTCTTCTAATATCGGTATTTCATCTGTGTTCGGTAAAATTGAAGACAAATCGATATTAAGATCTCCGTCCGATAATAATGAATCATTTTCAGTTTCTCGATTATTGATTTCAATTCGGGAAAGTGCGTCCGCAACTTTATTTTCTTTGCCTTTAGTATGTATGATGTTGAAATCGAATTCATCTAATTTTAATTTCCAACGGATCAATCGTGAATTTGGTTCTTTGATTTTATAAAGCCAAACCAAAGGGTTATGATCTGTTTCAATAGTAAACTTTTGTCCGAAAAGGTATGGTCTGAAATGTTTGGTTGAATCCAAAATTGCAAGTAATTCTTTTTCGATAGTTGAGTAATTTCTTTCGGCTGAATTAAGGGTTCTCGAATAATATGCTACAGGACGATTTGATTGTGAGAGTACACTTCCAATAGCGACATTCGAAGCATCGGTGGTTAATTTGAAGGGTTTTTCGAAATCTGGATATGCTAATATCGGTGCATTCATTAATAATTCCTTACAGAGTTGAAATGCTGAAATATAATCTGGGTCGTCTAGTTTTATTTTAGCTCCTTTTTTGAGACATTTTGTGAAGGGAGATACAATATGGGCAAAATTTTTAATGAATCGCCGGTAATATCCGGTTAAACCTAAAAATGATTTTATTTCTTTGACAGTTTTTGGTATCGGATAATTTTCAATTGCATTCAATTTCGAAGGATTTGGTGATATTCCGTCTGGAGTAATTAAATGACCTAGAAACTCAACTTTTTTGCTCAAGAATTCACATTTATCGAGTTCGATTTTGAGGTTTACTTCTTCAAGTTTCTGAAAGATTGATTTTAAATGGCAAATATGCTCTTGCAAAGATTTAGAAAATACAACAACATCGTCCATGAATACGAAACAAAATTTATGAAGGTATTCTTTCAAAACATTGTCCATTGTACGTTGAAATGTGCTCGGACCATTTTTCAATCCGTATGGCATTCGGAGATATTCATAATGACCGTTGTTAACAGTGAATGCAGTTTTTTCAATTGATTCTGGGTCCATTTCAATTTGATGAAATGCTTTTGCCATATCAAGGGTTGTAAAGTAGCAACTTTTTCCTAAGTTATCTAAAATCTCTTCAATGCGTGGTAATGGGTATTTATCCTCTACGTTTTTTCGTTAAGTCGTCTATAATCTATTACCATTCGGTATTTTTTCTTTCCGGATGCATCTTTCTTTTTATCTACTATCCATACTGGTGCACTGTATGGCGAAGTCGATGGTCGAATAATTTTATCGTCAAGCAATTTTTGAATTTGCTCTTGGATTATATTTTTCATAGAATGAGGGTGTCTGAAGGACTTAACATAATTTGGTTCATCATCTTTTGTTCTGATTTTATGTTTAACAGTATTGGTGAAAGAAAGATCGGATTTTTCATCGTAAAAATATTTTTGAATTTTCGACAAAGGTTCAAAATTTCTTTTTTTCTTCTGAATTCATGTGAGATGTTCTGATTAAATTCTTGAATTTGAAGTTCTTATTTTCGACTGGTGGATTAGATATTTCGCTCATGTAAAGATTTCACAGGAATTCTTTCGGAAAAGTTTATTTCCACATCGTTTTCTATTGGTTCCGCTATCGGTATAGAACAAAATCCGTTTTTCGCTCTAGCAATGCATGCAGGGGTTGAAAATTTTTCGAAATTAATTTTTGGTAAGATCACATCTCCGTTTTCGATAGTTACCGGTATTTTTACGAAATTTTTTGCTATAACCTTTCTTGGTTTTAATTTGGCGGAGGAATATTCTAGGTTAAAAGGAATTTTTAAATTATTTATTTCTAAAGTATGAGTTTGATAATCAATCTTCGCACCTAATTTCTGCAAGTCTGCCGTTCCTATTAGTGCGTCAAATTTTGAGTGCCAATCTATTACATGCAAGTGGATATTTCGGTTAATTCCAAGCTCGTATAAAATAGGTATTTTCAAATTATTGTCTGATTCAATAGAATTTCCTAGTCCGGAAACAGTGAAAGGTTTTTTATACAAAAAGTTGAAAAATTTTTCGAAAGCTGGTTTAGTATTAATTACAGAATTTGTTGCGCCTGAATCAATAAGAATTTTTAAATCTACTTCTGGAAGGTAAATGTAAGGCAATTTAGATTTTATTTTCACACAATTCAAGTCTAAGTTTCTTCGAGTTCCGAAGCTTCCGTCTGAAAATTTTCCTCGTCTTCGAAATTATTTTCGAACTCTTCTTGAGAATTAACGTTTTCATTTACTCGTAAAATTGAGATTCAAATTCTTCAGGACTTTCAATTTCCGATTGAACATTAAATAGTTCTTCTGAAATAAAATTTCGCGATTGTTGTTGTCGTGGAATTGTTCTAGTCGACATATGGGTGGCAGGTTGCCTGAATGTATTTCTGGTTGAAATGGACATTGGTGTTGGTTTCGGTTGTGATTTAGTCATACTGGAGCCTGGTTTAGGTCCAAAGACTTCACGACTTGTGGGAAATCTTCCGCTATTCGGAATTGGGGTATTTATACAATAAGGAAAACCAGTTGGGTTTCCAGAATTATTAGAACTTTGATTACTTACAAAATTTTGATTATTGGTTACTGGGTTAGAAAAATGTTGAGCATTGTTTGAGAAATTTTGATTGAATTTTGATTGCGTATTTGAGGTTTCGGGAATTCACGATAATTATGATTAGAATAAGTAGGTGGAGTACGACTATAAAATGGTTTTTTCGGTATTTCTTGTGATTTCCGGAGAAATTCACAATATTCCCATTCTTGTTTCCTATTATCGTAATATCGACATTTATTAATGCATTGCTCTAGTGAATTAATTTCAAAATTACTAATATAAGATCTATAGGGTTCTATAAGTCCAATTTGGAATGTTTTTAGGGCTAATTTTTCTAAATCAAGTTTTTTGTATCTTAAATAATTTTGATCCTGACATGTTAAAGTCAGATGTTGCAAAACGTCATTCAAATTTAGATATTCTACTGTAAAAATCTAAATAGTTTTCGTTCTTTTTCTGAACGCATTGTGTTAGACATGAGACCAATAAATCTTCGTTTCTTTGGTCTCCATATCTTTGTAGGAGCGCTCTCCTAATTTCACTCCAATTAAGAGCGTTTTGGAAAGCAACGAAATCTCTTGCTTCACCTTTAATTTTTGACCTTATAGAAAAATTAACAGCATACGTTAAATCTGTTGTTAATTTTCCTTCTAGATAAGATACTAAGTTATCTATTTCATTTATAAATATTGATAGGTTATCACCTGGGGAGTATTCCGGAAGAGAATTTAAAAGTAATTGAATGTCTTGCCTAGACATCTGCTCAACTGCATTTGAGTTGGAAGAAGTTGGCTGTTATTCATTTCGGCTATATTCCGTTTGGGGTATGGGCGAAATCTACTTTGTTTAATTGATTGGGTTAAAAAATTTCTGCTATTACGAGAGTTCTCTATCTTCAGAAACTATTTCCAATTCTTTTTGAGAATTATCTGTCATTGAAACGTATAAAAAAGGTTAAAAAGGATGGATTGATGGACTTACAGCACCAAGATTTGCATCCTAAAGTGAGCAGGTCCTTCTTCTCTGTTGAAGTGGGTAGAATGGACTTCCTTCCTTCCTTCTGGTCGAAAGTCGATGATGATGGTGGTTGATATCGCACTAAGAGTTGAAACTCAACGGGCGTTCCTCGGCGACGGTAACGTTTCCGAAATGGACACTAATTTCAGTTTATTTTAACTAAAATCCCGTTGCGATATCCTGTTCGCAGCGCCAATTATGTTTTCCGCACTTAAAGTCTGCTTTTTAAAAAGAAATTTATTTCTAATTACGATTAACAATTAACACTGAGGCTAAAGAATTATTAATCAAATACAGATTAAGCTTGGAAGTGAATTACAAATCAAAGTGACTTGTCAGAAGTCTAATTCGTAACTAACTGAACTGTTCCTAAAGATCTAAAATGTAAATGTTTATGTGGAATTGCACTTTTGCACATCCGCGGTGATTCCAGGAAAATGCCTCGTCGCCGTTGCATTTCTACTAGGTGTCGGTTCCTTAACTATATAGAATCTAGATTAATCACTCAGACAATACAGGGAGACAACGTGAAAACTTGCCAGGCCATTATGTCGGACAAGGATGTTTTCAAGAAAATGCCGGAACAGGTAAAGTCAGATATAGAGTAGAAATATTCTAATCATAATGAACAATGGAATCACCTTTCGCAACATACACAGTGTGTTGGTCATGACGATAATTTAAGGGTATCAAATATACCAAATTTTATCGACAAAAACATGAAAACAGCCATATTGGAAAGTTTACCCCCTCAGTTTCGGAGAAACTCCCTTTTTAAATTAACTTTTTTATTTTACATGACCCTTCCTAATAATATCGATATCTTTGGACATAAAGGTCCTAGAGATGTGAAAAAATGTTTTTTGAACGATGGTACTACCGCCTTTCATTAAAGTGAAACAATATGAAAACATACTACTTGAAAATGTTATATGAAAATTCTTTAAAAAATTTTAGTAAAAAAATGTACTGATTTTCTCAGTAAATTCGCAATAGTACAAAACTAGCACATTGAAGTGAAATTTTTTTTCAATGAGCTAACACGCAAGGATATTATCTACAAAACGATACCAACATAATTTCTGTGAGTTACATATTTTGAAAGTAATTGCAGTTCGAACATGACCCTTATGAAAATTTATAATTAAAAAAAAACCTCAGTACTGTACTTTCGATAATTTCAAATGATCAAACAAACAAATTAATCATAAAAATTGCTCAAAATGGCCGCCTCTGCTCTGTAGACAGGCAGTGGCCTTCATGACGACCTGTCTTGTGTCTTTTGCTAGCGTAGTGATAATATTTGAACAGCAATTACTCTCAAATTATGCAACTTGAAATGATGTGAGTGTTGTTTTGTAGCTAATATACTTGCGTGTTAAATCATCGAAAAAATTATACTTCAATGTGCTAGTTCTTGTACTATAGCGGATTCACTAAGAAAATCAGTACATATTTTCACTATGAACTTTTTTAGAGAATTTTTTATGGCGTTTTCAATATGAATGGTTTTATAATGTTATACTTCAATGAAAGGCGGTAGTATCATCTTTCAAAAACCATTTTTTCACATCTGTAGGACCTTTATGTCTAAACTAAAGTAATCGATATTATTTGGAGGGGTCAACGAAAATAAAAAAGTAAATTTTAAATGGGGGCTACTCCAAATCTAGGGGGATAAACTTCCAAGTTTGGGTGTTTTTGTCGATAATATTAGGTATATTTGATGACCTTAAATTATCGCTAAGTCATGACCAAACACATTGTAGCTACAATACACAGCTATCGTTGAATTACTTTTCTTTAAGAATAAAGAATATAACAGAAGTAGTTTAGGAATAATGCGGAAAAACTCGTGAAATGATAAAAACAGAGAGGAAATTGTTTTCAAAAATTCATTATTACTCGTTTTCCTTTTCTCTATGCCATTAATAGAAATGTGTCAAAATACACAGGCAATATACTCGCTTGTATCAAACCAAAATCAATAGGTAATCACTTCCCAATAATGATTATTGAAGCAATATGAAATTCAACATTGCATTTATATTGAAAAATAATATAGTGTAATGGGTGTTCCAGTGACTAGGTAATTCATTCATGACTTAACTTTACTAGACATAAAAAATTACTCACTTTTGGATCATATCTTCGGTATTGATCTAGACCAAAACCTGTAAATATAATTGATGGTAATGACTTCAATGAAAAAATTGAAATAAAGGGACAATTCTAAAATCTTCATGTAGAATACTGAAATTGTGGAACCAACGTAATTAAGCTTTCAAAATGCATTTCAGTTAGACAAGTTAATCGACATTTGATAAATTTTCTGTTTGCCTCTTGAAATACAGATTAAAAAATTGTCCCTTAGGGCAAAGAGAAATTATTACTGCTCAGTAGTAATAAAAATGAAATTTTATACAATATAATTCTACAAGATACCAATGCTCATAATTTATCTTTGCCCAGAATGATTAAAATGGGTTAATTGTGACTAACCGTCTGGCTGTTTGAGACCAGGAGTCATTGATCTCAAAAATCATCAGGGGTCATGTAGATCTCATGCTGATCAACAGTAGGACCCTGCACCTGAAGAGTTGCAAAATACCGGAAAACCTTATCTGGTGTAGAATACTGCCGAATACGATTTTCATACTCTATAATCTGTTAAGTCATGCAAAAAATGAGAAAGAAATAAGCATTAGATAGATATATGTTAAGTTGCTGATGAGATTCATTTATCAATTAGGTGCTGAAGGAATGTGACGAAGTCGAAATATGTGAGCACAATGATTTCGAACAGACCGATCTAGTAGGAGACTTGAAATTTTTGTGTAAGATCAAACCTGAATACAGTAGGATCTCGCTAATCCGGCCCTATATTGGGATCGGTAGTGCCGGATTACCGAAATTGCCGGATTAGTGGATATATGTAAAAAAAAGCTATAGACCATAAAAACATCGTATAATTACTACAAAACAAGTACAGTATAAAAATCATTACATATATTATGTATAAATCGATAAAAATATTACATATAAGCAAAATACAGTTAGGTCAATGTAAAAAAACGGTTTGTTGACATGCAGAAACATGAAAACAGCTGACCCCTCCTCCGACGCCGAGTGCGGATTACTGGACGTGCCGGAGTGGCGCACGGCCGGATTTAGAGACTGTACTGTATTACAGTAGAATTCATTGTTCGGAGTTATAGCCATCAAGAAAGTTCTGATTTTGATTCATATCCTCTCAACTGACGACGTCATAGAACTTGATGTTTCACAATTGTAATTTAAGATAAAGACAAAATTGAGTTGGAAAACATTATTTATCGTAGTTATATTATCATACAAACTGCAGAAGTGTATCTGGAAACTTTTTGTTTCTTATATTTTCTAAGTCGATTTTATAGCTCACAACATGATATAAATATATAGAATTTTTCAATATCATGGCTCACAATAATTGTAAAATTTCAAGTTTTATGACGATCTTAGTTACAAAGATTTTAATCAAAATCAAAAAGCTGTTTTTTCGAAATTTTCGATATGATAAAATCGGAAATATATCATGTTAAAATAAATATACAAGTACATATTTTTGGAATCGTCTGGAAAAAGTCTATAGCACTACGGTTTCCATTTGAAATATTTTTTCATTTCTCTGAAATTTGAAAAATCCCGAAAAAATGGTGGTAAAAAAACTGAAAAAAAAACAGCCCTAAAATGTTTTTATTTCGAGACCGTAGTCACAGTACCGCGAAAGTTATACCCAATTACAATAATGGGCTAAATTCTAAATTCCATAATCACGCTGTAGTGAGGAAACTAGTATTCATCAACTTTTGTTTCTCGAAAAAAGAGAACATGACATATATGTATATCACTTTTTTAATCTCTTTTAATTTAGGAGTCGTAGTACTAAGCCACGCAAATCTGACCATAGCTACCTAATCCGTCACAAGTATAAGATTTCAGTTTTCTTTTCGAAAGATCCTCAGGAAACTTTGTACAAGTCTTTTTATCATTACTGAGCAACTTGATATAAAATTTGGAGCAAGCTCACAAAAACGAAGTAACAAATCTGATCATGAAATAAGTCGAAATTTTTTATGTTGATTGTTAGTATCGTTTCAAAATCTAGCAGCTACCCGTGATTTTTTATGACTTTCAGAAAGTACCAGCCTACAAATGATATCAGTCAAGATTTTATGTCCTTTTTAACCATTTGTTACAAGTTACAAGTCTTGAATTTAGACCACTTATCAGGTTTTCCAAACAATGAGAGTACGGAAATGTTGAATTAATCATTTTCGTTTTGTTGTATTTGATTATTGATCAAGACCTAACAGAGTGATAAATTTGCTCTTTCTGCTAGAATGCTACATTACCGAATTAAAAAACTCGAAGCTGGAAGGTTGAATTTCTGCATACCAGACTCCATCAACGCCCCACATGTACAATCAGAATTTCAGCGATGTGTCCAATGGTTTAGAGTTCGATTTTTTTAATTTCTTTTTCGAAGATCTTCACATTATTTTGCATGAGTCTTTGTATCTTGTATCCCACACAAATACACTGATAATTTCAATCATGTTAACCCGTCACAGTTTGAAAATTTTCGACATATTCGTGAGCACATAGATAAGAAATTTGAACCCGATCAGATCAATTCTGAAAATCTCTTAGAGGAGATATTCGATTCATCATAACTGGAGAACTAATCAATTGATTTGACCCACTTACTTATCTAAGCTATTTCGACCCTGTGTACTTACACTAAAAATTTCAAACCTATATTCTATTCCGTAGTTAGATTTCTTACGCATAGAATTGTTTTTGATCTCGGACTATTCATCGGGGAGACCAACCGAGCCGTGAAAGACCATTACCGGTTCAAAATTAGAAACTTACAGACATTTCAGCAAATCTATGGCATGCTGTTCCGCTAGGAACAACCGCGCAAAAACTGCCAAACGAAGAACAGGAAACTTTTTACCGACTATGCTCTTGAACTACCACAATGGTGACAAAACTATAAGCTTATGGAGTCGAAGGAGTAATCAGTATAATGATATCTGAGAATGTTGCCTGACATTTATTAATTTATAATCTTCTATATTCATGTTATGAACACATTAGAATTTTGCTTATTGAAAACTAATATACCAAGCACCAGTTGATCTTAATAAGAGATTAAAGTGAAAGGCATTTTTTTCCAAATTCAGTTCTCAACTACACTCACCGACAAAATAGTCGATCCACTCAAAAAATCGATGAAGTTTGTTAATTCATAAATATGTTATTTCGTGTCCGACTTGATTGTTTTGTTTTCAATTGTAGGCAAGCGCATTCGCAATCAATCAACAGTTTTGAATTTCAAGAAAACTTGGCTTACGTCATTCTATACAGGGTGAAACAAAATCGGTTTTTTTACTCTAACTTTGACACTACCTTTGGTGTGCTCCAGTAGTTCCACCATGTGATCTCTCATTTTATCAAGACACATCTTTTCTGAACAATTTCGTTCTTCATTTTCAATAATAGCTTAATTTTTTTAATGATTTTAGTAAAACATTAAATAACGCTAAGGCTATAACCATACTTCAACAAATTCAACCTTAAATTCTGACCTAATGAAAATGAACTGGTAATTAAGTGAAAAACATAACGTGTTTTCCGCCCAGGCGCGGATAACAGGTGCAATTCATCTTGACATGCCCTCAATAAGGTTTTGAATTAATTAGAGCACTGAGCTGCTGAAAATTTTCAGGAGTTGGTACGCGAGATCGAATTTTCCTTCCCAGAGCATCCAAACATGAATAATTGGATTGAAATCTGGGCTTAGAGCAGGCCAATTGAATTCTTGGATATGAACCTCTGCTAAATATATAATACATTATTATGTATAAGCACGAAATCGTCTCCAATAAACGGTGCATAAGGGACAACACGAGCCGCTAAAACTTCTCTTGTTTTATGTTTTCACTTAGTTTTCAGTTTATTTTAAGGTGGAATCTGTGAAAGTACTTTAGGCGAAATTTGGCGAGGTGTGGTTACAGCTTACCATAGTTACATACGTCGAATTTTGGCGATGTAACTACAGCTTACCACAGCTTACCATAGTTACATAGTTGACAGTTAATACACGTATTTTCTGTCAAATGATCACGTGATAGTTAGATAGTTATATGTAACCACAGCTCGCCAAAATTCGACTCATGTTACAGCTTACCATAGTTACGTGAGTTGACAGAAAATATGTGTATTAACTGTCAACTACAGGTAACTATAATAAGCTGTGGTTACATCGCCAAAATTCGCCTTTTTATAGCTATAACGAAATTGTACAATTTATTGTTGCTCTGAAAACCCTCACTGCGTTCGGCAAGTACATCGGACGTGTCGGATTGCTCGAAATCGTTCGGTAATTGCGTCTGGATGTAGGGGAGGTACATCTGTTTCGTTCGGTAATTGACATCTGGACCGTCCGGATGAAATCTTTTTGCTCGGCCTCGAGAGACGGAGGAGAAAGATTAATCTGTTAATGTGAAGTTAGGTGTTACTTGTGTTATAAACAACAACAACAAGATAATCTACCTATTAGTACCTAGTTTTTATTTGTTCGCTACGGATTCTAACTATTGGATTGCTGTATGTTCTGTATTTATTGCTGGCCGATTTTGAAATGGATTTGCGAGAAGAAGAGCAACAAAAAATATACAAAATCTGCGTAAGTGAGGATGAATTTAATCGATTTAGTAGACAAAGGAAATAAATGTATAGAGATAATCTTGAAGAAGTGATGTAATTTTTATATTGTTTTGAAATACATATGTATTAAGAAACTTGTAGTTCCTATGTTAGATTAGGACGAAATTGCAATAAAAATAACTTATTTTGCTAAAAGTATGTTTTATTATGTTCTGTTATTAATACTATCCCTGGATCTTCTTGAAATCCTGACATTTCTATCAAATTCAATTCACAAACTGTGAATTTCTCTCTTTCGAAATACATAATTTTATTTTCACAACAGATCTGGAATTCGAATTTGATAGCACAATAATTATAGATAAATACATTAAATATCAATAACTAACATCTGCAAAATGATTTTTTCATTTCAAACCGTCCAGGAAAAGCTTGGAAAATATGGTTTGTAGTTGTAAACAAATACCAAAACAATCCTAAGACGTCGATTTGTCAGTTGTCAATCTTTTAGCTCTAGATCGTTCGACAATTCCAGATTTGTCAGACATATCTGTAGTCACGTGACAAAAAATCTGTCCGATCTGGGATGTAATTGCCGAACGCGTCTCCTGTATCTCTAACAGAAGAAGAAGAATGAAATTGTCAAGAGACGATGTGTCTTGATGATGAAATAAGAAATCACACGGTGGAACAACTGGAACAAACCAGGGGTGGTTTTGATGTAAGGGTAAAAAAAAACGATTTTGTTTCACCCTGTATAAAATGACATACGCTGAATTTTCTTGAAATTCGAAAAAAAAAATTCAATCAAATCGGACATGAAATAATAAACTTCATGGATTTTTTGAGTGGATCGATTATTTTGCCGCTGAGTGTATTTGACACGATTTGATTCATCGAAGTGAAAAGGAAAAATCATTTTTAATTATAGCATTGAGAAATGTTATTTGAAGGCCCAGAACCAAGCTTTAGTTATCTGCAACGAGCTGAACACTTTTTTACCATCAGGCTGTTTCATTCCAGGAGTGATTGCTCTTAAGAAATCGTCAGGAGTCATGAAAATTTCTAAACCTTCAGGAGTTGAAAGTTTGACAGTGGCAAAGTATCGAAATAGTTTGTCAGGTGTTGAATATGACCTCATCCTATTCTCGTATTCAATGATCTATAAAAATATATTAACATCCTTCAATGAAGATAAAATTATGGCTGAGATGCTTAAAAGTGAAGTACTTCTGAAAATCTCAGTTATGGCTAAGTTCGCTTGAAATTACTTATTTTGGTCGATATTAATTAAGGTATAACTGACATTCACCGTGAATGATAATGTTATTTCTATACCAGGTCAGTCGTCCAAATAATACTCTGGAGATTTTGAATCAAAACATGTGTTGAATATATTATTCAATAATTTTAAAAGTTAGTGAGTGGATGTGAAAAAAAGTATTGCAATAACGGTCGAGCTTTGACGAAGGCATTCCACTTGGTATTACTTAAAGAGTTTGCTTGAGTAATCTACTTGATTCTTTTACAATCCCATCTCAATGAAGACAACTAAGGTCTCTATTATATTTATTGCACATAGTTTATCTAATACTGATACACAACAAATTGTCATTTGCTGATGCATCGGCATTATAGCTCGGAAAATGTTTTGGAATTATCTCTCTTCTTATCGACACAATATCCAGTTATCCGAAACTTCTTCAATAAAATATCTCAGCAAACAATTTGAGATTATTTTAAATAGATGCATTGTTCTTAATGTCATCTATGTGGTATGAGCCTATGAACACATATAAATGATTTTATTTGGGAATGTTCAACTTACATTAGTGCAAAGAAAATTCTATAAAGTTCCACTTCTTAAGCAAACTTCAGTAGTCTAGTGCAATTCTGAACCAAAAATCAATATCTCTCATCAATTTTTGTTGAAAAGTTAATATTTGGCCATCTTGCAGAATTTTCAGCATAATGTACTATGCAAAACATTAAAAAATTTGTAGAAGTAATTGGTTTATTTTTCAGAGTATTGAATATTGCTTGTTTAAGTTTATTACTTTTAGGTCTATATTTAATGTGATAATGGTTTCTTCAATTTTCAATCACAATGCAGGATTTAAATTGAAGCAGTTTTCATTGGTAGTCAGGGGTGACATGCAAAAAATATTATTAAAAATGAGAAATAGGGTGACTAGACGTTGTATTGTCTCATTTTTTACTATAATATTATTATTAGACTCTGACATTTTCTGTGAGACTTTTGATAATCAGCAGCGTTAACCTCAATGTGGATTATTTAGAAATAATGAAAGAGAGATAGACTAATAGGACTGTATTCTAATATAGTAATATATTGACAAAATCATATTTAGATTGAATGTGTTTTAATCCTAGGTTTGGCTAATGGACTTCCAAAAATCATAGACAAGAAATTCAATTATATCTGAAAAATAGTGATGGCATTAAAAGATTATTATCAATAATCAAGTCTACTATTTCAGGTAATTCATTCAATAATTATGGCACGAAATCTACTGATTTTGATTCAGAAAGAGTAATATGTATATTCAGCTTGACCTATCTATTCTTCTAAACATAATGTACTATTTGATGAAATAGTAAAACATTCAATGAATGCACTATTATAGTGCACCTGACTGCTTGTAACTTTTTCATAGATTTAACAACCCCTGGTTTTGGTTCAAAAATAGTTTTTAAAATGAAGCAGACAAAATAAAAACTATGGTAAACTGGTGTTTTGAGCTATCTAGGTAATGAAAACCAACGGTTTCATGCGAAGAATAAAAATCATGAAACTCATTTCCTAAAAGAATTCACTGGTTCTTAGATTCTATGGAAGATATCACCTTCTATTCAAAACGCCAATGAAAAGATAAATGGTTCGCACAAAGCTGGCACAAAAAGTAATTTAAAATTTCTTCGATATACATGAAAGTACAGTACAGCGATTTGGTTTGAATTTTGACTGACAAAGGAGGAAGAATATTCAATTTGTATAAAACTACATATCTATGAAATACAAAGTTAGTTTCAGAAAAAAATCAGGCAGTGTTTTTGAATCCCACGAAACTGACTAAGAAGTCCAGTTCATTCTGTATAGGCTGAAATACCTATTCATATCAAAAGGCTTGTTGTTCAATGAAACAAACTTTTTTATTGATCTTTTGACACCTAAAGAAACTTAAGATGGGCTATGAGAGAAAAAAAGTCTAATAACTATGTCACAAATTATGAAGTGCACGTAAAATGTACTTCTTTCTTGATGTGAAGCAGTAGTTGGGAACTAAATATTGAGCAAAGGGAATTATTGACTTTAGATGCTGAATACAAAGAAAAACATGAAATACTCACTTTACGATCTCTAAATCCTATTTTCTTTTTTTGTTTCTTTTTTTATTTTCCTCCTCATCATCTGTTTCACTCAGACTTTCTGAATTAATTTGTTCTTTGATATCCCCACTAAAGGCATCGACTTTTGGCGTGAACTTGTCGGCCAACCTAGAGGAAAATGCTTGAATATGTATTTCTAAATATTCAATTATCTTACCATTCAAAATTTATAGAGACAGCCATCATGCCTAAGGCTAAAATAATAAGAGGGCCTGTGTGAATCTACTTTCACGTTGTGGTTTATGACTGAAGTTTTTATAATATCGCTTTGTGTCTTCTGAAAGCAGAGGGGGCTATGAACAGAGCTGATCATCACTCGCTCAGGTCTAAGCAGACATTATATCTCAGTAATGTTCTGAGTTTCAGCAATTGCGAAGACATGATTTGTACCTGGAATGAGAAATAAATATAGTACCATCATTCAGAATTATACAGGCAACAAGGAAAATTTAGAATATTCCAAGCTAAAAATAATACTGAAAAATGTTTAAGTACCAATTCATAATTCATTAACAAGGAAATTGCTATCATAAGGTACGAACTTACACCAAGATTTAATATAACTATATTTTGAAGATTTCGGGAAAATTTCTTGATATTTTTCAACTGTTGACAACTGTATCTTAAATTATAGATTGAGGTTAGGTAATGAATCCATATACTATCTTCTTCTTTTTAATCTCCATTTTCTGCTCTGCTCCGCCCTAGCTGCCAGCTAATGCCCAGATCAGACGTAAGCCTAACCTAAACTAAACGTATTAAGGAGAATTAACCTTCGGGGCTGCCGTGCGGACTCACACTTCGCAGCGATATTGAATTCTCCGTATTTCGAAATGCTCTCGTTTGTTAAGTTGACCCCTTTTGATACCTTCTAAGAAACCATTATCTCATTTGGGATGAAAATATCAGTTGCATTTTTTGGTGTTTGCGGAGCTAGAGTCCGCGTGCCACCTTCGGTTTTACAGTTAGCATATTCTTTTGAGATATTTCGTGCTCCTGAGTAACTACTCAAAAGCTCGAAATACGGCTTGCCTTGGAGCGCACTGAATATTGTGAAGAACGAATTATGAGCCACCCTTAGAACATATATAGATGGAATGGCAACTCTAGTGCTACGGATACATTTGTTTATGTACGAACACTCGAAGCCTCTCTCTCTCAACGGACACTAAGACAGTGGCGTAACATAATTTCATATATTAGTTTGTAACTTCGAATATATGCCCACAGAACAGACATAAATATACTATACTTTCTTCTATACTTTCTTTATGTATATGCCCAAATCACATTTAACAATAAAGATTATTGTATTATTGTTTGTTTATGTTCTAGGAATATAAATTATAAATTGATATGTTTATATTTATTTATTTTTTAATTTAAAAAAAGTCTGCATTGTGTTTCATTTAATAAAATTACTTCGTGTTTTTAAGTATTTTAAGAAAAATGTTTATTTTTCACTTTGATGATTTGGCTCTTGTGAAATTTTTCAGAAGTTTAGAGTTATTTATGTTTCAAGGCCAGAAAGGATTACCAATAAACAATCTAAGGGGCGTTGAATCCAATACTATATAAATACCATTTTTTTCATTTATTGCACTTAAATTAACATTATAAATTTCACATTTCTTAGCACTATCGTGATTGTTTAAGACTTAGAACATAAATAGATTTATGTTCTGAGGTTCAACAAGAAATCCTACCACTAATACGATTGGTTGATTCGCATTTTGTGTTATTCCCATTAAATAAATTACGGTATTTAATAGTATTCGAAATTGAAGGTAAACAATGCAATCTTTAAAATCTTCTCTAAATTATAAAACTTACCTAGTTGCATTGCATGCCTTCCATTTCCCACCTGCATGTGATTTCTCGATTAAAAGTGGAATAAGTATAAGTGTATGGAGAGTAAGGTGATTCTTTACCAGATCGTTTTTATTTTTGAAAAGAGAGTATATGAAAAAGGTGCAATACCAAAACTACATGAGAAAAATAACATAATTTATTAGTAATAACTTAACATAGTGTACATACATAGGAAACACATCATATGTATCTATTGATTAATAAATGTAATTGTTTTGGTTAATCTACTCCTCAATCTATTTGTGTCTAACCGTTCGCTTCCTCGATTTTTCAATTCGTGGTGAATCCTTAAATTGAAATATGTCTCTAATATAAGCTTTGATAATGCAAGACCATGATTCCTTTCTGGTTCATCATCAAACAGATGCGTATTAAATACATCAAACAATTTTGAATCAATGCTGTTCATTGTGGTGAGAACCAAGCGGGGCAACAAATTACAGTATTTTTTGTCAAATATCTTGAAAACTTTTTCTGCCCACCTGAACGTTTTTTCAGCTTCTGTACATATGTTGACCACAAATTGTGAGGCATCAGATAGACCTCCCAAGGTTTTTCTCAACTGCAGTTTTGATGGTACGCTGTTAGACCTCAGTATTGAAACACATCTGGCAATTGATTTTTGGTACTACCTTTATTACCACAAATCCTGCTATGTATACCACTACATCCTCTGTATATTCACTTAGATGCCAATTTTTAGAATTCACAACATATGTATGGTCCCCTACAGCAGGCGCTTCAAAAATCTGAGGTGTATTATCAGAATCAACAGTACTATTGTCAAGGGGCAGTAAAATAGTATCATCAATGCTGGAAATATTGGCAGAGCCGGAAGCTTTCACGTGATTGTGTAATAGCAGCCTCTTGAAAGCGGCCTCGAACTGTCTAGCACTCGGATTATTATTGAATCCACCTCTACTTCTTATTGAGCTGAAAAAGATCTCCAAGTGATCCTGGGATATCTTATATGTCAATAGGAAATCTAAAGGTGGATTCTGGCAATTGATAAACTCTTCGTAAATACCATTCAGGCTGACGATATTGATCAGAAATCCTAAAAATCCAGTTTTAACATCTGAGAATATCAATTTTCTACCATTAGTCAAATTCAGATTGGTAATATAATTGTAGGATTCATTTAAAAAAGAAAAAATGAAAGTGTTTGTATTTTTAGAAAGAGCTTTACCATAATTGATTTTGAATATAAATTTCTGCAATTAAATACGTCAAATAAATTATTGAACATTTCGCAGAATTTAGCTGTATTTTGTGCATTAAAAAAGTCAGGAACTTTCAAATCTTTTTCAAGATAAAGTAAAGCATCTGATACACTTTTACTCAAAATCTGTGTGGCCAACTTCACCTTCATTTTTTCTCTTTTCCGTAATTAATGTGTCTAAGTCCAATCTTAGTAGCTGCATTAAGACCATGGGTATTTTGAAATTTCACAAGATTATCTATATGCCTCCATTCTATGTTGTTTATTTGGTCATGAATTAAGGTTTTTTTTGATCCGAAAGTGTTTCTGACCAATTTAATCATATGACTTGGATCCAATATAAAATAAATATGGCGGTTCTGATTTTCAGGTGGGTATGAAAAACAAGTTTTCAGAGAACTTGGATTGGAGAAGTCTGCTCCTAGAATTTCGGCCATTTTTAAATTTGATGATAAACCATCAAATGTTATGGTTGCCACTCTAAGTCCTGTATTTTCTAGATGTCCAAGTAACTTCAGCAAAATAGAAGCTTTATCATCAGCAACCACACCGTTGGTGAAAAAATAGGCTACAGGGACTTTATAGTTTTCATTTAAAAAAACTATCATAAATACCAACACTTCCCTCGCTTCTTGCATTTCATGGTCTTGCTTTCCGATGTAACCCTTAAAGTCAGAAATTCCTTTGAATTTTCCTTCATTCCATTCTATCAATTTTCTGATAGAAATTTCATCCATTAGGAGAGCACCAACTAATTCTTTTTTATCACTTTTCGCTTTAGTGACTTTATCTTTTATGCCTTTTAAAGCTGATTCATTGAAACCTGGCCCGCCATCCAATTTACTATACCATGTTCGCATGGTACGAGGTGCAGGCAAAGTATAATTAAATGTGCTTCTCACATATGAATATGCTCGAGGAGAGTAATAGTGAAGTGTGAGAGCAAATGCCCGCAGCTCTTCTGAATATTTCTGTCGCTTGGGCCCCCTGAGTAATTTTTCCAAGATCTGCCTTGCTGATCCAGAAGTAGATACCTACAAATAAATAGAATGATTTTTACATATATATTGTAGTTTTAACCATCCAATTTGACTACTGATTATAATAGATTCCAAGCGAATAAACAGGTCATCATTGGTACTAACCAACTGCATACAAGCAGTTAGGAGAAGAAATCCAAGAAGTAAAGAAGGTTAGAAAAAACTGACCGAGGAAGTATTACAACTACATATTTATCTGTGAATGAATTATCAAATTTTAACTATTTCATTTGCTCTTAGTTGTAACTTAGAACTTTCTGAAATAAAGATTGTTATTATTATTATAATCAACCTGTATTGAAGCAGTTATTACCAGTTATTCAAATTGATTTATGTGAAATATTTACATGACACATACAAAATTAAAAAAAGTTCAATTGAATTTATCACCACAAGGTACTATTACTAGTTTTCTTACATTCAATGCACTCTCCATATCTCCTTCGACCGAAAAATTTTGACGGATATTTCTGGTTAGTTCTTGTAAACTTCTTATTGATGATTTGAGTCGATTGACCTGTCTTTCTAACAACATATTTCTTTTCTTCAAATTGGCTGTTGTTGTTTGAGCTAACTTCAGAAATTTTTTTCGCAGCAAAGGGTTCTTCAAATGTTGTTCTGAGTAATCCCCAATGTAGCGAGGATTTGCGAGAAACCGCCTCTTCTGTGAAGATAAAATTAGAAGAAGCACTATTTTTTTTTCAATATCTTACTTTAGTTTGACTATTCTTCGTTTTCCTGAGAATGAAGTGGCACTCGAACTGGCTGATGCACATTTTGAAGGAGAGGTTAAAGTTAATGTTTCTTCTGAATCAGTGGTTGGTGATGTGTCGTCAACTCGTGGTAGTTTTTTTGGTGGAGATTGAAACTCAAAATCCGATTCGGGTTCAGGAGTAACCTGTTTTTCTACTTCATCTTTTCCTAATAAGGACCTACAAATTACTTTACGTTATATAGGTATATGGTTATATTCTGGGACATCATTTTGTTGCAAGGGGGTATTAAATATGGAAATTGTGAGAGAAAGTTTCTGTTGAACTTACGGAGATGTTTCCAAAGGCAAACTTCCTGGGATAAGATGCCTTCTTAGGTTTATTTTCCTAAAGCAATCTTCAGAAAAATGGTTCGAACAAAGATAAAATATTTTATTTTCCAAAAGCGTACCCTTGAAACCAATTCTCTTCAACCATTTTTCCTGTTCATCTTTATCAGTAGGCAGTCTAAAAATACATTTTATTTTTTTCAGTATTCACATCAGTATAGAAATCGAAATTGTTACTCGTGTATCAACAAAAAAGATTCTGCACGCCCATGAATGGTACTCACCTGTGAAGACTAACCTCTCCTCCCACAATATAAGTGAAACCGCAGGAAAAGCACTTGTTAGGCATGTTTTATCACTTTTTAAACTTAAAACTTAAACTGAATAAAATACTAAAACCCTCGAATAATCAAGATTTAGCGAAATAACGTGGTCAACAAGCGAGAAAAGAAAGACAGTATTGACAGATGTTTACTGCTTGTAAACCTTATTCACATTGCCAAGTCGACAATTTATCTGAATTGGGAGGAAAATTATTATCGTGATTTTAATTTTTTTTATAAATCAAAAACTAAGATGAAATTTTCTCAACTAAAATTCAAATAGTGGAATTCAAGCTCTTCAAATATCAAGAAATCAATACTGTATAATCACATTTGATTTTTTAAGTATCTCACTCATTCGTCTTGAAAAGTTGATCTGGCAACGTTTTGAATTCAGCTAGCTCGATTGTGATTGGCGACACTAGGCCTCTATCTCTCTCCAGTGTTCGTACAACAACAATTTGTTTATTTGCCATTCCATCTATTTATGTTCTAAGGAGCCACCTATATGTATGTGTATAAATATGTTGTGAAGTTATCCACGGATTTCTAGCCACTGATACTGAAGTACGGTGCTTCGATGGCGCGGCGTTGCCAAACGTAAAACGTTCTGAAAATCTCGGTTGTTATGCACTCAAATTTCTGAAGTGAGAGCCTGAAATATCTATGAGTAATGAAACATAATATATAGTCCCAGAATTCATTTCAGACTTATTATTGAACAAAATGTGGAATAACCACCCACGAATTCTACTGAAATTACGATTGTTTCAGTTATCTAAAGATTATAGTATCTGCGAAATAAGTTTTTTCTCACAATGATTTTTTCGCTGTAATGTTCTAAAAAATATGCTTTTTGATAATCTATCTTCAAACGAATTGGGGTCCCCGTCCGGAAAGTGGGAAATGGAAAATTCCACCTAGATACCATCATGGTTTTGAACTAACTTCATTCATACCTCCGGAAATACTTCCTGCTCACTAATGATTTTTTTGCTTAAATATTAAAATGATATGCTTTTTGATATTCTATCCTCATATTATGAATTTGGGCCCCCGTCCGGACCTGGGAAATGAGAAATTCCACCCAGCCACGGTTTGGACCGATCTTAAAACCTTCATATCTCCGGAAATAGTTTCTGCTCACAAATTATTTTTTCACGGTTACTTTTAAATAATATGGCTAATGATAATCAGATTATCAAAAAGTAATTCTCTAGATCAGTACAGTACAGTACATCAAACGAGAGGATAGATCGCCCAAGAAAATCCAACGTTGCCATATAGGACAGCTATTGACATATACGTCAATGATGACAGCAGATGAGTAGATTTGAAATTTGACAGAACGAAGTGTTTATATTTTCGTCAAATGTCAGATTGGCTTAATTATTTGTTTGTTTCCGATATATTTTTTGGATTGGAGCTTAAAATTTTCAGTTAAACCGTTCAAAGAGCTTGTAATACTTATTTGCTTTAATTCGAATTATTTCGTTTTCAACAATGATATGGAAATAGGCAAATAGTTATTGACGTATTATTTTGCAATTCGAAGGTAACTTTATCCCTGATTTCCATCAACGGGAATCTCTTAGACTATTGATTCTATCTTTCAGATTTCCTTTTATTTGGCCAGCACTCCAAGAAAAACGTGCGATGAATAATAAAACTCAACTTTATGTATTAATTTAGCATAAGAGGCAAGTTTTATGGACCTACATAATTATAAAATATAGAAAATAGTGTTGAAGATGGGATTGTGTTAATTACGAATTTGACGAGATTACTAAAAAGTTGTAACATTTCATGAATCAGTTAAACATTCAATATGTTTAGTTCTCTTTTCAGCATGTGTAAAAGTATAATAAAGTGGAAATTGGATTAATTTGAGTCTTTGTCTTGGCCCAGAACGAAATGTACCTAAACGAATGCACCGATTCTAAAAGATATCCATAAGTATGTTACTACTGCGATAAATTCATTCATATTTGATTTATTTCTTCAAATAAGGTAGACTATTATTTTTGGAATAAGTGAAGCATGTTTTATTTTCTCATATTAGGTGAACAATTGCTGATCAAGATATATGTGTTATCGCACAAACGCTTTCAAGGAGCTTAATTGAAACCAAATAGAAGATTGAATGGATAAACAGGTTTAGGTAAACCTGTACGTTGTACCTGTACGGCCACGTTGTAATCTTTCCGGAGAAAACTACCAGTGTGTGGAAGAAATATATCTTCAAGAGTTGGCCTGTTCAGTCACAAAAGACAATAACAGCCACAATTTAATGGTTCAGATTCAGTATCAATCTTATAATTTGGTATAATTGTGTAGATAATAATTTATCTTTTCGTTTATGTATTCGGCAATCGAATGAAGCTATATATTATATAATATTGAAGAGCACAACATTCCTACCCTTAAGGACATAAATTCTTCACAAAATAGAAATTAAATATGCATGAAAAAAATCAGATCAAAATATCTCAAACTACCAGCTTCCAAAAATAATGTTTGGACCCACACAACACGTAAGCAGTCAACAAAAATTGTTTATAAATTCTTCGAAAAGAAGACTTCACCTGCAGAGTCAAACTATTATATCATGACATATAATGTGAAGACCTTATAATATAGTTGTGGATTGAGGTGGTGCCGTAATAAAGGCCTCGATGCTTCATATTGAGCATATGAACATTCTAATGAAATTCAACTATGTTATATAAATATGGTGGTGACTTGTATAGAATCACCAATAAAAGAGTACTGAGGAGTGAAGCTTTCTATGAATCTTCCTCAATTACTTGTCAAGCAAGGGCTGTACCTAGAATGCATCGCTATAATTGAGTGAATAAAAACTAGAGACTTGGTTAACTGATGTTCGGTTTAGTCTCAGAGTAAGAAATAAACATTTATAAGTAAACATTTATTTCTTACTCTGAGGGTTTAGTTGTAAGGTAGTGCCAATGAGAATATAATAAGGCGTCAACTTGGCATATGCTTTTCAAATGCAACCAGTTACATGCTCCTTGAATCCTTTATAACGCCCAAATTCCTCGCAGAGCTTTCACAAGATAATTTAACGTTATCGAGTTCAACATTCAACCTGCTCTGGATTTGTTCTTTTATAATATCAAAAAAATTAACCATTCTAATTCAATCTGTCATCCACTCAGAGTAAGAAATAAACATTTCTTACTCTGAGGTCATCCATCATTATTCCACATTTATTCAAAAAGAAAAGAGTAAAAAGACAGAATCACATTTCATTATCAACTCAAGAAATTCACTCTGATGTCTTATAACTGAAGAGGTACACTAGAAATCAATTATTATTTATAATAAATAATTAATATGAATTGATCCATATTCAACTCATTGAAGGAGCAAAAAAACGAGATTCTCCCGCTGTTTACTTAAATTCAAACGGAAAGCACAGAATTTATTGATGACCACAGAACAAAATTACTTATGTATACATTTGGCAACGTTGGATTTTCTTGGGCGATCTATCCTCTCGTGTACATCAAGGGCCTTCTAAAGAGGCCGTGGTACATCCAACTGAAGGTCCTACAATCTGAAACAACTCTATACCTACTATAAGCACAAGCCTGGGGCCGTATTCTGGATCAGAGACCTTTTAATGCACACTTTATAACGCGAGTTCCACTTTTACCTTCAAAAATACACACACCTCAGAAAACATGAGAATGTGTGTTGAACTTTGATTGTCGAAACTGCTGGCCCTGAGCCGGTACCACGATACACAAACACCGGTATGCCGACGCGCATCGAGAGTGACGTCACTGGGAACTTTCCATAGCATTTGCGTTATAGAAGTGTTAGAACTCGAGAGAATTGATTAGAATTTGTTCCTAATATTCTCCCAATGACGTAGATGCTCGCGCCGGACGAGTTTAGACCACGAATCTAGCATACGGTGTTTGTGTATCGTGGCCGGTACTAAAAATCTATTACTACAGGCTATACATACAGACGAGAGGATAGATCGCCCAAGAAAATCCAAAATCCAACGTTGCCATATACGACAGCTATTGACGTATACGTCAATGATGACAGCAGATGACTAGATTTGAAATTTGACAGAACGAAGTGTTTATATTTTCGTCAAATGTCAGCATAGATTAAGATGTAGTAGATTGGAAACCGTGACGGTTTAACCGAACATTGTTTACTGCGACATCTATTGAAACGGGGTAAAATTAAGTGGGTCTGATCAACAGGATTCTATTTTATTCATGAATTATCCGTCTTGTTTCACTCTGTCCCCAATAGGGTGCAGGAAATTTTGAATTTTTGATGGAAGGCAAGAATACAGCTCTGTTAATGTATTCGTATTATTTAAAACAGACTTTATGTAAGTGATTATAAAAGCGCAGTTAGCTTTACTGCTTGTTCACATAAAAATAGAAATGATAATTCAAAGCCAATTACGCTGTTATAATCACTTATAAAAAGTCTGTTTTGAATAATATGAATACATTACTAGAGCTGTATTCTTGCCTTGCCATCAAAAATTCAGTTTCCTTCAGTACAAAAAACCCTTTTTAACTGTTTTACTAAATTAACATTTATATCTGTACTGAAAGACTTCTGAAAATTTACTTTTTATATTTACAACTTTTTATATACATATTTCTAGCAGATTTAAAATATTTACAACAATTCTTTGGTACATGTCTTACATCACCTTTTATGACATTATTCATCTGTCTCACATAATGGAATATATTTAAATGGATAAAATATCTAAAGATTTTCGTAGATAATAATTCATTATGTTCACAACTTGTGAGCTTTATTCTGCTTTTCATAAGCCTCAGCAAATGCTTTAGAACTTTTTTTTTGTGCAGATCGACACTCATTACATATTTCATTATAGCGTAAGCCCTACTCATTTTTTCGGAAAATTCCTTGTTCACATAGAACAAGGAAGATTTTGATTTATCATATTCCTTCTCCCTTGTGAATTCGTCGTCTTTGAAATCTGAATTATTTTCCCTGAGTAGGAATATTTTCGTGCAGAAACAATTATTGATGTCATCGGACTGGTTTTTTTCAATAAATAGCCAGAAGATATTTTAAGATTTTCCTTTCCAATGGTACCTGTCTGCTTGGAAGATCCTCCGGCACAGGTGAGTACTCATCGTCATCTTCTTCTTCTTGTATTACATCCTGAAATGTTTATTGTTTTAATGAGATGTACTAACTATTGTATGTATTTCGATTCTTCATTGTTCTCATTGAAAATTGTTCATTGTGAAAAAGATATTGAAATCAGATCACTTGCTATTTGAACAAAATTTAGAATATCGTTGTTACATTTCAATACAATGGAAAATTCAATTTTGATTTCAATAGTGAATTACAAACAGTGAACTAAGAATGTTCATATAAAAATTTAGAAGAATAATATTTAACTTGCTTAACATACCTGTGAAACTAATCTCTGTAGTGTGACAAAAATTTCCGATTCATCATCCTCGCAATTTGCAGAAAAGGAGTGTGCCGATGTAAGATTCTTCACCACAAGTGATTTATACGCAGAAATAAATGTCTCCGCAGATGGGTTCACAAGCCTGTGACCTCGTTGCCTTATCTGCCCGAAAAAGTTTTCAAGTGGATCTTGATTAAATGTTCGCGGCATCATATATTCAAACTTTAAATCAGTCAATTTCTTAAACACAATCTTGAAGTTTGAAATTGTTGTAACCAAATTTTTGAAAGAAGGAGGTGTGAATAAACTTCAATTTTTTCTACATTTCATACTTCTCAAAATTATTTGGGCTTCGTCCCAAAATTGAAGGTGTGGGGAGTTTTTCCTCACAGCTCTTCTCAACACCTTTTTTGATTGGAATTTGCTCCCATTTAAGGAGTCAAAAAGACTATCCATCAATGAGATGAAACTGGCAGTATCTATAGCTTCAGGTTCCAACTTTAAAGTTTCGCCCCCATTTGTATCAACATACCTAAAAAACAAGATTATATTTTATATAACTTCCTGAAATTAGTTTGTAGAAATAAAACAGATTTTAGAGGAAATGGTTATATCCTCACCTGACTGTGCCATCACATTGATTCCCACTGCAACAGAGTGGCTCAACGCTTGCGTGCATAGAGAAACTTTCATTTTATTGATGATCCTAGGATAAATATGTTTATCCGTTAAATCTTTACACATTCTCAGGCCACCAAAAAATGAGTCCATTTCGTACATTGTCTTGATATGACGCCACTTTGCCACCTTTTTCTCTCCTTCCATATCAAATTCAATGTAGTACTTTAGAAAATTATTGTTTTGACACCCTTGACAAAAATGAGGTATGTCATACAAGGGCACCACCTCATGTCCATTAATCTCAAAAATTTTTCATTGACAGAAACTCCCTGTCTCAGGAATTTTCTTTTCTTTCCTTTATAAGGGAATTTATTGCAGCTACATTGTTTGAGCCCTGGTCACACACAGTAGCAACAACTTTCAACCCAATATCACTGCATCTCACTATAATATCCCTTATAATCCTTTTTATCTCCACAAACTTAGTTGCCCCAGCACAAAAATTATAATATACTGGCTGCTTCCATTTTTTGCGGATTCCTCTCAGCATGTATACCTGCAAAGAAAGATAAATCATTAGTCTCACAAATTCAATTTTAGAATTGAGTTTATTCAGATTTCCTTTTATTTGGCCAGCACTCCAAGAAAAACATGCGATGAATAATAAAACTCAACTTTATGTATTAATTTAGCATAAGAGGCAAGTTTTATGGACCTACATAATTTAGAAAATAGTGTTGAAGATGGGATTGTGTTAATTACGAATTTGACGAGATTACTAAAAAGTTGTAACATTTCATGGATCAGTTAAACATTCAATATGTTTAGTTCTCTTTTCAGCATGTGTAAAAGTATAATAAAGTGGAAATTGGATTAATTTGAGTCTTGTCTTGGCCCAGAACGAAACGTAAAAGAATGCACCGATTCTAAAAGATATCCATAACCATAAGTATGTTACTACTGCGATAAATTCATTCATATTTGATTTATTTCTTCAAATAAGGGTAGACTATTATTTATGGAATAAGTGAAGCATGTTTTATTTTCTCATATTAGGTGAACAATTGCCGATCAAGATATAATGTGTTATCGCACAAACGCTTTCAAGGAGCTTAATTGAAACAAATAGAAGATTGAATGGAAAAACAGGTTTAGGTAAACCGTTGGTTCATTATTATTATAATGGAGAGGGATCGTTTCCCTCTTTAACGATAACCAACCAGACAGGCCACGTTGTAATCTTTCCGGGGAAAAACTACCAGTGTGTGGAGTGTGGAAGATATTTATCTTCAAGAGTTGGCCTGTTCAGTCACAAAAGACAATAACAGCCACAATTTAATGGTTCAGATTCAGTATCAATCTTATTGATTGGTATAATTGTGTAGATAATAATTTATCTTTTCGTTATGTATTTGGCAATCGAACGAAGCTATATATTATTAATATTGAAGAGCACAACATTCCTACCCTTAAGGACATAAATTCTTCACAAAATAGAAATTAAATATGCATGAAAAAAATCAGATCAAAATATCTCAAACTACCAGCTTCCAAAGATAATGTTTGGACCCACACAACACGTAAGCAGTCACAAAAATTGTTTATAAATTCTTCGAAAAGAAGACTTCACCTGCAGAGTCAAACTATTATATCATACCATATAATGTGAAGACCTTATAAGTATAGTTGTGGATTTAGGTGGTGCCGTAATAAAGGCCTCGATGCTTCATATTGAGCAAATGAACATTCAAACAAAATTCAACTATGTTATATAAATATGGTGGTGACTTGTATAGAATCACCAAATGAAAGAGTACTGAGGAGTGAAGCTTTCTATGTATCATCTGAATCTTCCTCAATTACTTGTCAAGCAAGGGCTGTACCTAGAATGCATCGCTATAATTGAAGTGAATAAAAACTAGAGACTTGGTTAAACTGATGTTCGGTTTAGTTGTAAGGTAGTGCCAATGAGAATATAAAGGCGTCAACTTGGCATATGCTTTTCAAATGCAACCAGTTACATGCTCCTTGAATCCTTTATAACGCCCAAATTCCTCGCAGAGCTTTCACAAGATAATTTAACGTTATTGAGTTCAACATTCAACCTGCTCTGGATTTGTTCTTTTATAATATTAAAAAAAATTAACCATTCTAATTCAATCTGTCATCCATCATTATTCCACATTTATTCAAAAAGAAAAGAGTGAAAAGACAGAATCACATTTCATTATCAACTCAAGAAATTCACTCTGATGTCTTATAACTGAAGAGGTACACTAGAAATCAATTTTATTTATAATAAAATAATTAATATGAATTGATCCATATTCAACTCATTCAAGGAGCAAAAAACGACTGTTTACTTAAATTCAAACGGAAGCACAGAATTTATTGATGACCACAGAACAAAATTACATATGTATACATTTGGCAACGTTGGATTTTCTTGGGCGATCTATCCTCTCGTATACATACAGGGTCTTTCACGAGGAACCTCACCCATATTTATACGGGAAACTACTGAACGTATTTTCATGAAATTACTTATAAGTATTTCACGATGCTGATGAAATCTAAAATATTTTCAAGCCATGAGCACCTCCGGTTTTTCCGGAAATGACGTCAACTTCCGTTTTTCAAATTAGAACACCATTTTTTATTGCAGAAATAGATTCTTTAGAAAATTTCAAGTTATTTTGATGTAACATTTTTCAGTTTTGGTTGGAAAATTCTCTCTGAGCGGAAAATTCGAAAAAAAATCGAAAATAGAGCTCCGCTGAAACAAGAATAACTTCGAGGTTTTTGTATGGAAAATTTTCATTTTTGGGATTTTTCAAGATGTAAGATTGATGTATCCACTTTAAAAATCGAAATCGCGATTCATGATACAGGGGGTGAAAAAATCGCTTTCAAAGTTAGGGATGACAAAATCGTGAAAAATCAATTTTTTCAAATTAGAACCCCATTTTTTTATGGCAGATATATTGAATCTACGTTAAAAAATAATGTGAGTGTATGCATCACACCCTTGCCCTAAAGTGGATATTTTCTGAGTTATTCACAAAAAACTGTTTTTCGTCTTGAATTTTCAGCTATTTCTTTCCCTTCACGCCAAAAAGATGAAATTTTCAGGAACTGTTACTTAAACCATGTTTTAGATTTTACTACCCTAATATGCAAGAGAAAAAAGTTACAGGTTGTTCCTAAATAGATGGCGAATTTTGATTCGAATTTGTATCGGAAACCTCTTTATTTCAACTAATCGGCCATCGGTTTTCTCTCCAGTGATAAATAAATAATTCCTTATGAACCATATGCAAAAACTTACCATGTTTTACATTTTTTTTAATGATAGATATCATTAATTACATCTGCCAAATTCCTCTTTATTCAGTAGCATTTTGTGTTTACTATTAATTTGGTGATAATTCGTATTAAGTTATAAAATCGATCACTATGCCTAATTTTACCAATGAAGATCATTTAAATCTCATTCTACTTCATGGAGAATGTAAT
Source organism: Propylea japonica (assembly GCA_013421045.1). Lineage (NCBI taxonomy): Eukaryota > Metazoa > Arthropoda > Insecta > Coleoptera > Coccinellidae > Propylea > Propylea japonica. The sequence continues at coordinate 41,317,681 of CM024240.1, forward strand.
AAAGTTGTAGATAGAACGATTCGACTGTTCATTGAGAGGTTTCCTGACCGACCCAAACCAACGAGAGATACCATTAACAGAACCATGACAAACTTGAGAAATGTCGGATCTTTCGTTAAGAAAGCTATACACAGAGAAAAAAGTGTAGTAGAAGATGAGAACAACGAAATTACAGTTCTTGCATATTTTCGTGTGAATCCTCAAAATTCTCTCAAAGATGCCGAGATTGATCTGGGATTATCTCAATCGAGTGTTTGGAGAATATTAAAAAAACATAAAATGCACCCATATAAATTCAATAGGGTACAGCATTTGAAGGAAACTGATTTCGTCAGTAGAACAGAGTTTTGCGAAGCTATGATGATTCGATTTCAAGAGAATGAAAACTTTTTGGACTGTATAATTTGGACAGATGAATCTAAATTCACAAAGAATGGTTCTTTCAATAGGCATAACAGTCATTATTGGGATGAAGAGAACAACCACCACTTCAGACAATGGAACGTTCAAGAGACCTGGAGTTTCAATGTTTTTGCGCCATCAAAAATAATGCAATTCTCGATGTTCACATTTATGATGAGACTTTAACTGGTAAGATAGAACACTACACATGTTTGCATTATTTAAAGAATGTTCTCCCTTAGGAGATAGATATTCTGACATATTGACTCAAATAATTGAGCCGCTAGTACAGAACCATAATGACTTATGGTATCAACAAGATGGCGCGCCTCCACACAATTCACTCAATGTATCAAATATCCTCTACAGGCTATTTGAAGATCGATGGTTGGCGAACAATGATCCACATCTTTGGCCACCACGTTCTCCCGATTTAACTCCTTTAGACTATTATTTTTGGGGTAGGATAAAAAATATTGTCTACTCAACTCCCCTGACTGATAAAGAGGACTGCATAGAACGAGTCAGAGATGCGTTCAGGTTTGTTTAGATTTTTAGATTCATAGTTTTGAAACTCAATTTGGTTTTTAAACACTTTTGCAGATCTCTTCCTCCCGATGAAATAAAAAGAGCAACGCACGAAGCATTCCTGAGACGTATAAATAAATGTCTAGAAATTAACGGTCAAAACTTTGAGCATCTTCTCTAGTTATAACTGCGAGTTTGCCTTGGTTCTCCTAATAGTAACTTGAAGTCGGTTTCAAGAAGGGGTGAAAAATCTACAGCATGGTTCAAATAACAGTTCCTGAAAATTTCATCTTTTTGGCGTGAAGGGAAAAGAAATAATAATAATAATAATAATAATTTATTCATCCTTTTAGATACCTTAGAGGTATATAGGAAATGTCAATACATAAGTAGGTAGGTAATACAAAACTATTATTTTAATACATCTGAAAAGAATTCCTTCAAATCATAATATCCCTTGGAACATAACATTTACTTTATCTCATTCTTGAATAATCTCTCATTGACTTAAACCTATTCGGCAGATGATTATATAAAGCAATACCGGCATATCCGGGGGATGACTCGTATTTGACCGTCGAGTGCCTTGGCACACAAATCATATTTCGATTCCTAGTTCCACAGCTGTGGAAATCAGAGCATTTCGTGAGACAATTAAAATTAGATCGCACATACAAAAGACAGTTTAGGATGTAAATGCAGGGTAGTGTGAGTATTTGAGAGTTCTTGAATATCTGCCTGCATGAATCTCTAGGTTTCAAGCCGAATATAAGACAAATGATCTTTTTTTGAGTGATGAACACCCGACCGCACTCCGATGATCCGCCCCATAGGATGGTATTGTAGTTTAGGTGACTGTAAACTATAGAATAATATATATTCAACAGGGTTTCAGTAGAGACCATAGATAAGATATACTGGTATATACTGGTAGAGACAGACCCCTTTAGACGATGCAGAGCGTAATACGAGCTATTGAGCTCACGGCATAAATTGTCAATTTGAAAATTCCATCTCAAAAACCTGTCAACGCACAGTCCCAGAAACTTGACATATTCAACAGTGCCAAGAGAATCACCCGCAACACTCACTACAAGTGGAGTAGACCCACCGAAATCGCGATTTTGAAACTTAATTATTTGAGTTTTCTCCAAGTTCATAACAAGCGAATTTTTACGACACCAGTCAAGAAATCGCTGAATAAGTTCTTCACATATATGTTTCAATTCGTCAATACTTTTCGCCCTGATCATCCGCAAACAGCACTAGAATAGCTGCAACGAGATAGTCTGGTAAGTCATTAATAAATAATAGAAATAACAAAGGTCCCAGAACTGACCCCTGGGGGACACTTAGTCTTGAGTGATATTTTTTTGAAAAGCTGCCATTAAGGTCGACGAACATAGTTCGATCGGACAGGTAACTGGAGATCCAGTCAAGAAAAACACCCCTGAATCCGATCTGGTACAATTTGTCGATTATGAACTCATCAAAAAATATTCCTGCGGCATGATCTGATCACCTTCATCCAAACAGACATAAACGGACTTCAAAAACTCAGAACACGCAGTCTGTGTGGACCTACCGACTCTAAAACCGTGTTGTCGATTCGAAAGTATCGAAAATTTTTAAAGGAAATCGCTCATTCTCTGGTAGATACACTATTTTTTCAAATACCTTAGACAGTTGACTTAGGATTGATATGGGACGGTAGTTGGCTATGTTTTTTGTATCCTCCCTTTTGTGAACAGGTATTACCTTTGCCAGTTTTAAAATTGATGGAAAACAGCCAGAACTAATGGACGTGTTAAAAAGATAGGATAAATGTTCACTTATAAAGGGTGCGATGGATTTCAGTATCCTAGCAGAGATCATATCGTGTCCTGTTCCACCGCCATTTTTCAAATTTTAAATGACGGATAAGACCTCATCTGCAACCACAGGAAAAAAGAAAAAATTGCAGTGCAATAATCTCTGAATAGTGCAGGTACTCGGGATTTGCCCCTCGTAGTAGCTAAGTAAGGATCGCTCACTGACCTCCGCGAAATACTCTCCAAATGCTTCAGCTACCATTTTAGGGCAGGATATAGATTTACCGTTTAATTCTAGAGACAAATTTTTTCCTCTCTCAGTTTTTTTTCCTAGTTGGTCATTAACAAAATTCCGAATTGTTTTATTGAGATTTTTGGATCTTGCAAATATATTTTTATGATATTCGAATTTCGCAGAGGTCAGTGTTCGATTATATTGAGTTTTAGCATATTTATATTTATCACGCACCGTCTGAGAGTTAGTGTACTGCGCAAGCCAATGTAAGTTGCGTAAGTTAGCCCTTGCCTCTAGAACCTGAGAATTAATCCACCTTGGGCCTTGGCCGACATGACTCAGAACTATCCTGCAATCTTAGTGGACATGCAACCTCTATGGCGGATTTCAGGATATCTACAAATTCCCGAAAACAGTCTTCAACCGACCGATCGTAATAAATACCACGAAAATCAGTATCTGAGATTAATGCAGACAGATGGTTCAAGTTGTTTTGTGACACCGATCTTACCATGACAGGTTGCCTATAATTACTTTTAGATGAATAACCTGGAAGATAATCTAGTAGAATAACTTTATGATCACTTATGAAAGGCTCCTGAACAGAAACTTTAATCTTATCATGCATAGCATTTGTAGCAATGTAGCCCATTTTGTAGCTGAAAATTCAAGACGAAAAACAGTTTTTTGTGAATAACTCAGATAATATCCATTTTAGGGCAAGAGTGTAATGCATACACTCACATTATTTTTTAACGTAGATTCAATATCTGCCATAAAAAAATGGGGTTCTAATTTGAAAAAATTGATTTTTCACAATTTTGTCATCCCTAACTTTGAAAGCGATTTTTTCACCCCCTGTATCATGAATCGCGATTTCGATTTTAAAGTGGATACATCAATCTTACATCTTGAAAAATCCCAAAAATGAAAATTTTCCATACTGTTAATGCAACACTCATTATTTGTTTTGTTTTAGCTTTATTCTAAATTCAGTTAAATAATTGTTTATTCTGTTTCGAAACAATCGTTGAATCAACGCGTCGATTTCTTTAATTAATTTTCACATTCATTCCGTTCATTTATTAATTTCATTTAATTGTAATAAAATACGTTGGGAAATCTCGGACTGCATATGGGGACATATGGGCGAGTTCAGTTCGAAATCTCGTTCCAAAAAGTGCGCTACGCCGTGAATTGTTTCAATCGAAACCACGAAATTTTTGGATATTTTTCTTCAAGTTTTTCAAGACAATAGATCCTGGGAAGTACCATCTCCAACTCTGGCGTTCATTCCAACAAAGGTAGGTCGAGTGCTTCCAACGTATCTTTTGTGTATTCTTTTTCTCAAATTCTTTTTCATTATTTTTCTAAATTTTCTGAGCTTTCGTAACACATACAAAAACCTCGAAGTTATTCTTGTTTCAGCGGAGCTCTATTTTCGATTTTTTTTTCGAAATTTCCCGCTCAGAGAGTATTTTCCAACCAAAACTGAAAAATGTTAGATCAAAATAACTTGAAATTTTCTAAGGAATCTATTTCTGCAATAAAAAAATTGTGTTCTAATTTGAAAAACGGAAGTTGACGTCATTTCCGGAAAAACCGGAGGTGCTCATGCCTTGAAAATATTTTAGATTTCATCAGCATCGTGAAATACTTATAAGTGCTGAATTTCATGAATATACGTTCAGTAGTTTCCCGTATAAATATGGGTGAGTTTCCTCGTGAAAGACCCTGTATAATGAGACCGCGAAGTACCCTACTAACAACTTATTTGAAGTATAAGTATAACGATAAACGTCACGGACAACCATGAAGGAAAAAATTACAAGACTTTCAAGACATCATTCCAGAAATCCACCACCAGAAAATGGAGGACAAACGACCAAACAACCAAGAGAAGAAGTTTTTTCTTCTGTAATCTGTAATCATAAAGCAAAGTAAATATGACACTAAAAAATCCTAGAACTGTCTCTTTATGACAGAGTTTTTTTTAACTTTCCAAATTCAAGAACAGATTTCCGCGAATCTCTTCAAACTAACCATGAATAAAATTCGCTTGATCACTTCACCCAAAAGCTTGGTGAAGAACATTGGTGTATTCATCAAGTTCAAGTCCGATGCCTCGTTCAACTCTTCATCTCTTCCATACATTGAAGATTTATATCAGGCATGGTTGAAAGATCCAAATAATGTACACCCTGTGAGTAAACGAATAACCAAATTGCAAGCTATCTTTAAATACAGTGCGCCTCAAAATTATGGAACAAATTAATTTTCTTAGAAGAAAAATATTTGGCAATAAAATCCTGAAACAGGCCAATTTTTGTTTCACTTTTACCAAATTTTTATGCAGGATGTTTCTTGCACCCTGTGGCATTCCCATAACCCCTGTACATTTTTTGAATAGGGAAAGTGGGTCATGTGGTAATTAGGTAATTTTTTGTCATGATGTTTGTATCTTCTTTACAGGCGTGCAGACATTTTCAAGAAAAAAAGAGGTTTTCAGCATTTGCACTTTGTCATGGCTCATTTACTTGAGATGATGGTACCTGATGAAATTTTGCACCGAATGAAAGTAGACTATAATAGTTTTATTCATGCATAACTTTCAACCCCTCACGGGAAAAATTAGAACGAGTGAAACACTGCTCAGGTGGTTATTTTGAATATTCAATTTGATTTATTTTTAATGCACAATTATTCTCCGGGTGGTTCTTCGATGACGAAAAAAATTTCCAATGTATCTCAATTTTTTCTCCATTAAAGGGTTCGTAGGGGTTGAAAGTTGTGCGTGAACAAAACTGTAATGGTCGACTTCCATTCGGTCACAAATTAATATCGTTTCAAAGTAAATGAGCCATGACAAAGTACACAACAACAATGAGTAACAAATAAAAAAAATTCCTTGAAAATCTCTGCAGGCCTGCAAAGAAGATACGAAGAACTTACTAAAAAAGTAGCACATGACCCACTTTCCCTATTCAAAAAATTTAGAGGGTTGGTGGGGATAGCATAGGGTGCAACAAAATTCTTTGGTGAAAATGAAACAAAAATTGACCTGTTTCAGGATATTGTTGCCAAATATTTTTCTTCTGAGAAAATGGATTTGTTCCATAATTTTGATGTGCGTCGTATATTTGATATACGAGATTACTTATTTTTTCTTATTATAATAAGTTATTAAAAGCAATCAGAAATAAGTTTTCCATAGGCTTGTTAGCTGGTTCAGAGCAGGACCTCTTAGCTGGTGTTATGAGGTCCTCTCCAGTGACAGGCCCTCGAGTATCTTTTAGATCTTCTGGCCAGTTTCTTTTCAGTCGCCTGTTGGTTTTTGGTTCAGTCAATGGTTGGGGTAGATTACTTAATGAGCTAGGGAATTCTTGTGCTGCGTATGGAAAGTATGAATATTAGCAAGGATAAAACAAAGTTCTTAAAAGTACTTAAAGTATACACTAGAATAAATATTAGTCCAAAGAGAACGTAGAAAGAAGGTTATTCGCAATGGGTCAATGAGGGCTACCGCGTATGAATTTTCCGCTAGAGGCGCTAGTGTTGCGTGAGGTCCACGATAATTTGAATTGTCAAATATCCAAACGTGATTGTGAATCTGTATTGTTTCTTTTCAATCTTTACGCGAATGTGAGGAGTTTCACATGCATATTCAGATTCATACCAGCAAATATGAATTACGGATCAATGAATATCACTGCTTTGAAAACGGAGTTCCAAAAGATAGGCCAAATTAAGCGGACCAAAAGGAAAGCTAATTCAAAGGCGAGTTGGTTCAGAGTTTCAAAACGCATTTCTTATAGAAAGTATGCTTATCTATTGAGTTTACATTAATGGTTTTTTTTACAAACCCAAATACTATGATAGGAATGATAATTCCAGTGGAAAAGCATTATCATGATTTGAAATGAGTTTATTGCAGAAGTAGGTTATCATTTCAAAAGTAATTGCTTTTTATCATACTCACATGATACCTGTGATAGCTGAAAAGTGTTAAAAGCTGGAGTAGAACAATAAATCTCCACACAATCCTTTTAATTTGTCATTATAAGTGAATATATAGAAAAAACAGTATGTACCAAAAGGAAAAACTCAAACATCAATGAGAAGTATATTAACTGATCACTTTCATTTAAGAGTAGAATAATTTATTTATTAACTAACACAGGTCCTTGATATATATTTTAACAGTAAATGTTTTTCTCGAGTTAGTGTGTTGATTGATATAACAAACATAAATGTTTATAGCTGTAAAATCCAGAGTTAATTGTACGAATTAGATTTTCAATTCGACGAAAAAGCAGTATCAATTGAGCTCTCTTGACTACATATTGATTTTCCTCTACAGTTGAACTGATTCTTGCATTTTAAAATTCCTTTCTGCGTTCAACTCCCTCTATTAGTATTTTCATTCATATCTCTCCTTACTTTCCTGGTACCCAGAAAATTGGCTAGGTATTGCTTTCAGTTTTAATTTAGGAAAAGCTGAAAAATTTTCAACAGTATATTACAAGTAATACAACTATATTGAATAACTTCATTTATTCAATTTTAAAAGTAAAATGTCTAAAGCAAAATAATGTAAAAGATATTTAGGTACTCACGGTTTTCTGTGAAAAGTTTTTTCACAAACACGTGAATGTTTTAATGGGTAACATCAACTTTATTACCTACAGTGTAATCGTTCGGAAACTCAAGTCCTCCATTTTTTCTGAACAATATGCAACTGCACAACCCTGCGGCATGCTCGGTATTGTACAGTATCCAAAGATTATGATTACACCGAAAACTAATAAATAAGAATTTGTAATAGTGAGAAAAAATACGGTAGCCCTCATTCTGTCAAAGATTTGTCTAATCAAAATTTCAGTGCCAAACTATGATAACATAAAATGAATTCATATTCAATTATTTGCATAATGATTCTTGTAAATTTGTTTAATTTGATATGTGTACCTTCAGCTGCTCTGCAAATTGTTCAAGACTTCCTGGTCAGTTGTCTTTTGACAATTTTTGTACATGCATGTATGTATTCGAAACAGATATCTCTATATACATTTATCACAACGTAGATATTGGTCTCTTATAGAGCTTCATCGCCAAAATTAAATGGAGCTGAATAATGCAACGTTGCTTGGTCAGGCGTCGAAAATCTAAAATAGTTATTTTCCTATCTAGAGTGGAAAGTAGCTTCCTCGCACTCCATTGCCCGCCCAAACTCTGCTTTGCGGTGGAAATACAAATTTTCGCTCTAGATAGCAAAATAACTTTTATCCACGACTATTGTATAATCTAACCATTATAGGTCTGTTTGCTCGGCTATCATTATCATAATAGTAATACCCATTGATTCACTGCTGACAAATGCTTTTTTGATTTACCTTCAATATTGTATGGTTAGAAACTAATAATTCTTCGAGTAGTATTCTAAAGTTCTCCAACCAACTAATAAGGGTATACTTTTTCAATCGAGGGCCAAATATACTTTTATTACATCAATTGAATCAACTTCTAACAGGTACAAAATACACAATGATAACCGTGGGTTTCACAAAGCTTGATTGGACAATCAAACCGTTGATTTCGAATTAAGTCGATGGCTTATGTCAAAAATGAACTGATAAATGCACAGAAATAATGATATTTCAATAATCAAGCTGATTCGAGTTTTGTGGAACCCGGCTAAAGTTCTCCAAAAATTTCGCATTCTCAACAATGTTTCATGTGTCAACTTGACTTTTTACACATTTGTACTGTTATGGTCGCAAACTGTTACAAACTTCGAAAAAATATATTCAGTAGTCGTGGATGAAGTATATATGCTACTCGCGTATAATGGCTGTTATTCACTCGGTGATTTGGGCCACTCGCTTACGGCCGTAGGATAAACTTCACACCTTAAATAATAGCTATCATTATACTCTCGTTGCACAATATACTATTCTCTCAATATTTATATAGGTACCTATACATCGAATAACTTATTTCGTTTGACGTATAATTCAGAATCATTAATTGCTCTTGAAGCCTGAAGATATTTCACTATTGTTATTTTGCTAACATTATAAATAAAAATAAATATACATTTCAGTCTTGGGATTTATATTTCCAAAACTCAGCTGCAGGGGATGCAGATTACACCCCGAAACACCCTTCAGCTTATATCGGTAAAAACGAGATGACATTAAGAGACTATCTGAAGAAACATGGACTATTTCAAGTTCATTCTCATTCATTTGCAACATCGGGGTCGTCACGAATACAACAGAATCTTAGTGCGGAATCAGCTTACGACGAAATTGAAGACTATGCTGCGGTCAAAAGTCTTATAAGGAGTTATCAGGTAGGTATAGTTTAAATTTCATTCACAAGAATTTCACAGGCAAGTTGTGGTTCCAACAAGAAATCCTGCACGAATTCTACTCGTCACTTGAAACTTAATGAATGATTCAGAGTCTCATTAGAATAAATTAGTCAAAATATTGTTTCGACACTTTCATCTATAATATAAACATTTAAGAAAAGCCACGAGCAGAAACTTTTGAGCTCTTGTTCTTTGGGGGAGCTATGAGACTATTAACTCAAAATTTTATATGGCACTTGAGCTTGATACCAAATATGTAAATGCAGAATCTCTGCACAATCGAAATAATATTCTGGAAATTATTCAAAAAATGAAATATGTAAAAAATAAATAAACAAAAAGTTCGAATTCTATGGTTCTGATGATGTGATCCTCTTGAATTCTTGCATGAACATTCAGTATTGTATATTAATTCACAAAATTAATTTCACTAGAATCGGTCATCGTGTTATCGAACTATAGAGATTCTTCTTTCAATATTCCAATTGAATTTTCTTTGGTTCTGTAACACTATGGCACAAAATTTTGCATGAACATTCAGAGTATCAATCTCCATTCATAAAATAAATTTCATTCGAATCGGATACCTTTTAATGGAAATGTGAAGTTTCTTCTTTTCAATATTCCAATTGAATTTTCTATGGTTCTATGTTTACTCTATGGCCACAAAATTTTGCATGAGGCTTATTATGAGAATCTTGCATCTGGTCGCAACATTTTATTTCGATGGGTTTCGTTTTGTCTGAGATATTGAGGAACAAAAATTTTGAATGGCCATATTTTATGGAACATCCTGTAAGATTTGGCTGGTTAACGAACCTAATCAAACCATTTCAGAACCAAACTCACCCTGAAAATTTCAAGTCTCTAGGACAATCCCTTCGTTATTGTGCTAACGGACGGACGGACGGCCGGTCGGCCCTACGGACAGAATTGAATTTGACCACGGATTCGTCATCAGGGAGTCGAACCCTATCGTTTGAGACCATTTTCGGCGCAAAATTCGAAAATTATACAGACATTTGGGCAAAACGATATAGCACTCGTTTAAATAGACGAGCGCTCAAAAATAGCTAAATGTGGTGGTAAGCGCATAACTCAATAACGCCTAGGCAAATTTGGCAAATTTTGCAAATTCTTTTTTTTAAATGTTCGTTGAAGTTTTTACGAGGAGAAAAATTCGAATGATTGTAGAAAAAACATAGATGTAAATGATTTGAATTTCAAAATTCAAGTACAAATACAGGCGAATCGTTGATATATAAATCGGTTGATTCGGCTAATAACCAAGATGATGTAGTCAACTATCCACCGGAATTTTTAAACTCGCTGGATTTGCCAGGATTGACACCTCACAATCTTCAATTAAAGGTTAGATCCGTAGTTATAATGTTTCGAAATATCAACCAACCGCGTCTTTGCAACGGCACACGGTTAGCCATTAAAAATCACTAAACAACGTGATAGAAGCAACTATACTGAAAGGAAAGTATAAAGGAGAAGATGTCCTCATACCGCGCATCTCAATGATTCCGACTGAAGTGCCATTTGAGTTTAAACGACTACAGTTTCCTGTTTGGCTTACTTTTACTTTGATCATAAACCAGTCCCAGGGGTACAGTATCAATTTCTCACATAGTCAATTGTATGTTGCCTGTTCCTGTGTTGGAAAACCTTCAGATTTATTTGTCTATGCGCCAGGTAATCAAACAAGAAACATTGTATCACAAAGCACTAAAATGAAAACGACACTGATTTTTGTTAATAATTATGATTCGCATGATCAACAATAAAGCGATTACTAACTGTTAAATGCTTATAAATGTTTTATTCAATTATTTTTTATTCACAACGCCCTATCACCAGGGTGACGGTTCTGTTCAGGAGAATGTTTTGACCCGACTATAAAATAGGTAGGAACCAAAAACTCCAACATTACAAAAATTTTTGGCAGGGCGAAGACTGTCGGATTCGAGCTAGTATTGATTATTTTACTGCATGTCATAAAAACACCAAACTGCAAAAACGCTCAGTAAAGAATTTGATATATCAGTTCTGATTTCTAGTAAGTGCATGGGTAAATAGAGTTATACTAAGTGATGCCCTTAAAATTTGTCACACCTATTATAGCTCTTATCCATTATATTTTTTGATTTAGACAAACCAAAAAAAAAACGAATAAAATGACGCGTTTAGTTCTTCGAGAACACCTGGAAAATGACTTAGATCATGTTACAGTAATGACAACATAACGTTAATTTAGGGCATTGAGATCTCTTCCCTTGTAGAGCGCTCAACTGCTCTATACTTCATTTCACGACAGTATGAAGTGAGTGAAACTTTAGCCCCTCCTTCTCCATAGAACATTCGATATTTGTCGTTCATATTCGAGCGCGACCGAAATTTGACCGCGGTGGATTGGACTACAGTAAAGAGAGATAGATGCCTACTCTGCCGCGTTACCGATAGATAGATAGAGAGGTCATAGCGATAGGAGGTGCTAAGAGCTTTCCTTCACTTCATACTCTCGTGAAAAAGACTATACAGGTTTGGAAATTCACATCTGAAATATACGATATACAATGCATCAGACAGAGAATTCTTCCCTCCAGTTGCACAGATGAATAGTCGAGACAATCACTTGCTGTAACACACTGAATTCAGTTGTCTTACTTCATTATTCTAGTCTTGTCTCTCTCTTATCGTTTAGAGGAGCGTAGTTCTTTAGTATGGTAGGCAACAGTAAATACTTGAATCGAGTATTACGGGCAGCCTGACAAATTAAAAATTCTATACGTGTAGTGCGGGTCCCCTACCATACTGCGATAAGAGAGAGACAAGACTAGATTATTGCAGTAAGGCAGTTGAATTCATTCAGTTATCGCACTTGATTATCTCGCCTATTCATCTGTGCAACTGGAGGGAAGAATTCTCTGTCTGATGCCTTGTATATCGTATGTTTTCGATGTGAATTTCCAAATCGGTAGAGCCTTTCCGAAACATTGGACTGATGAGGGGCCTATTGCACCAAATACTTTGCAACTTTTCATTTTGCACTTTTCACTCTTCAAATGAATTACGTAGCACGAAACGCATTCATAGTTGAAAAGTACAATGTAAAAGTCCAGTGCAAAGTGGAAAGCACTTCACAGAAACTAAATTTTGGAAGAAATGTTGTGCAACCTAATTAATTTTCACCTTTGAAATTTGTCAGAATGCAAAGTGTAAAGAGAAAAGTTGCAAAGTATTTTGGTACAATAGGCCCTTGGTCCAGACAAGACAGCTCAAATATAGCAAGGGTCACGATCAGTGAAAGAACTTAACCGGATAGAAAAAAACCCTGTACTACAGAGGAGGGATGTTAGATTTTGGAACCAAGAACTAATGAAATACTTTTGAATGTAACTGGAAGCTATCCGATCCTATAATACCAATACAATTAACAATTAAATTTCTTGTCCCGAAAATGTCTAAAAACATTATAAATTTCAATGAATTTCATCTTTTACGGTTGTTCCGTTTCCACGAAAGTCTATTTTATTTCTAGTAAGAGTAAGTACCTAGATGTTACTAGCGGGACTTTCAGTATTTCTCTTATGTTTTCACTATTTTAATCTGAAGATGGCCTTATCTCAAGATTATTATCAGTGCATATATCTCCGAGTTGCTCTCAATATATTTGCTGATCGTACTTTTAAGATCTTTAGATAAGAAAGAGAAGAAGTGTCGAATACTTGTAGGGGGTTGGGCATGGATAAGGAATTAAATCAATATTTTTTCAACCAATAACTCGAAATGAAAATTCTAGAACCGGTCAATTGATTTTCAATTACCCACATTTTGTAGAAATGAAATTGGGTGCTTTTCGTGAAGAATTTCAACTATGTGAATATTCTCAGACATGTGGTGCACAAGTTTTGGTCAAACCTTGAATTTTCAACTGAAATACTAATAAAATAAAAAATTTCATTTCATCTTTACTTGCAAGACGTGAGGTTCAGTATGCCAGATCTGCTTTATGGTAAAATCAGCACACCATACTTATTATCAAAGATGGCTTTTGATGTTCCTAGGTTTTCTGCAAGGACGGTGTCTACTTTTTATCTGCCAGCAGCTCGTACCAACTTGCTGGAGGGAGCACCAGTTTACTGAGTGTGTAGAAGCATTGTTTAAACAATGGTAGAAGTGCTAACAGATTGGGTGTGGATGTGTTTGTTTAAGTTCAGGATAGAATTGTATTCATTTCTTTCCTCATTGATTCTTGATTTAATGAAGCTGGATCACTATACTGTTTCACTAATGGGTATCTTTCATTGATATTTATGTTTTGTAACAATATTAATACTTCATGTTACTCTGTTACGGGGATATTCCTATTTGGTACAATAAAGAACTATTATTTTTATTATTGAAATATAATCAATCCTCTGTTTACATAGGATAAAGGATATCTTGCAGCCAACTTAGATCCCCTTGGAATAACCAATAAGGATCGGCAAGATAAGATAGAGAAGTGGAAGATGGATGCGGGCTTCTATAAAAGAGGTCTTGGTAAGAATTTTCTCAAATTTGCTAAAGTGTTATGAAATGATGCAATGCCATCGGCAGCTGGCAATATAATTTAATTGATTTTGAAGGGCCAATTACTTTCTTGAATCAATAATGAACACAAATACAACTAGAGAAAGGTGTTTTCAAAGAATATCTGATGTGACATGTGTTCTGTTGAATTCAACTAAACAGGTTCTGTCGAAAAGTGAAAATATGTTGAACCTCATATTATTTATTCAAAGAACACTTAGTTGGTCCAAAAACAATTAATTTATTCCAAATATACATTCATGAATAGGAAAAGTGAATCTAGTACTATTTTAACAAAGAGTGCAATGTTTATACAATAAACGGAACAATTGTTTTTTGGAAAATCTCGTATCGTTTAACACCTCCATTAGAAATTGATATTCGTGAAAAATGCAGTGAAAATTTCTTTCAGTTCTTGATTTCATATTAGTTTGAATATACTAATTTTTTGAAAAATGATCACAGTTTATAAAAAATGAAGTCCTGTCAACATCAGAATGTTGTTTCTCCTAAAATGAGTTTTACAAGTTTCTATATATTTCTATTTTGATATCGTTGTCAACTTTCTTCTTTGTATTATAACTTGCAATTATCATAAATTCTCAAAAATCACATCTTGGAGTAATACACTAATGATTGATATAGCTATTATTACAACTAGGGAAATATGAATAGTATATTTCCCGAGGTTGTCCTAGTTACATCCCGAGGGCGAAGCCCGAGAGATGTATAGGACAACCGTGGGAAATGTATTCATATTTCTCGTGTTGTAATCATAGTTTTTTTCTGATCGAACAATATCGTTCTTGAAATGGAAAAATTAAAATTATATTTGAAAATTTTTGATTTAATTGGATTTTTAACGTTGCTATGGTCCGTGTTTGTGAGAATCATGGTTGACTGATTTTATTTTGACGTCTTGTCAGAAATAGAATTATTGAAATAATGTCGAACTACGTCGAAACTCAAGCGGGCGAAAGCCGTGAATTTTTGATTCCGGCCAAATCTAAAGCCGTCTATAGTAAAGAGTATGAAGGCTTTCAGGAGTGGAAAAGAAAAAGTTTGGTGGACGGTGTCAGCGAAAATATTTTGCTAGCATATTTTGAATATTTTGTATGTTGCTCTGATTCTTGTTCTTTTCAATGTATGATTACATAGTTCATTCGATTTCCAGTTGCAGGAATATTCACCAAACACGTTATGGTCAAAATTATCTATGTTAAGATCCATGCTACATTTGAAGGAAAACTAATGTTGAATTATTCGATGAAGTGGAAGTATTGTTAAGAACAAAAATAGAGGATCCGTTCCCAAAAAATTAGCAGTGTTGTCCCGGAGCAGATCAAGAAATTTTTGATAGAATCTCAAATGAAATTTTTTCTGATGTATAAGGTTGCATATTATACTATTTTCAGTAAAATATGACTTGACGTTTCATATTTCCCTTGGGACAATAAGACTTGACGTTTCATATTTCCTTGGGAAATATGAGTGTGTTATGACATATGGTAACTAAGGCGATATCACTCAATATTGATTCGATCAGAAAAAAATGATATTTTCAATAGATTTTGAGTTATGAATGAAAATTGAGGAAATGTTACTTTAAATGATGCTGAATAACTCGTATTCGAAATCCGTTATTACATTCTACAGGCAGTTTTTTAGGTAACTCAAAAAAATATGATTGATTTTAGTCCAGCCATTTTCAAAAAAATGATTATAAAATTTTTGCTGATTTCAAAACTGTTAGTATTCACATAAATATTACATGAGAAAAAAATGAAATACTTTTTTCTGCTGTTCAGTTCAATGTGGAATTAAAAGTAGGTTGGCGTTATCATAGCGACCATTGAATATATATTACCGTTTGAGCCTCGATGGCTGAACAATATTACTCAAACGTTTAAAAGTAACTAGAACTAGGTAGATTTGCTACCGTTTTTCCTCAAATTAGAAATAGTCATATAGTTAATCTGTTTATTATCCTAATGGATACTTTGAGGAAATAGTTATTTAATCAACTAGGTTATTAAAAACAGCGACTAATGGTCAAGATATTAGTCACTAGATCAATAACCGAGTTAGAATTGGTTAGTTTTCAAATTGTTTTCGGAGTGTTTTTGACTTATTTTATGAAGTGTTGTGGTTATGTTTCCTGGTTAGTTAGGAAGAATGATGGACATCGAAACATCCTTCGTTTTTTGAAGATAAACTTCAATAATTTCTCTAGAGGAAATGAAGAAAAAAAACATGCTTTGAAAAAAGCAGGTCATGTTAATGTCTTTTAGAGCGGAATGGTTGTATCACTTCAAAAGTGATGAGGCAAACATCTATTAATTTGTCCCCTTATAATACCGTAATCACGAATATTCTACTCTGGACTTTTTTTCTTTGCGGTTATAGGATTTTGACGTAAGAATGTAAACATTGGAGTTTGCAACTTTTCATAGAAAAGTTGATTTTTACTCATTTGTGATTTTCATTTTTATGTGAGTGTGCGAGTTTGAACAGGTGTTTAATATTTGGGTACCATTATATATGTTTTTCATACTTATTTTAATTTATCTGTCTGAAATAGATTGATAGATTAATATTGTTTTTTCTTTCAATTTGTTCTCTAGAGAATTAAGTAGGTACTCTGGATACTCAAAATGAAACTTTCATTGTTCTGGGGAGAATAAACTTTGATTACCTGTGTTCTGTTGAAAAAACATTCGGAAATATAAATAGAAATGATTTAATATCCTTGATGTTATTAACAATAAAGTATGTATGAAAAAAGCCTTAGGTTGCCATTCTTTCGATATCCCATCAACACTACAACAAAATTAGGATTAATGACATTTGCTAACATTCCTCAATCAAACAAATATTCTTACCAATCTCTTTTCACACCATTAGTCTATGTCTGAGATCTTTTTTTTCGAACCACCTTCTCGAAAAAGAATAAAATTCAATAGCTTTATCTGTATTGTGATAGCCATTGTGACAACCAATTACACAGCATTGAATTCGTGAATTTCGTGTTGTGAATGGTACACCCGGACCTTCAGAATTCATTTTAAATATTCTGAAACAATTATTCAGAAAAAAATTCACTCAAAACTTCTTTGTACCGTCGAAAAAACGGAAATATTGACACCACTTTAGCAGGAAAAACACAGTAAAAGCGGTTTGTTCTACTAACAGTTGTTTTTAATTTAGCCACCGAGGGCGCCACATACAAATCTGCAAACCGCCTATAGAGAGCATCTATCCTGCACTGCAGGCAGTTCGCAGTTATCCTTCCCAGTAATTTCTTGGTGGGGTAACTATCTATACCTGTAGGCATCCATCCCCAAAAGGAAGGTTCAACAAGAATCAAATTTCTGTGCAATTTGAGATTGCTAGGTCTGGGAAAACTCTCAGTATTTCAATTCAAATAATCAGGCTACCTATATTCATGGAAATTATTCATATAAAATTCATATTTTAAAAAATATGAGGCAATTTCAAAAGTGGGGTATTTATCCTAGTTTTACTCTGCTCAAGTTATTAATAACAGTTTATTAAATTAGAAGGCATTTATTTAATCATATTTCGAAATAATTATATTTTTACTGCTCCAAATCTTCATACTTTATTATATCGGTTGTCCCGAATTCGTTGTCTAGTGAGGGGATCTCAGAAACCCTTGGAGCTAGAAGGAAATGAATGGCACATTTTCGGGCTCGATTTTTGAGAGATTTAATTTGGTGAAAACCATAACCTTGTAAGTTCAACCGTTTTCGAGATATTAGCGAAAATTGAAAAATGGCGTGAAATGAAAAGTTCTCATAACTTCTTCATTACTGGCGCTATGAACATGAAACGAAAACACTTTTTTTCGAAGAATTCTTTTATGTAATCAAAATTTTTTTATTGCGTTTTTTTTCGAAGTTATAATACAAACTTGTGTTTTTTTAAATGTGAACCATAAGCATTTGAATAACAGATGGAACCGTCTTTTTTTCCCTTTTCAAAAATATATAACTTCATATATAAATTTCTTATTAAACTGTAAAAAACATCAAAAGTTTTTTTTCACACGAAAAATCAAATGGTTGTCTAAATATGATAATCTGTGAACATCAAATGATTAATAGATAAGAACAGATAACAAATTTTTCATAAATTGTGCGAAGTGAAGTCCATTTTGGTCAATGCAAAGCTCCCACCTCACACATGTCAGAAAGAAGGTGTGAGCTTTGCATTGACCAAAATGGTTGTCTAAATATGATAATCTGTGAACATCAAATGATTAATAGATAAGAACAGATAACGAATTTTTTATAAATATTGTGCGAAGTGAAGTCCATTTTGGTCAATGCAAAGCTCCCACCTCACAATGTCAGAAAGAAGGTGTGAGCTTTGCATGCATGACCAAAATGGACTTCACTTCGCACATTATTTATAAAAAATTCGTTATCTGTTCTTATCTATTAATCATTTGATGTTCACAGATTATCATATTTAGACAACCATTGGATTTTTCGTGTGAAAATAAAACTTTTGATGCTTTTTACAGTTTAATAAGAAATTTATATATTAAGTTATATATTTTTGAAAAGGGAAAAACAAGACGGTTCAATCTGCTATTCAAATGCTTATGGTTCACATTAAAAAAAACACAGTATTATAACTTCGAAAAAAAACGCAATAAAAAATTTGATTACATCAAAGAATTCTACGAAAAAAAGTGCCTGTATAATGTTTCCGTTTCATGTTCATAGCGCCAGTAATGAAGAAGTTATGAGAACTTTTCATTTCACGCCATTTTCCAATTTTCGCTAATATCTCGAAAACGGTTGAACTTACAAGGTTACGGTTTTCACCAAATTAAATCTCTCAAAAATCGAGCCCGAAAATGTGCCATTCATTTCCTTCTAGCTCCAAGGGTTTCTGAGATCCCCTCATTAGACAACGAATTCGGGACACCCGATACATATATATGGAAAAAGAATAATCTTTGATTTGATTTGGTTTTATTATAGCCGAATAAGAAAAATCATGAAAAATGTATTAATACTTACTTCATCTCGATGATAGATACATTACGGGTTTCAGATAAACCAGAGAAGTTGCAGCAAAAATATTGGATGCCCCACAACACTTTCTTGGGACCAGATAAAATGACATTGAATGATATACTTGTACGATGTGAAGAGGTTTATACAGATCATATTGGTGCTGAATACCGCTATATAAACGACAGTGATAAAATTAAATGGATACGACAACGGATAGAGCCACCTGGTATAATGACATTATCGAAAGAGAAAAAAATAAAACTTTGGGAACGGCTAGTTCGTACCACCGTGTAAGAATCTCTCCTCAATACTCCTCAAACATTTCATTTCGAATTTTGATGAACTCCAAAACATAATTTCAAAATTGCTATTTACTTTCTCATCTAGAAAGTATAGAAAAATGAAATGAAAAATTCATAAATAAATAAAATAGTCATATATTTATGTACCTACTAATAGTTTGAGAAATATTAATTTCCGTCTCAGAACATTTCGCGCACCTCTCCTGGGAAAAAGAGTGATAATGGTTCTGCCAAATGTCTGTAATTTTTTACTTTGGAGCCGGTAGTGGTCTCATACGACTCGGTTGGACTCACTGATGAAGAATTCGAAATGGAAAATGATTCTATCCGTCCGGCCGTGAACACAATAACACTTGAACAGATAGAGTTAGGGCTCTGAAGTTTTGAGTGTGAGTTCGGGTTCCGAATACCGCGGTTAAGTTTGTTAACGGGTTAAATCCGTCAAGTTGTTTCGGAGTTATGGACATTGGAAAGTTTTCATTATTTTTCCGATATTCACGAACCACAAATCAGATCGATTCGGAATCTGATATTTTGACAGAAAATTAGAGCCCTCTACATCAAGGACTGTCTGTGAATGAATAGGATTGGGTAGATTCAAAACATCTACATGTTTATATGCATCCCTAAAACGGCAACATAGTTCGATTGGTTTCGGAGTTATTCACACTTGAAAATCGTCTGATTGATTTTTTCATATTAGCAAGATTACGCCTCAAATCAATATCCAACCTTACACTTCTAGAACTAAGACAGCGACGCGCATATTTGTCCCAAATTGCAGAAGAATCGTGTCATTAGCAGATTTTCAAAAATGAAAATTCTGTCCCGTACTGATGGTCGGGATCTAAATAATCTGTAACGTTTATACAGGATGGACCATTCATAACTGGTCGACTCCTTTTCCCTGTTCAAAAAAGAGAGCTGTCAGGGGTTGCGGCTAGAGGGGTAGTGATATCAAACTCATTTGAACACCCTTATTTGTCCCCCTTTCAACAAAATCGACCTGCCCTAGCGTTTTTTCGTTAATATATCCCAAAACTCAAAATTCGGAGCGGAAAGTTATGGATGTCCCACCCTGTATGTTTATATGTCTAAATGAATTTCTGTTGTAATCATTATACGAATTAGATGACGAGTTCCGTTTATTCATATTAGAACAACGATAATTCAAATTTCACCATCTTAATTTTTCTAGATTTCATTTCCTTAATTCATGAAGTCGACTATATTAGAACTGACGCTATTAGTTGGGGAATAAAACCCAATTTTGCCATAACGCTTGTGGCCGAGTCGTAAGTCGATATCGTAAGGCCAATGCATTAATTTCAATAAATTCATTCATGAATTTGCTTTTTGAGCTACATCGTTTTGCTCAAATAACTGTAATTTTCGAAATTTGAGCCGACAATGGTCTCAAACAATAGGTTTCGACTCCCTGATGTCTCTGATGACGAATCCGTGGTCAAATTAAATTCTGTCCGTGGGGCCGACCGGTCGTTCCATAAAAATGGCCATTCAAAATTTTTGTTCCTCAATATCTCAGACAAAAGAAACCAATCGAAATGAAATCTCGCGGCCAAATTCAAGTTTGTCCATAAGAAATAAGCCACATGCAAAATTTTGTGACCATAGGGTTAACCGAACCATAGAAAATCCAATTGAAGTATTGAGAAGACGAATCTTTATAATATTTATAACAAGATATCCGATGCGAGTGGAATGCATTTGTGAATAAAGATTGATATACCTACTGAATGTTCATGTGAAATTTCAAGGGGATCGTATAATCTGAAGTATAAATATTGAAAAGAAGAATTTCTTCATTCACATAACAATAATTCCATTTCGAGTGAAATCTATTTGTAATTTGTGAATGAAGATAGATATACTGAATGTTCATGCAAACTTTCGAGGGGATGGGATAGAATAATCAGAACCATAGAATTCAATTTTTCAGAAGTCGAGTTTTTATATATTTCAGATTCTGAATAATTTCCAGAATATTATTTGGATCGTGCTGAAATTTTGCAGTTATTTATTCAGTATCAATCTCAAGTCGTATACAAAATTTTGAGGTAATAGACTCATTGCTTCACCAATGAACAAGCGCTCAAAAGCGCCTGCTCAGGGCTTTGTCAAATTTTTTCTTTAAATCCTGAACCTATCTCGAAAATTGAAGTTGTTTCTTTCGGAAGTTTCTGTGTTTACGGTCGGACAAAGCCATGGTATAAAAACGGTTGGTTGACTGAGTTGATATATCAATTATGTATATTTCAGGTTTGAAGCATTCTTAGCAAAAAAGTGGTCTTCTGAAAAACGTTTCGGCATAGAAGGATGTGAAATCTTGATACCAGCTATGAAGGAAGTGATAGATCAATCCACATTCCATGGAGTCGAAAGTTACATCATTGGTATGTCTCATCGAGGAAGACTGAACACCCTGGTGAATGTTTGTAGGAAACCACTCTACCAACTTTTTGCACATTTCATCGGACTTGAAGCTGCAGAGGTCGGAGCTGGAGACGTCAAGTACCATTTGGGTACTTTTGTGAAAGTGTAAAAAAGAGTTTTTACTGTCTCTTTGCGCAGGAGATGATAGAGAATCGAATACTAATATTAATCTGCTCACTGAGCTACTATATTCTAAATGCTTTACGATTTACAAAGTACCGGTTTTTCAAGATCGAATAAATTGATTTTTGCCAAATTTTGCAATAAAAATCATTCTGTTTTTCAAGTGGCTTTCGTATTAGCACGTAACTGGACATTTTTCAGAAAAAATATTACGCCATTGTTGTCTTGCAAATAAACAGCAATGCGCCTGTCGTTCATTGAGAAATGAAAATTTCCTTCAATTTTTTCAAATAAGCAAGTAGGCAATAAACATTTTCAATTATTTAATGAAACCATGAAATATAAAACATTAACAACTAAATAGAGAATTAATTTGAAGCCAATTTTCATTTTACAATCCTCAAATGTAATGTATTCGGCCTATCCAAATTAATGATTATTTTGCATTCGATACTTCGCTCGGATTTTGTCGCATATCAGAAGCTTGCTGGAATTTCAAAATCAAATCAACTTTTCTTCTACTGGTGTAGCGTACAGGTGGCAGAATTGATGATCCCTGAAATACAACTTTTTAACCTAAGAGCATTGTATATTCCTTATATTTTCAATAAGGACTTGACAACTTTGAATTCATTTGTGAAGCACCCTATCACTAATCATGAAGTCATTGCCAATTGCACAGAAATCAACATTTTCATCATGGTGAATACACGAACGAACAAGTCTGCAAATTACAAAAATTTTACAGAAATTCAGTCGTTGACTACTTTAAGAGCTTAACTCATTTTGGACGTAATTCTCGCCCAGTAGACAGGCAATAACAAGTTTAGTGCAAATATTTGAGTCTACATATTCGTTGTGTGATGTTGCCGTGTCAGTGAGACAACGATTGGTCGAATAGAAAGTATCGCTGCCGTTGTTACATCCGTAGCAATGATACAAATCAGTCAATTCCATTCTCAAGAGTTGGGATCGCCATTTCGAATTGGAAGATATGACTTGGACAAATGTGGTTCAACAGGACAGTGCAAAAAGCCACACAGCACAGTTATATCGATTTATTGAAGATAAGTTTAATGAGCGTGTTATCTCCAGAAATGGACAGTCATTGGTCGCCTCGTTCGTGCGATTTACCGCCTCTAGATTCTTTGCTGCCACGTGAAGTCATTGGTCTATCGATGACGTTTATCAGAGCCAACATAGTACTCGAAATAGTTTCGAAATATGTCAGAGTCATCGAAAATTTACGATACCGCTGCAAACGTCGCGGTGGCCATATGAAGGAATCGAGATCCATTCATAAAGTTTTGATTGTACTTCAACCCGAAAATAAGTTCTTGATATACAATGGTTGGCTTTTATTTAAAAGAATTGTCAATATTCCTTTACAATGGATATAGAGAAAAATGAAAGGTTCATTGCGATTACCTTTTTTGGAAAAACTTATTACGCCGTTAATCGCATTGCTCTATCTTTTTTGTTTTCCGTTATAGGTCAAAATT
This sequence comes from Propylea japonica, assembly GCA_013421045.1. NCBI lineage: Eukaryota > Metazoa > Arthropoda > Insecta > Coleoptera > Coccinellidae > Propylea > Propylea japonica. The sequence continues at coordinate 41,341,046 of CM024240.1, forward strand.
GACGTTTGGACAATTTCTACTTTGGTCATTATCTCCGTTCCTGTTTGTGCTGTTTGCTATGAACAAAACAAACAATCTACAGATTCTTTTTCGGAGGTTTAATTCCTGATTTATGACATCAACTTTCTTTTTTATAATGAAAACAATAGTTTATTCTTGACTTATAATCACTGTTTTTTCTCGTTTCAAAAATATTTAACATGTCATATATCACCCTTTGATCGGTGTGATGACAGCAGGGAGGGGGGCAAGGGTTTGGTCTCCCATAAATTCTCGCTGGATCCCCTTAGAATTCCGACATATGCTAATCAAAATTGTATCAATTCGTTCATTTCTACCCCCTCCCCATGAAAATTCTGGCCCACAACTGTCTCCTTTGATATAGCGTCGCAACTGACCTAAGTGCGATATATGATATGTTATTGATGAAACGACCAAAAACGGTGATTAATTTGGGTTAAAAATAAGCTTCTTTCTTCAGAAAAAATAAAGATTGATGTCATAAATCAGGAATGAAACCCCTTAGAAAAAAACAGATGAAGCCACTGGATTCCTACCAAAAAAGTGTCTGTAGAATATTAAGTATATTCCGTTCACGAAAAGTTTGAGCGCATAGTAGGGGTTTGTTTATTTATCTGAAGTTGGCAGTATTTGCTGTCAAAACGTAAAATAAAATCAACGTTGCCGAATGTACCCGGCCTCGTCCGACGAGCTTGCGTGTTATTAGAGAACTTTATGCAATATTGACAACATTGTGTATCAATCTGATAAGAAAATAAACAACATAACCTAACATTTTTATATACACAGTGGAATATGCCAAATTTCCATGGCCAACCGACAGCTCAACCTTTCGTGAACAGACTATATATTACGTAGCTCATCATGAATAAGTATGTATACAGGGTGTTTCATCATAAACTGGACAAACATATATTTTCGTGTAGATGACATCGGGAGAATCATTTTTGCCTTCTACAATATATCCCGTTTTCGAAGCATAAGCGAGATACAGGGTGTCAAACGTCATTTTTGAGCAAGATTCTTATTTCTTATGAGTGTGGTCAGTTATGTATAACACTTAAAGTAACGGTTTTTGGTCAAATCTCAGTATTTTTGGGTCCTCTATTCAGAAAAGTTGACGAACTCCGAAAAAAAATTTACAAAATGGCGAAAGATCTGCAATATTCCAAATTTTTTTTGCGGTTGTCAAATTGACTTTTATTTTCTGAATAAACACAATTTTCTAAGAATTTCCGTAAAAAAAAGTTTTCAAAAATCGAACACAAATTTTTTTTTACATGTCTACAGCGATAAAAAAATTTCACTCGAAATGGATGAAATTTTGTACAATTATACTTCTTGAATTATCAATCACGAATATGAAAACAGAATTGTAAAATATCGAACGGTTTCGTTACTACAGTCATTCAAATGTTTCGTTCGGACCTCTGAAATAATGAGAAAAAATTTGGTTTGAGTTCTATAGTCAACATAATTAAATTATTGGCAAGTACAAACATTCCAGATGAATTTATATGAAAAAATCAGTGAAACTTAGTTGGCACTCGAACCGACGTAGTTATTAAATAGGGAAATGGCACTGTTCTAAGGAAATTAATATTCGTTGCCCGGCAACGGTAGTTCGTAGTTCATAGAGTTTGACTACTGGCTAAATTATATTCACTGAAATTCAAATACCAGTCCAACTCTATGAACTACGAACTACCGTTGCCTGGCAATGAATATTAATTTCCTTAGAACAGTGCCATTTCCCTATTTAATACCTACGTCGGTTCGAGTCCCAACTAAGTTTCATTGATTTTTTTTGTATAAATTCATCTGGAATGTTTGTACTTGACAATAATTTAATTGTGTTGACTCTAGAACTCAAATCAAGTTTTTTCTCATTATTTCAGAGGTCCGAACGAAACATTTGAATGACTGTAGTAACGAAACCGTTCTATATTTTACAATTCTGTTTTCATATTCGTGATTGATAATTCAAGAAGTATAATTGTACAAAATTTAAGGGGGGTGGATGAAAATCTACTCTCAAATGACAACCTCACTTGCTCGCGGTACACCCTGCTTGATAACTAACGAGGCTCTGTCGACCGAGTGACTGCCGGAATAAGCAGTCCACCTCTTGTGGGCCTACAGCTTCGGTTGGAAGAGTCCACAGAGGAATGGGCACTCTCTTGCCCTGGGAACGAGAAATCGGTCCCAAAGGCGTACGAACCATAAAAAGTCAACGGCATGGGAATGCAAAAGGCAAGGAGAAACCACTGCATTAAAGACCAACTATTGGTATCTCTAGTAGTATCAACATGACTATGTTCAAGGCTAAATTAGTGTCCGGAGTTTCAAGTTCCCCAGTCGGATCTCCGGGGGGAACAGTTTTGAATAATGATGATACAGAGAAGATTAAGGCAAGATCGAAATTGGGAATGGGCACCTGGAATGTTCGGACTTTGGCACAGGCTGAAAAGGTTCACAATGTCATAAAAGAAATGGAAAGATTGAAAATAAACATCCTAGGAATCAGTGAGATGAGATGGCCGGGATCCTCTTTCTGCGACATCAATGAACATCGAGTTTATTATTCCGGAAGCACAGGCGGGGGGCATGAACGTGGAGTAGGAATTATACTGAACAAAACAGTTGTTAAAAGTGTGGTGAATTTCATCCCAATGTCCGAAAGAGTGGTACTCTTACGGTTAAGATCGAGTCCTGCCAATGTCAATATAATTCAAGTGTATGCACCAACCTCTCAACATAGCGAAGAATTGACAGAATTGTGACAGAATTTTATGCTCAAATAAAACAACTATTGAAGGAGCTGCCCAAACAAGAGCTGACACTGGTTATGGGAGATTTCAATGCTAAGGTTGGAGGAGAGCGGGTTGGAGACATAATAGGTCCGTATGGTCTGGGAGAGAAGAACGAAAGAGGGGACTTATTGAGCTTGTTCGCAGAAGAACAAGAACTAGTGATAGCAAACACATGGTTCAAACTTCCTCCTAGAAGGCTGTATACATGGAAGGCACCTGGAGATACAATTGAGTGCGTAATCAGAAATCAGATTGACTACATACTTGTAAACAAGCGATTCCGAAATAGTTGTAAGTCAGTGAAAGCCTACCCGGGAGCCGACATACAATCAGACCATAATCCCCTGATAGGAGTTTTCGAAGTCAGAATGAAAAAAATTAGAACGAAAAGCATTTGCAAGTATGATCTACGACAACTAAAGGATCCACTAATACAAGAACAAGCAAGAAGGTGTATGAACGATGGAATAGGATCAATTCAAGATCTAACACAAGAAGAACAGTTGAGGGAATTCGGTAAGAAAGTTGAACTTATCAAGGAAAATCTATTAAGATCAGACATAAAAAAGAAGAAACCCTGGATGACCGACGAAATTTTAAAGTTGATGGAGGAACGACGAAAGAAAAAAGATGATACCAATGCATACAATGAACTGAATAGAACAATCAGAAAGAAGATCAGAGAAGCGAAGGAAGAAGAGATTAAGGCGCAATGTGGTGAAATAGAGACACTGCAGAGAAAATATGATGATTTCAACGTACACAGGAAAGTAAAGGAATTGACCCGAAAATGTAGAAGCAAACAAATAACAATGCTGGAAAATAAAGAAGGAAAAATCATAGTTGACACTGCAGAACTCAAAGATGTTTGGAGGTCATATATAGAGCAACTATTTCATGACACACGTCCCGAACAACCAGAGACAGTAGATGATACAGGACCATGTATATTACTCGATGAAGTAAGAGCAGCGATAACAACTTTGAAAGAGGGAAAATCTTCAGGTCCTGATAACATAAATTCCGAGTTTTTGAGGCTTCTAGATGAAGAAGGCATTAGATGGATAACATCAATATTCAATCGAATATATATAAATGGTAAGATTCCTCGTGAGTGGCTCAAATCGGAATTCATCACCTTACCGAAAAAGATGGGAACAAAAAAATGTGAGGACTATAGAACTATAAGTCTAATGAGCCATCTTCTGAAATTGTTTCTGAAAGTCATCCATAAGAGAATATATCGAAAGTGCGAGGAGCAGATGTCTCCAACTCAGTTTGGATTCCGGAATGCAGTAGGAACAAGGGAAGCCATATACAGCATACAGGTGTTATTTCAACGATGCAGAGATATGAACTGCTCTGTATATGCATGTTTCGTCGACTATAAGAAGGCCTTCGATCGAGTTCGACACCATAAAATGATACAGATACTGGAGGATATTGGCTTGGATGGAAGGGACATTCGAGTGATAGCTGATCTGTACTGGAATCAGTCTGCTTCAGTCAGAGTCGGTAATGAGACAACAGAGGAGACGAAGATACTCAGGGGTGTAAGACAGGGTTGCATTCTCTCTCCATTATTATTCAATCTCTATTCAGAGTTCATATTCAGGGAAGTTTTAGAGGATACTGAACTTGGCATTCTGCTCAATGGAGAGAGAATCAATAATATCCGGTACGCTGACGATGCGGTGATTTTCGCGGACAGTCTGGAGGCACTGCAGAAGCTGATGGATAAACTCACAGCATCTAGCCAACTATATGGCCTCGACATAAACATAAAGAAGACGAAAATGATGGTCATCAGTAAGAAATACATAAATACTGGTCAGCTCAACATCAATCAACAACCAATAGAACGAGTTCGTAGCTTCACTTACCTTGGAACAAATGTGAATGAAGAATGGGATCATTCGCGGGAAATACGCTGCAGAATCGAGAAAGCCAGATCAGCGTTCGGCAGGATAAAAAGTTTGTTTACAAGCCATCACATAACACTGAACACCAAAATAAGACTCCTGCGTTGTTATGTCTTTTCCGTCTTGTTCTACGGTGTAGAGTCGTGGACTCTCACTCAAGCCACAACAAAGAAGCTTGAGGCATTCGAGATGTGGTTGTATCGGAGGATCTTGAAGATACATATCATGGACAGATCACATAACTAACCAGGAAGTTCTCAGAAGGTTGGGTCAAAACATAGAAGTGGTAGAAACAGTGAAAATTCGGAAACTCCAATACCTTGGGCACATAATGAGAAATGAAGAAAGATTTCAGTTACTGCAGACCATATTGCAGGGCAAAGTGATGGGAAAACGGGGTGTTGGAAGGAGACAATTTCATGGTTGAAAAATCTTAGAACCTGGTATGATGTGAACACTACCGAGCTATTCCGAGCAGCAGTCAGCAAGGTGAAGATAGCATGTGAGATAGCCAACATCCGGAACGGATAGGCACTAGAAGAAGAGAAGTTTTCATATTCGTGATTGATAATTCAAGAAGTACAATTGTACAAAATTTCATCCATTTCGAGTGAAATTTTTTTATCGCTGTAGACATGTAAAAAAATTGTGTTCGATTTTTGAAAACTTTTTTTTACGGAAATTCTTAGAAAATTGTGTTCATTCAGAAAATAAAAGTCAATTTGACAACCGCAAAAAAAAATTCGGAACATTGCAGGTCTTCCGCCATTTTGTAATTTTTTTTCGGAGTTCGTCAACTTTTCTGAATAGAGGACCCAAAAATACTGAGATTTGACCAAAAATCGTTACTTTAAGTGTTATACATAACTGACCACACTCATAAGAATCTTGCTCAAAAATGACGTTTGACACCCTGTATCTCGCTTATGCTTCGAAAACGGGATATATTGTATAAGGCAAAAATGATTCTCCCGATGTCCTCTACACGAAAATATGTTTGTCCAGTTTATGATGAAACACCCTGTATACTAGGTCGATATGATATTCTTCAACAATATTTAAAAAATTTTTGTTTCAGTATGAACCGTGCCAATAACAAACAAATAGATGTTAGCCTCGTTGCAAATGCTTCACATTTAGAGCATGTTAATCCAGTATGTCTAGGCAAATGTAGAGCTGAACAATTCTTCAAGTGCGATAGAACTGGAGATCTGGTGAGTCAATTGCTGATTTCCTCAAATGAAGCTAATCAGAATGAAAAGTTTGCATTTTAAAGACAAATGCACCAATTTTGAGCGCTCATTCTATTCGACCGAGTGGTATATCGTTTTGTCAAAAGGTTTGTAATCTTGGAATTTTGAGCCGAAAAAAATCCTGAGCAATATGGTTTGACTCCCTGATGACGAATCCGTGGTCAAATTCAATTAATTCTTTAACAAGATATCCGATTCGAATCAGTTTGTGTATGGAGATTGATATACTGAATGTTCATGCAAAATTTCGAGAGGATTGCATTATCAGAACCATAGAATTTGATCTTTCTAATTCTCAAGTTTTAACATATTTTAGTTTTTGAATAATTTCCAGAATATCATTCCGATCGTGCTGAGATTTTGCATTTATATAAATGCAAAATCTCAGCAGTATCAATTTAAAGTCCTATACAAAATTTGAGGAAATCTCATTATTGCTCCACTAATGAACGAGCGTTCAAAAGCACCTGCTCAGGACATTCTTGAATTTATTTTGAATGAAAACCCAATATATTCCCTGCGAAGAAGCTAGAGGGTTGAATAGTCGTTCGATAGGTTTTGTCGACGCGTTTCATGTATCGGGTGTCCCGAATTCGTTGTCTAGTGAGGGGATCTCAGAAACCCTTGGAGCTAGAAGGAAATGAATGGCACATTTAAAGTTTCATTTTACACGGAATATCAAATGGTTGTCTAAATATGATGATATCTGTTAAACATCAGATAATTAATTAATACAGTTCAAGAAGTTCAGATAAAGTTGGCAAATTCAATAAGTAATAGTGATTATTATTTTTTACAGTTTTTCTGATTCTATATAGCATTTTTTAGTTAATTAATATTTTATAATGGTGAATTTTAAGATCTCTTGGTATTGTTCCATTCCCAAAATTAAATACTAATATTACAAAGAAAAAAATACGCCGTTATCCGAAAAGTAACATGTGCTATAATAAATACTTATAAACAAATCATTTAACCTTAATTCTTAAATGACCAGAAGCTTGACTCTCAATAAGTAGTTGTGATTATTTATTACAGTTTTCCTGATTCTATATAACATTTTTAGTTAATTAATATTTCATAATGGTGAATTATCCTAATTATGAAAAATTTGATATGCTTAAGTGTTACTTGCTGGCCAACGAAAACTCGCAAGATGCGTCAGATGCATACTTTGCATTGTACCCAGAAAGACAACAACCCAACCCGAAGATATTCCAACGTTTGGTCCAAAATTTGATCAATTACGGAGCATTCGAAAAAACTCGCTCCAAGAAATATCAAATTGATGGACAGGAAGAAAGGAGCCTAAATGTTATTGGAATGGTTACAGTGGATCCCAACATATCTTTGAGAAAAATGCAAAATGAGACAGGCATTGCAAGATCGAGCGCGTCAACTATTTTGAAAAAAAAAATAAATTCCATCCATATAGATACTGCAAAGTGCAGAGACTTAGGGAAGGCGATGGGCAGCGTCGACTAAATTTTTGTAGATGATATTTGAATCAATTGGACGAAAATGAAAATTTTAATGAAAAAATCATATATGGACGGATGAATTCTATATAGCTAGTGATGGAATAGTTAATAGGTATAACAGAAGGTATTGGGCCGACGAAAATCCCCGTGTGAGAGTTGATAACGGCATACAGCAAGGACGCTTCGGTTTTAGTTTGTGGGTAGCCTTAAATTGGAACAGTATATTAGCCTACCAAATATATCAAGAACCTCTAAATGGAGAGATATACATCCAGATATTGGAGCAACATATTCAACCTTTTATGGAGAATCAGCCGTTGCATCAATTAAGAGATATCTATTTTCAGCAGGATGGCGCACCGCCACATAACCAGAGCAGTAGCTGATTTCTTGAATATAAATTTTGGCTCCAATTGGTTCGGAACTGGTCCAGTACGGTGGCCACCAAGGTCACCGGATTTAACACCACTGGATTTTTTCCTGTGGTCACAATTAAAGGACAAAATTTATAAATTTGAAAAAATGAAACTGTAGAAATATTGATGATTAATACAGAAAATGCACTAAGAAGTGTATCCAGGATACACGTCCAAAATGCTATCCGCAATGTCAGAAGAAGGTGTGAGCTTTGCATTGACCAAAATGGACTTCACACTAATCATTTGATGTTCACAGATTATCATATTTAGACGACCATTTGATTTTTCGTGTGAAAATAAAACTTTTGATGTTTTTTACAGTTTAATAAGAAATTTATATATTAAGTTATATCTTTCTGAAAAGGGAAAAAAAGACGGTTCCATCTGTTATGCAAATGCTTATGGTTCACATTTAAAAAAACACAAGTTTGTATTATAACTTCGAAAAAAACGCAATAAAAAAATTTGATTACATCAATGAATTCTACGAAAAGAAGTGCCTGTATAATGTTTTCGTTTCATGTTCATAGCGCCAGTAATAAAGAAGTTATGAGAACTTTTCATTTCACGCCATTTTCCAATTTTCGCTAATAGCTCGAAAACGGTTGAACTTACAAGGTTACGGTTTTCACACAAATTAAATCTCTCAAAAATCGAGCCCGAAAATGTGCCATTCTTTTCCTTCTAGCTCCAAGGGTTTCTGAGATCCCCTCACTAGACAACGAATTCGGGACACCCGAAGGCTAAATTTATTTTTCTGAATAACGATTGTTCAACACTTAGAGACATCGGAAAATAAATGGCTCCTCGCGATGTACTATTTTAGAGAAACTCAAAATGCTGGCAACTGCATTCCTCCTCTGCTTCTGTTAAAGCTAGGTACTACATAAAAAATTAATCCAAATTTTTTCGATAGGTATGCAGTGAAGGGATTGAATAATTTGCAAAAGCCTTGCTGAGTAATAATTCATACCTCCGTTTTTCTATTGGCAACAAATACTGGCAGTTGTGTTTTTACCTGTGATTAATATTCTGATCTGATATAGGAAGAATCACCATTCCCGTTCCAGAAAAGTTTAGATTTTGTTTCACATATCGGTTGAACGTATATAAGATTTGAATCATAGTGAACTACCTGAAATGACCAGAGCATCTTTGCCTCATTCATAAGAATCATTCAAATTACTGCAGGTTTCCTATAATACTGCTCGGTTAAGCCACTCCCAACGATAAGAGAGAGACCAAACTACATTATTTCAGTCGATCGTTTATTCGGAAAGTTACGAATCACGTGAACTTCTTGATTATACCATTGTTCAACTGCACGGCCAAATTCTCTATCTGATGCATTAAGTTTCGTATGATTCCGATGTGAATTTCCTAACCTGTATGATTCAACGAGCGTATAACATTTGAATTATATATACATTGATACATTTGGTTCGATTGAAGATGAAATTTATGGGAGGATAGAATGAAACAATTAGCTCTCAGTATATGTAAATATTAATAATCTGTTTTTCGAATACAACAAGCGTGCGAACCTTTCCACGTAGATGGTAGATGGCGTTGCTATAGAGCAGACGTAGTGCGCGTCGGTCCTCGAAATTTTCGAAAATACCAAGGTTTATTGAGAGAAGTATTAGTTTAACTTTTGTCAAAGGTTGAACAAACCACCCGGTAAAATGGTCAGAAACAAACCCGATGAGGGAAGTTCCAAACAGCCCCCTGAGGTCACGAAATTGAGTGAACGCATGGACGAAATGGCGGAGAAGTTTACTTCCGAATTAAGTACTTTTAAAAGGAACTGAATAAAAAGGTAGTAAAGGGCAATAATGAGAAGAAGCTCGTAGTTAGATTCAACGATTTCGAAAAATTCGTCCGTGAGTCTTTGAAGGTCATGAAGCAGGAGATCGACCGGCTGAAAATTGACGTGATGAGACACAACATGGCAGTGCATAGCAATAATCACAACATCCTGCTGCTTCATGGAGTCGAAGAAAATCGAGATAAAAATATTTGTGGTGATGTTACCCGTATTTTAACACATGGAACGCAGGTACAATTGTCGAAGAATGAGTTAAATTTCTGTCATCGCCTGGGAAAATTCAAAACAAACGCCAGTAAACCGAGACCCATTCAAGGGTGTTTCTGTCGTCGTTGGATGCGCGATCGAGTGTTCTTTATGAAGAAGAATTTAAAGGGCTCACGATATTTAATAACAGAATTTCTCGCCCAAGAGACTTTAGATCTATTTAAAACAGCACGTAGGAAGAGTTTCTGATTCGTTGAGTGAAAGTGACGAAGCCGACATTGATATCGAGGATAAGCAAAGTTAGAATATTTTGTCGTATGTATTCACTTTTTAAATGGATTCAATTAAGATAGGTTACAATCAGATTCGATTTTATTGTTCTTTTTGCTGTTCATGCTAAAATATTATATCATTGAACTACTTAATTCAATGGGAGTTGTGAATGCTCCTGTAGAAATATTTTTAATTTGTTCTCTTGTTGCGTGGATTTAGGTGCTCAAACAACCTTATTTCCGATTTATTTAAGGCATGTTCCGGCTTGCGGGGTGGCCGTTCGGTGATCGTTCGTGGGCCGTCGGGGTTCTGCGCCGTGGCGGCTCGTGGGTGAAAAAGAGGTAAAGCTAAACAAGCAGAAAAATCTAGAATAACATCTTTTATGTAACTCACCTATTTTTTGTATATCGGTCCAACCTTCGGTCCTTCAAACTACCAAATTTGTCCGTAATGTCTTCATAAATGATGTTTGTTAGTTGAATGAAAAGTTCTTTTGAATGGAAATATTGGCCAAAGAGGAAAGCCTTTGTTGAATACAGATTTCTTAAATACCAATTGTATTCCGAAAACCAAGATGATTTGAAATTAATATTACATGATTTGCCATTTTCATTTCTTTTCTTGTAGAAATTTTCAAGTTAACATTAGGCCGACCTTCATTTAAGATGTCCTTTTTGTCTTCGTCTTTCCAACGATGAAACGGAGTTTCTATTAAACTGCACACAATGTCATTAATGGGGTTCATTTTAATATCGAAGCCGAAGCACTTAAAGTAAACAACGGTCAGACGTTCTCACTGGAGCGACACAGTTAGAGGCGACGCGCGGACAGTAAAACCGACGAACGTAACAGGTGCAGACTGCAGTGGTTACTGGAGCTCTTCACTACAGGAGAAACGTTAGAAAACCCCGGTGACGTCACCCGTTACGCAACGCAGTCTGCTTGAGCGATCGAGGTGCAAGTTCCGTGACAAACCTCTTCACTCGATGCGGCAAGCGACAAGATATTTATAATGAGTTTCGTGATTCGATAATAATCTCGTTAATAAACGTCTCCTGAGTTCTGACATGGAGCTAATAAACCGATTAAATTATTGTATAAATAGTGAATATAATTATCATCCTCATGAACATTTTAGGTGACCCTGACCCTAGGAATTTTAGGTGAAGAGCCACTTCACCCCTTCACCTGAAAGCCGCCACTGTTCTGCGCAATGTATAAAAATGTGTCATTTTGTTCATTGCGCTGAATCCTGGCGGTTCGTGGGTGGTCGCTAGGCGGTTGTTTTGTTTCGTGGGTTGGAGCAAACCTAGTATTTTCATGTCACATATGTCATGATCTTATCGATGTATGTTGTTTTATTTTTGAGAATTCGATGGATGCGATGTGCGATGTTCTCCTTATGGAATATTGTATACCTACATGCTTACGATTGTGTTTTGTTTTGTTTAGTTTTAAGTTTTTCGGGAGCCTATAGGGATGCGGAGGGAAGGTTCGCTACGGTATATGAAAGTCAATTATTTTTAAATAACAAAGATGATACATGACAACATAAGTGGACGCACAGGAGATAATAATAATAGAAACTGTGAGCTCTTCAGTGTCGCTCATCTGAATGTTCGCTGTTTGAAAACAGGTTTCGACGAATTCACAATGATGATGCAAGATTATAATTTGATATTATTGAAATTTCAGAAACTTGGCTTACACCTGAGGATGACACTCTATCATTTATAATTCCAGGTTATAATTTGTTGAGGCAGGATTGGGATGGAAGAGGGGGTGGCACCGGTTTTTACGTGAAAAGAGTCAGTTTTGAAAATACTCCAGCAGAATTCGAATATATAAGTATCAGCTTGACAATAAATAAAAAAAAATTTCAATAACAAGTTTGTACAGACCCCCAATTACAGTGCCGGCATATTTCTGGACACCTTGGAGAACATTTGGCTTCAAACTTTCAGTTCATATGATGCATTGGTTTTTTTGGGGGATGTAAATGTTGATTTTTTGTTAATAATACAGAAACAATGAAATTTCTCGATCTCATTAATAGGTTCGATTTCAAGTAGCATATCAAAAGTTATACAAGATTTGACCCTAGAACAGGCTCGCAAAAATTGATTGATGTGATCATTACAAATTACCATGACAACTCTATAAACACTTCTTCAATTTCAATTTCACAAGCTCTTATGCGGCCCATACACAAGCTACTTTCTCGGCGTTTTGGCAGCTAGCGTTTGCGAGCGTCCTAGACGCTCGTGCAATTTTGACCATACACAAGCGTCTCAGTAGCTCACCGATCGCTGACGAGAAATCGAGTTATACGATCAGTCTCTGCCAATTTTCACCATTTTTATAGTGAATTTTAATAATTTCAATGCGTTCTTAAGCATGTATCGTTCCATTTTATTGATGGCGTAGTCCCTTTATAAGTTATGTTAATGTTTAGAAAGAGCAACGTATTAGAGCTAGAGGAAGCCATTTGGCATTATTTTTCGTACATAAATGTCCAACTGATATTTCATTAACAATAAAAAGTTTTTGAAGATGAATGCAATTATTATGGGCGGCATTATGCGGCCCATACACAAGCTACTTTCTCGGCGTTTTGGCAGCTAGCGTCGCCGCAAGCGACCAAAACGCCCAAAAGTAGCCCGAAAAACGCCTGTGTATGTCCATCCGCTGCCACGCTGGCGAGTCGCCGAGCTGGACGCAACGCCGGACGCCAAGATCAAACGTGTTTGATTTTAGCGTCAAGATAGCCGGCGAAACGCTTGAAAAACGCTTGTGTGTGTGTGAGAGCGTCTAGAATGGCAGAGAATCATGCAAGAATTGCACATTCAGAAGAATTTATTACAAATTTTATAGAACTATTTGAAAAGAATAAGTATTGATGGGTGATTAAGAGCAAAGAATATTCGAACAGAACACTAAAGAATAAAGCCTACGAAGAATTGTTAGCTTTATGTAAACAATAAAACGATGAATGCGATATTGATTTCGTAAAGAATAAAATGAAAAGCATCCGATACTCATTCCGTAAAGAATACAAAAAGTTACGAGCTACGGAAAAGTCGGTTGCAAGTACGGATGACATTTCAAACCTTTATCGTCAGCGATCGATGAGCTACTGAACGCTTGTGTGTGGTGAAAATTGCACGAGCGTCTAGGACGCTCGCAAAACGCTAGCTGCCAAAACGCCGAGAAAGTAGCTTGTGTATGGGCCGCATTAGTGATCACAATCTCATTTATGCTCAATTTCAAATGCAAAGTTTAAAAACTGAGCCTAAATATATAAAATTCAGAGATTATAATAACATAGATCTTGACCAATTTAATTGCAGATGCCTCAAAAATTAATTGGGAAATTATTTATAGTAAAACCGATCTAGACAAAAAAGTTAATATTTTGAATAGAAACATTCTTGAATTAATGGATAAACACGCTCCGTATAGGAAAAAAAGAGATATATGAAAAACCTTTCACACCCTGGCTAACCGCCAATATTAAACATATGATGAAACTTAGAGATGTGGCTCATCGACGCTATCAACAGAATAGAACGCAGGCCAATCATCAATATTATAAAGCCCTCAAAAACTATACAAAACATGCGATAATCAGGGAAAAATTTTCGTATTTTAATCATATGTCGTCCAAAAGAGGAAGAGATTTTTGGTCTGATGCAAGGCGGTTGAATCTTTTAGGAAAAGCAAACAACTATAAACTCCCCGATTCTTTGTCGGATCCGGATAAATGAACGAATTCTTCAGTGTATGCAATAAAGTGATCGACACAACATCTCGGGAAAAAATTGAGTTTTATAAAAATAACAAAATGATGGACATAGAATTCAACCTTCCGCTAATTGTTGAGATAGCTTTGAAAAAGTATATAGGTGAAATAAAAAGCTTTGCAGTAGGTGAAGATCAGATTTCAATGACATAAAATTATGTTTAACCTTTTGTTTCAATCCGCTAATGAACATTATCAACACGGCAATTCTCACTAAAAAATTCCCCACCATATGGAAAAAATCTATCATAAAACCGTTAGCAAAAAAGTCGGACCCCACGAACTTTCAGGGTATAAGGCCAATAAGTATTTTGCCGGTTTTATCCAAAGTCCTAGAAAAACATATTTACAATCAAATCATTCCCAACTGCCAATCAGGGTTCAGAAAAAATTTCAGCACCACAACAGCACTAACAAAGATTGTAAATGATATACGCTCCAACATTGACGATGGCCGGAACACATTCCTTGCACTGCTGGATTTCAGAAAGGCTTTCGAAACTATAAATCATGAATTGTTGCTGGCCAAATTTCACTATTTTGGATTTTCAGAAGTCATAGATCTATGCAAAAACTATCTGCAGATCGAACGGCAACATTGTATATCAATTAGAGTCAAATTTGATGAGAAAAAATCTGAATACAGAAATATGTCGACCGGTTTACCCCAGGGATCGATTTTATCACCCTTATTTTTTTCGTTGTACGTCGCGGATATCTGCCAATGTATCACGCGGGGCAAGTTGGAGGAATTTGCTGATGATTTGCAGTTACACATGCCGTTTGAAGTTGAAAATCTTGAAGAGGCGCAGGATAGTTTCAATGCGGACTTACACAATATACATGAGTACGCTTCGAATCATAATCTCAAGATTAATCATCAAAAATCGGCCATGCTGGTGTTTTGCAGTAATAAACGAAATATACAGATGACAGATGATACGCTAGATATAAAAATCCAAAACAAAAATCTTCCTGTCGTCAGAGAGGCAAGAAATTTGGGTGTCATTTTCGATAATGTTCTGAGCTTTAAATCACACATAATAAGTAAAAAATTCAATTAGCTTATATGTGTCTTAGGGGCCTGTACAGGTATAAAAGCGTCATTCCAGAGAAGACTAAATATTATCTCTGCAATACTTTGATTTTGTCGTTGTTCAATTATGGTGATGTAGTTTACGGCGAATCTCTCACAGCGGAACTGTCACATAATATTCAAAAGGTTCAGAATGCATGTATGCGTTTTTCGTTTAACATACCCTTCAGAAAGCATATCACACCACATTTAAACGAGCGTTCTATTTTAAACATAAAACATAGAAGAAAATGTCATGCTTATATTTTTATCTATAAGATTTTAAAGACAGGTCAACCATCCTACCTAAAAAACTTGATGCAGCCACATCACCATGTTCATAATACGAGAAATATCTCAAAATTTAAAATTGCCAAACACAAGACTACCCAATTTAAAAAATCATTCTCTTATTTCGCAACTAGCTACTGGAATGAACTGCCGCCAGACGTGGTAGAGCTTTCTCTTTCAAACTTTAAAAAGTTTATAATTGGTAAACTTTTGGAATTACAAAGTAGCACTTAAAATTTCCTGTGTACGCGTCCAAAATAAACTAGATACTGCTCAATTTTCAAAAGTGCGTATTGCCAAAGTGGCGACTACTACTCCGTTCTGCATCCTTGGGCTCCCTAGTTAGTTTTTTGTCCTTCGGGGAAGTTTCTTTTTTTTTTGTTCCATGAATTCCACAATTCAAACTCTCATAATTATGTGGTATTTTCATGCGTTTGTGCTACACAGTGTGTGCCATGGCATCTGCTGTGATCGGCTTATGTAGTCGCTGCACAGTCCGCTTTTGCTTGTTTTGGTAATTAAAAAATTGTAAATCCCTTATGTACTTAGCGAATAAAATTGTTTTGAATTGAATTGAATTGAATTGAATTGAATTTTTGAAAGACCAGATCTGGTCATCGAACAATATCAAACACCAACTACATTAGTTCATAAGTTCGCTCAAGAATAATAATTATTAAATAACAATAATCAAATGGAATTCCGTCGTCACGAGTGCACTCCCACAGGTATTCTAGATTTTTCGTGAACTTTCTCAAATATAATTATTTTATCATGCAAGATGCTTCTGATGAAATGAAAAACTAAGTTGATGCTTTTGTTGAAGGTGATGCCTCTGCTCATACATGGCGACTCGTCGTTTTGTGGTCAAGGAATAGTCTTTGAATCGATACAGTTGTCAGATTTACCTCATTTCACATGTCACGGAACGATGCATTTTGTTGTCAATAATCAAGTAGGCTTCACGACAGATCCTCGATTCTTCAGATCTTCTCCGATGTGTACAGGTAAAATTTTTTTTAATACATTTTAAAAACATCGAGGAAAAAGTTATTCAATCAACTAAGTCATCTATGACAGCGACTAATGGTCAAGATTTTTTAATAGTTCGAGAACATTTGTCGCTAGATTATTGACGAGTTGATTACAAGATTTTTCTGTTGACCTCATTATGGATAGAGAATGAATTTTTGATGAAAATACATTCTTATTTTGCACCTATTCATTTGACATAATAACACTTCCATGTTTTTATGTTCCAGTAGAGTTTTGACATTACTCGTATTGCTTCTGAATGCTTTGTGTTCGGTTGCCTATGACAATTGCACATTAAAATAGCGTTAATTGAACATTGAAATGGGCCATCAGTGTTAGAATTCGTACACAATAAACTATCTTTTTATTTTGAAGTCGACGGAAAAATACTATTAGTAATATGTAGCCGACATCAGGTTCAAATTAATCGTGCATTCGGTTCTTGATTATCCGATTGACATTTAAGCGTTGTTAATCTTCAATAATGCTGGAAAATTTCATTCATTATTGTTATTTTGTACGTGTATTCACTGTATTCAGGTGGAAATTTGTTATACTGAATTAAACACTGGATTAAATAAACTGATTTATTCTCCAACTTTTGTAACACACACCTTTTAACCTTAACGTCTTGTGTCTATATATTTATCAATGTCAATCTACTAATCATAGAACATATATACTACGAATGACTTCTAGAACATAGAATCTGATACATCTGTCATTGCATACAAGACCTACTAACATAAAAACCTAATATAAATGTTTTCATTGTTACAACACCCCCTCTCAATGAAAACAGTTTCTTTCTTTTTTAATTACAAAAACAAACATATCTGCTTACAAAATTTGTCAAACTTGACTTTTGATGAAGGCTTTGTTAGCATGTCAGCTGGTTGATCCTCTGTATTAATTTTAATAATTTCTATTATACCTTTATCTATTTTTTCTTTAATAAAGTTGAACTTTATGTCCACATGCTTCAATCTGCGGTTGTTTTCTGGGTTGTTTCAAATCCTTATGGCTGACTGGTTGTCTTCATAAATTTTAATAGGTAACTGTGTTGGATTTAACTTGAAATCTGATAATAATTTAAGCAACCAGCTCATTTCTGCCACTGCCATAGATAAAGCACAATACTCTGCTTCTGTTGACGAAATAGCTACGGTCTGTTGCTTCTTGCTAACCCAGCTTACTGTACAGTCGAATAACCTAAACAAAAAACCTGTAGTTGATTTTCTATTGAAAACATCACCTCCCCAATCAGAGTCTACATATCCACAAAGTACTTCTGCATTATTGCTTCTATAGTAAATACTAATTTCAATTTTAAGGTACTCTTCACATATCGTAAGATTCTCTTTAAGCTTTCAAAACATTTAGATTTGCTTTATCTTGAAATCTACTCATAATTGTGACACTTTGGCATAAATCAGGTCGTGTTCCTGACACTGCGTACATCAAGCTACCAACTATCTTCCTACACATTTTGATTAATTTTTCATCAGGATCTCCATCTTTTAATATTTTAAAATCATAATTCGCATCTAAAGGTGTAGCAACATTATTACAATCTGCCATGTTAAACCTACTGAGGATCTTTTTAAGGTACCTTTCTTGGTTCAATTCTATTGTTCCCCGATTCAAATTTTGCTTTACTGTAATTCCTAAATATTCAGATATTGGTCCAATATCATTCATTTTAAAGTTTTGTTTGAGCATATTTATAACGTTTAATATCTCGTCTAATTCAGATCCTACAATTAGTACGTCATCTACGTAAAGTAGAACAAATAATTTAAATTTTGTGTTTTTTGTATATAGACAGAAATCATTTTCTGATCTGATAAAATTTTCTTGTTTCATTAAACTGTCAAACTTGAAGTTCCAATACTTTGGCGATTTTTTGAGTCCATAAATCGATTTTTTTAGTTTAAAAACTTTTTCACTTACGGTTTGTCCAGGTAAAGTCATAAATACCTCCTCTTCTATATCACCATACAGAAACGCACTTTGGACATCCATCTGGTGCAGTTCCATACCATAATGATTAGCTATAGCCAACAATACTCGGAATGTAGTCAATTTTGCCACTGGTGCATATTTATAGGTCATACAATTCTTGGCTTAGTTTTTGCTGGAAGCCTCGAGCCACCAATCTGGCCTTGAATTGTTCATCACTTTTTATCTTGAACACCCATTTGCTATCGATGACCTTTTGATCTGGAACTTCTTCCCAAGTGTCGTTTTCCTCAAGTACTTTCATTTCTCTATCGATTGCTTCTCTCCATCTAAGACTTTGCTTCCCAGACAGTGCCTCTTCTTGATCTAATGGTTCTTCAGTTTCTGTATAAAAGCATATATCAGATTCATGCATCTCATAATCTCTCATCCATAAGGGTTGTTTTACTTGCCTTTTTCCTGGTTCCCTAATGTTTTGTGTCTGCTGTAATTCATTATTGGAAGCATTGCTTACCTCTACTTCATCATATGATTCCTCTGGTGTATGTTCATGATCGCTGTCATCCAAATTTATCTCATTTACCTGGTTATTCAGATTATTATCTTCTTCTGTCTCATTATACTCCCTTGTTACCTCTTGGTTATCTGAAAAATTCAAATAAATTACCTCTTCTTTTTTCCCCTCCTTGATAGCTGAAGGGCCTTCATTTTGTGGTATGAAGATAATATCTCTATGTATTTCCACTCTTTGCTTCTCTGGTAGGTAAACTCTGTAGCCTTTCACTTCTTCGCTGTATCCTACAAATATCCCAAACATATTTTTCGCATCTAATTTTAGCCTCTTCTGTTTAGGTATGTGAATGCTAACTTTAGTTCTAACTCTTGAAAAAATTTCATGTTGGGTTTTTTGTTGAACCATAATTCATAAGGTGTTTTATAATCCTTTTGTGGACTAGTTCCAGCTCTATTAAGTGTATACACCACTGTATTGGCTGCTTCTGCCCAGAATTCCTTATATTATTTAAGCTAGAACTATGCAATATTGTTCTCAGCAATTCCATAATAGTTCGATTTTCTCGTTCTGCTCGACCGTTCCGTTGTGGACTGTATGCACAGCTTTTCTGATGCACAATTCCTTTTTTGTCACATATTGTTTTGACCTGTTCATTGACAAATTCAAGTCCATTATCTGTTCTTAGCGTTTTTATTCTATTTCCAGTCATATTTTCTGCCCAATTCAAAAAATTTCTATTTTCCCTGCAGTTTCTGATTTGTTCTTCAAAAAATAAACTCTTCTATAATTTGAGTGGTCATCCTTCAATGTGAGCATGTATTTTGCTCCCCCTAGAGATTCAACTTCTAATGGTCCACATAGGTCACTATGTATCAACTCACCTATCATTTGAGCTCTACTGGTAGTTTCTGGAAACGGTAAGTGTGTTGTTTGCCTGCTAAACACTTACCACAAAACGGTTTTTTCTGGTCCTCAAATTCAACATTGTTTCTCTTTAGTATTCTTCTGATCTGGTCAAAATGTATATGGGCCAACCTTTGGTGCCATTCATCTAAACTCATAACAGCATTGCACTGCCTATTCACCCTCAATTCCATCCTGAATAGCCTGCTCTTTCTTCTAGCCATCGCTACAATTTTGCCCTTATTGTCAGTTACTTCACATTTTTCCTTATCTGAGTGCATTCGAAAACCTTTGTCCAATGTAGCGCTTAATGAAAATAGTTTACTGCCAATTCTGGAACATATAATACATTGAGAAAACTTGTTCTTACCCAATTCTTTCCATTATAAGCATCTACTTGAACTGTTCCGACTCCTTCAATTACTCTTACTTGTTTCTTCATCTTTGATTTCTCCATTTCTGTGAATTGGTGTTTGTCATTGCACATATGTTCGGTCGCTCCACTGTCCATCCATCAATTTGGTTCGCATTCATATTTGTTACCAGTCATCTGGCGTTCGGATATCAAAGCTTGATCTGTCGATTTCTTTGCATTTCCATTTTCACCTTTCTTGTGCTTCCTGAACCAGCATTTTTCCATCAAATGACCTGGTTTCTTGCAGTAATTGCATACTCTTTTGGTACAATTTTTCTTCAAGTGGTTACCGTTACATATATAACATTTTATGTCTTTCTTGATGTTTCCCACTGCAAGAGCCTGAGCCTTTTCCAAGCCTTTACTTCTCTCTTCCTCTAGCATCAGTCGTGAAAAAAGGTCTATTAGAGTCTGCTTATCTTCAGGGGTTGATTCCCACGCTGATATAAAGTGCTTCATACTTTCAGGCAAGGACATAAGTACCTTCGTTATGATCATTTTATCACTAATTTCTTCTCCCGAGGATTTCAAACTTCCTTTCAATTCTTTCAACTGGGAGATGAACTCTGCTACATTTCCTTCTTTATATTCTAAAGAAAAGAATCTTTGGGTTAATAAATGAACACTTACTTGGGATTGATGTTCATAAATGCTTTTCAGTTTATTCCAAATTTCAGCTGACGACTTGCATGTCGAAATGTGAGTGATAACCTTCTCGTCCAATCTAGACACAATAATTTCTTGAGTTTTAGCGTCTTTTTCATCCCAATCATTAGTACTGGCTGGAGGTATTGGTTTTGCTACTGTACCTTCTACAATTCCAAAGTAGCCCTTCGATTTCAACGCTATTTGCAGTTGAAATTTCCATGTTGCCCAATTTTCTCCATTCAGTCTTACAATACTCAGGAGTCCAACTTGTTCCGTCTCATTTTCAGCTTCCTCGAACCTCTCTTCTGGAGTATTTTTTCCTTTCTACCAAATTCCGCCTTTTTGTTTCAGGTGCCCACGTGGCCGTTCAGACCTTTTTTTTTCTTTTCTTCCTTTTTACAGTTTCTGCATGTCTGGGCCCATAACCTGTTATTTTGTACGTGTATTCACTGTATTCAGGTGGAAATTTGTTATACTGAATTAAACACTGGATTAAATAAACTGATTTATTCTCCAACTTTTGTAATACACCTTTTAACCTTAACGTCTTGTGCATAGATTATAGAGTATAGAAAGATAGGAAACGCCCCTACATTCGTAGTACTAAAAAACGATTATATTTTTTAGTTCACATTTGACCCAGAGATGGCACTGAAGATCCATTTTTATATAAATCTGTAATTTGGATTAGAAAACTGTAATAAGAATTGATTCGAAATTCGTATTCCCTTCAGGATGTTTCATTTTTATATTTTAAATCCATAATTTTCAATAAAATGCAGTATCTCATGTGTATATTTTTTATTATGCATTTATAGAAGATATTACAGAAATATTACATGGATTGATACATGGATTGAATATGAATATACTTAGTGAGTCTGTGGAATTCCAGTTTCTGGTTCAGTTCAATTGCAGCTTCGTTGTCCACCATCACTGTTCGAATTGACGGAAAACTTTTCCTGAATAGTCACTTTAACCATTTCATTTTCCGTGCAGCTTCACTATCACCCACTATTTCTGCCTCTATCGTGGAAATAGCAACAGATGTTTGACGACGTGATCAAGCCAAGATATAAATTTACCTGCATACATCCATAAAACACCAGTTGATCATCCAGTTTCACTATCTCGTTCGTAATCTGCATTACTGAAGGGTACAAACTAATCTTTCATCCACTTTTTTCGAGACGACACTAACGGCAAAAGCCGTTCGAAGTGAATAATATTTGTGCAAACGAATTGATTGACACTTTTTATATCAATGACATATCCCATGTATATTGATTTCGAAACTTATAATCATAGAACCAGAATTTTACCCTTCTATAGTGGCATTAGTTCACATTTGACCCAGAGATGGCGTTCATACACTGTAGTCGTGTCGTTTCCGATCTTTATACTATATAATCTTTGGTCTTGTGTTGTGTCTATATATCTATCAATGTCAATCTAATAATCATAGAACAAATATACTACGAATGACTTCTAGAACATAGAATCTGATACATCTGTCATTGCATACAAGACCTACTAACATAAAAACCTAATATAAATGTTTTCATTGTTACAACAACATTATCTCATAATTTCAAGTAACACAAAGGCGAACAAATTAGTCATGTTTACAAAGATAATCACATCTAATAAATTTTTCCAACATTTTATTGAGTGTTCCGTTTGGAAAACTTCAGATTCAGTTGAAAATTTTATTGTTTGAGTTATTTTTCTATAGTTGGTATAATGAATCAAAAAATCGGGCGACCAAATTGCTGATTGAAACATTGCGGTTATCTTTTTTCGATAAACTAATTATGCCGTTAACCGCAATGGTCTTCTTTTGTTTTCGAACTGGAGGCCAAAATTGACATTTGGACATTTAAACTTTGGTCATTAACTCGTTTTGTATGTGCTATGAACTTGAAATCATTCTTCAACACTTTTTGATAGGATTCGAGTGAATTAATCTAATTATTACGACAGTTTATTTCTGATTCAATTCCATTTTGAGAAACATAGTTTAGTTTTGCCTCAAAATAATCCCAGTTTTTTTCCCGTCTAACATGTCGTCGGCCTAATTCGTTAACCTGCTAAGTCCATTTTTTAGCCGATTTCACTTTTTGCGCTAGGCATTAAGTTTGAACGATTTCCTACCTTATAGCATGAGCGATAAGGTCGATATTAATATCCGCTTGGGTGAAAAAGCTGTGCACGAAAGACTGCTTAGTACGTAATAGTGAATCTACACAACGAAAACCTGCTAAATCCTGCTAAAGCCGCACGTGCTCGTTGTTACGCTCACTTTTCAAACTATTTCAGTGAATGATTCTGTTATATAAAGTCAGCGAACGACAAAATCGAAAACAAGGTAAGTCTCTTATGTTCTATCTTCAAGTAATTTTTTGATTCAATGTGGATACATGTGTTTTCAAACGCATTCACTCATTATTTGAATATCGGGGACTCATTATAATATTCTTAAATAAAAGGATTTGGCAGTTCATCATTCTTTATTCCATATGGAACTCAGGTGTGTTACCTAATACCCACTGAAAAACCACCAGGTTATTATGCCTAAAAGGTGAAACGGCAGGCAGAATCGCAAAGAAGCAGAGCAACCCGGATCCACCCGATGCCCAACCTAGGACGATGAGGAACCCAGCGAAGGACTCGGGTAAGCGCCATGAATTTATTGTAGTTAGTCCGAAATAAACAGCTACAAACATCAGCCAGGAGCTCTAATTGGATGTAGGTAGCACTAACTGAGCTTTTAATTGGCCAAAGCTCAGGACAACTTTGGGTCACGCATTAACTGAGCTCCGAAAGTTAAAAGTTCAGGAGAGCCCTTTGACAACTAAGATGGAGTGAGCTTTTAACTCAAAGAGCAATTGAGCTGTTTTCGAACCAGAATAGAGTGAGATTTTTTACACCTCCTGAGCTTCATCCTATTCTACTAATACAGAAATAGATGAACTTTTCCGATACATTACGACTCCCATTTGCGCTACTCGGAAATTTCGACGCGACGTTAGAAGACAATAACATCAGAAACTTCAACGATATGCTAGACGCGAAACGCATTCGGAGACTCCAACGTTAGATCAAGTGAGTAACTTACGTTGTACATGTAAACGATTAGAGGAGAAAGTCGAGTTAGCAAACTCCACGACAACATTGAGAAGCACACATCAACATAAAGACGCCCCAGGACGTTGCAGTAGAATATTGTTCAATGCAAATTCTGGATTCTACTTACCTATACCTGCATACTTGGAATCATGTGTAGTTTAATACTCACCATATGCCTACCATTGCACCTGAAATTTTCTTTAGTACTTACGCTGGTAAAATCTACATCTATACTTCAAAGAAGAAGACCTTCGGGATTCCATCAGAGCGAGATTAAGAATAGGGGATTAGGATACCTACAATGCACGCATACGTTGGAGACTGAGTTGGCCGATCGACAAAAAAAGCAGAAAAGAGGAGAGACTGCCTAAGTACGAAGAAATAGTCGAGAGATTCCAGGAAGAAATGCTGCGTGACGCAGCGGCATTGTCGTTATAGACAATGCGTTACAGACGTCGTGCTCAAAGTCTACCTTAACCCAATGAGTTGGACCGAAACAGTTTTCTCATTTAAATTAGAAGTGAAGGAAATGACGGACATATACACAGGACACTGTCCAGTGAATTAACACTTGCGAAACAAGGAGAACGTTTCGCTGAAGATTATCGGAAGAAGTCAAGAAACCACCGAGATAGCTGAACACCTGCTTAGCAATTGTCCAGCTGGTTACAGGGAATGGCTACCTCGGAAAGTAGAAGGTTCTATTAAAATTTTTTTTCACGAGAGCACAGTTGTTACTTTTTATCCAGCGTAGGAATTCAAATAAATGTCATTCATATCCTGTGAGAAAAACTTCTGTTCCTTGTGATAACTTAACCAACTAGTTCATCTCAACGAACACTTGAAGTTGCCTTTAATGATTGCCAATGGTTTTTGATACACAATATTTGAAAGTGTTGGTTGTTATATCTGAATTAAAACAAAAAATAATCCATTAATTATAATGGTTTGCTTATTGGATGGAAACTCAAGTTTAATAATTATTGTTGTTAGACAAAGTTTCCTACACTTGATACATATTGAACTATTCTATTCAGGAATACTCAGTTCTTGATGATGATACAAGTTTTTCATATTTAAATAAATGAAATTTTTAGAAATAAAATTGTTAGAAATAAAAAAATCTCTTACTCCTTTTCTTCATGGAAATATCAGGCAGATGTATCAACAAGTTCTAGTTCACTGATTGTCACTGCTGTCACGATATATTTCTTATTTATCCCCTCTCTTTATCTCACCTTAATTTGATATTGACGAGAGTACAAAATATTCAGCAGCTGATCAATTCTTGCATGATGTGATTTATAGGTATAATTTTCTAGTTACTCCTCTAAACATGAGGCAATAAGTATGCAATGTGCTTGATGCATTGCATGTTTAAGGTTGAGAAATTAATATCATGTTATAAGCATATTTTTTATTGTGGAGTAACGTGTTTCTTTCTCTATAAGTATCAATAAAACAGGATCTATGGTTTCCGTCAAAATGCCATATCTTTCAAACGACTGCACCAAATTGGATAATTCTTTTGTTGTTGTCGTGTTCATAATTGCTAGGGCAAGGTTGATACAACAAAATATTTTCAAAAAAATTGTTAAAAAAAATAACGACCAATCAAGCAGTCATAAGGTACTTATAGGTTATAATGATTTTGATATTTGAAAAAAAAAGTGAAGTTACATAAGTATATCCTAACCTAAAAATAAATAATTTGGAAAAATCAGGTTTGCTGGGTCAGCTAGTTTTGAATGATCCTACACCATGATTTCATTCAAATTGGTTTCCCGTGGGCGTTGTCGACACTCGAAGTGGGTAGATACATCATGGACATGATGTTCCCTGCTTACTACCTATGTAATAAATTGCCGTTTCTGAATTCCACTTAACTATTCTGAATAACAACTTTGTTTTTCTGAATTCCAACTTCTTAATATGAATTTTAATTTCGTTCTTCTGAAATTTGAATTAACTATTCTCAAACTCAATTTATGTTTTCTGAATAACATATTCCTATTCTGAAATACATGTTTCTTTTTCTGAAATTGAACTTAAAACTGTAAAAATGTGGTTTGATGTTATATAAATACATGAGGACAATTTCAACGATAAATACTTTGGAATATTCTGCAAATATCTTCTTTGACTATATTTCTATGTTATTTGAACAACAAATTACCAAACATTTTCAGATGTAGCACGAGTGGTTAATGCTCCAATATTTCACGTGAACGCGGATGACCCGGAAGCTGTATATAATGTCTGCAGAGTAGCTGCAGATTATAGGAAAACGTTCAAGAAGTGCGTTGTTATTGATTTGGTCTGTTATAGAAGAAGTGGTCACAATGAAATAGATGAACCGTCATTCACGCAACCTCTTATGTACAAAATCATCAGATCTAAGCCCCCTGTATTGGAGGATTATACTAATAAACTCATCAAAGAAGGTAGGTTTTATAAATATCGAGAAATGAAATAGTACCGATGAGACGTTGTTGCTTGTAAAACTGTTCGTTTAGGATTTTTGAATAAGTGCTCATGATTCTACGAAATTGCACTTGATATGTTATAGTCGGCCAGAATATTGGTATTGTTTACTTCAGGTGTTACTTTCTCTGAAATTACTTAATAGTGTTCTCCCTAAGCGGTCCCTTAGCTCGAGTCGGAGAAGTTATAAACAAAAAAAAAATAGTAAATGGTCGCCACCAGATTTTGAATACACTTAGGGGTAAGTTAGGATGGAAATCTGATTAAGGAAATCTGGAACTTTCACCAGTAATGGGGGAGGGGAGGAGAGTTATACAAGGTGTTAATTATGAAGTAGGAGAGGAAAAGAAATATAGTACGACCTTGAGTGATTAGCGGCGTGCTCCTATTGTACTTGGGAATACTTAAGTGTCGATTCCCTGAGCGTCGCAAAATCTGGATTCACCCTGATATGCGAATATTTTCTGTACCTTCAGAAGTGAGAGATTGAAGGACTAATGTGGACTCTATTGTCCCGCACCTGGACCCTATAATGGATGAAACCATTTTGGTTAGATGATAATGAAAAATCAAATGAAATTTTGTTTATACCTCTTATATGTAATGAGGGTAAAATAACACATGGGCTGAAAAGTCCCGGGCCTAACAAAGAAAACACATTTTTTTTGGTTCAAAATTAGCTTTATTCATCAACGTTATCTCCATCAAGAGCAACGCAATCGTTTCAGCGCCACTCTAACATTTCAATACCACTTTTGTAGAACGATTAATTTTTTGCCTCAAAAAAGCCCTCAGTTTCAGCTATAACTTCTTCATTCGTGCGAAAATTCTTACCGGCGAGCATTTTTCAGGTCTGTGAGCAGCCAGTAGTCGCTGGGAGCCAAATCTGGCGATTAGGGTGGATGTAGGAACAATTCACGTAGTTTTGCCATTGTTTTGATTGACTTGTGACACGGTGTGTTGTCTCGATGAAACAAAATTTTTTTCTTTGCCATATGCGGTCAATTTTTTTTGCAATTTCGGCCTCCAAACGCTCCAAAAACGCTATATAATATTCACTGTTGTTGATATTTCCTTTCTCAAGATAGTCGATGAATATTACATCACGCACATCCCAAAATACAGAGGCCATAACCTTTCCAGCCGATTGTTGTGCTTTTGGGCGCTTTGGACAAGTTTCACCAGTTGCTGTCCTCTCAGATGACGATCGTTTTGATTCCGGAGTGAAGTGATGGATCCATGTTTCATCCATTGTCACATATCGATGCAAAAATTCCGGTTTGTTACGTTTAAACATGGCCAAACAATGCTCAGAAGCATCAAAACTTTCTAGTTTTGGTCAACAGTGATCAAACGCGGCACCCACTTTGAACAGAGCTTTCTCATAATCAAATGCTCATACAATATAAAGCCAACACGTTCTTTTGATATCTTTACGATGTCAGCTAACTCACGCAAGTACACTTTTCAATCATTTAAAACGATTTTGTGGATTTTTTTAATGTTTTCTGGTGTTACCGCCTCATTTGGACGTCTACCGCGTTCTGCATAATCGGTCTCACTACGACAACGTTCGAAGTCAGGAAACCAACGTTTTATTGTTGTTTCTGATTTAGCGGAGTCCCCATAACACTTTTCAAGGCATTGCTTCTTCTGAACGGTATTTTTTCCCATCAAGAAGCAGTGTAAAATTAAACCACGAAACTGTTTTTGATCCTCTGTTTTGAAAATGAAAATGGAAAAAAAACTCTTAGCGCAATAACTCACAAACTAATGGATAGAATGTCATGAAATTTTAACAGCTATCTTTTGAAGGCTAGCATTAACTGAAAAAAAGGTGACTGCGACAAAACTAGCGCCATCTATGTGTTAGGCCCGGGACTTTTCAGCCCATGTGATATTATTATATTTGTTCGTTATGCTTGAGAATAATGGATGGTATAAATCCCGTTGAAGCTGAAAAAGGGTGAAACGAAACAAATTATGAGTTG
Source organism: Propylea japonica (assembly GCA_013421045.1). Lineage (NCBI taxonomy): Eukaryota > Metazoa > Arthropoda > Insecta > Coleoptera > Coccinellidae > Propylea > Propylea japonica. Next base: position 41,369,512 of record CM024240.1, read on the forward strand.
ACACAGAACGACCATGTGATGGTGTCCTTCATTTTCTGCTTGAAAAAATGTATATGTTCAATCGCTGCATTGTAATGATTATGTGCTTAGTATGGTTTCTATGGTCGATTCACATACTTATATCGGAATTTCTTCACTTATCTTGTGTAAGTAGAAAATAAAATGAAAATATATTATCACAAAAAATTTAGCAAATTACTGAAATAGGAAAAGAATCAAAGGGTGTATGTGAGAAATGTTTTAACAAATAAGCGTGAAGATTGAATTATCACAGATATATACAACGAAAAAACATATTTAGTTGAGAGGACACAAAATGGACATATTTTCAAGAAGAAATAGAAGATATCTACGTCCATTCAACATATTATTACAATTTGGTGAATAATAGGTTTGAAGATGTATCACAGTATTTCTCAGATAATAATGTCAATAAAAATAGTTCTCACCTAATATCAAGAACGAACAACGCAGGTGCTAGATGCAGTGGTAGAATAATCAACCCTCCAAATTATTTGAACATAACTTTGAAACGATAAGCTATGATTGAAAATAAAAAAAATATATTCTTAATCAAGAAACTAATATTTTCCCGATTTTGTAATGAGAAAGGATTTATATTTATTATACATATTCACACATGTCCAATGCTGCATATGTATTATCTTATATATGAAGAATATAAGTTAAGTTCTTATTTCTTAATGAACCAGCACTTTGAAGAGGTCCTTGATTTAACTTCATCTGTGTTTATTAAAACTGTAACAATGAATAATTTAGTTGACATGATTCGATGAAGTAGACGTCTTTTTGTATCTTGAACAACACAAAATTTCTCATCTTTTCATTATAGATGTTATAACGAAAGAAAGAGCCAAGAAGTACACAGAGGAATACGATCGCATCCTTGAAGATGGTTTAGCTGCATCAAGAAAAGAAACAAACGTGAAATTAACACATTGGTTAGATAGTCCGTGGGTTGGTTTCTTCAAAGGAAAGGACAAATATGAAATGAAATCAACGGGGGTTGATGAAAAGATTCTCAAGCAAATTGGAGTGGCATTTTCTTCTCCACCTCCGAAGGACTTGAATTTCGTTACGCACAAAGGTAGAGTTTCGATTAAATCACCACCTTCAAAGAATTAACTCTTGAACAACAGGAAGGATTTACACTCACTGGTGAATTAATCGATCCACTCAATAAATCGATGAAGTCCCTTATTTCACAAATGTGTTATTTTGAGTTCTATTTGATTGAATTTTTTTTCAATCGTAGGTATGTTCATCCGAAATCAATCACGAGTTTTGAATTTGAAAAAGACTTGGCGTACGTCATTCTATACAGCGTGAAACGAAATCTGTTTTTTACTCTTTCTATAAAACCACCTATGGCGTGTTCCAGTTGCTTCACCATGTGATTTCTTATTTCATCATCAAGACACATCTTCTCTTGATAATTTCATTTTTCATTTATTAAAACAGAGGTCCATTGTTGTTTGAGATACATAACTTTCACAAATAAAACCTTGAACGTTATGAAAATAAATTGAAAACAATGTGAATATAATGAAACAATTAATACGAAGTGTTTCTCCCCTTGCTCAGATAACAGATTTATGTTTTTCACTTAGTTTCCAGTTTATTTTCATCACGTTTGAGTTTAAGGTTGAATTTGTTCAATCATCACAGATCGCATGCTGAAAGCACTGATTACTTCCTCTTCACTCTTTGAGATGTTAGCAGTAGTCCTACATCAGGGCCCTCATGCAAGTTTCTCCGAGTGATGGAAACACCCAATTTTTGGCGGCTGCGAAGCCAAGTGATTTTAAGATGAAGAAAAAATGACAACCAAAAAATTCTTTGCCTTTAAGGAGGCTAACCTAACAAATTTTTGAAACATAGGTAAATTGAAAATAGTAATCATCGAAATGAATACAATCTTCAATTTATAGGCTCACAGAACCTTCTTCATGCGGACTGGGATGATTTATTCAAGATGTTGTCAATGAGGGAAGAGACAGACCGGTTTCGGTTTTATTAGGCCTCGTCAGTGTCCCATATCCCTCAGAGACAACATCCTATTGAAAAACTTCTACATTTAAGACCACTTGTAAGACTCTATCGAGTATTATCCTACAGATGGTGACATCTAGTAGTGAGTAGTGTCAAAATGAGAAGTTCCTTAAAGGCAAAGAATTTTTTATTTGCCATTTTTTCTTTATCTTAATATTGTCATTGCCATTGCGAAATTCAGAAATAAAATGTTTTACTGAAAACCCTGTATCTTCAACGAAAATTGAGCTATCGTAATAAACGAAGAACTAAATTATCAAGAGAAGATGTGTCTTGATGACAAACTGAGAAATTACATGGTGGAACAATTATTGGAACACGACTCAGGAGGTTTTACAGTTTTCTTTAAATTCAAAGCTGGTGATTGACATCAGATAAACATACCTACAACAGAAAAAATTCAATCAAATGGAACTCAGAATAAAACATTTACGAATCAACAAACTTCATCGATTTATTGAGTGGATCGATTATTTTGCCGGTGAGTGCATATCATTGACATAAGTATTATAGGACCTTCACAGTATTATGAAGACTCGGAAAATATAACACAATTTGCGTATTATAGAAAAATGAATAAATAATATTTATAAAGATAACTATTTTCTATAATGATATAAGTCACTTTCACGGAGTTTTTTATTTTCATTTCTATCAAGATATTAGAAGAAAAAATTTTCTTAACAAATGTTTTTCTTGAAGTACGTGGCGAAGCTGGAAGACTCATTAAGTAAAATTTTGAATACTGAATAATAAAGTCGACCATAACAGTTCTGTTCATCCCCAACTATCAACCCCTTTCAACCCTCTCACGTGATAAATTTGAATGTGTGGAACACTGCGCTTCAGTTTTAATCAACAGTAAAAACACAAGAGATTTTTTTTTATCGGATAAATTTCTCTTTGCAACGAAACAGTTTTGCTAATCACTAATTTTACGAGAAAAACTGACATGATAAAATCGCAATCGCGACACCGAAGGTGGAGCGATTTTATCTGATGTCAGTTTTTCGAGCAAATTTAGTGATTGCCAAAACTTTGAGTTGAAGAGAAATTTATCTGATAAAAGAAAAGCTCGAGTGTTTTTTGGCAAGATAAATTAACGACATTATATATGGATGAACAACAACAATAATTACAACGATTCATCTTTTGGGTTCTTATATCAACAAAGTTAAATAATTACCGCACCGATTCATAATGAAAACACTATATGTTCAAAATTCAAAAATCTGACAGACTAATTGACATATTGAGGAAGAGAAGTCTTTATCCGATAAAAAAGGATGCACCTTTTTTATCGATGTCAAAGTGACAATAACATTTCCAGGTCTATGATATTTAATATTGAAGTTAATTTATCTTTATAAAACGTTTTTTCGAAGGTGGCTCATTTGAGTTGAAAAATAGATTTTTGGCAGAGCTCATCAAAATTACGTTTTGCATATACCATCGTGAAAAGGGGTTTTCAAATGAAGTATCACTGAACCACTCTTCCCTATACAGTTTTGAGGTGTTGAAGCGCCCCCTCTTTGTGAGTTGCTCGTTCAAACACAAATATGCGTCAAAAAATTTCCTTCAAACAAAATCATTCGACGAGCAATATTTAGTTAGTAAGTTTGATATTTTGGTGGATTTTCCCTGTAGAATTGTTTTCACAAATAGGATAAACATAACCAATAAATATTCATTTCAATGAATAATGAATTTAATTCTATTGAAAACGGAAACTTTTCAAACTCGCTTTGAAGTAAACAATGACAGATATCTCATTAATTCCCCAGGAATCGATCGAATTCTCAAGCAAAGGATGGAATTTGTGGAAAAACGAACGACCGATTGGTCCCTGGGTGAAGCTCTAGCCATCGGATCCTTGTTGAAGGAGGGAATCCACGTCCAATTCACGGGTCAGGATGTTGAAAGAGGCACTTTCTCCCATCGACATCATGTTCTACATCATCAGGATATCGATAAAGTAACTTTCAAGTGAGTAACATGAATATTCATTCATGGAAAAACAAAAGTGATTCCAAGAGCTTTAATGCTATAACACAGACTCTTGAACTATTCATGCACATCGTCTAAAGAATCTGCATGGAGGTTATGTCACCCAGAGAATCAGCAGACAGCTGTTTCTGGCTTTTTATCCGTCATCCGTGCAGCGAACCCTTCTATAGGATCATCAGGTTATGAGTTTTTGCAGTTAACTATAAAGTAAGAATTGAACTGGCGCTAGTAAGTAGGATTCAATTCTTACTAGTTGACTGCCAAAACTCATAACCTGATCCTAGAGCATATTGCGTCATTCAGAGTTCGCTGCACTGATGACGCCCAATAAGCCAGAAATAGCTTTCTGCAGATCCTCTGGGTGACATAATCTCCATACAAATTCTTTGGACAATATGCATGAAAGCTGAGTCTGAGTATAATATTTGGGGTAAGAAGTTATCAGTCTTTAGGAACTGTATATTTACAACTACTCACACAGCGACGTTTCGAGAATATTCTCTTCTTCAGGCTGAAATTACAACATTGGTATTAACAGTATAAAAATACAAATACTAGAATAATACAATAACTAAATACAAGAAACCAGCAGAGTGACAAATTAATGAAAAACGTAAAATTACAGATGAAATTACATAAACGAACAACAATGATAAAAAACTATTGGAAAAAAAGTTCACCAACTCACCATATGAATAATTTAATGGAAATCATTTGACAAAATCAAATTCGTAAAATAGCTCGATATAAGATTCATCTCGGGGTCTGTAAAATTTCGTGACGTATAGGTAGACATTTTCTTCCAATAGTTTTTATCATTGTTGTTCATTTATGTAATTTCATCTGTGACAAAGCTTTTGACTACATTTAGTAGATTAATTTGGAAAAGAACAACCGAAGCAAGTAAAAATAGTTTATCCTCCACTATTCTATAATCCACCCATTATACGTCTGTTTTCTCGGCTATAATATTACCCATTAATCACAAGGGAATAATGAGTTATTATTCACTGATGTCAGATGCTTCATATCTTCTTCTTCTTCTCTGTGCGGTGCCTTACCGGCCGAACTGAGGCCTAGTGGCCCATTGTTCACCCGCATCATTCTACAGAGACTCAGCTTCTCAGACACGAAGAGTGGTCCCTCTCACCATAGGAATAGAAGGTGTTGGATTTCCTAGGTGTGTTGACCTTAACTCAGTAAGGTTTTCACAGTTGAACAAAATATGCTCAACCGTTTCATCAGTACTCCTGCACCACCGGCATAGGGAGCAGCTCGTCAATCCCATTCTCTTCAAATGCTTGTTAAACAGGTGACCAGTCAATGCACCAGTCACCAGACTGAGTTGTTTCCTCTCCAGCAGCAGAAGCCTATTGACCTCAGATCGCGAGGACGGTCTCTCAATGAGAATCCTCGACCACCTCAGGCCCACCCCTGCGCTCCATTCCGAGGAAAATTCCCTGTTCAGCCAGTTCCTGAAGAAACTTCTGACAGATGTGCGACAGATTGGCAGCGAAGGCTCCGGACCAACAAATGCTAATCCGGCTCCCCGCCTAGCCAGTTCATCTGCCTTGACGTTACCAGGTATATCCGCATGAGCCGGACACCAGATCACTTTCAAAAAGTTATCAGAGCCCAGCCCACGCAGAGCTTTCCTGCATTCTTCTACCAGAAGAGAATCAACTCTAACATCAGATAGAGATTTCAGAGTTCCCTGGCTGTCGCAACATATATAAATGTGCTGGCCAGAGTATCCCCTGCGAATGTTTTCCAGTGCGCATGCAAGAACCACAAATAGCTCAGCCTGCACAATGGAACAGTCCTTCCCCAGAGGGATAGCCTGATTAAAGTGAGGACCCACGATTCCGGCCCCAGACCCTGTTGCTGTGACAGAGCCATCCGTGAACCAGGTGGGACCTTCTGGACTAAGAAGCCTGTTTGATGAAGACCATAGGTCTCTGTCGGGAACAATTACCCTGTAGGGTTCGTCGAAGCAGAACCTAGTGCCCGCGCGGTCACCTCTCTGGAGAAGGGGAGCGTGAGCATCCTTGACCATTTTGAGGGCCCTCGCGTGCCCAGTGAAGAGTCCTCCATCGCGCCATTGTCCCCGTTCCCAGATTCCTAGAGCTGTCTTCATAGCCACCTCCTTCACAACTAAGTGCAAAGGAGGGAGACCCAGCAGACATTCCATCGCTGCTGTAGGGGTAGACCTCAGAGCGCCTGTAATACTTAAACAAGCTTTCCTCTGGCATTTAGTCATAATGTTCTGGTTGACGGCCCTCTCCATAGAAGGCCACCACACCACAGAGGCATAGGTCAGGATAGGCCTCACCACGGCAGTATACAACCAGTGCATAATGTGCGGTTTGAAGCCCCATCCATTACCCAGCACCCTCCGAGTGGACCAGAATATTACATTGGCTTTATTCGTTTGAGTCTCAACGTGTTTGTTCCACAATAGTTTGCGGTCCAATATCACCCCGAGATAACGAACTTGTTCGGATAGAGTGAGCCCAACTCCAAACAGACTGGGAAGTCGTAAGTTGCTAGGCACCCTCTTTCTAGTAAAGAGAACCATCTCTGTCTTACTAGGATTTACCGAGAGCTCGTTTTTCAAGCACCATCGTTCGATCCGTCGCAGAGCATTCTGCATCAGATCCCCATGACACTGATCACCTTACCCCTGATTAATATAACAAGGTCGTCCGCATAGGCCACCACAACGAACCCAGCCTTCCTTAACTCCACCAGGAGCTCATCCAGGACGAGATTCCACAGTATCGGAGACAGAACACCGCCCTGCGGACATCCCCTTCCTGGCGAGCCCCCTATGGTCGAGCCGCCCAGCCGAGCCACGATGCTACGTGAACCAAGCAGAGACCCCGTCCACCGACAAAGAGTAGGCGGAACACCATGTCTGGCCAACGCAGATTGCATCACACCAAACGCAGTGTTATTGAAGGCACCTTCTATATCAAGAAATACAGCTAGGGTGTACTCCTTGTTATGTATTCCGTCCTCAATACAGTTAACCACTGAGTGAAGAGCAGAATCTACTGATTTGCCCAGCTGATACGCATGCTGGGAGGGGTGCAGTGGTATAGCCACTAAAGCATCGTCCCTGATGTATCTTTCCACCAACCTCTCCAGTGTCTTGACTAAGAACGAGGAGAGGCTAATTGGTCGAAAGTCATTCGCTTTTGTATGCGATGGTTTTCCAGGCTTGGGTATGAAAATTACCTTCACCTTTCTCCAGGACAATGGAATGTGACCTAGAGCCAGACTCGCACGAAGAACGTGAATCAGTGGGGAGGCCAGCACTTCCAGCCCCTTGGATAGCATGGCCGGAACAATGCCATTCTCACCAGCTGCTTTATAAGACTCGAAACCGTTGATCGCCCAACGAAGTCGAGAATGTGTGACTACACGTGCAGCCAGCTTCCAGTCCTCGTATGAGGCCCGTCGATGGCATACACCCTGTGTGTCTACATTCTCAGAGAAGCCAGGAAAATGCGTCTCTAAGAGATGTCTTAAGCTTTCTTCCTCTGAGCCCGTCTTTTGCCCACTAGGAAGATTTAAGTAGTCAATCCTCGGAGGGCCCCCGGCAGAGAGGACCCGCCTGAGCCTGTTAGCTTCAGGCGCACCCTCAATATCACTACAGAAGCGCCTCAAGATTCTCTCTTAGACTTTCTTATTAGTTTTTCTTAGAAACTTTATAGGTTTTCACTCCCAGTCTCTGAAACATAAATAATTAAAAAATTTTTGATTAAGGTGAATGTCAATCAGATTACAAATGAGAAAATACACAATTCTGAAGAATTTTAGAGTTTGTCTGAAGAAGGTGTCACCGAAACGTTACAATATCCTTTTAATTTGTTTCATTTTTCAGTTTTACTGTTAGGCAACAATTTTTTCAAGACCAATTTGCTCCTGACAAATAAGTGCAAAGTTTTTCGCAGGAGCACTTCACCTTAATCAAAAATTTTTTTTTTAATTATTTATGTTTCAGAGACTGGGAGTGAAAACCTATAAAGTTTCTAAGAAATGCAGAATCCTCCCAGAATATATTTCAATCGATTTCTTATTAGTCCTTTGTACACTCTCAGTGCCGACTTATAGTCGTCCCAGTCACTTGCAAGGCCGGATCTCATTGCCTTGTTAGGAGTCCACCATTTCGTTTGACCCTTCGGTCTACGAACCTGGGGACTGCAACTGCTATGATAGGCTGAGATTATGGCCTCCTGAAGCTTTTCAGCTGCAGTGTCCAATTCTCTCGAAGTCCTAGGTTTGGGATGCACCTGTCCCAGGTTTTCAGAGAGGAATGCCAGATATCTGGACCAGTCTGTTTTTCTGGGGTTCCTGAAAGTTACCGGATCCCTTGTCGGGCTGCTTCCACTGATGGTGAAGCAGATGTGCCGGTGATCAGACAGTGAGATCACCTCCGTGGCTACACGCCAATCCATTATGCAATCAGCGATGGAGCTGCTGCACATAGTGACGTCAAGAACCTCCCTTCTACTTGACGTGATAAAGGTAGGCTCGTCACCCTTATTGAGAAGGTGTAAACTGGTTGAAAACAGAAAATCAGCTAGAGCCTCACCCCTGGGGTTCACATCAGTGCTGCCCCACAGAATGTGATGAGCATTCGCATCACATCCAATGAGCAGGGGCCAGCCTTTCTGCTCACAAATGTCACCAGCTCCACCATCTCCTTCGATGGTGGTGGATCCGGAGAGTCGTATGGAAGGTATGCCGAGCATACCACCAAGTTTTCCAGCGGTCCCCTGAAATCAGTAAACCGGGCCGCTACTAGATCCCTGAAACAGAAATTTGTTAATAATTGAGCCCCCAAGTCAGAAGAAGCGAGTATGCACGCCCTCGGATTTGTGTCCTTGGGCGAACAGAAGAGCCTACTTCCACTGAAGGAGAGACCCCTCACCTCGCCACCTCTAATCCAGGGCTCCTGAATCAGGTTAATGAATGTCTGCACCTTCGCCAGCTGCAACCGAAGAATATCGGTTGCCGCAATGCAATGGTGCAAGTTTATTTGTGTTACAAATGTGTTGGCCGCCATGAGAAGAGATGAATCCTCAGTCGGCCAACTGTTCCGTTGTACCCGCAGATCCTGGAGGATCAGCAGATCCCGGAGGATCAGCAGATCCCGCAGGACCAACGGGTGTGTCCGATTGTGCAGAGCCCTGAACAGGTCCCCCCGGCACGAGCCCGACAGGAGCGCCAACAGAGTCCACATCCATCGGACTGCCCGACTCCATCGTCGGGTTGGAGGGTTTCTCCTCCATGGTCCGAGTGACCTCCACCTCCTAACGGGTCCCCTCACTAGGAGCAGCCCTCGTATTTGAGGAGGTCGTGGCACCCGTTTTACGGCTTGGACCTTGGATGAGCCTGAAGGTACCCATCCTCATTCCAATGCCGACTTGGAATTTGCAACTCTCCAAGACTTGTAGAGATGCCTTGTCCACCCCCAGAATGATTTGCACCATATCGGGCCCATCACTCCGGTTGTAGACTCTCCAGCCCCTAGTCTTAAGAGCCGGAGTCGACATCTCTATCCGTCTGAGAATCAGTCCCGTTGGCGATGAGCTTTGAGCACCCTTCACCATCAGACTGACTCTCGTTGGTCTTTCCAGGTCCTTCACCTCAATCATTTTGAGGCGGAGTCCTTTCGGAAGTTTCAGCGTGGACAGGTTAGTACACAGCCAGTCCACACTGAATCTGTCCACACAGGAGGTGACAATTGCACCTTGGTGGTTGAGCTCAACACCCTGGAACCGCGGGTAGGGCATGCCAGGTAGGATCTTGTCCATCCCAGCAGCCACCGCTAGCTCCACAGCGCTGAGGTCCTCCTTGGAGAGCGCCCTGTCTGGCCAATCCTCGTGAACGAGGGCCACCTTCAAGGGCAAACTCGCCACCTCATTGTAAGAGGGCCTATCCGGAAGGTGGTTAGCCTTCTTCGCAGGTCTCTCACACGAGGGTGGAGTGACCGATTCGGGGGCGTCCCTTTTAGAGCCACCAGCCCGTGGAAGGGGGGAGTTCCCGACTGCCGACTCTCCCGCCGCTTGACGGGTTGAGTCCGCGCGAGCCCTCCTCGCCTTCCTTTTCTCCGCACTTGTGCGGTTCCGCCTTTTGACAGCGGGCCTCGAAGAGGGCCCCGATTGTGAAGTCCCTTCATTGCCTGAAGGGCCCTCACTCGGAGTCTTCTCCGGATTTTACCTCGAGCCCCTCCAGAAGAGGAGCCTTTGGTGTCAGGGTGTTTGGTACCCTTTGTTTCATTAAATTTACCTTCCATGTAAATCCCACGAGTAACCTAAGAAATATGGTCGCCCCCAGCAGAGCTTGGATACTGGGGGAAGGTCTTTTACAAGGGGATGCGACCCGGTTTCCCCAGGGAATCGTTCGCGACACACTTCACCCAGGTGCCATTCAGCCCTCGGCACGATATCTCACACCTTGGCTTGGGTTGGTCAATCTTAGTTTCGCCACTCCTCCGGAATCTCATCGACCTGGGTGTTGGCCCTGCCAGGAACCGGAGTTCCAGCCGCAGAGATTCCGAGTATCAATGCAGCTACTACAAGCCCCCACACCACGACAAGGTGCTGACCCAGTGGGGGAGATGCTTCATATACTCAGCTCTAAAATTATATTCTTTAAACTGACATTTCTTCAGTATTCTAAAGTACTAACTAACAAATAAGGGTATATCTTGTCAATCGAAGACCAAATCAACTCTTATTACATCAATTAAATCAATTTTTATCTCAAAATATATGATGACAAGTTCTCCAAAAATTTCTAATGTGTCAACTTGACTTTTTCCACACTTATAATAGAAGGGTCTTGTCACGGTCGCCAAGTGTTGAAATCTTCAAGAAATATATTCAGTAGTCGTGGATAAAGTATAATATTATGCTATTCGCTTGTAAAGGCTGCTATTCGATTGGTGATTTAGGCCACTCGCCTACGGCTCGTAGAAAAAAACTTCACCACGTGAATAAAAGCTATCATTATGTGTTGACATAGGATTCACATTATAGATATATTTTGGAAAGTTTATTTAATTGATGTGATAAAAGTTGATTTTGCCTTGATTGAAAAGGTATACCTGTACTTGGTAGTTGAGGAACTTTAACATAAAGATCTATCAATTTCAACAATTAATGTTGAAGCTAAATCAAGGAAGCATCTGACAGCATATGGAATACTCAAGGGAGTTCATGTATTTTTTTTGCATATATATATATATATATATATTCTTTTGAAATCAAGAGCTAACATAATACAATACATAAAACAAAAATAAATTTTTTTTTGCATTTAGTAAAGGTATATTAATAATGAGTAAACTTATGAACGGAAAATATATTCTTCTTCAATACAGAAATGAATCGAACATGTAACATAACAAATAAAACAGAAATAACAACTCAAATTTGAACTCTCAAAATTCCATATTAGGAGCATAGTGCTCCCAGAATGGAATAGGTATGTTTCTATCATGAAACGCTTATATTTCTAAAAACTTAACAAAAAATCACAGATTCATTAATTAATCAGTTATGAGCCACCTGTACACTTCACTTTGATCTTTTGTTCTTTTTTAGGTCCTTCAGTACGGTGCAAGCGAGGCATCGAAACTGTTCTTAGGGTTTCCTGCACATTTTGAATGGGCCCATTTGCGGCATCCTTGGCACTTTACCCATTCGCCCAGACTCGCACTCTCGGACCGTAATTTATTGCAATACATGCTTAGTCTGAAAATATGATCTGCGGAGCGAGCAAGATTATCTGTGACGTCATGACATTTGTTGTAGAGTGAAAATAATGAAAGAACGCTCAGGAGCAAAGGCTTGTCAAGTCAAAGAATTCGTAACCTCAAAATTATTATTTGCTGTCTTTCGCTCTGAAACGGTGTCTCTGCTTTCGCGGTACCACATATTGTAACAACAAAATTAGTTTCATCTTCCGTTAAAACATCCAAAACATAAATATCTAACCCAAACTGTCCTAAACTAACTTTCAGGTTAGAAATAAATGACATTTGGAAGAGCTCTCGCTTTTGAACGGGAGCGAATATATCTGATCTTCTTGCTCGCTCTGATCACGATGCAGAGTGAAGTGAGCGAAGAGAGCTTAATAAAAGACCAGCTGAGCGCAAGAAGTGCACGCCGAGCAGAATATTCAGACTAAGCTACAGACACTCAGTATTCCAAATTAGGAACAACAACAAAGAGTACATAAAATGGCTGTAACCTTAAAATTACAAAAGCTTTCGACAAAAAGCGATCGGCACTTTATTTAAAACATGTACTTCAGTGTGTTCAAATTATGCGGATTTTTATAAAACTCACTCACTCACATTCTCTTTTAGTGGGCTAAGCTCAACTATACGGCTATGTACCCAATCTCAGTGATTATCTTCGTCGTTAACATATAGTTCATTCATACTACACAGTACATCAAACTTTTTTATTCTTAACGAACGGGACATACACAACCATCCATGCCCTCACCGGGATTCGAACCTGGGACCACCGGCACATGACGTTTATAAAACTTACATTGTAAAAATTGGGACTCTTTCTTTCGGAGACAACTGATCTATCGAAAACAGCCGAACACGCAATGACCTGCCTACAACGGATAAACAAGAACTGACACCGGGCCCACCGGGGTAACAGTATGTAGTGAACAGGCAGAGGCATTTCGAAGTGCAAACTATAGATGGCAGCATGTCGTTACTGAAAAACGATGGTATTCCAAATTAGGCATATATTCCATATTAGGTAACTTTTCCCCTAATGGGTAGATGTACAATAGTCTTGTATCAAACATATTATTAAAGTACGACAAGAAATGTCTGAAACAATTGCGCTACATAGTCTTTAGGTGATGGCGCACTATTTCTCTATTCATGATATAATACTTTCAGTTTTATTCTCAAATGAATAGAATCCAATGGTTCGCAGCATAATGAATTCAGAATTATCGTTCCCCAATATGAACAAGAATGAAAAGGCTTTTAAATCGTGTTGTTTACCAGAGGCTTATGATGGGTTTTCTTCGCTTTCAGTTGAATGTAAGGGCTTAAGAGGACTGAGAAAATAAATCAGTACAAAGGGGGTGCAACAAATTATACTGTACAGGTTGTTTCATAAAGAAACGGAAAAAAGTGGAGGATTAACAAAGCTCTTCTAGGTGGTTCCGATTATACTATAATTCATGGGTCTTTCAAAATTCATTACAGAGCTGTAGGTTGTTTCATCAATTTGACTGATTTCTTTGTGTGGCCAAAACTTTAGAACCACGCAGAATATTATTATGAACTTTGGTATGAACATTATACTACCTCTACAGAAGCCATCTAGCTATCTCTCACGTCGGAAATCCAGGTCCGGATTAACAAAAAATTGTATATGCCTTCACATACCGAAAACAATAGCCTGTGGGCATATTCGAATTTTTGAAATACGGTTTGGTATAATGGATAAGCACAACAAATTTGAAGCGAACTATGTACTTTTTATTCTCGCGCATGTTCTTCGCCTAGTAAAACATATTAGCTTGCATTTTAAGAATCAAAAATATATGATTTTCAACTTTGAGTGGTCACAACTTACTTACCTCCCAGAATATTTTTATGAATTTTGGTACACATAATCTACAGCTCTACACCAGTGACCTTATTTTCAATCAATAGAAAAATAGGTAATGCATAAAAATATTCGAAAAACACCCTGTATATCAAAATTTTTAAGATAATATGATGATTGGAAAGAGCACCAAAAACAAAAGTGAATTTTGTTTTTTTCATTACCTCGCATTTTCTGTATCTTTTATCTTTTCAAATTTGAATTTCATGTTTATTGCATGTTGTTCCGAAAATTATAACAGATTCTGATTATCCAGAAATACAAGACGTATTTTTAAACCCGAAATATATTGAGATTTTGCGAATCCGGACCTGGATTCTAGTCCTTACCTTAGACTCATGAATGTACCACCATGAGTATCCAAACAGAAACAATATGGCATATATTTTTGAATTGCATGTTGTTATGAAGAAATTGTTGAATATCTAAATGTCTGAAATTTTGAATTCAAATCAAGTATGTGAGTTGATGAAAAATATGCCGAAAAGTGAAGAGTAAACCGGTGGTTTCAAATTTTTGTGTTGTTTCCAAATACCAAAGTATATCTCAAAAATACAAATAAACAGGGTGTTTATTGAGTACCTACTCATATGCATTAGCTATTTTTGTTGATCTCGATCTGGGGTTTTCAAGTGATTGAAACTGAGATCCTTGGTGTAGAAATACTAGAATATACCAAATTTCATAAAAAAATACCGGGCGGTTAATAAGTTGTGACCACTCAAAGTGGAAAACCATCTATTTTTGATTCTCAAAATGCATAAACCTGAAATGCGAAGTTAAAATGGTAGTAGGCAAAGAACATGCGCGAAAATGAAAGGTACATAATCCGCTTCAGTTATTTGTGCTGTTTCAAAATATCAAATCGTATTTCTAAAAATTCGAAAATAGAGGTTGTTGTTTTCGGGATGTGAAGGCATAAACAATTTTTGTTGATCCGGACCTGGATTTCCGAAGTGACAGATAGTTATGTCATGTCACTTCTGTAGAGGTAGTATAATGTTCATACCAAATATCATAAAAATATTCTGAGTGGTTCGAAAGTTATGGACACTCAAAGAAATTGGTTAAATTGATAAAACAGCCTGTATCTCTGTGACGAAACTTGTTAGATCCATAGAATATAGTAAGTATATTTGAAACCACCTAGAGGAGCTCTATTCATCCTCCACTTTTTTCGTTTTCCAATTAAGCACTCTGTATATAATCAAATTATGAAGTGAGTAAAACTTTCGAGTCAATGTCGCAGCGATAGGGAGGGCTAAGGTTTCTTTCACTTCATACTCTGCTGAAATTATCTATAAATACTCTTTAGAAACTGTACTGGATCGATAATCGGGGTACCTAACCTTTAAAATTAAAAAGCTGAAAAGAACATAGGGTTTCGATAAAAAATAGCTCAAGAGCATAATATCATCATTTTATTTTAGCCCCTTACATAACCTGTTTCCCGATCAAGCAAAAT
The DNA here is from genome assembly GCA_013421045.1 of Propylea japonica. Taxonomy (NCBI): domain Eukaryota; kingdom Metazoa; phylum Arthropoda; class Insecta; order Coleoptera; family Coccinellidae; genus Propylea; species Propylea japonica. The sequence goes on from CM024240.1 coordinate 41,384,725, forward strand.
ATTCCATCTGCAATAGTTCTTTGTCGGAAAACGCTGTTCTTGGTTTTCAATTAGGCTACTCAACTCACAACCCCAGATGTCTGGTAATATGGGAAGCGCAATTTGGAGATTTTGCGAATACTGCGCAGGCGATAATAGACACTTTCGTCACGTCCGGTCAAACCAAATGGTACAGGCAGTCAGGTTTGCTAATGCTGCTTCCACATGGATTTGAAGGTAATATTATTAACTTTGATAGTTTCGTATCAGCTAGTAGCAACTGTTATACTTACGTGAATACATGCTTGGAGAATTCAATCAACCTAAATGTCACGCAAATGCTCGCGTTAATGGAATAGCAGGGGTTTTTCCGCACTGTGACGCTTTACTTGATAGTTTCTTTCCATGCACCGAGTTGAAATTCTTTTCGCTGCTTATTTTTATCATAACATCACTTGACCCTATTGATCACTAGATGCAGAGGGGTGAGCTCTGTGTTGGCCTCAAGTGCACTAGTCGGGCACGTTCTCATAGCTCCAGTGCTGGACTGACCTGCTTTTGCAAACCAGAATACTGCCTCATATTTTATTATAGGTCCCACCATCATGGCTTTCATCCATAGCAGTATTTTAGGGTTATAACTCCAAGTTCTACCGGATAGTCTTCTGCAAGCTATTAAAGCTCTTATTGCTTTACAAGCAGAATATTTAACATGCTCATTCCACAGAAGCTTACTGTCTAGATTAAATGGAATCACTGTCGTCTTGGTTGGGTAAATGTTCAGCCCCATTGACGTGCACCAATGCTCAATAATTCTGAAGCCCTCCTGTTACAAGTCACTGAGGACACCATAGCATTTACCTTCCACTATGTCATCGACATATCCTATATATTCGAAGCAAAGCTCCGGTAGCCTCTGCAGTAGTTCATCAACTATCAGGCTCCATCCTACTGCTTCTTGTGATCTTCAGAAACTGGGGTAGAATATCTTCTTTCCCCTTCTGCAGGAGTATAGAAAACAACCCTTCAACGCCTGGTGGTTTATACGGCCAAAATGTGCTGATTATCTATTCTAGTCGTTGCTTTGCGAATATCTTTTTTGCTTGAAACTTATACATGCGCTTACGATGCCTTAGGTCTTAAAATAAACATCAATAAAACCAAGATAATATCTACTCCACATGCACGAGAGCAACTACCTATCAGGATTCAAGCCTCAGGGCGAAGCCTTAAAAACTAAAGAGCATTTCAATTATCTTGCAAGCATCGTAAACAGCAACGGTAAATGAAGAGATCCAACATCGCATAAAAATGCTAGTTCAGCCTTTAGGACACTCAGATCTAGGGTATTCGATAACCATGACCTATCTATTTCCACCAAAGTTGCGGTATACAGAGCAATTGTAATTCCATCATTAACCTACAGCTGTAAGACTTCGGTTTCGTACAGACGACATGTTAGGGCTCTGAATCGCCTTCAACAAAGACAGTTACGACAAATCATGTTTCATAAGATATCCAATGCTGAGATCTTCCAAAGAACCAAGTGTAAGAGCATATCTGTTAGAATCGGTCAGTCCCGCCTCAGATCGGCAGACCAAAAACCGCTTACCAAAATGCTTTCTATATGGAGGAGGACAGTTGAAGCGCTACAAAGATGTGCTACACTAAGACTTAAAGGCTCTAAATATTAAACATTTTTAAAATATTGGGAAGAAACTGCACAAGTTTACACCGCATGAAGAAGAACCGTTTTCCTCTTTAACGATAACCAACCACTCCAACCAGACAGGCCACATCGAAATCTGTTTTTATAGGATTTGGAGTCGCGGGGGAAGAGGTTGTATACTACTCGACTCTGAACTCGATAATCCTTTGATCAGAGAGTGATGGTTCGCCCATCACCCTCCAACAATTGATAGGTACTTTTCCGGGCAACATAGTTAGCATTCGTTAGTTTCAGGATCTTCAAGAGTCCTTGCAGATAATTTGCCTGACATCACGACAAGGTACGAATCTCGTGAGAGTAGCTCGGGTTAGAGGGACCCAAATATTGTTTACCTTTCATACTCAATTCCTGATTTTTAGTTTGTTTTTGATCCTTTGTTCAATGATCCATTCTTCTTCTTGAATTCTGTCCAAAATTCATCATAATCTCATCCGCGATCTATAGAAGAAGTTTGTTGATATTCAGTACAACCACTATGAATGAGCTGGTTACATTTGCACTATGTTTTTTTTCGGGAAAAATCTTCGAATTTTGTACTAGATGATTAATTTACAATTTTTTATACACGGCATAAATTCTCTCATCAATTCACTTCGATACATACTTTCTCTTAAGACATCATGTACAATATAAATATTGTGATAATTTCATCTGTTTCTGCGGATATTTTTGAGCGCCTCTTCAACTTAAACGAGTTCTATACCGTTCGGCCCAAATTACTGTAATTTTGAGCTGAAACTGATGGCACGATAATTTTCGAAGAGACTTAAGATTTTCCGGGTGAGTTCGGTTTCCATATGCCACGGTATTCCATAAAATATGGCCATTCAAAATAATAAGACTCATGCAAAATTTTGTCGTCATATTATTAACAAAACCATGAAAAACTCAATTGGAATATTGAAAAGAAGAATCTTTATACTTTGATAAAAAGATATCCGATTCGGGTGATATTCATTTTATGAATGAAGATGGATATACAGAAAGCTCATGCCAAATTTCAAAAGCATCGCATCATAAGAACCATAGAATTGAATTTTTTTATAGTCAAGTTTTATAAATTTCAGTTTTTGAATAGTTTCAAGAATATTATTCGGGTCGTGCTGATATTTTTTCCACACCTTTAATGGTCCGCGGACTGTGCAATAAGAGCCATAGCCACAGTGGCCTGCTATTAATTGTGACAACCAAAATATGGTCAAATTTTTGTCCCTTCATTTTTTGAAGTTATGTAATCTAAGGGATGACTATAGTCATGAACATCACCTCAATGTCGAATAATATTAGCATTTCACAGTTTTCGAGAGCTCATTCTATTCAAACGATTGCTTTATCGTTTACCCAAACGTCTGTAATTTTCAAATTTGGGGCCGAAAATGGTCTCGAACAGGTTCGACTTCCCGTTGACGACTCTGTGGTCGAATTCACTTGAGATTTTCACAATGAATTTGGTTTCTAAATACCACGGTTAACCAGCCAAATATTACATGCTGTTCCATAAAATATTTAAACTTCATTGAAAATGTTTGTTCCTCTATTGAGGATTTGTCTGATATATTTATCAGACAAAACGAAACCCATCGAAATGAAATATGCAAGATGCTCAAAATAAGCTTCATGTTGAATTTTGTGGCTATAGCATGAACAAAACCATAAAAAATTAAATTTGAATATTGAAGAGAAGAATCTTTCAATTTCTATAACAAGATATCCGAGTCGAGTGACATTCATGTTATGAATAAATTAATATACTGAATATTCACGAAAATTTTGAGGCGATCGCATCATCAAAACCATAGAATTCAAATCTTATAATTATTGATTTTCTACATATTTAATTTTTGGAATAATTTCCAGGTCGTGCATACATATACTCAGCATGAATCTCAAGTCCTATGCAAAATTAATAACGTTATTGCTCCACCAATGAACGAGCGCTCGAAAGCATGTGCTGAGGGGGTCGATTCTTGGATAATGTCACTTAGCTCGGAAGTTGGTCGACATCTGCCCATTCGCGAACACTACATTATTCAAGAATCGACCCCCAGGGCTTTTCTTGAATTTTTTATGATATTCCTTACTCATCTGATGAACTCCCTGTGTATAGGTATGGGTCCAGAACATTCAAGTGCACGAATAGAACGATACCTCGATTTGTGTGATGATGATCCCGAAACGGCACCCCCTATCGACGACCCACAGTTCCCCATCAAACAACTCTATGATACAAACGTGATCCTCGCTAACGTCACTACACCAGGAAACCTATTCCATATCTGGAGGCGACAAGTGTACCTCAATTTTCGTAAACCCTGCGTCATTTTCACCCCTAAATTCCTGTTAAGACATCCAGAGGCTCGAAGTAGCTTTGACGAGATGAAAGAGGGTACTTTTTTCCAACCAATTTATCCCGATAAAGATGTGCCATCAGGAGCGAAGAAGTTAATATTCTGTTCTGGTAAAGTGTATTACGAGTTGAAGGAAGAGAGAGCTAAGAGAAATTTGGTGAAAGATATCGCTTTGGTGCGCATAGAACAGGTACTTTAGTGTAGTATTAATTTCCTCAGAATATAGTTAAGACATAAACGGCCCTTCCTACGGAGATACGGCCTCTCAAAATACGCCACTGAAAATATGTTTTCTTGGAATGAATTTTGAACTACTGAATATAATTCAATGCAAATTTCATATGATTAACAGTAGTGAGGACCGCTTAAAATATTACCCTTAAATTTGCTTGTTTAGATCACCAAGGCCGGATCCGTTGGTGAATTTTATTGCTTACTTTTATGTTGGAAAACATGGTCAATTTCTCGAGATAATAAAATTTTGAACTCTTATACTATCAGTAAAAAAATAACCATATTTCAACATTAAAGTTGATTTTTCTCGAATACGGTTAATTTCATCGACAATGAAAAATAGAACCTTTTCTTTTGCTTAATTTTCAACTCTTTATTATACAATGTGTTAAAAAGCATTACAACTGTTTATTATATTGAATTTTCATCGAATTATATTAAATAGTTTAAAATTTAATCCATTTAAATAGATTTCCAGTGGCGTCATTTAGGGGCCGTATCTCCTTAGGAATCTGATTTTCTTAGAGCTCAACTTGGAATTACAGTGAAACCTGGTTAATTGGGATCTCAAGGGACCAAAGTTTCCGTACCATTTAAACAGGTTTTTCATTTATCCAGTTTTCCAATTAGACAGGTTTAAAATAAGAGTGGTCTCATTTACAGAGGCTCCAATAATGTACTGTTATTTCCATTTATATGTAGTGGGGTGGAGATGTGTTAGTAAAAATTAATTGGATGTAGATATTTATTTAATACATAAATACAATATTTATATGCATATACCTACATACATAGCAAAGATATTATTATTTAAAGTAATCTGTTATGTTTGTTTGGATTTGTTTACTGGTTGCTGAAACCTTTTTCTCGATGGCATAAATTTGATCGAAAATGCAAAAATCATCAATATCTATCATTTCGAAGTACTTGTGCAATGTTTCTAGAGCATCCATTGCCTCACGCTTTGAAACCTTGACTGGAGTCTCTTCACAATCTTCTTCTACTTCTTCCTCTGTGTCCAGAGGAGAATACATAGAAATTATGTCAGCATCAGTGAGCTCTTCTGAAATTGTTACATCATTGTCCATCGAAACGAAGTCCTGAAAAGTAGGCTGCTGCTGCTGATCATTTTGGTTGTTCCTGTAGGTGGAAATTATTTTGCACCATTCTGGAAATTCTACACAGATCTCTACCTCCTCTTGTAGGCTCTCAGGTTCAGATTCATTCATCACTTTGAATCCAGCTTTTTTGAAGCAATTACTAATTGTTGTTTTGCTAACAGAAAACCAAGCTTTTCTCGCAAATCTCATGGCCTGAAGGATGTTGATTTCAAGGCTCTTATTGTCTTCTATAGATTTAAGAACATATTGTACAACTTCCTTTCTATAGTTATCCTTAAAGTTATTGATAATACCCTGATCCATAGGCTGCAATTTACTAGTGGCATTGGCGGGTAAGTACAATAGTTTAACATAGTCTAATTTGGGCATATTCGTGTGAGCTGTGCAATTGTCGACAAACATCAGAATCTTTCTTTTTTGAGCCCTCATATCGGCATTCACTTTTTTTAACCAATCTGCGAATAAATCAGATGTCATCGATGCCTTTTTATTGTTTCGACAATTAACAGGTAATGTTTTAATACCTTTGAAGCATCTTGGATTCTTAGATTTTCCAATTAAGAGAAGTGGCAGTTTTTCTGTTCCAGACATATTTGCACTTACAAGTACAGTGAGTCGTTCTTTACTTAATTTACCACCAAGACAAGGCTGAACTTTGAAAGTAAAAGTTTTATCTGGTAGGCACTTGTAGAATAAGGCTGCGTCATCGGCGTTGAATATATCATCGGGAGAATAATCGTGCAATAAAACTGAAAGGTTTTGTATCCACTCATTACATTCGTTGTTGTTAACAGAATTGCTCTCGCACAAATATTCCTGAATACTATATCGTTTCTTTTCTTAAAGCCCTCTAACCATCCATTACTGCCAGAAAAATTAACAATATGGAGCTTACTTGCAAATTCTTGAGCTTTCTGTTTGATCATCGGTCCGCTCATTGGAATGCTATTATTCCGTGCCTGCTTCATCCACGTCGAGAGACATTGTTCGAGTTCTGGATACTCTGGTTGTCGAATCCGTTTTACTTTTTCTTTTCCGTCAATACACTGAGCCCGAATTTTCTCGTTGTTTTGAATTATTCTACACAGAGTTGACTTCGGTATCTTATACTCCGTACAGAGTTCATCGCGCGACTTTTCACAATCATAATCTGATAAGAGCTTCAATTTTTCAGATGCCGATAATGTGCTATATTTCCTTTTAGACATTTTGTACGCTTTCACTTCCTTATCTTGATTCCAAACCTTAAATAATACTGAAGAACAAACCACCTGCGAAAGAAATTTAAATGTTTGCAGACGAACGTGTCGATTTCTGCTGCTCTGATAAAATGTCTCATTTATACAGGGGATGGCGCTGCAATGTCCCAATTATAGAGGTAAATGTCGAAAAAATCCTAGAAATCAAATCTCTTTTAACCAGGTTCGAAAAGTTTCATTAATAGAGGTAATTCGAAGAGAAAGTGCCGGGACCTCATTTGAACTCTCAATAATACAGGTTTCCCATTTATCCAGGTTCCACTGATATATTTTTAGTACAGAGGCCAGATTTATTTTATCATCACCATTTATGCAGGGTGTCTTCGAAACAGTGGATAAACTTGAACTATAGATGGACATTATCGTGGTCTTCCTCATCCCAAATTTCGACCTTAGCATTTCAAGGCTTCCAAAACTGCATTATTGCAATCGGACAACTGGATTCAGTCAGTTATGTAACACGTGAATCTCTCGAATGTACAACTGTTCAACTGGACGAAAAATTCTGTATCTGAGGCCGTCTATATTGTATGTTTCCGATGTGGATTTTCAACCCTGTATATTCTTGGCCAAACAAGTTTTGCGCGCCTTTTCCTGGGAAAATAGAGTACTATGAGCATATTGCTCAAGCGTCATTAATTTGCGAATTTTAGGCCGAAAGTGGTCTGAACCAACTCGGAGTGAGTCTAAGTCTAGGAGGACTCTATCCTCCTAGGAGTGAGTGCTTTGCAATTTTGAGATGTGGTTTGGTACCCGATTGCCGTAGTTGAATTCGCTACTGGAAAACTCGGTGCTGTTGTTCCGTAGTTACTGACACTTTTTTACAATTGGTTATGATAACCAATGGACTTCGGGCAGATTATTCAATCGGAAAGAGTTATTGAGAAATTTCTTTACATAAAGTTCTGCATAAACCTTACAAGGGAAATTGAGATATGCCTTCATTGTTCCTCTTAGGGAGAAAAACTAATTAATTGAAATCATAATGTGAGGTTTATTTTTTCATGAAAGGATAAAAAGGTATGGGTGGAAAAAAAGCTGTTCGTAGTTGAAAGTGCAACTAATATTTAAAACCCAAATATTCCACAGACATTTCAGAATAGATTGTTGTTTCATTTCAGAGGTAGACTTTCCCATAGACGTCTCGGGGCTAACTCTTTCAACTTCACCATTTTAATATCGTGAGGGTTTTTGATTGATAGCACATCTAAAATTTTGTGATTTGGCTGAATGGGAATCCAAGTATTATTTCCGATTTTAGGTATTCTGCAAATTAAATATTTTGAATTTCAAAGCAAATAACAAACTGAATCACATCTGCAGTTAAATATCAATAATATCAGTTCTATACATGGTTGAGTATATAGCAGGTATGGAAACAAGTGAATATGCATCTGATAACGGTATTTTGTGGGATAAGGACAAATTTCAAATAATCTCAAAATATTTTGAGATACGTTCTACAAACTCTCGTCTGTTCCATCAGGCCCATATAAATTGGAGATTCAGATGTATATTCAAATACGACGTTATCAAACATATATTTCACGTCTAACCATATTCGATTGCTCAAAAAATTGGAAAGTTTTGTTAAAAATTCTTCCGGAAAATTCTGAAACATCCAAACTAGATCACAGGAAAATATAATTATGTTTAGATAATTTTCCAAATCGATGGTTTGGTCTCAGGGGCTTTATAGCCGGATTTTAGTCCGGCAGAAATCCGGAGAACAACCAGGACACTCTATAAAGCCTCTGAGGCCAAACCATCGATTTGGAACATTATCTGAATGTTTTTACACGGTTATGTAAAAAATTCAATAGGAATTGATCAACGGGCGTATACAATTTTCTAACACTAAGCTCAGTATGTACGAATTCGAAATCCCCTCATGCTATCTTTGCGTGAACTGATCCACACTTTTTCAGCCACGGTTTTTGACGTGGATACTGTCGATATGGGATAGAGGACAATTATGCGTTATTTAGTCACAGTGTTGTCAAATGTATTTTGTGGATGATAATGAGATAAATAGCAACTATAGCAACACAAGACACAACACATGGGCACATAAATGGAGGTGAGTTCCAAATAAACATTTTTTTGCATAGTATTTCGAACACCCATATTAAATCAAAAAGGACATTTTTATGGGTGCCTGTCAAAGTATAAGAAAAAGATCAAAAACCGTAGCTGGTCAATTTTTAATTTTTTTCTTATACTTCGACAAAAAAAAATGTCTCATTAGATTTGATATGTGTGGTCAAAATACTATAAAAAAAATTTGTTATTAACGCTGCATCTGTCACGATTACTCCCATACACATTACCCGCTATAACGATGTCTGGACAGTTTTAAATTTTTTTCTTATACTTTGACGGGCACCCATAAAAATATCCTATTTAATTTGATATCGGTGTTCGAAATACTATGTAAAAAAAATGTTTTTTGGGAACGAACCATCATTCATGTTTTTGAAACATAGATAAATTGAAAATAGTAATCATCGAAATGAATACAATCTTCAATTCCTAGGCTCACAGAACCTCCTCCATGCGGACTGGGATGATTTATTCAAGATGTTGTCAATGAAGGAAGAGACAAACCGGTTTCGGCCTTATTAGGCCTTGTCAGTGTCCCATATTCCTCGGAGACAACATCTTAAAATCACCATTCATGTGCCCATGTGTTATCTCATGTGTTAGTTCCTATTTACCTCATTATCTTCCAAGAGATACATTTGTCAAGACTGTGACTAAATCACGCATGATTGTCCTCTATCCCAATATCGACAGTACCCACGTCAAAAACCGTGGCTGGAAAAGTGTGGATAAGTTCACGAGCATGGGTCTTTGTTGTTAGGCCGGTTTTCAAATCTGAAGACCAGACTTGTTTTCACAACTACATATTAACCAAAAACTGTCATGGATTCCATGTCCACTTCAGAAAATTGGGGTAGCATTTTGTCAGCAGATCATGGAGTTTATTCATATAAATGAACGACATATTTTCAAAAGCTCGACGTTATTCGAAATGTACTTCGATCAAAACTGCTTCATAAAATACTAGATGCTTTCGAAGATGGACAGTCTGCTTTGGGTTTGTTTCTGGACTTGTCTAAGGCATATGATTGTATAAAAGTCGAAAAGCTCGTCAAATAATTGGAAGATTATGGAATAAGGAGCCCAGAGTCAGAATGGGTTAGTCATGGTTAAAAGACGAACCACAATTAAAAAAAGTCAATAATAAGGTATCAAGATCAGAACTTCTTGAAGTTTCGCTTGGATAGCAGATGGCAGCAATGCAGAATTTGTCTTTACTGGTTTTCAACACTCAAAATGAAGAATTTTTAAGACATCTGGAATCAGTTTGGATATAAATAGAGCCTCCGACAGTGTGTGGCACAAAGGATATACCTTCTAGGCCAATTCTAGAATATGCACATGCAATTTTATTTAACTGTAAAAACCCATCAATCCAGAATATGGAAACAGCTGAAAGAATTGCATTGAGAAGCACATGAAATCCATCTAACGAATTGTTATATGGAAAAACTGAGATGAAACCAATTTCAGACAGGCTCCAATACTTAAATTCCAGATTTTATGACCGGCTGAAGGAAAGGTAGGATATCCACGAACTCTACCACAAAGATCCCATCATTAATACGGCAAGAAAGTTTCCTAGAACTAGAATTATTCGGAAACTAAGGCAGACACATGGAAATTTTTTATTTAATCAAGAACACTCTTTATGAATATTATATTTATTTTTTGTAAAATATTGATGTACCAGGTGTCCTTAATTCGTTGTCTAATGAGGGGATCTCAGAAACCCGATGAACTAGAACAAAGTGAATCAGTGGCGCAGCCAGGATTTTATTTTGGGGGGGGGCTGAACTGAAAAATTTTTGATGATACAGTGAATAACGAAAGTTGCAAAAAATAAAGAAGAAAGAAATAAGGAAGAAATTAATCTTTGGGGGGGGGCTGCAGCCCCAAAGCCCCCCCCCTGGCTGCGCCAGTGAAGTGAATGGCACATTTTCGGGCTCGGTTTTTGAGAAAATTCATTTGGTGAAAACCGCAAACTTCTAAGTCGAATCGTTTTTTCCGTTCTCATAACTTATTTATTACTGAAGTTAAAAGCATGAAACTAAAACATTATACAGGCAATCAATTTTTCTTTATTATATTGTGTTCTAGCTTATCGGGTACAAATACTGAGCTGGCCCTTGTCTGACAAAAAACAACAGTTCTCTCTCTCTATACGTTTCAAGGAAAATACTCTCGAATAAACTTACCCTGATTTCGCAAAATGTACAATGAATTCAGTGAATAGACGCATCATCCTCTCATCCTCTGGTTTAAGTCTCTCGGGGTTAGTCCTAGATTTGAAAAGTAGTTTGTTATCAACACCGTGGGAGGCAGCTGAAAATATGAACCAGTTATTGGATTTGTTGAAGGGATTGAAAAAATGAAGCAATAAACTTTATCTACGGTACATATTGGGAAATCATTATGAATATTTGAAAGATACATTTTATTTATTTTATATGGGGGGTGTTTTTGGGTGACTGTATTTTTGAAAGATATGCAAGGATTATATAACTTCCCTTAAAACCGCTACAGTAAGCTCTTCACAATGCTTGCGTTCACTAATATGTCTACAATTGGTCTTACACTGAGTATTGAAATGTATAAATCACCAAGTGGATGGTGAGTTGTCTATTCCTCGTGGAAGGGGTGCAGCGATAACATTATCCAGTAGGAGGTGAATTTTCATCATTGCAAAAATTAAGAATATTTATTTATCCTTTTATTTAGAATATGATACTCCAAGATGGCGTTCTTACAGATATCTGTTCGAATAAATTTGGTTAAAAAACTGGTACTCCAATGGTATTTTTCAAATGAAAAGTATTTTCGCAATACTTCCCTATGTAGGTACCTTTCTTGAAAGTTAACGAAATAGTTTTTCCCTACATCTATACAGGGTGTCCGGCGAATAACTGTACATACTCTTACCAGAGATAGAGTTGCACTAGCTGACTACTGATTAACTATAAAAAATTAATTCTGGGTTTCCCTAGAAAACTACAGGGTGTTTTTCCAACTTCATGGAAATACTTAGACCATCATAATATCCAAACTTATTGACGGATATTATTGAAACTGGGGAGTTATTGGCACATGCTGAGGTCGAATCAGAAATACATCACTTATTTCATTATTCCAGGGCCGGACTCATTAATCTTCATTTAAAGTGTTCAGGGTAAAAAAAACACTTTGTATTCGAATTACGAATAATTAATTCACTTTTTAGAAAGAAGCTATATATGCTTCAATTTGTGGTATCGCTTAAAGTTGTCACATCAACAATTATTTTTTTATGAATTTTTGAATTTGGAAAAAGTTCGAAAAATTTAATTTATTTACCTGAACAGGACTCAGTCACCTTGTGGAGGTCGAAAAGAAATAATAAATATTCTTTAAAAAGTCACTGAAGTGAGAAAAACTATAATAATTTGTTGATATACTGGGTGGCCACCCTAGACGTGGATCTCATTGGGATGAAGTGAATGAAGGTATATTGCGAAAAAAAAAATATTATCGACATGTATAGGGTATACATAAAAATATTTCAAAATTATTCGTATGTATACCGAGTGTTCATTGAAGAAGTGTCACTTTGATCTATCTTTGTTGTCGAACACCCGGTATACATACGAATAATTTTGAAATTTGCTTATGTATACCCTCTACATGTCGCCAATAATTTTTTTTTGCAATATACCGTTATTCACTTCATCGCAATGAGATCCGCGTCTAGGGTGGCCACCCAGTATATCAACAAATTATTATAGTCTTTCTCACTTTCAGTGACTTTTTAAAGAAAATTTTTTATTTTTTTTAGACCTCCACAAGGTGACTAAGTCCTGTTCAGGTAAATAAATTCAATTTTCGAACTTTTTCCAAATTCAAAAATTCATAAAAAATAATTGTTGATGTGACAACTTTAAGCGATACCACAAATTGAAGCATATATATATTCTTTTGAAATCAAGAGCTAACATAATACAATACATAAAACAAAAATAAAAAATCCCTAACTGAGGTTGGTGCAAAACGGGGTACCATACTATTTTTTCGTATGATACCAGAGCTCAGGGAAAAACCCCAGTAGAAAAAACCCTGTCTCGCCGTTTCAACAAAAATTACACTTAAAAACTATTAGAATATTGAAGGATTCCTTCTTCATTCAGACCGAACGATAACCCTCTCCAGGATGCCTTCGGAATTCTGAAACGAGAAAATCAAAGCAGTAAAAAGGAACAGAAAAATAAAATGATTGAAACTCTATTAAATCGATTTAAAATTAATAACCCAATTCAAAAACGATTCGGTAATTTCATGTATGGCTCTCAAGCCATCCTGAAATTATATATGGAACAGTTATTTATCAGGTGTTCAATTGTCTCCTCTGCTTCTCCGCATTCGCAACTAGGACTCTCAACTGAATTCCATCTGAAAAGCATACTATTGCAACGTCCATGACCTGTTCTTATACGATTGAGAACAGTCCATATTTTCCTTGGAAGATCAAATCCAGGAACTTTATTCGAGGGATCAGTTATTAAATCTTTGTTCTGTATATTACATAAATTCCACTCGGATTGCCAAATTGATTTATCACTTTCATTTGAGTTCAGAAAAGAATTTGACCAAAAAGGTTACGGGATTTTAATCGAGGAATCTTATTGTCTGGAATATATGAGAGTATTTGATATGAATTTGTCGAAAAATTAAATTTGTTCCAAATTTTCGAAGTAATGACCTGCCTGCGGATATGTGGAGGAGAAATGTTTGAAAGAACTGGTAACCATGGAGTTGGTGTTGATTTTATGGTTCCAGTTACTATTCTCATGGAAAAATTTAATTGTGCATCGATCTTATGTACATGTGCACTGTTGAGCCAAACGGGGCAACAATATTCAGCAGTAGAGTACACTAAGGCTAGAGCTGCAGTACGAAGAGTTGTTGGGTCCGCACCCCATGAAGTACCAGCAAGTTTTTGAATTATATTATTTCTTGTTTTTAGCTTCATTCGTAAATCATCCAAATGAGCTTTGAAATTAAGAGAAGAATCTAGTTTTACGCCTAGATATTTAGGATTGAAATTATGTTTGAGAAAAGAATTATCAAAAAGTACGTTCAATTTTCTATATTTCTGATGATTATCCAAATGGAAACACGAGACTTCGGTTTTGTTAGCATTTGGACATAAACGCCAGTCGAAGAAATAATTTTTTAGAATTTCTAAATCTGCAGAAAGATTATTCTCTATGGTTTTGAAATCCGAATGATGGAAAGCCAAAGCAATATCATCGGCGTATATGAATTTTTCAGATGAAGTTGTAGGGATATCACACAAATATAAATTAAAAAGAAGAGGTGATAAGACTGACCCCTGTGGAAGACCGTTATTCAATGTTCTGAAATTACTACTATTCCCGTCGACAAAAACACGAAACCTTCTGTCTGACAGCATATTTTCTATCAATTTGACCATTTTTCCACATTTCAGATGACTGGTAAAGTTTAAAAATCAAACCATCTTTCCAAACAGTATCATATGCTGCAGATAAATCCACAAAAGCTGTACCTGTTTTCAATTTATTATTAAAACCCAATTCAATAAAGGTGGTAAGACTAAGAACCTGATCGCAGCAATTTCTATTTTTTCTGAAACCCCCTTGGCAATTTTGTAGAGAATTATCCAACTTCGTTTCAATTCTTAAAAGGATCAGTCGTTCTAAAATTTTGAAGGGAACACTCAATAAACTAATTGGTCGATAGCTACTAGGATCGGAGGGATTCTTTCCTTTTTTTAAAATTGCTATGACTTTCGATTTACGAAATTCGGTCGGAAAATTACCAGTATTCAAAATATTATTATAAAATGAAAGTAACCAGGATAAGGCTCGTTTGCCCTAGTGTTTGATGAATTCTGGATAGATTCCATCGAAACCCGCTGCTTTCCTGGATTTTGTGCATTTAATCGCTGATTTTAATTCATCGATGTTGAACGGGCTAGAAATTTCGTCTAATTCCTTGTTTAATTTTCTGAATTTATGCAACTTGTGTTTCATATCTTTGATTTTTGATTTTGATAATTCGACCGAATTAGAAACGTTAACGAGACGACGAGCAACAATTTAGGATCAATTTTTGGAGCTGACGTTGTGATTGTGCAGCTTCGCCTAATTTTCTCAAAACATCCCATGAACTTCTACTAGAATGTGTAAAATCATGTTAGTGACTATGCTATTCCATTTCTCTTTTCGACTGGCTATTAATTGAATTCATCAGTTTATCACAACTTTCTTGATTGGGTGAATTTTGATATTCTTCGTATAAATTTTGGGTTTCTTGTGACCAGCAAGGTGCATAGTTTTCACGAAAACCTCTAGGGATAAACTTTTTCGCAGCAGCCTTAATTACACCTACGAATCTAGAGTAATTATCATGGGAAGGTGGAATCCATCTTATATCACTATCAATTTTATTCGTAAATTTGAGCCAATTAGCTTTTTTAAAATTCCATCTGGGTTTATTTAAGCATGAAACGAAATCAATTGGATTACCTAATGTCAATAACATAGGCCTATGTTGGCTTCGTGGAAAATCCCCCATAATTTTACGCTTTATTGGGATAGGTTTATAAGAAGTATCACGGGAAACGAAACACAGATCAGGATTATAGCCTCTATTCCACCTCGAAGAATGAAAAGAAGGTTTGTCTTTCGCGTCAAAAATTAAATAGTAATCCTGGTCTTCCATCCAATCTGTAAGAGCTATACCGTTTCTATCATTATTATCATACCCCCACATGACATGATGCGAATTAAAATCTCCGCAGTAAATGGATGGGTGGAAAACATTGATGTTGAAATTTCTGGGCCAAATATCTTTGGAGGTTTATAGATATTAATGACAGAAATGTCACAAAATTGAAAGCAATGAAAAAAACACCTTCAATATTACCCTTCTGGATGAGCTGGACAACATACTAATGATTTTCTTACATAACATGCAAGTCCATAAATTTTACTTAGTAAAAAATCAATCAAAACATAACCTTTTAGAGATCCCCTCGCACGAAGATTTTCTTCAGTTTCCGTATGTGTTTCCTGGAGAAGCACCACCTCGACACCATGCTCTTCGGCTAATTTTGAAACATAATCGCTTTTGTCCTTCGAAATTCCTTCAATATTCAAACAAAAATATTCAATTGACTGCTCTTTGGCCAGGAGGGTGTTTTCAACCATGTTTGGCCTTCCAAGCGATAATATTTCGGACCTTCTGTTCTTCGAAGACCGCCACAGGACCCTACTGAAGGGTAATCATCTCCCATAGATAGACTTAATATGTTTTATTTCAGTTTTTGTAGTAAAATTCTCGGAGTGAAAAATTTGTTGACTGATTTAGTTATGTCATAATGACATAATTTAGCTTCTTTCTTAAAAGTGAGTCAATTATTCGTAATTCAAAATACAAAGTGTTTTTTTTCACCCTGAACACTTTAAATGAAGATTAATGAGTCCGGCCCTGGAATATTGAAATAATTGATGTATTTCTGATTCGACCTCAGCATGTGCCAATAACCCCCCAAGTTTCAATAATATCCGTCAATAAGTTTGGATTTTATGATGTCTAAGTATTTTCATGAAGTTGGAAAAAACACCCTGTAGTTTTCTAGGGAAACCCAGAAATTAATTTTTTAAGTCAATCAGTAGTCAGCTAGTGCAACTCTATCTCTGGTAAGAGTATGTACAGTTATTCCCCGGACATCTATATAACAAGTTCATAATACTTTTTTCGAGTAATTCTCAATTCTATCATCAAGATCTTATGAGGAAAACAGGTGCAGCAATTTATGACCATGTATATTTCGGGTGTGCTGAATTTGAACACCTTTTCGCGAAAACTGAGAGCCATCTCCATGGTTTTGAAAAAAAACATTGAATATTTAGAGTCAATTAGTTTTTCCAAAATTAATCATTTTCGATAACGAAGCAGAAAATTTCAAAACAGTTGAAAAATCGCCATAAATATTCGGACCACCATGCTTCACTCGACGAAATCCGCTGCAAATGACGTCTAGTAGGTATATCTCCTTCGAAGGACCGCGTCGAATTAACAAACACCCTGTCTAAGTGAATTGATGGCAATAAACTTACCAGGAGGTCCACCGTATTCTAGTCTATCTTCGGAAACGTATTCATAAAGGTAATAGTAAACAGGAGATTTAGTAGCCTTGGCTTGAAGGCGAATAGCCTCATCTGCAGCAACCAGAAAATGACGATCTGTCATAAGCTGAAAGGAAATTTCATTGAAAAAATATAGTGCTATATAATGTTTCAGTATTACCCGGTTCAACTTTTCCAAACCATTCTCTTCAGTTAGGATGCCGTTTTCCAAGTAATGTTTTTTGAGTACGTTTGAAACAAAATTTATTTTATCTCCATCCACATATTCCTCCAAATCTAGCCAGGTTTTACTCCACTCCGTGAAATCGTTATAAATGGCAAATATTTCTGATCGGTTTTTGTAGACCGCTGGGAAAAATAATCATGTATCAACGGAATATACAGGGTCTTTCACGAGGAACCTCACCCATATTTATACGGAAAACTACTGAACGTATTTTCATGAAATTCAGCACTTATAAGTATTTCACGATGCTGATGAAATCTGAAATATTTTCAAGGCATGAGCACCTCCGGTTTTTCCGGAAATGACGTCAACTTCCGCTTTCAAATTAGAACACCATTTTTTATTGCAGAAATAGATTCCTTAGAAAATTTCAAGTTATTTTGATGAAACATTTTTCAGTTTTGGTTGGAAAATTCTCTCTGAGCGGGAATATTCGAAAAAAAATCGAAAATAGAGCCCCGCTGAAACAAGAATAACGTCGAGGTTTTTGGATGGAAAATTTTCATTTTTGGGATTTTTCAAGATGTAAGATTGATGTATCCACTTTAAGAATCGAAATCGCGATTCATGATACAGGAGGTGAAAAAATCGCTTTCAAAGTTAGGGATGACAAAATCGTGAAAAATCAATTTTTTCAAATAAGAACCCCATTTTTTTTATGGCAGATATTGAATTTACGTTAAAAAATAATGTGAGTGTATGCATCACACCCTCGCCCTAAACTAGATATTTTCTGAGTTAATCACAAAAACTGTTTTTCGTCTTGAATTTTCAGCTATTTCTTTTCCCTTCACGCCAAAAAGATGAAATTTTCAGGAACTGTTACTTAAACCATGTTTTAGATTTATTTACCCTAATATGCAAGAGAAAAAAGTTACAGGTTGTTCCTAAATAGATGGCGAATTTTGATTCGAATTTGTATCGGAAACCTCTTTATTTCAACTAATCGGCCATCGGTTTTCTCTCCAGGGATAAATAAATAATTCCTTATGAGCCATATGCAAAAACTTACCATGTTTTACATTCTTTTTTTTAATGATAGATATCATTAATTACATCTGCCAAACTCCTCTTTATTCAGTAGCATTTTGTGTTTACTATTAATTTGGTGATAATTCGTATGAAGTTATAAAATCGATCACTATGGCTAATTTTACCAATGAAGATTATTTAAATCTCATTCTACTTCATGGAGAATGTAATAAAATTGTAGATAGAACGATTCGACTATTCATTGAGAGATTTCCTGACCGACCCAGACCAACGAGAGATAACATTAACAGAACCATGACAAACTTGAGAAATGTCGGATCTTTCGTTAAGAAAACTATACACAGAGAAAAAAGTAGAAGATGTAGAGGATGAGAACAACGAAATAACAGTTCTTGCATATTTTCGTGTGAATCCTCAAAATTCTCTCAAAGATGCCGAGATTGTGAGAGAGATTATCTCAATCGAGTGTTTGGAGAATATTAAAAAAACTTAAAATGCACCCATATAAATTCAATAGGGTACAGCATTTGAAGAAAACTGATTTCGTCAGGAAAACAGAGTTTTGCGAAGCTATGATGATTCGATTTCAAGAGAATGAAAACTTTTTGGACTGTATAATTTGGACAGATGAATCTAAATTCATAAAGAATGTTTCTTTCAATAGGCAAAACAGCCATTATTGGGATGAAGAGAACAACCACCACTTCAGACAATGGAACTTTCAAGAGACCTGGAGTTTCAATGTTTTTTGCGCCATCAAAAATAATGCAATTCTCGATGTTCACATTTATGATGGGACTTTAACTGGTAAGATAGAACACTACACATGTTTGCATTATTTAAAGAATGTTCTCCCTTAGGAGATAGATATTCTGACATATTGACTCAAATAATTGAGCCGCTAGTACAGAACCATAATGACTTATGGTATCAACAAGATGGCGCGCCTCCACACAATTCACTCGATTATTTGTCAATCACTCAATTATGCGTCACTCAATTATGTGTCAAATATCCTCTACAGGCTATTTGAAGATCGATGGTTGGCGAACAATGGTCCACATCTTTGGCCACCACGTTCTCCCGATTTAACTCCTTTAGACTATTATGTTTGGGGTAGGATAAAAAAATATTGTCTACTCAACTCCCCTGAGTGATAAAGAGGACTGCATAGAACGAGTCAGAAATGCGTTCAGGTTTGTTTAGATTTTTAGATTCATAGTTTTGAAACTCAATTCCTCCCGATGAAATAAGAAGAGCAACGCACGAAGCATTCCTGAGACGTATAAATAAATGTCTAGAAATTAACGGTCTAAACTTTGAGCATCTTCTCTAGTTATAACTGCGAGAGTTTGCCATGGTTCTCCTAATAGTAACTTGAAGTCGGTTTCAAGAAGGGGTGAAAAATCTACAGCATGGTTCAAATAAATGTTCCTGAAAATTTCATCTTTTTGGCGTGAAGGGAAAAGAAATAGCTGAAAATTCAAGACGAAAAACAGTTTTTTGTGAATAACTCAGAAAATATCCATTTTAGGGCAAGGGTGTGATGCATACACTCACATTATTTTTTAACGTAGATTCAATATCGCCCATAAAAAAATGGGGTTCTAATTTGAAAAAATTGATTTTTCACGATTTTGTCATCCCTAACTTTGAAAGCGATTTTTTCATCCCCCGTATCATGAATCGCGATTTCGATTTTTAAAGTGGATACATCAATCTTACATCTTCAAAAATCTCAAAAATGAAAATTTTCCATCCAAAAACCTCGAAGTTATGCTTGTTTCAGCGGGGCTCTATTTTCGATTTTTTTTCGAATTTTCCCGCTCAGAGAGAATTTTCTAACCAAAACTGAAAAATGTTACATCAAAATAACTTGAAATTTTCTAAGGAATCTATTTCTGCAATAAAAAAATGGTGTTCTAATTTGAAAAACGGAAGTTGACGTCATTTCCGGAAAAACCGGAGGTGCTCATGCCTTGAAAATATTTTAGATTTCATCAGCATCGTGAAATACTTATAAGTGCTGAATTTCATGAAAATACGTTCAGTAGTTTTCCGTATAAATATGGGTGAGGTTCCTCGTGAAAGACCCTGTATACACTATTTAAGTTTATAAACGAAAGCTCATCATATGCGAAATTATTCGAGATTCAATTTATTCGTAAAGAGAACTGAATTAAAAGCAACTCAATACTACTTATATGTATATGCAAACGTTGTTATTTTTGGGCGCTCGTTCTACGAGTGCTGTATAGTTTTGTCCAAAAGTCTGTAATTTTCTAATTTTGGGGCGCAAATGGTATCAAACGATAGGGTTCGACTGCCTGATGACGAATCCGTCGTCAAATTGAATTCTGTCCGTGGGGCGGTCCGGCCGGCCCCGAGCGCGATAACTTTCGAACGGATTGTCTTAGAGACTTGAGATTTTCGGGGCGAGTTCGGATCCCAAATTTAAGTAAAGTTCGTTAAACTGCCAAATCGTAGGAGTGTTCCATAAAATATGGCCATCAAAATTTTTGTTTCACAATATCATAGACAAAATGAAACTATAAATTTTTGCGGCCACATGTAAGATGTTCATAATGAGCCTCATGCAAAATTTTGTGGCCATAGTGTTAACAAAACAATAGAAAATTGTCAATTAGAATATAGAAAAGAAAAATCTTCATATTTTCATGACAAGATAATAACACAGGCAAACAAAATGAAAAAAAAAATTTGGTGCCAGAAATCTAACATCTGATTTTAGATGTTTTTAATATGCCAAAATGCCACCAGATTTTTTCTATCAGCTCCAGTTTTTGAGATACACGTTACAGGTTAAATGATATATTTTTTTCTGATAAAGGACAACAAATAAAGAGATAAATATGTACTTGATCGTCAAAATAGAAATTTCCCAGAATCTTATTCGCCAAATGGATACCTGGAATTGTACCTGACCCAATGTTCCTATACTAGGAATTACTCAATACAATGCTCTTAATTACTTTTATACCTGTAATTGCCTATGACCCGATCCTTCTATATACCTGCTTGGCTGTACTTGATTTTGTATATTACTGAGTTTTTTTTATTGACAGTTCAAAACGTAGTTTAAAATGTGTTCTTTTACATAACGGTAAAATATGGCTCAATTCCTATTGGTCATTCTACTACCATGAAGGAAGAACATGAAACAATAGCATTAGTTTTGAGAAAAATTAAATACGAAGAACATCAGTGGTCAATTTGTGTTGATTTAAAAATGATTAACTTCCTCCTTGGACAGCAGAGTGGTTATACAAAATATCCTTGTTTTTTGTGCCTTTGGGACAGTAGAGCTAAAAATGAGCACTGGGTTAACAAGAGATGTCATGATTCAAGGAATACAAAACGTGATCAACGAACCTTTGGTTTCAAGAGAAAAAATCTTACTTTCGCCCTTGCATATCAAACTAGGCCTAATGAAGCAATTTGTGAAGGCCTTAAATCGAGATGGAATTTGTTTTGGGTATTTGTCACGTAAATTTCCTGGCATTAGCACGGAAAAACTTAAAGCTGGTATATTTGATGGTCCACAAATAAGGCAACTTGTTAAAGATCTACAATTCACCACATCAATGAACGAGACTGAATTTAACGCTTGGAGTTCATTTGTTCAAGTAGTACGAAATTTTCTTGGCAATCATAAAGCAGAGAATTACGAAGAATTAGTGGAAACTATGCTTTCAAATTTCAATATTCTCGGCTGTAACATGAGTATAAAAGTTCACTACCCCCACAGCCACCTAGATCGTTTTCCAGAAAACTTAGGTGATTGTAGTGAAGAACAGGGGGAAAGATTCCACCAGGATATTAAAACCATTGTTTAAACAATGTTAAAAATATGGAAGATCGTTATCAAGGACGATAGGATAGCCACATGATGGCGGACTACTGCTGGAGCCTTCAGCAAGACTGCCCTAGTAAATTCCATTCTAGAAAATCGTATAAAAGAAAATTTTTATGTGATAAGTGTTTAATGTAAATATGTAAATTAAGTTTTTGCAATAAATACTTAAATCCATGTGTCTTTGTTTTTTTTAACTGTCAATAGTAATATTATATATTATAACAGTTATAACGTAAATTATATACACAATTTTTTAAAAAATCTCAAAAACTAGATCTGATAGCCAAAATCTGAGAACTTTTTTACATTCTGCATCCAAAAATTAGCCAGGAACAGTTAAAAAATCTCAGGCACCAAAATGTGTGTTGGCCTGTGTAATCGATTCGTGTGATATTCATTTTGTGAATGAAGATTGATATATCGGGTCCGGCTATTGAACTGTTCGTCTCTAAAAATCCAAAATATTTGTTAATTTCCAATATATCCTTATCAATTAAACTGAAAACGAAAAAGACACAATTCGAAAGATTTTCCAAGTTTGTCTGAAGGAGTCTGATATAGACACCGAAACGTTACGTTATCCTTTTCATTAATTTACTTTTTGTAGTTTTACTCTTAGGCAACAATTTTTTCAAAACCAATCCACTCCTGACAAATTAGTACCTACAAGAATTTACGCAGGGGCATTTCATCTTAATTAAAAATTTTTCACTTGATTTTGTTTCAAAGACTAAAAAAGTTTTCTAGAAATGAAATTCTTTCTTCCATATCTCAGTCCTCTGCTGTGCGAACTTCACGAAATTTGGGATTCTTAGTCACTTCTAATCTGCTACTGTTATATTTTCCTTCCGGAAGCCTTTCGGAGACCCTTATCTGAGTGTCCATTCCGTTAGCAATCCATCGTCAGACTTCTTTGTCTATTGCATTTTTTTTTATCAAAGAAAAACATGCGATCAGCGAGTGAAAGACTACACCTTTTCCAATTGTAATTCAGAAAACGTAAAATGTAATTCAGAATAGCAAATTGAATTTCAGAAGATGGAAATTGTAATTCAGAATAGTAAATTGATATTCAGAAATAGTGATTTGAATTTCAGAATAGTGATATGTAATTCAGAAAGCGTAATTTGAATTTCAGAATAGTGATATGTAATTCAGAAAGGGTAATTTGAATTTCAGAAAATATAAATTATAATTCAGAATTGGTGATTTGAAATTCAGAAATGGGAAATTGTGTACTCGATGTATAATGTACTCGAGATATAATGAACACGAATATGTACCTATTTATATCTATGTTATATAGTACATATATCTATACATTTTCTGAAATTCAATTTATAACTTCTGAATTACAATTTTCCTTTTCTGAAATTGAATTTGCCATTTCTGAATTTCAATTCACTATTCTGAATTACAACTTTGTTTTTCTGAAATACAACTTCCTAATCTGAATTTCAATTTCGCTTTTCTGAAATTGAATTAACTATTCTGAAATTCAATTTCTGTTTTCTGAATTACATATTCCTATTCTGAAATACATGTTCCCTTTTCTGAAATTGAACTTTGATTTTCTGAATTACAACTGTAAAAGGTGTAGTAGCGCATAGATTTCAGAGTAATTATCGAACATTGCAATTCTTTATCAACGAAATCATCACTTTACTCGTTATCAAATACTTATCATCAAATTATTTGATGAAATTATCATCAATGATGATTTTTTCGGAAAAATTCGAAAATCTATTCAAAGTGTGAAAATAGAATGAAAAACTGGTTGTTTAAGGAATTCAACGCGATAACCAAACATTGTTATGTCCGCCCTTGATCTATAAAATTTAAATTTCGCCATATTCCATTAATCCACTCAAAAATTCTGATCATTGTTTCTGCTCGTTTCGGGAAAATGGAAAGATATACCGCGAAAGAAAGAGTTCACAAACATTTCATTTACGGAGCGGCCCGTGGAAATACATTCTTGGCTAGTCGATTATAAGCTGAAAGATATCCCTAACGAAGACTCCTTCATCACAAAATGTTTTCCCGTATCCACCCCCGGCTAATGGAAACAGGGTCAGATACTGTGAAGGGGCCAAATGCAGATAGAAATTCTTCACTAACGATGCAAAAAAAAGAGAATATCTTGAATCTATTTGAAGAAAATTCGAAAATAAGCATTAGACGCGCATCACGACAGCTCCGAAATTCGAAAACACTAGTGCATGGGTTCATCTACCGACAGTTGTTGAAGCCTCAGAGGAAGAAGTAAGTTTACTTCTTCCTCTGAGGTTGAAGCCCTTACATTTCCAAACAGTTCAGGAGCTCAAACCTGAAAACTTTTCAAGAAGAAGAAGTTTATGTGAATGGGACCAGAATGCAGATTTTTAAAGTTTTTTTTCACCGATGAGGCGTCGAAGGATGGAATAATAAATTTACATAATCTCCATTACTGGACTATGGAAAATCTACATATGAAGAGACAAACCCATTCTCTAAAAACATTTTCGGTTAATTGTTGGGAAGGAATTGTTGGAGATTGTCTAATTGGCCTCCATTTTTTGCCAAAACGTTTGAAGGCTGTTACTTATCTCAAGATGTTGGGAGAACAATTACCAATTCTCATGGAAGATGTTCCTCTTGGGATTAGACAGAATTTGTGGTTCTTTCACGATGGCGCTCTACCACATCGGGCACAGTAACTGAGTGATCGATCGAAGATTTCCCAGGACGTTGGATCGGCAACAATTCCCTTCATAAGATGCCCCCACGATCTCAGGACTTAAACGCAATGGACCTTTTTTTCTGGGGGCCATAAAGGATCTCGCTTATGCCGAACCAATAATAACTCTTGAACAGCTACAAGAAGGAATCTTAGCCGCAACCGACTAAGTCAGGCAAATACCAGACGTTTTCAGTAAAGTACGCGAGAACTTTTTGAAACTTTTGAAGGCATGCGTTGAACGAGACGGTTCCCACTTCAAGCATCCACTAGATTTACTATTTCTTTTATTAAACTTTATAATAATTTTGTCGATAAAGGATTCGTTAAAATGATAAACGATAAAATCCAAAGTAATTCCAACTATTTGAGTACAGTACTAATTTGAATTTGGTCATTATCATCATCCTCACTGACGTCAGGAACACTTATGTGAAGTTTAACAAAATTTCAATGTACCAGAATAATTGGATTTCACTAGGACTTCTTATAAATCACGTCGAATTGAACCTTCGCTGGACCATTTTTCCGAAAAAATCAGACTTGATGATACTTTCATTGAATAATTTGATGATAAGTATTTGATAACGAATAAAAGTAATAATTTCGTTGATAAAGTGTTGCAATGCTTGCTAATATTGTATGTCTCATTTCAAAATAACAAAGTTGCTACCAAATTGTCGTACATCCGGCAACACTGAAAATGTGAAATTATTTTAAAAATGTACCTTACATGGCCAAATATCGATCCATAAAATTTAAAATCTTTACCATCAATAGTTATATTCACTTTCTGTACTTTTGTATACATTGTAATGTGGACACTGTTTTGGGCTCGTCCCGTTTGTGTCCCGAAGTAATGAATAAACAAATAAATAAAATAGAAATAAGAAGGAAATGAACCTACAATCTAGCGAAAACAGCGACTCATTGTAGACATCTGATGCAACCCATGGTACATCATATACTTTTCCATTTTTCAACAGTTGATGTGGATGCTCAGGTAAAAATGCATTTGGATTTCCTTTCTCTACTGCTGGTTTAAACCAAATTTCAGCTTTTACCAAATTATCAATTGGTTTTTCTCTGAGACATCGAACCATATTTGGTATGGGATCCACAGGGCATTGCAAACTATGAGCTAGCTGCATACTTTTGTTCAGAGGAATCAACGTATATGCTGCGGATCCCAGCACTGTATAGCTTGATGAAAAACCCCTCTGGAAAAGACCTGAAAAAAATGGCGATCAAATGAAAGAGTAACCTATTGAAATATTGCAGAATAACTGTGAAAAACGCGATTAAATCTCTTCCCGGCACCTTTTCATTGTTTTGATCTATAACGGATTTCTAGGAGTATTTACGAAGATATGCTTATTTTAATAATCCGGAATTATTGATCGAACTGAGTTAATTACATAATGCCGAAAATATTTGATGATGAACGATTCTTGCATCGGAAAAACACGAAAACTAATATAAAAATACGAATTCTAATAATTCCAATTCCGAATCATTAACTGACTGAATAGATCACGAAATATAAACAATACCAGAAATGAAGTACGATTATTATTCCAGAAAATCGATGTTATATTGACAACATTGCGTATCAATCTGACAAGAAAATAAACAACATAACCTAAAATTTTAATAAACACAGTGGTATATGTCAAATTGTCATGGCCAACCGACGGCTCAACCTTTCGTCAACGGACTATTGTCATCCTTAAATTATTTCATGACATAAAGTTCCTATGAATTATGGGTCTCTGACGTAGTGTTTCTGCGATACAGGGTATTCAAATTTGAAATAAATGTGCACCGCTCACACGATTTCAGTTTGCTTCTTGGTAGGTTAAGAATACGCATCAAAACACAATTTTTTCAATTCAAAATTACTCTTAATTTTAACTAGTGGTATCCGTACAGACTTGTGTACGAATAAATTTGGTGGAAAAAATGGTACGCTGATGCTTTTCCTCAAATTTAAAATCATTTTCCTAATCACCACATGATTAAAGGTGAGATTGAGTTTTTCATTTTTCTGAGATAAAAATAAAATGCTATTTCATATAAGAGAATTTCGGAAATCGTCAAGCCCAGTGCCTTGATATAAAAAAGATGTTGTGCATAAACTACATTATCCAACAAAATAGATGAACTTCCATCTGAAAAGCGGCAATATAATTTTTCATTTAATCTACTGGATAGGAAGAAAGGTCCAACCAAATAATCACCAATTATTAAAATCCATACATTCACAGAAAATTGGTCCTCGTTATGAGTTTCTAAAATCTTGTGTGGATTTTCCACTGCCAAAATGAAAATGAAGGTACAGAACCGTCTTTAAAAAATTTCGTAATTGTCTTAGATGAGATAGCATTTCATTTTGTAACTCAGAAAGTATTCGTCGCAGGTGAAAAACTGAAGATACCATTCACACTGTGAATTATGTGTAGATTACGAAAATAATTTCAAATTTGAAAAAATCATTGGACTATACTCATAACCTACCAAAACGCAAACAGAAAACGTGTGGGTTTTTGCAAATATTTTCGAGAAACCATTTGTTGTTACCTTTAGAAAGTGGAGATAAATAGTGGTATTGGACACTGGAACCTCCTGAGGAGAATCCTGTGATTGTAACTGAATTCGGATTTCCACCGAATTCTTTTATATTTTTCTTGATCCACTTGAGAGCTAGTGTTTGATCTCTCAACCCATTGTTTCCATATACTTCTCTATTTCCAGTACTTAGAAATCCTAAGAAAAATCATATTATATTTATTCGAAGGTATAATAATGAGAGGTTGACTTAGGTCAAGACTACAATTTTTGATTATGGATCTATTTACACCAGCGTTTCCCAACCTTTCAATATTTGTGGCCCAATTTTCATCGCGCCCCCCTTAAGTTATTTGAGTGGTTCTAATTCGAGCCATACCAGAACCTTTTGGGGCAGGGACGAGTTGTCGGCACCCCCACTCCCCTTGATTTTATTCGCGGCCCCCAAGGGTGGCGGTTGAGAAACGCTAATTTACACTTGAAATTAGTGGGAACCACAAGTGGCATTATTCGCAGTTTTTCCAAGGTGAACGTCCCTCATAATTTGGCTTAAATGTATTCGTTTCGAATATTTAGTCGATAGTGAACTCACTGAAGAAAATCCAGTTCACAAAAATTCTGTCCGGTAGTACCTACGTACTTCCCGGACGAGGCCGGGAAGTAAATATGATTTTAATGAATGCAGTTGATAACCCCATACTGCTCTGTAAAAAGAAAGGTCCTGTCTGCAAAAAATTCTCTTTTGAGATAAGAGTGCCTCACGATTCCTACATACGTTCTCATTACGTTCTACTCATTAGTTATCAAAAGTTGGCATGTTTTGTATCGCAATTCACAATCATTCGTCAATTCGATGGTTTTTCTTCACGGTTACCGAAAAAATATTGTACTTTGTTTTGGACTTGTTACGTAAATTACTATTTTTTACGTTTGAGAAGAGCAAAGGACTCGAAATTTTCATGTCAGTTGTATTGTTGGAATATTTTGTCTAGGTTCGGTAATGGTATAAATCGATCAAATAGTTCCAGAGATTTGTGTTGAGATGATTTCGACATAAAATCCTACGAGGGCTATAAATGCACTTATCGGGGTTAAAGTAATTGACAAAAACTTTTTCTTCCTCAATTTCGGATTTGGAAGGATCACAAGACATATTTCAATCAATTTATTGTTATTATATTAAGGCTCTGAAAAGGGGAGTATACCAGACAGCCATGCTGGGTCCAACCACAGACTCGAAAATTACAGAACAATTCGAATGAAATGAAATCTGTAATCGAATAAATGCTTATGCTTACCTGTCTAGTCTCAAACTTTATTGTTTTGAATAAAAAATCAATACTTTCTATTAACTATTCTTCAAAAAAAGCACGCAACTAACAATAGAGCACAATAACTGAGAAATTGACATTACCATCTGTAATTTTCGAGTCTATGGTTGGACCAGTGTGAATACAGCCGAACGACCCAGCCGAAGATGACCTTGAAATCATCGCGCGCTAGCGGACGATAGGGCGGATAACTATGCAAACAGAAACGAACGCTCGCGTTGAAGCAATAGTAAAAAATTAATATCTACAGAACTGTACGAAGGATCGGTTTCAAATTTGGTGTGAATGTTGAAGAGAAACTACTGTAAAAAATTGCATACACACCTTGCTCTCATACCTCAAGGGAACAGGGGGTGGGACGTACCAATCTGAAAAATTCGATTTCTCGAAAACTGCACATAAAATCGATACTGAATTTGGTGTGCAGGTTAGGGAACAACAGCAGAAAAAAACTACATACCCGTCATCCACTTGCACCCCCAGGGGGTGGGGGGTGGACATATGAAAAATCAAAAAATTCGATTTCTCGAAAACTGTACATAGAATCGATACGAAATTGGTGTGCAGGTTAAGGAACAACAGCAGAAAAAAACTACATACACGTCATCCACTTGCACCCCCTGGGGGTGGGGGGTGGACATATGAAAAACCAAAAAATTCGATTCTCGAAAACTGTACATAGAATCGATACGAAATTTGGTATGAATATTTGGGAACAACAACAGAAAAAAACTACATACACGTGATCCACTTGCACCCCCAGGGGGTGGGAGGTGGATATACGAAAAATCAAAAAATTCGATTTCTCGAAAACTGTACATTGAATCGATACGAAATTTGGTATGCATATTTGATAACAACAACAGAAAAAAACTACATACACGTCATTCACTTGCACCCCCAGGGGGTGGGGGTGGGGGGTGGACATATGAAAAACCAAAAAATTCGATTTCTCGAAAACTGTACATAGAATCGATACGAAATTTGGTGTGCAGGTTAAGGAACAACAGCAGAAAAAAACTACATACACGTCATCTACTTGCAACCCCGGGGGGGGGGGGGTGGACATATGAAAAATCAAAAAATTCGATTTCTCGAAAACTGTACATAGAATCGATACGAAATTTGGTGTTAAGGTTGAGGAACAACAGCAGAAAAAAACTACATACACGTCATCCACTTGCCCCCCAGGGGGTGGTGGGTGGACATATGAAAAATCAAAAAATTCGATTTCTCGAAAACTGTACATAGAATCGATACAAAATTTGGTGTGCAGGTTAAGGAACAACAGCAGAAAAAAACTACATACACGTCATCCACTTGCACCCCCTGGGGGTGGGGGGTGGACATATGAAAAACCAAAAAATTCGATTTCTCGAAAACTGTACATAGAATCGATACGAAATTTGGTATGAATATTTGGGAACAACAACAGAAAAAAACTACATACACGTGATCCACTTGCACCCCCAGGGGGTGGGAGGTGGATATACGAAAAATCAAAAAATTCGATTTCTCGAAAACTGTACATAGAATCGATACGAAATTTGGTATGCATATTTGATAACAACAACAGAAAAAAACTACATACACGTCATCCACTTGCACCCCCAGGGGGTGGGGGGTGGACATATGAAAAACCAAAAAATTCGATTTCTCGAAAACTGTACATAGAATCGATACGAAATTTGGTGTGCAGGTTAAGGAACAACAGCAGAAAAAAACTACATACACGTCATCTACTTGCACCCCCTGGGGGTGGGGGGTGGACATATGAAAAATCAAAAAATTCGATTTCTCGAAAACTGTACATAGAATCGATACGAAATTTGGTGTTAAGGTTGAGGAACAACAGCAGAAAAAAACTACATACACGTCATCCACTTGCACCCCCAGGGGGTGGTGGGTGGACATATGAAAAATCAAAAAATTCGATTTCTCGAAAACTGTACATAGAATCGATACAAAATTTGGTGTGCAGGTTAAGGAACAACAGCAGAAAAAAACTACATACACGTCATCCACTTGCACCCCCTGGGGGTGGGGGGTGGACATATGAAAAACCAAAAAATTCGATTTCTCGAAAACTGTACATAGAATCGATACGAAATTTGGTATGAATATTTGGGAACAACAACAGAAAAAAACTACATACACGTGATCCACTTGCACCCCCAGGGGGTGGGTCGGGTGGTAGGTGGATATACGAAAAATCAAAAAATTCGATTCTCGAAAACTGTACATAGAATCGATACGAAATTTGTGTGCAGGTTAAGGAACAACAGCAGAAAAAAACTACATACACGTCATCCACTTGCACCCCCTGGGGGTGGGGGGTGGACATATGAAAAACCAAAAAATTCGATTTCTCGAAAACTGTACATGGAATCGATACGAAATTTGGTATGAATATTTGGGAACAACAACAGAAAAAAACTACATACACGTCATCCACTTGCACCCCCTGGGGGTGGAAGGTGGACATATGAAAAACCAAAAAATTCGATTTCTCGAAAACTGTACATAGAATCGATACGAAATTTGGTGTGCAGGTTAAGGAACAACAGCAGAAAAAAACTACATACACGTCATCCACTTGCACCCCCTGGGAGTGGGGGGTGGACTTATGAAAAATCAAAAAATTCGATTTCTCGAAAACTGTACATAGAATCGATACGAAATTTGGTGTTAAGGTTGAGGAACAACAGCAGAAAAAAACTACATACCCGTCATCCACTTGCACCCCCAGGGGGTGGGGGGTGGACATATGAAAAATAAAAAAATTCGATTTCTCGAAAACTGTACATAGAATCGATACGAAATTTGGTGTGCAGGTTAAGGAACAACAGCAGAAAAAAACTACATACACGTCATCCACTTGCACCCCCTGGGGGTGGGGGGTGGACATATGAAAAACCAAAAAATTCTATTTCTCGAAAACTGTACATAGAATCGATTCGAAATTTGGTGTGCAGGTTAAGAAACAACAGCAGAAAAAAACAACCGTCATCCACTTGCACCCCCTAGGGGGTGGGGGGTGGACACCCCCTGGGGGTGCAAGTTGATGACGTGTATGTAGTTTTTTTCTGTTGTTGTTCCCAAATATGCATACCAAATTTCGTATCGATTCTATGTACAGTTTTCGAGAAATCGAATTTTTTGATTTTTTGTATGTCCACCTCCCACCCCCTGGGGGTGCAAGTGGATGACGTGTATGTAGTTTTCTTCTGCTGTTGTTCCTTAACCTGCACACCAAATTTCGTATCGATTTTATGTACAGTTTTCGAGAAATCGAATTTTTTGATTTTTCATATGTCCACCCCCCACCCCCTGGGGGTGCAAGTGGATGACGTGTATGTAGTTTTCTTCTGCTGTTGTTCCTCAACCTTAACACCAAATTTCGTATCGATTCTATGTACAGTTTTCGAGAAATCGAATTTTTTGGTTTTTCATATGTCCACCCCCCACCCCCTGAAGGTGCAAGTGGATGACGTGTATGTAGTTTTTTTCTGTTGTTGTTCCCAAATATGCATACCAAATTTCGTATCGATTCTATGTACAGTTTTCGAGAAATCGAATTTTTTGATTTTTCATAAGTCCACCCCCCACTCCCAGGGGGTGCAAGTGGATGACGTGTATGTAGTTTTTTTCTGCTGTTGTTCCTTAACCTGCACACCAAATTTCGTATCGATTCTATGTACAGTTTTCGAGAAATCGAATTTTTTGGTTTTTCATATGTCCACCCCCCACCCCCAGGGGGTGCAAGTGGATGACGTGTATGTAGTTTTTTTTTGTTGTTGTTCCTTAACCTGCACACCAAATTTCGTATCGATTCTATGTACAGTTTTCGAGAAATCGAATTTTTTGATTTTTCATATGTCCACCCCCCACCCCCAGGGGGTGCAAGTGGATGACGTGTTTGTAGTTTTTTTCTGCTGTTGTTCCTTAACCTGCACACCAAATTTCGTATCGATTCTATGTACAGTTTTCGAGAAATCGAATTTTTTGGTTTTTCATATGTCCACCCACCACCCCCTGGGGGTGCAAGTGGATGACGTGTATGTAGTTTTTTTCTGCTGTTGTTCCTCAACCTTAACACCAAATTTCGTATCGATTCTATGTACAGTTTTCGAGAAATCGAATTTTTTGATTTTTCATATGTCCACCCCCCACCCCCAGGGGGTGCAAGTAGATGACGTGTATGTAGTTTTTTTCTGCTGTTGTTCCTTAACCTGCACACCAAATTTCGTATCGATTCTATGTACAGTTTTCGAGAAATCGAATTTTTTGGTTTTTCATATGTCCACCCCCACCCCCTGGGGGTGCAAGTGGATGACGTGTATGTAGTTTTTTTCTGTTGTTGTTATCAAATATGCATACCAAATTTCGTATCGATTCTATGTACAGTTTTCGAGAAATCGAATTTTTTGATTTTTCGTATATCCACCTCCCACCCCCTGGGGGTGCAAGTGGATCACGTGTGTATGTAGTTTTTTTCTGTTGTTGTTCCCAAATATTCATACCAAATTTCGTATCGATTCTATGTACAGTTTTCGAGAAATCGAATTTTTTGGTTTTTCATATGTCCACCCCCCCCCAGGGGGTGCAAGTGGATGACGTGTATGTAGTTTTTTTCTGCTGTTGTTCCTTAACCTGCACACCAAATTTTGTATCGATTCTATGTACAGTTTTCGAGAAATCGAATTTTTTGATTTTTCATATGTCCACCCACCACCCCCTGGGGGTGCAAGTGGATGACGTGTATGTAGTTTTTTTCTGCTGTTGTTCTTAACCTGCACACCAAATTTCGTATCGATTCTATGTACAGTTTTCGAGAAATCGAATTTTTGATTTTTCATATGTCCACCCCCACCCCCTGAAGGTGCAAGTGCAAGTGGATGACGTGTATGTAGTTTTTTTCTGTTGTTGTTCCCAAATATGCATACCAAATTTCGTATCGATTCTATGTACAGTTTTCGAGAAATCGAATTTTTTGATTTTTCATAAGTCCACCCCCCACTCCCAGGGGGTGCAAGTGGATGACGTGTATGTAGTTTTTTTCTGCTGTTGTTCCTTAACCTGCACACCAATTTCGTATCGATTATATGTACAGTTTTCGAGAAATCGAATTTTTTGATTTTTCATATGTCCACCCCCACCCCCTGAAGGTGCAGGTGGATGACGTGTATGTAGTATGTAGTTTTTTTCTGTTGTTCCCAAATATGCATACCAAATTTCGTATCGATTCTATGTACAGTTTTCGAGAAATCGAATTTTTTGATTTTTCATAAGTCCACCCCCCACTCCCAGGGGGTGCAAGTGGATGACGTGTATGTAGTTTTTTTCTGCTGTTGTTCCTTAACCTGCACACCAAATTTCGTATCGATTCTATGTACAGTTTTCGAGAAATCGAATTTTTTGGTTTTTCATATGTCCACCCTCCACCCCCAGGGGGTGCAAGTGGATGACGTGTATGTAGTTTTTTTCTGTTGTTGTTCCTTAACCTGCACACCAAATTTCGTATCGATTCTATGTACAGTTTTCGAGAAATAGAATTTTTTATTTTTCATATGTCCACCCCCCACCCCCTGGGGGTGCAAGTGGATGACGTGTATGTAGTTTTTTTCTGCTGTTGTTCCTCAACCTTAACACCAAATTTCGTATCGATTCTATGTACAGTTTTCGAGAAATCGAATTTTTTGGTTTTTTATATGTCCACCCCCCACCCCTAGGGGGTGCAAGTGGATGACGTGTATGTAGTTTTTTTCTGTTGTTGTTCCTTAACCTGCACACCAAATTTCGTATCGATTTTATGTACAGTTTTCGAGAAATCGGATTTTTTGATTTTTCATATGTCCACCCCCCACCCCCTGGGGGTGCAAGTGGATGACGTGTATGTAGTTTTTTTCTGCTGTTGTTCCTCAACCTTAACACCAAATTCCGTATCGATTCTATGTACAGTTTTCGAGAAATCGAATTTTTTGATTTTTCATATGTCCACCCCCCACCTCCAGGGGGTGCAAGTAGATGACGTGTATGTAGTTTTTTTCTGCTGTTGTTCCTTAACCTGCACACCAAATTTCGTATCGATTCTATGTACAGTTTTCGAGAAATCGAATTTTTTGGTTTTTTATATGTCCACCCCCCACCCCCTGGGGGTGCAAGTGGATGACGTGTATGTAGTTTTTTTCTGTTGTTGTTCCCAAATATGCATACCAAATTTCGTATCGATTCTATGTACAGTTTTCGAGAAATCGAATTTTTTGATTTTTCGTATATCCACCTCCCACCCCCTGGGGGTGCAAGTGGATTACGTGTATGTAGTTTTTTTCTGTTGTTGTTCCCAAATATTCATACCAAATTTCGTATCGATTCCATGTACAGTTTTCGAGAAATCGAATTTTTTGGTTTTTCATATGTCCACCCCCCACCCCCAGGGGGTGCAAGTGGATGACGTGTATGTAGTTTTTTTCTGCTGTTGTTCCTTAACCTGCACACCAAATTTCGTATCGATTCTATGTACAGTTTTCGAGAAATCGAATTTTTTGATTTTTCGTATATCCACCTCCCACCCGACCCACCTCCTGGGGGTGCAAGTGGATCACGTGTATGTAGTTTTTTTCTGTTGTTGTTCCCAAATATTCATACCAAATTTCGTATCGATTCTATGTACAGTTTTCGAGAAATCGAATTTTTTGGTTTTTCATATGTCCACCCCCCACCCCCAGGGGGTGCAAGTGGATGACGTGTATGTAGTTTTTTTCTGCTGTTGTTCCTTAACCTGCACACCAAATTTCGTATCGATTCTATGTACAGTTTTCGAGAAATCGAATTTTTTGATTTTTCATATGTCCACCCACCACCCCCTGGGGGTGCAAGTGGATGACGTGTATGTAGTTTTTTTCTGCTGTTGTTCCTCAACCTTAACACCAAATTTCGTATCGATTCTATGTACAGTTTTCGAGAAATCGAATTTTTTGATTTTTCATATGTCCACCCCCCACCCCCAGGGGGTGCAAGTAGATGACGTGTATGTAGTTTTTTTCTGCTGTTGTTCCTTAACCTGCACACCAAATTTCGTATCGATTCTATGTACAGTTTTCGAGAAATCGAATTTTTTGGTTTTTCATATGTCCACCCCCCACCCCCTGGGGGTGCAAGTGGATGACGTGTATGTTTTTTTCTGTTGTTGTTATCAAATATGCATACCAAATTTCGTATCGATTCTATGTACAGTTTTCGAGAAATCGAATTTTTTGATTTTTCGTATATCCACCTCCCACCCCCTGGGGGTGCAAGTGGATCACGTGTATGTAGTTTTTTTCTGTTGTTGTTCCCAAATATTCATACCAAATTTCGTATCGATTCTATGTACAGTTTTCGAGAAATCGAATTTTTTGGTTTTTCATATGTCCACCCCCCACCCCCAGGGGGTGCAAGTGGATGACGTGTATGTAGTTTTTTTCTGCTGTTGTTCCTTAACCTGCACACCAAATTTCGTATCGATTCTATGTACAGTTTTCGAGAAATCGAATTTTTTGATTTTTCATATGTCCACCCCCCACCCCCTGGGGGTGCAAGTGGATGACGGGTATGTAGTTTTTTTCTGCTGTTGTTCCCTAACCTGCACACCAAATTCAGTATCGATTTTATGTGCAGTTTTCGAGAAATCGAATTTTTCAGATTGGTACGTCCCACCCCCTGTTCCCTTGAGGTATGAGAGCAAGGTGTGTATGCAATTTTTTACAGTAGTTTCTCTTCAACATTCACACCAAATTTGAAACCGATCCTTCGTACAGTTCTGTAGATATTAATTTTTTACTATTGCTTCAACGCGAGCGTTCGTTTCTGTTTGCATAGTTATCCGCCCTATCGTCCGCTAGCGCGCGATGATTTCAAGGTCATCTTCGGCTGGGTCGTTCGGCTGTATTCACACTGGTTATGGTTGGACCCAGTCAGCCTGTCTGGCATACCTATCTTTCTAGTGCTCTAATTATATTATTAACAACTATAATTCCTAGTAGCCGATGACCTATACCAAACGTGGATTCCCACTCAGCTTTAGAATTTGGAGTTCTTGTTCTATAATGTTTGCATTATTGATTCTTTTACTTGAACGAGTACTTTATCGTTTTAATCAAATGTCAGTAATTTCCATATGGTCTCGACTCCCTAATGACGAATCCGTGGCCAAATTCATTCAATTCTGTCCGCGGAGGCGTCCGACCGGCCGTAGGCACGATAACTTTCGGAGGGATTGTCTCAGAGACTTAAGATTTTGAGGGTGAGTTCGGTTTCCAAATGCTGCTGTTAAGTGTCTTAACCAGCGAAATCGTATTCGGTATACCATAAAATATGGCCATTCAAAAGTTTTGTTCCCCAATATCTTAGACAAAACGAAACCAATCTAAATGAAATTTTGCGGTCACATGCAAGATGCTCATGCAAACTTTTGTGACCACAGTATCCACAGAACCATAGGAAATTCAATCAGAATATTGGAGAGAATAATCTTCAAATTATATTCTATTCGAATGAGATTTATTTTGTGGATGAAAATTGACATACAGAATGTTTACGCAGATTTTAAAGAAAATCGCATCATCTGAACTATAGAATTTAATTTTTTTTGGTTATTGAATCCTATAGAAAATTTTTAGGTGATAGCTTTATTGCTCCACCAATGAACTGGTTGTCCCAGAGACATGAGATTTATTTTGTGAATGAAAATTGACATACAGAATGTTTATGCAGAATTTAAAAAATATCGCATCATCTGAACTATAGAATTTAATTTTTTTTGGTTATTGAATCCTATAGAAAATTTTTGGGTGATAGCTTTATTGCTCCACCAATGAACTGATTGTCCCAGAGACTTGAGATTTTCATGGTGAGTTCGGTTCCCAAATTACTCTGTTATTTTCGTGAACCAGCCAAATCGTTCAGAGTGTTCTTTAAAATATGGCCATTCAAAATGTTTGTTCCTCAATATATCATTCATTCTACCTTATTGTGATATTGACAATGTTGCTTATCAATCTCATAAAAAAATAAAAATTAAAGCTTTGAATTTAAATATAGGTACAGAGTGAAATGCGCCATATTTCCAGCCCAGCCGACTACTTTCATCGAAGTGAATGAACAATACATAGGTTATCAAGAAAATTTACCTGCAGCTCCAAGTCTGTAGTTAAAAGTAACCAAAATAACATTTTTGTCCATTATATAATCAGGAAGCGCCATCTCATATGGTGAACCAACAAGTAAGGAACCTCCGTGTATATGAACAACCACATCAAAATTATCGTGTTTACAGATTTCCTCTTTTGGTACATAGACATATACATAAAGACAGTCTTCAGAACCTATAAATAAAGTAAAATTTTAAAGTATTCAAGATGTTCACAAAATTTGTAACAACCAATAACGTTTTGAGATTCATCAAGCTGACTGCAAATGTAGGAGTTATTAGCTATGAAAAGGCCTTTCCAACCAGAGGCTGGGATAGGTTCCTGTAATAAAGAGAACAGTCGTGGAATTATACTGTTGAATTTTTGTTTCTTGTTAATATTATTCATGTATATCTTGAGAAAAATTCTGCAAGGACCAACTGTCGGGATCTTCTGTCCGGTTGTTTCTACCGAAAAACAAATTTGTCAAATTCAATAATTTTGGTTACTGGTTATTCCGTTTCTCTCATTCATGAATGGAAATTTACTTTCCAATCCTTCACTTTTCCTGAAAATTTTGGATTTTCGTTTCTATTATTTTTGTGTTTTCAGTCTCTCAGGTTTCTTAAGAGTTCTCAGTTTTTTTCTTCGTATCATTTATAGCTGCTAATATTAAACAAAATCTTTCAAAAATTATTTTAAATCTGACTTATATTTGCAATGGTATAACTCAAAAGAATCACGAAAGTAAGCTCAGAGATTTGTTCGATTTTAGCAGAAATTGACTGAAATTCAATTTTCGAATGCCCATAGCCCATACATTGGTGAAATCTATATTGATTAATAAATGAAAGCCAAATAATGATTGAAACAATGTTATTAGAAACAGTTCAAGAATAGCCCTGAGCAGGTGCTTTTGAGCGCTCGGTCATCGGTGGAGCAATATTGCTATTACCTCAAAATTTT
This sequence comes from Propylea japonica, assembly GCA_013421045.1. Taxonomy (NCBI): domain Eukaryota; kingdom Metazoa; phylum Arthropoda; class Insecta; order Coleoptera; family Coccinellidae; genus Propylea; species Propylea japonica. Next base: position 41,423,516 of record CM024240.1, read on the forward strand.
GTAGAGGACATGATATTCATGCTAAGTATATGAATGCTAAATTTCAGCACGATCGGAATAATTATTGTGGAAATTATTCAAATAATAAAATTTGTGAGAAATCAATAATTAAAAGAAAAATTAATTCTATGGTTCTGATGATGCGATCCTCTTGAAATTTTGCATGAACATTCAGTATATCAATCTTTATTCACAAAATGAATTTCACTCGAATCGGACATGTTTTGGAAAAATAAAGATTCTTCTTTTGAATATCCCAAATGAATTTTTCATGGTTCTGTTAACACTATTATTATGAGCATATTACATGTGGCCAAAAAATTTCATTTCAATTGGTTTCGTTTCGTCTGAGGTATTGAGTAACAAAAATTTTGAATGGCCATATTTTATAGAACACCCTGTAACATTTGGATGGTAAATGAACTTAACCGCGGCATTTGGAAACCGAACTCACACTGAGAATCTCTAGTCTCTAGGACAATCATTCAAAGTTATCGTGCTAACGGACGGCCCCACGGACAGAATTGTATTCGATCAGGGATTCGTCATCAGTGAGTCGAACCCTATCGTTTGACACCATTTTCGGCTTAGAATTCGAAAATAACAAATATTCAGGAATTATATAGCACTCGTCTAAGTAGAATGAGCCCTCAAAAAGTACAGTCCTTAATACGAAAACAAATCTTATAGGTTCAGAACAACAATTTTCGCAAGGCTCCTTCAATACTTTCCTTGTACTTTTTGGCGAGTTCTCAATTTATGAACGTCAGAATTTCATTCCAACTTTCAAGAGTCACCCTGTATAAACTAAACCTACAGCATAAGCATATAATATTGAAAGGCTGAATGAGCTACATTTACCATAAGGCTATGGCCAACCTCTCTTGTAATCCCCTGTTTATCGAATTGTTCCTCAAGTATAAAATTTGTCGAAAACATTCTTTCAATATTTTTTATTCAAAGGTTCATTAGTTTTGAAAATATTCGAAGTATTCAAATTCCAAACTCTATACTCGGAAACCACTTGACGATTCAATGTACCCTGTGAGTCTCATTTCGTCGCAAAATTGAAGTGAACTTTTTTTCGGCAAAATTTCACAAAATTTGGCATAAATCTCGATATGTTATCATTGAGCACCTGAACTAAGGATTTGAACCCGATCATCAGTTTTCGAAATATTCGAAAACAATTTTCTCATCATAACAAGAAAACAATTTGAAACACAAATGAACTAAGCCGATCTATCCTGACCTTGCACTTTCCAGCTCTCTCAGGAACAAACGCATACCAATGAATAAAAGTTTATTCTTTCGTTAAGTCGGTGACCAACAATCAGAAAATTCTTCTCGCCACGAAAGGAGCGCAAACACTTTTCAGGTCATCCTAAATTATTTGAGAATAGGTGAGAAATTAGTTCAAGTAGAAATTCTTCAAAATTTTTCGACACTGAATTCGCACTTTTATGAATAAGTAGGAGAATGAAAATTGTATTTCATTTCTATCTATCACGGCTAGTTGGCTATGGTAGATGATACCAGTAATTTGAGTGAGATCTTAACAGTTGAAAAAAAAATCAAATAATTTTATAATATACGTCAGTCTAGCAATAATTTTTGAATCGACCTGAATGTTTGACCAGAGGCTTCAAAATTTTCATTTTTCTTTCATTTACCTTGAATCTCAAGAGACCAACAGGTGGTTTAGCAAAAGGAATGCCTTCAAAAGCAGAAAACGTTCTCCCATCATAGGATTTTTTGTGATAACCCTGTACAACTCCCTGGTTCAGTCTTGTTGTTGGTATACCATTAGTTTGATGAATGCCTAAAATTTATGTTTTTATTATAATATATAATATGATAAGAAAGGCATCGCAATTCACAAATGTTAGCTCACTTGAAAAGTATAATAACAATAGCACACTTAAGGATTTTGATATCATTTCGTTCTCTCTTTGCGTTAGAATGTGTTGTGGTGATTCCCGCCTCGCTTATCTCCAACTATTTCCCATTAATCAACGAATGTTGGGAATTCCCAACAAGTTATCAATATTCGAGAAGCAGACGACGTCAATATCTAAAGTACGTTGTACAGGGTAGCCAGAATTGGTTCCTGAACTACAACTTTTTAAACTGAAATACAGAAAAATGAATGGCACATTTCGGTCATTTTTTTCATTTTGCTGTCAATCGCATTGCTCTATCATCTATTGTTTTCGGGTTAAAAACCAAATTTGACATTTGTTCAATTTCAATTTTGGTCATTATCTCCGTTCCTGTTTGCGCTCTGAACTCGAAAAGAAAACATTATAGGAACACTTTTTGATAGGAATCCAGTGGTTTAATCTAATTTTTGCTGAGGGGTTTGATTCATGATATATTACATGAAATTTCGTTTTTTCTGATTTTCGCCATTTTCATGAAGTAAATGATCTCTAATGTAACTGAAAAGCACACTGAGATGTAGAATCACCTAAACTGGCACAAATATCTTGAAAATAATGAGAATAATCAAAGTTAATTTACTGTTCCAAAACAGCAGATGGGAATATACTTTTAAAGTTGACAAATTTCGAGGGGGAATTATACAAGTGATTTGCTACAAAAATGTCATATATCACATGATCATCATCATCGAGAAAAACACCCAGGTGGAAATATTAAAGAAATAGCCGAAGCATTCAAAAATAGTGCTGAATTCCTTAGGAGAGAGTCCACAAAAAGATGGCTCGAAGAAAATATATATATTTAAGTAGATCTACCAACATACGATATAGAATAACAAGAAAACATCAAAGAAGAACAGAAAGATGCTTCCACACAATGGCAAGACCCAAACAGAGTTTTAACCTCTTTAGCAGGAGTAGTAACCCTGAAACATTAGAGCGAGGAATGGGATAACCGTCTATACACGAACACGGAAATAACGGAAGGTAAACCCTGGGACGCACAGAATACCAGTGGAGGATGATCCCAACATGAATCGACAAACACAAGCGGCGTTTAAAGAGAAATTTCCCATACTGGCAGAAATTAAAGACAACTTTGAAATAGTTACTGTCTCAATAAAAACTAAAAAGGTCCTCGAAGGAAGAAGAAAAAAAGACAGGGTGGTGAAGATCATATATAATAACAACGACGATGAAGATATATGAAAGAGTCTGGTGAAGCTCAAGGAAGGGCTAACGGAGGAAAACAATCTGGCCATGAACAGAATAAAAGGAATGTCAATCGAAAGACAGAGAAAAATGCTGGAGGTCATATTTTTTAGCTCTTTCACGAAAATAATCATTTTCAACGAAAATTATAATGAGAACACAAATAAAGATATAAAAGAAGCAAAGAAAAAATTACCTAATTATGCAATAGTAGTGGAAACAGCAACTAATAGATACATAGAAACACTAAAAAAGATTAGAAAACAGTTTGAGAATATTCCATCAATACAAGCCATAAGGACCATTAGGAGTTCTAGGGATGGAAATATGATAATAATCCAAGACAAGGGCGAGGAAAAGCTTCAAAGAAGCTCTCAATACGGCACCCGAAAAAATAGGAGCCACATGTCGCTGGGCTGAAAGCCAAAAACAGATTAAACTCCATGTAAGGGGCATGGAAGGACTAATTACCGAAGAAGTACATACTGCGATTCACGAAAGAACCGGCGGAAAAGGCTAAGAAGCCTTAGACCGGATAAGAATAACACCCAAGCCATCACGGTTACTACGAATGAAAAACTAGCGAGAGAATTCATGAAAGAATCCCTTAAAATAGGGCCAACAAAATGTCCAGTCGAACAGAGAATCGACCTGGAAAAATGCTTCAAATGCTGGGAGGTTGGACATACGGCAAACAAATACAAGGGCATAGATAGAGCACAGATGTGCCACAAATGCGGAAAGCTGGGCCACAAGAGCAAGAAATGCCCAAACGAGGAGGAATGTCCCTTCTGCAACGCAGAGGGCAACAGGGCCGCAACAAGCAAATGCCCGCGGTATAAAAGATCTCTCGGGAGAGCCAGGAGAAAAGGAGGTAATGCAAACAGCCTTCTCTGGTAAAAAACATTAGATGCCAGATGCCGAGAAAACGCCTGAGATGATTCTATGTACAGAACAATAAGAGTTATATCTACAAAGTTAAATGGTTTACCATTTTATTTATACATCTGCCTGTTATTTTATTTATTTATTTATTCGCCTCGTGTTGTCTTATTTATTGATGGTTTTATATATACCTACATGTTGCGAAGTGTGCGGACTATTTGTGGATTAAACTGTGGATGTCTTTCTTTGCTGAAATGTATAATATAATGCAAACGCACTTAGGGAGAACCCGTGACGCTAATGACAAGATGTGGGACAGAGCACTGAAAAATCGAGCGGATGTGATTATAATATCTAAGCCTAACAAGAAGCTCTGCTTATCCAAGGGTTGGCTTACAGGACAGTTCTATTTCGTTGATCAGCAACATTGCTAAGCCTTTCGAAAAGAGTTTAAAAGGTTAAACTCTAAGCTTAATAAATACAAGTTGATAGATTCAAAGCAATTCGGTTTCAGGGAGGGTTTTCTGCTTTTTATGCGATGGAAGTACTGATGAAGCGGATAGTGCACGTTATGAATGGTGGAGGAAGATTGCGGTGGTGTTTCTTGACCTAGCAAAGGCGTTTGACCCAATGAATCACAATTTACTAATCGTAAATTTGGAATAGAAGGAAAATGCCTTGAACTGTTCAGGAATTATTGAGGGACACTCTGTAAAAATTGAGGGGGTACTGAGTGAACCATCCATGATAAAAATGGAAATACCGCAGGGAACGTTAATCGGCCTGGTACATTTTCTTGTATTCATCAACGATCTCTTGAACACTTCTGGCTTAGAAATCATCTCATATGCCGATGACTAACTCGTACTGTTTATAGTTATTTATGTATCAAGGGAGTTATGAGGGTTTTAACCACAGAGGGCAACAGATTTCAATCCCGAGGGACGTAAGTCCCGAGGGATTGTTGCGTTGCCCGAGGTGGTTAAAATCCAATAACTCACAAGATAGATAATTAATTTTATTTCATACTGCATGAAATACAAAAACCAAATTGTTTTGGTTTTCAGAACAAAACGAATTGTCTTTATTAAGAAATTAAGTAGGCATGGTTGCCATGGAAATGTCACTGACAACATTGTAGATATTTGTCATATCGTGTTTCTCATCATATTCAAATTTGTGAAAATGAATGCAAACTCAGAGAGAATTGAGATTTCAAGAGATTTGTTGGAAAAGGCTGAAAAAGCTCGTTCCGTACTACTACCGACAAAGTCGGAACTTAAGTACAAAAAGAAATATGACAAATTTCTGCAGTGGATGGAAGTAAACCGTATGGATAGTAAAAACACGAGTGAAACTGTAATGTTGGCGTATTTTCAAGAGATGCTATCTATTTATTCTTTTAGTCTAATATGTGAATTGATTTATTTTTCTTACAGTCTGAATTGTATAGTCCTAATTCGCTGTGGACTAAGTGGTCAATGCTAAAATTGACGATGAGAATATGTTTCGTAATCACGAAATATATACGAAAATATATTATTTGTTTTTCATTATGAGGGACTTCTCACAAGTGTTTTCTTTATTTTTAAAATTCAAGTTTTTAATATTCTGCCAACGAGTTGCGTACAGCTACCTCTTTTGTTGGCGCATGTGCGTAGTGGTTAAGCAGAAACAGAAAGAGACAATTCTTAAGAAACCGCCACGCAGTACAATTTTATTTTTTCTATTTTTTCTATTTTCCAAAAGTTTGGACAAATTTCGAATATTTAACTTGTAATCAAGCAGCTATAAATCGTGAATACACACCAAAGGACATAGTGTTGTGTTCATCTCCAGAAAGAAGGGCCCTTCAGAACCATCCTTTTAAGGGTAAGTCGTAAATCGTTGGTTTTGTTTCAATATTTATTTAATTTATTGATTTGTGAGGGGTCCTATTCGCTATTATTGAATTTTCAACGGAAATCTCGAGGATTGAGGTCCAATCAGTCCACTTTAATTCTCTCCGGCCTTTAACAACTTAAAGTTCTAAAGCATCTTATTTTGAGCTTTGTAACATGGTCCTTCGAGCCGGATGTTAAGGCCCTTCGTCCTCTTTGATTTTTGTTGAAAATATACTATAAATACTAATTTTCATTTTTTTCAAAAATTAATTACATCTCTTTTCACTGGTCATCTCAGGCCAATCGCTTCGAAATTACGTTTTGAATAATTTTAATACATTATTCAATAAATTCGTTTTGATTTACCGCAAAATTTCGAAAATTTTTCATTTCCTGAAAATTCGATTTAATTCATTATAAATTCAACCATCTTGAAGATAATTTATCGCCTGAAATCATATGCTCAGTTCAGCCGTTATCAGTGGTCATCCTTCAACGTCATATTTTCAGCAGTCATTGTCAAACTAGTTTCAGGTTAATATTTATTCAGAGGTTCGCATTGTTTACAAACACAATATTATAGTATAGTTTTATTATTGATACAAACTTTTAAAAATGTCTGATAAATTTCGTAAACAGGTCGCTCTGAGGCAGAGTTGTATAAAGGAGATGGAAATAATTAACAATTTAGCTATATCAGTTAAAAAGGATCACAAACTACAAACGAAATTCAAAGTTCGTTATACTTCTCTTGATTTTCTAAATGAAGAATTTCAAAAATATCATAGTGGCATCCTATCTTTGTTATCAGCTGATAAAGACTCAGATTTGAACGCAGAAGATGATCTTAAATGTAAGTTTCTTGAAATGTTTTATGATGTCAAATCGATTTATGCCGAATTATTTGAAAACGATGCAATGTCTCCTTTGAATGCGACTGTTGCCGCAGATAAAACTATTTCTGAAATTTCGCACGTGAGGTTACCTAAAATTGATTTGAAACGGTTTTCTGGCGATATCAGAGAATTTCCTGCATACAAAGATATGTTTGATGCCTTAGTTCATTCGAATTCAAATTTCAAACCAGTTGAGAAATTTAATTATTTGATCTCTTCTCTAAATGGTACGCCATTAGATCTTATCAAACACCTCAAAGCAACTAATGAAAACTACCAGTCAGCTTATGATACCTTGATAAAACGTTTCACAAATCCTCGAGCCCAAGCTCGAGCTTATTGGCTCCCTATTGAAAACTTCGCTCCTTTAAAAACTGAAAATCCTTTTTTACTCCGCAAACTATTGGACACTTTCTCTATAAATTTACAAAGTTTGAAAAATATGAACGTAGATATCAAATGTGATTTTGTCCTGACTCATATGTTATTATCCCGACTTGATCCTGATACTGCTAGAGCTTTTGAGAACGAATACGGTTCAACAGAAATTCCGGAATATAAAACTTTGTTTGAATTTCTTGAAAGGTACTGCAATGGTTTAAACAATATTTCTGGAAGCAGTATTCAAAAAGCCATTTCTAGATCCACTAAACCATTAGCAAATAAATCTTCAAATAATTTTCTTGCACGCCGAGATTCTAAAGCCGCACAGTGTTCATTATGTAATGAAAATCATAATCTCTACAATTGTGAACAATATTTGAATAAAACGCCCCGCGACCGGTTTTCATACGCCAAGGGTAAATTTCTTTGTTTTGCTTGTTTGAGTGACATGCATATGTTAAATAAATGTAAATCAAAGTCATCATGCCGAAAATGTGGAAGCAGGAAACATCATACAACTTTGCATTTTGAAAATGAACATTTTGAAAAATCTGTTCCTATAAATTCGAATCGATACCGGAATGAAACGGCGACGCGGTCTTCGATTGCGTTCGATAATAATAAATAATAATTCGTTCGCTGCGCAACAACGATCCCGTACTGTTATGCTGGGTACTGCATTGATTGAAGTGCGAGCTCGTGATGGTACGCACAAGAAATTTCGTGCATTACTGGATTCTGGTTCAGAAATTTCGATTATATCGCAAAAAAGTTTTAATGTTTTGAATCTTCCGAAAATTAATTCAGACGTGGTCATTAACGGCATCGGCAATACCCAAGTCGCGAACAATGGCATTGTTCAACTTTTTTTGAATCCATTGGGAATTCTGATATTTGTTTAACCGTGGACGCCCTTATTTTGCCCAAAATATGTGATAAAATACCAGCTTATCCTTTAGATTCCAAATCTTGGAAATATTTATTCGGTTTACCTCTCGCTGATCCGCATTATTATATTCCTAATGAAATCGATGTTTTATTAGGATCAGATATATTCGCAAATATTTTATCAAATGACCTCATTTATGGAAAAGATGGAGGTCCAAACGCGCTTCGCACCATTTTTGGGTATGTTTTACTTGGAAAAATTGAGAAAAGCCCAGTAGAAATAAAATGCAATTCTTTTATTAGTACACTTTCAGAAAATAATTGGACGATACAATGAGAATGTTTTTCGAAATTGAAACTGTACCTGGAATTAATTTAGATATGCATAACACTTGCGAGGAAATTTTCAAAAATAACGTTTCTCGCTCACCTTCTGGAAGATATATTGTTCCTCTTCCATTTAAAGAACTGAATCCAGCTTTTCCACAAAGTCGCACGATAGCAATTCAACGTTTTCTCGCTTTAGAAAGGCGTCTTCTACGCCAGCCTATTTTACATGAGCAATATTGTTCTGTAATTAAAGAATATCTGCAATTGTCACAAATGGAAATTGTTGATCCACCACCAGAAAATACTAATTTTTTCTATTTACCCCACCACGCCGTTCTACGACCAGATCATGCCACTACGAAGTTGCGTATTGTTTTTTACGCTTCCGCAAAAATGCCTAATAATAAATCGCTTAACGATTGTTTATTTATTGGTAATAAGTTACAGAATGACATAAGCACAATATTATTGAAATTCCGGTTACACTCAGTATGTTTCACTGCAGATATAAAGCAGATGTATCGCCAAATTTTGGTAGATCCTTCATATACAGATTATCAGCGTTTAATTTTCCGCTTTTCCCCTAATGAAAAATTATTAGATTTACGTATAAAAACATTATGTTTTGGCTTCAATTGTGCCCCATATCTGGCGATGCGAACCATTCACCAATTAGTAGAAGATGAAGGTAGAAATATGCCTTCAGCCTCGGTTGCGTTAATTGAGGAGACTTACATAGACGACGTTTGTAGCGGTGCTGATTCTCTAGAAAATGCTTTAAAACTCAAAAACAATATAAATGATATCTTGAATAAGGGTGGATTTCTCCTTCGCAAGTGGTCTAGTAACAGTTCTGAATTTTTGTCTAGCATACCTGCCGATCAGATATCTTCAGGCACGCACTCACTTGATTTGCAAGATAATTGTTCAATTAAAATATTGGGACTCATTTGGGAACCAAAAAATGACTCCTTTCAATTCAACGTTGAAACAATTGATCGCAGTTGTACCAAACGCAATATTCTGTCCGAGCTGGCAAGAATATTTGACCCTCTAGGGTTTCTTGCACCTATTACTTTTTTGTGCAAATACCTGACCCAAAAGATGTGGTTAGCAAAATTAGATTGGGATGAATGTCCGCCTGATGAAATATTACGAGTTTGGTCAAAATATAAGAATGAATTGACATTATTGTCCAACTTACGTATTCCACGTTTCGTAAAAATTCCTCAACATTGTATTGCAGAATTACATGGGTTCTGTGATGCAAGTGAACGAGGTTATAGTGCTGTTATTTATTGTAAAGTGACAGACAGTGTTGAAAATATTAATACATTTTTTTATGTAGTAAATCTAAAGTGGCCCCTTGTTCCAAAAAATTAAGTATTCCTCGATTGGAACTATGCGGTGCAGTACTTTTGGCTAAAGTTTTAGAATGGGTTACAGTCACTTACCGCGATAAAATTTGTTTCGATTCCATTCACGCTTACACCGATTCTGAAATTGTACTTGCCTGGTTGAATTCGTCGCCTCACAGATGGCAGGTTTTCGTTGGAAACAGGGTTTCTTTCATACAAGAAAGGATACCTGCTTCGTCCTGGTCACATGTCCGATCCACAGAAAATCCTGCGGACCTAGCTTCACGTGGTATGTTTCCCTCAGAAATCATCACTAATGAAGTATGGTTTCAAGGACCAAAACATCTCCTTTCCATCAACCAGAAGTTCGATATCGTTAATAATTTCGAAACGCAAGAAGAACTTCGAAAGTCTGTTTTATTGGCATTTGAAGAAAAACATTTTATTGACGATTTATTGATAAAATATTCAAATTTTTCTGTTCTTCAACGTATCTTGTGTTATGTTTTACGATTTATTTTTCGCTCCACCGAGCATATACATGAAGATCATGCTTTATCCCAATGGGAATTAAATCGTGCTACCTTGACACTTATTAAGAGAACCCAACAGTTATATTTCAATGAAATATTGGAAACAAAAATTTTCCTAAACCTTTTAAGAAATTGAATGCATTTATAGATTCTCAAGGACTCATAAGAGTTGGCGGTAGACTCACTTATTCAAAATTATCTTTTGATAAAAGGCATCCGGTATTATTGCCCCAGCGGTGCAGACTTGTTGAGTTATTAATTGATTCCTACCACAAAAAATATCTGCATGCAGGAACAGGAACGCTTCATTTTTTAATTTCGCAAAAATATTGGATTTTATCTGCACGAAGGGCTATACGCTCAGTCCTATCAAAATGCTTAAAATGTTGGAAAACGAACCCTGTTACGTCACAACCAATAATGGGAAATTTACCGAATATCAGAATCTCTCCAGCCAAACCGTTTTCTCACTCAGGAGTAGATTTTTGCGGTCCTTTTTTCGTCACAATGAGTAGGCACCGAGGAGTTAAATCTTCTAAGGCTTATGTGTGCGTTTTTGTGTGTATGTCCACCAAGGCGATTCACCTAGAATTGGCGTCCGACATGAGTAGTGACGTATTTATAGCTGCCTTACGCAGATTTGTGGCACGACGTGGAAAATGTTCACATTTATACTCCGACCGTGGGACAAATTTCGTCGGTGCTAATAGGGAGCTAATAGCTTTAGCTAAAAAATGCGCTGAATGTGAGTTAATCACTCATCATTTTCTGCCAGGCAATGCCCCTCACATGGGCGGATTATGGGAGGCGGGCGTACGGTCAGTAAAAACTCACCTCAAAAGAGTGATAAGTGATCAAATATTAAGCTATGAAGAGTTTTATACGCTCTTAGTACAAATTGAGGCGGTACTCAATTCTCGCCCTCTTACTCCGATGAGCTCAGACCCGAATGATTTAGCGGTATTAACTCCAGGACATTTTTTAACCTTGGAACCATTAGGTTCTCTTCCGGATGAAAATTATCAGGACATAAATATAAGCCACTTAAAACGGTGGCAACTTGTTCAACAAATGCAAGAACACTTTTGGCGCAGGTGGAAAAACGAATACTTGCATACTCTCCAGCAAAGAAATAAATGGCTAAAATCTTCTCATATGCCAAAGGAAGGTTCTTTAGTTTTAATAAAGAATGATAACCTGCCTCCTTTAAAATGGGATATGGGACGAATACTCAAGCTTACACCCGGTTTAGATGGTGTTGCACGAGTTGCTGATGTTAAAACCAAGTCGGGTATTATAAAACGACCTCTGAACAAATTATGTCCTTTGCCTGTTGAATAATTTTCAACACAAATGATATCTGCTGAACAAGCATATGCTACATTTTTTCTTTTTTTATTATTCGTGGGTATTAAATTTTTCATTATATCTCCACCTTGTAGAGATTAAATTGTTTAATTTACTATTAATTTTAAGAGCAAAAGGCTCATTACAGTCGCCTTTGGAGGCGGGAGTATGTTTCGTAATCACGAAATTCGACACATGATCGCTGGTGTGTTAAGACGCGTTTGAATGTGCTCTGTTTGATACGTCTTGGAACATTCAATTCTTTTGTGATAGCACCGTAATAATAAAATCATTTATAGTGTCGAATAATAATCATAAATAGTTGAAATGATTCATGTTGTGTCAACCAGGCAAAGAACCGAGTTCGAGAAATCGCTGATTGAGGCTCTGAAGTCTGACAATGTAGTGAAGGAGATATCTAATGCCATAATTAACTCGATATCAAGATGTTTTGCAGAAAAATTCAATGCTTTCGAGACCAAAATAATAACTTTGGAGGCTGAAATCGAACTACTGAAAACCAGTGCTGAAAAGGCGAATAATAATTGTGATAATACATTCCGTGAGGAAATGGAAAAAAAAGTCGACGTTCTTGAACAGAAGTTGAAAAATAACAACATACGTCTTATCGGTGTTAAGGAAACACAACATGAAGATGTGTTGACCCAGGTCAAAAATATTTTCACTGATAAATTAAATATTTCGATTGTTGATGAAATTTCCAGTGTTTACAGGGTTGGAAAAAAGGATAAAGAAAAATTTCGACATATTGTCGTTACTTTCAGAGACGTTAATTTCAAAAATATCGTCTATGGAAGAAAGAAACTATTGAAGGGTACACGAATTGTAATAAAAGAGGACTTGACCCATTTAAGATCGAAATTAGTCCGGGAATCTTCAGAAAGATATGGTTTCAACAATGTGTGGACCTCCAGTGGCGCAGTTTTCATCAGGTCTGGATCAAATGTTGAAAAACTTATTCCTGGTGTTTGATTTGTTTTTGTATTTTATTCTTTTTATAGTTTGTTTCGCGGGCCGTATCTTAGAGCACTTATTGCTTTTTTGCTTTTTTAGCGAGTTTGTGGGATCATGTTTACTTTGGGTCATGTGAATGTTCAGTCTTTACTGCCTAAATTGGGCGAATTAAAAGTGTTCAACGAGCAGAATAAATTTGATGTTTTAGGCCTTTCGGAGACATCGGCAGTTGAATAATTCTGTTGATTCTTGTAATTTCATGTTATCCAATTATGATGTTGTTCGACGAGACAGAAATACAGAGGCTATGGGTGGTGGGGTTTTGATGTATGTAAATAGTAACCTTCAGTTCGAAAATTGATGTGCCCAATACTTCTAATATTTGAACAACTATTCATAAAAATTAAGCATAAGGGTAAATATTTTATTGTCGGCGTTGTATACAATCCGCTACATGTACCATACAAGTTTTTTATTGATGCCCTTGAGAGTGGTACAACAATATACCTGAACACCTGAAACCGCTCACCAAAAATCGATTCAGGATTGACATAAAAAATTACTTCCTTGGCCGTCTCTAATTTGTTTTTAAAAATAAGTCTCCGAGGATAATATGTAGAACATTTGAGTATGCTCAGTAATGCATTTTTCATTTTTGTTTTTTTTTTATCTTTTTAAATGGTTTATGCCCAAATTGTTTCACTGTAACAAGGGATAAGTGGTAGAACACCTTTGGGTGAACTTCCCCTTGGGATTTCTATTTATTGGAAATAAAGACCTTTATTATTATTATTATTATTAAATATATACGAAAATATATTATTTGTTTTTCATTATGAGGGACTTCTCACAAGTGTTTTCTTTATTTTTAAAATTCAAGTTTTTAATATTCTGCCAACGAGTTGCGTACAGCTACCTCTTTTGTTGGCGCATGTGCGTAGTGGTTAAGCAGAAACAGAAAGAGACAATTCTTAAGAAACCGCCACGCAGTTAAATTCTATTTTTTCTATTTTCGCTATTTTCCAAAAGTTTGGACGCATTTCAACTATTTAACTTGTAATCAAGCCGCTATAAATCGTGAATACACACCAAAGGACATAGTGTTGTGTTCATCTCCAGAAAGAAGGGCCCTTCAAGCAGCAGCAGAACCATCCTTTTAAGGGTAAGTCGTAAATCGTTGGTTTTGTTTCAATATTTATTTAATTTATTGATTTGTGAGGGGTCCTATTCGCTATTATTGAATTTTCAACGGAAATCTCGAGGATTGAGGTCCAATCAGTCCACATTAATTCTCTCCGGCCTTTAACAACTTAAAGTTCTTAAAGCATCTTATTTTGAGCTTTGTAACAGAATACATGATGACATAGATGGAAGTAAATTTCACGAATTGGAAGCGTTTCTCAAACGCAAAAGTAAAGGCTATGAGCAAAAGTCTCAAGTGTTTAGTCGGGAAGATATTGTCAAATTTTTGAAGAATGCGTCTGATCAAGAATACTTACTTCATAAGGCATGTAATGCAAACTGTAACGATTGTACATTTATGGTTCTGTTTCACAGGTAGTTTTGATTATGGGTTATTTCGGGGGCTGTAGATGTCAAGAACTTTTGAATATGAAAATTAATCACATCGAAGATAGGCGCTCTGTTATGGTGGTTGACATTCCGGAAAGTAAAACAGATATTCGTAAGAGATTTACTATTGTGGAAGAAAACGAGTTCTCTGCATTGAGTCTAGTGAGGAAGTATATATGCTTCTACGTCCATCGGGCCCGGAAAGATTTTTTCTAACGTATCGCGGAAAACGTTGCTCAGTTCAACCGGTTGGAAAAAATACAATCGGGAAAATTCCAAGCAAAATTGCTAGTTTTTTGGAATTGCCGAATCCAGAAACATTCACAGGACATTGTCTGCGAAGGACTTCTGCGACTGCCTTGGTAAATGCAGGAGCAAATATGACAATATTGAAGAGACACGGTGGATGGCGAAGTTCAACGGTGGCAAAAGGGTATTTGGCCGACAGCATGGAATTGAAAAACAAAACTGCAAGAATGTTAGCTGGCATGTCAGATGAAAGAAGGGAAACAACTTCATGTTTGAATACAGTCATTAACAGTGACAACCGTTTAATAGAAAATCCTTGCAATTCGGGTAACAACTTTAGTGGTAAATTCGACAACTGTCGGTTTGTTTTTGTGAACACTTTAGAGGGAGTTAAAGATCTATAACTGCCCTGTTTAACTCCCAAGGGAGTTATGACAATGTTTATAGTTACGGTAACTAAGCATTTATTCCGTTGTAATGTATCAGTATGAAATAATAGAACACATCTGGGATCAGGTATATGAGAGGGCAGCTAACGGATTAGCACTGATTCGCTATTGGTTGAGGTTGAACAGTTCAAGTCTAAATATGGCAAAAACAAAGTTTATAGCGTTTTCAATAACAACTAAGGGTCAGCCTTGGTTCTCTTCGATTCTGCTACACTTCTCAAACAGTAAGAGGCTAGGATGTGATTGTCCATTGATTGCCAAAGCTGAATCGGTAAGGTACTTGGGAGTGGTCGTAGCTCAGTTTTTGAGGTGGGAAAAACACGTGGAGAGCTTGGTTGAGAGATCACGTTCATCATTTTACATTTTCTATAATTTAAGGAACATTTGGCAAGAAAACACAATCCCACACTCTTACAAGTATACGAGTCACTAATTCTGTCAGTGTTTCGTTATGGAGTGGCTACTTCGCGGTAGCCACTTGCAGCACAGTTTGCCTTATCATGGAGCCAAGTTCTTTACTCTGTTGCGTTGCCTCTAAAGATTGATTTTAACCCTTGAAAAAAGATTTAAAAAATTGTTAATGTTTATTTAGGACAATCCTGATTTTTTTATAGAGTACTTACTGGATAATACACTGCGCAAAAAAATTAACGCACATTCTGAAAATCTCAATTTTAATGAAAGTTATTTCTACATCGACTTTGAAACTTATTTTTTATGTTCTCTCGGGAAGGTTTTGAACGAAACAAGACATATTAAATGGAAAAAAAAATTCAGGATTTAACCGAATCTTACGTGGAAGAAGAGAAAGAAACAATTTCCAAAATATTGGAATGCTGATAAGTGATTTAATACTTGGTATTTCCACCCCTTGCGTTAATTACAGCTCAGCAACGACGGTTCATACTCAAAATGATCATTTGTAAAATCAAAATGAGTGATCTTAAAATGTTCTGATCTAATCCTTCCCAGATTTCTCTGAGTTGGATTTCTAAGTCATTAAGAGTAGCTGGATGATTTTCTGAACTTCTCAGCTTCCTATTGAGGTTGTCCCAAACCTGCTCAATTGGATTGAGATATGACTTGCTGGCCATTCTATTCGAGAGACTTCAACCTTTCAAGGTACTCCTGAACTATGCGAGCACGATGGGGTCTGGCATTATCGTCCATAAAAATGAAATTTTCACCAATGTATGGGGCACATGGCACTACATGCTCTTCAAAAATGTTCCTTATATACCTATCAGCATTCATAGCTCCATTATCAACTACCGCTAACACCTTCAGTTGTAGAATGAATTTGAGATTTCCATAATGTGCGTTAATTTTTTTGCGTAGTGTATAATTGTGATAAGCTTTGGTACAGGTGTTGGGCATTTACTCTGGTTATTATTGTTTTTTTCTATGAAGAAGTGTTTCTTTTCGGTTGAACGTAATTGTGTTGAGTTTTAGTGAACTTTCTATATTATTCATAGAAACTAATCTAGGTTTAGGCTAGATACTTCCAATTTGTTTATATCGAACACTTATAATTTTTTAATGAATAAAGTTATTATTATTATTACTTTGTGCTCAATGATGTGTGAACGGAGTATCGGTACATAGATCTTTTTTTGCCCATGTTTACATCTGACAAGGCCTATCTAGGTTGTTTATTGATCTGAGTGTGTAGCTTATAAATGTTTACAACTTGTGCCTGTTCAGTTCAGAAGATAAAATATATGATAATAAAACACAAATTATAAACTGAATTTCAATATAACTTTATGAATGTAACCCTGTAATTATTAATAATTACATTACATCAATTAATCATAAGTAATATGAGTATTCAATACTATTCCTCCATGGTTAATATGATTTGAATTAATAGATTTGATTCTATTCAGTTTTGCCCCTTTCCGTATGACTTAATCAAGAAGGAATTGGAGAAATATCCAGATGCACAAATAGTATGGGCACAGGAAGAGCATAAATTTCAAGGAGCATGGGCCTACGTCACTTACAGAATCAGTCACTTGCTGAAGAAACAGAAAGAAATTCAGTAAGTATTGCAGTAGTTATCACAGAGTTACATTAAGCGCAATTTCGTCTACTGAATTTAATGTTCATTTATTCAAAAATCAAATTATTTTGAAAAATTATAACTTACTTTCCTGTTTTTTTTTTGGTTTAACAAGTAATTCCAATATTTCCAATGGACAAAAATCTTCTGAATATGCAATCGCGTAGAATCGGATTGTACAGACTTTCAATGCGAATGAATCTTGATCAATGTTCAAAAAAAAATAATCCTGAGGAAACGCTTTATTATATAAGGTGTTTCTTACGCCATTCAGGATGTGATCACTCGTCTAAAATAAGACGGGTTTATCTTATAACAAATTTTTTTCAGCCGACCCCTTTTTCGAGATACCCTTAAAAGAAAGTGACTGACATTGAGTTATTATTTTTTTCCTAAATTTCAGTGAATGTAGGAACTTGAATTCATGTAATTTTTATGCACTCGCAAAGGACTAAACACGGGAATATTTCATGAATAATGGTCTTAATTTGTTCTTCTTCAGCTATTGGGCCTGGAAAAAAACTGAACTGAAGAATTCTCGTATGAGACTCGAATTTTGATTTATAGTTTTATTCCATGAAACTTTATCTCTAAAGATGGTTTCGATATGAAATGAAGTAAGGGTAACTTATTTCACATGTTACAGGAATATCGGAAATAAACTCATGGTAAGCCTATTGCTTGTGCATAAAATATACAGAATTTTAAGTTTATAGATTCACCTTCCTAAGTTTCAGTTAAGAAAATTCAGAAAAGCCCTGAGCAGGTGCTTTTGAGCTCTCGTTCTTTGGTGGAGCAATAATGTTATTACCTCAAAATTTTGTATAAGACTTGGGATTCATGCTGAGTATATACATGCAAAATCTTAGCACGATCAGAATTATACTCTTTAAGTTATTCAAAAAATTAAATATGTAGAAATCAATAATTCAAAAAAATTCAATTCTATGAACACAGACTTCCCGGCGATATCGCCGAGAGGTTACAATCCGACATCCATGAGACATTCTACAGATGTCACAAATATAACCAAAATAAAATATTCGCATTGCGACTCCCTGGCGAGATCGCCGAAATGTTACAATCTGACATCTATGCGAATTCCTACGAGCAGTTCTGACAGTTGTCTATGGTTGACGCGAGACTGGAGGACTATCATTAACCTATAATAACTGACTATTACAATCTGAGTGCGATTTAGTGGGTTTTTCGACACTTTGAACTTATTATTCATTAAATCATACTAATAAATACTTATTATTATACTTCTGTGAATTTAAATGAATGGAAATACACTCACCGGCAAAATAATGGATCCACTCAACAAATCGATGAAGTTTGTTAATTCATAAATGTGTTGTTTCGTAACCGATTTGGTTGAATTGTTTTCTTCAATTGTAGGTATGTTTATTCGCAATCAAACATCAGTTTTGAATTTACTAATATCTTGGTGTTTCTATTTTCATCAACGAGACACATCTTCTCTTGACCATTTTATTCTTCTTTTATCACAATAGCTCAATTTTTGTTGAATATACAGGGTTTGTAGTGAAACATTTTTGTGATAATTCGAGTAACATTAATTTGAGGCAACTCTTATATATTCTATTTGAGGTATATATTAATTTGAATGTAACCATAATGAAAACTGATACTTGACTTCTACAAATATTCTCAACAACTGCTGTACCAAATTATATCCGCAGATATCGTCACACATGTTACATAAGATACCCCGGTCACTCGGGAATCAAAGAAAACGAAGAGGCCAATACACTTGCCAAAGAGGGCATACAAATGTCACTCATTGGCCCCGAACCCTTCTGTGATATATGTAAATGTACCTATAAGAAGGAGTTTCTGGAGAAGGAGAAAGCCGAGAGGGAAAAACTCTGGCGGAATCTCCCAGGGATGGATCATTCCACTGAGTTCCTTCGGAACTTAGAGACAGCGGGATCCAAATGATATCTGCATCTTAGTAAGAAGAAAACAGCAGAGCAGAACAGCTCTGTAAGGGGGCACAATAGACCTTAAGGTCGCAGTGAACTGTAACCCCTCTTTAAACTTAACTAACTTACTAAACTTACTACATAAGGTACAAAAACATTGGCTTGAGCAGGAAAACTCGCGAATCTTAAATATAATATACATTACAATTTTATTTCACAATTTCGCTTAACATAACAGTACTTTCACGAATTCAACCTTAAATCCGAACGTGAAAAAATAAACTGAAAAGTAAGAGAAACACAAAGTATTTTCCGCCCGTGCACGGTTGACATCTGCATTTGGTCTTGGAACGGCTTCAATAAGGTTTAAAATGAAAGCCTGGTCGATTGGATTCCATTCTTGAAAAAGCGCCACTGAGCTGCAGCAAATTTTTAGAAGTTCGCGGGATCTAATTTTTCTTCTAAGAGCTCCTTAAAATGCTCAATTGAGTTCAAACTTGGCCTCAGACGAAATTCTGTTGTTATCCGTGCTCATTGTACAATGTGTTCTTTAATGATGGGGTAAAATGAACTTTTAAATTTTTTCAGTTACGTTGGAAGGCCAGTCTCAGCTAGCACTGCCGCCGGAAACAAGAATTTGCATCTGAAAGAACTAGAAAATCTCATGAATGAAGCAATGAACCTATCAATGAAACCTTCGAAGCAATGTCCATGAATATTTTATTGAATTCTGATTATAAAATATAAAAATTACAAAACATAAAAAAGTTCAGAAACCAACTAATTATTTGATTGTCAAAGCTGATAGATATTGATTATCATTTATTGACATTTCAAATGGATTTTCACTTACCAATTGTGAAAACAATATGGCACTTTGTTAAAATCTAAGCCAAAACGGTATGAAGGGTTCCATAGTGACTCAAATTAAAACGTAATAGTTATTTAATCAACTCGGTTATTAAAAACAGCGACTTATGGTCAAGATATTTTAATCTACTTTAAAATTTTTCGACTAGATAAATAACCTAGTTTATTACAAGACTTTTCCGACGACCTCAATGTGAATTGTGTATAAATTCCTGATTGAAATACATTCTCATTTTGCACAAGACTACATTTGACATAATGAAATTTCTATGTTCCAGTAGTTTCTCGTAGTGCTTCTTAATATTCTGTGTACGATTGCTATGAGGATTAGAACTAATACTCATTCATTCATAATTGCTTACAAACAAATAACATTATATTATATACATAATAGATTTAAGCTATTACGACAATAATCTTGAAGTGAGTCAATTCCAACATAAAGTAAGTAGTAAGTATACTATACATTGTAAGAATAACTGAACTTCTGTCTATCCTACTCTATTCCAGTGCGAAATAGTTATTTTCCTAACAAGTGCGGAAAGTGATATTTTCCCGCACGAAACTGCCGTTTTCCGTTTTCCGTACTCAACTGCTTACCCAAACTCCGCTTCGCGTCGTTTGGGTAAGCAGTTGAGTGCGGAAAAAACACTTTCCGCACGAGTTAGGAACAATATTTTTTCTACAAGCGCTTATACGAGATCGATTTCAACACACAGATCAAATGTGAATTGATCATTCTAAATACACATGAATGATAAAAGTCTCTGACAAGTCGTTCACATGCCGTTTCCATAGTAACGTCGTCGGTGGCATAGAGATATATCATTATTCAGTTTATTCTTTAGAAAAAGCGTGCGAGAAAAACCCTTGCTAATCCATAACCACACGCATTTGCGTGCGGTAATGAAATAGCAGGGGTTTTCCCACACTGTTTGGCAATGTGACTCTTTACGAATTGAAATACGTGCGGGAAAGAGAATGAAAGTGCACGCTTGAAGAAAAATATTTTTTTGTAACCAAACGTATAATTACTAACGAAAGCAAAATCATCTTCGTTATTTCCGAAAAAGTGAGTGATAACTTCGCATTTTAAAGGCGTCATTTTTCATTATAGGTTGGGTTACAAAAAAAATTGATGTTGAAAGTAGTTGCTAACGATGGGCTCTCCAAAAGTATAATTTAAGAAAAATTTAAAAATTCAATTTGTAAGGTTAGTATCCAGCAGAAAGAGGTATTTTTTCTACCAGCATCAAGGAGGTACAAACCAAAATATTATGTTATAAATATGTACTAACGAAGTACTAACAAATGCAAAAAAAAAATCTTCACTTTCGAAAAGATAGGTGTGTCTTTTTTCCATTATAGGTTGAGTTATAAATGATAATTTTGGCGACACAAATAGTTGAAACAGGTACTAACAAATACCTGCGTGAAGTTAGCATAAAAAGTTGGCCGGAAAAATTTCCGATGTCACCCGAATGTCCATAGGCGTGCGTCCTATCAATTCATAAGTAGAATTCTATGAATAGCTTCATGAAGGGAAAGATCGATTGTTAATCATGATATAAACTCAAATAAGTGAATTTCTTGAATAAAATTGATCAAACGATAACTATAGATTTATCAACGAATATACTTTTGAGATTTGCGCAATTAAATTGGCAAACGAATTGAATGAAAATAGATATTCCGACTGACTGAGCGCCTGAATCAAGATGAAACATTGAGAAAATATATAATACTTGAAATTTGCAGTCTAATGGTCCCAACCAAAATTACGAAATTTCTCGATTTTCACTTGAAGACGGTCGTGTATCACAATGAAATTTTCAGGAAATGCTCTATGTAAGATTTGCCAGCGAATGCCATCAGCGAAAATCTCTTGCCAAGGGGACTTGGGGGTTAAATTCACCCTTAAACCAAAATTTGTGGGACATTTCCCGATTTTCACTTGAAGACGGTCGTGTATCACAATGAAATTTTTAAGAAATGCTCTATGTGAGATTTGCCATCGAATGCCATCAGCGAAAATCTTTTGCTTAGGCGACTTGGGGGTTAAATTCACCCTTAAACCGAAATTTTTGGGAAATTTCCCGATTTTCACTTGAAGACGGTCGTGTATCACGATGAAATTTTCAATAAATGTTCTTTGAGGTTTTTGCCATCGAATGCTATCAGCGAAAATCTCTTGCCAAGGGGACTTGGGGGTTAAATTCACCCTTCAACCGAAATTTGTGGGAAATTTCCCGATTTTCACTCGAAGACGGTCGTGTATCACAATGAAATTTTCAGGAAATGCTCTATGTAAGATTTTCCATCGAATGCAATCAGCGAAAATCTCTTGTTTGGGGGACTTGGGGGTTAAATTCACCCTTAAACCGAAATTTTTGGGAAATTTCCCGATTTTCACTTGAAGACGGTCGTGTATCACAATGAAATTTTCAGGAATGCTCTATGTGAGATTTGCTACGAATGCCATCAGCGAAAATCTCTTGCTCAGGGAACTTGGGGGTTAAATTCACCCTAAAACCGAAATTTGTGGGAAATTTTCCGATTTTCACTTGAAGACGGTCGTGTATCACAATGAAATTTTCAGGAAATGCTCTATGTGAGATTTGCCATCGAATGCCATCAGCGAAAATCTCTTGCCAAGGGGAATTGCGGGTTAAATTCACCCTTAAACCGAAATTTGTGGGAAATTTGCCGATTTTCACTTGAAGACGGTCGTGTATCACAATGAAATTTTTAAGAAATGCTCTATGTGAGATTTGCCATCGAATGCCATCAGCGAAAATCTCTTGCTTAGGGGACTTGGGGGTTAAATTCACCCTTAAACCGAAATTTTTGGGAAATTTCCCGATTTTCACTTGAAGACGGTCGTGTATCACAATGAAATTTTCAGGAAATGCTCTATGTGAGATTTGCCATCGAATGCCATCAGCGAAAATCTCTTGCTTAGGGGACTTGGGGGTTAAATTCACCCTTAAACCGAAATTTTTGGGAAATTTCCCGATTTTCACTTGAAGACGGTCGTGTATCACGATGAAATTTTCAAGAAATGTTCTTTGAGGTTTTTGCCATCGAATGCTATCAGCGAAAATCTCTTGCCAAGGGGACTTGGGGGTTAAATTTACCCTTCAACCGAAATTGTGGGAAATTTCCCGATTTTCACTCGAAGACGGTCGTGTATCACAATGAAATTTTCAGGAAATGCTCTATGTAAGATTTTCCATCGAATGCAATCAGCGAAAATCTCTTGTTTGGGGGACTTGGGGGTTTAATTCACCCTTAAACCGAAATTTTTGGGAAATTTCCCGATTTTCACTTGAAGACGGTCGTGTATCACAATGAAATTTTCAGGAAATGCTCTATGTGAGATTTGCTACGAATGCCATCAGCGAAAATCTCTTGCTCAGGGAACTTGGGGGTTAAATTCACCCTAAAACCGAAATTTGTGGGAAATTTTCCGATTTTCACTTGAAGACGGTCGTGTATCACAATGAAATTTTCAGGAAATGCTCTATGTGAGATTTGCCATCGAATGCCATCAGCGAAAATCTCTTGCCAAGGGGAATTGCGGGTTAAATTCACCCTTAAACCGAAATTTGTGGGAAATTTGCCGATTTTCACTTGAAGACGGTCGTGTATCACAATGAAATTTTTAAGAAATGCTCTATGTGAGATTTGCCATCGAATGCCATCAGCGAAAATCTCTTGCTTAGGGGACTTGGGGGTTAAATTCACCTTTAAACCGAAATTTTTGGGAAATTTCCCGATTTTCACTTGAAGACGGTCGTGTATCACAATGAAATTTTCTGGAAATGCTCTATGTGAGATTTGCCATCGAATGCCATCAGCGAAAATCTTTTGCTTAGGCGACTTGGGGGTTAAATTCACCCTTAAACCGAAATTTTTGGGAAATTTCCCGATTTTCACTTGAAGACGGTCGTGTATCACGATGAAATTTTCAAGAAATGTTCTTTGAGGTTTTTGCCATCGAATGCTATCAGCGAAAATCTCTTGCCAAGGGGACTTGGGGGTTAAATTCACCCTTCAACCGAAATTTGTGGGAAATTTCCCGATTTTCACTCGAAGACGGTCGTGAATCACAATGAAATTTTCAGGAAATGCTCTATGTAAGATTTTCCATCGAATGCAATCAGCGAAAATCTCTGCTAAGGGGACATGAGGGTTGAATTCACCCTTAAACCGAAATTTGTGGGAAATTTCCCGATTTTCACCTGAAGACGGTCGTGTATCACAATGAAATTTTTAAGAAATGCTCTATGTGAGATTTGCCATCGAATGCCATCAGTGAAAATCTCTTGTTTAGGGGACTTGGGGGTTAAATTCACCCTTAAACCGAAATTTGTGGGAAATTTCCCGATTTTCACTTAAAGACGGTCGTGTATCACAATGAAATTTTCAGGAAATGCTCTATGTAAGATTTGCCATCGAATGCCATCAGCGAAAATCTCTTGCTTAGGGGACTTGGGGGTTAAATTCACCCTTAAACCGAAATTTGTGGGAAATTTCCCGATTTTCACTTGAAGACGGTCGTGTATCACAATAAAATTTTCAGGAAATGCTCTATGTAAGATTTGCCATCGAATGCCATCAGCGAAAATCTCTTGCTTAGGGGACTTGGGGGTTAAATTCACCCTTAAACCGAAATTTGTGGAAAATTTCCCGATTTTCACTCGAAGACGATCGTGTATCACAATGAAATTTTCAGGAAATGCTCTATGTAAGATTTGCCATCGAATGCCCTCAGCAAAAATCTCTTGCTTAGGAGACTTGGGGGTTAAATTCACCCTCAAACCGAAATTTGTGGGAAATTTCCTGATTTTCACTTGAAGACGGTCGTGTATCACAATGAAATTTTCAGGAAATGCTTTATGTAAGATTTGCCATCGAATGCCATCAGCGAAAATCTCTTGCTTAGGCGACTTGGGGGTTAAATTCACCCTTGGACCGAAATTTGTGGGAAATTTCCCGAATTTCACTCGAAGATGGTCGTGTATCACAATGAAATTTTCAATAAATGTTCTTCGTAAGATTTGCCATCGAATGCCATCAGCGAAAATCTCTTGCCAAGGGGACTTGGGGGTTAAATTCACCCTTAAACCGAAATTTTTGGGAAATTTCCCGATTTTCACTTGAAGACGGTCGTGTATCACAATGATTTTTTCAAGAAATGTTTTTTGTGGGATTTGCCATCGAATACTTTCAGCGAAAATAAATAATAAAACCTCATACAATAAATTATAATTGCCCCAGCGGGCGACATATTTGTTTTTCGAATTCCCCAGTTCTCGAATGAATTAAATCGCAACGCAAGTTGCACCCAGGTGCAGATTTGTTTTTCCATGCGTCAAACGAGTGTCATTAAATTGTTATTTATTACCCTTCAAGTCAGGCTCTCGAAAAGATGAAAGGCTGCCGCAATTTTTTGACCATGTTTTACAACAAAGTCTGTTTGCGGCTAGAAGCAGGGGCATTATTGTGAAAGTAATAATATTACATTAATAATCTGTCGAATGTCGTTTTTCCAGCCAGTTCAGTCTAAAGATTCATTTTTTACTAGAACTAGACGTACATCGTTTCAAAATACACTCAAGAAAATATAGAAATATCCTCAAATGCAAAAATGTCAATAAGTCTAGGCCAATTAATTTTTTGAAAGGATTTCCAAAATTAGCTACTCAATCTATTTTCTTCAATGTAAAGAAGTCAAACTATTTATATTGATAAATGATAGCTTAAGAAAAATCCTGAGCAGGAGCTTTTGAGCGCTCGTTCGTTGGTGGTGTAATAACACTATTACCTCAAAATTTTGTATATGACTTGCGATTGAGACCATTTCCGGCCCAAAATTAAAAAAATTACAGACATTTGGGCAAAACGATATAGCACTCGTTTAGAACGTAGAACGAGTGCTCAAAAATGAATATATATATACTTTTTTTATCGAAATAGCAACACGAACTCTGTCGCTCTTTTATTCATTAATTTGTTCTGTAGTTATTTTATTGCCAATATTTGAATTTGTTTGTATGCTTTATTGAATACGGAGCAAATCTGATTTCTATATGCTTTCATAAAAGAGGAAAAAATAAATGTGCAAAATAGGAATGTATTTCAATCAAGAATTTATTATCTTGTAGTCAACTCGTTTATTAATCTATTGATAAATGGTCTTGAACTATTAACGTGTCCACTCACATCACGTGTTGAAATATTTTGACCATTGATCTCTGTAATTAATGAATGAGTTGATTAATTAACTATTTTATTGATAACACATCAGGTACCAATATACATCCATCGAAAATATCAAATGGTTTATATGCAGAAGTTTTATAAAGCAGATAATATATATTTATAACTAAACAGTAACAGGTTAATTCATCATATAATGATATGACAGAATATTGTCCCTTGTGACTCATAAATGAAAAAAATGATAAACCCACAGACTTAATATTAATTTTGTTGTTTCATAATTTTTTAATGTTCTTTTAGATTAAAAATTATCTAATTTGTTCTACATAAATCACAGAGCTCGTTAATCATTTTTTCTGTTGCCTGAAAGCCATTTTTGATTTCTGCTGCTGTAAGCAGACATTTCAAATGTATTGCTCGTTTGCAACTGGTACATCGAAAATACTCTTCGAATGAAATATCAATATTACAATAGAGACATCTATCTTGAATATTCGATGAGTTTTGTAATAATAAATATTTCAGCTCTTGCCGGAAGTTGTTCATATCGTAGGTTGTCTCAAAACTTGTCTTCTTGGTTAAACATTTGAAAAAATGAATAACGTAGACCCCACAGTTAAAATTATCCTTTTGCAATATATGTTTAGGTACTTTGGTTTCGAAATGATCAATATTTATTTCTTGGTTTTGAAAAAAACGCTTGAATCTTCTGAAAAACAATTCAGATTGAGAATCCTCACTACCCAAAGGATCAATAAATTGTATATTTTTATCTTCTATCGAAATAAACAATAGAAGATAATGGTTATTTTTGTGGATGGGAAATATTATATTTTTCTTACGAATCTTAACATTACTTATAAAATCGCCATCTATGTACCGGGTTTTTCACTATAATTTGACCCCCCCTTTAACTTTGTTACTAAAGGAGATACAAAAAAATGTTTCGTATAAAAGTTTCATGAAAGCAACTGAGGTTTTTTGATATGAGTCCAGAAACTGAAATATATACAGGGTGACCAACATATTGATGACAACTTCATTTTTTTGAATGGAACACCCTGTATATTTTTCCATGTTTGGCTAGCTCTTTTTCCCCTGATTTCGAATATGTAACATATGTTGGCCTATCTCTTTTATTCTGAGAACCACAGAGTTTCAAATTTTAAGAACCACCTGCCAAGATCTGTAATCATCTTTGATTATATATTCAGGGATATATAATCTAAGGTAATCATCTTACAAGTGGAGAGAGCGTTTACTGAAAATGCTCATTTTTGGAGTTATAATAACGTCAATGGAAAGATATACAGGGTGAACAACATTGGATGCAACAATATTTTTTCAAATAGGACACCCTGTCCTGTTGCTTAAAATGACCACCTTCATTCAATACACATAGTTCATAGAGTTGTCCCAAGTTTTTTAGACAATTTTTGATAGCATTACTATGGCTCTGATTCAAGTCAGGAATTGAAACTTCAAAATTTGTTTCTAATCATTACAATATTATCATTATTCTTTGTGCGTTGACGGTATTAGTTCTGAATTATGGGTTAAATATTGGTTGATTTTATATCATTAATATTATTCTCCGCTTTCATTTGTCATTATTGCTGAATTAAATTTTTTCCTTCAGGAACTGCTATAAAAACGTGTCAAACGGTGTTAAATCGGGACTATTTGGTGGCCATAAAATAGGAGCGCCATTACCAATCCAAAGATCAAATTGGCCACTTGAATATTTTCGAATTTCCAAAACGCTATGCCAGATGGTTATTGAAATTTGAAACTCTGTGGTTCTCAGAATAAAAGACATAGACCAACATATGTTACATATTCGAAATCAGGGGAAAAAGAGCTAGCCAAATATGGAAAAATATACAGGGTGTTCCATTAAAAAAAACGAAGTTGCCATCAATATGTTGGCCACTCTGTATATATTTCAGTTTGTGGAGTCATATCAGAAAACCTTAGTTGATTTCGAGAAACTTTTATACGAAACATTTTTTTGTATCTCCTTTAGTAACAAAGTTAAAGGGGGGGTCAAATTATAGTGAAAAACCCGGTACTCTTTATTAGCTATAATAGAAGACTTTTCAACACTTACAATTTGGAAGTTTTCACCTGATAATTTATTGAAAACATGAAGGCAGTGGTCCATTACAAAGCTACTCAGATAATTTGGCACATCAAGCGTGATGAAGTCAGAAAACAATAATTCTCGAATAGAAAAGTCAATATCGGGCTGCCAGGTAACCACGTAATCTCTTCCAGTTGTAAGCTTTTTATAGAAAGCAGGATTATTAACAAGGCCATTCTCTAATAGATAAATATCACTCAGAGTTCTCCACCGCCGATAATTTTCATTTTTATATATTTGATTTGGAAAAACAACATTGGGCAATAAATAGAAAAAATAGAAAAATTTTAATGGGATAAGCGTATTTTTTTTGAAAAACGTTGGGTTTCGTTTTACTCTTATTATTTTAAGGTCTTTGAAGATGAAGATAATTAAATCACACCAGAGCCGATTCGAAATTTCCAGTTGGCCTTGTATTTGATAATAGAATTTATGGTTGGTATTTAGCTCATTATCTTTAGTTAAGAAATCAAAAGGAAATTCGTCAATATTCTTGTTACTTGCTGTATAGAGACATTTAATTTCAATCAACCCCTCCTCATTAATTATACCATCAGGAGAGGCAGCTAAAAATTGAAATTTTTTGTGAATTATCAGACCAGATAATTTGCACGAAAACCCTGTTTTTTCCTCGTATGCTTTCCTTGCTGTACTTTCGTGCCTAATGCCATGTTTGATTGCTTCGGTATTGAGATTTCGTGGTTCTCTAATGTCCTTTGAAATATTTTTGAATATAGAATCTCTATATTTGTTTTTGTAGCCCTTGCATACTCTTTCAAAAAATGATGCAGTTTTTCGGAGTTTTCTCTGCTCTCTCCAACTTCGACTTTCCCTTTGCAACAAGGTTTCCGACTCAATTTCATCTAGAGCAATCACGCTCTGGTGAAACCTCATAAAATAATCCAAACACTCAGAACTAAATTTCGACGTTTCCTTCGTTATTTTCGAAGGCGCAGAACAGATATCACAAATAATAATAATCCAACTGCATCCTCGTGATTCCTGTAGGCCTATTTTTGGTAAATATGAAATTTTAACGCTTCCTTGTTTATTTATGTATAGATGTTTAGTGTATATAAAGGAGCATGAACACTTGATGGTGAAATTATCTAGTTTTCATGATTATTCCACTAGAAATGGTACAACCTTGAGCATTCCATCCCATGCAACATCTAAATATGAAACATCCCCAGAGTACCAGGCAATAATATTGTTCAATCATCTGCCTAATAACATAAAGCTGCTTAGCAAAATAAGGTTCAAGAAAATAATTAAATGTATACTGCAGCGTAAAAGTTACTATAGTATTAAAGAGTATTTAGATGATAAGAACTTAATTGTAGAATAGTTACTATTTTTTTTCTTTTTCAACTGACCTGTCCTATTCATTGTATGATGACTTAAGGGACCAATAAAGATATTATTATTATTATATTATGTAGATAAATAGTAAATTGTTTAAGTCTATATAAGTATTCCACTGTACTTTCAATAATTATTTTCAATGAATCTATGATTGCATATTTTTCTGTCTCCAATTAACACTACAATTTTTGAATAATGTTCTGAATGAATTTTCTCAATTTTGTACAGAAGCTTATTTTAGTTTTTCACTGTAAATTGTCAGTTTTAAGAAATGTTGAATAAGTGTGTTCCTGACCCATACGGTAAGGATTGAAATAGAGATTTTATGCTAAAACTATAACTTTTGCTTTCTCCGAATTCCAAACACTCAAAGGAACTCAATCAACTTTCATCTAAAATGACACCGACAAGACCTAAATAAAGCTAAATTGACAATCGTTTCCATTAAAAGCCAAAATATTCACCATTTCTCTATTCTCGACTGAGGTCAAACAGTGTGTTATCTATTGGGGATCTAAAGAAATAGTACTTAATTAATATGATGGATATGTTAGTTACATCAACAAACAAATACTGAATTATTCACATCAAACGTCACCAAAGCATATACATGAATGAAATCATCATTTAATCTGTGCAATAATATATTCTGAAATAAGTATGAATTTCATACAAAAATGTTAACATCTTGTGGTCCACATTTTTTCACTTCATTTAATTTTAACACCTTTGCCAAATAAGCTCTGTTAATTTTTTTTTGAGCTATTCAATGAAATATTCCTCTTACTGAAACAGACATAATCGGTGATAAGTTTATTGAAGTTATAAATTACTAATTAACATACCTACTGAATAGATTCTTTTATTTGTGTTTTTGTCTTATTATGTATAACCAATTAACGAATTTGGCCACTACTTCGAACTCTCCAGCCTTCTCACTCTACTCGTAGCTGCTCTAAGCTCTCTCGTCTACTAACTCTGTCTGACTCTCGACGCTAACACCCACTGACTCTAAGTCTCGACGCTACCTCAAGCTCTCCCGTCTTCACACTGAACTCTTCACGACGTTCCCTGTACCTCGTCGATTCTACCCCCTTCCTTACTTAAACCGAGGGCGTACTACTTAAATCCCTACCTAATCTGTTCTTATTGGTCCACTCTCGGAACGACTTAAGCTAGGTGGTAGGAACTTGTACCAATAAGAATTCCCATAAGAAATAACGTCTTTCTTGCCACACGTGGGGTGAATTCTAAGAATGATCACATCTGCTAAAATGCACTTTTACAGAACCGATAACTCCTGCAAAAATGACCGAGGTGATGTTGGCTCCCGGCCAACCAGCTCCAAGCGCGCGCGCATATTCCACCACGGTCAAGTGGTAGCGCGGCGTAGGATGATTTGTTTTACGGTTAATTCTGAGGAATGCCACATCGGAAGTGATCAAAGTTATACATAGTAATAAATTGAACAATTCGAATATATTCTTTCATTTAATTTCGACCACATTAGGGAAAAAATCGGTATATATACTCGTAGGAAACAATTTATTGAAGTTTCATTATTATGAGAAATCCGGCCAAGAATTCTGATGAATGGAATGGGGAGGGCATCATTCGACCTATTTCGGAAGAAATTTTCGTTCAATTCTGCGAACTCTAAACCCCCGAATCCAAGGATTCAATTCCACTCTTTTTAGTTTCGCTGTTGACTCGATCACAGAAAACCATTTTTTTTTCTGTTTGGGATGTCCGGCCAAAAATTCTGAGAAATGAATTCGATAGGGCATTATACAAATTACTTCTGACGTAATTTTCATTCGATTCCTTGCACCACAGACCCCCAGCTCCAAGGATCGAACTTGAGATTTTGAAGTTTTACTGTTAACATGATCGAATAATAATTTTTTTTTTGTATTTCGGAGGTCCGGAAAAGAAATCCAGTATATGATGTTGTTAGGGCATAATATAAGCTACACCCAAAAAAAATTTTGTTCGTTTCGGAGAACCCCACACCCCCAGCTCCAAGGATCAAATCTGAAACTCTCTCGTCTCGCACTCGATATGAAAATATTTTCTTTTTTTTGTGTTGGTTTCAGGAGTCCGGCCAAGAATTCTGTTGTTTGGATTTCATCGACTATAACATGAGTTATATTGGAGAAAAATTTCGTTGAATTCTGAGAACCCTGCAACCCTAGTTGTGAGGATCATTTTCAACACTTTTTCGTTTCGCTGTCGACTCGATCGCAAAAATCCACTTTTTTTTCTGTTTGGGATGTCCGGCCAAAAATTCTGAGAAACGAATTCGATAGGGCATTATACAAATTATTTCTGACGTAATTTTCATTCGATTCCTTGCACCACAGACCCCCAGCTCC
Source organism: Propylea japonica (assembly GCA_013421045.1). Lineage (NCBI taxonomy): Eukaryota > Metazoa > Arthropoda > Insecta > Coleoptera > Coccinellidae > Propylea > Propylea japonica. The sequence continues at coordinate 41,455,415 of CM024240.1, forward strand.
AAGGATCGAACTTGAGATTTTGAAGTTTTACTGTTAACATGATCGAATAATAATTTTTTTTTTGTATTTCGGAGGTCCGGCAAAGAAGTCCAGTGAATGATGTTGTTAGGGCATAATATAAGTTACACCCAAAAAAATTTTTGTTCGTTTCGGAGAACCCCACACCCCCAGCTCCAAGGATCAAATCCGAAACTGTCTCGTCTCGCACTCGATATGAAAATATTTTCTTTTTTTTGTGTTTGTTTCGGGAGTCCGGCCAAGAATTCTGTTGTTTGGATTTCATCGAGTATAACATGAGTTATATTGGAGAAAAATTTCGTTGAATTCTGAGAACCCTGCAACCCTATATGAGAGGATCATTCTTCACACTTGTTAGTTCCGCTGTTGACTCGATCACAGAAAACCATTTTTTTTCTGTTTGGGATGTCCGGCCAAAAATTTTGAGAAATGAATTCGATAATGCATTATACAAATTACTTCTGACGTAATTTTCATTCGATTCCTTGCACCACAGACCCCCAGCTCCAAGGATCGAACTTGAGATTTTCAAGTTTTACAGTTAACATGATCGAATGATAATTTTTTTTTTGTATTTTGGATGTCCGGCCAAGAATTCCAGTGAATGATTTTGTTAGGGCATTATATAAGCTACACCCAAAAAAATTTTTGTTCGTTTCGGAGAACCCCACACCCTCAGCTCCAAGGATCAAATCCGAAACTCTCTCGTCTCGCATTCGATATGAAAATATTTTCTTTTTTTTGTGTTGGTTTCGGGAGTCCGGCCAAGAATTCTGTTGTTTCGATTTCATCGAGTATAACATGAGTTATATTGGAGAAAAATTTCGTTGAATTCTGAGAACCCTGTAACCCTATATGAGAGGATCATTCTTCACACTTGTTAGTTCCGCTGTTGACTCGATCACAGAAAACCATTTTTTTTCTGTTTGGGATGTCCGGCCAAAAATTTTGAGAAATGAATTCGATAATGCATTATACAAATTACTTCTGACGTAATTTTCATTCGATTCCTTGCACCACAGACCCCCAGCTCCAAGGATCGAACTTGAGATTTTCAAGTTTTACAGTTAACATGATCGAATGATAATTTTTTTTTTGTATTTTGGATGTCCGGCCAAGAATTCCAGTGAATGATTTTGTTAGGGCATTATATAAGCTACACCCAAAAAAAATTTTGTTCGTTTCGGAGAACCCCACACCCCCAGCTCCAAGGATCAAATCTGAAACTCTCTTGTCTCGCACTCGATATGAAAATATTTTCTTTTTTTTGTGTGGTTTCGGGAGTCCGGCCAAGAATTCTGTTGTTTGGATTTCATCGACTATAACATGAGTTATATTGGAGAAAAATTTCGTTGAATTCTGAGAACCCTGCAACCCTAGTTGTGAGGATCATTTTCAACACTTTTTCGTTTCGCTGTCGACTCGATCGCAAAAATCCACTTTTTTTTCTGTTTGGGATGTCCGGCCAAAAATCCTGAGAAATGAATTCGATAGGGCATTATACAAGTTACTTCTGACGTAATTTTCATTCGATTCCTTGCACCACAGACCCCCAGCTCCAAGGATCGAACTTGAGATTTTCCAGTTTTACTGTTAACATGATCGAATAATAATTTTTTTTTGGATTTCGAATGTCCGGCCAAGAAGTCCAGTGAATGATGTTGTTAGGGCATAATATAAGCTACACCCAAAAAATTTTTGTTCGTTTCGGAGAACCCCACACCCCCAGCTCCAAGGATCAAATCCGAAACTCTCTCGTCTCGCTCTCGATATGAAATTTATTTTCTTTTTTTTGTGTTGTTTCGGGAGTCCGGCCAAGAATTCTGTTGTTTGGATTTCATCGAGTATAACATGAGTTATATTGGAGAAAAATTTCGTTGAATTCTGAGAACCCTGCAACCCTAGATGTGAGGATCATTTTCAACACTTTTTGGTTTCGCTGTTGACTCGATCGCAAAAATCCATTTTTTTTTCTATTTGGGATGTCCGGCCAAAAATTTTGAAAAATGAATTCGACAGAGCATTATACAAATTACGTCTGACGTAATTTTCATTCGATTCTTTGCACCACAGACCCCCAGCTCCAAGGATCGAACTCTAGATTTTCAAGTTTAACTGTTTACACGATCGAATAATATTTTTTTTTTGTATTTCGGAGGTCCGGCCAAGAAGTCCAGTATATGATGTTGTTAGGGCATAATATAAGCTACACCCAAAAAAAATTTTGCGCAGGCCTACGCCGACGATATTGTGGTGACTGTGAGAGGCAAGCTTCGAAGGCCACCCTGATTCCCTTCACTAGAAGAAGGAATCTTCACTTGAAAGCCCCTATCCTGAATGGGGAGGCTCTTATCTTCTCCAGTGAGTGTAAATATCTAGGAGTCACCCTGGACAGTAAGCTAAACTGGAAAAAGCACGTAGACAAAACCATTTCCAAAGCCACCGCTGCCATGTGGGCCTGTAAAAGGCTCTATGGAAAAACGTGGGGGCTGAAACTGGAAATGGCGCTGTGGTTATATACAGCTGTCGTACGACCCATTGTCACCTATGCGCCACTAGCATGGTGGTCAAAAACCGAAGAGGTCACCACACAAAACCAGCTGCAGAAACTGGGTATACCACTCCCACAACAGCGCTCGAGTTCATACTAGACCTACCTCCCCTACATATTCATGTGAGGAAATGCAGCATGTTGGATGCTATAAGAATATCCCAAAACAGGAAATATCTGCCTGAAAATTGGGTGGGTCAAATGAGGATTTTGAATCAACTCGACTCAAACCTCCTGGCAAAGCCAGCATATGTGGTGCCAAATAGTTTTGATTTCGAAATGCCATTCCGAACGGTCATATCTGACCATTCTAGTGCAATAAATTTCGTGAATCAAATATGAAAAAAAAACCATATATATGGTATACTGACGGATCTAAGTCAGAGAGAGGAAATTGGGGTATACGGACCAAAATTGCAACTCTCCATGACCCTGGGAACTGAACCCTCTATTTTACAGTCTGAAACACTGGCTGTTTATGTCTGCGCCCAGGAAATTCTGAAAAGTAACCTATGGCACCATCTAGGTTGCAGAGGACTGTTTTTTTTCTTGATAGTGAATTCAATTTTGAATCTTTACTTACACTTCAACACATAAAAAATTTAGATCATTATCAATTATTTTTTTTTTAATCAAAAAATGAAAAATTTCTTCAACCTTGCATTTTGAATTCATAAATCAGGATCTAGAACTCCTAGATACTACTTATAGGGGCTTTTTCAGGATCTTCTAGGTGTTTACTGTATCCCATTAAAATTTTTCCCATGTTATCCGGGACACCCTGTATTATAATTTATACATGCATGGCGGTACCGAGTCATTCATACAGGCGACAATCATTATGAGAGAGAGAGAGAGCTTATTCTTGGTCTTCAAGCAATGAACAATTTTCACCATGTCCAGGTGAGTTTAGCTGGACATAAGTTTTAGTGAACCACAGATTCGATATAGTTGAAATCTAGTTCTTGTTCATTAAAAAAAGTTTTGTGCAAATTTGCATTAAAATCGATTTATTTAAAGAACAATCGCTCAAAGTCCAACTAATCGTGAGTGCTTTTCTGTATTTATCATTTTCCTCTTCAGATATTTCGGAACGCAGCCATTCTATTCAATATTTATATGTATATACGTCCATCGCTGGACCGAGCGTGTTGTTGCAGTTCTTCCTGCAGTTATTTGATTTTTAACATGTACCGGCGTGTTTAGCTGGACAATCAGTTTTCTCCCCCCCAAGGATTTAAAAATCTTCTAGTTTCAACCGCCACTAAGTCATTATATTTCCACTATCGGCGAAGTTCATATCGAAGATGTTCTTATTAATTCACAACTCGAGAAGCGACCGTTATAAAATAAAGAAAAGCTGTGAAAAATTATTGAAAGATGACAAAGTTTTACATAGTTCGGAAAATATTAATATTTTGAAAGATTTCAAATTCAATATTGAGTTTGGTTTCCCAAAAGTAGTGATACCCATAATGAATGATAAAGGTAAGTTAATTCAGATATATCAATGTCTTCAAAATTGTTATAGTTCACTAGGTATTAACTACACATAGATTCGAATTTGGTGGTTTTATTAAAAGCCTATAGCACACAAAGAGTGTATTCCTATACGGCATTCACTTTCACCTCAAAGGGGTCGATGGGGTAATCATAAGAGTCAAATTTGCGTTATTTGGAGAACTAAAAATACTTAGGATCGAATTTAAATTTGGTGGTGTTTTAAAGACCTATTATAGCACCCAAATTGTCCATACACGACATATATTTTCGCTTCGAGGGGGTCGATGGTGATATTATTGAGGACCCAATGTAGAAATTAGGTGCTAGAGATCCTTCATAACACCACCAAATTGGAATTAGATTCTAGGTAGTTATTCAGAAACGCAAATTTCGCACATAGAGTGTCCCACATCGAGCCCCTCACGGTGTTGGGGAACGCCGTTTATACACTTTCTGAATGCTATAAGTCCTCGATAACATCACTTAATTTCGATTCGATTCTATGAAGGTATAATTATACAGAAAACGCAAAATTCGCTATTAGAGCGTGGGGTTGTTATATCGGGTGTCCCAAGGTGAGTGGCCTATTAGACGTCTCTGGAGAACTGGACATATTTGAAATCTGAAAATTGGAATTATAATATTGTACGGAATTCTCTACTGAGCTTAAATATTTTTAAAGCCTGAGCACTTCCGGTTATACAGGGAGCGAAAATAAATTTGTTCAAAATTTTTTTTTTCATTTTTTCCTCCCTGATATACCTAATTGAGTATTACATTCTTAATACATTTCTATTAAAACTATTATATTTTTCCAATAACTTTTCAAAATATCGACGGAAAACTGGAAAAAAAGTCAAATTTTCGTAGTCAGTATTTTTCTTATTCTCAACATCCTGAGCGTGAACCGTTCTCATAACATCAATGTAGAAGAATGTGGAAAGGTCATGCATCTTTTAAATTTCATAAATATCATCACAGGGTGTTTCGAAGTTTGTGTCAAAAACTCTGATCGAAAATTGGCCATAACTTCTGTTTTTCAAATTAGAACCCCCTTTTTTTATAATTGCGCTGGATTCTTCATAGAAAAATGATGATAGTACTATTACTTTTTTTTTATTTTTTGTTTTCAATTTTTTCTATTTTTTTTATTTTTTTTCCATTTTTTTTTTCTCATTGAAGTCATTATTTTGCCTTCCAGAATCCAACGCAATAATAAGAAAAATAGGGTTCTAATTTGAAAAACCGAACTTATGGCTAATTTTCGATCACAGTTTTCGACACAAAATTTGAAACACCCTGTGAGAATATATCTGAAATTTGAAAAAACTTTCCACAATTTTCTACTTTGATGTTATGAGAACGGCTCACGCTCAGGATGTTGATAATAAGAAAAATGAACCTAATACTGACTACGAATATTTGACTTTTTTCCAGTTTTTTGTCGATATTCTGAAAAGTTATTGAAAAAATAATCTAATATAAATGTATTCAGAATTGAATACTCAACAATTATATCAGAGAGGAAAGAATTGAAAAAAAATTTTGAACAAATTTATTTTCGCTCCCTGTATAACCGGCAGTGCTCAGGCTTTGAAAATATTTCAGCTTAGTAGAGAATTCCGTACAATATTGTAATTCTAATTTTCAGATTTCAAATATGTCCAGTTCTCCAGAAACTTCTAATAGGCCACTCACCTTGGGACACCCGATATGTCCTCAATAACACCACCAAAGGAGCCTGAAGAGTATTGAAAACAAAAAACGTGGGTTCTTGTATCATGGTTTCTATAATAACAGTGAATCAAATATTGCTTTCGGCTATATTTTTTGAAATCACTGTTGATATTGATAAATTCTTCATGCAGCTGAAAATTTTATTTTCATTTCAGCGATGAAGCAACGATACTCCATAGAAGAGCAGGCAGTGTTGGGAGAAACTATTGCTAAACATATGAAAGAAGAAACACTACCAAGCCTTGCAGAATGTTCATTCTTGATGGAACAAAATGATGTTTTGAGTTCGAGATCACCAGCATCAATTAAAACGTTCATTTATAATAGAATAAAACAGAGGAGAACCATATGAACAGAATCGTACGCCATGTTCTCGTAATTATTTGTTTATCTTTTTGAGAAATTTTATCCATTTTATTAATCGATGATATATATCGTGTATAATCATCATTTTGTTTGGTTTGTTGAATTTTTTTTTATAATATACCTACCTTTTTATTATAATTACAAGTTTTGTAAGAATATCCTTTCTTTCTGTAATATTTACTATTGTGAATTATTCACTATTGTCTCAATACTTTATTAACCTTCATGAAATTTTATCCACTCGTTGATCCTTGATATGTATATATTCATCATTTTGTTGAGTTTGTTCTATTTTTTGATTATATTATCTGTTTTATTTTTTATTCAGAGCCAAAGTATATTTACATATTTTGTGAGAGTGTTATTTTTTTGTTCTCAATTATTTCTATGTTTAAAAATAAATCTTTTCCGTTGTACTTGTGTATTTATCAGAGTTCCTGGAAAACTTGGAATTTTTTGATAGTTTTATAGAACATCATCTCAGTCAATACATCTAACAAATTGAACATTCTCTTTTGCACTCTAAAAGGCTCATTTGAAAAAACATATAAATCATAGACCACATTGGGATTAAACTCAAACGCTAGCACAAATTAATGTGTAGACACTAGACCGATACAGCTTTTCAGGTTATTCTGAAGTAATACCTACTCCCAGTCACCGATTTCGGAAATATTTTGTATAGTGGTTCATTATGATTAACTTAAGATGCGGTTTCAATTTGAGTAGTGGCAAATAAAGGTTAGGTTATGGTTTTGTGAGGTTGTATTTCCAAAGTTGACCATCATTACAAAAACTGCCAATTTTTCGTTTTTTTCCTAATGACATTGATGATTATCAATAGTTTCTGCATAAAATTCTTGGATAAAATATGGTGAAAACCTGCATAGGTTTTCACCATATTTATTGAAAAACCAAAAAAAAAATTCCAAAATTTGATAAAAAATTGAATTTTTGCCATCATTGAAAACTATCAAAAATTATTTAGGAATGCTCATTTTCCACGAGAAATATCAAAATATTGAAAAACAGGACTACAGAATTACCGCTTTCCGAAGTATGTACTGCACAAATATTACGACAATTTTCTTTAGCTCTGGTAGGTACCAGGACCAGGAGATTCATATTGCATCATTTATATTGATCTTTTGAATTTTTTTTCAAATCTTATTTCCCAATCACTACGAATATGTTCACTGTATATATTGATTAAATTGTAACTTCAGTATCAGTTCGTTTATTCAATATTTACAATGAAAAATTTCGTTCGAATTGTGAAGGTATGATTTGAGAAAAAAAATCATCAAAATTAAGATTTTATTGTCTCATGAATCTTCGTTTCAAAAGAAATTATATTCAAAGAAGGTAATTATATGAAAATAACCTTTATTTCACTTCATATAATACATATTGAATAATTACTTTAATGAATTAACCAAATGTATTTTCTACTAATGTCAAACATAATACATAATTCAATTTCCATTTTCGGAGAAAAAATCTACAATTTGAAGATTGACTAGAAAATAAGTTTCAATTTCAGTTATAATTTTACATTTTACAACAAATCATCTAGAAAATCCAATAGAAATTTTGGTCCTTCAGTAGAGCTCAACCATAAGCTTTCTTGATCAGGATATCCTAGAACAAAGTGAAAATTGGGATTAATATTGAACAGTTTTTAATTGTTTTGTTAGGTCATAACTAGAGAACAATAATATGGCTGCTGAGTATACATGTAGCTGATTTTATTATATACTTACTAATGATTTTTTGGAACCTCCATTTTGGTATCCATTTCACAAATCAAATTATTCGGATAGGATAATGCTGGAAAGTCTGGTAGAGCTGAGGTTACAAGTCGTATTTTCAATGTGTTAGTAAAATTTTTCAGACTAAAATGACCTTCACATAATCTACTTTTCTTCATGAATAGCACAATTTGAATAAAAAGCCCTAATTGCATTCTCCCATTCAAATGTTCTATTTGGAGGTGGTCGAAAAATGTGCTTATGTGTTGAAGAACCCCATAAATATTTGTTAGCACAATTTGTGTTGCAGCATGATTTATTTCGAATGCCATACTGATCGATATATATATATTTATTAGCTCTTGATTTCATATATATATATATATACAATAGAGACACTTACCTATAGATACTCACCTAACTTATACCTATTAGCCTTTTACAGTTTTTAAGCACCATCCACTGCTGCACTTGATCTTCTTTTTTCCACTACTCGATCATCAAGATGGATATCTAAATGACATATTATAAGCATTACTTGACATATAATAACAAAATGTGTTCTTTGGAGATCGCTCTACATTCTCTACACTCTGAAGTCGCGTGATCCGGAGTTCTGCTCTACTCTACTTAGTAGGCAACTTCTGCCCTAATCTATAATTCTCCTCAAACAGTAGCACTGCACTTTAAATCCCAGTAAATTTTCATATTTCAAGGTTAGGATTATGATTGCTGGAAATTTTAATTTTTATTGTATTGATTTCATGGAGCAGACTTACACTTACGACCATTTCCAATAAAAATCCAAATTTTTCGATTTCGAAAACTGTCTTCTGTGTAATCGATAGAATACGTTGGGTACTAGGTATCTATAAAATCAATAGTCTTCTTTATCGAAAGCCATACCATCAAGTGGCTTGAACTCTGACTTAAGAATTATTATACACATGTGTAGTAACCAAAAACTGCAATTTTTTTCAAATTCGACCTCGTATATATACGGACATAGTCCAGCCATGGACGTACTGATGTATGTTGAGGATATACAGGTACGTGCATAGCTGGACGATCTGATATATGCATTCATTGTGCATGGTCCAGCTAGCCATGTATCGATATATATTGAACATATTTCGATACGTGTACCGCTGGACCATGATCTCTGTGAAAATATTTGGCACTGAATGAAAGTGCAATAGTAGCTTGATTCAAATCAGATAACGATGCAACAAACAAAAAAAAGAAATAATCAGTATAGAAGGCATGATCCGATTTCAATTAAAATCTATAGAGATCGAAGAATCGAATGATGAAACAATATTTTTGAACTACCCTATAGGATGAAAGCCTATAAGAAGAAGGAGGAGAAGATGTGGCATTTATTCTTTCGAAAAACTTGAATTCATTTCCTTCTATAAAACAAAAGCGAAAATGAGGTATCATAATTTCCGAAAGGGGGATCTTCCGTGTCCGTGAAGTTAGCACCCAGATTTTCGAAAATGAAAGAAATTTTTCTTGTATTCATTACTAACTCGTTAGTAACTATTTGTAACCTAAAAAAATTCGTTTGTACCCCAAGGATACTGATAGAAAAACACCGCTAACTTCACGGGCATCCATTTTTCGCGAAAAACAAAATACAATCGGAAAGTCCATCGTTAGTAGGTAACTGTTTGTAACATCAAAAATTCCGTTTGTAACCTAACCCTAAATGCCGAATTAACACACCCTAAAATGCGGAGTTAGCACCCACATTTTTGAAAATGTGGAAATTTTTTATTCCATTCGTTAGTAACTAATTGTAACACAAAATTGTTCGTTTGTAACCTCACCGTTACTGAAAAAATGACAACCCTAACATGCGAATTTAGCACCCACATTTTCGAAAATGCATTTTCGTTTGTACCTGAAGGATAATGATAAAAAACACCGCATCCCACTTTTCAATTTTTCGCGAAAAACAAAATACAATCGGAAAGTCCATCGTTAGTAACTATTTGTAACATCAAAAATTTCGTTTGTAACCTAACCCTTAAAGGCGAAATAACACCCCTAGAACAAAAGATCCTAGGGGTCGAAGTTCTCCCGGATGGCTGATCTGTAGCCAAACGACCCCTTCACCAATAATAAAACCCCTAAAATGCGAAATTAGCACCCACATTTTCGAGAATATGGAAAATATTTATTTCATTCGTTAGGAACTCGTTAGTAACTATTTGTAACATAAAAATTTTCGTTTGTAACCTCATCTTTACTGAAAAAATGACTACCATAACATGCGAAGTTATCACCCACGTTTTCGAAAATTAAGAAATTTTTTTGCATTCGTTAGTAACTCGTTAGTAACTATTTGTAACACCAAAATTTCCGTTTGTACCTCAAGAATAACGAGAGAAAAACACCGCATTCAGCTAGGTGCTAACTTCACGGGCATCCACATTTTCGAAAATGTGGAATTTTTTTCTTGTATTCGTTAGTAACTCGTTAGTAACTATTTATTACCTGAAAATTTTCGTTTGAACCTCGAGGATACTGAGAGAAAAATACCACATTTCACTGTGCATCCACTGTCATCCACTTTTCGATTTTTTTGCGAAAAAAAAAATACAATCGGAAAGTCCATCGTTACTAACTATTTGTAACATCAAAAATTCCGTTTGTAATCCAACACTTAACGGCGAAATCAGACCCCTTAAATGCGAAGTTAGCGGAATGCGGTGTTTTCATATCAGTATCCTTGAGGTACGAACGAAAATTTTTAGGTTACAAATAGTTACTAACAGGTTACTAACGAAAAAAAAATTTCTCATTTTCGAAAATGTGGGTGCTTACTTCGCATTTCAGGAGTGTGATTTCTTCATTAAGGGTTAGGTTACAAACGAAATTTTTGATGTTACAAATAGTTACTAACGATAGACATTGCGATTCTATTTTGTTTTTTGCAAAAAATCGAAAATTGGATGACATTGGATGCCCCATGAAATGTGGTGTTTCTCTGTCAGTATTCTTGAGGTACAAACGAAAACTTTTAGGTTACAAATAGTTACTAACGGGTTACTAACGAATGCCAAAAAAATTTTTCTCATTTTCGAAAATGTGGGTGCTAACTTCACGGACACCTGGACTATGTCCGTGTATATAGGAAGGGTAAGGCTTAATGAAAAAATTCCTGTTTTCGGTTACTATACATAACGTGAGTTCAAAAAAAATCGCTGGCAAGTAGGCTCGAGAGTAGGCTGTGGATTTTATTTTTCCACCGCGCTTAGAACTACGTTCACTCGCAGAATATTGACGTTCAAAATTCCATAGCCTACTCAACCGCGAATTTTTTTCAAATCACGTTGTTATGTATAATAACCGAAAACAGGAATTTTTTCCATTTAGCTTTACCACTTCATATATTCAGACATAGTCCAGCCATGAACGTATCGATATATATTGAGGATATACAGGTACGTGCATAGCTGGACCATCTGATGGATTCATATTCATTGTGCATGGTCCAGCTATCCACGTATCGATATATATTGAACATATTTAAATACGTGAATATCTGGACCACGCTTTCAATGGAATATATTTGGCACTAAAATAGTAGCTTTCTTCAAATGAGATAACGATGCAATAAAAAGAAATTGAAAGTATAGAAGACATGATTCCATTTCAATTAAAATATATAGAGATCGAAGAATCGAATAATGAAACAATATTTTTGAACAACGCCCTAGGGTTTCAGTAACTTTATACATCACAGCATGCGTGAAATCCGTTAGTTCTGATTTTTTGCAGATTTGTTCACGATGTTGGCCTATTGAATAATCCAAGTTTGTGACCTTGAGCGCCAAACGCAACTTTGTCAAAAATCGAAAAAACCACGAAAAAACTTTTTCTGGACGTTTTTGAAGAAGACTAAATCCCCTACAAAATGATACTAGAATGGTCTCTAGATCTAATAGTTTTTGATATTTAGACTTTCAAAGTTTTTTTTTTTCATTCGAATGAATTTTGACCCTGATTATACTATCAGGGCCCTGTACATTTATGATTGGATGTTAAAAATGAAAATGAGAAGTGTGAACGATGATGTTTAAGCTGAGCTACGAATAATGAAGTTAAAAAGATACAATACAACAAAAGTTAATTTCGAGGTTAATTTAGTTCATTTGTCAGGAAATTCAGTATTATTGAAAATCAAAAGGACTCAATTAATTTAGCCCCCTTGGAAGGTCCCGGTTGAAGTTTTTACGTATCTGGATCGGCGTTTTGGGATGGCATAGTCTACTTCAAAAACGTCATGAAAAATTTTTTTCAAAAACTAATCCTTCAGGGTTATAATTGCCAAAATTTGAAAAAAATAATGATTTTTTCGATTTTTGACAAAGTTGCGTTCGGCGCTCGAGGTCACAAACTTGGATTATTTATTAGGCCATCATCATAAACAAGTCTGCAAAAAATCACTACCTGATTTGACGCATACTACCCCATACTTCAGGTGACAAACTTACTGAACTATAGGCTGAAATCCTCAAGTCCCTGTTTTCACAATTTTTTCATAAGAATCTCAATAACTCATGAACCACTGAGTTTTTACCGAATTTATGGCATATTGTAGTAATTGCCATTGAAAATTCTATCTGACGATGCAATAATATATGCAGGGTATGCCATTTGAAATTATAAAGGAGTATGCCGTTTCAGAGTAGGTACTGAAAATATTGTAGGAAGGGAGTTCATTGTTGAAAACCCCCAAATACAAATTTTCAGCTCAATATTACGAATACTTCTTCAGAAACGTCTAACCTACCATCGACTGTGATACACCCTGTATAATAAACAATCATGCTGGAGCTCTTGATCTCATCATGATTTTTCCTTGAGTTTTTTCATGACTTCAACATCATTTAGGGAAAAATTTTCTAATATCACATTAAGACTGGTTGAATCTGCTTGCAGAAATAATATATCCGAATTCACAGATTAGGTGTAAGTTCTACAGTATTCATCAACTGAATCTACTGAAAATGGCAAAAAACAACCTGGCAACACTGCAAAATTCGTGAAATTTGGTGTTGTCCAGTTAAACACGTATAGGCATAAAGAAATCTGGTGTGCTTAGCTGGACGTCCAGCTATGAACAGGAATGTCCAGCTATCTCGAATTCTTAAAATTTTCGGTCCAGCTATGCACGCATTGACATAAATATATATATATATATATATATATATATATATATATATATATATATATATATATATATATATATATATTCATAAAGGGTCATTCTCACCTCCAAAATAGAAACTCAGGTTGCGCTGCCACCTCATATATAGGCCTCTCACCTCCGAAACCGGAGGTGACAACGTTTTGCCTTGTTTTTCGCATTTTTGAGATCAGCAGAGTGCCAGGATTAACATATCAAAAGTTTTTGTGGAGGTCACAAACAACCATTTTTGACTACCTCGCTATCTTTTAGTTCGAGTATATATCACCGGCGCTAGTGAGCTGCCTTATATATGAAGGAATAAACAGAGGAGAAAGAGACTGCGATACCACCTCTTTGAATGGCAACATTGCAATCCTCATTGCTCGGCCGTGTTACGGTCGTTAAATGACGTATGCATCATAAAAACAGAAACAGCTGCACTCTCGGGGTATTTTGATTCTTCAATATTTATTCCTTCGCCTTTTAGGATAGCTTTCGAACTTGTTCATGAAAACGAATGAGCTATCATATTACCCTGTACTTATTATTTTATTTTGTACCAACTGTATTTAAAATGATGAAGTAGGTTGACTTTAAAATAATTTGTTACCAGGGGCCTATTGCAGCAAATACTTTGTAACTTTACTCTGAACTTTTCACTTTTCAAATGAATAATGTTCCAAGAAACGCATTCATAATTGGAGAGTGCAATGTGGAAACGCAAGCGGATAGTGAAAAACACTTCGCAGAAATTAAATTTTGTGAGGAATTTATATCAGGATTTACGTCCATGTTATCAATAATAAAAATAATTTTTTCAGGAGTTTGTACTGTTATGTTTTTGGTTAAATTTCTTTAAATCTTCACTTACATTTCGGATCCAGTTGATCCTTCATCAAGGCTAAAATAGTGGAAAAGTACATTTTAAAATTGCAGAGTTCGCCCTATCTAGCTAGAACAGATACCCACCTCGAATTTTTATCAATCTAACAAACATTATTTAAAATCCATAATTTTTGAAGGTGTTCTTCTAATTGTAATGTATTAATTTTCTTTATGTTTTTGATTGTGTGATCAACATTTTAACGCTACAAGGAAATTCGTGCGTGTGTTGAACAAAAAGTTAGGTTGGAGTATCGAATAATTTTAGTTATTCTATATTTTCTCAAGTTTCGTGATCTACCACCAGGCGCCATCTGCATCACATGAACTAGAACATATAGAACGTAAACAAGTTTAAAATCAATCTACAAATCAAGATTATAGGAACACTAAACAATTAATTTGGCGATTAATACACAATAAAATAATATTTGATAAATCTTGAGTATATCCACCGCAGCTCACTAACCTATCAATGATATTGATATAAGTTTTTATTTTTATTATGTATTATTCAGGAAAGATACAGTCAGAATTTTTTTTACTTATCAGCCATAACTCAATGTTCCATCATTATTGTCCATCAAACTATCATAAATTCTGATTAGGTGTTGAGAATCCTCTCTAAAGTGAACAGTTTTTTTTTATAGGTTCTGATATGAATCATTCCGCATATTAACCTTTTGTTGTATTGCTGCTCTATGTCTGATATTGTAACCCCTTTAAAGTCAAACTTATGTCCCTCTGTGTGAGTGTGTGCCGTCAGTACTGTTTTTTGTGCACTGTCAAATTTCTCCGAGTCATTAGTGTATTGTCTGATCCGTTCTTGAAGAAGTTGCTTTGTCTGAACTATGTAGCATTTTTGGCAATTACAACAGTCAATCTTATGGATCAGTTCCGATTGTTTCAAAAGAGGTGTTTTGTCCTTTAATTTGGTGTAAAACAATCTTTTATTATCAAATTTGTTATAGAACGCAGCTGAACAATTATGTTCTCTGAAAGTTTTATTGATTTTATGACAGAATTGGAAAGTAGACTAACCTACAGAATTTTTTCGATGTGGTCTGTGATGATGTTATTAGTTGGTGTTATCTGTCTGTATTATCCTGAGTGTCAACATTTGATGCAGTAGTTGATCGTTTTGTTTTACGATAGTTATTGTTGCATGTTTCCACATGCAATGTATTGGGCAGTTATTATACTTATCCGTATTTTTGTGACCTTTTATAGATTTTCAAAATGATATTCCTCATTACTTAACACTACTGCTCTATTTATTAAATTCATTGCAATGTTTTCCTTTTGTGTGGCACTGTGGTTGGATAAGTAGTAGCTAATACATCCATTTGAATTTATGGGTTCTATCTACCAGTTCGTGTTGAGTTTATTTTCATTTCTGGTTAAAACTTTGTCCAAGAAAGAAATGCTATTATTTGTTTCTTTTTCTAAGGTAAATATAATGTTTTTGTGAAATGAGTTGAATACATCGAGAGTTTTTTCAATTTCGTTTTTGGGAACTAAGAGTAAGGTATCACCAACATATAATTTCATCAGCGAAATTACGAAACTCAATCATGAGACTGCAAAATCAAACAAAGCCTGTGTTGGGGAAACTCAGTTTATAAGAAAGAAATGTGGACTGTATTGTATTTTAGTTAGAAATAAAATGGCAAACGAACGATCTGGCATCAGGAATCTTACCTGTCTGCTGTTCAATGGTGTTAATCCTTTTGTCTTCCTGAACAATGGCACGTGCACGGCACTTTGCGGAATATTTATCTTCACTATCGTTTTAGAAGCGAAAAATAGAGCGATTCTTGGCAGGTTTTTTAGCTAACGATGTTTATACTGTTGCGTCTTCTGTTCATTATTTTCCATGTGTTACCCGTCTTGGGTCGAGGAAGGGAGACCCCTGATACCATGTGGCGCGAAATACTTTTATTTCAAAAATTAACATTAGTTTCCCAAACATCCTGCCCCGGGAAAATGTTTGCAACATTTTTAGTATAAAAAAAATTAAATATAATGAACGAATGGGTGGCATTCGTTTGCTGAGCAATTTATACCAAATAACTATAAATAAATACCCAAATAGCAAAATAAGAGAAAAAAAAATATATTAGCAATTGTTGCTTGTGCACGAAAATCCCCAATGTTAAATTAATATAAAATTTAATGGAATAGCAAAAAAATCAGATTATCACTCAACAGGGAGCGGGCAGAGTTTCACTAGTGGTCGTTTCAGAAAACCTGAAATCGTTTTCACTGTGGCGACCCTAGTGACATTGTCATCGCCAGGATGCAATGCTACGATTCGAGCTAGGCTCCACTTCCCAGGAGGTAGATTATCTTCCTTGATCAACACAAGAGAACCGAGGCGAGGCGGAGAAGTGAAGTCTAGCCACTTGCTTCGCTGCTGTAGGGTATGGAGATATTCGCGTCGCCATCGGCGCCAAAAATCTTGGTGTATGCGCTGTAGTAATTGCCATCGTGACAACCGATTCATTGAGCAACTACTGAAATCGGGAGTAGGAACAACGGAAGGTGGCTCCAGGGTAAGAAAATGACCCGGTGTCAACGCATCAATAGAATCGACATCTGAGGAAAGCGGAGTTAACGGGCGTGAATTTAAACTTGATTCTATAAGCGTCAATATAGTGTTGAACTCTTCATAGGATAAAATTTGATCACCTATAACTTTAGTTAAATGAAGCTTTACTGACTTAATTCCTGCTTCTGCCAGTCCATTGAAGTGAGGACCAGAAGGTGGAGAGAAAACGAATTTGATTCGTTCTTGTTCAGCAGCGTCTTTTATCAATTTAAGCTGCTTGCTTGCTCCCACAAAATTCGTCGCGTTATCGCAAAATATTGTCGAAACTCGACCTCTTCTGGCGACAAATCGCTGCAAAGCAGCCAAAAAAATTTCTGCAGAAAGATCGCTTGCTAATTCTACATGAACGGCTTTTGTGGCAAGACAAACGAAGACACAAATATATGCTTTGCACGATTTGACTCCGCGATGACGTGACAAAGTGATCAAAAAAGGACCTCCGAAGTCAACAGCGGAATGGAGGAAAGCTTTGGCCTGAGTGATTCGCGTTTTTGGCAGCGGAGCCATTGGAGGTTGAAATGACTTTGGTCGAATCTTCCAACAATAGACACACTTCGAAATCACAGAATTGATCGCACGTTTACTTGAAAGAATCCAAAATCTCTGAGAAATCAAATATTGGGTTGTTCGTGGTCCAGCATGCAAATATTTTTTGTGATAATGTTCTATAGTCAGCGTAGTGAATCGACTTTGGCGAGGCAGTAGGATCGGAAACTTTGCGTCGTGTCTCAACTGAGCGTTCTCAATTCGACCTCCTACTCTTAAAATTCCTTCTGAATCAAGGAAGGCGTACAATTTTCGAAGCGGCAGCGAAAATTTTTTACTCTCAAATTCACGAAAGAAATGTTTCTGTTGAACATATTTAACTAACATTAGCAGAGCGGTGTACAGTTCAGAATTGGTGAGGTGAGCATAAGTTGTACGTTGACGATCTTTAACATTCGATATGAATCTTAACAAATAAGCAGTGACTCTTAGTAACGTGTCAAAGGATGAAAACCGATTTATCAAGGTTTGCAGAACATGATCATCATCTGACAGAAGAGTTAAAAGGTTCAATGTTCGTTGTTCTCCTACTGGATATGAGAAGGATGACTGCGGAATGAATATCGATATTTCACGTTCTCTTAACAATGAGGGACCCGTGAACCAAATGTTAGCAGACAAAAGTTTAGATGGTAAGAGACCTCGAGATGCCAGGTCAGCAGGGTTATTTTCTGAATTAATGTAAACCCAGGAAGTTTGCGGTATATGAGATTGAATGTATGAAACGCGGTTTGCAACGAATGTCTTCCAACGATTGGGCGAGCCCTTGAGCCAATGGAGAACAATTTGTGAATCAGACCAAGAAACTACCTTCTTTATCGATATGACATCACTAAAAACGTCAACAACAAAGCACATAAGTTTAGTTAAAAGGACAGCAGCACATAATTCTAGGCGAGGTATCGTGATTTTTTTCAAGGGAGCAATCTTAGACTTTGCGCACACAAAATGCGTAGTAATTCTGTCAGCGCCTAACGCTCGCAAATAGACTACACACGCGTATCCTTTTTCACTGGCATCACAGAAACCGTGAATTTCATAGAAAGCGTCAGGGGGAACGATTCGACGTTCAATTCTTAGTTCAGACAACAATGGTAATTCTAATTTGTACTGTTGCCACGTGCGAACGATATCATCAGTTGGAATCTCATCCCAACCAAGCTTAGAAATCCACAATTTCTGTATCAAATGCTTGAACAAAAAAATAGTAGGGGCGACAAATCCAAGAGGATCATACACCCTGGCCAATTGAGAGAGCATAATTCGTTTAGAGCAGGAAGACTCGGTTAGAGGCTTGCAAAAGAAATTGAAAGAGTCATCTTTAGGACTCCAATTCAATCCCAAAACTTTTAAAGGACATAATTCTTCAGTTTTCTGAAATTCGAGCGGGTTCATTGATAAATATGAGTCTGGTAAATCTTTCAGCAGAGTCAAATTATTGCTGCAAAATTTCCTCAACTGAAATCCTGCTTTTCCCAAAAGCGCAATAAGATCATCGCGTATCATTCGAGCATCTTCAATAGTGGGTGCACCAAAAATAAAATCATCGATATATGAATTGTTAAGAATTAGTTTTGCGGCGTGAGGATGATTGCCATTCTCGTCTTCGGCTAATTTTCGAAGAACTCGTAATGCTAAATAAGGGCTGGATCGTAATCCATATGTAACGGTTTTCAGGCGGAAATCCTGTATTTCATTATTTGGGGCAAAACGAAAAACTATCCTCTGGAAATCACACTGATCTGGATCGACCCAGATCATTCTATACATTTGACGTATATCGCAACAAATTACATGTTGAAAAAGACGAAAATTCAAGATCACTTTGCATATATCAGGTTGCAATTTCGGACCTGCCATTAAAAGGTCATTCAATGAATTTTGAGAATTATTAGTTGCCGTCCCATCAAAAACAACTCGTAATTTGGTTGATAAACTTTCTGGTTTCAACACGCAGTGATGAATTAAATAGTAAGAGTTAGTTTCAATTTCATTAATGGAACTTCTTCCATGTGATGCGAATCGAGATAATCTTTCATAAATTCCTTATATTGTGCATACAACTGCGGTTGTTTCAATAGCCGGCGTTCAAGCGAATAAAATCTCGAAAGAGCGAAATTTCTCATATTTGAAAACTGTGGTGTGGAACTATTTAAAAATGGAAGTGAGACAATAAATTTTCCGTCACTTGCGCGAGAAATTGTTTTTAAAAAATGCTTTTCACATTCAGAATCTGCAATCCCAGAATTTGCCGTTTCCGGAACGGTTTCAATATTCCAAAACCTATAAATGTCATTTTCAAATGAATTTTCAAGCGAACTGATAAAAAATGAGGAAGTAGAATTCTGTGAGACGCTGTCGATTTTTCCTATTAGAATGTAACCTAAGAGCGTGTTAAGGGCAACTGGTTGATTTGATTTTCCGGTGATACAGCCTGGAAGAATTATCTCCGAGAATACATCCGCTCCAAGTAGCAGATCTATTGTACCAGGTGAATAAAAGAATGGATCAGCGAGCGATAGATTTTGTATATGTGACCAAGAATCAGTTTTTATTTGACAGCCTGGCAAGTTATCACATATTTTATCAACTATTATAGCGTCAGTGAAAAGTGCATGTTGATTTTGAATATTGTTTGATTTCAAAGAAATTGACACTCTACCTTTAGACAATTTAGTGTTCATAGAGCCTAATCCACGAACCTCAATATAGTGAGTAGTTTTACGCAATTGTAATCGTTGAACAGCTTTTTCGGTTATGAAACTGTTCATACTACCGGAATCAATCAAACACCGGAATGATTGGTAATTACCATGTCGATCAAGTACATCAACACATGCAGTAGATAGAAGAACTTGAAAAGATTTCGGTACCAGTCCTGCACCAACGAAAGTTGTGCAGTCTGGCTTCTTAGGCGAAATACTTTGAGTAAGCGAGTCAGCGGATGCGGTGTTTGAAGTCGAGGCTAATGTGTTGGATGAGCGAGTCTTACTGTCATCATGAAGCAGCGTATGGTGAAATCTGGACTTACATAGTTTACAAGTGTACGAAGATTTACAAGATCTTAGATCATGAGCGGAACTCAGGCAGTTAAAACATAATTTATTGTTTTTGCAAAATGTATAGCGATCAGAAACAGACTTTGACGCAAAGGCAGGGCAAGTATAGAGTGAGTGATTTGCTTGACATAGTATGCACGTTGTGGAGGGCGATTTATTGACAAAAAGCGAAGTGGTAGAGCGATGCGAAGAATTATAGCTTGTATGTTGCATAGATTTTTTAATCAGTTTCTCAGTTTTATAATTTGCAGGCGTAGATGAAGCAGCATCTAAAGTTTCGAGTACCAAACAATGTCTATTTATGAAATCAGTGAGTTCCTTGAATTTTGGTACATCAGCGGATTCATGTTCCAGTTCAAATCGAGTCAAAGTATGTGTATCAAGACGTTTCAGAAACATCATCACCAAAATGAAGTCCCAATGCTCTGTCGGGAAATTCAGCTTTTTCAAGGCGGCGACGTTTTCAGTAAATTTATCTAATAAGTTTCTGTAGGAAACTGCGGAAGGACTTGTGATCTTTGGAGCGTTTTCTATCTCAGACCAAAGACTTTGTGATTGCAAGCGGCGATTAGAAAACCGATCAACAATACTGCGATAAGCGATTGAATAATTAGCAGCGGTAAGAGGTAATGTTTTTACCAATGAAAGGGCAGTGCCTTGCAAGGAATTAGTCAGGTAAGTAAACTTTTCAATAGGAGTGAGAGCAGCGTTATTATGTACGAGTGCATCAAATTGATCTCGAAAAGATACAAATTCTCTATAATCACCGCTGAACTTCATTAGTTCAATTTTTGGTAACCGAGCGTTTCCTTGTGCGGAAGATGAAACAAACATAGTGCTAGAATGACTTGGTCCCGATGGTGAAGGTATATTTACTTCAAATAAATCGGTGAAAACAGTTTTAACGGCATAATAGTCAGCGAGAAAACTTTCACGTATTGTATTTTCCAATTCAACGTCGGATTCAGGATCAGTTAGGAGCACAGATATAACACTATTATGATGTTTCAAGAATTCCTCGTGAATTGTTTCGATATCTTGATAGCGGACTTTAAATAAAGTATGTTGACTTTTATCCACGTTAGCCTTCTGTGCAAGAGTATTAAGCGAAGTCATGTCACTAATGCAAATATTTCGATGCGTTTTAAACTTCTTCAATTTATCCATTTCGCGAAAGAAATTGACAACAAGAAGGTAAACAAATCCGAACAGAAACAGCTGATCGACTGAAGGTTCAACGACCCTGTGCGAATGTGCGGACACGCTGATGCGCAAATGTGAGGAGTGGGGCAAGCGAATCAATTGTAACGATTTCCCTTGGAGGCGACGAATTTTCAATGGCGGACAATGTTCTTAAGCGGTTTCAATAATTAATTTCAAAAATTAATTATATTAATCTCATAACACTCAGCAGCATGAAACAAGTATGAAAATGATTTATTTTTCGGGAACTAATAGAATATATGATTGCCCCTAGCGTAAAGCAATAAATAAAGATTTTCGTGCACAGCGATTGCTCTGAAAATGACAACAAAAATCTTTTTTCGTCCGTGAACAATAAAATTTAACTATTCGAATCCGGCTCGTTAGGATCAAAATGTTGGGGAAACTCAGTTTATAAGAAAGAAATGTGGACTGTATTGTATTTTAGTTAGAAATAAAATGGCAAACGAACGATCTGGCATCAGGAATCTTACCTGTCTGCTGTTCAATGGTGTTAATCCTTTTGTCTTCCTGAACAATGGCACGTGCACGGCACTTTGCGGAATATTTATCTTCACTATCGTTTTAGAAGCGAAAAATAGAGCGATTCTTGGCAGGTTTTTTAGCTAACGATGTTTATACTGTTGCGTCTTCTGTTCATTATTTTCCATGTGTTACCCGTCTTGGGTCGAGGAAGGGAGACCCCTGATACCATGTGGCGCGAAATACTTTTATTTCAAAAATTAACATTAGTTTCCCAAACAGCCTGCATTATCAAATTTGTGAAAGTGTTACTTCCCGGAGAGCCCATTGCTGTACCATCAATTTGTTTGTAATGATCATTAATGAAAGAAAAATAATCATTGTTGAAGCATAAGTTAGCCAAGGTTAAAAACTCATTTTCATTCAAATAAGTGAAGTTTTTATGTACTGCCACTGTGATGCTATAGTCTATTTTAAAGCTAGGAGACTTGATGCTACTTACTACTGGTCTTAAGTTGATATTTCGTTTGTGAGTTTTCTTAGGAAATAAATTTCAGGTGTAACACTATTGTGAGAAATTAATGATTTATATTCTACTTCAGATATACTAGAGTTTGATCTCAGACTTTTCAAGAAATTATTGATTTTATCTTGTGTTTTTTTAGTAGGATCAAACTTCAGGTTTTCATATGTTGATTCGTTATTTAACATTTTTTCGGTTTCAGCGATGTAACGCTTAACGATAAAACATTAATAAGATGGTGTTACCATTATCATAGTTTCTAATAATGATGTTCGGATGGTCTCTCACAAATTTTGATGTAGTCCTATAATATTTGTTCAGAGGATAATTTATTGGTTTGTTTGGTCTTATAAAGTTGTTCAACTCCTACACATCTGTTCCTTATTGAATTTTTTTCTTCCTCGTTGTTGGTGATTGTGTGTGTGAAGTCTTCAATATCTTTGATCAACTTAAGTTTTGGCAACCGCTGTGGTACATGCTTTGGACCAAGTCCCAAGACGATCTTCGCTTCTTCAGGTATAGTAAAAGTACCGAAGAAGGATAAACTGTTGACAAACTGTTGGGTTTTGGGGCCCGTTATATGTACAAAGGAAATAAATGGCTTTTCTCTTTCAACTTTTTTAATTCAATCTATTGACAACTACTGTCACTATCACAACTAGATCAAAAAGGGTTCCAACATACTCCAGCCCATAGAGATAGAATATTCTATCTCTATGCTCCAGCCTAAGGAATTCTCTCTTTCAAAAGCCTACCATATATTGATTTCCTCATGTCTGGCTGTCGAATGGACTGACATTCTTCATGGTCTTCTGAATTCTGAACAATTCAACATCATGATCCTGGCAGCATCGCCAGGATTTGGTCCCCGTTATATATACAAAGGAAAGGAGTGACTTTTCTCTTTCAACTTTTTTCAATTCAATCCGTTGACAACCACTGTCACTAACACAACTAGATCAAAAAGGTTCCAACAAGTATAGTTGGTTATGCGTTGGTCTGTGTTAGTAACTTTGAATGGTTGGTTTTGGTTTTTCACTAGTTTGAGCGAATAAACTTGATTGATTGATTGATTGATTGATTGATTGATTGATCTGTCAACCAAATGAGCATAAGGATGTTCTTCCAATTGTAAAGTATGAATTTTCCTAATGTTATTAATTATGTGATCAGGGAAAACTAGATCTACATCTCAGTAGAAAAGTGACTCTGTTTTTCACTGATTCTAACCTCCTATTCAAGTTGATCACATTTTTGCAATGGAAACATATTTCATCACCATAGATCTCTTCAATTTGGCTAAATAATCCCCCAGGTGATCTGTAACAGGATTTTCGTCCATGTTATCAATAATAAAAACAATTTTTTCAGGAATTTAGATTTTAATATTTTGGGTTGAATTTCTTTAATTTACCAACGTTTCGGATCCAGTAAATCCTTTATCAGGGCTAAAAAAGTGACAAAGTACAGTTTATGTAAAATTGCAGAGTTCGCCCTGGCGAGCCAGAACAGGTATCCATCTCGAATTTATCTCAATCTAACAGCCATTCCTTAAGATCTATCATTTTGGAAGGTGTTCTTCTAATTGTAATGTATTCATTTTCTTTGTGCTTTCAATTGTGTTATCAACCTTCTAACGCTACAAGGAAATTCTTTAATTTTAGAAGTACGTGCATGTGTTGAACAAAAAGTTAGGTTGAAGTATCGAATAATGTTTAGTTATTTCATCTTTTCTCAAGTTTTGTGATCTGAGTAGGCATCCGAACCCACCCGCCCAGGCGCCATCTGCATCACATGAACTAGAACATATAGAACGCAAACAAGTTCAAAATCAATCCACAAATCAAGATTACAGGGACACTAAACAATTAATTTGCCGATACACAATAAAACAATATTTGATAAATCTTGAGTATATTCACCCCAGCTCACCAACCTTTCAATTATATTGACATTATTATTTATTTTTATCATGTATTTTTGATGAAAGATATAGTAAAAAAAAATTTTTTTTTACCCATCATTACAGGCTGACTCACAAAGAAGTGTACATAATATATACCATCCACACAGGGGAGATATTCAGCCAAAAATCAAATACCTATTTAAAATTGCCCCCTCCTTTTGAAGATGGTATTCAGGCTGAATTTCGGTTTTCACTGAAATTTCGATTCATTATAACTTTTGAATGGCTAATAATACAGTATATTTGTGCTTAAAAGAATCCCTAGCGGGAAAGTTTTGGGGTAGTTTTGATATCTTCCATTTTTTATCTTTTTTGGTGTGCTGAATCCGAATCTGAGGTTTGCTAACAAAATTTCGTGACGGAACATAGAAATAAATACAAAGAAAGATGAAAATCTCATTCTTGGTCAGTTTTTTGCTCATTTCTCGGAAACTATCAACTTTTCGTGATAAAGCTTTTCATACAGAATGAAAGTACCTACTGTTCTGGCTCAAATTATACTTGAAAATGAGATATTTTCTATGACTCAATAAATGAAAAAAAATTAAATTCTATGGTTCCGATGATGCGATCATCTTGAAATTTTGCATGAACATTCAGTATATCAGTCTCGATTCATAAAAAAAATTTCACTCGAATCGGATATCTTGTTATGGAAATATAAAGATTCTCCTTTCAATATTTCAATTGAATTTTCTATGGTTCTGTTCACTTTTTGGTCACACAATTTTGCATGAAGCTTATTATGACCAACTTGCATATGGCCGCAACATTTCACTTCAGTGGGTTTCATTTTGTCTGAAATATTGGAGAACAAATATTTTGAATCACCATATTTTGTTTCATAAAACATGGCCATTCTAAATTCTTGTTCCTCAATATCTCAGACAAAACAAAACCAATCGAAATGAAATGTTGCGGCCAAATGCAAGATGCTCATTATAAGCCTTATGCAAAATTGTGTGACCATAGTGTGAACAGAACCATAGAAAATTCAATTGGAAAAATGAAAAGAAGAATCTTTATATTTCCATAACAAGATATCTGATTTGAGTGAAACTCATTTTGTGAATCGAGACTGATATACTGAAAGTTCATGCAAAATTTCAAGAGAATCGCATCATCGAAATAATAGAATTCATTTTTTTTTTCAATTTATATGTCATAGAAAATACGTCGTTTTCAACTATAAATTATAATTCGAGCCAGAGCGGGTTGTCACAGAACAAGTTGTGGCAGTACAATTTGTAGGAAATTTAATGTACTTTCATTTTGTATGGAAAGCTTTTTCACGAAAAGTTAATAGTTTCCCAGTAATAAGCAAAAAACTGACCAAGAATAAGATTTTTATTTTTTGTATTATTTTCTAGTTCCGCTACGAAATTTTATTAGCAAACCTCAAATTCGGATTCAGCACACCAAAAAATATAAAAAATGAAAGAAATCAAAACTACCACAGAACTTTTCTGCAAGGGGTATTGTCCTGAAGATTCTTCATTTCGATTTATTCAGAATTCTGAAAAATCATGTCCAGCTCCAAGAAAATCACAATTTTTTGGTTGAACAACTCCATTTATACACACCGTCGTCGATATTTCCTTTCGGACCTTCTTTCACTCCTACCGCAATATCCATTCACGAATAAAAAGTGACATTATCTGAGTTTGAAATTAGATTCGGCATTATGAACTCACAGTTGGAATTGATTTTTGTGATTTAATGGGAATTCGAAATGTGCAAAGTACTTCAGTTTTTATATACTCACATCCAACTGATTCTGGAGAGTTTCCTTCTGAAAAAATTCATATATATTTTCTTTTTTCCCGTTTATAACACTAGAAATGATCTCGTCTGGTTCTGTATTCCTTTGAAGACATGAAGAATAATGTCACTTCAATATAATAATTTTTGTGCATACCGAAGCTATGAACCAATGTTATGAGTAAATTTTTGGCTGCATGATGTCCATAGATGGCTCTCATTCGACGTCAGAGTTCATAAATCAGGTATATCTAGGTTATTCTATACTTGGTAGAAATAACTACTGAATTTAGAAATAATAAATTTTGCAATTTGAATTTACATCATCTAAGATTTGAGTAGTCACTATCATTTACCGAAAAAAACAAATAACAGTGTACTGGTTTCGCGGAAGACAAAGGCAACTGAAGTCATACAGTCTCAAGAACATGTTAAATTTAGGAGATACTTTAGTACTGAACTCCTCGAAAAAATCAGTTGAATCGGTCCAGTCGTTCAAATTTGGGATGAATCGAAGGTTTTGGTGAAAACCGAAAATCACTATAAAAAGACGAAGACGAGTTTCAATGGTAGAACACGTAAACCTCAACATAGTAAGAATACGTGGAAGAATTTCCATTGAAATTTATTATGGCATGAAATACTGGAAAAACATCGAACCCATATGGAAATAAACTAAGTATAAAATAGCTCGTCGACCTTCATTCCATATATAAATACTGCAGATTCGTAGTACATATTGCCCTCCTAGTTCTCTCTTAAATATGGCAACCCTGTCGGAGGATAGAAAGTATCACGCATAACCAATATACGCGGAGGTATGAAAGCCTTCTTTGTCTCATGAAATTTTTTTTTCTGAAATGTTTTCCCCTCTTTAGATGCCTTGATTCTATAGCTTCCCCTCAACATATATCAAAAAAAATTTTCTGCTCCGACCACCCCTTCACCCGGAGGTCAGGGCGCCTTCGGTACTACCCGGAGGTGACAGCGTATTACGAAGCAATATATATATATATATATATATATATATATATATAATGTTATGTTGTTGAAACAAACAAGATGTGTTTCTTATTCTGAAAAACAAGAATTATTTATTCAATATCATCAATAATCTACATATATCTTAACAAACCTGAAAACAAGAAACTACATTCAATGTTCGTATTCACAACTTTTGACAATAATGAAATTTCAATTTGACAAATATATAAACGCCGACGACTTTGTTCGAAAATAAAAAAAACACATTAAGAAAGTGTAAGCTTTCTTACATCTTCCTCCTCGGAATGAAAATTCTAAGAATTTTCAATTTTCGGAATAAGTTTCGTGACATGAAAAAGATTCGATTCTTTTTTCCTATGCCCTGTGTCTATTCTATAAATAGAATTTGAAATTTTCTCTGCAATTTTAAAAGGACCAATCCTTATTTCATCTAACTTTTTATTATTTAATCGGTTTCCATTTTCAACATAAACCAAGTCACCAACTTTGAAGTCATATTCCTTTCTATGTGAATCAAATAATTTTTTGTTATATTGGTGGTATTTTTATACTATTCTCCAACGCAGTCTTTCTATCTTCATTCAAAGAATATTTCACTCCTACTTTCAATTCGTCAGGTATCAATGAAGTATTGATTCCTTTCAACAAGTATTCTGGGCTGAACTTAGTTACCGTATGGATTGTTTTATTATATTTTTCTATACATTTATGAGCTACTGTTGTCCATGAAGCTCTATTTTCTAATTCATTCAACTCACACCTAATTTTATTAACTAGCGTTTGATTCAACCTCTCGTTTAAACCATTTGAAAATGGAGCATTTACAGCAGTGAATATCAGTGAGATGTCTTTTTCATCTAAAAATTTCTTGTATTCTTTTGAATTTATTCCTGGATATTGATCGGTTAAAATTTGTTTAATCTTTCCCTCTTTCAAAACTTTGTTTGTTAATTTTATGAAATCTGAGCTGATTTGTGTTTTTGAAGTTAAAATAAACGCGTATCTTGAAAAGTGATCCACTAATAAATGCAGATATTTTTTTGTTGATCTAGTTCCTCCAAATCCACCAATAGTATCGATAGATACTATTTCAAATGGCTCTTTTGCTGGACCTAGTTGTGAAAGAGTGCCATAGTTATTTTTAATTCTTGTTTTATTTTTTATGCAGGTTTCGCAAGTTGAACAAAGGTTTCTTATATTACTCAAGAAATTTTCTGATATGTAGTGAGGGGAAAGCATAGATATCATTTGATTAATACCAATATGACCCATGTTAAGGTGTATGTTTTTTAATAGGTTCTTACTGAATTCTTCCGTTAGAATGATTTTTTCTTTTTTGTTTTTCTTCTCGAAGAAAACACCTTTTTTTTGTATCACACTCTTATCTCCTATCCTGATATTTTTATTGCTTCTTTGATCCATTATAATATCTTGAAGACTAACAAAATTTACTGTTCTCAATATATTTTCTTGATTATTTTCTGCTTCCAATACTGCATTCCTACTGAGACAGTCTGCTTCTACATTGTACTTTCCAGGATTGTATTTTATTTCCATATCAAACTGTGACAGAAAGATGGTGAGGTCACCTAATTCTTCATCCGGTCTCGCTTTTATATTCAGATCCTGTAGTGGTTTATGGTCTGTAAAAACTTTGAATGATCTTCCCATCAACCAATGCTGCCAATAAAGTACTGCTTCTTTAACTGCTAGTGTTTCCAGATATATAGCTTTCTTCTTCTTTTGTGCCTCATTCAACTTTCTTGAGAAGTAGGCGATTGGTTTTTCCTTATTATCTTCATTTGGTTGTGGTTGTTTCATTACTGCTCCTATACCTAAAATGCTTCCATCTGTATAAATATGTATTGGCAGATTTGGATCATAAATTGATAAAACTGGTTTCGTACACAAGAAATTTTTAAGGTAATCAAATGTTTTTTGGCATTCTTCTGTCCACTCAAATTTTTGACCTTTCCTCAGTAATTGGTGTAATGGATCAAGGATTATAGCTCTTTTTGGTACATATTCATTATAAAAATTTACTTTACCCAAAAATTGTCGAACATTTTTCTGATTTTGTGGTGTTGGAAATTCTCTTATAGCCACTAAATTATCATTTATTGGAGTAATTGAATTATACCTGATCTCATGTCCCAAATATTTAACTGAATCCATAGCAAATTTACATTTTGTGAGTTTTAGCCTGAACCCTTCTTTGTTAATTGCTTGGAGTAATTTTTCTATGTGAATCATGTGTTGGTCAAATGTCTCAGAAAACACTAAGATATCGTCTATATAATTTCTTGTAAAATCAGATAGTTCATGTTTTCTGATTATATTCCCTAATATTCTCTGGAATATTGCAGGTGACGTTTTCAAACCAAAGGGCAAGCAGGTCCATTGAAAATGTCCATCTTGTGTAACAAAGCCTGTTTTTTTTCTATCTTCAATTCGAAGGGGTATTGACCAAAATGCAGAATTTATCCAATTTTGTGAAAAATCTACAATTTCGAGTTTTTACCAGGATATCTTCAATTCTCGGAAAAGGCTGTGGCTCAGGTACTACAATTTTATTAAGCTCCCTGAAATCTATACATAATCTGCTTTTTCTCTCTTCATCCTTCTTGTAAGCTAATGTGACCGGTGCTGCGAACGGACTATAAGATTCCTCAATAAGTTCTTTCTTCAAAAGTTCTGCAATTTGTGATTCGATTTCTCTTTTATCTTCTACAGTACACCTATACGGTCTCTTGCTACAGTATTTGTCCATTTGCAAATCAATTCTTGCCTCATAATCTTTAACTTTTCCTACATCAAATTTATCTTTCGCAAATATCGTTGCATATTTATCCACTAGATTTTCTAATTTGATCTTATCTTCTTCGTTCAATTTACCTATCATGGCTTCAAATTCTTTATTTCAATATCGTGATTGAAATTAATTTCTTGTGAAGAATCAGCTGATTCTATTCTACCATTTCTATCTGAAATAATTGTTACTCATTTGTACAGTTACAATTTGGCATATTTTGTTCAATTTCGAGTTTATCATTTTGACTTAATCGGAATCGGCCAATACAGTCGAGACCAATTAGAAAATCATAATTGAAATTATCATCATTTACAACACAAACATTCATAATTGTCTCTATATTCATAATTTTGACTTTCAACCTAACAACTCCACTTATTTTACTCACACCATTAATCGTTTTCAAAGTTACCTCATTTTTCTTATTTGGTTTACAAGATTTCAAATTCAATAATCTTGAATTTACTAAAGATATAGTTGATCCTGTATCATATATTGCTGGAACAGTTATGAGGTTATTCAATGTCACTTTGAGTGTGATTAATGGTGTACTCTCCAGTTTTTTGGATTTTCAAAATTCTGTACGTCCAAAAGAGAATTATTTTCAATTTTTTTTTTCTTGTTCCCTGAACCAACATCTTTCTTCTTTATGAAACCTATTTCCTTTACCTTTATCTTTACATATCTTACATGTTTGTTTGTTTTGAGTATCATAATTTGTTGATTCGTTCTTAGTAAACTTTTTCTTTACTAAATGGTCCAGTTTACCAATCTCATTGCATAATTGTTCTGTAGTTTGGACTGTTTCTCTATCTATTTTATCTGCAATGAAGTTCGGCAGCCCAGCAACTATCAAATCAATAAGGGTACCAGTGTCTATCGTTTTTCTAACCTCCAATAATAATTTCTCTTTCTTTATAGCATAATCAACCAAATTACCAATTTTATAATGAAATGAGAGAGCATACCTTACTGGAGACCATCCTTTATTGGCAAACGTCTCACAAAACATCCTTCTCCATTGCTCCCATTCTGATTTCGCTGATAATTTCATAATCATACAATTATACCAGTTCAGAGTAGGTTTGTCAAGTAAAAACTTCAGAGCCTTTATTTTCTTCACATCCTCATGAATACCGAGTCTTTCACATTCCTTTTCGAATTCTTCCATCCATTGATTAGTATTCACCACTCTACTGTTGAATTGTTCAACCAAGAATTCCGTAGTTAACTGTGATAAAGTTCTTTCTTCACATTTCGGTCTATTTTCAATCAGCTTCTCTAGAAGTTTAATCATTGGCTCTTCTTTGTCCATTGTCAAATCATTCATTTTGTTTTCTTCTTCCAAAATAAATTATTGAACTGTAGATTTCCATCTTCATCGAAATAAGTTTTTTTCATCTGTTCAGTAAGAGTAATCCAGACCTTTCTTGACTGATTTCTTTTTTTAAAGCTTTTTTCACCTTTGTAAATGTTTCCGTTGCTGCTACCAATTCATGTTTTTTTGCAATTCGATCTCCATCTATTAGGATGAACCTTCTGTTCTCTAGCGTAGTAATTGAATTAATAACTATAATATTCTTCTTTCCATCTGCTGTCGCAATAAATTCAAACTCAAATTGAAGCTTCTCCATTTTTCTCATGAACGAGAATGTAGTTTTATATAATGTTATGTTGTTGAAACAAAACAAGATGTGTTTCTTATTCTGAAAACAAGAATTATTTATTCAATATCATCATAATCTACATATATCTTAACAAACCTGAAAACAAGAAACTACATTCAATGTTCGTATTCACAACTTTTGACAATAATGAAATTTCAATTTGACAAATATATAAACGCCGACGACTTTGTTCGAAAATAAAAAAACACATTAAGAAAGTGTAAGCTTTCTTACATATATATTTTTTTTTTTTTTTTTTTTTTTTTTTTTTTTTTTTTTTTTTTTTTTTTCTTCTTCACCGTCTAGCGGGTCGGTGCGTGAGACAACCGAGCTGACTTTTCAGCCAAAATTGTTCTCAGGAGCTGGTCAAGAATCTCCTGACTATCCGCGTGGTGCCTAGTATCACCTCCCGTTGAGCTTGACTAATCATGCTAGTGTCCAGTGCAGCCTCTTTGTGTTCTCCAGCATGTGAGCCTCTACCAAACCGTTCACCGATATTATGAGCGGCACTATCGACGTCTTTTGAGGCCATAATCTCCTTCAATTCGAAAGCTAGGTCGTGGTACTTACTCACCTTCTCCGTATACGCCTTGGTGATATTGTCGTCAGCAGGACCGTAACGTCCACTATCTGCACTGACTTCTCCCTTTTATCAAACAATACAATGTCGGGCCGATTGTGTGCTATAGACCTATCTGTGATTATGGCAGTGTCCCAGTAGAGCTTGTAGTTGTCATTCTCTAGCACATCTCGTGGATGGTAAGTATAAAGGTTGCCTTTACTTTGCAGAAGACCTGTTTTTAACGCAATTTCCCTATGGTAGACTCTGGCCATGGCGTTGTGACGTTCCGTATAGTCTTTTGGTGCCAGTATAGAACACGAGGATGTGATGTGCTGGATTGTTTCCAGAGCCTTGGAGCACCTTCTGCAAAGGTCGGATGGTATGTTGCGGCCAGTAATTCTCTTGATATAGGCTCTGGTTGGCACTACCTGGTCTTGGATTGCAACAAGCCTTCCCTCGGTTTCAGGGTGAAGGTATCCTGCTTTCAGGTAAGTTATCGACTCATTTTTTATAATATTATCAGATTTCAATTTCCAGGATATCTGCCATGTAGTGCTTTGCTGTGCCACTCTGCCGTGAGCTGTTCGAGTGACTGTTCCTTGAGGTTAACCGAGGGTTTTGCCAGCTGCAGGGCCGAGTACTCATCTGCTTGGCAAACGGACTTAAAGAACGGTAAGTTTCTCGATCTGAAGTAATCTCTCATCTGTAATACCATCCTGTTGTGTGTTATAAGGATGTTCTGAAGTCCTCTGCCACCTTCATGTCTGCTGATGTACAATCTATTCAGAGGCATGGGGGTGATGGATTCCATACCTAGTGAGAAGTTTTCTTGTTTGGATGTCTATTGCTTCAAGTTCGGTGGCTGTCCAGCGTACTACTCCGAATGAGTAGGAAATACAGGGTAGGACCCAAGTATTAATAGCTGTGAACAGAGCCTTAGAGTTGAGTTTAGCTTTCAGAAGACACCTCAGCCTGCTAAAGTACTTGGTCTTGAAATCATCTTTCACTTCAGGCTTCTTATATCGAGGGCTTGTTTGATGCCGAGATATTTGTACGTTTCCTGTTGACCTAGACATGATATGCTTGACTCGTCCCATAATTTGATGTCCTGATCCTCGGTAACCCTGCCCTTTTTACATTCAGGACCGCGCACTTGTCAAGTCCCATCTCCATGCCGATCGTCTGGCTGAAGGATGACACTATTTCCAGTAACCTTCTCAGCTCTT
This sequence comes from Propylea japonica, assembly GCA_013421045.1. Lineage (NCBI taxonomy): Eukaryota > Metazoa > Arthropoda > Insecta > Coleoptera > Coccinellidae > Propylea > Propylea japonica. Next base: position 41,488,850 of record CM024240.1, read on the forward strand.
CTCGATTGGCTGCGAAGAGTTTAAGATCATCCATATATAGTTGGTGATTTATTTTTACGTTTCTGATCTTGTTGATGATATATCCGTATTTAGTTTTATTGAGAAGTTTACTTAGGAGGTTCAGAGCCAGGCAGAACCAGAGCGGGCTCAAAGTATCCCCCTGGAAAATTCCACATTTGATGGCTATCTCATTAGACATGCTGCTGTTGCCCCCGTTTTCGACTAATAATGTAGTACGCCAGGTGCTCATAAGATGTTCTAGGAGATTGATCACCTTCTCTGATACTCCGTACAACCTCAGTACCTTCAGTAGCCAAGAGTGTGGCACCGAGTCAAACGCCTTCTTATAATCGACCCAGGCTACGGATATATTGCGGAGTTTACCCTTTGCTTGGCCTGTGATGATTTGGTCGATTACAAGGAGTTCCTTGCATCCTTTTGCGTCCCTACAGCAGCCGTTTTGTTCGCGTGCTAATATGTTTTCCTTCTTCACGTGTTTCCATATGTATGTTGTGATGGTGCCAGTTAGTATTTTATATATGGTGGGTAGGCATGTAATTGGTCGAAAATTTTTTGGGTCTGATGTTGTGTTTCCCTTTGGTAGCATAACAGTGGTGCCAAGTGTGAAGAAGCGAGGGATAACAGCTGGGTTGGACAATGCTTTCTGAAACAGAGTGGCAAGGATTTGATAGGTGCTCGGGAAGTGCTTCCACCAATAATTCTGGACCTTGTCTGGTCCCGGTGCTGCCCAGTTATTTGTTTTTTTCAGCACTTGCTCAATATCCAGTTTGGTAATCTTCACTTCTTCCATGTTGTAACTGGAGCTTTCGGCCTCTGCCTCCCTGATCCAACGCGCCGCATCGTCGTGTTGTTTGTTCCTACCCCATATTGCCTGCCAATATGTATACATGTCCTCTGTTTTGGGAGGTTCGTTGTTGCTGTGGTTGTTGTTTTCTAGGTTCCTGAAGAATTGTTTTTGATTTCTGTAGTACAACTGATTATTCTGGTACCTAATAGTTCTCTCCGTGTAGCGTTTTATACGATTACCTAAAGCCTTTATTTTTTTGTTTCAGGCTATCATTCAGGGTTTCGAGTTTTAACCGGAAATCAGCTGCCCTAAGATCTATCCGGGCCTCAGATGCAATCCAGTGGACCCTTTTATGAACTTTATTGGAAACTACCTCGGTGTTCAGTAAGTATGTAGTAATCCGATATTTTTCCTAATCTTTTTTATTTTTTTTTTCCAGGCGGGCTTTCCATGGAGGCTGCTCTCTCTTTGGTCTTCTATGTGGCTGCGTTATCGTTATACACTTCCCCATCTCCTCACACACCGTGACTGCTCCCGTGTATACCAGATCTACCACATCTTTCAGTGTTGTTGTGCTTGAGATGTGATGCTTTATAATTTCATCTACCACCTTCACCTTCTCCAGCATAATGCGCGATCCCTTCATCCTAGGGATTTTTGGCCTCATTTCAGGATTTATACCCGTATATAATAAGGCATTTCGTTTGAAGGCTTGCCTTATTTTAATGGTCAGTTGGTCACCTGGTCTTCTTCCTGTTGCTCTACGTATAGTTCCTCCTGTTGTTGGAGCTCTTGTTCCTGATCTTCGGCTGGTGGTGCTGTATGAGGCCACATGCTTTGTTCAATCGCTGCTAGTTCGACACTTGAGAGCTTTTCACCTTCGAGCAGATATCTCACTCGATTAGCTAGCAGGTTAGTGTAGAGTTGTTTATCTGGTTTGATGTTATTCCAGGTTTCAGTCAAGAGTTGTCTATACGTTCTTTCTGACGCTTGCTCTAGGGCTTTTGCTATGAAATGAGCGCGAATAATTAGGACGTTTTCGTCTTCGGTCCATCGTGCTCTTCCGTCTCGTTTGGCTCCTGGGCGGGACGAGAGATCCTCTCATCCAAACCGGAGAAACCTTCCATTTCGAGCGTGGATCTTGCGGTACCATCTCGGGGGCTGCGCCGCTCGCACCACAGTCACCCCCATCGAGCTGAGCCTCTGGACGGCTCCGAGAGGGACCAGCCCGCAGTCCCTCGCCGCCCTGTTGAGTTTTACTTCTAGTTATAGGAGCTGTTTTTTCTCAGTGCCTCAGGGAGCTAACCTGTAGGCCTGGTGACTCAGGTACGCGGGGACGTCACCACCCCCCGAAGGCCGAAGCCCCCCTGCGTATATATATATATATATATATATATATATATATATATATATATATATATATCTATATATTATATATATTGTTATGGTTATGGTATCGCAGGGTGGTACGTTGTGCCATCGGGGAGTGACGCCCCCGCGTACCCTAGTCACCACTCCCGACCAAGGTTAGCACCCTTGGAAGGGATTGAATCAAACAGCTCCCGTAACTAGAAGCAAAACACAGGGCGGCAGGGAGCTACAGACCAGCTCCCTTCGGAGCCGTCCAGAGGATCGGTCTGTTGGAGGAACGTGTGGAGCAAGCGGCGCACCCCTCCGAGATGGCACCGCAAGGCCACTTCCCGTTTCTCCGCAAGGAGAAAGCCCTCGTAACTTGGGTGCACATATAGTTCACCCCGCTGCAAGAAGGCCACAACGGGATAGGCGAACGCGATGGACAACTGAAGACAACTGTATGGTAATGCGTTCACACTACATAGCTTTGGACCTTGTTGAGACCCGCAACTCCACTTACAGGAACCTACTCTTGGAGACATGGAAAGAAATCTGCCCCGAAAGACCGGCCTATGCTCAATTACTCTCCAATAGGGTGCGGTGGATTCTTGACAATCAAAAACTTTCTCGCGCTGAGCTGGAGTGCATTAAATCTGGCTGCTATCCTACCATTATGAGGCAAGAGACCACTCATTCATCGGAGAACGTTAGGAGAGTGTCATCGGCTGGTATTAGAAGGAGTGGTGTTTTTTTAAGACAGCCGAAAGAAGACGACACGGAAAGATCCTTCTCTAGCAACCTGATGAAATACTCTGGGATGGCAGCGGAAAAGAGGCCTGAAATTCCGCGACTGATATACTCCAGAGTGACACGCGACCTGGTAGCGAGGGTGAACATAATAATCTCGAGACATCTGGCAGACGTGGAGACACTTGAGGATTTGATTGACGTCATGTATGCGGGCGCTGCTACGGTCTCCGAAGCACTTGGTAAACGGATAGGACACCACCAGGGCGCCTCAAAGCCTCCTACGATCCCTCCCTGGAAACTGCGCCTGGAAAAAAATATCACAGCTTTGAGAAAACAGATTGGGGTGGTTCATACTTACCTTAATACTGCAACACCATCTGCAAAATTGATCAAAGCTGTCAGGAAGGTAGCTTCTGGTTCTCGTATCAAGCGTAGGGACCCCTCCTTTAAAGATAAGCTAGCCGTTGTATCTGACCATCTGAAACAAAAAATAAAGGCATTAGGGAACCGTATAAGGCGGTATAATGAAAGGACTAAACGATACAACAACAACAACCTTTTTTATAAAACCAGAAGCAATTCTTTCGGTCCCTGGAGACTACAGATGAGGAGAAATGTGAAGAGCTTGAACCTGAAGCTGCCCGCGATTTTTGGGCTGGTGTCTGGGAAAGGGGAAGCACTCATGATAACAATGCGTATTGGATAGCGGAGGCACAGGAAAACATCCGCGGAGAACCTATGGAGGAAATACAGATACAAAAATCGGACATAACCGAAACACTCAAGAGCACCAACAACTGGGCTTCCCCAGGTCCGGACAAACTTCATAACTACTGGTGGAAATACTTCGACAGTGTTCACGAAAAACTGACGCTGCTTATACAGGGTACCCTAAATAATCCCGCATCGGTACCTGGTTCCTCCTCACGCAGGGGATCACATATCTCATTCCAAAGGATGGCGACAGAAAAGACCCTAAAAACTACCGGCCAATCACTTGTCTCTCTTCGCTGTATAAGATCATCACTGGAGTGATCACTAAACATCTCAGTAGACACATCAGAAAATATAACCTGTTGACTGAAGAGCAAGGTGGATGCCGAGAGAAAACGAAAGGATGCAAAGAGCTCCTACTTATCGATCATATTATCACCAAGCAGGCAAGAAAGAAACTCCGAAATATTTCTATCGCCTGGATCGACTACAAGAAAGCGTTTGACTCCATCCCTCACACATGGCTGCTGAAGGTGTTGGAAATGCATGGAGTGGCAGGAAACATCATAGAACTGCTGAGACACCTCATGACGACATGGCGGACCACCCTACGTGTGCGAGCGGGAGAAACCCTCATAGAATTACCACCAATAAAGATCAGCAGGGGTATATTCCAGGGTGACACACTGAGCGCCATCTGGTTTTGCTTGGCACTCATCCTCTCAGCATTATCCTGAAGAACACGAAGTATGGATACATTATAAACAAGATCAGACGTATCACTATCTCTCATCGCATATTCATGGATGACCTAAAACTCTATGGCGCCAACCCGAACAACTCAGGAGGATGCTGGAGGTGGTAGCAGCATTCAGCGAATCAGTGGGGATGGAGATGGGCGTTGACAAATGCGCCGTGCTTAATGTTCGGAGAGGGAAGATCGATGACACTATGGAAGGGACAACACTCAGCAACCACATCACAATACCTGTTTTGAGCAAGGACGCTTCCTACAAATACCTAGGAATCAAACAGGCATTGGAAATAAAAACAGCTGAAATGAAAAAATTCTTCAGAGAAAGGCTTTTGGGAAGGGTTGCTTTACTTCTCAAGGCGAAACTTAACTCGAAGTCCCTCTTCATGGCCATCAACATCTGGGCGATCCCGGGCATGACTTACTCGTTTGGAGTCCTCAACTGGTCGATAACTGAGATTCGCGCACTGGATAGAGATGTCAGATCAATGCTGACCAATACGGCGTACGGCGTTCACCACCCCACACTCCTCTACTATCAGGCTTTACCTTCCGCGACACCAAGGAGGAAGAGGACTAACGAGCTTGGAGGATGCTCATGCAAAAAACGTCAATGACATGAGACAACACTTCCTAAAGAATAACTCACCTTTCTTCAGGGCGATTTGCGAGGCTGATGATGGAATCTCTGCAGTGAAACTTGCTGAGGCAGGATACCAGCTTTCGTGGCCATCGGCGGAAGAACGCATCCAGGAGTGGAGCGCCAAGGCTTTACACGGCAGATACCCAACTCATCTGCCAAGTAGAGATGTTAAAAGCGGAATCGCTTCTACTACCTGCGTGCTGGGTATCTTTTCCCCCGGAAACGGAGGTTAGACTCTTGGCAATACAAGACCAGTGATGCCCACCAGATGTATAGAAGCACATCGCCAAGCAGGTTGTTTCCGACGGATCGGTGTCGGAAATGCGCCCAGGGTGCGGAGTCTATTCAACATGTCACCATCCTCGTGCCCTATACTCGCTCCTAGGGAGTATCTCGAAAGACACAACTCGATGGTAGGATTTACCATCAACAGATTGCCCTGAACTAAAATTACTTCGGATGAGGTCGAACAACATCTGTACTTACCTAAAACTCTCCTGGAGAATCAGCGCTATAAGATGTATTGGGACGCTACGCTCGTGACCGATAGAGGTGTATCACATAACAGGCCAGACTTTGCCATCTTCGATAAGGAAAAGAAACATGCTACTGCTGGACTTTACGGTTCCAGCTGATGACAATTTGGCAAAAGCTTACTCGGAGAATATCCAAATACTCTGATCTGGCATTCGAGAACTCCGTGAGATCTACCAACTAACATCTGTGATTGTGCTGCCGCTGATAATCTCTGTGAATGGATTGATTGAAAGGCACTTACCTGAGAACACTAGAAAGCTCTGCCTGGACCAGCATGTAATATCCAGCTCGCAAAAACAGATCATTTTGAAGCACAACGAGAATAGTCAGGAAATTTCTTCAAGGCCCGTAGCGGCAGTGCACGTCTTGGCCAAAGGTCCGGCGTGCACAGCACTTAACCCGTTCAAAATACGGTGAGGAAAAAAAAAAAAAAAAAAAAAAAAATTGTTATGGTATCGTGCATTTTGCTAAATTTTGAATAAAATTTGGAAAAATGGAAATAAATTTCAAATTGCACTGCTAATTCTTCTTTGGTGTTCATATAATAAAATTATTTTGAATATTTGTTTTCTTAATCTTTTTGATACTCTTATATCCATAATATATGCCATTCCCCTCATTTGGATGAAATTCCCATCAAATTCCCTTTTTAATTCCTTCGATTGTCTGATAACTGATCTCCTTATGACTTTTCTTATAGATTTGTCATAGACTTCTTCAACAATTTCTAGATCTTCATCATTTTCTGTTTCTTCTTCATAAAAAAATACCATACTCTGAACAGGCCTTTCAACTAACACCACACTGCAATCTGGATCAACAAAATTATTGTCCATTTCTGCCACTTTTATTTCGGTTAATTTTCCTAAATTAATTTCATTAAAATTTTCATTTCCAAGTTTGTTCCCCTCAGCATTATTTTGTATTTCGCTTTCTATCTTTTCTGTAAATTTTTCAAACAACTCTCTTGAGTTATTTTCCATTCTTTGGGTGTTAATTTGTAATGATTATTTGACTCTTTTTCAGGGTGGATTCTAGAAAAGAAATTTCGTGACTTTTCACAATTTTATTTATTTCTAACTGACAATAAACTTCCATAGTAACATATATTAATTAATTTTTTATCCTGCCTACTTATAAACTCTTAACTAAATACTTGATCCATATCAATATATATATATATTGCTTCGTAATACGCTGTCACCTCCGGGTAGTACCGAAGGCGCCCTGACCTCCGGGTGAAGGGGTGGTCGGAGCAGAAAATTTTTTGTTGATATATGTTGAGGGGAAGCTATAGAATCAAGGCATCTAAAGAGGGGAAAACATTTCAGAAAAAAAAATTTGAAGTACTTTGCACATTTCGAATTCCCATTAAATCACAAAAATCAATTCCAACCATAGACAATCTCCGTTTAGTTAGTCTATGATTCCAACTGTTAGTTCATAATGCCGAATCTAATTTCAAATCAGATAATGTCACTTTTTATTCGTGAATGGATATTGCGGTAGGAGTGAAAGAAGGTCCGAAGGAAATATCGACGACGTTGTGTATAAATGGAGTTGTTTAACCAAAAAAATTGTGACTTCTCGTAGCTGGACATGATTTTTCAGAATTCTGAATAAATTGAAATGAAGAATCTTCGGGACAATACCCCTTGCAGAAAGTTTCTGGGTAGTTTTAATTTTTTTATTTTTTATATTTTTTGGGGTGCTGAATCCGAATTTTAGGTTTGCTAACAAAATTTCGTAACGGAGCATAGAATATAATACAAAAATAGAATGAAAATCTTATTCTTGGTCAGTTTTTTGCTTATTTCTGGGAAACTATCAACTTTTCGTGAAAAAGCTTTCCATACAAAATGAAAGTACATTAAATTTCCTACAAATTGTACTGCCACAACTTGTTCTGCGACAACCCGCTCTGGCTCAAATTATAGTTGAAAACGAGGTATTTTCTATGACATATAAATTGAAAAAAAAATGAATTCTATGATTTCGATGATGCGATTCTCTTGAAATTTTGCATGAACTTTCAGTATATCAGTCTCGATTCACAAAATGAGTTTCACTCAAAGCAGATATCTTGTTATGGAAATATAAAGATTCTTCTTTTCATTTTTCCAATTGAATTTTTCATGGTTTTGTTCACCTATGACCACAATATTCTGCATAAGGCTAATTATGAGCATCTTGCATTTGGCCGCAACATTTCATTTCGATTGGTTTTGTTTTGTCTGAGATATTGAGGAACAAGAATTTAGAATGCCATGTTTTATGAAACAAAATATGGTCATTCAAAATATTTGTTCCTCAATATCTCAAACAAAATGAAACCCACTGAAATGAAATGTTGCGGCCCTATGCGAGTTGGTCATAATAAGCTTCATGCAAAATTGTGTGACCAAAGAGTGAACAGAACCATAGAAAATTCAATTGGAATATTGAAAGAAGAATCTTTATATTTCCATAACAAGATATCCGATTCGAGTGAAATTTTTTTTATGAGTCGAGACTGATATACTGAATGTTCATGCAAAATTTCAAGAGATCGTATTATCGGAACCATATAATTTAATTTTTTTCATTTATTGAGTCATAGAAAATATCTCATTTTCAACTATAATTTGAGCGAGAATAGTACTTTCATTTTGTATGGAAAGGTTTATCACGAAAAGTTGATAGTTTCCGAGAAATGAGCAAAAAAACTGACCAAGAATGAGATTTTCATCTTTCTTTGTATTTATTTCTATGTTCGGTCACGAAATTTTGTTAGCAAACCTCAGATTCGGATTCAGCACATCAAAAAAGATAAAAATGGAAGATATCAAAACTACCCGAAAACTTTCCCGCTAGGGATTCTTTCAAGTACAAATATACTGTATTACTAGCCATTCAAAAGTTGTAATGAATCGAAATTTCAGTGAAAACCGAAATTCAGCCTGAATACCATCTTCAAAAGGAGGGGCAATTTTAAATAGGTATTTGATTTTTGGCTGAATATCTCCCCTGTGTGGATGGTATATATATTATGTACTCTTCTTTGTGAGTCTTTGTGAGCCCCATTTCGCACCAAGCCAGTCCAGTCCAGTCGAGTCAAGTCACTTCAGGATTGGAACTATTAACTTCGTTTAAAATCGTTTAAAACAAATGGAATGTGAAATCTAGGGCCTAGTATGAAACTAGATTTCACATTCCATTTGTTATAAACGATTTTAAACGAAGTTAATAGTTCCAATCCTGAAGTGACTTGACTCGACTGACTGGACTGGCTTGGTGCGAAATGGGCTTAGAGTGTAATGATGGAACTTTGAGTTATGACTGATGGGTAAGAAAAATTTTTTTGACTACATCTTTCATCAAAAATACATGATAAAAATAAATAATAATATCAATATAATTGAAAGGTTGGTGAGCTGGGGTGAATGTACTCAAGATTTATCAAATATTGTTTTATTGTGTATTAATCGGCAAATTCATTGTTTAGTGTCCCTATAATCTTGATTTCTGGATTGATTTTGAACTTGTTTGCGTTCTATATGTTCTAGTTCATGTGATGCAGATGGCGCCTGGGCGGGTGGGTTCGAATGCCTACTCAGATCACAAAACTTGAGAACAGATGAAATAATTGAACATTATTCGATACTTCAACCTAACTTTTTGTTTAACACACGCACGTACTTCTACAATTAAAGAATTTCCTTGTAGCGTTAGAAAGTTGATAACACAATTGAAAGCACAAAGAAAATCAATACATTACAATTAGAAGAACACCTTCCAAAATGATAGATCTTAAAGAATGTCTGTTAGATTGAGATAAATTCGAAATGGATACTTTTTCTGGCTCGCCAGGGCGAACTCTGCAATATTAAACTGTACTTTGTCACTTTTTTAGCCCTGATAAAGGATTTACTGGATCCGAAACGTTGGTAAATTGAAGAAATTCAACCCAAAATATTAAAATCTAAATTCCTGAAAAAATTGTTTTTATTATTGATAACATGGACGAAAATCCTGATACAGATCACCTGGGGGATTATTTAGCCAAATTGAAGAGATCTATGGTAATGAATATGTTTCCGTTGCAAAAATGAGATCAATAGGAGGTTAGAATCAGTGAAAAACAGAGTCACTTTTCTACTGAGATGTAGATCTAGTTTTCCCTGATCACATAATTAATAACATTAGGAAAATTCATACTTTACAATTGGAAGAACATCCTTATGCTCATTTGGTTGACAGATCAATCAATCAATCAATCAAGTTTATTCGCTCAAATATAAATACATTGAAGCAACTTCAAATAAAAAGAATAAACAATTAGTTCTCGATGAGTGTAGAAACACTTGTTTCGAAATATATAAAGATGCATGAGAAAATTTCGAAAATCTATACTAATGAGAACACATAATAAAAAATTAAAAAGACTAACATCAAAAGATTTGAAGAACTAGTGGAAAACCAAAACCAACCATTCAAAGTTACTAACACAGACCAACGCATAACCAACTATACTTGTTGGAACCTTTTTGATCTAGTTGTGTTAGTGACAGTGGTTGTCAACAGATTGAATTGAAAAAAGTTGAAAGAGAAAAGTCACTCCTTTCCTTTGTATATATAAAGGGGCTCAAAACCTGGCGATGCTGCCAGGATGATGATGTTGAATTGTTCAGAATTCAGAAGACCATGAAGAATGTCAGTCCATTCGACAGCCAGACATGAGGAAATCAATATATGGTAGGCTTTTGAAAGAGAGAATTCCTTAGGCCGGAGTATGTTGGAACCCTTTTTGATCTAGTTGTGATATGACAGTAGTTGTCAATAGATTGAATTAAAAAAGTTGAAAGAGAAAAGCCATTTATTTCCTTTGTACATATAACGGGCCCCAAAACCCAACAGTTGGTCAACAGTTAATCCTTCTTCGGTACTTTTACTATACCTGAAGAAGCGAAGATCGTCTTGGGACTTGGTCCAAAGCATGTACCACAGCGGTTGCCAAAACTTAAGTGGATCAAAGATATTGAAGACTTCACACACACAATCACCAACAACGAGGAAGAAAAAAATTCAATAAGGAACAGATGTGTAGGAGTTGAACAACTTTATAAGACCAAACAAACCAATAAATTATCCTCTGAACAAATATTATAGGACTACATCAAAATTTGTGAGAGACCATCCGAACATCATTATTAGAAACTTTGATAATGGTAACACCATCCTATTAATGTTTTATCGTTAAGCGTTACACCGCTGAAACCGAAAAATGTTAAATAACGAATCAACATATGAAAACCTGAAATCTGATCCTACTAAAAAAAAACAAGATAAAATTAATAATTTCTTGAAAAGTCTGAAATCAAACTCTAGTATATCTGAAGAAGAATATAAATCATTAATTTCTCACAATAGTGTTACACCTGAAATTTATTTCCTAAGAAAACTCACTAACGAAATATCAACCTAAGAGCAGTAGTAAGTAGCATCAAGTCTCCTAGCTTTAAAATAATATACTATAGCATCACAGTGGCAGTACATAAAAAACTTCACTTATTCGAATGAAAACGAGTTTTTAACCTTGGCTAACTTATGCTTCAACAATGGTTATTTTTCTTTCAACAATGATCATTACAAACAAATTGATGGTACAGCAATGGGCTCTCCGGGAAGTAACACTTTCACAAATTTGATAATGCAGGCTTTATTTGATTTTGAGTCTCATGATTGTTTCGTGATTCCGCTGATGAAATTATATGTTGAAGATACCTTACTCTTAGTTCCCAAAAACGAAATTGAAAAAACTCTCGATGTATTCAACTCATTTCACAAAAACATTATATTTACCTTAGAAAAAGAAACAAATAATAGCATTTCTTTCTTGGACAAAGTTTTAACCAGAAATGAAAATAAACTCAACACGAACTGGTAGATAGAACCAATAAATTCAAATGGATGTATTAGCTACTTATCCAACCACAGTGCCACACAAAAGGAAAACATTGCAATGAATTTAATAAATAAAGCAGTAGTGTTAAGTAATGAGGAATATCATTTTGAAAATCTATAAAAGGTCACAAAAATACTGATAAGTAATAACTGCCCAATACATTATGTGGAAACATGCAACAATAACTATCGTAAAACAAAACGATCAACTACTGCATCAAATGTTGACACTCAGGATAATACAGACAGATAACACCAACTAATAACATCATCACAGACCATATCGAAAAAATTCTGTAGGTTAGTCTACTTTCCAATTCTGTCATAAAATTAATAAAACTTTCAGAGAACATAATTGTTCAGCTGCGTTCTATAACAAATTTGATAATAAAAGATTGTTTTACACCAAATTAAAGGACAAAACACCTCTTTTGAAACAATCCGAACTGATCCATAAGATTGTAATTGCCAAAAATGCTACATAGGTCAGACAAAGCAACTTCTTCAAGAACGGATCAGACAATACACTAATGACTCGGAGAAATTTGACAATGCACAAAAAACAGTACTGGCGGCACACACTCACACAGAGGGACATAAGTTTGACTTTAAAGGGTTACAATATCAGACATAGAGCAGCAATACAACAGAAGGTTAATGAGCGGAATGATTCATATCACAACCTATAAAACTGTTCACTTCAGAGAGGATTCTGAAGACCTAATCAGAATTTATGATAGTTTGATTGACAATAATGATGGAACATTGAGTTATGGCTGATAAGTAAAAAAAATCTGACTGTATCTTTCATGAATAATACATAATGAAAATAAAAACTTATATCAATATCATTGATAGGTTAGTTAGCTGGGGTGGATATACTCAAGATTTATCAAATATTATTTTATTGTGTATTAATCGCCAAATTAATTGTTTAGTGTTCCTATAATCTTGATTTGTAGATTGATTTTAAACTTGTTCACGTTCTATATGTTCTAGTTCATGTGATGCAGATGGCGCCTGGTGGTAGATCACGAAACTTGAGAAAATATAAAATAACTAAAATTATTCGAAACTCCAACCTAACTTTTTGTTCAACACACGCACGAATTTCCTTGTAGCGTTAAAAAGTTGATCACACAATTAGAAACATAAAGAAAATTAATACATTACGATTAGAAGAACACCTTCAAAAATGATGGATTTTATAATGTTTGTTAGATTGATAAAAATTCGAGGTGGGTATCTGTTCTAGGGCGAACTCTGCAATTTTAAAATGTACTTTTCCACTTTTTTAGCCTTGATGAAGGATCAACTGGATCCGAAATGTAAGTGAAGATTTAAAGAAATTTAACCGAAAACATTACAGTACAAACTCCTGAAAAAATTATTTTTATTATTGATAACATGGACGTAAATCCTGATACAAATTCCTCACAAAATTTAATTTCTGCGAAGTGTTTTTCACTATCCGCTTGCGTTTCCACATTGCACTTTCCAATTATGAATGCGTTTCTTGGAACATTATTCATTTGAAAAGTGTAAAGTTCAGAGTAAAGTTACAAAGTATTTGCTGCAATAGGCCCCTGGTCACAAATTATTTTAAAGTCAACCTACTTCATCATTTCAAATACAGTTGGTACAAAATAAAATAATAAGTACAGGGTAATATCATAGCTCATTCGTTTTCATGAACAAGTTCGGAAGCTATCCTAAAAGGCGAAGGAATAAATATTGAAGAATCAAAATACCCTGAGAGTGCAGCTGTTTCTGTTTTTATGATGCATACGTCATTTAACGACCGTAACACGGCCGAGCAATGAGGATTGCAATGTTGCCATTCAAAGAGGTGGTATCGCAGTCTCTTTCTCCTCTGTTTATTCCTTCATATATAAGGCAGCTCACTAGCGCCGGTGATATATGCTCGAACTAAAAGATAGTGAGATAGTCAAAAATGGTCGTATATGACCTCCACAAAAACTTTTGATATGTTAATCCTGGCACTCTGCTGATCTCAAAAATGCGAAAAACAAGGCAAAACGTTGTCACCTCCGGTTTCGGAGGTGAGAGGCCTATATATGAGGTGGCAGCGCAACCTGAGTTTCTATTTTGGAGGTGAGAATGACCCTTTATGAATATATATATATATATATATATATATATATATATATATACTGCGAAAAGAGGAATACGAGATCCCTGTAAAATTTCAACGCTGCGAGATCCCCGTCACAATACATATCAGTACGAGATCCTCCCGTATATACATTATATACATTTCACCGTATTACCCCACGAGCTCTGTTCAACGTTGCCAGATTGGCGGATCTCTGAATGGACGCAAAATTTCTATATTTGTGTATATCAATAAGGGTCAGAGTCGCAATTAAAAGATGGATCCCTCAGGGAGCATTTCATTAAATTTAAAACGAATATATATGCCAAGGTCGAAGTCGATGCTAGTGGAGAATGGAGCAGGTGTTCTTTTTTATAGTTTATTGCAGTTGAATGAATTGGGAGAGATATTTCCGTCTCCGCTTGCTCATTTTCGTATGCGGAACATTCATCATTCAGTATCAAATGATTATTCGAAAATCTTTAGGGGATTTTAATTTTGATTGTTTCAAAATATTGTTCAACTAAGATTTCTACGTATTAGGATTATGGTTGTTGATGTATCACGTTTTCGTTAAAATTCAAAATATCCGCATTTTTTCGAGAAAATCTTGAGTTTGGTTGATGCGCATTTCAGTTTATTTTCATTGAAAGTAATGTTGGAATTTCAGTCGAATCAATGTTTCCTTTTCAGCCTGTATGAATTCTTGTAGAAGTTTAAATATATTGATGAATGGGAGATTCAAAATTGCATTGAAAAAAATTCTTTAGATCCATGGGCGTAGATAGGGGGGGCCTGGGGGGGCACGGCCCCCCCCAGAATCCACGGTGCCCCCCCAGCAACTGAAGCCGAAAATCACATTTGAATACATCATTTTCGAACGAGCAAATATATTTTTCATTGAGATTTATATTGTTAGAGATCACATTTCATGAATAATTTCGAAAATACATTTCATATTACGTTCATACCCCAAATAAGAAAATAACATAATTCAAATAAGACGATGCAGTGTTTCAGCAAAACAAAGAACAACAAACGCGTATATTTGGTGGTTGGAATCCAGCGCAGGTACTTAGATTTCACAAGGCCGATATAATAGGGGACGCAAACCGAGGAAGCTGGCCTAGCCTACCATAAAATCATAAAAATGTTTTCATCTGGACATCTGGTAAAAATTCTGCGAAAGAATTTCTCTCTGCATTCGAAATCGAAATGTGCGGGATCAGACCATTCCATTGTCCATTAGTACAAACCTATTTCACCGACATACACATTGATACCCGTTTGCCGTTGTGCGTTCTGTGAAAAGTTACATAGTTTAGTAATCTCGCCAATCTCTGAATACAGACAGGTAAGAGTCTCATCAGGCACTGAACACTGTTCGAAATTTAAATTTTTAACGAAATCGAGAAGATTCTATTTGGATATGTAGCTGAGGAAAAGTAATTACACTTTATATTTGTCAAGCGTATCAGAAAGTTTTTATTGAAATATGTAATTTAAAACATTTTAATTAAGTGAACCGGATGATCAGAGCTATATACAGGGTGTTCCTAAATTCATGCGACAAAATTGAGGAGGTGGCTCGTAGATATGAATAGAGGTGTTTTCTATGACAAAATTTCCTCAGCCCTCTACTTTCCGAGATATCGCCCTTAGAAGATGGTGACTAAAATTGAGTATATAAAATTTTTTTCTCAAATTTCAGTAATGGTAGAGAATTGAAATTCTGTAATTTTGGTGCAATGGACTAAGCATGGGTATTTTTCCAATATTCCTGTTACATTCTACGGGGATGAAGTTAGCAACCCTTACTTTATTTCATACAAAATCTTTTTTCGAGATGAAGTTTCATGAAATGAAATTATAATTTAACATCCTTGTTTTATTTTCAAAAGAATTACACTTAAATTTCCTTCTAAACCCAATAGATGAATTGAAAAAAATATACATCATAATTTACAATTTTTCTCATGAATTGAGTGGAAAAGACTGAAGATGTAAAATGTAATAGGTGATTAAAATGTGATAAATGTGATAAAAAGCCATATTTTTCATTATTATTATATACTTATTTATAAAAACTTTTTATCTTTTCTTTTAAATAAATTACTGAAAAACACATTTGTTTTTCCTTGTTCGTTTTCCACTGTGCCCCCTCAGGCCCCCCCCAGGAAAAAAGGCTAGCTACGCCCATGTTTAGATCCACTGAGGTGAAGTCAAGAGTTTTTGTGCGAACATTGTGATATCAAAAAAAAAGAGTTTTGAAAATTTAGTTAATTCAGCTGATAATGAGTCATAACCACCATAAGGATTTTTTCAACAACAAAATTCGCCAAGATATTCGTGAAGAAATACTTTCAGGACATACTTCATTTAACATTTGATTCGAGTAAGAGATACTTTGAGTTGGTAATTGGGACGAAAAACTTGGAGAAAAATAGTCACCTAAATCCTAATGAGCTTTTTAATGCAATGAATTATTCTTGCTTCATTAGAAAAATTAACTTGATGAGTAATTTCAATATTCATCAGAAAAATTCCGACTGGTTACATTAAAACTATAATATTTTATGTTTTATCCGTATAACACAAACCAGGAAGTTCCGGTGGTATTGAAAAATAATTTTTTGATTCAATTCAAGGTCAAAAAATACTGAGTGTGCTCAAAAAGCGGTTTTCAAATCTAAAATATAACTCACCCTACTCAAAGAAATATGAAGAAATGATCCTCCTTTATATAGCGATATGAGTGACAAAAGTCATAGACCAAAAATATCTTTTAAACATCATCCCGACCCTAGTGTTTTGGCAAAGGAAGGTAAAAGTTCCTGCATAAGTCGGAGATTTGAATTTTCCTATGAAAAATTGAAATGAATGTTAACTTCAGATCTCAGATGCTCACTGAGAAATCCAGACTTCGCTTCTGGCCATAGCGCAGCAAATTTTATGTGGGGTTCATCGAAAATTATGGTTAAACTGATAGTTTGGGAACGTAGATACTAGAAATAGACCAAGCAATAGAGCTATCGAAAGGTCGATTTCGTGACAAAAATACTACCTGAAATCTGACTGTGCAGTCATGTAATAGGTAGTTTCTACAAGTTTTTCATGATAAATTCCACTAGTGAATCGTCTTAGGTTTTTTTTGAGAAGCAAAAAATGGCCAAAAAAATCGATCAGATCAATACTTCACGTTTTATGAGCGAAAAAGCAAAATTTTGGATTTTTTTGGCCATTTTTCGCTTCTCAAAAAAAACCTAAGACGATTCAGGAGTGGAATTTATCATGAAAAAAATGTAGAAACTACCTATTGCATGACTGCACAGTCAGATTTCAGGTAGTATTTTTTTGTCACGTAAAAAACCTCTATTGCTTGACCTAAAAGTCTAGTATAACATCAATGACACTCTTTCGTTTTTTCAAACACAATTTTTTGAGCGGAACATATTTCATCATATGCCTTATTTCAAATTTACGTATTTGCGTATTTTAATCTCTTAGAAATTTTAACCTGTATATCAATTACCATAAAATTTTGACAAACCATTGTTTGCATATAATGAAGAGGTTTATGTAGATTGATATGGTTTGCAAATTTAAGAATGTGATATTTTATCTTCCCCGAGCGCTACGGAATCGCAGGTTGATTATCATTTATATATTTCTGACTGTAAATGTCTTCATGAGATTGTAGGGTTTTTTGTGGTAGAGTTATTGATTATTATATAATGAAATTTAATCAAGAAGCTTCAAATTTTAATTCAAACCTTGTTTTGGTGTTTTCAGTATTTCTACAAACATTGTAGTTTTCAATAAATGCTTGTTGTCTTTAGAGCCAAATGTAAAGGTGAAACCTCTTGAAAAAATCCATGTTAAAGGTATGGCTACAACTCAATATCTACATATTTATGAAAATTCTTCAATCCGGGATTCCGGGGTTGATTATTACTAATATTTCGAACTAGGAATGCGTTTATGAGATTCAAGGTATTCTAGTGAAAAAAGGTTTATTATTTCTGTTCTCGGAATTTTACAACCAACCAAGGTCCAATCAAGCATTCGAACTTTACTTTGGGTTTCTATACGGAACGCGAAGAAGATAAACTTCCAATTCCTATGCAGGGTAAACTTTTTCTTTCAGCGAAAATATAGACAGAAGCCAAGCAATGATTTTTCTTCGGGTCATTTTTGACTGATTAACTGGTTTCAACTCATTTAATACTCATATTTTGCAATAGAAAGAGTTTTGATATTTTCGTTGGTAATTTTTTGCATTGATTAAAATTTACGATTCCAAGGTAGCAAAAATAATTTAAAACTACTATTTCCCATGGTCGTAATTTCCACTAATCAGAAAAGCGAAATTTCGAGTCACAAATGGTTTCTAGGTGGAGATTTTGTTTGGCAGGAGCTGTCAGCAGTTTATTCGAGATAACCCGAGGCAAAACTTGTTGTATTCACATTATTTTCCATACATAATGCATGCAGAATAATCTGTTACTCATGAAATAGTCTAGTCAAATACCATTCGGGCATCGGATTTTTCCTATGAAAAAAATCGATAAAACACTATGCAAATATTTGTTAACAAAAAGTATTAGTGCAGTGCAAAAATCCTCGTCTTCGACTCGGATTGTTGCCACAAGCACTCATGCTCACTGTGCATCTCGAATCTCAGAAAAAAAATTTAATTGAAATTCCCAAACAAATTATCATTAAGCGCTCGTTCTATTTACGCGAGTCGTTTCGCCCAAATATCTATTTTTATCGAATGCTATAGGATTTGACTCCTTGACGAAGAAAGCGTGGTCAAATTCAATCATGTCTGTGGGGCCGGCCGTCCGTGAATTGTCCTTTAGACTTAAAATTTTCAGAGTGAGTTCAGATCCCAAGTTGAGTTCGTAAATTGACCAAATCTTACAGGGTGTGCCATAAAATATGGCCACTCAAAATTTTTGTTTTTAGACAAAACGAAACCAATCAGAATAAAAATTTGCGGCCAGATGCAAGATGCTCATAATCAGCCTCATGCAATTTTTTGTGGCCATAGTGTTAACAGAATCATAGAAATTTAAATTGTAATATTGAAAAGAAGGATCTTCATATTTTCATAACAAGATATCCGATTCGAGTGGAATTCATTTTATGTATGGAGACTGATATATTGAATGTTTATATTTCAAGAGGTTTGCATCATCAGAACCATAGCTAAATTTGTTACATTTTCAGTTTTTACATATTTCACTTTTGGGATAATTTCCAGAATATCTTGACGATCGTCCTGAGATTTCGCATTTATATATTTGGTATTCATTTTATGACCAATACATAATTTTGGTGCATTGCTGCACCAATAGGCGCTCAAAAGCACCTGCTCAGGGCTTTCTTAAAATTTTCTTTTCCATTTGTATTTAGATACAAAAAAAAGTTTCGACCTTGAATATTTTCATTACTATCCTGCCATCGAACCTGTTGATGCTACAGGATTTCCTTTATCAAATCACATAAAATGTCGTTGGAAGATTTTTGCCTTCATCTCATATAGACTGTGCAAAATTTGAAACGAAATCAGTGGAATTTCAGCTCCCCTAGATTCTCTGTTACGAACGATAATTCGAAAAATTTGAGAAGGCGTTTTCTTCTGAGCGCACCCTCATTGGTGGATCAATGGGGCTATTACCTCAAAATTTTGTATATTACTTGAGATTGATACTCAATGTTTGAATCTAAAATTTCATCATGATCGGAATATTATTTTGGATATTATTCTCAAACTTTAATATGTAAAAACTTGACAATTAAAAATACAATCCTCTTGAAATTCTCCATTTCATTACATCAATTTTCATTCACAAAATAAATTTCACTCGAATCGGATATTTCGTTAACGAAATATAAGGATTCTTCTTCAATATTTCATTTAAATTTTTTATGTTGGCACTATGACCACACATTTTTTGCGGAACACGTATTATGAGTATTTTGAATGTAGCTGCAAAATTAAATTTTAATTTGTTTGTTTTGTCTAAGATATTGAGGAACAAAAATTTTGAATGGTCATATTTTATGAAACGATTGGCTGGTTAACGAACTGAACCGAGGATTTCGGACCCGAACTTGCCTGAAAATCTTGAGTCTCTAGCACAAAAAAAATGCGAAAGTTATCGTGCCTACGGTCGGTCGGACGGCCTCATGGACATAATTGTATTTGACAACGGATTCGTCATCTTTTGAAAGCATTTTCGGCTCAAAATTCGAACATTACAGATATTCGGACAAAACGATATACCACTCGTTTAAGTAAAACAAGCGCTCAAAAATGTAATTGTGCCAAATAAAATTTCTCGAAAATATAGACCGTAATATTAACATGGAATTTTCCATTACTACTCTAATCAGATAGAAATAGTACGAGTAAGCGCAATTAGGTCCACAGTTACATCATCAATTCATGAAAATCATCCAAACCCTATAGGTATTTTTGTAGTGAAGGGTGAGTTCACGACATTTATATTATAATTTTTCACAAAAGAGCTTTCAAGCTTGCCTGAAATTTAAACATGGAATAATTATTGATAAGTTTTTATATTGTCTCCTCTACTATTTCCCATTCGCAACTAGGATTCTCAAATGAATTCCTAAGCAAAAGCATGCTATTGCAACGACAATCACCTGTTCTTATAGGATTAAAAGAAGGTCCATACTTTCCTTGGTAAATCAAATCCAGGAACTCAACTTTACTCTATAATAATTTTTGCCATACTATGTTTTTCACAAAACGCTACACAAACCTGTGCGCCATTATTATTCAATTAAGTATGAAGTGTTACTTCTATCGCATCAGTAGGTAAGGTGACAATACAAAAAAATCAATTTCCGATATCATCTAGATAATCTTCAATTTTCTGTTATCCGACTTTTACTAAATTTTGCGCAACATAATACCATATTTTACCCCGATTAGCAGATTATTCTTGAAAATATGAAAACTAACAAAATACGAATGTCAATAGCTTCGAAGAGACTGATAGGGTACATTCATAAAAGTTTCTGAGATATTCTGGACCTTAACTAAATCTGAAAATTTAAAAAGAGGCGGTCGGACAGAGTTTATTTGAACCAAGGATCCTTGTTCAGTGAGTCCAACCTAATAGTTGAGACTTATTTCCGAAAAACTCGAAAATAACAGAGGACTGATTAAGCTGACTGCATTTTTTGTTCAGGTTTATTGAAAAAAGTTCATTCAATATATCATTCACAAGCGCCATCGTTCCTTACACCGGATTCCTGACAATAATAATTCAATCAAACCCAAGCATCCGAAGTCCAGAAAGCAAAATACTGATTCTGAATTGACCGTGCATTCGTCTCAGAGTAACAAACACCTGGTTCATTCAGTAGAATTAAAATCCATTGAATATAAACCAAATAATTTCGTTATACTTACTTGTATGTTATGTAATTTGCGCGCTAGGAGATCCAAGCGGCGTTGCCATTTTTGGATCTCGTTAAGCACCACACGCACCTCTTAGCCGAAATACATGACCGACCCTAACGCCATTTCCCTTGAACTAAAATGTATAATTACAAGGTGATTAGTGAGCCGTCGGAGCTCCATCTCAAACTTCGTCAGTAGGTTATATAGGACCTAAGAACACCAAAACCGGTGAAAAACGCTACGAGATCCGGCCTTCGGATCTCATGATCTCGCAGCGTTGAATGGACTACCATATACAGATCTCGTATTCCTCTACAAGACATGTATATATATATATATATATATATGACTAACGTAGAGTTCCGAGACATTTGAGATCAGCTAACCGCTAGTTCCAGGACGTTTGTATAGTTCCGGGACGGTCTTGGAAATGTTTTATGTCTAACGTTGACTTCCAGGACCCAAAATGTTAGTTCCAAGACAGTCTTGGAAGTGATATAGTGATATATGGCTAACGTTGACTTCCAGGACCCTGATATATAGTTCTAGGACGGTCTTGGAATTGTAGTTATCAAAATATACAATTGTTTTCCTCTCATTTATTCTCATGCGAATGTCCTGCATATCAGTAATAATGAATACCTACGCTACGAAAAAACTATTTATCCATTTTGTTTTATAGGTCTTTATATTGTTCAGCAGAAGGCGGTGTTTTTTCATCAGTATCTTTGAGGTACAAACGAAAATTTTAGGTTTCGAATACATACTGATGAGTTACTAACGATTGCAAAAATTTTTTTTTCCGTTTTAGAAATTGCGGGATCTAACTTCGCATGTAAAGGGTGTCATTTTTTCATTGAAGGTTAGGTTTAAATCGAAAATTTTCATATTACAAATAGGTACTAACGAGTTACTAACGAATAAAATACCTAAAAAATTTCTAAATTTCGGAAAATGAAGGTTCTAAATTCGCATTCTAGGGGTGTAATTTCGCCATTAAATGTTAAGTTATAAACAAAAGTTTCTATGTTACAAATAGCTACTAACGTTGGACTTTCCGTTCGTATTTTATTTTTTCGCGACATTGACAGCATGAGGCGTTGTTTTTTATCAGTATTCTTGAGGTACAAACGAAAATTTTCAGATTTCAAAGAGTTACTTATGAGTTACTAACAATTGCAAAAAAAATTTTCTTCATTTTCGAAAATGCGTGTTCTAACTTCGCATGTAAGGGGTGTCATTTTATCATTGAAGGTAACATTGATAGTTTACAAACGAAAATTTTTAGGTTACAAATAGGTACTAACGAGTAACTAACGAATGAAATGAAGAATTTCTACATTTCCGAAGATTTGGGTGCTAAATTCGCATTCTAGGGGTGTCATTAAAGGTGCCATTAAAGGTTTGGTTACAAACGAAAATTTTCATGCTACAAATAGTTACTAACGTTTGACTTTCCGATCTTCTTTTGTTTTTGGCGAAAAATTGAAAAGTGGATGCCCGTGAAGTTAGCACCCATCGGAATGCGGTGTTTTTTCTTTCAGTATCCTTGAGGTACGAACAAAAATTTTAGGTTCCAAATAGTTATTAACAAACGCAAAAACAAATTAATTTATTTTCGAAAACGTGTGTGCTAACTTCATGGACACATCTTCAGCACATCGGTGACAATACAATTATTTGTATTCAGTATTCTTGTAAAGCCAAAAAAAAGCTTTCACTGAATGGGGCGTTTTTTATCTATTTTAACACCTTAATCAGAATTACAAGAAAATAAAAAGGTTTGATTAATGCGATAAGGTGGCGAATTTTGGTAAAGTCTCTATGTAATCAATTATATTGTAAAAATATCGCCACGCCATCTTAAAACTCCTCAATATTGGTTTCAAATGAAAGTTTTACTGGTAGCATATAGCATATCAAGATGGATTCAATTTTCGAAAAAGTGTCGTTAAATATTACCAACATTAATTTCGGCATTGCAAACTTTTCGACAAATATATATTCGAATATGTAGATGAATGTAGATGTTTGCATTAATTCTGGGAATCTTTTATTCGAGTAACATAATAATTCTCTGGATGATCTTCTCACTTGAGACTCTCATCATTTTTCACAACAATATCAGAAGAACTGTTATAAATATTTCATAACCTTTAAATTTTGATCCCTTTTCATCATTAAAACGTCGCAAAGAACTATAGACTAAATATACTGCTATTCATTATTGACTCCCAGGACTGCAGTTTCCTGCTGAATGCTTTACTATTAGATTTTTTTCTTTTTTCGTTCAATTCAGTTCAATTCATGAATACCAGTTTTATTCAGGAAAATTTGGATCCGAATAGTTTTCTAGAAAATTTGACTAATTTCAAACTCTGCAAGGACTTTGATATCATCAGTAAGAAAATAATGAACTATTACTAACATACAAAATATATTTATAGGAATAAAAATGATGAATGATGACAAAAACCCTACCTTCATATCTCTTGAGATCAGATATAGAACAAACTCTGAAAAATATGTCTTTCGGTTGTACTGATATTTCGATTACCTCAGTATTAATATATTTTAAAGACAAAACATTAATTTATGAACCCAATAGTTATGTCATAAACTCCAACAATATTCCTCCTCAGCAGAAACATGGGACAAACTCTAATAAATATGTAGGTTTTTTTATATCCATTTGTTTTTGGGTGACCTTCGTATCATTTTCCTTGGACTGAAAATATGCGGTAATAGTGAGTACCTATATACAGACATTTAATGATGTTTTTCGGGACAGCAATAAAATCTTATGTTTGGCGGGAAACTTACGTCCTGAAATTCAACATTGAATAGATGTACATTTATTATTCTGTATGCATGTTGTAGGCATGATATTAATAAGAGGTTCTGAATTAAGAAAGCGGTATTCTTATAACAAATCAAACAGAAATTTTATTTTTCCACTAGCATCTCGAAAGTTTTACCTTACACTTTTCACTCGCATTGCCGTTTGGAAAGTAGCACATTTCCAAATGCGTGAGGAAAAATCCCATGCTATTCTTATTTCGCACGCATATGCGACATGTACAGGGTGGGCAAAATTCGTTGTCTACTGAACGGATCTCGAGAGCTATAACAGATAGTAGAAAACTGATAGCACATACTCAAGTTCTTTTTTCTTGACTAATCCGAATCTGAAAACAGATCGATTCTATTGTTATAGAACTTAAATTGAAAATGTCAATTTTCAATGCTGAATAACACGCTAGTTTCGACTCATATTCGAAATCAGTTGTTACATTCTATAGGGACATCTATGGATTCAAATATAATATGATTGAATTTTTTAATCCAGCTATTTTCGAGAAATGAGAAGGATTTCCCAAATATAAAATCCCAAATATAGAATTATAGTCGAGAATTTTCTTATCTTGCTACAAAATTTTTGCTGATTTCAACAATGTATCATATGTCACTATTCACATGAATATTATATGAGAAAAAAATTCAATACATTCTCCTGCTTCTTGATTCACTGTTGAATTATAAGTAGGCTGGAGTCAACAAAGCGACCATTTAATATGATCTAGCAGGAAAAGCATGAAATTTTTTTCTGATGTAATATTCATGTGACTAGCGACATTTTTGAAATCACTTTCAAAAATTTATAATAGAAAATGGATTTATGGCAGGGAGACCTATGAATGAATTCTAGAAAAATGTCCCTCCTCAGGCGGGACTCGAACCTACCACCTCCGTATCACTGGTCCAGTGCTTTAACCCCTGAGCCACCAAGGTGTCACAGTGTTCCAACTGCATCGAGGAAGTCTCTCCCCCAGAATTCGATGTTAGTATTAATTATTTCGGAAGTTATGGGTGGTGGAAACACCTTCATTATGATTACAAATTCCTGAAATTCGTCCACCTCATCCAAAAATGGAATACATATGTCTGAATCGAAAAACAACCGAGAAAGAAGATATTTATGTTACGTAGTGATTGAACATTTGGCGGGAAACTGGACTCTGGAGTCCCCAAAAACTATATTTAATAGGTGTACATATTTTTATTTTGATCGTATTTTTACGCGAAAAAGATTTTTCTCGATATAATTGAGCATTCAAACTTATTAGAATATTTTTTTAGGATATGGATGACATGTGTATTAAAGTTTTTGAATTTAAAATTCTCAGTCGACAACCCCTTCTTTAAAAGTTTTTTATATATATGAGCCCAATAAATGTAACGGTAGGGTTTTTGACATTATTTATCAGTTATTCATTAATTTTCACCAATTATATCGAAGTTCAGGCAGAAAGTCGCATATTTTTAGTCCAAGGAATATAACTACATGTTTGGTAGAATTTGTCCTATATTTTTGCTGAGGAGGAAATATTCCTCCTCAGGCAAAACCTCCAGCAATAGCTGGAGTTAACAACATAATTTTTTTAAATTAAAAGCTCCAAATTCTGGGGTGAAAATGCTCGAATGGAATTAAATCTTTCAGAAAGCAAAGTGATAAAGAATATGAGATTTGAAAATTAGTATTGTGTGGGGCCCAATAGACCTTAAGGTCGCAGTGGGTTGTAACCCTTTTTCATTATAGCCTAATATAACTATAACTGGTATTGTGTGACATGACACACATAGTCCCATTGGTTTATGTTCATTACTTTCATTTTTCTACTTAGTTCACAATAATTCGTAATATACTTATATCAATTATATGATTCATATCACCTATATTCAATATGAGAAATTGACAGATCCCTAAAAATGATTCACATATTTCTATATTGTTCAGATGTATATTGGCTTCATTTCATTTTGAAAACCCTTACTCAAATGAAATTGTGATACATCATATCATATGCTTCTGCAAATGAAGCTTGTAATTTAAAATAAAAAGGAATGGGTAGCTCTTCATTATGAGTATGAATTCTTGAAATTCGTCTACCCCACAGAAAAATGGAAAACATGTGTCTGAATCGAGCAACGACAAAGAAAAAAGATCTTTATGTTACGTAGTAATTGAACATTAGGCGGGAAACTGGAGTCCCCAAAAACAACATTAAATAGATGTAAATATTTTCATTTTGATCGTATTTTTACGAGAAAAAGATTTTTCTCGGCATAATTGAGCATCCAGACTTATTAGAATATTTTTTTCACGATATCGATGACATGTGGATCAAAGTTCTTTTATTTATAGCAGTTGAGTTCATCTCTGATTATGTCAAATATAAACTTTGGACATTACCCTGATAATCCCAATTATTTTTCGAAGTTTACATATAAAGTTTTTTATATATATGAGCCCAATAGATGAAACGGTAGGGTTTTCGACATTATTTATCAGTTATCCATTAATTTTCTTTAATTATATCGAAAAGCAGGCAGAAAGTCGAGATCAGATCATTTTATGCGATGAATTCCGCGAGTTCGAGCGTTGGGTAGGTACGCGTACCTCATCGCTTACACAAGAAACTGAAGTCTCGAAAAACATCATTAAATATGTATCTGTATATAATACAGACTATTATCACTATTATCGCATATTTTCAGTCCAAGGAATATAATACGGAGGTTATCCAAAAACTAATGGATATAAAAATACCTACATATTTGTTAGATTTTGTCCTATATTTTTGCTGAGGAGGAAATATTCCTCCTCAGCCAAAATGATGTCATTACCTCCAGCAATAGCTGGAGTCAATGAGATAGATGCTCCGAATTCTGAAGTGAAAATGCTCGAATGGAATTGAATCTTTCAGAAAGTAAAGTAATAAAGAATATGAGATTTGAAAGTTATTATTGTGTAGGGCACAATCGACCATAAGGTCGCAGTGGACTGTAACCCTTTTTCATTGTAACTTCATATATCTATAACTGGTATTGTGTGACACGACACACATAGTCCCATTGGTTTATGTTCATTTTTCTACTTAGTTCACAATAATTCGTAATATGTCATTTATGTTTCATATCACCTATATTCAATATGAGATATTGACAGTTCCCTAAAAATTATCTATTCACATATTTCTATATTGTTCAAATGTATAATGGATTCATTTTCATTTTGAATTATTGAAGACAGAAAACCCTTATTCAAACGGAATTGAGATATCATCATATTATATGCTTCTGCAAATGAAGTATGTAATTTAAAATAAAATGGACGGAGGTAGCTCCTCATTATGAGATTAAATTCTTGAAATTCGTCTACCCCATACAAATGTGGAAAACATGTGTCTGAATCGAGAAACGACAAAGAAAAAAGATGTTTATGTTACGTAGTGATTGAACATTTGGCGGGAAACTGAAGTCTCCAAAAACAACATTAAATAGATGTACATATTTTCATTTTGATCGTATTTTTAGAAAAAGATTTTTTTCACTAAGCATTCAGATGTATTCGAATATTTTTTTATGTTACGAAAGACATATTTATCAAAGCTTGTTCTATATTTGAGCCCTAGAGGTGTAACGGTAGGGTTTTCGACATTATTTATCATTACGATTTTTATAAATGTTTTTTATGCAATCAGTTGTTTATTCATTTTACAATAATTATATCGTCTAGGCATGAAGTCGAGATCAGAAAATAATTTTATGGGAAAAATTCCACGAGTTCGAAAGTGGCGTACGCGTACTTCATCGCTTATACGGGGTCTTTATAAATGACCGTAATATCGTAAGTGGCTATGCTCGAGCCCGTTGCTGATTGAGGGAGATAAAATCCTATGGATTTATAGAGATAAAAAATCGTAGCTGCAACCCAAAAAACATTCCAACACGATCATTTACAAAAAATCTGTACAAGAAACTGAAGTCCCGAAAAACATCATTAAATGTCTGTATATAGGTACTCACTATTACCGCATACTTTCAGTCCAAGGAAAATGATACGGAGGTCATCCAAAAACAAATGGATATAAAAATACCTACATATTTATTAGAATTTGTCCTATGTTTTTGCTGAGGAGGAATATTGCTGGAGTTTATGACATAATTGAACTATTGGGTTCATAAATAACTGATTTTTCTTCAAACTATAATAATACTGATGCATTCGAAATTTCAATACAACCGAAAGACATGTTTTTAAGAGTTCCTTCTATATCTGAACTCAAGTATAAGGGTAGAGTTTTTGTCATCATTAATCATTTTTATTCCTATAAATATTATTTTTATGCTAACAATAGTTGATTCTTTTCTAACTGATGATATTAAAGTACTTGCAGAGATTGAGATTAGTAAAATTCCCTAGAAGAATATTCGGATCAATTAATTTAAACATGAGCTATGCGAAACTCATGGTTTATACGCAATTTAGAGAAAATCATTTTCCTAATTAGAACTGGTATACATAAATTGAACGAAACAAGAAAAAATCAAATAGTAAAGCATTCAGCTGGAAACTGCAGTCCCGGGAGTGAATATTGAATAGCAGTAAGGGGTGTCATTTTTTCATTGAAGGTTGGGTTAAAAACAGAAATTTTTATGTTAAAAATAGTTACTAACGCTGGACTGTTCGATCGTATTTTGTTTTTCGCGAAAAATTTACAAGTGGATGCCCGTGAAGCTAGCACCTAGTGGAATGCGGTGTTTTTTATCAGTATCCTTGAGCTACAAACGAAAATTTTTGGGTTAGAAAAAGTTACTAACGAGTTACCAACGAATGCAAAAAAATTTCCTTCATTTTCGAAAATGTGGGTGCTAACTTCACCGACACGCAAAAGATTTCAGTGAATTCGGCAAAAAGAAGATGGCTGAAAAAGAAATTACAAATTTGAATACGGAGTGTCCTCTTTTTTCGTTATTCCTCAATATATTATTAAATCTTTTTCTACCCAAATCATTTGAAAATTGATATTAACGTTAAATCAATTTAAACTGTTCGAAGAGAATTTTCCCAATCATATTATGTAAATGAACTTATTTTCAATTATGAAATCGATTCATTTTGAAATCAATGCTTATAATTTTTTCATAAACTGATTTGTCAAAAGTCCACGTTATAATTGAATGGTGAATATATAGAAGCTAGATACTTATTTCAATCAGAATTGATTCCAAATAAAAATGAAGATTATCTGTTGCGATAAGAATTTTTCTCAATAGGTACTTTATACTCTACTTTTAGTTATCGTGAGAAACTATGAATTTTTTGCATCCTAAAATATTCGGTAATAATGTCACTTTAGAAGTTTCAATGAGCAGCACCTTGTCTCATTATAGAAAATGTTTTTAAAATGTTGAAATCTATGAAATAAACAAGTTGTGGGGAAGTGATCGGGTCATGAAAGAAACATGACATCGAAAAAGGAAGACCTTCGGAAAACGTTCCAACAATTAACAACATTTTTGGGATAGGTCTTGGAACTAGACATTAAATGCAAAAAATGATATAAAAATTAAACAATAATGAGTATATCAGTATTGAATTGACCAAATGATTCTCAAACTTATATATGACGAAATGAACCTATCTACAATCATATGTACAAAATGTTCGCATATGTACAAAATGTCCCGGAACTCTACGTTAGTCATATATATATATATATATATATATATATATATATATATTAATCGAGGTGAGATACTAGTCGTCAGGAGATATCAAAGAGGTTAAGGGTGTTTCGACTATTGGGCAGTCAGTTAAAGTCAATTTGTATTAACAGCTCTATATTTCGTCCGAACTTTGTGGACTTCTTCAGGAGCATACTGTAAAAATAATAAGAACTTTACCTTAAATTCTAATGTACATGTATCACAGTGGACTTACAATACTAAGACATAAACAGGGGCACAGCTTCAAAGGACAGGCACAAACGCTGAAACCAGTCAATCCATGTTGTTGTCATAATAAAAATTGAAAGAGATATTGTGCAACGTTGATTTCTTTCTTAAAAATTTTCGTAATTTTCTTGACATTGACAAATAGCGTCGACATAATAAAATGACGTTACTGACGCGACGAACACAGAACAGGAACATAGAATACATATGACATAGTCTTGTTCTTCTTGACATGGAAGATTTTGTTTTCAATTTTTAATTTTTGCTTCAAAAAAACCACCTTTTCGTGTGGGAACATTCACTCTATGAGGTCTTGCGGGTTTTGCTTATATTGATCACACCTTAGGAGAAAACTATATATACTGCTGAGACCGTTTGTATCTGACTTCGTATTCATTGTGTTATTCTGTTGAATGTGGCACATCTCGAGGAATAAACGTTTGCTGTAATTGTCTTCTTGTTCCAGTACCATTACATTTTCGAAATCGACGTTGTGACCTGTGTTCCTAATGTGTTGGCCCAATGCACATCGGTCGGGGCGAATGGTGGAATCGCTCTTGTGCAGGGAAATTCTTTTTGCCAGGGATTGCGAGGTCTGGCCTATGTATACCTGGGGGCAATGTTTGCATTTAATCTGGTAGACTATGTCTCGTTTAAACGAGTTATTTAGCTTTTCTTTTGTGTTGCTGAAAAGCGATTTGGTGGCTACCAAGGTGTATCTTGCAACTTTGATGTTTATGTATTTTTTGAACATTTTTGTCAGCTCGAACGTCAACTCTTTTATGTATGGTAACTTTGCGAAGGTGATTCGGTCTTGAATGTTATCATCGTTGTTTCTATTTTCAGGTGTCATGGTCAGCTCTGGAGGGCGTGTTGTGCTGTATAACAGTTTCTTAAGTAGTTGATTTGAGTACCCATTGTCTCTCATGAGTTGGAATAGCCTTCTTAGTGCTTCTTTTGTTAATGTGGGATGTGTGATGTCTTCGATTCTTTTCTTTAGGCCTAGGATGGTGTTCACTTTTATTTTGATGTTGTGGTATGACGACGCATTGATATACCTGCCAGAACTGCTTGGCTTCTGGTACCAGTCCAATTTTATAGTATTATCTTCTTGCCTGATCAATTTGGTATCTAGAAAAGGCACGCTTCTATTTGATTCTCTTTCTATTGTGAACTGTATGTGGTCGTCAAAGTTGTTGAATATCTCCAAAACCTCCGTTTCGCGGTCACCGGGCATGGATATTACCAAGTCGTCAACATATTGGTAAAGGAATGACGGTGTGAAGGAAAGCCTCCTAATCTGTGTCTTAATTAGGGTTGACATTGCTATCTTAGCCAAAATCCCGCTTAGAGAACCTCCCATAGCACAGCCAAATTTTTGCCTGTAGAAAGAGCCCTTGTATAGAAAGTAGTTTGAATTGAAAATGAACTCAACCATCTGAATGAAGTCATCTTTGTGTATATTGGTGTGAGGCATGATAAGTTCCCAGTTGTTATCGATAATGTATACGGTCAGCTCCAGAGAAATGTTGGTAAATAATGAAACGGCGTCAAGAGATGCGAGCTCATGGTCTTCTGGCAGTCTTATTCCATCAATTTTGGTAGCAAATTCTTTGGAGTTGGATACTTCGAATTCGTTGTATTCCTGAAAAGAAATTTTCAGTGTGCTGGCAAGGTACTTGCTTAAGTTTGATGTGGGTGAGGATATAGTGTTGATGATTGGTCTTAGGGGGACTTCCTCTTTATGTACTTTTGGAAGCCCATACAGTCGTGGAGGTTGAGAGCCATAGCATCTTAATTGTTTGGCTGTAGGTTCGTCGATGTAATTATTATCTTTTAGATATTTAATCCATTTGTTGGTTTGCGCCTCTATAGTGCATGTTGGGTCCCTCCTCAGTTTTTCGTATATGTTCGTATCATTTACTAGAGTATCACACTTCGCAAAATAGTCTTCTTTGTTCATTAGTACGGTTACATTACCTTTGTCGGAGTTTAAAACCAAAATGTTGTCATTTTGTTTCAGGAAGGATCTTGTTTTGTTGAAGAGAATATTTATGTAACTCGGACGGTTATGGTTGCTGAACAGAAAATTGGTGACAATATTCGTAGCCTGAGCTCTTACTATATCTTTTAACCCTTCGTTTATGCCACCCATTATGTATTCCACGTCAGATAAAAGTCTTTTGTAGGATATTTGTTTAGAATTGGGTGGTATTGAAAATTTTGGGCCGAGCGACAGCATTCTTGAAATATCCTCAGGTATACTGCTTCCAGTCATATTTATGATCCAAGTAGGCTTGCTTTTAATCTTGTCAAGGTATGAGGTTTTCAGGTCATTTGTCTTTTTTAATTGTCGAAGTTTAATCTTGTGAAAACGCTTTTTATAGGATCTCAGTTGGTGTTGCTTAAACTGATGGTAAATTTGTTCTGGTAACACCTCGTGTGCCCTCTCATCAGAGGTTTTCATTTGTTCTTCGAGATTTCTGATCTTAATTTCGGTTTGCTTTATTTCTAGTGATAGAATGTTGGATCTTAGCCTGTTGTTTAGCTTCTCAACGTCCTTGATAGCACTTACGTTGATGTCTAGTAAATTATATACACATCTTGATCCGTCTGTAATGTGTTTGGGGATAAAACCATTGTTCTTGCAATTCAGCAGGAATATGCGTCTGTTCTTGAAACTCGCCAGCTTGTTGTTGCACATGGCCCACTTCTTTAGATGATGGAGGGTGTCATTACCATAGGAAGTTCTGATGTCTTGATAGAAACCCATGTTTTGTATTTTAATCGAGGTGAGATACTAGTCGTCAGGAGATATCAAAGAGGTTAAGGGTGTTTCGACTATTGGGCAGTCAGTTAAAGTCAATTTGTATTAACAGCTCTATATTTCGTCCGAACTTTGTGGACTTCTTCAGGAGCATACTGTAAAAATAATAAGAACTTTACCTTAAATTCTAATGTACATGTATCACAGTGGACTTACAATACTAAGACATAAACAGGGGCACAGCTTCAAAGGACAGGCACAAACGCTGAAACCAGTCAATCCATGTTGTTGTCATAATAAAAATTGAAAGAGATATTGTGCAACGTTGATTTCTTTCTTAAAAATTTTCGTAATTTTCTTGACATTGACAAATAGCGTCGACATAATAAAATGACGTTACTGACGCGACGAACACAGAACAGGAACATAGAATACATATGACATAGTCTTGTTCTTCTTGACATGGAAGATTTTGTTTTCAATTTTTAATTTTTGCTTCAAAAAAACCACCTTTTCGTGTGGGAACATTCACTCTATGAGGTCTTGCGGGTTTTGCTTATATTGATCACACCTTAGGAGAAAACTATATATACTGCTGAGACCGTTTGTATCTGACTTCGTATTCATTGTGTTATTCTGTTGAATGTGGCACATCTCGAGGAATAAACGTTTGCTGTAATTGTCTTCTTGTTCCAGTACCATTACATTTTCGAAATCGACGTTGTGACCTGTGTTCCTAATGTGTTGGCCCAATGCACATCGGTCGGGGCGAATGGTGGAATCGCTCTTGTGCAGGGAAATTCTTTTTGCCAGGGATTGCGAGGTCTGGCCTATGTATACCTGGGGGCAATGTTTGCATTTAATCTGGTAGACTATGTCTCGTTTAAACGAGTTATTTAGCTTTTCTTTTGTGTTGCTGAAAAGCGATTTGGTGGCTACCAAGGTGTATCTTGCAACTTTGATGTTTATGTATTTTTTGAACATTTTTGTCAGCTCGAACGTCAACTCTTTTATGTATGGTAACTTTGCGAAGGTGATTCGGTCTTGAATGTTATCATCGTTGTTTCTATTTTCAGGTGTCATGGTCAGCTCTGGAGGGCGTGTTGTGCTGTATAACAGTTTCTTAAGTAGTTGATTTGAGTACCCATTGTCTCTCATGAGTTGGAATAGCCTTCTTAGTGCTTCTTTTGTTAATGTGGGATGTGTGATGTCTTCGATTCTTTTCTTTAGGCCTAGGATGGTGTTCACTTTTATTTTGATGTTGTGGTATGACGACGCATTGATATACCTGCCAGAACTGCTTGGCTTCTGGTACCAGTCCAATTTTATAGTATTATCTTCTTGCCTGATCAATTTGGTATCTAGAAAAGGCACGCTTCTATTTGATTCTCTTTCTATTGTGAACTGTATGTGGTCGTCAAAGTTGTTGAATATCTCCAAAACCTCCGTTTCGCGGTCACCGGGCATGGATATTACCAAGTCGTCAACATATTGGTAAAGGAATGACGGTGTGAAGGAAAGCCTCCTAATCTGTGTCTTAATTAGGGTTGACATTGCTATCTTAGCCAAAATCCCGCAAAAATTTGGCTGTGCTATGGGAGGTTCTCTAAGCGGGATTTTGGCTAAGATAGCAATGTCAACCCTAATTAAGACACAGATTAGGAGGCTTTCCTTCACACCGTCATTCCTTTACCAATATGTTGACGACTTGGTAATATCCATGCCCGGTGACCGCGAAACGGAGGTTTTGGAGATATTCAACAACTTTGACGACCACATACAGTTCACAATAGAAAGAGAATCAAATAGAAGCGTGCCTTTTCTAGATACCAAATTGATCAGGCAAGAAGATAATACTATAAAATTGGACTGGTACCAGAAGCCAAGCAGTTCTGGCAGGTATATCAATGCGTCGTCATACCACAACATCAAAATAAAAGTGAACACCATCCTAGGCCTAAAGAAAAGAATCGAAGACATCACACATCCCACATTAACAAAAGAAGCACTAAGAAGGCTATTCCAACTCATGAGAGACAATGGGTACTCAAATCAACTACTTAAGAAACTGTTATACAGCACAACACGCCCTCCAGAGCTGACCATGACACCTGAAAATAGAAACAACGATGATAACATTCAAGACCGAATCACCTTCGCAAAGTTACCATACATAAAAGAGTTGACGTTCGAGCTGACAAAAATGTTCAAAAAATACATAAACATCAAAGTTGCAAGATACACCTTGGTAGCCACCAAATCGCTTTTCAGCAACACAAAAGAAAAGCTAAATAACTCGTTTAAACGAGACATAGTCTACCAGATTAAATGCAAACATTGCCCCCAGGTATACATAGGCCAGACCTCGCAATCCCTGGCAAAAA
Source organism: Propylea japonica (assembly GCA_013421045.1). Lineage (NCBI taxonomy): Eukaryota > Metazoa > Arthropoda > Insecta > Coleoptera > Coccinellidae > Propylea > Propylea japonica. Next base: position 41,523,865 of record CM024240.1, read on the forward strand.
GAATTTCCCTGCACAAGAGCGATTCCACCATTCGCCCCGACCGATGTGCATTGGGCCAACACATTAGGAACACAGGTCACAACGTCGATTTCGAAAATGTAATGGTACTGGAACAAGAAGACAATTACAGCAAACGTTTATTCCTCGAGATGTGCCACATTCAACAGAATAACACAATGAATACGAAGTCAGATACAAACGGTCTCAGCAGTATATATAGTTTTCTCCTAAGGTGTGATCAATATAAGCAAAACCCGCAAGACCTCATAGAGTGAATGTTCCCACACGAAAAGGTGGTTTTTTTGAAGCAAAAATTAAAAATTGAAAACAAAATCTTCCATGTCAAGAAGAACAAGACTATGTCATATGTATTCTATGTTCCTGTTCTGTGTTCGTCGCGTCAGTAACGTCATTTTATTATGTCGACGCTATTTGTCAATGTCAAGAAAATTACGAAAATTTTTAAGAAAGAAATCAACGTTGCACAATATCTCTTTCAATTTTTATTATGACAACAACATGGATTGACTGGTTTCAGCGTTTGTGCCTGTCCTTTGAAGCTGTGCCCCTGTTTATGTCTTAGTATTGTAAGTCCACTGTGATACATGTACATTAGAATTTAAGGTAAAGTTCTTATTATTTTTACAGTATGCTCCTGAAGAAGTCCACAAAGTTCGGACGAAATATAGAGCTGTTAATACAAATTGACTTTAACTGACTGCCCAATAGTCGAAACACCCTTAACCTCTTTGATATCTCCTGACGACTAGTATCTCACCTCGATTAAAATACAAAACATGGGTTTCTATCAAGACATCAGAACTTCCTATGGTAATGACACCCTCCATCATCTAAAGAAGTGGGCCATGTGCAACAACAAGCTGGCGAGTTTCAAGAACAGACGCATATTCCTGCTGAATTGCAAGAACAATGGTTTTATCCCCAAACACATTACAGACGGATCAAGATGTGTATATAATTTACTAGACATCAACGTAAGTGCTATCAAGGACGTTGAGAAGCTAAACAACAGGCTAAGATCCAACATTCTATCACTAGAAATAAAGCAAACCGAAATTAAGATCAGAAATCTCGAAGAACAAATGAAAACCTCTGATGAGAGGGCACACGAGGTGTTACCAGAACAAATTTACCATCAGTTTAAGCAACACCAACTGAGATCCTATAAAAAGCGTTTTCACAAGATTAAACTTCGACAATTAAAAAAGACAAATGACCTGAAAACCTCATACCTTGACAAGATTAAAAGCAAGCCTACTTGGATCATAAATATGACTGGAAGCAGTATACCTGAGGATATTTCAAGAATGCTGTCGCTCGGCCCAAAATTTTCAATACCACCCAATTCTAAACAAATATCCTACAAAAGACTTTTATCTGACGTGGAATACATAATGGGTGGCATAAACGAAGGGTTAAAAGATATAGTAAGAGCTCAGGCTACGAATATTGTCACCAATTTTCTGTTCAGCAACCATAACCGTCCGAGTTACATAAATATTCTCTTCAACAAAACAAGATCCTTCCTGAAACAAAATGACAACATTTTGGTTTTAAACTCCGACAAAGGTAATGTAACCGTACTAATGAACAAAGAAGACTATTTTGCGAAGTGTGATACTCTAGTAAATGATACGAACATATACGAAAAACTGAGGAGGGACCCAACATGCACTATAGAGGCGCAAACCAACAAATGGATTAAATATCTAAAAGATAATAATTACATCGACGAACCTACAGCCAAACAATTAAGATGCTATGGCTCTCAACCTCCACGACTGTATGGGCTTCCAAAAGTACATAAAGAGGAAGTCCCCCTAAGACCAATCATCAACACTATATCCTCACCCACATCAAACTTAAGCAAGTACCTTGCCAGCACACTGAAAATTTCTTTTCAGGAATACAACGAATTCGAAGTATCCAACTCCAAAGAATTTGCTACCAAAATTGATGGAATAAGACTGCCAGAAGACCATGAGCTCGCATCTCTTGACGCCGTTTCATTATTTACCAACATTTCTCTGGAGCTGACCGTATACATTATCGATAACAACTGGGAACTTATCATGCCTCACACCAATATACACAAAGATGACTTCATTCAGATGGTTGAGTTCATTTTCAATTCAAACTACTTTCTATACAAGGGCTCTTTCTACAGGCAAAAATTTGGCTGTGCTATGGGAGGTTCTCTAAGCGGGATTTTGGCTAAGATAGCAATGTCAACCCTAATTAAGACACAGATTAGGAGGCTTTCCTTCACACCGTCATTCCTTTACCAATATGTTGACGACTTGGTAATATCCATGCCCGGTGACCGCGAAACGGAGGTTTTGGAGATATTCAACAACTTTGACGACCACATACAGTTCACAATAGAAAGAGAATCAAATAGAAGCGTGCCTTTTCTAGATACCAAATTGATCAGGCAAGAAGATAATACTATAAAATTGGACTGGTACCAGAAGCCAAGCAGTTCTGGCAGGTATATCAATGCGTCGTCATACCACAACATCAAAATAAAAGTGAACACCATCCTAGGCCTAAAGAAAAGAATCGAAGACATCACACATCCCACATTAACAAAAGAAGCACTAAGAAGGCTATTCCAACTCATGAGAGACAATGGGTACTCAAATCAACTACTTAAGAAACTGTTATACAGCACAACACGCCCTCCAGAGCTGACCATGACACCTGAAAATAGAAACAACGATGATAACATTCAAGACCGAATCACCTTCGCAAAGTTACCATACATAAAAGAGTTGACGTTCGAGCTGACAAAAATGTTCAAAAAATACATAAACATCAAAGTTGCAAGATACACCTTGGTAGCCACCAAATCGCTTTTCAGCAACACAAAAGAAAAGCTAAATAACTCGTTTAAACGAGACATAGTCTACCAGATTAAATGCAAACATTGCCCCCAGGTATACATAGGCCAGACCTCGCAATCCCTGGCAAAAAGAATTTCCCTGCACAAGAGCGATTCCACCATTCGCCCCGACCGATGTGCATTGGGCCAACACATTAGGAACACAGGTCACAACGTCGATTTCGAAAATGTAATGGTACTGGAACAAGAAGACAATTACAGCAAACGTTTATTCCTCGAGATGTGCCACATTCAACAGAATAACACAATGAATACGAAGTCAGATACAAACGGTCTCAGCAGTATATATAGTTTTCTCCTAAGGTGTGATCAATATAAGCAAAACCCGCAAGACCTCATAGAGTGAATGTTCCCACACGAAAAGGTGGTTTTTTTGAAGCAAAAATTAAAAATTGAAAACAAAATCTTCCATGTCAAGAAGAACAAGACTATGTCATATGTATTCTATGTTCCTGTTCTGTGTTCGTCGCGTCAGTAACGTCATTTTATTATGTCGACGCTATTTGTCAATGTCAAGAAAATTACGAAAATTTTTAAGAAAGAAATCAACGTTGCACAATATCTCTTTCAATTTTTATTATGACAACAACATGGATTGACTGGTTTCAGCGTTTGTGCCTGTCCTTTGAAGCTGTGCCCCTGTTTATGTCTTAGTATTGTAAGTCCACTGTGATACATGTACATTAGAATTTAAGGTAAAGTTCTTATTATTTTTACAGTATGCTCCTGAAGAAGTCCACAAAGTTCGGACGAAATATAGAGCTGTTAATACAAATTGACTTTAACTGACTGCCCAATAGTCGAAACACCCTTAACCTCTTTGATATATATATATATATATATATAGACGTATTACGCGACCTTACCAAGCCAGAAACGCCATACGCCGTTACCCTTGTCAAGCCAAAATCATTTTTACGAAGCCCGACCCGGGCTTCGTAAAAATTCACGTGTATATTTTCTACAGGGGCTTTGTACTGCCTCGCTGAGTCTATATACGAATTTTCGTATGGGCCGAAAATCGACAAATTTTTATCGCAATATATACACGTTTAGTTCATGCCATCCACCTGTAGGTGGTGCTGCGGCGCTAACGCGTGTAAATATATACATTCTGGCGGTATAACTCAGCTAATAAGAGTCCCACTATAATTTACATTCTATACAAAGCCCGTAAATTTGACAACGTCGCATTCAATCTGGTACTGGCTCTGACTTTTTCAATTTAATAATTGCAGATTAATTTTAATTTACGGACGCAATGGATGGAGCTGAAAGGGGTGGAAAATTAACATTTCTTATTATCTTATTGTTCTTCGAATCGATTACAATTCACTAAGAAATAATTAGATGGAATCAAAATTTATCCTTAACAATCTTCAATGTACAATTTGAAAATCTTCATTGTAAACGAAAAATGATATAATATTCGACTTTCATAATCAGATGTAATTTTTTTCACCTCGTCTGATTTATGCTTGTTTGTATTCTGGAGGAACTGAACGCATTTGCATCATATAGGTGGTTAACAGATTCGATGATCACAAAGTAGAAATAAGTGATATAGCCAAACGTGTTACTATTTAGGTCCGGATGAATACTTCTGAGCTCATTGAGAAGTAGTGTGAATTTGATTTCCAAAACTTCATTTAGGTTTATTCGTGAAATTAAGCTGATTCGATAAAATTGCTGGAGTTGGAATGGAAAATCATATTATTTGAAACCTTATGTTCAAAAACCGCCAAAATTTCGTTGCGTCTTCTTGTGAGTTTTTACTTTGTTGACGTCAAAAACAAGTTTTTCGTTGATTACATTATCAAACAGGGCATTAATTATCCCGACATTATTTCTATGCCGTTAACTTTCGAATCTGGTGGATATCATTTATTTTGTTAATTTTATACTTTCAACAGAATCCAACGCAATAAAAAATTAAGAGACATGTTTGACATTTTAGCTTACCTTTCGAGAAATTCTGAATTGAAATTGTCACCTGAAGTCATGAAATATTCCAAAAAATAGGAAATATGTAATGTATTTTCACAATTTTCTTCTTAATCACATTTCACACAATACAGGGTGATTTTTTAAGTGTTTCATTAGACGTTTCCGAGGAAGGAATTGTAATAGAGATTCAAGATTTTGGATTTTCGTTTCAGAGTACATGAACTTTAATTGTAAAATATTTTCAAGAGGAATCTACTTACGGTTTCGCCGGAAACGAATGTAACTTCGTTTTTTCAAATGCAACACCCTGTATATTTATACATATTCGAATTCTTCGTTCAATCGTTCAATTCTTCACTGATTTGATGTATGATATGTGCAACCACTCAAGCGGTTCTTGAATTATAGCCTGATTATCAAATTTTTTGAAAAAAAGTTATCACAAATTAGTGTACATATTTTCAAAATCCCTCATTACAAGACTTTCTTTTTGCTAAAGTGGAACAAAAGAAAGTACGCTGATGCTGTTTCTTGTATAACTTATGAGGAAATATTATACAGGGTGTCTGAAAAAGAGCCTCAAAGTGAGCCTCAATAAAACTATGAAATCTAACTTTTTTCAAATGGCAACCCTATAATTTTGTAATTCCAACCGATTGCTCTTCAAAAACCAGTTATAGTGTCTCGAACGTTTCATGCCTCTAAAATCAGTATTTTGGCCGTTATTCAATAAAATTCGAATTTCACGATTAAAGACAGGTTTCGCACAGTTTGTAAGCTTGCATTTTCGAAGTAGGCTATGTAAGGAACTGTCATTCTTACTTTTTCTTACAGATCAAGCACTAAGCATAACATGCAATAATAATTTCACTGGAATGATATATCAAGGGTATGTTTTTTATTTGCGGCAAATGTAACAAATTCGTAGAACAGGTAATAAGAAATTCAACGAACGAAATTCACATTTACTGACTTTAACGGAATCAAAGTTCAGGAGGTATCAAAACAATTTTCTCCGTACTTGAAGCCTTAGCCCTAAACGGACACGAGTGAATACAGTAATAGATAATGAATGATCTGTTACTGTATTCACACGATTCCGTTTTAGGTTAATGCTTCCACTACGGAGAAAATTGTTTTGATACTTCCTGAACTTCGATTTTGTTAAAGGTGGTAAATGTGGATTTCTTTCGTTTAAAAGTTCTGACTGCCCTTTCTAATATTTTGTTACATTCGCCATAAATGGAGGACATATTCAATACATCACTGTTACTATAATTCATATTTTGCATAGTGCCCGATGGATCAAAAAAGTATAAATGACAGTTCTCTAAAATGTATTATAAATCAACAGACACAGCCTTCTTGGAAATTTCTATCCAAATAAATGCATGGTTAGACTAAGAAACCTGAAATCCTAACTAGTTTTTGACGAGCCATCGTTCGGAATTACAAAATCATAGGGTTGCCATTTGAAAAAAGTGAGATTTTATAGTTTTATTGAGGCTCACTTTGGGGCCCTTTTTCAGACATCCTGTATAATATTTCCTCATAAGTTATACAAGAAACAGTATCAGCGTACTTTCTTTTATTCCACTTTCGCAAAAAGAAATTCTTGTGATGAGGGATTTTGAAGATATGGATCATAATTTGTGACAACCTTTTTTTCAAAAAATTTGATAATCAGGCAATAATTCAAGAACCTCTTGAGTGGTTGCACGTATCATACATCAAATCAGTGTAGAATTGAACGAAGAATTCGAATATGTATAAATATACAGGGTGTTGCATTTGGAATAACGAAGTTACATTTGTTTACGGTGAAACTGGAAGTAGATTCCTCTTGAAAACATTTTACAATTAAAGTTCATGTACTCTAAAACGAAACTCCAAAATCTTGAATCTGTATTACAATTCCTTCCTCGAAAACGTCTAATGAAACATTTAAAAAATCACCCTGTATATCGACCTAGTAAAGACATAATATTCATAATTATTATTATCTTTTCAGACGAAAACTCTAGCAAATAACATAATAATTAAATAATAATTTTTCAATCTGAATTTTTGTACCAAAAATATGTACATAACTAATGTTACGAAACGATTTGAAGATCATTGCTAAAAGTCTCAAAAAAGCAGAGTGAAGAAAAACATAAAAGGGGACAATCCATTCAAAAAGTATGAGAATATATCGAGTGAAATTTATTTTGTGAATAGAGATCGGTATACAGAATGTTCATCCGAAATTGCGTGGCTATAAACAGAACCATATAAAATTCAATTGGAATATTGAAAAGTAGAATCTTTTATTTCCATAACAGAACTCCCGATTCAGATGGAATTCATTTTGTGAATGAAGGTTGATATACTGAATGTTCATGCAAAATTTTGTGGCCATAGTGTTAGCAGAACCATAGAAAATTCAATTTGAAAATTGAAAAGAAAAATATTTATATTTCCATAACAGACTATCCGATTCGAATCAAATTTTTTTGTGCATGAAAACAGTTATCCTGAAATTTTATGAAAAATTTTGTGGCCATAGTGTCGACAAAACCATAGAAAATCCAATTCGAATAATGAAAGCACAATCTTCATAGTTTCATAACAGGATAACTGATTCGAATTAAATTCATTTTGTGAATGAAGACTGATATACTGAATGCTTATGCGGAATTTCGTCGCATCATCAGAACATTAATTTCTTAATTATTTACTTTTTACATATTTCATTGTCTGAATAATTTTCAGAATAAAATTCCGATTGTGCTTTGAGATTCCGCATTTATACAGGGTCTCTATAAATGATTGTAGCAGCGCAGTTGGCTTTGGATCATTCTCATTTTGTCGCTTTCTATGCAAACCACAGAGTTCTGTGATCATTCTATGCTCTGATTGGTGATAACCAATCTATAGATTGGTATTCTGTAGCGGCAAAGTAATCCAAAGCCAACTGCGCTGTTACAATAATTTATAGAGAACCTGTATATTCGGTATCAATATCAAATCTCATGTAAAATTTTGAGGTAATAGTCTCATTGCTCCACCAATAAACAAGCGCTCAAAAGCTCCTGCTCAGGGCTTTTCTTGAATTTTTTATGGAGGGTACTTGTTTGTTTGTTATTCGAATTTCAAAGTCCCACAAGTGCATATACGAAAAAAATAATTATCTGACCTCGATCTATTTCATTTTCATAAAAGTGAGAGGGTTGTTGAAAAAAATATGGATTCATACACATGAACAAAAAGTGTATCCATTTGTGGCAAATCAAATCAGGGTTACGGTTCGAAAAACAACAATCCGTGAAACACTAATAAATTGATCTGTACGAACAATCCATAGAAATATTTGGTTAATCATCGCGTACTGGACATGAGAATCGAGAATATCTGAAAACTAGAATGTTTAACTGATCAATTTCCAAGCTGCAATGCAAATTAAATTTATGGAAATGTCAACCCAAAATTATGAGTCATTCCATAAATTTTTGAACAGAGAATATAATCGTTTAGTTTCGAATTTTATGATGGAAAAAACTCTTCATGAAATGATTGCATTGTTTCATTCATATAAGAACAGAATGTACTAATTCCATGTGAGAAATAGTTCGAATTTCATTGCCAATTTCAAATTTTATTTATTGTAAGAATCTTTAGTTATTTATTGAAAAAAATAACGCAAAGTGCCAATGTTCCATTTTTGGATAAAAAATGCTTAAAACCTGTACATCCCTTTTCATTTAGCTCTCCTAAGATGGAAGTTACGGAAGCTAACAATAAACCGCGAAACGGAATAGTTTTTATTGATGAATCATACTTTGGCTTCCGTTGGACGCATTTCGTGTCGCGTATATCTGTTACGATCGAAAGAAATAGAGAAATAAAGCATTCAAATGCAAAAGCTACTAGAATATTTTGGCAACACCGCCTGGGCTGGGGATGGATCTAAAATCATCTATTTTTATACAGATGGGCTAAATATGTCACTAGCAGTATGCTGGGACTCTTATTGGTAGTGATAAGTCTCCAGAAATGTATAAATTATATATTTTCCCCGCATACCCCCGCACACCAGGGCTTCACTTCACCTGGGGTGCGTACCGGGCTTGGTAAAGATAGCCTAATGCGTATATATATATATAAATTTTTTTTTTTTTTTTTTTTTTTTTTTAACATTCACACATAATGTGGCATTTTCACGAAGCCTCTCGGGCATTTTCATGCCAAGGGAGGATCCGTTGTGTCTCAGTGAGGGAAGATCACTTGTCGGACGGTGTTAACTGTCCCCAACAATACCGCCTTCTGCATCCATGATAAAGTATTGGGATGCATTTCTAGCTCTTTAAGATGTTGAACGGTTTTTTTTGGTACCAATCCATTGGCACTTATAATCAGCGGCATTATTTCAACCCTTTTGAGCCTCCACATATCTCGAATCTGTCTCGACAACGTTTCGTATTTTCTGATTTTTTCAGCGTATGTTTTAGCCATATTTTGATCTAGTGGAACTGCGAAATCGATGATCGTTGCAGTTTTATTTCTCTTGTTCCAAACAACCATGTCCGGTCTATTGTGCTCAGTTCCTAAGTCCGTCGTTATCGTGAGGTCCCATATACCTTTGATTCGCCGTTTTCTAGTACTGACTCCGGGACGTAGAGATGGTGCGGTGTGAAGTGTTTTACAAGATTTTTATTCAGGCAAATGACTTGGTGTACCACCTTCCCCATATTGTCATGCCGTGACAAATATTTTGTGCCGGCTATCGCTGAGCAACCTGATATTAGATGTTGGATAGTTTCTTCAACGTTGTTGCATAGTCGGCATTTAGTGTTGTCAAGTTGTTGTTTCATTATGTGTTTAGTGTAGTTTCGGGTGGGTACCACTTGGTCCTGTATGGCAAAGATGGTTCCTTCAGTCTGCGGGAAGAGGTAACCCTGGGTCAGGTAAGTATTTGATGCAACTATGTCTACGTCTTCTGGTGCAGACTTGCGTAGAATCTGCCGTGTAGTTGCTTGGTCTGCCAGCTCTGCCTCAGTTGTTCTACTGGATCTACTGTGTCGTTCCCCATTGCGATCGTCTCTCGTGACATGCTCTCCTGTGCAGTTACCCATTGATGTACTGGTAAGTTTGTGTTCTTGAAGTGGTTTTTGATGTTAATTATTTCTTTGTTGCAGGTGTCCTCTATGGAGCAGAGGCCTCGACCTCCCTCTTTTCTAGGTAAGTATAACCTTTCAATGGCCGCGTTAGGGTGTAGTAGGCCGAACTGAGTCATTGTAGTTCTAATTTTTCTGTCCACGAGTTGCAGGTCCGTTTTAGACCAGGTGAGTATTCCTGCTGTGTACGTGAACGCTGAAATGGCCCAGATGTTAATGGCCATCATTTTATTTTTCGAGGACAGCTGTGACTTCAGGATAATTTTTACTCTTCTGAGTAGTTCCATTTTGGCTTTTTCTTTATTTTGTGATTGCCTGATCTCAAAAGTTTGTTCTATGCCTAAATATTTATATGTTTCCTCCGTACTCAGCGTATTTATTTCTCTACCATCCCTTAACCGTATGTTCTCCTCCTCCGCAACCTTGCCTCTTTTGACTGTTATCGTCGCACACTTCTCCAGTCCCAACGTCATTCCCACATCATCACTAAAGTTCCTCACCAGCTCCAACTCCCCCTCCAGTTGTGCTCGTCCCCTTGCGTACAGCTTCAAATCATCCATATAGAAAAGGTGCGTGAGTTTTGTTCGGACATCGATGGCATATCCGTATTCTGATCTATTGAGCATCCGACTTAACATATTGAGCGCCAGGCAGAACCAGGGAGGACTTAGACCATCCCCCTGAAAGATTCCCCTTCTGATTCTTATTTCAGCTGTTTCGTACGCATCGGTGCCTTTGCTCACTGTTAGTGTTGTCCTCCATGTGGTCATAAGACATTTCAGCATGTTTATCACCCTCTTTTCAATCTTATAGATTTCCAATACTTGTATCAGCCAGGAGTGTGGGACTGAGTCGTAGGCCTTCTGGTAGTCTATCCAGGCCACAGCTACGTTCTTATTCTTTTTTTTTGCCTGTCTGGTGATTGCTCTATCTATGACCAGGAGTTCTTTGCTGCCACGATTCTTGCTTTTACAGCCGTTCTGTTCCCAGGACATTATGTTGTTGTTTTTAAGGTGTTTGTTTATTTTGTGAGCTAGTATGGACGTAAGTATCTTGTAAGCAGACGGTAGGCAGGTGATGGGCCTATAATTTTCTGGTAGTGCTGGGTCTCCCTTCTTAGGTATCATGTGGGTTCTTCCTTTGGTAAAGTAGACAGGGATGTTATTAGGGTTATCTAGTGCTTCTTCTATTAGGTGCGCCATTGGCTTGTGGGTTGATGTCAAGGCCTTCCACCAATAGTTGTGGATGCCGTCTATGCCAGGGGATACCCAGTTCTTCATCCTTCGGGTCGTCTCTTTGACATCTTCTTCACTCGTTATTACCCTAGGCATGTCTTGTAAATTTTTTGTGCCTCCTTTTCTGTTTCGATCCATGGTGCATTCCTGTTGTGTTCCCTTTCTGTTGACCATATGGACGACCAATGCTCTTTCATTTTGTCTGGGGTCGGGGGTTTCTGATTTTTGTTGTCTTTTGTTGATCTAGGTTTCTGAAGAACATTTTTTGATTGTTAGTAAATTGGTTGTTTTGTTGGTATCTTTTGGTCCTTTTGTGGTATCTTCTCAGGCGGTTCCCCAGAGCAGCTGCTTTTTGTTTGAGCTTTTCATAGTGTGTTCTCAGCTTCATTTTATAGTGTGCGTCCTTTTCTTTCAGCCTTAGTTTTTCTGTGTATTCCCTGAGTTTTTTGTGTACTTTCTTGCTCACTTCTTTGTTGTTGAGGTACTGGTGGAAAATGCCTATTTCTTTTCTGAGTACTGTTATTCGTTTGTCTAAGCGTTCCTCCCATGGGGGTTTTTGTGGTTGTTTCTTTTCTCCTTCCTCATTTCTTTTTGTTTGAAGGATAAGGTTAGCGGCGGTGGCTGCGCAATAGACTTTGTGACACAGATCTTCAAATTCTGTCGTTCTGTGAAATGTTTGTTTCAAGGCCTTGTCAATCGCTTTCATAGTATCTTTGGCTTCCATGTTCAATTGAATTTTTTGAATTTTCGGTCTTTTTTCCAGTGGTATTCCTATCCATTTCATACTAAGCTCCTCGTATAGCTCCAATATCTGGAGAGAGGATTCATCTTGTTCTTGTTCAGTTTGTGTTTCCTGTTCCTCCATGTTCAGTTGTCGCCGTGGTGTGCTCGTGGTTCTTTGAATGCTCCTTCTTATGTTTCGCAGTCTGTTGGTCGGCGACTGGATTAACGATTCGGTTCTCATAGTGTTTAGCTCATCTGGGGCCAAAAGTTTTCTGATTTTAATGTTCCTCACCTGTGCCACCAAGTGTTTTCCATTGAATGGTTTGTCTGGATGTAGTTCGAACCATTTTTCGGCTAGTTTTGCGGCGTATTTTTTGGTTTTGGTTTCTCCCTCTGTTACTTGGAAATAAGCGTTGATAAGACTCAGATTCATCTCTCTGGTCCAACGCTGCCTTCCCCTCCTCTGGGAATGAGCGGGATCCGCCAGTTCCGATTCATTATCGTTGCCGGACGGGTCCAAGCTGAGTCCCTGCGAGTTTCCTCTGGAGTTGCGTAGCCTTGTGGTTCCATTTCGCGGAGAGGCGCCACTCGCTTCACCTGGCTCCGCTAGGGCCTGTGCCGGTCTTCCCCAGGAGCAGTCCCCACTCCGGGGGCGGTATCCGAGGCATCTTCTTCTTCATCAAAGCTTTAATGTTTACACGGTGTGAGGGTTGCTAACCCAGCACACCGGTCAACTCGGGTATGCGGGGTCGTTGCTCCCCGAAGACCTCTGTGGGTCCCCCTGCATATTATATATATATATATATATATCATATATATATATATATATAATATATAAAATATATATATATATATATATATATATATATATATATATATATATATATAGACGTATTACGCGACCTTACCAAGCCAGAAACGCCATACGCGGTTACCTTTGTCAAGCCAAAATCATTTTTACGAAGCCCGACCCGGGCTTCGTAAAAATTCACGTGTATATTTTCTACAGGAGCTTTGTACTGCCTCACTGAGTCTATATACGAATTTTCGTATGGGCCGAAAATCGACAAATTTTTATCGCAATATATACACGATTAGTTCATGCCATCCACCTGTAGGTGGTGCTGCGGCGCTAACGCGTGTAAATATATACATTCTGGCGGTATAACTCGGTTCATAAGAGTCCCACTATAATTTACATTCTATACAAAGCCCGTAAATTTGACAACGTCGCATTCAATCTGGTACTGGCTCTGACTTTTTCAATTTAGTAATTGCAGATTAATTTTAATTTACGGACGCAATGGATGGAGTTGAAGGGGGTGGAAAATTAACATTTCTTATTATCTTATTGTTCTTCGAATCGATTAGAATTCACTAAGAAATAATTAGATGGAATCAAAATTTATCCTTAACAATCTTCAATGTACAATTTGAAAATTTTCATTGTAAACGAAAAATGATATAATATTCGACTTTCATAATCAGATGTAATTTTTTTCACCTCCTCTGATTTATGCTTGTTTGTATTCTGGAGGAACTGAACACATTTGCATCATATAGGTGGTTAACAGATTCGATGATCACAAAGTAGAAATAGGTGATATAGCCAAACGTGTTACTATTTAGGTCCGGATGAATACTTCTGAGCTCATTGAGAAAATATTAATTGATGCAATATTCGATAATAAATGAATTTTCCTTTCTTTCATGAGGATATAACCAATTAATATTGGAAATGAACGAGAAATCTCTTGATATTTTCTGAACTAATCGTCGTGACAATGAAAACAATTTTCTTTGGCTTTCTCGTAGTATGAATTTGATTTCCAAAACTTCATTTAGGTTTATTCGTGAAATTAAGCTGATGCGATAAAATTGCTGGAGTTGGAATGAAAAATCATATTATTTGAAACCTTATGTTCAAAAACCGCCAAAATTTCGTTGCGTCTTCTTGTGAATTTTTACTTTGTTGACGTCAATTACATGTTTTTTCGTTGATTACATTATCAAACAGGGCATTAATTATCCAGACATTATTTCTATGCCGTTAACTTTCGAGTCTGGTGGATATCATTTATTTTGTTAATTTTATACCTTCAACAGAATTCAACGAAATAAAAATTAAGAGACATGTTTGACATTTTAGCTTTCCTTTCGAGAAATTCTGAATTGAAATTGTCACCTGAAGTCATGAAATATCCTAAATAAAATAGGAAATAATGTATTTTCACAATTTACTTCTTAATCATATTTCACACAATACAGGGTGATTTTGTTAAGTGTTTCATTAGACGTTTCCGAGGAAGGAATTGTAATAGAGATTCAAGATTTTGGATTTTCGTTTTAGAGTACATGAACTTTAATTGTAAGATATTTTCAAGAGGAATCTACTTCCGGTTTCACCGGAAACGAATGTAACTTCATTATTTCAAATGCAACACCCTGTATAATTATACATATTCGAATTCTTCGTTCGATTCTTCACTGATTTGATGTATGATATGTGCAACCACTCAAGCGGTTCTTGAATTATAGCCTGATTATCAAATTTTTTGAAAAAAGGTTATCAAAAATCAGTGTCCATATCTTCAAAATCCCTCATTACAAGAATTTCTTTTTGCAAAAGTGAAACAAAAGAAAGTACGCTGATGCTGTTTCTTGTATAACTTATGAGGAAATATTATACAGGGTGTCTGAAAAAGGGCCTCAAAGTGAGCCTCAATAAAACTATGAAATCTAACTTTTTTCAAATGTCAACCCTATAATTTTGTAATTCCAATCGATTGCTCTTCAAAAACCAGTTATAGTGTCTCGAACGTTTCATGCCTCTAAAATCAGTATTTTTTATATTATTATTCAATAAAATTCGAATTTCACGATTAAAGACAGGTTTCGCACAGTTTGTAAGCTTGCATTTTTGAAGTAGGCTATGTTAGGAACTGTCATTCTTACTTTTTCTTACAGATCAAGCACTAAGCATAACATGCAATAATAATTTCACTGGAATGATATATCAAGGGTATGTTTTTTATTTGCGGCAAATGTAACAAATTCGTAGAACAGGTAATAAGAAATTCAACGAACGAAATTCACATTTACTGACTTTAACGGAATCAAAGTTCAGGAGGTATCAAAACAATTTTCTCCGTACTGGAAGCCTTAGCCCTAAACGGACACGAGTGAATACAGTAATAGATAATGAATGATCTGTAAAGGTTGATGCTCACTTGGACGAGACGAGACGAAGCGAAGAGTTGTTTTCCGCAGGCACGATTTGCACTGAATCAAATGGGTAGACACTCACATAGGAGGCGCGAAGCGAAGATCAGAATCGTTAGGCGTTAGGTCCCAGGCGAACTAACGCGTTGCTTCGTCTCGTCTCGTCTCGTCCAAGTGAGCGTCAACCTTTACTGTATTCACACGATTCCGTTTTAGGTTGCTTCCACTACGGAGAAAATTGTTTTGATACTTCCTGAACTTCGATTTTGTTAAAGGTGGTAAATGTGGATTTCTTTCGTTAAAAGTTCTGAATGCCCTTTCTAATATTTTGTTACATTCGCCATAAATGGAGGAGATATTCAATACATCACTGTTACCATAATTCATATTTTGCATAGTGCCCGATGGATCAAAAA
Organism: Propylea japonica; assembly: GCA_013421045.1. Lineage (NCBI taxonomy): Eukaryota > Metazoa > Arthropoda > Insecta > Coleoptera > Coccinellidae > Propylea > Propylea japonica. Next base: position 41,539,490 of record CM024240.1, read on the forward strand.
AGTATAAATGACAGTTCTCTAAAATGCATTATAAATCAACAGACACAGCCTTCTTGGAAATTTCTATCCTAATAAATGCATGGTTAGACTAAGAAACCTGAAATCCTAACTAGTTTTTGACGAGCCATCGATTGGAATTACAAAATCATAGGGTTGCCATTTGAAAAAAGTGAGATTTTATAGTTTTATTGAGGCTCACTTTGGGGCCCTTTTTCAGACATCCTGTATAATATTTCCTCATAAGTTATACAAGAAACAGTATCAGCGTACATTCTTTTATTCCACTTTCGCAAAAAGAAATTCTTGTGATGAGGGATTTTGAAGATATGGACCATAATTTGTGACAACCTTTTTTTAAAAAAATTTGATAATCAGGCAATAATTCAAGAACCTCTTGAGTGGTTGCACGTATCATACATCAAATCAGTGTAGAATTGAACGAAGAATTCGAATATGTATAAATATACAGGGTGTTGCATTTGAAATAACGGAGTTGGAAATAGATTTCTCTTGAAAATATTTTACAATTAAAGTTCACGTACTCTAAAAGGAAACTCCAAAATCTTGAATCTGTATTACAATTCCTTCCTCGAAAACGTCTAATGAAACACTTAAAAAATCCCCTGTATATCGACCTAGTAAAGACATAATATTCATAACTATTATTATCTTTTCAGACGAAAACTCTAGCAATTAACATAATAATTAAATAATAATTTTTCAATCTGAATTTTTGTACCAAAAATATGTTTCGTAACTAATGTTACGAAACGATTTGAAGATCATTGCTAAAAGTCTCAAAAAAGCAGAGTGAAGAAAAACATAAAAGGGGACAATCCATTCGAAAAGTATGAGAATATATCGAGTGAAATTTATTTTGTGAATAGAGATCGGTATACAGAATGTTCATCCGAAATTGCGTGGCTATAAACAGAACCATATAAAATTCAATTGGAATATTGAAAAGTAGAATCTTTTTATTTCCATAACAGAACTCCCGATTCAAATGGAATTTATTTTGTGAATGAAGGTTGAATACTGAATGTTCATGCAAAATTTTGTGGCCATAGTGTTAGCAGAACCATAGAAAATTCAATTTGAAAATTGAAAAGAAAAATATTTATATTTCCATAACAGACTATCCGATTCGAATCAAATTTTTTTGTGCATGAAAACAGTTATACTGAAATTTTATGAAAAATTTTGTGGCCATAGTGTCGACAAAACCATAGAAAATCCAATTCGAATAATGAAAGTACAATCTTCATAGTTTCATAACAGGATAACTGATTCGAATTAAATTCATTTTGTGAATGAAGACTGATATACTGAATGTTCATGCGGAATTTCGTCGCATCATCAGAACATTAATTTCTTAATTATTAATTTTTTACATATTTCATTATCTGAATAATTTTCAGAATAAAATTCCGATTGTGCTGTGAGATTCTGCATGTATACAGGGTCTCTATAAATGATTGTAGCAGCGCAGTTGGCTTTGGATCATTCTCATTTTGTCGCTTTCTATGCAAACCACAGAGTTCTGTGATCATGCTATGCTCTGATTGGTTATAACCAATCTATAGATTGGTATTCTGTAGCGGCAAAGTAATCCAAAGCCAACTGCGCTGTTACAATAATTTATAGAGACCCTGTATATTCGGTATCAATATCAAATCTCATGTAAAATTTTGAGGTAATAGTCTCATTGCTCCACCAATAAACAAGCGCTCAAAAGCTCCTGCTCAGGGCTTTTCTTGAATTTTTTTATGGAGGGTACTTGTTTGTTTGTTATTCGAATTTCAAAGTCCCACAAGTGCATATACGAAAAAAAATTATTGACCTCGATCTATTTCATTTTCATAAAAGTGAGAGGGTTGTTGAAAAAAATGGATTCATACACATGAACAAAAAGTGTATCCATTTGTGGCAAATCAAATCAGGGTTACGGTTCGAAAAACAACAATCCGTGAAACACTAATAAATTGATCTGTACGAACAATCCATAGAAATATTTGGTTAATCATCGCGTACTGGACATGAGAATCGAGAATATCTGAAAACTAGAATGTTTAACTGATCAATTTCCAAGCTGCAATGCAAATTAAATTTATGGAAATGTCAACCCAAAATTATGAGTCATTCCATAAATTTTTGAACAGAGAATATAATCGTTTAGTTTCGAATTTTATGATGGAAAAAACTCTTCATGAAATGATTGCATTGTTTCATTCATATAAGAACAGAATGAACTAATTCCATGTGAGAAATAGTTCGAATTTCATTGCCAATTTCAAATTTTATTTATTGTGTGAATCTTTTGTTATTTATAGAAAAAATAACGCAAAGTGCCAATGTTCCATTTTTGGATAAAAATGCTTAAAACCTGTACATCCCTTTTCATTTAGCTCTCCTAAGATGGAAGTTACCGAAGCTAACAATAAACCGCGAAACGGAATAGTTTTTATTGATGAATCATACTTTGGCTTCCGTTGGACGCATTTCGTGTCGCGTATATCTGTTACGATCGAAAGAAATAGAGAAATAAAGCATTCAAATGCAAAAGCTACTAGAATATTTTGGCAACACCGCCTGGGCTGGGGATGGATCTAAAATCATCTATTTTTATACAGATGGGCTTAATATGTCACTAGCAGTATGCTGGGACTCTTATTGGTAGTGATAAGTCTCCAGAAATGTATAAATTATATACTTTCCCCGCATACCCCCGCACACCAGGGCTTCACTTCACCTGGGGTGTATACCGGGCTTGGTAAAGATAGCCTAATGCGTATATATATATATATATATATATATACGCATTAGGCTATCTTTACCAAGCCCGGTATACACCCCAGGTGAAGTGAAGCCCTGGTGTGCGGGGGTATGCGGGAAAGTATATAATTTATACATTTCTGGAGACTTATCACTACCAATAAGAGTCCCAGCATACTGCTAGTGACATATTAAGCCCATCTGTATAAAAATAGATGATTTTAGATCCATCCCCAGCCCAGGCGGTGTTGCCAAAATATTCTAGTAGCTTTTGCATTTGAATGCTTTATTTCTCTATTTCTTTCGATCGTAACAGATATACGCGACACGAAATGCGTCCAACGGAAGCCAAAGTATGATTCATCAATAAAAACTATTCCGTTTCGCGGTTTATTGTTAGCTTCGGTAACTTCCATCTTAGGAGAGCTAAATGAAAAGGGATGTACAGGTTTTAAGCATTTCTTATCCAAAAATGGAACATTGGCACTTTGCGTTATTTTTTCTATAAATAACAAAAGATTCACACAATAAATAGAATTTGAAATTGGCAATGAAATTCGAACTATTTCTCACAAGGAATTAGTTCATTCTGTTCTTATATGAATGAAACATTTCATGAAGAGTTTTTTCCATCATAAAATTCGAAACTAAACGATTATATTCTCTGTTCAAAAATTTATCGAATGACTCATAATTTTGGGTTGACATTTCCATAAATTTAATTTGCATTGCAGCTTGGAAATTGATCAGTTAAACATTCTAGTTTTCAGATATTCTCGATTCTCATGTCCAGTACGCGATGATTAACAAATATTTCTATGGATTGTTCGTACAGATCAATTTATTAGTGTTTCACGGATTGTTGTTTTTTTGAACCGTAACCCTGATTTGATTTGCCACAAATGGATACACTTTTTGTTCATGTGTATGAATCCATATTTTTTTCAACAACCCTCTCACTTTTATGAAAATGAAATAGATCGAGGTCAAATAATTATTTTTTCGTATATGCACTTGTGGGATTTGAAATTCGAATAACAAACAAACAAGTACCCTCCATAAAAAAATTCAAGAAAAGCCCTGAGCAGGAGCTTTTGAGCGCTTGTTTATTGGTGGAGCAATGAGACTATTACCTCAAAATTTTACATGAGATTTGATATTGATACCGAATATACAGGGTCTCTATAAATTATTGTAACAGCGCAGTTGGCTTTGGATTACTTTGCCGCTACAGAATACCAATCTATAATTGGTTATAACCAATCAGAGCATAGCATGATCACAGAACTCTGTGGTTTGCATAGAAAGCGACAAAATGAGAATGATCCAAAGCCAACTGCGCTGCTACAATCATTTATAGAGACCCTGTATAAATGCAGAATCTCACAGCACAATCGGAATTTTATTCTGAAAATTATTCAGATAATGAAATATGTAAAAAGTAAATAATTAAGAAATTAATGTTCTGATGATGCGACGAAATTCCGCATGAACATCAGTATATCAGTCTTCATTCACAAAATGAATTTAATTCGAATCAGTTATCCTGTTATGAAACTATGAAGATTGTTCTTTCATTATTCGAATTGGATTTTCTATGGTTTTGTTGACACTATGGCCACAAAATTTTTCATAAATTTCAGTATAACTGTTTTCATGCACAAAAAAATTTGATTCGAATCGGATAGTCTGTTAAATGGAAATATAAATATTTTTCTTTTCAATTTTCAAATTGAATTTTCTATGGTTCTGCTAACACTATGGCCACAAAATTTTGCATGAACATTCAGTATATCAACCTTCATTCACAAAATAAATTCCATTTGAATCGGGAGTTCTGTTATGGAAATAAAAAGATTCTACCTTTCAATATTCCAATTGAATTTTATATGGTTCTGTTTATAGCCACGCAATTTCGGATGAACATTCTGTATACCGATCTCTATTCACAAAATAAATTTCACTCGATATATTCTCATACTTTTCGAATGGATTGTCCTCTTTTATGTTTTTTTCTTCACTCTGCTTTTTTGAGACTTTTAGCAATGATCTTCAAATCGTTTCGTTACATTAGTTATATACATATTTTTGGTACAAAAATTCAGATTGAAAAATTATTATTTAATTATCATTTAATTGCTAGAGTTTTCGTCTGAAAAGATAATAATAGTTATGAATATTATGTCTTCACTAGGTCGATATACAGGGTGAATGGTGATTCTTTAAGTTTTTCATTAGACGTTTTCGAAGAAGGAATTGTAATACAGATTCAAGATTTTGGAGTTTCGTTTTAGAGTACATGAACTTTAATTGTAAAATATTTTCAAGAGGAATCTACTTCCGGTTTCACCGAAAACGAATGTAACTTCGTTATTTCAAAAGCAACACCCTGTATATTTATACATATTCGAATTCTTCGTTCAATTCTACACTGATTTGATGTATGGAACGTGCAACCACTCAACAGGTTCTTGAATTATAGCCTGATTATCAAATTTTTTGAAAAAAAGGTTGTCACAAATTATGGTCCATATCTTCAAAATCCCTCATTAAAGAATTTCTTTTTGCGAAAGTGGAATAAAAGAAAGTACGCTGATACTGTTTCTTGTATAACTTATGAGGAAATATTATACAGGATGTCTGAAAAAGGGCCCCAAATGAGCCTCAATAAAACTATAAAATCTCACTTTTTTCAAATGGCAACCCTATGATTTTGTAATTCCAATCGATGGCTCGTCAAAAACTAGTTAGGATGTCCCGAACATTTCATGCCTCTAAAATCAGTAGTTTTTGCCGTTATTGAATAAAATTCGAATTTCAGGTTTCTTAGTCTAACCATGCATTTATTAGGATAGAAATTTCCAAGAAGGCTGTGTCTGTTGATTTATAATGCATTTTAGAGAACTGTCATTATAGTTTTTTGATCCATCGGGCACTATGCAAAATATGAATTACAGTAACAGTGATGTATTGAATATGTCCTCCATTTATGGCGAATGTAACAAAATATTAGAAAGGGCAGTCGAACTTTTAACGAAAGAAATCCACATTTACCACCTTTAACAAAATCGAAGTTCAGGAAGTATCAAAACAATTTTCTCCGTAGTGGAAGCATTAACCTAAAACGGAATCGTGTGAATACAGTAACAGATCATTCATTATCTATTACTGTATTCACTCGTGTCCGTTTAGGGCTAAGGCTTCCAGTACGGAGAAAATTGTTTTGATACCTCCTGAACTTTGATTCCGTCAGTAAATGTGAATTTCGTTCGTTGAATTTCTTATTACCTGTTCTACGAATTTGTTACATTTGCCGCAAATAAAAAACATACATTCCAGTGAAATTATTATTGCATGTTATGCTTAGTGCTTGATCTGTAAGAAAAAGTAAGAATGACAGTTCCTCACATAGCCTGCTTCAAAAATGCAAGCTTACAAACTGTGCGAAACCTGTCTTTAATCGTGAAATTCGAATTTTATTGAATAACGGCCAAAATACTGATTTTAGAGGCATGAAACGTTCGAGACACTATAACTGGTTTTTGAAGAGCAATCGATTGGAATTACAAAATTATAGGGTTGCCATGTGAAAAAAGTTAGATTTCATAGTTTTATTGAGGCTCACTTGAGGCCCTTTTTCAGACACCCTGTATAATATTTCCTCATAAGTTATACAAGAAACAGCATCAGCGTACTTTCTTTTGTTCCACTTTTGCAAAAAGAAATTCTTGTAATGAGGGATTTTGAAGATATGGACACTAATTTGTGATAACCTTTTTTCAAAAAATTTGATAATCAGGCTATAATTCAAGAACCGCTTGAGTGGATGCACATCTCATACATCAAATCAGTGAAGAATTGAACGAAGAATTCGAATATGTATAAATATACAGGGTGTTGCATTTGAAATAACGAAGTTACATTCGTTTCCGGTGAAACCGGAAGTAGATTCCTCTTGAAAATATTTCACAATTAAAGTTCATGTACTCTAAAACGAAAATCCAAAATCTTGAATCTCTATTAAAATTCCTTCCTCGGAAACGTCTAATGAAACACTTAAAAAAATCACCCTGTATTGTGTGAAATATGATTAAGAAGTAAATTGTGAAAATACATTATTTCCTATTTTATTTGGAATATTTCATGACTTCAGGTGACAATTTCTATTCAGAATTTCTCGAAAGGAAAGCTAAAATGTCAAACATGTCTCTTAATTTTTTATTTCGTTGAATTCTGTTGAAGGTATAAAATTAACAAAATAAATGATATCCACAAGACTCGAAAGTTAACGGCATAGAAATAATGTCTGGATAATTAATGCCCTGTTTGATAATGTAATCAACGAAAAAACATGTAATTGACGTCAACAAAGTAAAAATTCACAAGAAGACGCAACGAAATTTTGGCGGTTTTTGAACATAAGGTTTCAAATAATATGATTTTTCATTCCAACTCCAGCAATTTTATCGCATCAGCTTAATTTCACGAATAAACCTACATGAAGTTTTGGAAATCAAATTCATACTACGAGAAAGCCAAAGAAAATTGTTTTCATTGTCACGACGATTAGTTCAGAAAATATCAAGAGATTTCTCGTTCATTTTCAATATTAATTGGTTATATCCTCATGAAAGAAAGGAAAATTCATTTATTATCGAATATTGCATCAATTAATATTTTCTCAATGAGCTCAGAAGTATTCATCCGGACCTAAATAGTAACACGTTTGGCTATATCACCTATTTCTACTTTGTGATCATCGAATCTGTTAACCACCTATATGATGCAAATGTGTTCAGTTCCTCCAGAATACAAACAAGCATAAATCAGACGAGGTGAAAAAAATTACATCTGATTATGAAAGTCGAATATTATATCATTTTTCGTTTACAATGAAAATTTTCAAATTGTACATTGAAGATTGTTAAGGATAAATTTTGATTCCATCTAATTATTTCTTAGTGAATTCTAATCGATTCGAAGAACAATAAGATAATAAGAAATGTTAATTTTCCACCCCCTTCAGCTCCATCCATTGCGTCCGTAAATTAAAATTAATCTGCAATTATTAAATTGAAAAGGTCAGAGCCAGTACCAGATTGAATGCGACGTTGTCAAATTTACGGGCTTTGTATAGAATGTAAATTATAGCGGGACTCTTATGAGCCGAGTTATACCGCCAGAATGTATATATTTACACGCGTTAGCGCCGCAGCACCACCTACAGGCGGATGGCATGAACTAAACGTGTATATATTGCGATAAAAATTTGTCGATTTTCGGCCCATACGAAAATTCGTATATAGACTCAGTGGGCAGTACAAAGCCCCTGTAGAAAATATACACGTGAATTTTTACGAAGCCCGACCCGGGCTTCGTAAAATGATTTTGGCTTGACAAGGGTAACGGCGTATGGCGTTTCTGGCTTGGTAAGGTCGCGTAATACGTCTATATATATATATATATATAATATATATATATATATATATTATATGAGATATATATATATATATATATTTATTATACTATTATATATATATTATGCAGGGGGACCCACAGAGGTCTTCGGGGATATATATAACTTATATATATATATTTTGTCCATGCGTGCATAGCTGGACCGAAATTTTTAAGAATTCGAGATAGCTGGACATTCCTGTTCATAGCTGGACGTCCAGCTAAGCACACCAGATTTCTTTATGCCTATACGTGTTTAACTGGACAACACCAAATTTCACGAATTTTGCAGTGTTGCCAGGTTGTTTTTTGCCATTTTCAGTAGATTCAGTTGATGAATACTGTAGAACTTACACCTAATCTGTGAATTCGGATATATTATTTCTGCAAGCAGATTCAACCAGTCTTAATGTGATATTAGAAAATTTTTCCCTAAATGATGTTGAAGTCATGAAAAAACTCAAGGAAAAATCATGATGAGATCAAGAGCTCCAGCATGATTGTTTATTATACAGGGTGTATCACAGTCGATGGTAGGTTAGACGTTTCTGAAGAAGTATTCGTAATATTGAGCTGAAAATTTGTATTTGGGGGTTTTCAACAATGAACTCCCTTCCTACAATATTTTCAGTACCTACTCTGAAACGGCATACTCCTTTATAATTTCAAATGGCATACCCTGCATATATTATTGCATCGTCAGATAGAATTTTCAATGGCAATTACTACAATATGCCATAAATTCGGTAAAAACTCAGTGGTTCATGAGTTATTGAGATTCTTATGAAAAAATTGTGAAAACAGGGACTTGAGGATTTCAGCCTATAGTTCAGTAAGTTTGTCACCTGAAGGTATGGGGTAGTATGCGTCAAATCAGGTAGTGATTTTTTGCAGACTTGTTTATGATGATGGCCTAATAAATAATCCAAGTTTGTGACCTCGAGCGCCGAACGCAACTTTGTCAAAAATCGAAAAAATCATTATTTTTTTCAAATTTTGGCAATTATAACCCTGAAGGATTAGTTTTTGAAAAAAATTTTTCATGACGTTTTTGAAGTAGACTATGCCATCCCAAAACGCCGATCCAGATACGTAAAAACTTCAACCGGGACCTTCCAAGGGGGCTAAATTAATTGAGTCCTTTTGATTTTCAATAATACTGAATTTCCTGACAAATGAACTAAATTAACCTCGAAATTAACTTTTGTTGTATTGTATCTTTTTAACTTCATTATTCGTAGCTCAGCTTAAACATCATCGTTCACACTTCTCATTTTCATTTTTAACATCCAATCATAAATGTACAGGGCCCTGATAGTATAATCAGGGTCAAAATTCATTCGAATGAAGAAAAAAAAAACTTTGAAAGTCTAAATATCAAAAACTATTAGATCTAGAGACCATTCTAGTATCATTTTGTAGGGGATTTAGTCTTCTTCAAAAACGTCCAGAAAAAGTTTTTTCGTGGTTTTTTCGATTTTTGACAAAGTTGCGTTTGGCGCTCAAGGTCACAAACTTGGATTATTCAATAGGCCAACATCGTGAACAAATCTGCAAAAAATCAGAACTAACGGATTTCACGCATGCTGTGATGTATAAAGTTACTGAAACCCTAGGGCGTTGTTCAAAAATATTGTTTCATTATTCGATTCTTCGATCTCTATATATTTTAATTGAAATGGAATCATGTCTTCTATACTTTCAATTTCTTTTTATTGCATCGTTATCTCATTTGAAGAAAGCTACTATTTTAGTGCCAAATATATTCCATTGAAAGCGTGGTCCAGATATTCACTTATTTAAATATGTTCAATATACCGATTTGGAAATTCACATCGAAAACATACGATATACAAGGCATCAGACAGAGAATTCTTCCCTCCAGTTGCTCAGATGAATAGGCGAGATAATCAAGTGCGATAACTGAATGAATTCAACTGTCTCACTGCTATAATTCTGGTCTTGTCTCTCTCTTATCGCAGTATGGTAGGGAACCCGCACTCAACGTATAGAATTTTTTATTTGTCAGGCTGCCCGTAATACTCGATTCAAGTATTTACTGTTGCCTACCATACTAATGAACTACGCGCCTCTAAATGATAAGAGAGAGACAAGACTAGAATAACGAAGTAAGACAACTGAATTCAGTGTGTTACAGCAAGTGATTGTCTCGACTATTCATCTGTGCAACTAGAGGGAAAAATTCTCTGTCTGATGCATTGTATATCGTATATTTCAGATGTGAATTTCCAAACCTGTATATCGATACGTGGATAGCTGGACCATGCACAATGAATATGAATCCATCAGATGGTCCAGCTATGCACGTACCTGTATATCCTCAATATATATCGATACGTTCATGGCTGGACTATGTCTGAATATATGAAGTGGTAAAGCTAAATGGAAAAAATTCCTGTTTTCGGTTATTATACATAACAACGTGATTTGAAAAAAATTCGCGGTTGAGTAGGCTATGGAATTTTGAACGTCAATATTCTGCGAGTGAACGTAGTTCTAAGCGCGGTGGAAAAATAAAATCCACAGCCTACTTCCTATATACACGGACATAGTCCAGGTGTCCGTGAAGTTAGCACCCACATTTTCGAAAATGAGAAAAATTTTTTTGGCATTCGTTAGTAACCCGTTAGTAACTATTTGTAACCTAAAAGTTTTCGTTTGTACCTCAAGAATACTGACAGAGAAACACCACATTTCATGGGGCATCCAATGTCATCCAATTTTCGATTTTTTGCAAAAAACAAAATAGAATCGCAATGTCTATCGTTAGTAACTATTTGTAACATCAAAAATTTCGTTTGTAACCTAACCCTTAATGAAGAAATCACACTCCTGAAATGCGAAGTAAGCACCCACATTTTCGAAAATGAGAAATTTTTTTTTCGTTAGTAACCTGTTAGTAACTATTTGTAACCTAAAAATTTTCGTTCGTACCTCAAGGATACTGATATGAAAACACCGCATTCCGCTAACTTCGCATTTAAGGGGTCTGATTTCGCCGTTAAGTGTTGGATTACAAACGGAATTTTTGATGTTACAAATAGTTAGTAACGATGGACTTTCCGATTGTATTTTTTTTTCGCAAAAAATCGAAAAGTGGATGACAGTGGATGCACAGTGAAATGTGGTATTTTTCTCTCAGTATCCTCGAGGTTCAAACGAAAATTTTCAGGTAATAAATAGTTACTAACGAGTTACTAACGAATACAAGAAAAAAATTCCACATTTTCGAAAATGTGGATGCCCGTGAAGTTAGCACCTAGCTGAATGCGGTGTTTTTCTCTCGTTATTCTTGAGGTACAAACGGAAATTTTGGTGTTACAAATAGTTACTAACGAGTTACTAACGAATGCAAAAAAATTTCTTAATTTTCGAAAACGTGGGTGATAACTTCGCATGTTATGGTAGTCATTTTTTCAGTAAAGATGAGGTTACAAACGAAAATTTTTATGTTACAAATAGTTACTAACGAGTTCCTAACGAATGAAATAAATATTTTCCATATTCTCGAAAATGTGGGTGCTAATTTCGCATTTTAGGGGTTTTATTATTGGTGAAGGGGTCGTTTGGCTACAGATCAGCCATCGGGAGAACTTCGACCCCTAGGATCTTTTGTTCTAGGGGTGTTATTTCGCCTTTAAGGGTTAGGTTACAAACGAAATTTTTGATGTTACAAATAGTTACTAACGATGGACTTTCCGATTGTATTTTGTTTTTCGCGAAAAATTGAAAAGTGGGATGCGGTGTTTTTTATCATTATCCTTCAGGTACAAACGAAAATGCATTTTCGAAAATGTGGGTGCTAAATTCGCATGTTAGGGTTGTCATTTTTTCAGTAACGGTGAGGTTACAAACGAACAATTTTGTGTTACAATTAGTTACTAACGAATGGAATAAAAAATTTCCACATTTTCAAAAATGTGGGTGCTAACTCCGCATTTTAGGGTGTGTTAATTCGGCATTTAGGGTTAGGTTACAAACGGAATTTTTGATGTTACAAACAGTTACCTACTAACGATGGACTTTCCGATTGTATTTTGTTTTTCGCGAAAAATGGATGCCCGTGAAGTTAGCGGTGTTTTTTCTATCAGTATCCTTGGGGTACAAACGAATTTTTTTTAGGTTACAAATAGTTACTAACGAGTTAGTAATGAATACAAGAAAAATTTCTTTCATTTTCGAAAATCTGGGTGCTAACTTCACGGACACGGAAGATCCCCCTTTCGGAAATTATGATACCTCATTTTCGCTTTTGTTTTATAGAAGGAAATGAATTCAAGTTTTTCGAAAGAATAAATGCCACATCTTCTCCTCCTTCTTCTTATAGGCTTTCATCCTATAGGGTAGTTCAAAAATATTGTTTCATCATTCGATTCTTCGATCTCTATAGATTTTAATTGAAATCGGATCATGCCTTCTATACTGATTATTTCTTTTTTTTGTTTGTTGCATCGTTATCTGATTTGAATCAAGCTACTATTGCACTTTTCATTCAGTGCCAAATATTTTCACAGAGATCATGGTCCAGCGGTACACGTATCGAAATATGTTCAATATATATCGATACGTGGCTAGCTGGACCATGCACAATGAATGCATATATCAGATCGTCCAGCTATGCACGTACCTGTATATCCTCAACATACATCAGTACGTCCATGGCTGGACTATGTCCGTATATATACGAGGTCGAATTTGAAAAAAATTGCAGTTTTTGGTTACTACACATGTGTATAATAATTCTTAAGTCAGAGTTCAAGCCACTTGATGGTATGGCTTTCGATAAAGAAGACTATTGATTTTATAGATACCTAGTACCCAACGTATTCTATCGATTACACAGAAGACAGTTTTCGAAATCGAAAAATTTGGATTTTTATTGGAAATGGTCGTAAGTGTAAGTCTGCTCCATGAAATCAATACAATAAAAATTAAAATTTCCAGCAATCATAATCCTAACCTTGAAATATGAAAATTTACTGGGATTTAAAGTGCAGTGCTACTGTTTGAGGAGAATTATAGATTAGGGCAGAAGTTGCCTACTAAGTAGAGTAGAGCAGAACTCCGGATCACGCGACTTCAGAGTGTAGAGAATGTAGAGCGATCTCCAAAGAACACATTTTGTTATTATATGTCAAGTAATGCTTATAATATGTCATTTAGATATCCATCTTGATGATCGAGTAGTGGAAAAAAGAAGATCAAGTGCAGCAGTGGATGGTGCTTAAAAACTGTAAAAGGCTAATAGGTATAAGTTAGGTGAGTATCTATAGGTAAGTGTCTCTATTGTATATTGTATCGATCAGTATGGCATTCGAAATAAATCATGCTGCAACACAAATTGTGCTAACAAATATTTATGGGGTTCTTCAACACATAAGCACATTTTTCGACCACCTCCAAATAGAACATTTGAATGGGAGAATGCAATTAGGGCTTTTTATTCAAATTGTGCTATTCATGAAGAAAAGTAGATTATGTGAAGGTCATTTTAGTCTGAAAAATTTTACTAACACATTGAAAATACGACTTGTAACCTCAGCTCTACCAGACTTTCCAGCATTATCCTATCCGAATAATTTGATTTGTGAAATGGATACCAAAATGGAGGTTCCAAAAATCATTAGTAAGTATATAATAAAATCAGCTACATGTATACTCAGCAGCCATATTATTGTTCTCTAGTTATGACCTAACAAAACAATTAAAAACTGTTCAATATTAATCCCAATTTTCACTTTGTTCTAGGATATCCTGATCAAGAAAGCTTATGGTTGAGCTCTACTGAAGGACCAAAATTTCTATTGGATTTTCTAGATGATTTGTTGTAAAATGTAAAATTATAACTGAAATTGAAACTTATTTTCTAGTCAATCTTCAAATTGTAGATTTTTTCTCCGAAAATGGAAATTGAATTATGTATTATGTTTGACATTAGTAGAAAATACATTTGGTTAATTCATTAAAGTAATTATTCAATATGTATTATATGAAGTGAAATAAAGGTTATTTTCATATAATTACCTTCTTTGAATATAATTTCTTTTGAAACGAAGATTCATGAGACAATAAAATCTTAATTTTGATGATTTTTTTTCTCAAATCATACCTTCACAATTCGAACGAAATTTTTCATTGTAAATATTGAATAAACGAACTGATACTGAAGTTACAATTTAATCAATATATACAGTGAACATATTCGTAGTGATTGGGAAATAAGATTTGAAAAAAAATTCAAAAGATCAATATAAATGATGCAATATGAATCTCCTGGTCCTGGTACCTACCAGAGCTAAAGAAAATTGTCGTAATATTTGTGCAGTACATACTTCGGAAAGCGGTAATTCTGTAGTCCTGTTTTTCAATATTTTGATATTTCTCGTGGAAAATGAGCATTCCTAAATAATTTTTGATAGTTTTCAATGATGGCAAAAATTCAATTTTTTATCAAATTTTGGAATTTTTTTTTTTGGTTTTTCAATAAATATGGTGAAAACCTATGCAGGTTTTCACCATATTTTATCCAAGAATTTTATGCAGAAACTATTGATAATCATCAATGTCATTAGGAAAAAAACGAAAAATTGGCAGTTTTTGTAATGATGGTCAACTTTGGAAATACAACCTCACAAAACCATAACCTAACCTTTATTTGCCACTACTCAAATTGAAACCGCATCTTAAGTTAATCATAATGAACCACTATACAAAATATTTCCGAAATCGGTGACTGGGAGTAGGTATTACTTCAGAATAACCTGAAAAGCTGTATCGGTCTAGTGTCTACACATTAATTTGTGCTAGCGTTTGAGTTTAATCCCAATGTGGTCTATGATTTATATGTTTTTTCAAATGAGCCTTTTAGAGTGCAAAAGAGAATGTTCAATTTGTTAGATGTATTGACTGAGATGATGTTCTATAAAACTATCAAAAAATTCCAAGTTTTCCAGGAACTCTGATAAATACACAAGTACAACGGAAAAGATTTATTTTTAAACATAGAAATAATTGAGAACAAAAAAATAACACTCTCACAAAATATGTAAATATACTTTGGCTCTGAATAAAAAATAAAACAGATAATATAATCAAAAAATAGAACAAACTCAACAAAATGATGAATATATACATATCAAGGATCAACGAGTGGATAAATTTCATGAAGGTTAATAAAGTATTGAGACAATAGTGAATAATTCACAATAGTAAATATTACAGAAAGAAAGGATATTCTTACAAAACTTGTAATTATAATAAAAAGGTAGGTATATTATAAAAAAAAATTAACAAACCAAAC
Source organism: Propylea japonica (assembly GCA_013421045.1). Taxonomy (NCBI): domain Eukaryota; kingdom Metazoa; phylum Arthropoda; class Insecta; order Coleoptera; family Coccinellidae; genus Propylea; species Propylea japonica. The sequence goes on from CM024240.1 coordinate 41,555,043, forward strand.
AAAATGATGATTATACACGATATATATCATCGATTAATAAAATGGATAAAATTTCTCAAAAAGATAAACAAATAATTACGAGAACATGGCGTACGATTCTGTCCATATGGTTCTCCTCTGTTTTATTCTATTATAAATGAACGTTTTAATTGATGCTGGTGATCTCGAACTCAAAACATCATTTTGTTCCATCAAGAATGAACATTCTGCAAGGCTTGGTAGTGTTTCTTCTTTCATATGTTTAGCAATAGTTTCTCCCAACACTGCCTGCTCTTCTATGGAGTATCGTTGCTTCATCGCTGAAATGAAAATAAAATTTTCAGCTGCATGAAGAATTTATCAATATCAACAGTGATTTCAAAAAATATAGCCGAAAGCAATATTTGATTCACTGTTATTATAGAAACCATGATACAAGAACCCACGTTTTTTGTTTTCAATACTCTTCTGGTGTCTTTTCTGCTCTCCTTTAATCCATTGGATGTTTAAATGAGGGGACCGTCTCCTCATAGTATCAATATTTTTGTTGTAGAATTCCTTCACTTTGGACAAAGAAATATTAAGGTTCTGTTCGATTTCTTTTTCGAATTTTTCTTTAACCATTTCAATTTCTTCCTTGCACCATGCTACTCTTCTTGATGGCTTTCCTATAAAATAAGCGGATTATTCATCAAGTATGTCCTATAATACCATTTAAAAGGTTTGTGAAAATCTACTACGAATAAAAAAAATAGAAAAAATTGAAAACAAAAAATGAAAAAAAAAGTAATAGTACTATCATCATTTTTCTATGAAGAATCCAGCGCAATTATAAAAAAAGGGGGTTCTAATTTGAAAAACAGAAGTTATGGCCAATTTTCGATCAGAGTTTTTGACACAAACTTCGAAACACCCTGTGATGATATTTATGAAATTTAAAAGATGCATGACCTTTCCACATTCTTCTACATTGATGTTATGAGAACGGTTCACGCTCAGGATGTTGAGAATAAGAAAAATACTGACTACGAAAATTTGACTTTTTTTCCAGTTTTCCGTCGATATTTTGAAAAGTTATTGGAAAAATATAATAGTTTTAATAGAAATGTATTAAGAATGTAATACTCAATTAGGTATATCAGGGAGGAAAAAATGAAAAAAAAAATTTTGAACAAATTTATTTTCGCTCCCTGTATAACCGGAAGTGCTCAGGCTTTAAAAATATTTAAGCTCAGTAGAGAATTCCGTACAATATTATAATTCCAATTTTCAGATTTCAAATATGTCCAGTTCTCCAGAGACGTCTAATAGGCCACTCACCTTGGGACACCCGATATAACAACCCCACGCTCTAATAGCGAATTTTGCGTTTTCTGTATAATTATACCTTCATAGAATCGAATCGAAATTAAGTGATGTTATCGAGGACGGCGTTCCCCAACACCGTGAGGGTTCGATGTGGGACACTCTATGTGCGAAATTTGCGTTTCTGAATAACTACCTAGAATCTAATTCCAATTTGGTGGTGTTATGAAGGATCTCTAGCACCCAATTTCTACATTGGGTCCTCAATAATATCACCATCGACCCCCTCGAAGCGAAAATATATGTCGTGTATGGACAATTTGGGTGCTATAATAGGTCTTTAAAACACCACCAAATTTAAATTCGATCCTAAGTATTTTTAGTTCTCCAAATAACGCAAATTTGACTCTTATGATTACCCCATCGACCCCTTTGAGGTGAAAGTGAATGCCGTATAGGAATACACTCTTTGTGTGCTATAGGCTTTTAATAAAACCACCAAATTCGAATCTATTTGTAGTTAATACCTAGTGAACTATAACAATTTTGAAGACATTGATATATCTGAATTAACTTACCTTTATCATTCATTATGGGTATCACTACTTTTGGGAAACCAAACTCAATATTGAATTTGAAATCTTTCAAAATATTAATATTTTCCGAACTATGTAAAACTTTGTCATCTTTCAATAATTTTTCACAGCTTTTCTTTATTTTATAACGGTCGCTTCTCGAGTTGTGAATTAATAAGAACATCTTCGATATGAACTTCGCCGATAGTGGAAATATAATGACTTAGTGGCGGTTGAAACTAGAAGATTTTTAAATCCTTGGGGGGGAGAAAACTGATTGTCCAGCTAAACACGCCTGTACATGTTAAAAATCAAATAACTGCAGGAAGAACTGCAACAACACGCTCGGTCCAGCGATGGACGTATATACATATAAATATTGTATAGAATGGCTGCGTTCCGAAATATCTGAAGAGGAAAATGATAAATACAGAAAAGCACTCACGATTAGTTGGACTTTGAGCGATTGTTCTTTAAATAAATCGATTTTAATGCAAATTTGCACAAAACTTTTTTTAATGAACAAGAACTAGATTTCAACTATATCGAATCTGTGGTTCACTAAAACTTATGTCCAGCTAAACTCACCTGGACATGGTGAAAATTGTTCATTGCTTGAAGACCAAGAATAAGCTCTCTCTCTCTCATAATGATTGTCGCCTGTATGAATGACTCGGTACCGCCATGCATGTATAAATTATAATACAGGGTGTCCCGGATAACATGGGAAAAATTTTAATGGGATACAGTAAACACCTAGAAGATCCTGAAAAAGCCCCTATAAGTAGTATCTAGGAGTTCTAGATCCTGATTTATGAATTCAAAATGCAAGGTTGAAGAAATTTTTCATTTTTTGATTAAAAAAAAAATAATTGATAATGATCTAAATTTTTATGTGTTGAAGAGTAAGTAAAGATTCAAAATTGAATTCACTATCAAGAAAAAAAACAGTCCTCTGCAACCTAGATGGTGCCATAGGTTACTTTTCAGAATTTCCTGGGCGCAGACATAAACAGCCAGTGTTTCAGACTGTAAAATAGAGGGTTCAGTTCCCAGGGTCATGGAGAGTTGCAATTTTGGTCCGTATACCCCAATGTCCTCTCTCTGACTTAGATCCGTCAGTATACCATATATATGGTTTTTTTTTCATATTTGATTCAAGAAATTTATTGCACTAGAACGGTCAGATATGACCGTTCGGAATGGCATTTCGAAATCAAAACTATTTGGCACCACATATGCTGGCTTTGCCAGGAGGTTTGAGTCGAGTTGATTCAAAATCCTCATTTGACGAACCCAATTTTCAGGCAGATATTTCCTGTTTTGGGATATTCTTATAGCATCCAACATGCTGCATTTCCTCACATGAATATGTAGGGGAGGTAGGTCTAGTATGAACTCGAGCGCTGTTGTGGGAGTGGTATACCCAGTTTCTGCAGCTGGTTTTGTGTGGTGACCTCTTCGGTTTTTGACCACCATGCTAGTGGCGCATAGGTGACAATGGGTCGTACGACAGCTGTATATAACCACAGCGCCATTTCCAGTTTCAGCCCCCACGTTTTTCCATAGAGCCTTTTACAGGCCCACATGGCAGCGGTGGCTTTGGAAATGGTTTTGTCTACGTGCTTTTTCCAGTTTAGCTTACTGTCCAGGGTGACTCCTAGATATTTACACTCACTGGAGAAGATAAGAGCCTCCCCATTCAGGATAGGGGCTTTCAAGTGAAGATTCCTTCTTCTAGTGAAGGGAATCAGGGTGGTCTTCGAAGCTTGCCTCTCACAGTCACCACAATATCGTCGGCGTAGGCCTGCGCATTGAAGCCGCCCGCCTCTAGCCTCTCCAGAAAGCCGTCCAGGACTAAAATCCACAGCAAAGGACAGAACTCCTCCTTGGGGACACCCCCTGCGTGTCTGCATGGTCACTTCAGTGTCTCCAAGGTGAGCAGTGACAGTGCGTCGGCGTCGTCTCAGCATGGCCGATATCCACCTTACGGTGGAGGATTCTACTCCTTTGCGTCTAGCAGCGTTGCAAAAAGAGTAGGGTGTTATCAAAAGCTCCCCCAATGTCCCCGAACATTGCAAGCAAGATCTCTTTGGAGTTGAGAGTACTCTCAGCCTCCCTAAGGAGATGGTGTAGGACATCCACAGTAGATCATTTTTGGCCGGACATCCCAAACAGAAAAAAAATGGATTTTTGCGATCGAGTCAACAGCGAAACTAAAAAGTGTTGAGAATTATCCTCACATCTAGGGTTGCAGGGTTCTCGGAATTCAACGAAATTTTTCTCCAATATAACTCATGTTATAGTCGATGAAATCCAAACAACAGAATTCTTGGCCGGACTCCCGAAACCAACACAAAAAAAAGAAAATATTATCATATCGAGTGCGAGACGAGACAGTTTCGGATTTGATCCTTGGAGCTGGGGGTGTGGGGTTCTCCGAAACGAACAAAAAATTTTTTGAGTGTAGCTTGTATTATGCCCTAACAAAATCATCCACTGGACTTCTTGGCCGGACCTCCGAAATACAAAAAAAAAATATTATTCGATCGTGTAAACAGTTAAACTTGAAAATCTCGAGTTCGATCCTTGGAGCTGGGGGTCTGTGGTGCAAAGAATCAAATGAAAATTACGTCAGACGTAATTTGTATAATGCTCTGTCGAATTCATTTTTCAAAATTTTAGGCCGGACATCCCAAATAGAAAAAAAATGGATTTTTGCGATCGAGTCAACAGCGAAACTAAAAAGTGTTGAAAATGATCCTCACATCTAGGGTTGCAGGGTTCTCAGAATTCAACCAAATTTTTCTTCAATATAACTCATATTATACTCGATGAAATCCAAACAACAGAATTCTTGGCCGTACTCCCGAAACAAACACAAAAAAAGAAAATATTTTCATATCGAGTCCGAGACGAGAGAGTATCGGATTTGATCCTTGGAGCTGGGGGTGTGGGGTTCTCAGAAACAAACAAAAATTTTTTTGGGTGTAGCTTATATTATGCCCTAACAACATCATTCACTGGACTTCTTGGCCGGACCTCCGAAATACAAAAAAAAATTATTATTCGATCATGTTAACAGTAAAACTTCAAAATCTCAAGTTCGATCCTTGGAGCTGGGGGTCTGTGGTGCAAGGAATCGAATGAAAATTACGTCAGAAATAATTTGTATAATGCCCTATCGAATTCGTTTCTCAGAATTTTTGGCCGGACATCCCAAACAGAAAAAAAAGTGGATTTTTGCGATCGAGTCGACAGCGAAACGAAAAAGTGTTGAAAATGATCCTCACAACTAGGGTTGCAGGGTTCTCAGAATTCAACGAAATTTTTCTCCAATATAACTCATGTTATAGTCGATGAAATCCAAACAACAGAATTCTTGGCCGGACTCCTGAAACCAACACAAAAAAAAGAAAATATTTTCATATCGAGTGCGAGACGAGAGAGTTTCAGATTTGATCCTTGGAGCTGGGGGTGTGGGGTTCTCCGAAACGAACAAAATTTTTTTGGGTGTAGCTTATATTATGCCCTAACAACATCATATACTGGATTTCTTTTCCGGACCTCCGAAATACAAAAAAAAAATTATTATTCGATCATGTTAACAGTAAAACTTCAAAATCTCAAGTTCGATCCTTGGAGCTGGGGGTCTGTGGTGCAAGGAATCGAATGAAAATTACGTCAGAAGTAATTTGTATAATGCCCTATCGAATTCATTTCTCAGAATTTTTGGCCGGACATCCCAAACAGAAAAAAAAATGGTTTTCTGTGATCGAGTCAACAGCGAAACTAAAAAGAGTGGAATTGAATCCTTGGATTCGGGGGTTTAGAGTTCGCAGAATTGAACGAAAATTTCTTCCGAAATAGGTCGAATGATGCCCTCCCCATTCCATTCATCAGAATTCTTGGCCGGATTTCTCATAATAATGAAACTTCAATAAATTGTTTCCTACGAGTATATATACCGATTTTTTCCCTAATGTGGTCGAAATTAAATGAAAGAATATATTCGAATTGTTCAATTTATTACTATGTATAACTTTGATCACTTCCGATGTGGCATTCCTCAGAATTAACCGTAAAACAAATCATCCTACGCCGCGCTACCACTTGACCGTGGTGGAATATGCGCGCGCGCTTGGAGCTGGTTGGCCGGGAGCCAACATCACCTCGGTGCAAAAATGTCAATCTCATGTAGCGGTTCGAATTTCTTTACAACATCTTCTCGAAACCCCTATATCGCATTTCACGTTTGGTACAAGTTTTAACTGCGTCTTCGTGGCGCCGGTCCTTATCCGGACCACCCTATTGTTACACACACAGCCAGCTAAAGGTTTCCATACATTTCGAGATTTATTCCTTAAACTAGTCTATATACACAGTATAAAAAATCAATTTCTTTACGAAGAAATTCAATTCCTACATAATTATGAAAGTTTGTCAGAGAAAAAGAACATTTATCCTAATTATCTTCAATAGAGTCTCAATCTTCATGGGTGAATTATGAATAACATCTCATTAGAGTACTTCGATAGTTTATAGTTTTATTTATTGAGGCAGCGATATAGTAATAGAACCTGAATCCTATTGATTGAACTCATAGAGATAGAATACTATTCTATCTCTATGATTGAACTGGACTGAAATAATAAATGACTGTTTATTTTTCATGATATTCATATGCTTAGGGGCTATACCTATTCTGGTTTCCTCGCTCTTTAGCTGCAATTGATGGTAAATACGAAAATTTGTCAATACAGTGTCAGAAATTATATACTTCTGACTTCTGGTAGGTATAGAGATTTACACAATCCTAATGGTATTTAAGAATCAGGAACACTCTCAAGCTCAAAAATTTGCTTTGGAAAATAAAAATATTGTATTGAATATATTTCTAGGTTATATTCATTTATTTCGCTTCTATGACTCTGATGAACCCACAGAAATTTTTAGTGCCTTTTTAGTAACTAGAAATAAAGCCCCGACTGGACTTTCATGGCATGCTTCGATGTCAATAATTCTTAAACGGACAATACATCTTAGTGTGGTCTCGGGACTGAGGAAAATAAACCGTATTTAACATGAACATTTCTGCTATATGTAAATGTGTGTACCTATAAATTGAATTTCGAATGACCACTTCCAAAATACAATTGACGATTTCTGAAATTGATTTAACAGTGCAAGATATTTCAATATGTAATGAAGTTTTGTACAGTGTTCTGAAAAAATGCCGACCTCTTGTCGGACACTTTTAACATAGTGTGAATGCGGCATATGAACTGAATAGTGTGCAGAAACAGTTGAACCTTCCTGCGCTCAAAGTTCCTACTCGTTGGAACTCTTGTTATTTAATGATAGAGAGACTATTCGCAATTAAAGAAGCGCTCAGTGTCACTACAACCAATTTGCAAGCAGCAGAAGAAATTTAAGGCCCTACAGACAGGCAAAATTTACTACCTTTCATTACTCAAACCTGCAAACGACTTGACAACCATTTTCTCAGGTGATGAATTTCCCACTACCTATGTCCTTCGTTATTCCTCCCTTTACCGCATCGGCACATACCAATTCAGCTGAATCTTTCCCCAACTGCACAGCACAGCCCATATCTGGCACATTCATAAGAAGCAGTGTAATACTCGCAGAGACGCTGCACTAAGCAGAATGCCTACAATGGGCATTTGTCCAATCTTGTTGGTGCGATATTTCGATTATATCTGTACTGGTTTATTATCGATGAAAAGTGTTTTTTTCGCCGACCTCGAAATAAAAAGTGATTTTTATGTTAACGAAATTGAACATTAATGACCCATTTCAATGCTCAATTTTTTGCTATTTCAATGTGAAATCCTCATGGCAGCCGTATCTACACAAAGTATTAAGAAGCACTACGAGAAATGTCTAAACTCTACTGGAACATAGAAACATAGAAATTCCATTATGTCAAATGAGAATGTATTTCAATCAATAATTTATTCACAATTCATGTTTAGATCGTCGGAAAAATCTTGTAATCAACTCGGTTATTAATCGAGCGACTGATGGTATTTACGCGGTCCCTCCGCTCACCTGTTAGAATGTCTTGACCATTAGCCGCTGTCTTTAATAACCTAGTTGATTATATAACTATTAACAATGAAAGCGGAGAATAATACTAGTTGATTTAAAATCAACCAATATTAAACCCACACTTAGTTTTGTTTATATTATGCCCGCGTTACTCTTAAACGCAAGAATTAGCATATTTGTTGTAGGTAGATATGGATCCAAAGCAGTTTTATGGAAAAATGAACGCCGTAAAGATTCCTGAATGTGAAAGGGAAAAATCTGATTTACCGGATGAGGATAACACAAGTCCAGAATCTGATGAACTTGAGGAGCCTGTAGTTGTCCAAAGTTATGGTGAGGACATTATCATTTCTGCAACAGACTCCTCAGATGATGAGATTCCTCTCTCTAGTCTACTATATAATAAAAAAAGAAACAAAAAAACTAAGAGTTCGAAAAATGAATGGATGGATGGTAGGCCCGTTTACACGAACAGTTTTTCTGGCAGTTTTGGAGCGTTCGCTCCATGTCTTAACTCCAATCTTTTGCGTGTGAATGCTAGACTATCGTGAGTCCAAAAGCGTTGATTGGATGCGACGTGTCAGATGTGCTGGTTTGTGATTTCAACGTCGTATTCATACGGACACTCCGATCTACCGAGATATGTAGCAGTAGATGATTATCGTTCTCTCGAATTTTCGCAGTTGAAAATGTTTATTTATGTTCATAAACTTGAATTCTGCTTATTTTCACCAGTACCTACATACACAATTTGGAATAAGGATAATTTAGAATTATTTATAAACATGTTCCCTTAATAAAGGCAAATGACCAAAACGCTCTCTATTCAACCTCCACTGCTCAACCCAAGTTTTCCGAGGAGTTTTTTTCTCATCTTCATTGATGACATTCAGCCCTAAACAAGCAATAGCCTTCCTTTTTCTCGAATTCATGTTCACTGCACTGTCCACTCACGGGTATTCGATTTAACTGACTGGTATTTATAAGAAAGCACGGAACGTAGAGTTTCCGCCTCAACGGAAATTGCACGCTTCGCTCCAAAACTTTAGTATTTTGCATTTACTCGGAGAGTTTTGGAGCGTACAGTAAAATCTGCCGCATCGATGCGCGATCCAAAAGTGTTGCTCCATTTGACGACCACGCATCAACCCTCACGCTCCTGAAACGCCGTTTCGTGGTCGTCGAATGGAGCAACACTTTTGGCTCGTGCCTCAATGCGGCAGATTTTACTGTACGCTCCAAAACTCTCCGTGTGAATGCAAAAATTATTGAAAGTCGATATTGGTCATCCAGCAGTGAGCAGAGTAACAGATTCGAAGAAATAAAACGTTTTTTACACTTCAATAATAATGACATCATGATTCAGAAAGGTCAACCTGGACATGACAAATTATTCAAAATTAGAGCATTCTTCGATAAAATTAGAGATAAATTATTTGAAATCCCCAAGGAAGAATTCCTAGCCGTTGACGAACAGATTATACCAACAAAAGCCAGAAGTCAGCTGAAGCAATATAATCATGAAAAAAACACATAAATGGGGTTTCAAGGACTTTGTTCTCAGCGGTATATCTGGATTTAGCTACGATTTCGACTTTCTGGTTCTCAGAGCAACACTGTACTTCCTGGGGCTCCAAATCTCAGTATGAGTAGTAACGTAGTCGTGAAATTATCGGAAACCATACCAAGATATCAAAATTATAAACTATTTTTGATAATTGGTTTTCTAGCATTCCACTGATGACAACGAGGGTTTTTCCGCATTGGAAACAGTTCGACTGAATCAGGTTTCATGGACTGCAATGCCGACGGAAAAAGAAATGAAGAAAAAAGGCAGAGACCATAATATATGGTAGAGAAAATAGATGATTTAGATGTTAGTATAGTATCTTGGTTCGATAATATAATCGTAACAACTTCGTCAACTTATGCTGAAAGGAATCCGAGAGGAGAGAAAAAAAGATTTTTCAAACATGAAAATATCCATGAAATGATCCCTTCTATTGATCTATCTATAACAATTACATGGGGGAGTTGATATTCTTGATTCGATGTTAGGATTTCACCGCATAAAAATCTGGTCCAAAAAATGTATTCACGTAATTTTTTTCATTTCATCGATATGACTGTGGTGAATAGCTGGTTGCTAGCTAGAAGAGCTGGGAAATTTGATATTAACTTCCTAGACACAAAACTAGCTATAGCTGATGCTCTTTGTGGAGCAGGAAAAGCAACTAAAAAGAACAGGGGAAGACCAAGTGGAAACCTCCAGCAGATGTATGAAAATATGCGGAGAAAAGGACCGACAAAGGAAATCCCTCAAGAAGACGTGCGAAAGGATGGTTTGGATCATTTACTGTGTTATTAACTGTGCCTTATATAGGAACAGCTACGTATTTGTAAAAATATTTTTAAAATGAAATAAAAAACTTCAGTGCGACTTTTATAATATTATTTTTTATATTCACTGTTTTTCAACACATACATGATATTTTTTAAAATCTAATTATTGACATATCTATGTTTGGACCACGAAACTATAATATATTTGATATTTAATCATAATAGTGATCGCATCTGTCACAAATATATTATGCCTCTACAACCGCATTGTCAGGATAATGATCGCATGCGATGTAAGTACCCGGGCTGCCTAGGGAAATATGAAGTTATTTTTGTATCTAGTGCGCGAAATGCTACTTTGGTGATCTAGAACTGATTTTTTTTCAACGGCGCGCAGCCGAGTTAAAAAAAATAGTCGAGATCACCGAAGTATTTCGCGCATGAGATGCAAAGAAAATATTTCCTACAAACGCTCAGCTTAATATGGAAAAAAAGTATTGAACTGTTTTTCCAAATCAAGTAATTAGGTACTATAACTATGGAAAACGTGGATTTCAATAAATTTACCAAGTTGGTTCCATATTTGAAAAAATTGTCAGTTGGAAACCATCCTAAGAAATCTAAGGTGTTGACTAGAGAGGAAGCGCATGATGTTCCATATGTAGCACAAACCAGTTTTTTCGAAATGAACTTCAAAATTTTGAGTATAAATTATTTTTAATTTTTACGTTTAACCTGAGCTTTCTTGCAGTAAAGTGTTAATTAGGGGGAGTCGGAGAAATTGTTAAAACTAAATTTTTAGAGTCTGTTGTACGTCGTCTGGGTAACTTGGAGTCTAAAAGAATAGCAGCGAAGGCCACATTTTTAGACCCCAGGTTCAAGAAATTCAGATTCGGAAATCAAGACAATGCCAATATGATGGAAAGAATTACCTATAACAGAAGAGTTAGGTACGATGTTTCCTTGGTATAACCAAGAAATTGTGATTCCTATAAGCAGTGCTGCGAGTTCCTGTGATAATGATATTTGGAGCCTATTCGACAAAACTGCAGCTCAATTCGAAAGCTTTTCTACACCTTCATCAACAGCCACAATCATGATCAATCTGTAATTGCAACTCCCGTAATTAGATAGAAGAAAAAATCCCGAAGAGTTCTGGAGTGAACATAAAAATTTATTTCCCGAGTTGTATGAGCTGACCAGAAAATATTTCTTCATACCTTTTTCTTCAGTTCCATCCGATAGGGCATTTTCTGAAACGGGACAACTAACAAATATGAGAAGAAACAGACTTTCACCTGAGAATCTATAGAAGCGTGAAAAAGTTCGTAGCGTTTTTTAATAAGTATTGTATCTTCTCACACACTTAACCAATTTTGACGAAATAAATTTTACCTGCAAGCTGAAACCATGGTCTACAAACATTAGTTTATATTGAACCGCTGAAGTAGGAAGGTGAACCTGTGCGAAATTTTAACCCTTTGGAGGCTATCGGGACAGATATATCCCATACAAGTTTCTAAAGAGCCTACTGGTTAAAATATAACCCAGTTTGTACAGAATATTCCGAATTCAGTCTTTCTGAGACCCTAGGTATGAAAATTATTCGCGACAACGTAGCATGAGCTCACATGTAGTGAGTTACTTGTTTGTTTATCACTCTCTCCACGTGGTTGCTGTGATTTATTGTGTGTTTTTGGTGTTTATCTGCATAGTTTTTTGCAATTTTGCATTCTATTGTAAGGGATACATCATTATAAAGGTAATAACTCAATTTTCAATCCATTGGTTATATTATGTTTATGGCCGAAATCATGATCAATATTTTATCGGGTCATATTTGTCCCAATAGACATTCACATTGGGTTGTATATTTCCCAACAGGCATTTTCATTCAAGATGAGCCGAAAATGTTTTTCTGCAAAAGAACTTGAAGAGATAGCTGAAAATTGGGGGAACAGCGATCATGAATCGGAGATTGACCTTTTTGTAACGTTATTATTTTGAATTTGTCATAAAATGTAGTTTTGCATTCTTTGTCCAAAACTTCATATAGTTAAGTAAACTTATTGGGATGGTTCATTTTCTAAATTTCCTTATTGTTGTAATTATTCACTTCGTTTACCTACCTTTTTGAATTGTTTTCCATCAGAAAACGGTTTGTTTATTATTGTTTAAAATTTTGAGGTTAGTGATTGTTGTCATTTTGGGTAGTTCAAAGGCAGTGGTTAGAATATTTGGCCTCAGTAAAGTACTTCGGAAAATCGTGGAAGAATTATAGAAATGGATTTATAGAGACCCTCCTCTGGTGTAAACTGCGTAGATTATCAGTACCGTAATGATTCCTTTATATTATTTTGGTTTTGATGTATTTTCTTCTTCTTCTTTGCTGTGACAACTGATAGACTCTGTGAACCTTGATGATCCGGAAATTTCTGTGCGACTGTCAGGGCGGACATTTTGTTGTGCGGAGGTCGTGTGGAAGGTTTAGACATTTTGGAAGAGAATTTTGAATCTAGATTCATCCTCGTTGTGAGGGATTATATTTTCGAGTGTTATTGTTCCCTGTATGTCATTCCATAGCTGCGTGAAGTATTTTGGAATATTTTGGGAAATATAGACTTTTCCACATGGGGTCCGTACGGAATCTATCTTGCACCTCTAGGTATGCATACATTTTCTATCTGGAACCAGTAGTCTGACCATTTTCTTTTATTAGGTTGTTGTATAGCGAATATTGTATTTGAAGGAAGTTTTCGACTGAATTGGAGGTTGAACCTATCTCCCTCGAACAACGGAGGTAACTAAAACATCCTTAATAGCTTTTGAATCGTTTCTTATAGTATTTTGTTAGGGTCCACGTGCCTGGCATATCTACCTGCCTGAATTATCTATGTACCTGTCAGTTAGAGGCACCCACGAACCTGTCAGTGAGGGGTATCAATTGGCATCCACTTGCCTGTTATCTTGGAGGTATCTACGTACCTGGCGTTATTGGTTGGAGCTATCTACGTTCTGGAGTAGTTTGTGAAGGTCACCAGTGTGTAGCACTGGCTTTAACGTTGTAAATTATTGGTCTTTTATTTTGATAATTTGTGATATTATTCTGTAAGGTAGTTTTATATAATATGACTGTGAGCAATTATAGTGAGGTGCACTTCATAAGTTGCGTTGGGTACCAATAAAGGTGCTCGTATTTCCCTTCAGGATTTTGTTATAGGATAATTGATCGATATTCCCTTCAGGAATCATTGTTTGGTTTGAAGTAGTTTTTGACAATCTGATCCAGAACGTTAAGCTGACTGTAAGCTGATTAAGTGGGTTTATTTTGTTAGTTTAGATTATTGGTTCTTATCTGATTTAGTGTGTTTTAGTAAGATTTCTTCTGGCTACCCCTTGGGGGAAAATATTTATTCGTATTATATCAACCACTGCACATACATATTTTTGTGTTGATAATGAATAATTGTGACTTGAATTTTGAGGAATTTTGTTAACTGTTACTCTGGTAGAGGAGTAAGCAGTTCATTTACCTTGAGTAGGCAGGCATTACTCTACCTGGCGCCCATTACATTCTATCATATACAGGGTGTTTCATCATAAACTGGACAAACATATATTTTCGTGTAGAAGACATCGGGACAATCATTTTTGCCTCATACAATATATCCCGTTTTCGAAACATAAGCGAGATACAGGGTGTCAAATGTCATTTTTGAGCAAGATTCTTATGAGTGTGGTCAGTTATGTATAACACTTGGTGTGAAGGTTTTTGGTCAAGTCTCGGTATTTTTGGGTCCTCTATTCAGAAAAGTTGACGAACTCCGAAAAAAAATTTACAAAATGGCGGAAGACCTGCAATGTTCCAAATTTTTTTTTGTGGTTGTCAAATTGGCTTTTGTTTTCTGAATGAACACAATTTTCTAATAATTTCTGTGAAAAAATGTTTTCAAAAATCGAACACAAACATTTTTTTACATGTCTACAGCGATGAAAAAATTTTACTCGAAATGGATGAAATTTTGTACAATTGTACTTCTTGAATTATCAATCACGAATATGAAAACAGAATTGTAAAATATCGAACGGTTTCGTTACTACAGTCATTCAAATGTTTCGTTCAGACCTCTGAAATAATGAAAAAAAAATTGTTTTGATTTCTAAAGTCAAAATAATTAAATTATTGGCATGTTGAAATATTCTAGATGAATTTATACAAAAAAAATCAGTGAAACTTTGTTGGGACTCGAACCGACGTAGGTATTAAATAGGGAAATGGCACTGTGCCAAGGATAATAATATTCGTTGCCAGGCAACGGCTAAATTATATTCACTGAAATTCAAATACCAGTCCAACTCTATGAACTACGAACTACCGTTGCCTGGCAACGAATATTAATATCCTTAGAACAGTGCCATTTCCCTGTTTGATACCTACGTCGGTTCGAGTCCCAACTAAGTTTCATTGATTTTCTTTGTATAAATTCATCATGAATGTTTTAACATGCCAAAAATTTAATTATTTTGACTCTAGAACTCGAAACAAATTTTTTTCATTATTTCAGAGGTCTGAACGAAACATTTGAATGACTGTAGTAACGAAACCGTTCGATATTTTACAATTTTATTTTCATATTCCTAATTGATAATTCAAGAAGTACAATTTTGCAAAATTTCATCCATTTCGAGTAAAATTTTTTCATCGCTGTAGACATGTAAAAAAAAATTTGTGTTCGATTTTTGAAAAAATTTTTTCACAGAAATTCTTAGAAAATTGTGTTCATTCAGAAAACAAAAGTCAATTTGACAACCGCAAAAAAAAATTTGGAACATTGCAGGTCTTCCGCCATTTGTAAATTTTTTTTCGGAGTTCGTCAACTTTTCTGAATAGAGGACCCAAAAATACTGAGATTTGACCAAAAACTTTCACACCAAGTGTTATACATAACTGACCATACTCATAAGAATCTTGCTCAAAAATGACATTTGACACCCTGTATCTCGCTTATGCTTCGAAAACGGGATATATTGTATAAGGCATAAATGATTCTCCCGATGCCCTCTACACGAAAATATATGTTTGTCCAGTTTATGATGAAACACCCTGTATAACTCACTCCCTTCTTCACTGAGTGTGGCCGCGAGCCTATTGCATTGAGACAGGCTTTCCCCAAAGTCTACGTTTCACTTTCCATGCCAGTTCCTCATGTGACTCTGATTATGCACCTTCAGAGATCGGCAAGGAAGAAACTGAATTGAACATATCCTCTGATGAAGCTGAAAATTCAAGTTAAGATGGAGATCAGTTGGGTAGAGATGAGGAAGAATATGAAGTTCCACAAGAACACCTATGGTTTACCAATGATGAAAGTTTCAATTCTCGTCTCCGAATTCCGGAAAAACGACAAGTGAATTGTGGTCTTGATCGAAATTTGACTGAAGTCGAAATATTCTTGGAAGTGTTTCCAAGAAGTCTTCTAATGCACATCGCACATTGTACGAATATACGTTTGGAGCGCTTTGAAAAAGACTCTAAGGAAAAAAGAATTTTGACCGATTATCACGAAATTATGGTAGTATTAGGAGTAACACTTATAAGGTCTTACAATCGAGTTCCATCATTCAACGACTACTGGTCTCAGAACGAATCGCTCGGAAATGCTGCGATCAAGAAAGCTATTTCTAGAGATCGCTGTAAACTTGTATTATCTAAATTGTATTTCTGTGATCCTGTGAAAACTACAAATGCTGGAAAGCTATATTATATAGAAGATGTGGTTCATTGCCTAAAGACAACTTTTCCGAAATTTCGTAGTGAAGCAACTTTCCAAAGTATAGACGAGACAATGGCAAAAGTCAAGGGAATATCTACCTATGAAACCTGTCAAAAGAGGTATCAAGATATGGGTTCGCAGTGACTCTTCCACTGGTTATGTTTATGATTTCAATGTTTATGAGGGCAAAGATTCAGAAAACTCAGAAGGAACTTTCATAAAAATTTATTTCCCGAGTTGTACGAGCTGACCAGAAAATATTTCTTCATACCTTTTTCTTCAGTTCCATCCGATAGGGCATTTTCTGAAACGGGACAACTAACAAATATGAGGAGAAACAGACTTTCACCTGAGAATCTATAAGAAGCGTGAAAAAGTTCGTACCGTTTTTTAATAAGTATTGTATCTTCTCACACACTTAACCAATTTTGACGAAATAAATTTTACCTGCAAGCTGAAACCATGGTCTACAAACATTAGTTTATATTGAACCGCTGAAGTAGGAAGGTGAACCTGTGCGAAATTTTAACCCTTTGGAGGCTATCGGGACAGATATATCCCATACAAGTTTCTAAAGAGCCTACTGGTTAAAATATAACCCAGTTTGTACAGAATATTTCGAATTCAGTGTTTCTGAGACCCTAGGTATGAAAATTATTCGCGACAAGGTAGCATGAGCTCATATGTAGTGAGTTACTTGGTTGTTTATCACTCTCTCCACGTGGTTGCTGTGATTTATTGTGTGTTTTTGGTGTTTATCTGCATAGTTTTTTGCAATTTTGCATTCTATTGTAAGGGATACATCATTATAAAGGTAATAACTCAATTTTCAATCCATTGGTTATATTATGTTTATGGCCGAAATCATGATCAATATTTTATAGGGTCATATTTGTCCCAATAGACATTCACATTGGGTTGTATATTTCCCAACAGGCATTTTCATTCAAGATGAGCCGAAAATGTTTTTCTGCAAAAGAACTTGAAGAGATAGCTGAAAATTGGGGGAACCGCGATCATGAATCGGAGATTGACCTTTTTGTAACGTTATTATTTTGAATTTGTCATAAAATGTAGTTTTGCCATCTTTGTCCAAAACTTCATATAGTTAAGTAAACTTATTGGGATGGTTCATTTTCTAAATTTCCTTATTGTTGTAATTATTCACTTCGTTTACCTCCATTTTTGAATTGTTTTCCATCAGAAAACGGTTTGTTTATTATTGTTTAAAATTTTGAGGTTAGTGATTGTTGTCATTTTGGGTAGTTCAAAGGCAGTGGTTAGAATATTTGGCCTCAGTAAAGTACTTCGGAAAATCGTGGAAGAATTATAGAAATGGATTTATAGAGACTCTCCTCTGGTGTAAACTGCGTAGATTATCAGTACCGTAATGATTCCTTTATATTATTTTGGTTTTGATGTATTTTCTTCTTCTTCTTTGCTGTGACAACTGATAGACTCTGTGAACCTTGAAGATCCGGAAATTTCTGTGCGACTGTCAGGGCGGACATTTTGTTGTGCGGAGTTCGTGTGGAAGGTTTAGACATTTTGGAAGAGAATTTTGAATCTAGATTCATCCTCGTTGTGAGGGATTATATTTTCGAGTGTCATTGTTCCCTGTATGTCATTCCATAGCTGCGTGAAGTATTTTGGAATATTTTGGGAAATATAGACTTTTCCACATGGGGTCCGTACGGAATCTATCTTGCACCTCTATGTATGCATACATTTTCTATCTGGAACCAGTAGTCTGACCATTTTCTTTTATTAGGTTGTTGTATAGCGAATATTGTATTTGAAGGAAGTTTTCGACTGAATTGGAGGTTGAACCTATCTCCCTCGAACAACGGAGGTAACTAAAACATCCTTAATAGCTTTTGAATCGTTTCTTATAGTATTTTGTTAGGGTCCACGTGCCTGGCATATCTACCTGCCTGAATTATCTATGTACCTGTCAGTTAGAGGCACCCACGAACCTGTCAGTGAGGGGTATCAATTGGCATCCACTTGCCTGTTATCTTGGAGGTATCTACGTACCTGGCGTTATTGGTTGGAGCTATCTACGTTCTGGAGTAGTTTGTGAAGGTCACCAGTGTGTAGCACTGGCTTTAACGTTGTAAATTATTGGTCTTTTATTTTGATAATTTGTGATATTATTCTGTAAGGTAGTTTTATATAATATGACTGTGAGCAATTATAGTGAGGTGCACTTCATAAGTTGCGTTGGGTACCAATAAAGGTGCTCGTATTTCCCTTCAGGATTTTGTTATAGGATAATTGATCGATATTCCCTTCAGGAATCATTGTTTGGTTTGAAGTAGTTTTTGACAATCTGATCCAGAACGTTAAGCTGACTGTAAGCTGATTAAGTGGGTTTATTTTGTTAGTTTAGATTATTGGTTCTTATCTGATTTAGTGTGTTTTAGTAAGATTTCTTCTGGCTACCCCTTGGGGGAAAATATTTATTCGTATTATATCAACCACTGCACATACATATTTTTGTGTTGATAATGAATAATTGTGACTTGAATTTTGAGGAATTTTGTTAACAGTTACTCTGGTAGAGGAGTAAGCAGTTCATTTACCTTGAGTAGGCAGGCATTACTCTACCTGGCGCCCATTACATTCTATCATATATAACTCACTCCCTTCTTCACTGAGTGTGGCCGCGAGCCTATTGCATTGAGACCGGCTTTCCCCAAAGTCTACGTTTCACTTTCCATGCCAGTTCCTCATGTGACTCTGATTATGCACCTTCAGAGATCGGCAATGAGGAACCTGAATTGAATATATCCTCTGATGAAGCTGAAAATTCAAGTTCAGATGAAGATCAGTTGGGTAGAGATGAGGAAGAATATGAAGTTCCACAAGAACACCTATGGTTTACCAATGATGGAAGTTTCAATTCTCGTCTCCGAATTCCGGAAAAACGACAAGTGAATTGTGGTCTTGATCGAAATTTGACTGAAGTCGAAATATTCTTGGAAGTGTTTCCAAGAAGTCTTCTAATGCACATCGCACATTGTACGAATATACGTAGGGAGCGCTTTGAAAAAGACTCTAAGGAAAAAAGAATTTTGACCGATTATCACGAAATTATGGTAGTATTAGCAGTAACACTTATAAGGTCTTACAATCGAGTTCCATCATTCAACGACTACTGGTCTCAGAACGAATCGCTCGGAAATGCTGCGATCAAGAAAGCTATTTCTAGAGATCGCTGTAAACTTGTATTATCTAAATTGTATTTCTGTGATCCTGTGAAAACTACAAATGCTGGAAAGCTATATTATATAGAAGATGTGGTTCATTGCCTAAAGACAACTTTTCCGAAATTTCGTAGTGAAGCAACTTTCCAAAGTATAGACGAGTCAATGGCAAAAGTCAAGGGAATATCTACCTATGAAACCTGTCAAAAGAGGTATCAAGATATGGGTTCGCAGTGACTCTTCCACTGGTTATGTTTATGATTTCAATGTTTATGAGGGCAAAGATTCAGAAAACTCAGAAGGAACTTTGGGAGAAAGGGTTGTAGGAAAACTGACCAGTTCCATTAGAGAACCAGATGTAGCACTTTGTTTTGATAGATTTTTTGCATCGGTTTTTCTACTTGATACAATGAAATTTCCAGCAGTAGTTACATTGAGGAGACATAGGAAGAATGTTCCTGAATTTGCAATTAAAATGAAACGCGGTGATTTGGTGATGAATTTAGGGTGAATAATAATGGCACTATCGTCACAAGGTGGCAAGATACAAAGGATGTACTTGCAATAAGTAATTGTTTTGACGACAAAGTGACCACTGTAAAGTGGAGAGGCAAAGATGGGTCAAGGAATGATATACCTTGCCCAGAAATGCTGGATTTCTACAACAAACACATGGGTGGTGTAGTTTTATCTGACCAGATTATTGGTCTCTACGATTTTGATCGAAAGTCAGCTAAATGGCGGAAGAAAGTTTTCTTCAGACTTCTGATGACATCTGTTCTAAATGGCCCACATCATGTTCAATGATTTACAAAGGAGATAAAAATCGCGATTTTTGCCTTTTCTGATTACTGTAGCGGAAGGGCTGATATCATTAGGTAGAGAAAAGGCTGCAGTAAAAAGAAAATCTGCCGTATCTTTGGGCCGCCCCTCAGCTGAAAAAGCAAAATTATTCAACGTTGGTGATCATTTACCAACAGAAGGACCCACTCGCAGAAGATGCCAAAGATGTTCTACACAGTTCAGAAAAGAAAAACGAACGACGACTATTTGTCAAAGTTGTAATATACCGTTATGTAAAACTTCTTTCACCCCCTTCCATTTGAAATAACAATATGTATCTTATTTTTGTGTTTTTTATTTCATTTTTGTTGAGTTTTTTGTATTATTTCTCTAATAAAATGTTTTATTGATGTCTATTGGGTTATTATTGCCCCATTATAAATGTCTGACTGGGACATAAATGTCCCATACAAAATGGCGGGTTTTAGTCATAAAATTGCTATCGATGATTTTTTTTACCAAAACTATCCCTATTAACAAGAAAGAATAAAAAACTCCTTTCCAGCTTCATAAAAAAAATTCGACTTCAAAGGGTCAAACATGGAGAATTTTGTGCCGTCAAATGTGTTTTTGGGGGGGAATTCTTCTACATTATTTTCATCAAAAGAAGAGTGTTGCTGAAGCTCATCGAATTCTTGTGAAAACTTACGGCGACTATGCTCTACAAGAATCAACATGCAGAAAGAGGTTTCAACGCTTCAAAAATGGCGAATTCGACATCGAAGACGAAGAGTGTTCAGGTGCACCGAAAAAGTTCGAAGATGTAGATTTGCAATATCTCGATGAAGATCCATGTCAGACACAAGATGAACTTGCAGAATTGTTGGGAGTTGATCGATCAACAATGTCTTATCGATTGAAACAACTTGGAATGGTTCAAAAGCAAGGAAATTGGGTGCCGTATGAGTTGAAGCCGAGGGACATCGAAAGACGATTTTTTACCTGTGAACTGCTGCTTCAACGTCAAAAAAGAAAAGGTTTTCTGCATCGAACTCTTACTGGAGATGAAAAGTGGATACGCTACGACAATCCCAAGCGTAAAAAAGCATGGGTTAAGCCTGGTGAGCCATCAACATCGACAGCAAAGCCCAATATCCATGGCTCCAAAAGCTCATGCTCTGTATCTGGTGGGACCAGCTCGGAGTTATTTATTATGAGCTGCTAAAACCAAACGAAACCATCACAGGAGACCGCTACCGACGACAGGTGATCAAATTGAGCCAAGCATCGAAGGATAAAAGACCACAATATGCTAAAAGACACGACAAAGTTATCCTCCAGCATGTCGCAATCGTTGTCAAAAACTACGTGGAGAACCTCAAATGGGAAATTCTACCCCACCCGCCGTATTCACCAGAAATTGCTCCTTCTGATTACCACTTGTTCCGGTCGATGGCGCATGGCCTGGCTGAACAGCGATTTTCTTCCTACGACGATACCAAAAAATGGGTCGATGGCTGGATCGCTTCAAAAGACGAAGAATTCTTTCAGCGTAGAATCCGTATGCTTCCAGAATAAAGCTCTAAACTTAGAAAAAAAACGCTAGGAACTTTTTCACGCTCCCAATAAATAAAATATTTTTGAATGGATCCCTATAAGTAACCTGAAATATCTACCAACGAAAGAGTATTTGTTTCGGTTATGGAAATATTTGTTTATTTTTATAACATAAAGTTATATATTTATTTTTCAGTAAACATTCTAATTCAGTTAATTTTTTCAGTGTTATAAACGAATACCTTAAAACATCTCTGTATTTTTATTTAGTTCAGACAATACTCGACAATCTCACAGAACTATCGGATGAGTGTTGACTCAATTTCACTCAAGGCTCTCGATTATCTATGGTTCGATTACTAATCACACCAATCCTGCTTGTAAAAAATTTCGTTGCTTGGGGCAGATTTGAACAGTACCAGTGGGGCACATTTGAACACAATTCTGCAATGTTCAAAGGTGCCCCACTAAAAAAGTTCGGGATGAAATTGAACAACGAGTGTCTGAGCCTGAAGTTATTTCGAATATTTAATTCTAGAATCTTCATAATAGTCAGAAACTAAGGGGTTTTCCAATAAGGACTTGACAACTTTTTTTCGAAATAAAAAGCCAACCATTTGAGATATATCGAAAACTTTATTATAGGGTTGAAGTACAATAAAAACATTTATGAATGGAACTCGACTTCGTTCATATGGCCACCGCGGGCACGTTTGCAGCGGTCGATTCGTTGGACCCAATTTTCGATGACTCTGCCACACATTTCGGCCGAAACGGCAGCTATTTCGCTTTCAATGTTGGCTCTGAGCTCTACCAACGTCGTCGGCTTGTTGGCATAGACCAATGACTTCACGTGGCCCCAAAGAAAGAAGTCTAGAGGCGTTAAATCGCACGAACGAGGCGGCCAATCGACTGGTCCATTTCTGGAGATAACACGCTCATTAAACTTACTCTTCAATAAATCAATTGTAACGTGTGCTGTGTGGCTTGTTGCACCGTCCTGTTGAAACCACATGTTGTCCAAGTCCATATCTTCCAATTCGGGCCAAAAATAATCGGTAATCATGGTGCGATAACGATTACCATTCACAGTAACGTGACGATCATTATCGTCGACGAAAAAATATGGCCCTATGACGCCGCCGGCATGCAAACCGCACCAAACAGTTATTTTTTGTGGATGAAGTGGTGTTTCATGAAGCACATGTGGATTTTCACCCGACCAATAACGCATATTTTGCTTATTGACGAACCCATTGAGCCAAAAATGAGCTTCGTCACTGAAGATGATTTTGCGATGAAATTGATCATCTTGGCGCATCTTTTCCAGAGCCCAATCGGAGAACGTACGTCGCTTCAAATCGTCCATCGGCTTCAATTCTTGAGTCAGCTTAATCTTGTATGGGTGTAAACCAAGATCCTTGCTCAAAATTTGCCATAAAGTGGTCTGGGCGATGCCCAACTCTTGAGAACGCCGTGGAATTGACCGATTTGGATCATTTGCTACGGACGTAACAACGGCAGCGATATTTTCGACACTTCGACTAAGCCGTTGTTTCACTGGCACGGCAACATCACACAACGAATATGTAGGCTCAAATTTTTGCACTAAACTTGTTATTGCCTGTCTACTAGGGCGAGAATTACGACCGAAAATCGGAGTTAACGCTCTCAAAGTAGCGGTCACCGACTCCGAATTTCTGTAGTAAATTTTTATAATTTGCAGACGTTGTTCGTTTGTGTACTTTACCATGATGAAAATGTTGAGTTTACTGTGCGAATTGACAATGACAGTTCGATGATTAGTGAAAAGGTGCCTTCACAAATTGAATTCAAAGTTGTCAAGTCCATATTGGAAAACCCTTTATATAAATAAGAGAACAAAACCAGAATTCCTCGAAGAGGAGATGCAGCGGGCCATCCATAGTGTACAACGGGGGTAATTGTCGTTAAGAAAGGCCTCTCAAGTTTATTCAGTAACACACAAGGCTCTCTATTATAGATTGAAGAAGTTGAGTTGCAATGAACAAAATAAAGTAGAAGCTGAAACTTTTTCATCAAAACATACCTTTCGGCAGGTGTTCAGTAATAAACAAGAAGAACTGCTCGTCGAATATTCATTGGCATGCGCTCGCATGAACTATGGTTTGACGTATCAAATGCTTTGAACATTAGCCCACAATTATGCTCTAAAATTAGCAAGGAATCTTCCAAATTCGTAGATAGAAAATAAGCAAGCAGGTGTAGACTGGGTTCAAGGTTTCATGAAGAGACATCCGGAACTTTCTTTAGAAGCCAGAAAACACAAGTCTAACAAGGGCAACCAGTTTCCATAGAGCAAATGTCGAAACTTTTTTTTTGATACTTACGGTAGAGCCCTCCAAAAATATCCATTCACAGCCAGCAGAATCTTTATTCTAGATGAAACTGGTGTCATGACCGTAGTGCAGGCTACCAACGTAATCGCTGAAAGAGGTGTGAAGCAGGTGGGACAATCTGTTTCTGGTGAGCGTGGAACCTTGGTTACAATGGTTGGCATAATCAGTGCATCAGGAAATACAATTCCACCTGTATTTATCTTTCCTAGAGCTCGATTTCATGACACTTTCATGAACGGTTCACCACCTGGAAGCTTTGGTTTAGTGAATAGTCCAAGCAGTGGCGGGATGACAGCGCAACTCTTCTTGCAAACTTTAAAGCACGTAGTGAATCATACAAAATGCACCAAACAAGATCCAATCCTCATTGTCATGGACAACCATAAAAGCCATTGCTCATTGGAGGCCAGGGATAATGGCATAATAATAGTAACTTTCCTCCCCCCCCCCCATTGTTCACATCGTCTACAGCCTCTTGATGTCTCTGTATTCGGACCATTTAAAGGAAAATATAAAATAGCTTCTAATGACTGGATGATTCCGCACCCCGGCAAAACCATCACTATTCATAATATCGCTGAGCTGGCTGGAAAAGCATTCGAAAATTCATTTACAATGAAAAACATCTTATCCGGTTTTCGAAAAACAGGATTATTTCCTTTGGACAGAAACATACTCACAGGTACCCCCTGATGGCCAACTTCCTATGTCATCAAATGACATCTGGTCACCTCAAAAGATTGAAGAACCATCTACTTCATCTAATATAATATCTGAGCAATCCACGTTGAATAAACATGTTTATTTCGCCGAAAAATCTACAAATGCTTTTTCGTCTCATCGAGTAGAACCTCACTTCTCTGGTGCCACCAACGTTGTTTTACCTGCACCGGCGATCTCCGATGGGATTCCTCACTGGGCCGAATCTGCGTCGGTTATTTCACCAGATGTTGTACGTCCTTTTCCGAAGGCACCTGCTAGAAGTGAAAACTATCGTGGTAGAAGAAAAGGTCGCTCAAAAATTCTGACAGAAACACCTGAGAAGGAAGCATTGGAACAAGAAATGATATAAAAGACAACAAGCAAACAGAAAAAGAATGTTATGAAAAAAGTTTTTGATGTTGTGGAATCTAAAAAAATCAACTCAAAGTTGACATCAACTAAAAAAGTTATCAAAAATAGAATCGTACAAAAAGAAGACACATCTGATGATAGTGATACATTCTCCACCCGAGATGATTCTGACGATCTTATGTCGGAACAAGATACAGACAGTGATCTGGCTGATGAAGTTGAATACCAAAATTTGTCTGTAAACGATTTAGTTCTGGTAAAGTTTTGTACGAAAAAAACTGTAGTTCATTACGTTGGTTTGATAAAACAAAAAAATAAAGATAGCACCTTTGAAATACAGGTTTCAAGGAAAGAGGGGATGAAATTTCAGTTTCCCCCTGTAGATGATGTTAGCAATGTGGAGTTTGAGGATGTAGTTCGGAAACTACAACCTCCTGTTACTGCCACAGGTACTGGAAGAACCTCATCCTCGCTATGATTTATTTTCATTTCAATCATAACCGATATAACATACGTTAGTTACTTTTCGACGCTTATCTGTTTTGTGAATTATTAGACTGAAAAAAATTTTTCATTATATTATTCACTTTGTTCAAACCTGTCCCTCTTCAAGTTCAAATGTGCCCGGTGAAGGGGCACATTTGAACTGTCACTCGAACTTTTCAATGAGTGCGTTCAGAAGCACTCAACTGTTGGCAACAGTTGAGTAAGTTGAGAAAGCGATAGCGTTCAGTGAAATCGCTGACAAATCGATGTTTCTCAGCAGATGTCGATTTCTGGCAGCGGTAAAAATTTGCGCTTTGTTACTCATCTGACCGCTGAGACATGCGCATATACCCATTATTTTGTGATTTGTTTATGTTTAGGCTTTTTCAGTTGAAGACGTTGAAGTTTATTAAGGAATATTTTGGTTACTCGTTACTGGCGTATTTTGAAAATGTCTATCAAAAAAGGCTGCAATTTAGTTATGTCTGAAGAAAACCAACAACCTGTTGTTGAAAATAACAATAAAATTCTTTCATGGAATAAAGCCGGTAAGTACATAATTTGGTCGTAATATTTATCGAATTTATTCCTAAATTGAACTGTTGAAGGCATGATTTTGCTTATTCAAAAAATTCATTTTACCTTAAATGTAGGATCTGTTAACTGATTAAACGCCTTTTGTCTTAGCTTTGTTTTGGATAACTCTGAGTAGTTTGTGGGTAGGTACTCCATATATTTTCTTTGAAAAGAAAATACATTAAGTACCTACCTATATCTTTAGCATACAAAAAATTGAAAATGCACCTTACTAATGATGTTTTTGTCCCTATCTTCAGATCAGGCCGCTGGATATGTGAATATTCCAGAAAATGTTAAAAAACATTTTAATCTGGCTCGGGTTGCTGAAGATGATTCAGAGATAAGTGCACAGCCCTCTAAAAATTCCAGGGTTAATTTCGAGAATTCGGAGCAATTCTCTGATACCGCAAGTGAGATCTTTGGAATAAAATATAATATGTTCATGTTCTTTCTTGCACACACTGTTCTGCCTGTGTATCATTTGTGGGAGTGAATAATGATTGAATTCGATTGAAAGTACTTCTTAGTTAAAAATGTTTTCATTATTTTTAATGGTAACTATAAATAGAAAAATTGAATTACTTACTCAAATAGATATACCTACCAATGTTTGAAATTTTCAGACGAAGTAATGAAGTTCATATGGTCACATAGCAGTACACTGTTGATGCTTGAGGAATATAGACAGAGGTTGACCAAATTCAGAGATCCTAAGAAGAAAAAGAAAACTTTATGGGAAGAAATTGCTGCAGTGATGAAGAAAAATGGATACCTCGTGGATGCAGATGCTCTGGATCGAAAAATGAGGAACATGAAGAATACCTTCAGGGCTATTTGTGATAACAATAATAAAAAAAATCAACAGGAAGAGGGCGGATGCAATTGGAGTTGTTTAAATATTTTGAAGATATGTTCCTGGAGGATAAGACAATAAATCTGCCAAAGAGCATACTGTCCTCAACCGTAATCGCACCATTGATCTTATTGTTTCAATCAAAAAGGTTAAGTTTTAAAACAATGTACCTGTTTCTTGTTGATATATTAAAATTTTGAGAAAGTTAAATTCTTAAATGGTAAACTGTAGATGATGCTTCAGTTTGAAATTACATTAGATTTTTTTAGAAAATTTAACGGTTCTCTATTATGATTTAAATTAAATGTTGTTATACGTAATAATTTTTCTGTGTTGAATATGTGAAAATTTATATTTTCAGTATCTAGTTATTTTTTTGTTTTCTCTGTGTTAAGTGGTTCTTTTCTTATATATCATGTAAATAGTCTTTGGAAGAATCTATATTTCTTCTTAAATTAAAATTCAGTGATACTAGTACTGCCCTGCAAAAATTCCGGTCTTGAGATAAGAGTGCCGTTAGATTCCTAAATACGTTTTCTATCATACTGCTAATTCAATAGGTCCTATCTGCATCTTTGCATAAAGAAATTACCACTGAAAGGTTTGTCGCGAGTGAATATTTCAAGGGTTCTGCTTACTGAAATCATCCTATGTGCATGATGCTACATTCAAATGTCCTATCTACACAAAGTTCCGTAGTTGGGACAATACGATCTAGTAGTAGTGTGGTAACGGCTTATGGTCTCAGTAAACTGTCATGTCCCTATGTGCTTACAATTCTGTGACATAACCTCAACATTCGAAAAAGCGGGAATAAGTGTGCGGTTTATGTTTGTATTGTTATTTGCTGCAGCTGAAATTGTGCTTGATAAAGAACACTCCTAGATTTTTGGGCTAATGAATTAATGAGTGGTCAAAAAAAACATCTGAATCTTCTTAATTTATACCTTAGAACTTTTAATTTATAACTTTCCCAAGGGGTGTGATATGGATCGTGGGTAAGTTAACCTCATCACATACTATATTATATACATTTAGCATTTTTGTTTCTGATTTTCGATATTACTGATGTCGATAAAAAATCATTACGCGTACATCCATAATTATTTTTTTTTCCACAGCAAACGTTTATTACAACTTGCACTGAATAAGGAGTTGCAATTCAAACTGAGCAATTTTAAGCGGAAAAAGACCGTTACTAAATTACGATCAAACACTAAAGATCTAGATTACTCTCCTGAAAATGATTCAGGCTTGAGCAATTTTGAAAATGGAGCACATACAAAAAGAATTAATGTGCATAATAAAAAAATCGAAATCATTTCGGATATAGTACTTGTTCCGGCTACAACTGATTATGGCTCAACCTATCAGAATCCTGCTGGCTTAAATGATTCCTTTAAAGTACAACTAATCGAAGATATTGTTAGTAATATTATTGATAACGCAATTAACAAAGCGATCGCAAAGTTATACACCAAAAGCGGTGCCATACGGAAAAGAAAGAAAATAGATGATACACCCAGCATCAGAAAGAAATTCAAAAAAGAAAATATATACGTGAGCATAACGTTAAAAAAAGTTGCAAATGTAAACTACGCTGTTCCTTGCGTATACCCTATTCAAGAAAGATAGACATAAATAAGCAATTTTGGGCTGTATCGAAAGAACAACAACATCAGTTTATACATAGTTTAGTTGAAAATTTTCCAAAGGCAAGAAACACTGTCAAAAATAGCGAGGCTCGAAAGTATTCATTTAAATATTATCTGAAATCATCTGAGAACGAAAAAATTCAAGTATGCAAAGTGTTTTTTTTATCAACATTTGGATACTCAAAAGAAAATGATCGCATTCTCAAAAATATAAGGAATACTGATCCTAAATTGTTCATTCCTGCAGCCGATAAAAAAAGACGCAATCCGTCTGATAAGAAAATTGACCGAAATATAATAAAAAATCATATTCTCTCCTTTGGGCCATCAATATCACACTATAGACGAGAGCATGCACCGAATAGACAATACTTGCCAACTGACTTAAGTATTACGCAAATGTACAGAGATTTTCAACTGAAGTTTCCAGGAAACACATTTTCTTATGAACTCTATAGACAAGAAATTAAGAATATGAATATTTCGTTTGCCAACCTGGGTTTGGAAGAGTGCTGGACCTGTGAAAAATTCCAAATCCACAAAAAAAAATCTAAATCACGATGGAAACGACTCCAGCTGTGAGGATTGCGGTTCCTGGAAAACACATGAGCAGAAATACAAGAATGCACGACAGGAGTATAGGAAAGATGCTGAGCAAATTTGTGGAGATACACTATGTGTTTCAGCAGATCTTCAAAAGGTTAAATTTTATATTATCTTTGAAGCTATTTTAAACATACCTAATTTATCAAAATTTTCAGGTTATAATGCTTCCTAGATTGGACAATTTCAAAGAAATAATCTTTACGCCAAGAATCATTGCCTTCAATGAAACTTTTGCACCAGTAGGAAAAAGTTCAAAAAAACTTCCAGCGGCAATGCTATGGCACGAAGGCCTAAGGGGAAGATCCAAGGATGACATTATATCCACATTTTATGCTTTTTTCCGTCAAAATCGCGATATTAAATATATAACCATGTGGTTAGATAATTGCTCCAGCCAGAATAAGAACTGGTCTTTAATTTCCTTTTTCATTTACATCGTCAATAGTCCCGAAGTAGCTCTGGAAACTTTGTTCATAAAGTACTTTGAACCAGGTCATACCTTCATGTCCGCTGATGCGTTTCATCACCAGGTTGAACTCAGTTTGAAGAGGAAGAAACGGGTATACGATTTTAATGACTTTGTATGCGCAGTAAAAGAAGTCAACTTTTCAAAAGTGGATGTCCACATAATGGAAATGAGCCACTTCTTTCATTTTGTGGACTACACATCGAGATATAAGTTACAGAAACTCGAATCAAAGATCCATCTGAAAAATATTGTGATGATGTCGTTCTCTGTGATCCCTTATCCTTTTATTATAGGTATAGAATCATATGTCAGATTTGTAAATCACTCAGCGATGCGTTCAGAAAATTTTCATCCGCTGGAACTCAACTCTACTCATCTGATTTCTGTCAACAGTTGAGTGCTTCTGAACGTACCCAATCATAACACTCAGATTTTCTGGTGAATAATAAAATTCATTGTTGAAAATGGACCACAATATATAGTGGAATCATAAAGTGAAATCAAATTTTGTGTTCTTGCAATAAAACAACTAGGAGAGTCTTTCATTGAAATTTTGTTGAAAGGTGCCCCCTTCTCCCCTACATGCCGTGAGAAAAAAAATATTAAGTTGATCAAAGCCTGCAAGAGATGCGGTGGCAACCACCAGATAAACCAGCCTATGGAAAAGAGTGCTTCAAGTGCAAAAAGAAGAATCACTTCGAGGATTGGTGTACCCGAGGCAACATGAGAACAGTGAGTCAAGTGGAACAAGACTTTAACGAGGTGAAAACAGTTCAGTGTAATATATCTGATTCATTGTTTATAGGAAATATTGAAGTTAATGCATTAAGTAATGAGTGGATTACAGATATGAAAATTCAAAACAAATTAGTTAAATTCAAAATTGATACTGGAGCTGTGGTAAATGATTTGCCATATTTCATATATAATAGTTTAGGCTTGCATGATAAAATGATTCTGAAAACGAATCAGAAATTAACTTCTTATACTGGGGATATGCTAAATGTAAAGGGCACTTGTATAATGAAGTGTGAAAAAGAAAATTCTGTATATGATGTTATGTTCTTTGTGGTAAATAATAATGCTCAAACTATTTTAGGATTAAGAGTTAATGAAAGAATGAATTTGGTGAAAAGAGTTGAGAATATACATATTGCAAATTATGAAGATTTAATTTAGGAATACGAAGATAGATTTAGTGGCATAGGATGTTCGAATTCCAGACGGTATCACATAGAAATTGAAAGAAATGCAGAGCCAGTGGTGCACCCTGTTAGAAGAGTTCCTATCCCGTTACTTGATGAACTATCAAGCAATAATATTATTGAAAAAGTGGAGGGACCTTCTGATTGGGCGAATCCCCTGGTAATTGTTGAAAAGCACAATGGTAAATTAAGGATATGTTTAGACCCAAAAGATTTAAATAAAGTATTGAAAGGGAACATTGCCAAATTCCTACAGTAGAACAAATTACATGTGATATGTGTCATATATGTAACTCTATGAATTTGTATTTGTATGTGATGCGCATGACTGTGAAGTTGATGTAGCTGTGACATTGTGAATAAAGAGTCAGTTAAAAAGTGAATGTTGGAATTGAATGATATTAATATAACCCCTAGAAAAGATAGCACATGGCGCAGTCGGTGAACATTGATTAAATTCAACAAGTTATTAGTGGAAATCGAAAATATCGATCACTTTTAATTAATTAGTGAGTAACATTTCAAAAAACATTAAAATGTCCATAAAAATTAGTGCCCCTGGAGAGATGGACTTCGATAAAAACCACTATGAAGCGTGGAAATTCTTCATTCAGAAGTTTCAATTCTATCTTACTGCCACAAAATCAGAAAAAGAAACTGAAGAATTCCAGTGTGCCCTCATGCTAAATCAAATAGGTGACCGAGCTCTGAAGATCTATAATACTTTCAAGTTTGAGAAGCCCGGAGACGCCAAAAAATACAGCAAAGTGGTGACTCAATTTGAAGAATACTTCAGTCCCTCAAGAAACGAAACCTTCGAAAGGCATGTATTTTTTCAAGAGACATGAGACCAGGAAAAAGTGTCGATGAATATGTCACAAGTCTTAGGGAGTTAAGTGCCACATGCAACTTCGGAGACCTAACCGATTCCTTAATTAAAGACAAATTAGTTCATGGAATAAGAGAAAAATCCGTGAAGGATCGACTCCTGAGAACAAAAAATTTGGATCTTTCAAAAGCTCTGGAAATTTGCAAGGCGGCCGAGACTACAAAGAATCAACTTAATCAGTTATGTGGAGATTTAGAAGACCAAAAGTTAGAAGAAATAAACGTGGTTAAATACAAAAACAGGAAATCGTTTCAGAAAAATATGGAAACCAAGCAGGCGCAGTACCGAACGAAAAGCAGGCGCAATGACGAACAGAAAAATCAGCGATGGCAGCAGCAGCAGTCTACGTCATCATATCAGCCGTCAACGTCAACCTCGAAATATATAAACAGACAACATGGTGCAGGAATCAATATCAGAAGAAGATTCATAGTACGAAATGTGGATATGTACATCCACTAAATAACTGTTGGGCATTTGGAAAGAAATGTACATTATGTAATAAATATAATCATTTCGCAAGGGTATGTAGAACAAAAATTAACAATATTGGCCATGAAAGTGAAAGTTTATTCATAGGTAAAATAAATAATGAACTTTTAGAAGTTAATTATGTGAATGAATGGAATATTAATCTTAACTTAAATGACAAAATTAATTTGAAATTCCACATAGATACAGGCGCAAAAGTTAATTTAATTCCTTTTAGTGTTTTCAGAAAGCATTTCAAAAATATTCCGATTTCTCAGTGTGAAAATAAATTCACAACATATTCAGGGGAAAGTGAAACAATAAAAGTGGAAGGTTATCTGAATTTAGAATGCAATCATAAAAATAATAAATATAAATTAAAATTTTTCATTGTTGACAATAGGGGTCCTTGTATTCTAGGTTTGAATTCTATTCAAGAATTGAAAATATTGCAAAGAATAGGACATATAGATAATAATTATCAAGAATCTAATTCAATTTCGTTTTTAGATGACTTTGAAGATGTTTTCAAGGGTATAGGTTGCATTCAAGGTAAGTATAGGATAAAAATTGATGCGGATGTACCTCTAGTAGTACATGCAGCTCGAAATGTTCCTCAATCCATTTTACCAAAATTAAAGTGTAAATTAGACAAATGATGTAAACAAGGTATTATTAGAAAGGTTACTGAACCCACCGATTGGGTTAATTCTTTGGTAATTGTCAACAAACCCGACGGAGATTTTCGATTGTGTATGGATCCTTTTGATTTGAATAAAGCCATAAAAAGAGAAATTTTTCAAATACCCACTTTCGAAGATATAACTTCAAAATTGAAAGGTGCTAAATATTTTTCTTTACTTGACGCTACAAATGGATTCTGGAACATTGAATTGGATGAGGAAAGCTCTCGTCTTTGCACCTTTAACACACCTTTTGGAAGGTATTGCTTTATGAGATTACCTTATGGACTAAAAATTTCAAGTGAAGTTTTTCAAAAAAAAAGATTACGGAATGTTTCGATGACTTGAGCTGTACGGAAATATACATTGATGATATTTTAATTTGGGGTAGAACGATTGCTGAACATGATATGAATTTAAAAAGAGTATTACAAAGAGCTAGGGATTTGAACATAAAATTTAATAAAGAGAAATGTAAATTGCGATTGAACAAAATTAAATATTTGGGTCATATTATAGGAAGTGAAGGTGTTGGGCCTGATAAAGATAAAATTGCAGTTATTCAGTCATATCCAGTTCCTCATTCTTTGAAAGAATTGCAAAGTTTTTTGGGAATATTGAACTATTTACATAAGTTCATTCCAAATTTAGCGGAACTCACTGCTCCATTGGGAGAACTCATGAAAAAAGATAGTACAGGGTCTCTATAAATGATTATAACAAAGCAGTTGGCCTTGGACTATTATAAATATTTATATTCTGGTATAAACCAATTTAAATAAATGATTCTGTGAGTGTAGGTTGGTCATTCCGTTAGAAATTGAATAATGTGACTGGAATTATAAATTTGTAGACTTTGCATGAGAAACGACAAGATAAAAAAAATTCAAAGCACACTACGATGTTACAGTCATTTATAAAGACCCCGTATATTCAAATGGGAAAGTATGCATCAGAAAGCCTTCGAAAAATTAATAGTATATTATTCGATGAGCGGTAATGCAGGTCAAAACACACGCAGATGAATTTGTGTGTTTGGGTATGTTTTGAGCATTACCGCGAATTGAATACTATACTTTATCCACGACTTCTTCAGTAAAATTCGAATTAATCTCCATTTAAAAAATTTTCAACAGTTGTCAAAAGCATTGACAACATTTCGTCCAACCGTCAAACCTCTGTACTCTGTAGTCTGTAGTCTGGAATCAAATCAGAGTCTCTAACTAATCAAATCAAGTACTTTTGCAACTTCAAAAATTTACGTTTTCCAAAAATAAATCTGGAATGAATCGCTAGAACGTTATCTTGATGGTTGAAATAGATTTCTGGATCGATCCTACTTTTTATTCATTTTTTTGTGAACAATTTCATTTTCCTAGGTATTTTTGTTAGCGGGTGTTATTATAACACTCGCTTCTCGGTTCATAGACATGTCTATGGTTGTGTTCTAGCTACTATTACATATAGAAATTAGTTTATAGGAGTGGATAAAACATATTTTAACAACTCCTTCAGTTTTACAGTATTATGAACCAAAATTACCTTTAATATTGAGTGTAGATGCTAGTTGTGATTCCGTTGGGGCATGCTTGTTGCAAAATTCTGGTCCTATAGCTTACTCATCAAAGTCTCTTACAGAAACACTCCAATTGATAGTAATATAAGATCGCCTAGTGAATTGATGTACAGTAGGAAAATAAGAGGACTTATTCCTGTTAGAACAAAATTTTTAAAACCGCAAAAAATTAATTTCAAATCACAGAGAGATTTTTTAATAGATAAACAGAAAAAAACAGGAAAAATATTATAATAGGAATGCTAGAATTTTGAGAAAATTTAACATAGGTGATAGAGTTTATATTAAAAATAAAAACATTTGGTTGCCAGGAAGAATTGTAAAGATTTGTAATGATCATTCTTATTATGTGAAAGAAAATAATTCAGATTTTGTAAAAAGAAGAAACAGGTCATTCATTAAGCCGTACTATGAAGAAAATTATATGTATTATTCAGATGATGATAATATAAGTGATGAAAATGTATTTAATAGAAATTTTGATGAAAATGATTCGTGTTCTAAATCAGACACGTATACGACTAAGTTTGGAAGAAGAATTGTTAAACCTAATAGACTTGAATACACCTAATGGTCAATTTTAGTGTTGGGACCACTCGAGTAGAAAATCACTCGAGTACTCGATTATTCAAATAATCGACACTACTCGATTATCAAAAAAACCGCTCGTCACATGAGTCATGTGTTATTCAATCCGATTTCTCGAGCGACGAGTGATATCTTGATAATCGGACTGTGTCGGTTATTTGAATGGTTGAGTACAAGCCCGATATTCGGTGTTTTCGCCCGGCATTAACCATAGATAATCGCGATCTTTGAGTGAATTCTCATCCGATAGTTCTTATTAGACAGAAATTAGTTGGTGAATGGGTGATGACTGGGGAATGTGAGGTTGTCGAGTATTCTCTGAACTCAATAAAATGTAGAGATGTTTTAAGGTATTCGTTTATAAAACTGAAAAAATCAACAAAATTAAAATTTTTACTGAAAAACAAATATATAACTTGAGGATTTTTTCTTCTATCTAATAACGGAAATGCTGCTTCAAATTTGTAGTACTGCCATAATAAGACAAAACTTTTCTACAAATATTGCAAGTCGCAAATTTTTTATCATTATTTTTATGGAAATAATTCCATACAGCGGACTTCTGTTTTGATCCCATGATAATTAATAATTATCAATACGATACACGCGTGACGCGAGCTTCAATTTCGGGGACAGAAGATATAAACAAAATCGCAAGTCACAACGCAATGAACAGCGCTGAATGAGCGGTGAGCGGTTAGCAATGCAGACTACATTAAATGGAGCGGATTTTGAACCAATCAGAGAGCAGTAGGGATTTTCAAATTTGACAGACGAAATCTGTTTACATTTTCGTCAGATGTCAGCATGACTTTTGAAAACATTACGGTTTTTACCTATTTTAAACGTTATTGTTGTTGAAATAATGGGATTCTCAATTAAAACTCAAGAAAGAGGAGATTGTTGTACGCATTTCCGTTAGATGAAATTATTTCATTTTCGATGTTGATATGAAAATGGGCAATGACTTTGCTACTTAGAGGTAAACTTGATCCCTAATTTTCATTATTGGGAATCCCTTCGACTATTGATATTATTTCAGGTTTCATCTTATTCAGCAAGCCAGGGAAAATGTGCCATCAATTAAGAGCCTGAACAATGACTCTCAAGATGAAGAGAACATGCACACGAATCAATTGATATTTTCTAACGGTCTACATAACATAGACTTCATTCAGCATCTATTATTATAATTGTTTTAATTTTATCTTGCATTTTTCAGTTATTTTAAAAAAAATCAACATCAAATGAAGTTTCTCTATGACAGAACTACTTATTATACCAGAAAAATATTATGCCATGATTTGTGATCCATATTTCCTCCTGTTTTATTATGATTCCAACAATAATTACTAGTTTTGTCCTATATCAGTTTACCCTGTTTTATTTTCTATTTGTTTCAGTGAAGTCCTTCAGCATTTGTGCAATAGTACCTTTGATCATATTCAGAAATTTGTTACTAATTAAACACATATTGTACTTCCCAACTTTAATATTTTCAATAATCGAGAGCACTAAAAGATTATACCATACAAAGAATTATTGTTTACAATTGAATTATACAAAAATCAAGTTTGACTAATGAGAGCATGGTTAGTATCGAACTGAAGTTTCATGTTAAACGCAGACTCAGAATCAGGTTTAAACAATTTACACTTTTCTGAAACAATTATGCTCAACTTATTCGCTGTGGGTTGAAATGAAAATATTGTTATCGATTTCAATCCTCTTTCCGAAAAGAACATCAAAATATCTGGTACCTGTTCATCAAGATCCCAGGCCAAAATTAATAGAAGCATTGATCAGGCACTAAAGGTAATCATTCATCAAATCTTTCAATATGAATAATTGATTTCCAATATTCCTGTTCAGTTGTGAGAGTGTACTTAATTGAAATACCTACATATAAGTAAAGGACAAGAAAGTGAATTTGAAAAGTGATACGGTTCTTTCTTTTTGAATAAATATTAGATAGTGGTTCAAATAATGTGTTATATTCTTCGTTTAGATACATCAGTTTTCTCGTTCATTCACTTCAATTAAGCCTGATAGAAATTTTATGCAGTAACACCTTCAATCGTTCACTTATTTATGAAAATAGAACTTTATGTGCTTAATTACATTCATAGTCTCTGCTAACATTATACCCAATTCAGTAAAAATTAACCACAAACAAATCCATCATCGAAACTTATTCATTTATCTTGTAAGATCAGCACATGATTAGATATCACAAGTTAACTACTAACAAAATACTTGTATTCTGGGCAAAGAGTAAGAATCAAGTTAATTCAATTTCCACTAGATTATACTTTTACACATACTGAAAAAAAACTTGACATATCAAATGCTTCTTATAATAACACAACGATTTATTCACATCCAACTTGAATAATGATAAGATTGACCGAGTCAAATGACCATTGACCGAAGTTCTTCAGCCGTCATCGAACTATTTTCTCTATTTGTGAATCATGTAGATATAAGTCCATTAATTGAATTTTGTCTTGATACATTCATTTCTCTCCTTCTTTATTGATAATTGGAATATAAGAATACATGTTCAAACCAATTTGATGGCTCAAACAAGTTTCAAAGT
Source organism: Propylea japonica (assembly GCA_013421045.1). Taxonomy (NCBI): domain Eukaryota; kingdom Metazoa; phylum Arthropoda; class Insecta; order Coleoptera; family Coccinellidae; genus Propylea; species Propylea japonica. The sequence goes on from CM024240.1 coordinate 41,592,754, forward strand.
ACATCTCTCCATTATATTCGTATTGATGGCACATTTTTCCTGGCATACTGGACAAAAGATGAAATCTGAAAATCAAATAATACTTGAAAATATTATCAATAATGGACATTAGGGGTAAAGTTACCTTCGAAGTTCGAACAGTAAAGTCATCATTGCCCATTTTCATTATTTTCATACCATCATCGAAAATGAAATAAATCCAGCTAACACAAATGCGTACAACAATCTCCTCTTACTTGAGTTATAATTGAGAATCCCATAAATTCAAGCTCCAAAATCCAAAGAACGTTTAAAATAAGTAAAATCCGGAATGTTGTCAAATGTCAAGATGACATCTGACGAAAATGTAAAAACGATTTCGTCTGTCAAATTTAAAAATCCCTACTGCTCTCTGATTGGTTCAAAATCCGCTCCTTTTAATGTAGTCTTTAGCAATGCATGATCGCTTATTCACTTGCAACTCGGCCGATTACGAATATAATCGAGGGTGGGGATCAGGCGAAAAATCGCTCGGTGGGTATCAAGCGAAAAATCGCTCGATTATCGCTCGATTATTTGGATCGCTCGATCATCGAGTACTCGGTTATTGAAAGTACTCGATTATTCCCAGCACTAGTCAATTTCAATTTTAATTGATTAAGTTATTTTTTTGTTAGAACAAGGGAGATGTCATATATGTAACTCTATGAATTTGTATTTGTATGTGATGCGCATGACTGTGAAGTTGATGTAGCTGTGACATTGTGAATAAAGAGTCAGTTAAAAAGCGAATGTTAGAATTGAATGATATTAATATAACCCCTAGAAAAGATAGCACAATATGGCTGGAGAATCAGTATTCAGTACTTTAGATGCTGCTCAGGGATTTTACCAGATAAAATTAGATAAGGACAGTTCTGATCTTTGTACTTTCGGTACTCCATTCGGTAGGTACAAATTTTTAAGATTACCTTATGGACTAAAGCCTGCACCAGGAGTTTTTCAACATAGATTCCAAAATTTATTCAAATAAATGGGTGGTAAGGTATATATTGATGATATCATTGTGTGGGTAGAACAAAAGAAGAACATGACCAAAGACTAAGAGATGTATTAGAGATAGCTCGAAAAAACAATGTTACATTTAATTTAGATATGTGTAGTTTTGGAAAAAAACAAATTAAGTTTTTGGGTCAAGAAATAAGTAATGCAGGAGTAAAATTAACAAATGAAAGAAAACAATCTATATTAGAAATGCCAGAACCAAAAGATAAAAAAAGGAGTTCAACGCTTATTAGGAATTTTAACTTACATAAGTAAATACATAAAAAAACTTTTCTCACAATACGTGGCCATTGCGTCAACTCTTGAAAAAAGATGTGGAATTTATGTGGTTGTATGATCAGAAAAAAGCGTGCGATAGTTTAAAGAAAATACTAGTATCAAATCCAATACTGCAATTTTACGATTGAAAAAAACCAATAGTATTATCAGTAGATAGTTCGAGAAATGGACTTGGTGCTGTTCTTCTTCAAGACAATTTACCGTGTGCATATGCCTCAAAATCACTAACAGAAACACAGATTCACTACGCACAAATTGAAAAAGAACTATTGTTTGTATTGCAATTTGTTTTGGAATGTAAAAATTTTATGAATACATATATGGTAAAAAAATTACGGTAGAAACTGATCATCAGCCATTATTGCAAATTTTCAAAAAAAAAACCATCAATAGTTGTCCTGCTAGATTGCAAAAAATGCTACTGCAATTACAAAAATTTGATTTTGAAGTAGTGTACAAAAGAGGCAGACTTAATTTTGGCTGATGCATTATCTAGGGCATACTTATCAGACACATACACTATATTGGATTCAGAAATTGAGGCTCAAGTTTGTTTGTTGAAATGTAGTGTAAATGCCACACCTGAAAAAATTGAAGAGATGAAATTAGAAACAGAAAAAGACCAGGAACTTTGTAGGAGAACTACATTAAAGAGAGTTTGTTTAGTGGACTGTAGTTTATTTTACACTTTTTTACACTTTATATACAGGTTTTTTATTTACACTAGATCGATACCAAGAAGGTAGAGCGTTTGTAGTGATACCAATAAGGTAGAGCACCTTTAATAATTTTAATTTATACAATTAGCACTTGATTATTGCGTATTAAACTGTGTGGTGAAGGACACCTAATATATCGCCTGAGGCTGATGAGTACTGACTCTAACAGTTCGAGGCTGCCGAACAGCACAAGGGTTGCGGCAGTGTTGCCGCTTAGACAATAATGTCTGGTTGTTGGATGTTGTTTCCAACAAACTTCAAGAATTGATACGAATCATCAAAGTGGGTGGCCAAATGTTAGCAAAAAATTAAATGAAATTTAAAATCGTACTTCCCATATGGTTTTTAAAGGGGGGGCAATTGTAATTCCTAAAACATTCAGAAATGAAATGATGGAGAAAGGGCACATTATAGTCATCTATCAATAGAAATCAATAAAACAATAAGTTTGTTAGGGACTCAATATTTTGGCCGGGAATGATTACTAATTTAAAAAGAAGATAACTCAATGTCATTATGTTTGAAATATGCGAATTCTCAAAGGCAGAACCTTTGAATCCGCATAACATACCTGATTTGAGGTGGAATGAGGTGGGCTGTGACATTTTTGAAATTGAAGGGCAAAAATTCTTGCTAGTTGTGGATTATTTTTCAAAATTCGTAGACGTGGTAATTCTAGGTAATAATACTAAAGTAGAAATGCATGGAAATTCACACACACATTATGTCTTCTCCTACATATGCTCAAAGTAAAGTAATGGAGGGAAAGACATATAAGACAGTTAAGGAAATAATTAAGAAAACATTTGAAGAAAAAAAATATATCTATTTAGCCTTATTAACTTTCAAAAATGCGTGTGTAGAAACAGACACTGGTCATCACAAATGTTGATGTCAAGAAACATCAGGTCGAATATAATAAGTAACAAAAGCTTGTATCACCCAGAAATAAACTATGATATCAGAAGAAAATTGGAAGATACACGAGTGAAGCAAGCGGAATATTGAAGGCGTTAAACAATTGCCAGAAATTCCCGTAAATACAAAAGTTTTATTCAGACTCAACCAAGGTCAAAATGAAACCAGGGGTTGTTATAGAAAAGATAAGGATAGGAACTAAAGAGTTGAATTGGAGAATGGGGAAAGTTCTACAGGAACAGAAAAAATTCATAAAAAATATACAAGGTGATATATTTCAAAAAAAAAAAACAACATTCTCTGTTGAACTCAAGGAGAATGAAGATGTTGATAAAATATTCCATATTTTCTACTATATTAAAAATAAGTCGGGTTTTCCTCCTGACGCTATAACTGCAGAACGCACGAAC